>CM077026.1:36159327-37395363 GCA_039090855.1 Macrothele yani | reverse complement strand
ATACCGCTGTTGTAACCCAACATGCCAAACAGAGTGTTGACATGTTGCCGTGGCCTGCTATATCACCAAATCTTTCTCCAATCGAGCACGTATGGGACATCATTGGACGACAACTCCAGCGTCAATCCCAACCAGCATTAACCGCCCCTGTATTGACCGACCAAGTGCAACAGGCATGGAACTCCATCCCACAAACTGACATCCAGCACCTGTACGACACAATGCATGAACGTTTGCATGCTTGCATTCAACATTCTGGCGGTTACACCGGTTGTTAATGTACCAGCATTTCACATTTAAAATGGCTCTTCTCGCGCTTACATTAAGCTGTGATCTTGAAACCTTAATCGATTAAATATGTTACCTATACAAATGTATTGCCGCCATTTCATTCCTCTAAAACTATTTTTTCGTGGTGTTGGGTTTTTTTTTCCGTCATGTATGTCCTTTCATAATGATACAAATATAGGTCTGCTAAAAATGAAGAAAATGTACAGTCCATGGGAATGCCTCTAGTTTGACGAAATATGACATTTCCCATAGTTATGAAGTTATTAAAAAACATAAAGTTATAAGATTATTCCAGTGTGTCTCAGAGACTTCTAATTTGCCCACATAGTCCTGAAATAATGTATTGCAAACTTTTGCAAGATCCACCAAATCTATGGAAGTAAATAAATTAACAAAGCCGTACTAATGTATTTGTGAAGTGTCCGCTGGTCTGTAGCTCTTCAAGAAGTCCAACACCGGTCTATTATTGTTAATAATTCAGGTTGAATCCGCATTAGGAAGCATATTTTTAAGCAGATGTTCAATTTTTTTCAGCAATCCCACTATAGCTGTACCTTGCTGATGTGATGAATCTGAAGCCCAGCAGATACTTCATTGCAACGATGGAGAAAAGATATCAGGAAAAGGGGTTCACTTCTATGTTGGCTTACTACTGTTGGACGCTCGCTAGAGATGATCCTAAGCAGCTATGCGAGTGACAGGCAAAGCGACGTCAAACATAGAAGCGGACATTTATCGGTACATGTGGTAAGTACATAATTATGGGAGATGTCATATTTCGTCAGATCGCTCACAAACCGTAGCCAATTTTGCCTTTTTGATTCTCATATTTGTGTTCAGCACCTCGAAATCTATAAAAAATAATTAATTTAATCTTGGGAGCAAATTTTTGTAAAAATTTGTTGTCTAGTGATAAGCGTGAGTATCTACGTCATACGTAAATTAGCATAATGATAACACACCACGTGACGTGCGAGCTCCGATGAAAGTACCCTGCGAGAATTGGTAAACCGGTTTTCACCACTTGGTCCATAAGTTCGCTGAATGTATTTCCTTCAGTGTGGGATTCACCTGAAATGATGTACAGACGACGTTTATTTTATTTATTTTTTTTTTTTTGATTGGAGGTTTAACGACCACCGTCAGCAACTCAATGGGCTATAAGCAGTCGCCCGTCCCTAATTTAGGGTCACTGGTTCCAGGGAAGGGAGAGAGCCAGTGCCGTAAGACAAACACAACATCCATGCCAGCCGGGATTCGAACCCGGACCCCTTACGGACGAATGATCAAAGGCCACAGACGACGTTTAAGCATTGACAACAGAAACAGGACTGTTGGTGTGTTACAGGCTGGTATACGACAGACTGATGCAGCTGCTGCTTTAGGAGTTTCGCAAAGTGTAAAAGTTGGCTACGCGCAAGATTTCTACAGCATGGAAATGTTGCAGACCGACACAGGCGTGGTTGCCTGAGGGTAACCACCAGGAGGTAAGATCGCTGCCTGAGAGTAAGTGCTCGGAGAAGGCATAGTTTCACCAATAACCAACTCCGGGAATCACTTCGAGCTGCTTCTAGTGTCATAGTAAATAGGCAAACAGTACGAAACGGTCTTCATCAGTACGGGCTCAGAGGGAGTTGAGATGTATAGTATTGACATCAGTGCACCGTTGTCCAAGATGTACCACGTAGTACATATCATGGAATAGAGAGTGGCACGATATACATGCCACAGACGTGCTACGTTTCGCTCTTTATTCTGATACTCGACGAGGACACGTCTGGAGGATATCTGGCACGCGAATGCAACCACTCTTGAGTGCCGTCCTTCAACCTGTACCAGGGGCAGTCAGTTCTGGACTGGATAGCTGTGTGTTTTAATGGCCGTACTTCCTTGCATGTTTGTCAAGGCAACATGAATGCCTTGGTGTACCGAAATGAGATCATTGTGCCCATTGTGACACTTTTTCACACGCTGCTATTGGATATGCATTCCGTTTTCTCGATGACAGTGTAAGCAGTCACTGTGCCTGGAGCATGCTTCAAGAGCTGGAAAATCGTGCCATTGAATCGTTACAGCTGTCTTCGAAGTATCCTGATCTTAATCCTATTTAGAACACTTGAGACTCTGTACAGCAACGTCTGGATAACCACGTTCCATACCCAGGCACACTGGCAGACCTCTGTAACGTGTTGCTTGTAATACGAGACGAGCAGCCTAAGAAACTCATCAATAATTTCACTGCGAGTGTGCCTCGTAGGTGTCAAAACGTTCTTCGATACAGTGGTGGTGTTTCTGGATAATGAAATCTAGAGGTATGGACATACTTCGAATTTACCATTTTGTTTATATTGCAATGCTACTTTACTCTGTGCAGAAATTGCACAATAAATTGTTTTTATAAACGCACTCTTCATCTTTTGTGTTACGTAGCCTAACTGATTTGATTTAAATGTTTGCGCGTGTTACTCGAATCAGATACTTCAGCAGCATCCCTAACATTTTATGACCAATTCTAGATTGTACCATCTACCACTAAAACTTCTGTTTCTTGCAGAAGCATTGTACTTCCATTTCGTTTTCTATAATTCCATCTTTAATCCCAGTATTTTACTCTTCTCAGAAAGTTCTTGAATCATAAACTGCAGTTCTTGTGGGTTACTTGAGAAAACGTCTATTAAACAAACTCAATTAATCCTTAATCCCCTTGTCTTCCTTGTGAATGATTGAAAGACACTCTGCAATGGGACATCGAAAAGTTTGGAGCTGTATTTTCTCACGCTCTTTCCTAGTTTTGTACGTTCTGTTTCCTCGAACAGTTGTAAAAATTCACCATTAGACTTGCATTTTCACAGATTTTGTTAATAAAATATTAATGCGTGCATATTTAATACTGCAGGATTTCAAAGATTTTGTAGCTGATGACCAAGAAGACTGATTAAAACGATATTATCATTGGTTCAGTAAAGAACGATTTTAATATACCTCAGTTAAATGAAAATGCACTGAAATGTCTTCCATTTTGTAGGACAACGCTTCGTCTAATATCTTCCAGCTGATGTTTTTCGGGGAAATGAATTTGGACTGGATTATTTTTATGATGTACACTGAAGAGCAATTGAATTAGAGATACCTGTCTATTAACGTGTAGCACCACCTTTCGCCCTGATAACGGCGGGGATTCGTCTCGGCATGGACTCGACAAAACACAGGAAGCGTTGGGAAGCCATACGGATCCACGACCCCTGAACAAGCTCCCACAGTTCACGAAGATTTGATGGAGGGAGGTCAGAGCCTCGAACATCTCTCTCTAGATGGCATCCCAGATGTGCTCGATGGGATTGAGGTCAGGTGATCTGGCTGGTCAAGGAAGCGAGGTCACGTCAGTGGAGTGTTCATCCAAACATTCGGATACAATTCGGGAGCGATGGCACGGTGCATTGTCTTGTTGCAGGATGAGGTCCCCAGTAGGATGTTCAAGACGCACAAACAAGAGCAAGTGGTCGTCCAGGATACCCCGGTAACGTTGACCTGTGAGGGCCGATGTCACACATACCAGGGGTCCCATTTCAGTCCACGTAAACAGTCCTTAGACGAGAATGCCACCCCCACCAGCTTGAAGAGTACCCTGCTGGCAAGAAGTATCCATTCGCCTCATGTGGTTTGCGCCATACTCTTATCCTGCCATCCGCATGTACCAACGGGAATCTCGACTCATCAGTCCAGGCAACATTTTCCCACATGTCTAGGGTCAAGTGGCGATGTTCCCGCGCCCTTGCTAATCCTTGCACCCTGTGATGTGCGGTCAGCAGCGGTACCCTCGGTGGATGATGGCTTCTGTACCCCATAGCGAGGAGATGGTTCTGGATGGTGAGACTGCTTACACGTTTTTGTGCACCAGCGTTAAATTGCCGAGTGATTTCTTGCAATGTGGCCCGTCTATCTGCTGTTGCAATGCGAGCTAGCCGACGATGACCCCGCTTATCCACACGCTGTTGTCCACGGCAGTTGGCCCTTGCAGGGATAGTTTTACCGAATTCGATGTACACACGGTGCACCCGTGACACAGTGGATCATGAAAATCCCAGTGCCTGCATGACTTCCGAGATGGAGTGACCCATTTTGCCGGGTCCTGACAATTTGCTAGATCCTTCGTCTTACCCATACTGCGTCCGACTCTTACTGGTTCCCGTGGCATAACTCCTTATATTGTCGGATCGCTGCGTACGTCATGTCGTTTCCGTTTACAGGGCCGCCCACAGCGCCACATTTGCATAACTCCAGCAGTCTCTAATTCAATTGCTCTTCAGTGTATGTCTAACATCTTTCCAGGTAATATTTTTTAGTTAACTGATTGTGTATCATTTTGTAGGTAACGATTTACAGAACATGGAATTTAGGATTTACAGAACATGGATCAGATAGGATTTTTCAATTAAGTCTCAGTATGCCTACTGAGACTTAATTGAAAAATCCTATTGTTTGTTAGGACCTCTCAATATGCAAACATAGGCCGCTGAATTTGAAAGTTTTATTGAGTACCTGATTGGACCTCTTTTAGACCCGAATTACAGCACGTATGCGGTTTGGCATAGATTCCACAAGGCGTGGCAGTGCATCTACGTCTACTGCATGCCTATCGTTCACCAGACAGTCTATTCACTAGTTCACATTTGACGGAAGATGACTTTGCTTCCGGATCTGTTTCTTTAACATGTTCCATACATTCTAAATGGGGTTCAGATCCGGGAGGTGTGGTGGCCAGGAAAGATGGAGAAAGTCGCTTTCATCCTCGCTGAATCACTGCTGAATACATCATGCGCGATGGACAATAGCATTGTAGTCCATGAAATAGCTGCCACCTGCTGGATAAAAGGTCAGCAATGCTGGATAAAAGGTCAGCAATTCACCGTAGACTTGATAGGCAACGATGCTCTGATAACTGTTGAAGGACACCTGTCCTTTCAGTAATATCAGGGGACCTGTTGAAAATACTCCAAATACGTGGCGACAGTAGATAAATAAATACATCGCTCTTAACCACGTTCTAGAAGCACACAGCAACTGAAAAATTGTTTTTCAGCTGCCGCTGTGGAATTGAACCAACATAACTCTCGATATCTAGCCGAGTGCGTTACATTTACGCGACGGCTAGATATCGTTTTCACATAGCACCGTGGATTGTTGGCCACCGTTACGTAAATGTAACGCTCCCGGCTAGATTTTGAGAGTTCTGATGGTTCCAATTCCACAGCGGCGGCTGAAAAACAATTTTTCGGTTGCTGTGTGTTTCTAGAACGTGGTTAAGAGCGATGTATTTAATTACTTATCAGGGGACCTGTTCCGTAGCAACAGAACATGACACACACAGTCACACCACTCCCAGTACCCTGAGTGGTTACTAGGTAAGCTCGGCCTATATCTACATGGGCTCCAGCAAAACTATCTACCTACCGTCGATACGAAAGAAGGTGTACCATGACGCGTCGGTCCACAATACTTTTTTCCAGTCTTCCAGTGTACAGTCACGGTGTTCCTTATATCACTGCAGACGAAATTTCCGGTTTTTCGCAGAAATCAGTGATTTCGGTATAGGTATGAAACCATCAGCAGTTACAATGGCTCTGAAATCCTGCGGTATTGAAAATGCATACATTAATATTATTAATAACATCTATGGAAAATGCAAGTGCAAAGATTCGGCTGTTTGAAAATACAACACACATAAAAATTGAAAAGGGAGTGAGACAAGGTGACACCATATCTCCGAAGCTCTTTAATGCCACATTGGAAAATGTCTTTCAATCACTGAACTGGGAAAACAAAGGGATAAAGATTAATGGAGATTATCTAACCCACCTTCGCTTTGCTGATGACGTAGTCATTTTTGCAACTACCCCATCAGAGCTTCAGAGTATGATCCAGGAACTTGCTGACAAGAGTAAAGAAGTGGGATTAAAAATGAACTTTCAGAAGACAAAAGTGATGCTCAATGCTTTTACACGAAATGAAGATTTATCGATTGATAGAGAAAAGCTGGAGATAACAGACACGTACGTTTATCTTGGACAGCAGATATCAAGTGAGGGTCACATTGGTGAAGAAATTAATCGGCGTACAAAACTTGCCTGGAGAGCTTTGGGAAGAAACAGCATAATTTTCAAGAGCAATATGCCATTATGTCTTAAAAGCAAAGTGTTTGATCAATGCATCCTTCCAGTGCTTACATATGGTACAGAGACGTGGACCTTAACTAAAAGAGACATACAAAGGCTGTAGACAACTCAAAAAAGCATGGAGAGGTGCATGCTTGGTGTAACCAGGAGAGATAAGAAGAGGAACTCGTGGATCCGAAAAATGACAAGAGTGGAAGAGATCATGATTAGAGTTAAATCCCTGAAATGGCAATGGGCTGGACATACTGCCAGAAGGACAGACCATCGATGGACAGCCGAAATTTTAGATTGGATTCCAAGGGACAGGAAAAGACCCAGAAGAAGACCACATGGGAAGATGGGTGGATGAAATTCGAAAGTATGCGGGAGTAACATGGAGGAGACTGGCACAAGACAGACGGTTGTAGAAGAAACTTGGGGAGACCTTCGTCCAGCAGTGGATTGATAATAGTTGGCAATGATGATGATGATGATGATGATGCGACAGCCAATACCGTTTCTCTTCAATACACTGCGCATAGTTCGCTGAGATATAGGTCGGGAACAGCTTTCATTGAATGCTTCGGTAAATTGTTGCTCACACGACGTTCTGCTTTTCGGTACAAATCTTCTCAGACGACGGCGACCTCGTTTTGACAGACGGTCCTTGCGTCACAGTTACGCGTCTTAGAAAAGCAATGTGGAATGTTTTTTCGCTGATTAAAGACTGGGGATATCCCACCTTTTGAGAAACCAGTCAGCTCTGGTGGCTTCAAAATCTTCGCTCCAGGCAGATGGGCACCCACATTGAGTCCTATTATCGAAATCCGAAATACCATTTGGTTTTCTCATTGGGATCAACACCACTGACGATTTAGAATAAAAGTATCAACGTTTGTTCACAATTAAATGTTTTATTAACATCGACTATAGTTTCGCCGAGCTTTTGGCTCGGCATCATCAGGATGAATCGGCATCATTTCGTCCTGATGATGATGCCGAGCCAAACGCTCTGCGAAACTATAGTCGATGTTAATAAAAGATTTAATTCTGAATAAACGTTGATAATTTATTCTAAATCAACATCACAAGTGTGTTATCTTGAATTATACAGTATATAATACTACTGACGATTTCTGCCGTGCAGCAGGCTTAAAAAGTTGCAGCCGCCCCGGTGGCTTAGTGGTCTAATCGCTAGTGCCGCCCCGGTGGCGCAGTGGTCTAAGGCGTTGGCCTCTGATCATTCGTCCGAAAGGGGTCCGGGTTCGAATCCCGGTGAGGCATGGATGTTGTGTTTGTCTTACGGCACTGGCTCTCTCCCTTCCCTGGAACCAGTGACCCTAAATTAGGGACGTGCGACTGCTTATAGCCCATTGAGTTGCTCACGGTGGTCGTTAAACCTCCAATCGAAAAAAAAAAAATAATAATCGCTGGCTTATGACCATTCGTCCGTGAAGGGCACGGGTTCGAATCCCGTGAGCCATGGATGTTGTGTTTGTCTTACGGCACTGGCTGTCTCCCTTCCCTGGAACCAGTGGCCCAAAATTAGGATGGGCGACTGCTTATAGCCCATTCAGCTGCTCACGGTGGTCGTTAAACCTTCAATCCAAGAAAAAAAAAAAAAAAAGTTGCATCGGTTGATGACGCACGTAACCACGTATTTTTTTTCCATCTATGCAGCGTAAGTGACGTTTACATTAGTCTGCGTAAAGTTTCTTATTCAGTGACCTGTGTGTGTGTGAACCAAAACTGACTCTACGATTTTTCGCTTTGTAGGTGAAGACTGAGCGTAGAACTGTGTGCTCTGGAAACAATGAGTAGTTTTGATGAATCGAATACAGCGAATCTCGGTAATAAAGAGAACCAAGGGACCCAGAAGAATATTGCTTATTATTTACTTCTGCTGTTACCTAATATTCTTATCACACATTCATACTCATATATTGGGTTGGGAAGAAAGTAATGTCTATAAATGCAAGGCAGCAGAAAAGTGCCGATCACCGTATATACAAGTACAAATCAATACAAAATGTGGTCGCCACCGTTTGTCACGACCTTCTCTCATCGTCTGCGAAGTTGTTGGAAACCGTCCATGTAGAATTGTGGCAGCTTGGGCGCAAAGAAGTGAGTAAGTGCGCTTTCGACATTGTCCCGGTTGGTGAACCACTGTCTGTTCAATGAATGTTGCAACCACCGAAAAACGTAGTACTTGCTTGGGACAATGTCCGGGGAATAGGTTGGGGGCGGCTGAAGTTCCTAGCCCAGGTTAGTGATCTTGTGACACGTCACCCGTGCTGTGTGAGGTCTCACACCATCCTGCTGTCGGAGGACGCCATTGCGATTCAGAAGTGATGGTCGTTTCGGCGTGAGCGTTGCGTGCAGATCGTCGAGATGTCGGCAGTACACATCGGCAGTGATAAAGTGATATCCGGCAGCAGCTCCAAAAATCGCGACACTCCGAATATCCTACCAAACAGACAGCAGGACCTTTCGTGGACGCAAGCCGGCTTTGGGAGTCGTCATGGGCTTTTGTTTTGGGTCCAACCAATGTTTCCGGGCGCTGATATTGCCTTACAGGACTCACTTCTAGTCACGTGTCATTATGCAGTCCAAGAACGGTTCAACTTGGTCACGTGCAAGCAGGGAAACGTATGCACTCATGCGATTTGCTTTTTCTCAACTGTGAATTGATGGGGTACCCTAACTTCTCATTTGTAAGGTGCGTGGTAATGCTCGCGTGGGTAGTTCCCAGCTGTGCGGCCAACTTCCGCGTTGACATACGTGGGTCGGTCTCCACTAAGGACTTCAGCATGTCCATAGCCATTGTTACGGATCTTCCGGCTTTGGGACGGTTTGACAGGTCACAATTTTCTTCTCGAAACCATTCGAACCAATGACAGCACTGACGATGTAATGTAGTATTGGGGTACACACTTGTAATGTTCCTTACAGCACTTGCAGCACTGCTAACGCGACGACATCATACACCATGCAAAGGCAGATAAGCTTCCTGTCGACTTACACGTTGGCTGACTCTCTTACACTCTTCGCCTTCTGACGGGTAACTGCCACTGACTTTTGCTACTTACCCACTGATGCCATGCCGCTGTTCCTCGCAATCGCAGTGGCTAATGTACACCTTGGCCGTGGCTTCGACTTCGTGTACGTCATCGGATATTTCTTTCTAACCCAATAGTTATGTTCTTACGTATAAGTGACAGAAACAACAATTAATGAACGTAGCTGAGGATTACACAATTTGCGCATTTATTTAATGTTCACGATTTTTATGCACTACATAACAAGTTCAAAAGAAAAATACATACGTACGTAATTTAATTAATTATTAAAACGTTACCTGCAGTATTTTTATTTTTCAAAGAAGTCTTCTAACCTCTCCTGTTTCAAAATTGTTTTGAAGCGAAATTTATGAGCAATGTCGTGCATTTTTCATAATACCAGGTATATATAAATAATCGAAATTCTGGATCCATGTCATTGGTTTCATGAAAGCAGGAAAGAATTCCTTCTGTGAAAGGAATTCTTTCTTCCTTTCATGAAACCAATGGGACAGACTGCTGCTAGACACAAACAGTCTGTGCCTCTGTCCACGGCACTACATTAACTACACCATCGCACTTTTCGGTCTTTTTTTGTTTTGCTTTTTGTAAACTTCCTTTTAATTAACAAATTTGAGAATGTCCTCATCTGTCAGCGTTTCGGTAGTTACGTTGTTGTCCACCGTCTGTTTACCGTCCACACATGCCAACAGAATGAACCTTCGGATCTCCAATACCACATCAAACAGACCGAATCATCGGACATTCAGTACCACATCAAAAACAGACCGAACCTTTGAACGTTCAGTAACACATCAAACAGACCGTAGTTTCGGACCTTCAGTGTCCCTTCGCACCTTCAGTACCACATCAAAAAGAGACCGAACCTTTGGACCTTCAGTACCACATCAAACAGACCGAACCTTCGGACCTTCAGTACCCCATTAAACAGACCGAACCTTCGGGCATTCAGTACCACATCAAACAGCCCGAACCTTTGGATCTTCAGTACCACATCAAAAACATACTGAACCTTCAGACGTTCAGTAACACATCAAACAGACCGTAACCTCGGGCCTTCAGTGTCCCATCGAACAGACCGAATCTTTGGACCTTCAGTACCACAACAAACTGATCGTAGTTTCGGACCTTCAGTACCACGCCAAACAGACCGAATGTTCGGACCTTCAATACCCCATCAAAAACATACTGAACTTTCAGACGTTCAGTAACACATCAAACAGACCGTAGCTTCGGGCCTTTTGTATCCCATCGAACAGACCGAACCTTCGGACCTTCAGTACTACATCAAACAGACCGAACCTTCGGGCATTCAGTACCACATGAAACAGCCCGAATCTTTGGATCTTCAGTACCACATCAAAAACATACTGAACCTTCAGACGTTCAGTAACACATCAAACACACCGTAACCTCGGGCCTTCAGTGTCCCATCGAACAGACCGAATCTTCGAACCTTCAATGCCACATTAAAAACAGACCGAACCTTCGAACGTTCAGTAACACATCAAACAGACCGTAACCTCGGGCCTTCAGTGTCCCATCGAACAGACCGAATCTTCGAACCTTCAATGCCACATTAAAAACAGACCGAACCTTCGAACGTTCAGTAACACATCAAACAGACCGTAGTTTCGGACCTTCAGTACCACATCAAAGAGACCAAATCTTTGGACCTTCAGTACCACAACAAACTGATCGTAGTTTCGGACTTTCAGTACCACGCCAAACAGACCGAATGTTCGGACCTTCAATACCCCATCAAAAACATACTGAACTTTCAGACGTTCAGTAACACATCAAACAGACCGTAGCTTCGGGCCTTTTGTATCCCATCGAACAGACCGATGCTTCGGACCTTCAGTACCACATCAAATAGACCAAAAGCAGCTCGTAGTCTTGGCTCAAGCAATCGCCGTAGTGATCGGATCTCTAGAGAATAGTCCTTATACATGAAATACAATATGCCAATAATCCGTGGAATATTCCTCTAGCCATGATTTGATTATTGTGGATGTGTGCGCAGGCATAAGACCAGCATTAATGCCTACCATGTATAAATGAAGAATTATTTTCTTCAGAGAAATTTGTTTCTCAAATATATGACACTAGAGAATGTTCAACAATGTGAACGACATCCGTATCTTTCAACGTACGTAACATTGCGATTTCGTTTCCGAATGTGAGCAACTATTAACATGCATTGAACATTTTGCTGAAGAAATGCAAATTTTAAGAAACTGGCGAAATTATATTATAAGGGAATTCCGTTTACGGACAAATGTCAACGTATGGAGCAAAAAAAAAAAAAATAAATAAATAAAAAAAAAAGCTGCAACAGAAACTTTTGGAAAAGTTTAAATTCCAATTTTAATTAGATTTTAGGCAGTGATTTTAGTGGCCTCTCTTGAGCTGCTCCATGAGCAGCCGCCTCACCTTCGTAACACCTCTGAAAGAGAGAGTGACCAAACATCCCTAAATCCTCATTACTCAGCAGTGTTAAAAATCTAAAAACCTTTCAAATGCCTTTCGTAATTAAAAATGCCCTTTTAAATATTAAGAGATTCATAATCTGATACTTATTTTCGCTGGAAGGACAACTTGATTTTCTGATTCTCTGATAAAGGAAGTTTTATCGGTTATGAGCTATGAAATAAAACAGCGTAAAGCATTACTGGCTTTGCGAGAATTTTACAGCTATGGGGACGATTTCTGTTGATAACCTGGGAATATTACTTTTCCCGGAGTCTCCCATAAAAGGGTCAATGTGATTTAATTCCTTTAAAATGTCCCTTAGGAAATATCGATAAAATGCTCTTGTGGCATCTATGATACTTGTTTATCGAGAGAAAAATCACATAGGAGAGCCTGTCCCATTAAAACATCTGTTTACTTGACTGCTTCCATTGTAAAATGAAATAAATCGTCGTGATGTTAAAGAAAAAAAAAAAAAAAAAGAACGAGTTTTCCAATCAGTGAGAAGATTACATGTTTATTAGTTATGGTGTTTCCTTTCTGTGCTGGTTTCTTCTTTATTTCATTTATGATCAGTTCTTTCCACTCTGTCGCCCGACGAGGATGCCTTGATCCGTGAACAGCTTTTCACTTATCTTTGCCAACAACAAAACCCTAGGTATATCCACCTCTTTCCCACCCTGATCCCCACCCCCCGCTTTGGCCTTTCAGCGTATAAGCCCTCTAAGGCATAAAACCAAAATTTATTGTGACAGGAACTTGCTGAACAGCTGAGAGGGATTACCAGGGAATTGATGTTAACTGTTATGAGGGCAAATAATTTACAGCCTCGCCGTAAAACTGTAGTGCAAATATTGATATATGTGCAGTTTAGCTCTCTATAAAAACATATAAAAACTATCGTGGGTCGTTTCCGCAGCAGAGTTGGCTATAAATTAAAAGAGAATAGAGGATGTTGGAAACATAAAGCGGCTTCGCGTCCAGTCGGCATGACAACATGTCTTGCATTAAAACACAGGAGTTCCGATTAAACATTTTCATGGCTATGTCAAAAATAAGTTTCGGGCGGTGGGACGTTTGAGAGATAGGGAGAGGAGAACAGGGTGTATCTTTCTTTCTTTCTTTTTCCAGAGGGGAATAAATATTAATCGCATAGAGGCATCTGCATTTCACTTGTAGATTAATGCTTAAGGTAGTTTGGTGCATGTTAATAATCGTCATTCCATGTACATCTGGAGACAGTTTGGATTCGTTTGCGAAACTTTGTTACTTTGATTAAAGAAAATTAGATGCTGTTTATTTTCTTCTTTGAATGGAACGCCATCTAGAACTGAGGAACATAGTTCACTTTTGAGGTGATATTCTCCCTATGCGGGCTCACGTGATCAATATATTTATACGCAATGGGTAAATTTCTGCCTACGTGCCTAGTACCTCTATGGCACTTTATCTTTCTGCTAAATAATTTACGAGTATCTGTGCACTTAGTTCGTGTTCTTAGTATTTTAAACACATGCTTATTTTTTTCTGCTTATTTAGCACATCATAAGCGTAAACGTTTACGTTTGTTATACACGAGTTTGCTCGCACTTCCCCCAGGTTGCAACATCTCTTCTGTGAAGATGACAATCCGATTTTTGGCGTAAATGTGACAAGGATGGTAAGTCAGATAATATCCGAAAACTTGAAAATTTTCATCGTCCTATGAAAATTTTCAAGTTTTCGGATATTATCTGACTTACCATCCTTGTCACATTTACGCCAAAAATCGGATTTTCATCTTCAAAATTTGTATTATATGGCGTAATCCCGTATTTCTTTCATGATATCTTCTGTGTGTCCATATTTTTTGGTGCTTTCACTTATTAGGTGTGCAACTTAATTCTCGGCCCCATAACCTCAAGCAATCATAGAACGTCGGCAAATGCAAATATCTGTGTGTGATAATGACTGATTGCAGCGCCATCCTACAGCTTTCCAGGCAACCGTAACCGCTCACAGGTGTAGTGACAAAAGGGACGAAAGTTGGTGAAAGCAATGTCGTTCGAGAAGCAGCATTTAAAGCACTGCCTCCTGTTAGCGTTTCAGCTGAAAAAAGGTGCCGCGGAAGCCCAGAAAATGATCTGTGCTGCTTTGGGTGAGGCTGCAGTGTCCTACCGTACGTGTAAGAAGCGGTTCCGGCGGTGAAAGCTGGGAAACTTCGATCTCCGTGATGCAGAACGTCCGGGACAGTCACAGAAAGTTGACGATGAGGAACTGGAATAACTGTTGGGCCCTGATCTCTATCGCACACAGTCAGAGCTCGTCCAGGAACTCGGAGTAACACGGCAAGCCATTGCAAAGTGGCTGCACAAGTTTATACGGATTCACAAGGAGGGCCGTTGGGTGCCCCACCAACTCACAGCTGCGAACAAGTCTAGGCGCTACGATGTTGCTGCGCCCTTGCTCTCCAGATTCAAGAAGAAGGATTTCCTCCAAACGATTTTGACCTGTCAGGAGAAGTGGATCCTCTACGAAAATCCTAAGCTGCGCAAACCGTGGGTTTATCCATGTCACCCTGCCACCAGTACCGCCAAACCGAAAAACCATGCCAGGAAGTTGTTGCTGTGCATAAGGTGAGATCAGCGCGGTGTCGTTCACTATGATTTGCTCAAACCTGGTGAAACGGCCAATGCTGAGGGTTATTGTCAGCAACTCGCCGGTGTATGGTTTTTTTGCCTCCATTGCGTGTGAGTGACGCAATGAAAGGTGAAAAGGCCTGTTACTTCAAGATAACGCGCGTCCTCACACCGCGAAAACGACTTTAAACACGATCACCGACCTGGGATGGGAGATTTTGTCCCACCCGGCGTATTCTCCAGACTTCGTCCCGTCGGATTATCACCTCTTTCGCTCCCTGCAACATCACCTGCGTGATACGCACTTCACTTCTGTCGAGGAGGTTCACACAAGTATTGATGACTTTATCAAGTCGAAACAGCCCTTTTTTCGGCAGTGGCATTCGGCAGCTCCCTGACCGATAGCTCAAATGTATCCAACACGACGTGGATTATTTCCCTGATTAGGTACGTATTCGATTTGCTATAATTTGCGGTCAACGTGTCATGCCTGTGACCGAGAATTAAGTTGCACACCTAATACTTTGTAGAACAGGGATCTTAAACCTTTTCTGAATGGTGGGCTACATGACAAAACGAAATGGAAGCGGTGGGCCACATGGCGAATGGGACTGGCGGGCCACATGAAATGGAACCAGCGGGCCACATGACGAAATTGTAATAGTCGTAAATGTGAATAACCTTTAACAACAAATATAATGAAACAGGCTAGTGGAGAATGACGTTAATTTTATGAATTTTAATGTCGTCATGTAAATACTTAGAAACGTTTAGTGGTTAATGCTTAATGTTAATACGTATTTCGTTCAAAAAGTAACAGCAAATTGACAGTATTTCATGAAACGAATTCCCCAGGCATTTAAAATATCCCCACAGGGAAGATATATTCTTAGAGAAGGTCCTGACACTGTCCAATAGATGGCGTGGCGTGCTTAACCGGAAGGGCAGCTTAAAAAAAACGATGCCCTTAGCTGCTTGCACCGTAGAGGAACAGAGGGTAATTATCAGGTTTTTGTGGTCCGAGGATGTGAAACCTCGTGAAATTCATTGAAGAATGTCGCAAAAGAATGGAAATGGCTGCATTGGCGAAAGAAGAGTGAACGAGAGTGTAAATGCGTTCAAAAATGTGCGAACATCCATCAGTGATGAGCAACGCACTGGTCATCCCGGCACGCCCGGCACTGATGAGAAGGTGGGTCGCGCTGACGTCATTATTCGTAAAAATAGATGCATTTCTTTAGAAGTTGTGGCCAGGGAATCGGATGTCAGTATCGGATTCGCTCATACCATTATCACGGAAGTTCTGAAGTATCGCAAGTTGTGTGAATGGAGGGTGCTTAGGATGTTGACTGATGAGCACAACATGATTCGTGTGCAGACTTCCAGAGCCTTTTTGGCGCGGTATAACGAAGAAGGAAACGACTTCCTGGCACGTGTCGTGACGAAATATGGGTGCATCACTATGAGCCCGAAAACAAGAGGCAGTCTTCAAAATGACGGCCCACATCTTCTTCAGTCAATAAAAATTTCAAGTCTCTACCCTCCGCTGGAAAAGTCCTGTTCACTCTCTTCTGGGTTATGAATGGGCCAATTTTGGAGCACTATCAGAAAAAGGGGGAAACAGTGAATAATACTCGATACAGCGCAATGTTGGGGGAGGAGCTGAAGCCAGCAATACGGAGCCGTCGCAGAGGACTTTTGTCTAAAGGCGTTCTTCTCCTTCATGATAATGGCCGCCCTCACACGGTCGCTGCAGCGCTTGACACCATTCGGAGATTGAGATTTCAGATCTTACTGCATCCTCCATCCTCGGTAGCACATTACATTGGTTCGACGTCGAATTTTTGGTCGATATGAAACGTCAAATATAGATACCCATATCCACTTTTGTTACGTCTTTTCGACGTCGAATTCTAAACCTATTAAGTCGATATCAAGTCAACAGTAGGCGAAGATTCGACTTTTCGAGAGAAACATATACATTGTTGCTACCTAGTGTAGACGTCGATTCTACGTTAATATTACGCAGTTTAGTCATCGATTATAGTACTGTTGTAAAGTCGAATCTACGTTTACTCTATAATTTAGATGTTGAAGCAATTCTAAACTTTTAACTGTGTCATAAAACGTAGAATGTATTCGTACTTGTAGTATGATTCTACGACGCTGTCTACGATTAAAAAATCGTATAATTATTTTTTATTGTTTCAACATCCAAGTGTTTTCGGACGCATTCGTAAAGACACATAATTCTCAAAAATTGCACAGAATTTTTGTTGATCTGTCAGCATCGCGCTAGGCCTATCCCTAATTGGGATATGCGTACGTACAAATTATATATTTAAAAAAGTAATACTACTAAAAGGAACGTGACTCAACTTCTTATAAACATACTTAAGCAAAAAAAAAAAAAATACATTTAACCTACCGGCGAAAAAGGATACAGGTAAGAATCTCGTCTTACCACAGAAATGATACAACCGACCAACACCCCAGCATCCAAAAAGTTTGGCTGCAAAGGCGCGCACGCACGATTCTTAAAAATCGCATAAAAATCGATTATTCGATCAAATGGAACTAAAGGGTAAACTGCATAAAACCGTCTACATGTATACTGAAATTCAATCTAATGCCTTTTCTTGACGTTCCGTCTCATCGATTTTACGTCGAAAACTACGTTTCGACGTAATATCAACCTGGTAACCAAAAATCGACGTCGATTCGACATTACTGTGCTACAGGGGCATACAGCCCTGATCATATTTCCTCTGATTATCATGGGTTTGGGCCCCCGAAGGACGCTTTGAGAGGAAGAAGATTTGGGAGTGATGAGAAGATCAGGAGAAGCGATGCATTCCTTCCTGGCTGAAGGCACAACTAAAAACATTTTTTTCTGATGGACTAAAGAAATTAGTGCAACGGTGTGAGAAATGTATTGAAAAGCTGGGTGATTATGTAGATATCATTTTTATCTCTCATTGAATTATGTATCTCAAAATATTCAATTTGCTATTACTTTTTGAACTGCCCTCCTACGTAAATAATTAAGAACCTTGCATTTTAAGAATGTTCTAAATGTCGAAATCGTGGGAAAGTTCCGAAGAATATATTTTTTGGTTCTATTTTCGGCGCCAGCAAATATTCCAAAATAATTAGTATATCGGCTAACTTCTTTGATAATGATATCGCACAGGGAATCGAGTTCCTGTATCTGCAATAGAAGATTGTTTTTTAGGGCAATTTATTTGTAAATATTTCCGTTCTTTAGTAAATGGATTCTTTGAACTAGTGCTGTTAGGCCGTGGACATTTTTGGAGGATGCTGGAGTCGAGAGTCTAGAAGTTAGTCGTAGGAGATAATGACTGGGGGTATGAGGAAAGAATGCCCCCGGAAAAAACGCCCACGGAAAAATTGCCCACGGGAAAATCGCCCACGGAAAAAACGCCCACTTTTCGAAAATAGGAAAAAACGCCCACGGAAAATATGCTCACGGGAAAAATATGTGGTCGACTGATAAGTTTTTTATGACTGTTATAAACGGTGTTCGGACAACTGGTCACAGACTGCTGGCCAAAAAAGCGTTAGGGGTCATATAAAAATTGTGGTTTCTAGGCCATCTCACCTACATCACGCGAATATGGGAATGACGGAATGAAAACTTTTAGAAGGGCCTAAACGTTAGTCCTAATATTATTTTCTGCCTGAGTAATATTGCAATATTAATAATTTGATGTGTAAAATATTTTCTACAAACCTTACAAATACGAGAGGAAAGTTCGGATTGCACTGATGGACTGTTTTAAGGGGCCGTATAAAAATTGCGTTCTGGGCTGCTCCGTGGCTACGTCTCCCGAGATTGGTTATCTGACACACATAAAATGTCCGTAATTTCGTATTTTCTTATTTACGATATTTTTCTAGAAACTACAACTAAAATTCTCTGCGAGTATGTGCAAACCCAGGAAACTTGTCGGGGGAGGGGGTGGGTGCTTAAAACCTAAAATATAAAGAATTTCTGGTCTGATCGGGAGATTTCTAGAGTTTACAAGCTACAACTCGTCGAATCATCTGAGGGTATCTGCTGCCTCAGGAAACTAGTCGGGGAGGGGGGATATCAAAATCCTAAAATATCAAGGATTTCTCTTCCGATCGGGAGATCTTCAGCATTTACAAACTGCAACTCGACAAATTTTCTTTGCGCATGTCCACTCTGTGGAAACCTATCGGCGAGAGGGGGAGGGTGTAATACCAAAAGTGTAGAATATGAACAATTTCGTCCGATCGGGAGATTCTCAGCAATTAGCAGCTACAACTCGACACATTATCTGAAGGCATGTGAATGATGAAACTCTCCGGGTCGGAAGAGAAATACTTCATATTTTACATTTTTTGGTATTACCCCCCCCCCCCCCCCCCTCCCTCCCCGACAGTTTTGCTGAGCAGGTACGTGTCCTCAAATAATCTGTCGAGTTGTAGCTTGTAAATGCTGAAAATCTCCCGATCGGACGAGAAATTCTTCATATTTTTCACTTTTAGTATTACCCCCCCCCCCCCGACAGGTTTCTGAGGCAGCACATGCGCTCAGATAATTTGCAGACTTGTAGTCTGAAAACCTTTAAATCTTTTGCTGAGATGTAGATCATAAACATTTGTTATAAAGAATTACATTAATTGGAAAAATCAGAATACAGCAGCTGGTGAACAAGCCTATACTGACCGCAACTCCGCATTATCCACGAGTGACTGTTTATCAGTCAAATTAAAAATGTAGCAACTATTGAAAAATATGCATTCTATATGTATGGGTGTACAGATCCTCCTTGCTGACCACCGAACTGATTGTAGGAAATCAGTCACCGAACAAGGCCGCTCCTTCTCTCTCTTTTCTACAGCGGGAGAGCCATCTGCTTTTCGTCAAAGTCGTTTGCTGTCCAGCTCCGCAGGTGCGGAGATAGATAATTCAACGGAGCTCACAAAGCGACGAAACCCCACCCACCCCAAGAAACAAACCATATATGTCATCTAAATTTATCGGTTGCTTCGAAACTTGCCGCAGTATCAAGTTACTTCTTGCCCAGAACCAGAATTTACCCCCCCCCCCCCCCAGAGGTTGGTAATCTGAGTCATATAAAGTTTCCGTGATTTCGTCTTTTCTTAATTGCGATAATTAATGTAATTCTTTATAACAAATGTTTATGATCTACAACTCAGCAAAAGATTTAAGGGTTTTCAAACTACAAGTCTGCTAATTATCTGAGCGCACGTGCCTACTCAGCAAACCCGGGGGG
Source organism: Macrothele yani (assembly GCA_039090855.1). NCBI lineage: Eukaryota > Metazoa > Arthropoda > Arachnida > Araneae > Macrothelidae > Macrothele > Macrothele yani. Next base: position 37,375,459 of record CM077026.1, on the reverse strand, counting down.
GTATATGATAATTGTGAAATATATAGAATTTCTTGTCCGATCGGGAGATTTTCAGCATTTACAAACTACAACTGGAGACATTATCTCCTGGCATGAACATACTGAGCAAACCTGTCGGGGAGGGGGGTTAATACCAAAAGTGTAGAATATGAAGTATTTCTCTTCCGACCCGGAGAGTTTCGTCATTCACATGCCTTCAGATAATGTGTCGGGTTGTAGCGGCTAATTGCTGAGAATCTCCCGATCGGACGAGAAATTGTTCATATTTTACACTTTTGGTATTACACCTCCCCCCCCCCACCGACAGGTTTCCAGAGAGTGGACACACGCTAAGAAAATTTGTCGAATTCTTGATATTTTACGATTTTGGTATACCCCCCCCCCCCCCCGACTAGTTTCCTGAGGCAGCAGATACCCTCAGATAATTCGACGAGTTGTAGCTTGTAAACGATGGAAATCTCCCGATCGGACCAGAAATTCTTTATATTTTAGGTTTTAAGCCCCTCCCCCTTCCCCCGACAAGTTTCCTGGGTTTGCACATACTCTCAGAGAATTTGTTTAGTTGTAGTTTCTAGAAAAATACCGTAAATAAGAAAATACGAAATTACGGACATGTTATGTGTGTCAGATAACCAATCTCGGGGAGACGTAGCCACGGAGCAGCCCAGAACGCAATTTTTATACGGCCCCTTAAAAATTTTGTGGCCAGTTCTCCGCTTAGTCTTACCTCCGAAAATCATAGAAATGTCTAAATTTCTTACTGAAAGTGAAATATTTAAAAAAAAAAATTATGAACAATAGTTGCTGAAGTAGTGGGGAATATAGCCACATGAAATTTGTTTATGCAGAACAATTTTATGGCTCTGAAATTGCAATGTGTCCAGTTCTACATACCCGCTACATGACAACACAAAATGGCACCACATTTTTAATTTTTTGGTCCCTACAAAATACATACACAACTTCTGCTGTGAGAATCGCAGTTCATTTTGGGTGTTTAAGTCGTAAGGAGTTGTTGATCCAAAGTGCATGTTGTTCGCAAATATAACAAACAGATGTCAGAACTACAGAGATATTGATGTATAGCAGTTGGCTTGAAGATAACGGTGAATCATTAGTATGTTTTTAAATAAATGTTGCATAAGACTACCACTGCTTTCAGGCCAACACCATACAACCTCTACAATCCATCAGTTCAATCCGAACTTTCCTCTCGTATTTGTAAGGTTTGCAGAAAATATTTTACACATCAAATTATTAATATTGCGGTATTACTCAGGCAGAAAATAATATTAGTGCTAACGTTTAGGCCCTTCTAAAAGTTTTCATTCCGTCATTCCCATATTCGCGTTATGTAGCTGAGATGGCCTAGAAACCACAATTTTTGTATGACCCCTAACGCTTTTTTGGCCAGCAGTCTGTGACCAGTTGTCCGAACACCGTTTATAACAGACATAAAAACTTTATCAGTCAACCACATATTTTTCCCGTGAGCATTTTTTCTGTGGGCGATTTTTCCGTGGGCGTTTTTTCTTATTTTCGAAAAGTGGGCGTTTTTTCCGTGGGCATTTTTTCCGTGGGCGTTTTTTCCGTGGGCGTTTTTTCCGTGGGCATTCTTTCATACAATCTGACTGGGAGATGGAGCGGAAGAAGGAGGAAGATGACGTGTAGTTTTACTAGAGCTGAGACGGGCTGAGCCCGAGCCCGAAAGCCCGAAGCAGAACCCGTAACTTACGTAAAAATGCTTCGATTTGGATGAAACGTTAGTATGTTGTAGGGGCCTGCCTGGAGGAGACGAATCCTGTTGAAAATGGACGAAATGGGGTCCAAGGTTAGGACACAGGAGCGGGATCAATTCCATAGCCCTTATGCCTCATAACTTACGTAAAAATCCTTCTATTGTGACAAAACTTTATCATGTTATTTCGGAGGTATACTGAACCGGTTCTGTTGAATATCATCGAAATGGGAACAAAAGGTCAGGGCACAGGAGCGAGATTTATTCCACAGCCATTATCCTCATAACTTGAGTAATGATTTCTGGTATGTTAGAAAGCGTATTATAATCAATGCATTGCATGATTTTACTAACTTGGTAAAGACTTGCTTCAGATATCTTTAGATTTTCTTTAAAAATTTTGACTCATTTCTGATTTTTTATGTGAACGCTAATAATTGTGACATTGCTCTCAGACTTCTACGGATAATTGAGACAATTCTTCTTCTTAATCTGTTGGCACCCACTGCAGGGTATAGGTCTCCCCCAGTCTTTTCCGACTTCCTCGATCCTTAGCTAAAGTCCGCCATTTAGCACCTCTAAATCTCTGAAGGTCGTCTCTCCATCTTGTTCTGTTGCGCCCCCTTCGTCTCTTTCCTTTTCTCGGTTGTCATTCTGTTACTAATCGTGTCCATCTTTCATCTTTCAGTCTTCCAAAATGTCCAGCCCATCTCCACTTTGATGCTTTTATTATTTTTATAATATCTATTATTCCTGTTCTTTCTCTTATAAGTTCATTTCGAACCTCAGTCTTTTCTTTTTATTTCTAACATTCTTCTTTCTAACTTTCTCATGGATACTCTTATCTTTTTACATTGTCGCTCTGTGATACTCCACGCTTCACTTCCATAAGTAAACACGGGGTTAATACAAGCATTGAAGATTTTTTTAAACACAATGGAAGATCACCGGTTAAATAGTCTTAAAGGATCCAAAAGGCTCTATTAACATGGCTAATTCTTCTATTGATTTCTCTTTCTTGACTTTTTCTAAAACTGATTACTTTACCTAAATAGATGTATTCGTCTACTTTTCAATTTCTCTTCCTTCTATCAAAATCTTTTCTGTATTGTTCATATATTCAGTTTTTGCTATGTTTATTGCAGACCATTTTGAAGACTTTCTATCCATAAATCCTTTATCATACTTTGCATTTTCCTATTGGTAATTGTAATGATGAGTATGTTATCATCAAATCTTAAGTGATTTAGGTACCTTCCATTTATGTTTAAACCCTTTTCTTCCCAGTTTAAATCTCTAAAAACATCTTCTAATACAGAGTTAAATAATATTGGAGATAGTGGATCTCCTAAGACAATTATGAACTAATAAAAAGAAAATTTCTGACATGAAAAAATAATTACAAATAAATGATGCACTTGTGTAATCAAGCCAAAACACACACAAATACTGAAAAAACTATGAAAAAATAAGCAGACTCAAAACCGAATGTAAAGTATTCATATATAAAAATAAGAAATAATGTAATTGCATAGCAGATAGGAAAGACGATAACCCGTAAATCTTCGTTTTAATTTTTTTTTGCATGCTGAACTTCATTACCGGGAAACACATAGTTAAAACTCCAAAGGGTATGTCTGCACGAAACCATAGCCCTCAGGGTAAGTATCTCAAGTTCATCTGAATCATATAGTTGCCACAAAAAATCTTGTATGCCAAGAGATGTATGAATGTAATGAAATGTCGAAGATGGTAATATATATCACAACTCAATAACACTGTAATCTGTTGATCTTTTCTAATTCTTTAGCAAGTCATTTGTCAAACGTGATGAAGACGACAATCGTAGATTATCCCTCTCATCTCTCACACGGGCAAAGCGAAGAAAAAAAAAACTCAAAAAAAGCAGGGATCCAAACAAGATCATTTATCCTCGAAACCAATCTTCACGATCTCAGACACATTTTGTCATCCGAAACACACCTAATGCCGCGTCCACAACTTGGGAACCTGCATTTACACAGATACCTCTCCTCAAGAGATGATGTCCAATTAAAGGTGTTGCTCGGAATACCAATATCTGCTTCCTTCCCCCTCTCTTGCTTCACCTCTCGCCATTGAAGAAAGCCTAGGCTCACATAAACTTGCCACAAAATGAGTGATTTATCTCCTCTTTCAAATCAACGTTCCGAAGATCCTGTCTTTAACGACATCGGGTTATTTAATACAGAGCCATCGAAACTCCACTTAAGCACTACGTGACAGGATTGCCGGATTTTTCACCGACGGCAGCTATTTTTTGGAGCAGCGGAATTGCCAAAACGTTTGCCGCTCGTTAAAGTACGATGGAATCACGTACAGTTAATTTGTAAATAATCTCGGTCGGCGAGAAAGCCTCGGATGAAATAAAAGATCGCAATAAAATGTCAAGGGGTTTGAATTGCGTTTTCTGTTTCTTCCTAACCCTCTATTTCTTTCGCTTTTTAGCAATGAGAACATAAATTTATTCCTTCCAAATATGGGAACACAACTCATTTTAAGTAAAGTTCAAGGCATCTAAAAGTTGCATAGAAATCTACCCTTCCTCTCGTTTGAAGCTATTATTTTGCAGTAATTTTTCAACAGTTTTCTTTCTTTGATGACTGAAAGTCCATTCAAGTTTTCTGTATTTCTTCTCCTACCCTTCTTTTAGTTTCCGTTTACTGCAAATTGCCAGCTTTCATTTCTCCAGTGTGTTGAAAATACTGCTGCTGTTGTACTCCAGTTTCCCAATTTCCAGTCAATGTTTTTGGCTGTTGTCAACAGTAATAAGTCCCGCCCCTCGCTATTTCACCAAATAAAAATATTGAACATTGTGTTCAAGACTTAACATTTGACTAAGTCTGATTTTTTTGCTCCGAGGATAATGTCCCAATGGTGCCTTTTAATTATTCTCTGAAAATGCCTCCATTTATTTATCGCATTTTTTTTTTTAGAGGAATCCCAGTTCTCCCTCTTTTTGAAGGTCATTGCAACAATAATGTATATTTAAAAATATTATTTTCCAAATACAGTACCATCCTATCAGACGAAAGACTGCAGTTCTCAGTTCTTCCTGAAAAATGGCGGCCAATTCAGATGCCCATGTGCAGGGGCAGATTTCCGGCTAGGCGCACTAGGCGCGCGTCTATGGCCTCGCTCTTTCAGAGGCCCCGAAAACACATAATTGGATTTTCAATTTTGGTTTTCGTGGACCGAAGCAAATCAATCTTTAAAGCGACTACTTTGTATTGTCAATTGATATTTTACTTTCTCATATTAATAATAACATATTTTTTTCTTGCTGTTGCTGATATTCCGAATTTTCGAGTTCTTATCAATGTACTTATTTTGAAAGGGACGGTTAAAATAATTTTGAGTTCCTTTTAGTGTTTGGTAAAGAAGGTATTCACGTTTCCCACACTTTTCATTGTTTAAGGCGAATTCTTAACTGGGCTGCCGTGCTATATATTCCTTTCATGGTACTTCCAGAAAAGGAAACACATCTGTGCTGGAACCTTCCCACCTTCTTTCCGAGTTGTGATGAGGAGTACTTGTAAAAACTTTCCTAATGATCGGGCGCGTTTGCTGTTAATAGTTTTTTTTCTTCGTGGTGGGATAATCAACGAAGAAAGAAATATTCTTCCCAGGATAACTCTTCTTACGACAATTAAGTTCTTTCTCGGCCCTAATCCCTCTAAACTATTTTAAACGAAAACAGTTATTAATATTTAGGCTGAAAAAATAAAGAAATTTGAGAATATCACACTATCTTATTTAATAGGGTTAAAAGTAATTTATATTGTATTGCAACAACATTTTCCCATTACTTTCTGCTCCCTTGGTTTATTACTGATAATTATCAAGTATTCTCACCTTTACTATTCCTTAAATTGACTTAGAACTAGCTTTTGAGAAAGCAATAAAAAGTTTCAATGATGCTCTTACTCCAAAACCTGCAGTTCCTACTTTTCCATTTTCAAACCGTATCTTTTGCATTTAATTTGTATGCTTCTGTTTCTGATAACTGCAGTGCAGGTATAAATGGGACACTGGTATTTAAAGTGCCAAACCCAACATCCATTGATTCCCTATTAGCCTCAAAATTATGTTTACGATAACTGCAGTGCATGAAGTATATGGGATATGAAAAGTGCCAAACTTAATATCCATTAATTTCCTATTAGCCGCAAAAATAATTTTTGAAATATCTCTGAAATCAAAAAGTTCGATGTGCACGGACAGACAAAATTATTACACTAGCACTGTTTCTTACAGAAAGTTTTAATAATAGGAAGCGATGGCATTTTAAAAAAGTGTAAAAACCGCTTTTCTGACTCCCCCTTCTTTTTGTTAGTCTGACGGATGAAAATTTCTGAAGGGATAAGAAGGGAAGAGGGCCCCTGAACCATTTAGCGCCTAGGGCCCCAAAAGTTCCAAAGTCTCCTCTGCCCATGTGGAACGGACGAAATACTACAGTCTGTACAGTCCTCTGTTCATCCTGAAGAATCGCGTTCAGTTCAGTGTCGATGTAGAAAAAGGAAAGGCTACACAGTGGGAACAGTTTTCTTCTCTTCCGAAAGAATGAAACCAGTTCAGTTTCCTATATGAAACGAATAAAAGACAGCATTCGGTACAGTCATCTGTTCACCGTCGTAATGGCAACCAGTTCAACTGCCGATGTGGAACGAACAAAATATATATTACAAGTCTGAAATAGGAATCTTGGATGAGGTATGACCTTGTGCTGGTCCTGCGAAGCTGATTCTCCCATTTTCCTGGAGCAAATTTTCTCGGCAGTAATTTCCAAAGTCAGCATACTAAATGGCATTCTGCTCCGCTGCTCCATTTAGCAGTTACGCACGCAGTCTCGATACTTTTTTATCACCCCTCCTATATCAGTAGAGATTATGAACAGAATATTATGTGAGCAAAAAGAAAATTTAAATTTCATGATTTTTATTTATCTCTTTCCACGCTGAAAGCACACTTTATGGCACACACCGCACCATTCTACAAATCTGTCCTATCCTGATGTTGCCTGCCGAAATCTCCTAGCACTATAAATAGGTCAAATAGCTATCAGGTATACACAGTGTGGCAAAGAATTTTTAAGACTGGGTCTGTAAAATGAAATAGAAACAAGAAATTATAATTTGTTTTGGTTTGTTATTCAAAATAAGTCCCTACGGCTTCAATACACCTGTTACAGTGATTTAATAATGATTCGAATGCCTGCTCCAGTTCACTTTGCGGAATTGCCTCCAAAGCACGCGTCGAAGCTATTTGTATGGTCGAAATATCATCAAAATAACACCCTTTTAACGTCATTTTAAGTTTTGGGAATAAAGAATAGTCGCAGGGTGCTAAATCAGGCGAATACGGTGGATGATTCAACACACAGACGTTATTTTTCGCCAAAAATCTACGAACAAGAAGTGAGGTGTGACTGGGTGCATTATCGTGCAACAAACACCAACTGTTTTGACCCCGATATTCTGGACGAATGCGACGAATTCTGCCCATCAAACGCCTCAAAACATTTAAATAAAACTCACCAGTAATTGTCTGTCCACTTGGAACAAATTCTTTGTGGATAATACCCTTACTATCGAAAAATGTAATGAGCATTTTGATTTTCGATGGAACTTTTCTTGTTTTTTTGGCTTGTGGTGAGTTTTTTGACTTCCATTCCGCACTTTGTCGCTTTGTTTTAGGATCATATTGAAAACACCATGTTTCATCACCTGTAACAATCGATTTTAAGAAGTTTGGATCATTTTCAGCGGCTGAAATGATGTCTCTGCAATGTGCACTTCTCCTTGATTTGTGTTCATTGGTTAACGTGTGTGGAACAAATTTAGCACAGACTTTTGTTTTGCCCAAATCTTCATGCAGGATGGTTCGAATTGTTTCTTTGTCGATGTTTAAAGACTCTTCCATCATTCTTAGTGACGCACATCGATTATTTGCCACAAAATCACGCACTTTTTCAATAATCTCAGGTGTCCTAGATGAACTTGGTCTTCCGGTATGCTTATCATCTCCTATCGTCTCTCTTCCGTCCAAACAACGTTTGGTGCTACAGAAAAACATTTGGTCTACTTAAACAAAACTCACCGTAAACTTGTTTCATCATTTGGTACGTTTCCGAGGCTCTTTTACCAAGTTTTGCGTTAAATTTAATAACAGTCCTTTGTTCCATCTTAATAATTCAACATGAAAAAAGTTTTACTTCTCTAATGAACGGCCGTTTCGTTTGAGTTACTTTAACAACTGCGCAGTACTTTTGGCAGAAAGCAAGCAGATGGCCACGGTTCATAACGCATTCGCGATTACACTGGTGGCGCGTCAACGTAGGCTGAAATCTAGCGCCAGTCTTAAAAATTCTTTGACGCACTGTGTATAATGGCGTGCGACAGTGATTATGGGTGAACAAACCGACTTGAGTGAGTTCGATTGTGGGCAGATAGTCGTTGCGACGAAGATGGGGTGCTCCACCATCACCGCCAATGCACAACTGAGATTTCCTCGCGCGGCTGTCACACGTGTATACCAGGACTACTCCAAAAACAGCAGAACTAGCCGAAAACGTTGTTTTATGTACGACTGGTTATTTACGCTCATAAATGCCGAATGCAAAAATTATTTCTTCCTTCGATATCTGAAAATATGGGCGCCACTTATTTTGTACTGTTCGTGATGAAACGTTCTATGCTTTTATTAGGTGGAGCAATTGTGAATATCTGCAAGGTGATGTACAAGGCCACATACCTGTGCTCTTAGAAGATCGATGTGAAAAATATCTTTTTCATTGGACAGCTTCAGCATGAACACAATTTTCTGAATTTCTGAACCCTTTCTTATTGCAAAATTTGCCAACTAGGGGGCATAATCTTAATTTTTAGTTCAATAGCATTCAGTTTCTAGCTGACGGACTGTTACGTCTTTAAATTTAAATATCTGCTAAATTTATCTACCACCGGCATGGGGCAGTTCGTTAAGTCGCCATGCGCTATGCGGGAAGCGGACGTTTCTGACATGGATGTTCGAATTCCGGTCCTGCCGGCCATCTAGTCTGCGGGTTTTCCGGAGTTTTCTGCAGACTCCCTGTGTTTGGGAACGCGAATGTGCAGATTGCTCCTTGTGAAGTCTGTCTCTCACGCGATTTGTCCTTTACCCGCATGCAGCTGAGCAAAAACAAGCCGGCTGCATTATTTGCTTGTAATCCTCAAGGGCGAACGAGATAGAGAGACAGAGATTTATCTGCGATCACTATAGTACTTATCATACCTGATTTTACCCCTAGAGGGCTTCATGATATATTTACTCGTACTTTTGGAACTACACCGAAAGTACATTTAATTGTACATACCGCACCTGTCCAAAAACCTACCCAGCTACAATAATGCGACTAGATGAAAACCCAACAGGAGATATTTACGTCATTGTGATTATTTAAGACACCTGGCTGACTTATAATGGTCTTCATGAAAAATAACCCTCTGTCGTTTAAAAATTTAATTTAAAAATGAAGCCGCTTTCAGAATGAATATAATTAAAGCAAATACAAGTATATTCAAAACCTTATTAATAAATAAAATATTTCCTCTCCCCCAACAGCACAACAGCACAAAAAAACGGTCCTTTTCGGAACACGTCAATAGCAATTCTTTGTCATAAACTACTGTTTGTGAAAATTGAAACACCATGAAGGAATGATGGTAATCACGTGAAACTTACGGGATATGCAGAACAGGGTAGGACATACAAATGATTAGAACTGCAGAGTCATTGCGCATGTCTGGGCCCAGTTGGGTTCTCTGAACAGTCGAGTGAGGGGTATAAAGAGAGGGCTGTTTAGGATACACACCATTAGTGCATTGCTGACAGGGAGTTGTAAAACGGTCTCCAGGATTCAATAATGTCTCGGTGATGACGAAGGGCGCAATGTCACCATAAGACAGAATTTAAACGGGTACGAATGATTGGTGTGCGTGAAGGTGCATTTTCATTTCGTACCGCGACATTGCGGCTGGGACGAGACATAGTGCCACGACAGTGATGCGCTTGTTGCAGCAGTGGAACGAGGAGAACCAGGTGCTTTGGCAATCCGGATATGACGACACAGCGGTATGACCGAAACCTTGACAGCATGACAGTGACGAACCGTTCCGCATCTTCGGAAGGGTTAGCACAACAATGGAGCACTGCAACAGGTGTGGCACTGTCTGCCTCCACAGTTCGACGCCGTATGCTGCACGCATCCCTTTGAGGCGGATTCCTTTGACCCTGAACCATGGACGCCTCAGGCTGGAATGGGAATTTCAATACAGACAACGGCGTGCTGATTGGCAACATGCCGTGTTTTTGCACGAATCTCGACACAAATTGGACTACCATGATGGCCGCATACGCGTTAGACGGTATTGTGGTGAGCGCTTTCTTCCAGCATGCATTGTCGAGCGTCATACTGGCCGAACGCCAAGTGTAATGGTGTGGAGTGCAATTGGGTACCATTTGCGATCTCGGCTGCTACGACTTGAGGGCAATCTCAATAGCGATAGCTACATCAGGGAAGTTGTTCAGGTAGAAGTCATATCCTTCCTTTAGAGCACTTCTGGCCCAATGGCTTGAACATTCCTGGGAACACGTGGTTGGGCATTGTCCGATCACATGTTGCCAGGAATGTTCAAGCCCTCTTCACAGCACAACAGATAACCCTTCTTCCCTGGCCTGCACGTTCGCCACATATGTTGCATATTGAACATATCTGGGATATGGACGCTCGCAACCTGTCCCATCAAAATCCTCCAGCGGTCAGTACCAATGATATGTGGACTCGCATACATCAGCCCACAGATCATTTGCAGATCGCGGAAGCTTCACAAGATACTAATTTTTGCAAGTAAAAATTGTTGTATTGTTCTGAAATTTAAATCACTTATAGTAGTCATTTTGCCAACTACCCCATCAGAGCTGCAGAGTATGATTCAGCAACTTCCTGACATGAGTAAAGAAGTGGGATTAAAAATGAACTTTCAGAAGACAAAAGTGATGTACAATGCTTTTACAAGAAATGAAGATTTATCGATTGATGGGGAAAAGCTGGAGATAACCAATACCTACAATTATCTTGGACAGCAGATATCAAGTGAGGGTCACATTGATGAAGAAATTAATCGGCGTACAAAACTTGCCTGGAGAGCGTTTGGAAGAAACAGCATAATTTTCAAGAGCAATATGCCATTATGTCTTAAAAGAAAAAGTGTTTGATCAATGCATCCTTCCAGTGCTTACATTTTTTGCAGATACGTGGACCTTAACTAAAAGAGACATACAAGGACTGCAGACAACTCAAAAAAGTATGGAGAGATGCATGCTTGGTGTAACCAGGAGAGATAAAAAGAGGAACTCGTGGATCAGAAAAATGACAAGAGTGGAAGACATCATGACCAGAGTAAAATCCATGAAATGGCAATTGGCTGGACATTTTGCCAGAAGGACAGACCATGGATAGACAGCTGAAATTTTAGACTGGATTCCAAGGGACAGGAAAAGACCCAGAAGAAGACCACATGGGGGATGGGTGGATGAAATTCGAAAGTATGCGGGAGTAACATGGAAGAGACTGGTACAAGACAGGCCGTTGTGGAAGAAACTTGGGAAGACCTTCGCTCAGCAGTGGATTGATAATGGTTGACAATGATTATGATGATTATGATGTACAGTCATATCAGTATTATGTGGTATGATTTCATTCGAATCGCATGGTTCCTTCTTGGTGATGCAATTCTGACAGTGTTAACTATTCATATAGTAACACCTTAAAACAAAATAAAGCATTTTCATTCATGCAATTAAGCTCTAATTTAAGCTACTAGACAAGGTACACTGAATTAAAATACACAATTCTAAACTGAAAGATCATTTATTACATCCCTCGCGCCTCGTAGTCAGAGAAAAGGAGACCGAACCTTGAATTTCGACATATATAAAGTTTTTCAACTGTTTTTATATAATTTTGAGGTGCTGATTCCAAATCCGCTGATTGCTGCTCTCTAAACCTTGGGGAAATTTCACAATCCATCATTCGTGCCCACACGGCCATGGGGAGCCGCAGCTTCTCGTGAATTCACATTTGAGTCCATTTAATGGTAAAAACGTTACTCCTACGGAAATATTTATTATAAGAAAAGTTAAAGGAATTAAATTCCTGAAAAATATGATGTCTAAGAAATTTCTGCTAGGTGCAGCGGTTTTCGTACAAAAGACGGAAACTTCATTTCAGCAGTACAGAATAAACAGCTATGGTGGAGCTGTGTTACAGTAGCACAACTCAGCATGGAAAATTACCAATCAGTACAATTTAACTCTAAAATTAAAGATTAAATCAGAAATTGTAATTACTATTATTGAATTTAAGATTCAGAAACAAGATCTTCAGCACTGTCGTCTAATTCTTCTCGCACAATTCCGTTGCTACATTCACCTTGACAAGTACAGAACATTGTACACTTTAATGTGACTTTCGTGCAACCACATTCAGGATTGCATCCTGTGGTGCATGAACAACTGATGAAGTTCAATACCATATCAGGTGCTGGTTGTGCCAGCATGACAGGTGTGCACTCTGTAGTGGTGGACGAAATGTGAACAAATCGGTCCATATCCCGTTCCAAAGTCCATTACTATATCTATGTGCTCGCGCTTCATGAACTTTATGAATAGATCTCGATCAGGTCTTTGTATTGTCTTCAAGTAATAAAAACCATAGCGTGCATAGTTAACAAGCCCTGCAACGAAGAAGTAAGGGCGCATTGAATCTACAGACCATAGATGCAAGAACCAATCACCTTCTTTCTCAGCACGCATGAACGTCATCATGATGAACACAGGCATAGGCGGATTTACGGGGGTGCCAGGGGGTGCCCGGTGCTGTGAAAACATAAACATTATGAAAAGTGTGGATAATTTAAAAAAAAAAAGAAAAATACCACAATATGTATTGCAAGGTATACGACAAAGTAAAAATTAATTATTCTCATTATTAATATTATTATTAGACGTATTAGTGGCAGATTACGATAAAATAAAAAAATGGCAACATTTCATCATCATCATCATCATCATCATCATTGTCAACCATTATCAATCCACTGCTGGACGAAGGTCTCCCCAAGTTTCTTCCACAACGGTCTGTCTTGTGCCAGTCTCCTCCATGTAACTCCCGCATACTTTCGAATTTCATCCACCCATCTTCCATGTGGTCTTCTTCTGGGTCTTTTTCTGTCCCTTGGAATCCAATCTAAAATTTCGGCTGTCCATCGATGGTATGTCCTTCTGGCAGTATGCCCAGCCCATTGCCATTTCAGGGATTTAACTCTGATCATGATCTCTTCCACTCTTGTCATTTTTCGGATCCACGAGTTCCTCTTCTTATCTCTCCTGGTTATACCAAGCATGCACCTCTGCATGCTTCTTTGAGTTGTCTGCAGCCTTTGTATGTATCTTTTAGTTAAGGTCCACGTCTCTGCACCATAAGTAAGCACTGGAAGGATGCATTGATCAAACACTTTTCTTTTAAGACATAATGGCATATTGCTCTTGAAAATTATGCTGTTTCTTCCAAAAGCTCTCCAGGCAAGTTTTGTACGCCGATTAATTTCTTCATCAATGTGACCCTCACTTGATATCTGCTGTCCAAGATAAATGTACGTGTCTGTTATCTCCAGTATTTCTCCATCAATTGATAAATCTTCATTTCGTGTAAAAGCATTGTACATCACTTTTGTCTTCTGAAAGTTCATTTTTAATCCCACTTCTTTACTCTTGTCAGCAAGTTCTTGGATCATACTCTGCAACTCTGATGGGGTAGTTGCAAGAATGACTATGTCATCAGCAAAACGAAGGTGGGTTAGATAATCTCCATTAATCTTTATCCCTTTGTCTTCCCAGTTCAGTGATTGAAAGACATTTTCCAATGTGACATTAAAGAGCTTCGGAGATATGGTGTCACCTTGTCTCACTCCCTTTCCAATTTTTATGTGTGTTGTATTTTCAAACAGCCGAATCTTTGCACTTGCATTTTCATAGATGTTATTAATAATATTAATGTATGCATCTTCAATACCGCAGGATTTCAGAGCCATTGTAACTGCTGATGGTTTCACCGAATAAAAGGCTTTTTCATAATCCATAAAAGCCATGCACAATGGAAGTTCATATTCCCTCGCTCTTTCATTTGTTTAAATTTTGTACAATTGTTTATCATCGTTTTTAAGATCATAATACTTCACCAGTAATAGCATAACGATTTTTTTCTTTACATACTGTCCTTCTGACAGCCTGCTTAGTGTAGTAATGCGGTAGCAAGCTGATAGCAGCTCCGAGTGAACTGCACTGCAAGTGTTTCATGTACTGTAGTTGTCCTAATTCATTATTAGGCCTAAATAAATGCTATTAAATCTAAACTGATTTAAAGAGTGTCCAGTAAACTTATTTCAATTAGCCAGAATTAGGTCCGAAAGAATGTCTTTTGTTTGTGTTTTCTTCTTAATACAATCAAAATATTGCACTTTCTTAAGAGGGTTTAAGTTTCACCTCTGCAATCCCCCTTCCCACAACACAACCGGTACCCCCAAACCCGCCTATGAACACAGGCTCCAAAAAACAATCAGTCTACAACTTTGGTGTCTGAGTACTTTCTGATTTTTTATCAATCATTTCCATAAGATCAGTGCTTGGTACACAATTGGACGATAGGCCAGTAACAACTCTTCGTAATCTTTCTTATGCGACCGTCGGAAGGGCTCTTACGTTCTAAGGAAACGTATGCCCTAAAAGCATCTTTGTCACCCCATCAAATGTATGCTTTAGAATCTGTTCGAGCCCACTACGACTCATTAGTGTCCCAACGCAACGGATCAAGGATATCAGCATGTGCATGCCGCTAACCTTAGTAGGACATTATTGAGTAACAGACGGTCGACCCCTGTAAGCTGAACAGCAACCTTATAAAGTTGTTGATCATTTGTAAACACAGTCCAATTCTGGCCTGCTGTTTCAGTTACTCTCATTGCCTTAATTAAAGCTGTCTTCATTGTGTCTGGTTCAGATGATTCAGATACACTTAACAGCAATTCAATTAGAGACAGCTGGCGTTATGAAAATGTGGCGCTGTGGGCGGCCCTGTAAACGGAAACGACAGGACGTATGCAGCGATCCGACAATATAAGGAGTGATGCGACGGGGGATCTAAGCGAGAGTCGGAAGCATATGGGTAAGACGAAGGATCTAAGCGCATTTGATCGTGGGCAAATTGTCGGGGCCCGACGAATGGGTCACTCCATCTCGGAAGTCGTGCTGGCACTGGCATTTTCACGAGCCATTGTGTCACGGGTGCACCGTGAGTACATCGAATCCGGTAAAACCATCCCTACAAGGGCCAACTGCCGTGGACAACAGCGTGTGGATGAGCGGGGTCATCGTCGGCTAGCTCGCATTGTAACAGCGGATAGACGGGCCACAGTGCAAGAAATCACTTGGCAATTTAACGCTGGTGCACGAAAACGTGTAAGTAGCCACACCATCTAGAACGATCTCCTCGCTACGGGGTACATAAGCCATCGTCCCACGAGGGTACCGCTGCTGACCACACATCACAGGGTGCAAATATTAGCATGGGCGCGGGAACATCGCCACTGGACCCTAGACATGTTGAAAAAAATTGCCTGGACTTATGAGTCGAGATTCACGTTGGTACATGCGGATGGCAGGATACGAGTACGGCGCAAACCACATGAAGCGATGGATCCTTCTTGGCAGCAGGGTACTCTTCAAGCTGGTGGGGGTGGCATTTTCGTCTGGGGACTGTTTACGTGGATTGAAATGGGACCCCCTGGTACGTGTGACATCGTCCCTCACAGGTCAACGCTACCGGGATATCCTGAACGACCATTCGCTCCCGTTTGTGCGTCTTCAACATTCCACTGGGGACTCCATCCTGCAACAAGACAATGCACCGTGCCATCGCTCCCGAATTGTATCCGAATGGTTGGAGGAACACTCCACCGACGTGACCTCGCTTCCTTGGCCAGCTAAGGTCCCCTGACCTCAATCCCATCGAGCACATCTGGGATGCCATCGAGAGAGATGTTCGAGGCTCTGACCCCCCTCCATCAAATCTTCGTGAACTGTGGGAGTTTGTTCAGGAGTCGTGGATTTGTATGGCTTCCCAACACTTCCGGTTTATTTGTCGAGTTCATGACGAGACGAATCGCCGCCGTCATCAGGCCGAAAGGTGGTGCTACACGTTACTAGACAGGTATCTCTAATTCAATTGCTCTTCAGTGTATGCCGATTAATGGAACAAATGAAACTTCCGTCTTTACTTCCGGACACACTCCTCTTTCACGCGCACATTTTGTGTTCCAACTGCAGTATTCAAGTCCTCCGTGAAGAACTTGCTTCAGGAAAATAAAATCAGTAGGTGCTGCTCTCTTATATTTCAATTTAGTAACCACTGTCATGGTCAGGTCCTTAAGCTGAGGAAAGTCATCATTCTTTTACATGTCCTCCACTTCCATTGGCATGTCAATAACCTTTTACCTTCTAAAACGATGTACTTCATTATCTGGCACTTTAACAAGTGGCACATTTTCCCATTTAAGACGTCAAAATTTACTGTGCTCACGTGTTCTTTTGCAAATAACATTGACGACCTTTTGTGTCACTCTCATGGCTAGTCCATGCGTTGACATGAGGCCATTGTGAGTGGAAATATTTGCATCAAAGTTGTCGGCTGTAACTTGAATGAGACCGTTTGTAGCTGTTCCAACCATTTCATTTCTTTGATGAATGCTTGCAGTTGTAACAGCCGAGGAAGCGTCTTAGCTCAGAGTATGCGCATACCACACCGAAATTATGAAAAAGATTAATTAAAGTTTTTCCCTGATTCAATGCAACAGAAGGGGCAACTTGCAATGTAGTTGTTTGATTTTTCACTATGTTAGTTAGTATTGAACCTATCATTGCTACAGGCATTGTTAAATCAAGCTTTGGCGATTCTATCTGAAGTAGACAACACAGAGTCGGACTAACGTATTCTATAACATAGTTCATGGAGATTCTAGCTTTATAATGTCATAGATAGAGGTTTATGGATTTCAACTCATCCCGGATTAAGGATGCTACTGTGGCGACTGCTGCCCAATCATTGTCAGTATTGTCATCATCGTCAACTGTCAGAGTTGTTGCAGCTGTTTCACGGGAAATCAGGATTGATGTAACTCCAGGAGATGAAAGAAAGAGAATGTCAGTCAATTTGTTAGAAAAGGCTTGCATCCGTCGTATTAACTTCCCTCCCAACTCCATATACCGTTTATGACATGTGATGATACTCCACACAACTGACTTGTACTTTTTCATTTCAGGTACTAAAACTTGTCTTCCCCATTGAGTTGCTCACGGTGGTCGTTAAACCTCCAATCAAAATAAAAAAAAAAAAAAACTTGTCTTCGCTTAAATTATTGAGGGATTGTTGGTGAAAAACTTTGAATAGCAGTCTTTATGATAACGACTGTCCGTTGCGTGGATGCCACTGATAGCACTGCTTACACGCAACATGTCGTCTTTGCCCCACTGATCATTTTGTTGTACAGTATGGTTAAATATGCCTGTTTTAAATATAACTTTCCCAGCACGATCAGCGGCACGATAGAGATAAGATGCTTTCCACCTGGATGGGTGTTGACCATCACGTGGTGTAGAACACTGCACGCCATAGAAGATGCAATGCTCTTTAAATGTGAACATGGCAGTACTTCTTAATCCTTTCTCTGGCTGTTATCTTCCGGAGTCTCCTAACAGCTGCTGCCACTTAATATGACGATCAGTGTAATGTTTGATGCTGTACATTGACAAGCAGTTTTGGTGACACCAAATAGAATTGAGGCCTCCTAGTTGCAGATGAAGATAATCACACCGCCGTAAACTTGCTTGCGCTATACTTTGCACCCTTTCAGACTTCTTCACGTTTCTTCCACCAATATAGAATATGCAGGACTTTGTCTCCTTAATTTTTAGTAAGATTCGCTCATTAACAACCTGCAAATAATAAAGAAATACAATGTATTAACAATTTTTGCAGAAAATAACAATGTAGCGTCACTCATTAATGTTTTGTACGAAGATCGCTGCACCTGGCAGAAATTTCGTAGAGATCATATTTTTCGGGTATTTAATTCCTTTTAATTTTGCTTAGAACAAACAATTTCCATGTTAGTAACGTTTTTACCATTAAATGGCCTCAAATGTGAATTCACGAGAAGCTGCAGCTCCCCATGGCCGTGTGGGCACTAATGATGGGTTGTGAAATTTCCCCAAGATTTAGAGAGTGGCACTCACCGGATTTGGAATCAGCATCTCAAAATTATAAAAAAAACAGCTGAAAACTATATATATGTCGAAACTCAAGGTTCGGCTAAAAAAGGCCTGTTCTTCCCATGAAGTTTAAATAACAGCACAAGAACAACCACAATAATAATAGTAAATTACATGAAACCAGTAAATTAAAATAACTACACTGCTGGCCACCCAAAATGCAACACCAAGAAGGAAGCATCCGCTTGGCCTAAAATTCGCAGCATGCGTCGCCCGCGAGCGGACATGTAAACGATTAGCATTGCAGGGCATATACAAATCATGTGCGCCCGGCACGCCACCGAGAAGCACTATAAGAAGGAAGCACAGAAGGCGGGGTGTAAGTAGTGGAAGTGTGTTGTGCTGTCGGACCTATGCGTCGGAAGCTTCCTGATGCCTCGTCGCAGAATGCGGCAGTCATTCCAGCACGTTTCGGAGTTCGACAATTAAGCTCTAATTTAAGCTACTAGACAAGGTACACTGAATTAAAATACACAATTCTAAACTGAAAGATCATTTATTACATCCCTCGCGCCTCGTAGTCAGAGAAAAGGAGACCGAACCTTGAATTTCGACATATATAAAGTTTTTCAACTGTTTTTATATAATTTTGAGGTGCTGATTCCAAATCCGCTGATTGCTGCTCTCTAAACCTTGGGGAAATTTCACAATCCATCATTCGTGCCCACACGGCCATGGGGAGCCGCAGCTTCTCGTGAATTCACATTTGAGTCCATTTAATGGTAAAAACGTTACTCCTACGGAAATATTTATTATAAGAAAAAGTTAAAGGAATTAAATTCCTGAAAAATATGATGTCTAAGAAATTTCTGCTAGGTGCAGCGGTTTTCGTACAAAAGACGGAAACTTCATTTCAGCAGTACAGAATAAACAGCTATGGTGGAGCTGTGTTACAGTAGCACAACTCAGCATGGAAAATTACCAATCAGTACAATTTAACTCTAAAATTAAAGATTAAATCAGAAATTGTAATTACTATTATTGAATTTAAGATTCAGAAACAAGATCTTCAGCACTGTCGTCTAATTCTTCTCGCACAATTCCGTTGCTACATTCACCTTGACAAGTACAGAACATTGTACACTTTAATGTGACTTTCGTGCAACCACATTCAGGATTGCATCCTGTGGTGCATGAACAACTGATGAAGTTCAATACCATATCAGGTGCTGGTTGTGCCAGCATGACAGGTGTGCACTCTGTAGTGGTGGACGAAATGTGAACAAATCGGTCCATATCCCGTTCCAAAGTCCATTACTATATCTATGTGCTCGCGCTTCATGAACTTTATGAATAGATCTCGATCAGGTCTTTGTATTGTCTTCAAGTAATAAAAACCATAGCGTGCATAGTTAACAAGCCCTGCAACGAAGAAGTAAGGGCGCATTGAATCTACAGACCATAGATGCAAGAACCAATCACCTTCTTTCTCAGCACGCATGAACGTCATCATGATGAACACAGGCATAGGCGGATTTACGGGGGTGCCAGGGGTGCCCGGTGCTGTGAAAACATAAACATTATGAAAAGTGTGGATAATTTAAAAAAAAAGAAAAATACCACAATATGTATTGCAAGGTATACGACAAAGTAAAAATTAATTATTCTCATTATTAATATTATTATTAGACGTATTAGTGGCAGATTACGATAAAATAAAAAAATGGCAACATTTCATCATCATCATCATCATCATCATTGTCAACCATTATCAATCCACTGCTGGACGAAGGTCTCCCCAAGTTTCTTCCACAACGGTCTGTCTTGTGCCAGTCTCCTCCATGTAACTCCCGCATACTTTCGAATTTCATCCACCCATCTTCCATGTGGTCTTCTTCTGGGTCTTTTTCTGTCCCTTGGAATCCAATCTAAAATTTCGGCTGTCCATCGATGGTATGTCCTTCTGGCAGTATGCCCAGCCCATTGCCATTTCAGGGATTTAACTCTGATCATGATCTCTTCCACTCTTGTCATTTTTCGGATCCACGAGTTCCTCTTCTTATCTCTCCTGGTTATACCAAGCATGCACCTCTGCATGCTTCTTTGAGTTGTCTGCAGCCTTTGTATGTCTCTTTTAGTTAAGGTCCACGTCTCTGCACCATAAGTAAGCACTGGAAGGATGCATTGATCAAACACTTTTCTTTTAAGACATAATGGCATATTGCTCTTGAAAATTATGCTGTTTCTTCCAAAAGCTCTCCAGGCAAGTTTTGTACGCCGATTAATTTCTTCATCAATGTGACCCTCATTTGATATCTGCTGTCCAAGATAAATGTACGTGTCTGTTATCTCCAGTATTTCTCCATCAATTGATAAATCTTCATTTCGTGTAAAAGCATTGTACATCACTTTTGTCTTCTGAAAGTTCATTTTTAATCCCACTTCTTTACTCTTGTCAGCAAGTTCTTGGATCATACTCTGCAACTCTGATGGGGTAGTTGCAAGAATGACTATGTCATCAGCAAAACGAAGGTGGGTTAGATAATCTCCATTAATCTTTATCCCTTTGTCTTCCCAGTTCAGTGATTGAAAGACATTTTCCAATGTGACATTAAAGAGCTTCGGAGATATGGTGTCACCTTGTCTCACTCCCTTTCCAATTTTTATGTGTGTTGTATTTTCAAACAGCCGAATCTTTGCACTTGCATTTTCATAGATGTTATTAATAATATTAATGTATGCATCTTCAATACCGCAGGATTTCAGAGCCATTGTAACTGCTGATGGTTTCACCGAATAAAAGGCTTTTTCATAATCCATAAAAGCCATGCACAATGGAAGTTCATATTCCCTCGCTCTTTCATTTGTTTAAATTTTGTACAATTGTTTATCATCGTTTTTAAGATCATAATACTTCACCAGTAATAGCATAACGATTTTTTTCTTTACATACTGTCCTTCTGACAGCCTGCTTAGTGTAGTAATGCGGTAGCAAGCTGATAGCAGCTCCGAGTGAACTGCACTGCAAGTGTTTCATGTACTGTAGTTGTCCTAATTCATTATTAGGCCTAAATAAATGCTATTAAATCTAAACTGATTTAAAGAGTGTCCAGTAAACTTATTTCAATTAGCCAGAATTAGGTCCGAAAGAATGTCTTTTGTTTGTGCTTTCTTCTTAATACAATCAAAATATTGCACTTTCTTAAGAGGGTTTAAGTTTCACCTCTGCAATCCCCCTTCCCACAACACAACCGGTACCCCCAAACCCGCCTATGAACACAGGCTCCAAAAACAATCAGTCTACAACTTTGGTGTCTGAGTACTTTCTGATTTTTTATCAATCATTTCCATAAGATCAGTGCTTGGTACACAATTGGACGATAGGCCAGTAACAACTCTTCGTAATCTTTCTTATGCGACCGTCGGAAGGGCTCTTACGTTCTAAGGAAACGTATGCCCTAAAAGCATCTTTGTCACCCCATCAAATGTATGCTTTAGAATCTGTTCGAGCCCACTACGACTCATTAGTGTCCCAACGCAACGGATCAAGGATATCAGCATGTGCATGCCGCTAACCTTAGTAGGACATTATTGAGTAACAGACGGTCGACCCCTGTAAGCTGAACAGCAACCTTATAAAGTTGTTGATCATTTGTAAACACAGTCCAATTCTGGCCTGCTGTTTCAGTTACTCTCATTGCCTTAATTAAAGCTGTCTTCATTGTGTCTGGTTCAGATGATTCAGATACACTTAACAGCAATTCAATTAGAGACAGCTGGCGTTATGAAAATGTGGCGCTGTGGGCGGCCCTGTAAACGGAAACGACAGGACGTATGCAGCGATCCGACAATATAAGGAGTGATGCGACGGGGGATCTAAGCGAGAGTCGGAAGCATATGGGTAAGACGAAGGATCTAAGCGCATTTGATCGTGGGCAAATTGTCGGGGCCCGACGAATGGGTCACTCCATCTCGGAAGTCGTGCTGGCACTGGCATTTTCACGAGCCATTGTGTCACGGGTGCACCGTGAGTACATCGAATCCGGTAAAACCATCCCTACAAGGGCCAACTGCCGTGGACAACAGCGTGTGGATGAGCGGGGTCATCGTCGGCTAGCTCGCATTGTAACAGCGGATAGACGGGCCACAGTGCAAGAAATCACTTGGCAATTTAACGCTGGTGCACGAAAACGTGTAAGTAGCCACACCATCTAGAACGATCTCCTCGCTACGGGGTACATAAGCCATCGTCCCACGAGGGTACCGCTGCTGACCACACATCACAGGGTGCAAATATTAGCATGGGCGCGGGAACATCGCCACTGGACCCTAGACATGTTGAAAAAAATTGCCTGGACTTATGAGTCGAGATTCACGTTGGTACATGCGGATGGCAGGATACGAGTACGGCGCAAACCACATGAAGCGATGGATCCTTCTTGGCAGCAGGGTACTCTTCAAGCTGGTGGGGGTGGCATTTTCGTCTGGGGACTGTTTACGTGGATTGAAATGGGACCCCCTGGTACGTGTGACATCGTCCCTCACAGGTCAACGCTACCGGGATATCCTGAACGACCATTCGCTCCCGTTTGTGCGTCTTCAACATTCCACTGGGGACTCCATCCTGCAACAAGACAATGCACCGTGCCATCGCTCCCGAATTGTATCCGAATGGTTGGAGGAACACTCCACCGACGTGACCTCGCTTCCTTGGCCAGCTAGGTCCCCTGACCTCAATCCCATCGAGCACATCTGGGATGCCATCGAGAGAGATGTTCGAGGCTCTGACCCCCTCCATCAAATCTTCGTGAACTGTGGGAGTTTGTTCAGGAGTCGTGGATTTGTATGGCTTCCCAACACTTCCGGTTTATTTGTCGAGTTCATGACGAGACGAATCGCCGCCGTCATCAGGCCGAAAGGTGGTGCTACACGTTACTAGACAGGTATCTCTTATTCAATTGCTCTTCAGTGTATGCCGATTAATGGAACAAATGAAACTTCCGTCTTTACTTCCGGACACACTCCTCTTTCACGCGCACATTTTGTGTTCCAACTGCAGTATTCAAGTTCTCCGTGAAGAACTTGCTTCAGGAAAATAAAATCAGTAGGTGCTGCTCTCTTATATTTCAATTTAGTAACCACTGTCATGGTCAGGTCCTTAAGCTGAGGAAAGTCATCATTCTTTTACATGTCCTCCACTTCCATTGGCATGTCAATAACCTTTTACCTTCTAAAACGATGTACTTCATTATCTGGCACTTTAACAAGTGGCACATTTTCCCATTTAAGACGTCAAAATTTACTGTGCTGACGTGTTCTTTTGCAAATAACATTGACGACCTTTTGTGCCACTCTCATGGCTAGTCCATGCGTTGACATGAGGCCATTGTGAGTGGAAATATTTGCATCAAAGTTGTCGGCTGTAAGTTGAATGAGACCGTTTGTAGCTGTTCCAACCATTTCATTTCTTTGATGAATGCTTGCAGTTGTAACAGCCGAGGAAGCGTCTTAGCTCAGAGTATGCGCATACCACACCGAAATTATGAAAAAGATTAATTAAAGTTTTTCCCTGATTCAATGCAACAGAAGGGGCAACTTGCAATGTAGTTGTTTGATTTTTCACTATGTTAGTTAGTATTGAACCTATCATTGCTACAGGCATTGTTAAATCAAGCTTTGGCGATTCTATCTGAAGTAGACAACACAGAGTCGGACTAACGTATTCTATAACATAGTTCATGGAGATTCTAGCTTTATAATGTCATAGATAGAGGTTTATGGATTTCAACTCATCCCGGATTAAGGATGCTACTGTGGCGACTGCTGCCCAATCATTGTCAGTATTGTCATCATCGTCAACTGTCAGAGTTGTTGCAGCTGTTTCACGGGAAATCAGGATTGATGTAACTCCAGGAGATGAAAGAAAGAGAATGTCAGTCAATTTGTTAGAAAAGGCTTGCATCCGTCGTATTAACTTCCCTCCCAACTCCATATACCGTTTATGACATGTGATGATACTCCACACAACTGACTTGTACTTTTTCATTTCAGGTACTAAAACTTGTCTTCCCCATTGAGTTGCTCACGGTGGTCGTTAAACCTCCAATCAAAATAAAAAAAAAACTTGTCTTCGCTTAAATTATTGAGGGATTGTTGGTGAAAAACTTTGAATAGCAGTCTTTATGATAACGACTGTCCGTTGCGTGGATGCCACTGATAGCACTGCTTACACGCAACATGTCGTCTTTGCCCCACTGATCATTTTGTTGTACAGTATGGTTAAATATGCCTGTTTTAAATATAACTTTCCCAGCACGATCAGCGGCACGATAGAGATAAGATGCTTTCCACCTGGATGGGTGTTGACCATCACGTGGTGTAGAACACTGCACGCCATAGAAGATGCAATGCTCTTTAAATGTGAACATGGCAGTACTTCTTAATCTTTTCTCTGGCTGTTATCTTCCGGAGTCTCCTAACAGCTGCTGCCACTTAATATGACGATCAGTGTAATGTTTGATGCTGTACATTGACAAGCAGTTTTGGTGACACCAAATAGAATTGAGGCCTCCTAGTTGCAGATGAAGATAATCACACCGCCGTAAACTTGCTTGCGCTATACTTTACACCCTTTCAGACTTCTTCACGTTTCTTCCACCAATATAGAATATGCAGGACTTTGTCTCCTTAATTTTTAGTAAGATTCGCTCATTAACAACCTGCAAATAATAAAGAAATACAATGTATTAACAATTTTTGCAGAAAATAACAATGTAGCGTCACTCATTAATGTTTTGTACGAAGATCGCTGCACCTGGCAGAAATTTCGTAGAAATCATATTTTTCGGGTATTTAATTCCTTTTAATTTTGCTTAGAACAAACAATTTCCATGGGAGTAACGTTTTTACCATTAAATGGCCTCAAATGTGAATTCACGAGAAGCTGCAGCTCCCCATGGCCGTGTGGGCACTAATGATGGGTTGTGAAATTTCCCCAAGATTTAGAGAGTGGCACTCACCGGATTTGGAATCAGCATCTCAAAATTATAAAAAAAAACAGCTGAAAACTATATATATGTCGAAACTCAAGGTTCGGCTAAAAAAGGCCTGTTCTTCCCATGAAGTTTAAATAACAGCACAAGAACAACCACAATAATAATAGTAAATTACATGAAACCAGTAAATTAAAATAACTACACTGCTGGCCACCCAAAATGCAACACCAAGAAGGAAGCATCCGCTTGGCCTAAAATTCGCAGCATGCGTCGCCCGCGAGCGGACATGTAAACGATTAGCATTGCAGGGCATATACAAATCATGTGCGCCCGGCACGCCACCGAGAAGCACTATAAGAAGGAAGCACAGAAGGCGGGGTGTAAGTAGTGGAAGTGTGTTGTGCTGTCGGACCTATGCGTCGGAAGCTTCCTGATGCCTCGTCGCAGAATGCGGCAGTCATTCCAGCACGTTTCGGAGTTCGACAGAGGACGAATAGTGGCTTATCGCGAAAGCGGTTTATCGTACCGAGACATTGGCGCCCGTGTGGGACGACATCCAGCCACAGTGAGGCGAGTATGGATTCGGTGGGTGCAGGAGGGACGGACTGACCGACGTGAGCGATTGCCGCAGCAGCGACACACCACCGAACGACAGGACCGGCATGCTGTGCGGCGGGTATTGACGGCTCGCACCGCCACATCACGAACGTTAGCGCAGGAATTAGGGTGTGTTGCGCAACAACCTGTGTCAGCACGTACCGTTCGACGTCGTCTGCAGGAGCGGGGACTTGTCGCACGGCGCCCATTGCTCCGATTACTGTTGACGTTACACCACCGGCGAGTGCGGTGGCAGTGGGCCGTTGAACGCCGCACCTGGACTACGGAATAGCACGACATTGTTTTCTCCAACGAATTCCGCTTCTGCCTGCAACACCACGATGGTCGGATCCGTGTGCGTGGCGGCACCACGGCGAGAGACTGTATGACGCCTGCATTATGCATCGCCATACCGGTCCGTCGCTTGGCGTTATGGTTTGGGGCGTAATTGGATATGACACCCGCACCCCTCTGGTACGCATCGCCGGTACACTCAACAGCCACCGCTACATCTCCGACGTTTTGGAGCCTGTAGTCCTCCCTTACCTACAGGAGCTGCCAGCGGCCACGTTTCAACGGGACAATGCGCGCCCACACGTTGCACGCATCGTGCAACAATTCTTCACGGCCCACCAGGTGTCACTGCTGCCGTCGCCCGCCTGTTTTCCCTATATGTCGCCCAACGAACACGTCTGGTCGCTGATCGGCAACCGAGTGGCCCGGCAAGCACCACCCGCGGCTACGACTGATGAACTGTGGCAACGTGTGGAAACAGCCTGGACCGACATACCCCAAGCTCACATCCAAAGCCTCTTTCGTTCGATGCTGTGGCGTGTAGCGGCCGTTATTGTCAGCCATGGGGTCCACACGAACTATTGATGTCTGCGTGTTACGCAAGTCGCACGGGCCTGTAAGCTCAATCGTTTCATCTTTGTATCTGTTGTTATGTGTCCAGTAAATCTGGCTTAAGTTAGTTTCCCAGTACCGCCAGCGTGAATATTTGAGGCACGAAGTGGAGTGATCCATTGCAGTCCGAATCTTACCTCCGGCAATGCTCGGGATTTTATTGACAGCGGTCCTGGTATCATGGACCAAAGTACCAGGCGAAAGTTTCCCAGTACCACCCGCGTGAATATTTGAGGCACGAAGTGGAGCGATCCATTGCAGCCCGAATCTTACCTCCGCCAATGCTTGAGATTTTACGGACAGCGGTCCTGGAATCACGGACAAAAGTACCAGGCGAAAGTTTCCCAGGACCACCCGCATGAATATTTGAGGCATGAAGTGGAGCGATTCATTGCAGCCCGAATCTCACCTCCGGCAATGCTCGAGATTTTATGGACAGCGGTCCTGGAATCATGAACCGCAGTTCCAGGCGAAAGTTCCCCAGTACCACCCGCGTGAATATTTGAGGCACGAAGTTGAGCGATCCATTGCAGCCTGAATCTTACCTCCGGCAATGCTCGGGATTTTACGGACAGCGGTCCTGGAATCATGGACCGCGGTACCAGGCGAAAGTTTTCCAGTACCGCCTGCGTGAATATTTGAGGCACTAAGTGGA
Source organism: Macrothele yani (assembly GCA_039090855.1). NCBI lineage: Eukaryota > Metazoa > Arthropoda > Arachnida > Araneae > Macrothelidae > Macrothele > Macrothele yani. The sequence continues at coordinate 37,348,167 of CM077026.1, read as the reverse complement.
TCTATCCATTGTGGCCCGAATCTTACCTCCAGCAATGCTCCTGATTTTACGGACGGCGGTCCTGGAATCATGGACCGCGGTACCAGGCGAAGTTTGAGGCATGAAGTGGAGTGATCCATTGCAGGCCGAATCTCGCCACTGGCAGCGCTGCCGATTTTACTGACGTGTGTCCTGGATTTACGGGCCGTACTACCACCCGAATGTTTCCAAAACCTAATAGATTCCATGCTAGGAAGCGCTGCTGCTGTTGTGAGGATAAAAAAACGGGCATACACGTTTTTAGATTGGTGGATGTAATAAATTTCCCTTTCAGCAGATTTATGCTCACACAAGTCTTGTTGGAAAATTCATTTTTTTAAATTCGGTAAGTGTAGCCATGTTCATATTTTCGGTGCTGTTTTGTAGCTGTTTTTATCAAAAATCTGTTATGTGACAGAACATTTCCAACCTTTCATCATGCATATCACTGGTTTTCAAGGTTGGATTCGAGAAATTATTTTAACACTGTGTGACGTACCTGCCAACAGGACGCACACGACATAAAGGCAGATAGTAGTCAGAACAAACGTCCGCGTAGCTCAATTGGTAGAGTGACTTACTTTGGAATGAGGGGATCCGGGTTCGAATCCTGGCGTGGACAGAAATGACGGAGAAATTTACTTCGTTATAACTGTGTATTATGCTCACGCGTACAGATTGTCAGGTGAACTATTTTTCCACTAATAGGTGTGATAGCGCAATTTGCATTTCGTAAAAGAATTGTTACACTCAGGGCCAGATTAAGACCTTAGTGGGCCCCTAGGCTAAGACATTTTAGTGTGCTCCAAGGCTAAGATATCTGAGTGGGTCCCCAAAGGACTTATGACGGGGAATTATTATGAAATCCGTTAAAACACGAAACTGTAACTACTAAATTAGCTGCAGAGTTTTCATAAAAAGTCATCGTATTTTTCATTGTTCTCACAAGAACATGAGTTAAAAGTTTAAAATACCTAGATTTTGTCTTGGATTTTGTAATGATTTAGCATTGTATACTTTTCTTAGTGCATTTCTTTTGTTATGTAATGTAAAGCCACAGGGGACTAGGCCTATTAACTGCTCCAAGTGCAGACTGAAAAGTGTGGGTGGATCGTAGTGAAAAAGCTGAAACTGTCTCGCCTGACCACGTGGTACACACCGATATGAAACATTTACCCTTGGTGAGTCAATCTCTTGAAATCTGTTCGTCTTCCAGCCTCTGTTTCTGACCAAGTGGAAATCATACGAGACAAAGGTAAAACTATTTTATAAACCAATCAACCAACCAATCTATCTTCCCAGGCATGCCACCTGGGCTCTTGGTCATGGTGGGCCCCAAGGCCCATATAGACCCCCCTTAATCTGGCCTTGGCTTCATTAAAAACTTTAGTGAATTCCTTTTGAAAGATGGGATTTTCTCAACTCGGGAGGATGCCATTTCATTTATCTCGCTTGAGAACACATTGGAAAACTTGCGGAGGCTTATTGAGTAGAAATAAACATTTAAGATTACTCTCTTAAACGCTCAGCTTCTTATAAGAACTCTTAGGGGTACTTTAAGAATATCATCAAGGAAGACTGTTGGTATTCCATTCTCAGTTTTATAATTGAATGTAGGAAGATACAAATGCTTTAACATGATATTAATTCAAGGGAAGAGCTCGATGATAATTCATAATCTTTGTTAAAACGTTTGCAAGGTATTTTCTTTCAGTTTTTGCTTGAGTTGTTGCTCAGCATTCCAAGTAATTTTCATTCAAACACTGTGATATTCAATATTGAATATTTGGTAAAACAACTACGGACTTAACAGTATTGAACAACAAAGATCATCAATCTCTTAAAGTTTTTGATGAGCACGGATTAAACAGGTCGCCGTTTTTACATGATTTCCAAGTGAAGACATTAGGTACTGTCTGCATATTTAAATTAAGGAATGCTCCGTTCACACCACTCGATGTGGATGGCAGGCTCGCACACATATCTGTTAAGCATTGCTCTAATGCCAAGCGATGACATCGTAAGAGGAAATAAATAGGAAAAAGGTAATAAACGGAAAAATGCCCTTCTGGCTAAGAATATCCAAATTTATGCAGTTCTTTCAACACATTTGCTATTAATAGTACAGGGTGATCGAAAAGTTCCCGAACCCTAATTTGAACAATTTTTATTCGCATTATACAGGTACAAAAAGTTTACTTACAGCTGTGATACATCTTCCATCGACATTTGAGCAACTGATGTTGACCTAAAGAAGGTACTGGAAATGACCTCCGTGTTGCTGGAGCCAAATATTCACTCGGCGGCACATGTTTTTCGTAACGCGTTCCCGTATAGATGGCGTGATTTCCGCTATAGCCTGAATAATGTTTGTTTACAAGGACTACAGGCCATGAGGGTTGTTTGCATAAACACGGTCTTTTAAATATCCCCAGAGGAAAAAAAGGACATTATTCCGAAAATAAAACATTTTTCAATAAGCCCTTGTTGTATCGAGTAAATTTACGAAACCAACGGCAGTTACAGCAGGCGCTTATGCGTATCAGGTGCCTTCAGTTCTTGGACAACTTTCACTTTGTATGCAAGAAGCTGCAGTCTTTTAGTCGCTTTCTGTACTGAGACTTAAGAAAGTTTCACTTGCTGAGATAAGCGACGAAGCTATTTTGTAGGTGACTGTTGCAAACGTGTTTCAACATCGTTTATCACTTCCGGCGTTAGCACACCTGGCTGGCCATTTCTAGGCATATCATCAACACTTCCAGTTTTCCGAAATCGTACGAGTAAACTGTGCATCGTGAACTCTTCAATACACGGTTTGTAAGAATGCGTTTGCAAATAAGCTTCAAGTAAACAAATTCTCGGCTCCCTCGTCAAACCCATGCCTCTGTGCAAATGGCGACGCTAAAATGGGCAAACTACGTAGCACACATGGAACCAGTTATTCATTTTTGGCACTCTGCCAATTTCCTTTAGGCATTCAACAAGCGCAGCATTTGATCTCGATGAATTGCTGACTCGTGTTGCCACATCAGTTGGTTGAACTTTTGCTTATAGCATACGCAATAATATTTTTAATTCAGGGTTCGGGAACTTTACGATCACTCTGTATATGTGCTTATAAAATGCATGTTTTTAAGGTTCACTTTTCGTCGCATTTCTGTAAACATTTTTCTATACATTTTCATCTTTGTTGAAGCGAAGTTTTTGCAACCTATGATAGTTTTTTCGAATGCTACTGATCTCACGGTTGAAAAAAAAATACATTAAATACATTTAACGTGCTAGGTTGAGACTTTTGTAAAAAGTCGCGGGAATTGCATCAGAGAATTTGGTGACATCCATCTTGTTTGACATAATCCCAGATATTTTCCTGCGTAAAACATTTTTCGGCTTCACTGAAGATAAGCTCAAATTTTTAAATTATGAGTAAATGCCACACAAAAATAAGTATAAGTACTTCCACGAATGCTATCCAAAATTATGGAAATTATTTTTCTTTTCATTCCAATCAGCTATATGTTAGCTATAACTTATCAACCGTTCGTACGTGCGGTTTCTAGAAGATAACAAGCATAACTCTTCCTACTTCCTTCTTTTTTGACAGTGTTAATGCGAAACAGATGGCTCCAAGGCCTGCGTCATGATCTGCGCCATCTGTCAAAATCAGACAATCGTTAAAATAATTACAGATATGTATTATAAGCTATCCGCATCCAATTAGGCCGAAAAAATCCATTAATTCTGAAAGTAATGGGTTTGTAAGAAATATAGCAGCGTTAGATTAATCCCTGTGCATTCCAATGATAAATGGTAGTATGTAAATAGTCATTAAACTGCTCAAGTATTAAAAAGGCTTGCTGGAGGTTGGGGAGACAATAAATTCTCCATCATGTTTTGAGGTGTTCGTGTCTATTCAGTCCTTGTTTTCAGTTTATGCCGAAAAAAATGCCTCAAGAGCAATACGTGCATAGATCAAAATAGATTACCTGTTCCTCGTGATATATAATATCTATGGACGCACTTTTACGGTTATCACAATGTAATTACCGGCGTGGGGCCGAGATTAACATCCTCTTTTTAAATGACCTTCTCTGTTTCCTTGTTATGCAGAGTTCCACCGCTCGCGTGATTTTCTTCTGCCTAGTGATTAATATACCTGGAATTGCAGGTCACGATCGGTAAAGGGCTCAAATTCTGTCTTTTGCTTCGGAGCTCGACTCGGCATCTTTTTGATCAAAGGGTACTTGTTTGTAAAGTATCTTGGGATGCGTCAGGAATAATTAAACACCGCTCGAACGAAATTATACAGCCGGCGTTCGTGAAGTCTTTTCTAGTTCCCAGTCCAAGAAAATTGGATTTTTTAATTAGAAAGAGGATTTCAAACTAGCTTGAGAGTAATGAATTGAAATGCTATTTATTTTTGTGCTCATTGCAAAACAAACAACGGCGTAATTCGAAGCGGAAGAGGCAACAGAAACTGTTAGCTGTGTAGCACAGCATGCGATTTTTTTTTTTTTTTTGTGAAAAATTCTGAGTTATTTTCGGAGATGATCTGTTTTTTCTCAATACACCCTATAATTGGAAATGCTTTTCTTCCCTAAATGGAAGTAAGACAATTATAAACATAAATTCTTATTTGATATAACAAGAAAATGCGAGTTCCTAAATCTTTCCTTTGTTTCGGTTTTTAATGAGACCTATGAGGCTCTGAGACTAGGAGTTTCCTATTTCTAATTTAGAGCCACTAGCTCTGGGGAAGTGAATTCAGTATCCGAACACTCGAACCCACGTTCAGCAGTAGAAAGAACAAGAATCCAGCGTTTCAGAACACTCAAGCACAAAAGATTCTGCACCTTCTTCCTGTTTTCTTTTGGGGAAGATGGCGATTTAATGAGACCACACGAGACTGTTGTCCATATAAAGACTCAGAAAACTCTAGAATTATTTTAATTTGGGAATCGAATTATTACTTCCAAATACTGCAGACAAGTTGATTTCCTACGAGATCTCTGTGATGATGCAAATAGCCATCATAAAAAAGATAACTTATGCGTTATGTAAACACGTAAGTTCTCTTTTTTTAAACAACCACACAGCGGTGTAAAATTGAGCGTGATCTGTTTGGTATATTAACTGATCTGTGTGTTTGTTTAGTAAATAACCACACAGCGGAGTAAAATTGAGCGAAGTGGTAAAAGCTTTTGTCATTAAGTAAAGTGCCGCCTGATAGAGAATGTTGGCAACGCGGAGTTTGTTTATATCTGGCATGTTTTCGAATTTCATCCACTGTTTCTCCTTGTTTGGAGTCTTTTTCCTGTCCCTTGTTATCCATTATCCTGTCTAGTATTCAAGTTTTCCGATAGTAATGACTTCTTCTGGCATAATGTCCAGCCCATTGCCACCTGCGCGTTTCTACTTTGATAATGAAGTCATCAACTCTTCTCAGTTTTCTGATCCATGAGTTCCTTTTCCTATCCTTCTTGGTTACACTAAGCATTCATCTATCTACGTATGTTTCTCTGAGTTGTTTCCAGCATCTCCATGTCTTTTTAAAGTCCATGCCTTGTGAAACTTACAAATGTTTTGATGAGCGGAATCTAACTCGTGCCTCCTCGCTCCGGAGCCACATGCTCTAACCAATCAAACTACACCGATGGAATGTGTCGCTGCAGATTTGTCGTTATGACACGTGCTTCACCTCTGTAATACGTCACACCATCTCCCTTTTGTTTATTTATTTATTTATTTTGAAGCGAAGAAGGATTTTTCATTTCTTCCAGATGGTGTGAGAAATAAACATCACACATTTTTCGAAGAACCCAACGGCCAGTAGATCCATTTTTCACAATCGGTCGTCCATGTAAATCTCACAAATTTGTCGGTGACGAATTGCGTCTTCTCGCTCCGGAGCAAGTTGTTCTTACAGACTAAATTACCCCGACGAAATGTATCATTGGAGATTTGCCGTCTTGACACGCAAGTTGTTCTGACTGTACACCGATAGCTGCAGTTTTGTCGTCTTGGCACGCAAGTTGTTCTGACTGTACATCGATCGCTGCAGCGTTATCGTCTTCACACGCAAGTTGTTCTGACTGAACACCGATCTCTGCTGTTTTGTCGTCTTCAAACGCAGGTTGTTCTGACTGTACACCGATCGCTGCAGTTGCCGTCTTCACACGCAAGTTGTTCCGACTGTACACCGATCGCTGCAGTTTTGTCGTTTTCACACGCAAGTTGTTCTGACTGTACACCGATCGCTGCAGTTTTGTCGTCTTGACACGCAAGTTGTTCTGACTGTACACCGATCGCTGCAGTTTTGTCGTCTTCACACGTAGGTTCTGACTGTACACCGATATCTGCAGGTTTTGTCGTCTTCACACGCTGGTTCTGACTGTACACCGATATTTGCAGTTTTGTCGTCTTCACACGCAGGTTGTTCTGACTGTACACAGATCGCTGCAGTTTTGTCATCTTCACACGCAGGTTATTCTTACTGTACACCGATCGCTGCAGTTTTGTCGCCTTGACACGCAAGTTGTTCTGACTGTACACCGATAGCTGCAGTTTTGTCGTCTTCACACGCAGGTTGCTCTGACTGTACACCGATCGATGCAGTTTTGTCGTCTTGACACGCAAGTTGTTCTGAATGTACACCGATCTCTGCAGTTTTGTCGTCTTGACACGCAAGTTGTTCTGAATGTACACCGATCTCTGCAGTTTTGTCGTCTTGACACGCAAGTTGTTCTGACTGTACACCGATCGCTGCAGTTTTGTCGTCTTCACACGCAGGTTGTTCTGACTGTACACCGATCGTTGCAGTTTTGTCGTCTTCACACGCAAGTTGTTCTAACTGTACACCGATCGCTGCAGTTTTGTCGTCTTAACACGTGCTTCACTTCTGTAATACGTCACAGTCTCTGAATCATAAGTAAGAACTGGTAGAATGCACTAATTAAACACTTTTCTTATGAGACGTAATGACAAATTGCTATTGTTTCTCCTAAATGCTAACAAGTTTTATACTCCTATTAATTTCTTCTTTTTCCGCCTCAATTGATATCTGTTGTCTAAGGTTAATGTTCAGCACCGGTTGAATCTAAATTTGCCCAACCAACCTAAATCTTCAGTTCATGTAAGAGCATAATAAATCGATTTTATTTTCTGTAAGTTTTACCGATGCGCAGCACACATACTTCTCATGGTGAATCCTGTTCTTACTAAATGGACTCTGATAATCATCAAGAGTGCATGATCAGCATAAATATTCTGGAACAGCATGCTGTTCTACGCTGACCAATCCTCATGGACAACGAGGTGAGCTACAATGGCCAACACTCTCTCTACTCCAAATGACTTTACAATCCAAATCTTTGACCACTGTTTCCGACTGCTAGTCGTACATAGGACATCAACATTGGTTTCCTGCTTTGGAAAATATGGTTGAGCGTGGTGCATTTTCTCGTGCCCTTGCTTTATTGTGATCTTCTCATTAAGTACAGCTCATGTGTGGTTGATATTGATACATATGAGCCACTCTCATATTCGTAATTTACTTTTTTTTTAATAATTACAATTCTTAATGTTTAATAACAAAAAACAGGATACATGCTTTTCTCGTGTTGTCATCAATCTAGAGGTTTTTTTCTCTGCACTTTCTCTTGTTTTTTTTTAACAATGGATGACGTTGCTGTTTTCTGCCATGGTGTTTATTTTACTTACACGTAAATATTAGTACACAGTAATTTTTCAGATTGTTATTTAAAATGTAGAAAGATAAAATTTGTCTGTGTATGGGTTATACAAACTTAGATCCAATGAACCGTAAAACCCACTTTTTGCTCTTCCTCATTAGTTTCCATCTTCCATTCACACAACTGCAGCAGCATTTGGGTAAAATAAACAGATTACAGAAAATCGCAAAATGTGTATAAATTAAAACTTTTGGGAGTTTCTGCATCATTTAATACGAAAACATATTTTTCTGTCACACTGATTCATAGATGTAAAGGCAATGAAATGCTTCAGCGTTTTTGTAAACACCTTGTACATTTTGCTCGGACATAGGTCAAAATGATCTAGTGAGGAGCCAGTTATTCTGAAAAGAGGCATACAAAGCATTTTTGCAAAAATGCTTGTATGCAAATGATACTTTCTTCTTTTTTATAAGAAAGGAACAAAGTATCATTTGCAAGCCATCAGGTGCTCATTCTTATGAGTACCAGTCATTTCAGTGGAGGTATGTTTCACTTCTTAGATATTTTCAACAGCATAAAGAATTTTCAAATGCATACTCTGGTGTCCAAAAGTTAAGCATAACCACCAAAAAGTGTTAAAATACAAAAACTAGAAGGCTTAGTTAAATAGGCTGTTTACTATACATACTGTAGGTATCTGAGTGAGGAACTAAATACGCAATACAAATCACATAAAAACATGATGAACCAGGAAAACGTACCAATAGTTCAAAAGAGTGAAAACAGCAGGGATTTTCCGGGGCGTCACGGATTTTGTATAAAGGTCAAGTAAGGCGTACGGTGTCCTGTTACAGAGATACTAGTATCACACCGATGTCTCCTGCTGTTGATAAGAGAAAAAAGAACAATCTATGGCACAAATCCTACTTCCGAACAAGAGCAGATAGTAAAGTGTATGGAGACCTCTTACAGCGATAAAAGTGTCACACCGATGTCTCATGCTGTTGACAAGGGAAAGAAGACTCTGTGTCACAAATCACATTCCTGAACAAGAGCAGATAGTAAATTGCATGGAGACCTCCTCTTACAGCAATACAAGTGTCACACCGATGTCTCATGCTGTTGATAAGAGAAAAAAGAACAATCTGTGGCACAAATCTTACTCTCGAACAAAAGCAGATAGTAAAGTGTATGGAGACCTCTTACAGCGATAAAAGTGTCATACCGATGTCTTATGCTGTTGACAAGGGAAAGAAGACTCTGTGTCACAAATCACATTCCTGAACAAGAGCAGATAGTAAATTGCATGGAGACCTCTTACAGCAATACAAGTGTCACACCGATGTCTCATGCTGTTGATAAGAGAAAAAAGAACAATCTGTGGCACAAATCTTACTCTCGAACAAAAGCAGATAGTAAAGTGTATGGAGACCTCTTACAGCGATAAAAGTGTCACACCGATGTCTCATGCTGTTGATAAGAGAAAAAAGAACAATCTATGGCACAAATCCTACTCTCGAACAAAATCAGACAGTAAAGTATATGGAGACCTCTTACAGCGATAAAAGTGTCACACCGATGTCTTATGCTGTTGAAAAGGGAAAAAACACTATGTGGCACAATCCCACTCCTGAACAAGAGCAGATAGTAAAGTGTATGGAGACCTCTTACAGCGATACAAATGTCACACCGATGTCTCATGCTGTTGACAAGAGAAAAAAGAACACTCTATGGCGCAAATATTACTCCTGAACAAGAGCAGATAGTAAAGTGTATGGACATCTCTTACAGTGATAAAAGTGTCACTTGCTGTTGACAATGGAAACAAGAAAACTCTGAGGCAGCAAACCCCACTCCTGAACAAAAGTAGATCGCAGTTAGAAAGGCGTATGGTGACCTCTTAAAGCGATGCACCGATGTCCAATGCTGTTGACAAGAGGAGCAAAAAGACTTAGTGACACAAATCCCACTTCTGAACAAACGCAGATCGGAGTTAGTAAGGCGTGTGGTGACCTCTTACAGCGACACAGATGTCATACCGATTTCTCATGCTCTTGATAAGGGAAACAAGAAAGATCACACCGAATTTTCGGGTGTAAAAGCACGTCTTTTGAATCCGTTCTGATGCAAATTAAATTTATCTAAGCTACTCAAAGTCAATGGAACCGGTATGGAAAACAATAGATCTGACGAAAGAAAGAAGATTTTCAATCGGGTTTTTAATCCCTCAGATATTGCTGTAAACGGAATCGTGAGCTTACGAACTCTTAGAAACAGAGATATCGTTTCTAAGAGTTCGTAAGCTCTCACATATAAGCGGTATCGGTGCAAGAAAAAAAAAATTAGTCCAGTTTTCAGGAGCCCAGATTTTGCTACAAATACATCAGAAGCAGAAATTAACATTTATGACCCCTGGTAGCCAAACCATTCTTTACCAAACATTAGAAATTATGTGAAAAATATTTTCCATCAGGTCTTGTATGCGATACAGGAAGAATTTTTCAAATCGGAGTTTTAGGAGCAGAAATAACGCAGAAAACGCAATTTACCTTTGTACCCCTAGCGGAAAGTCCATGATTTACTTGTAAATTTTGAATTTATAGGAAAAACATTTCGCATCGGAAACACTATCCAACAAAGAAGGAATTTTTCAAATCGTACTCTTAGAAGTTGAGATATTGACAAAAATAAGATATACATCTACGCCCCCTGGCGTAGAAACCATGCATTATTTCAAGAAGAAAATTTTCCTAAAAGGTTTGTCGACATGAGTAGTATCGATTCACAAATGACGTTTTTTTTTCAATCGAGATTTTAGAAGCTCATATTTTGCTGCAAATACATCAAAAGCGGAAATTAAGACTTACGCCACCTGCTGGCCAAACCATTTTTTTTTTTAAATTAGAAATTATGTGCAAACGATTTCCTATCAGCAGCTGTATTAGTGCAGAAATTTTTTTCAAATCTGAGATTTAGAAGCAGAGATACAGGAGGAAACGCAATTTACATTTACGTCCCCTAGCGGAAAAAATATGAATTACTTGAAATTTTGAAATTACATGAAACACATGTCACACTGGAAACACTACCCAACAAAGAAGGAATTTTTCAAATCGGAATCCTAGAAGTAGAGATATTGACAAAAATAAGATACACATCTACGCCCCTGACGTAGAATCCATACACTATTTTAAGAAGAAAATGTTTCTAAATGGTTTGTCGACATTAGTAGTATCGATAAACAAACGATGCTTTTTTCAATCGAGAATTTAGAAGCTCATATTTTGCTGCAAATACATCAGAAGCGGAAATTAAGATTTACGCCCCGTGGTGGCCAAACCATTTTTTTACAAAAATTAGAAATTATGTGCAAACGATTTCCCATCAGGAGCTGTATCTGGTGCAGAAAGAATTTTTCAAATCGGAGATTTAGAAACAGAGATCTAGGGGGAAACGCAATTTACCGCAACGTCCCCTAGCGGAAAGTCTATGAATTACTTGAAAATTTTGAAATCATATGAAAAACATGTCACACGGAAATCACTATCTAACAAAGAAGGAATTTTTCAAATCGAACTCCTAGAAGTAGAGATATTGACAAAAATAAGATGTACATCCACGCCCCCTGGCGGAGAAACTGTGGAATATTTTAGGAAAAAAATATTCCCAAAAGGTTTATCGATGTGAGTGGCATCAGTCCACGAAAGAATTTTTTCAATTGATATATTAGAAGCTCAGATTTTATGGCAAATACATCAGAAGCAAAAATTAACACTTACGCCCCCTGGTGGCCAAAGTATTCTTTACCAAACATTTGAAATTACATGCAAAACATTTTTCACGAGGAGATGTATCCTCTGAAGATAAAATGTTTCAAATCGGAGTTTTAGAAGAAGAGTTATCGGGAAAAATGTAATTTACTTTTACTTGGCATTTCTTGCTGACGGAGTAAATGGGGTACAGACTGCAGGTCTTCTCACGTATAGGCCTTGGTCGTTGAGCCGTCTCCATACTGTTTGTCTTGAAACAGCTGGTCCACCAGTCATAAAATTATTTAACGAGGAGAAGCCAAATTTAAATAAGAACACAGAAACAAAATAAATTTTAATTTGATGTATACGTTGCATATACACTGGCGTGCAAGAATTAAGGACGAGACGGTTTTTCGAATGTAACGTCGTGCAGAAGTGCTCCACATCGACTCAAATCATACCATAAGATCCCCAAGATGTAAGAACATGGGACAAGTGAGCAAAATTGTCCAAACAAGGAATCCAAAGGATACAAAGGCACTTTATTGAAAAGGTAGCTTCGAGCACAACTTTATAGAAGACAAAAACGTCCATGTGATAGGCGGCTGCAAAGAAAAATCCAGTCTTTAGTAGGGGATATGATCAACCCTGACTGCGTTGCAGGATTTACAACGTCTGTCCATGCTAATAACGAGGTTGTCAAGGAGCTGTTGTGGCATCGCGGCCCATTCCTCTTGTAGCGCCAATCGCAACTGCGGAATCGTTGCTGGTGGCTGGTGACGTGCTGCCAAACGTCTCCCGAGAAGGTCCCACACGTGTTCGATTGGATTTAGGTCCGGGGACCTTACGGGCCAATCCATGCGTTGAATATCTTCACTCTCCAACAGCTCTGTGACAGCCACTGTACGATGAGGTGTAGCGCTGTCGTCCATGAAGAGGAACTCAGGACCCACAGCACCTCTAAACAGACCCACGTGTGGCAGGACATACTCGGTACTATAGTGGACACCAGTGACTGAACCACCTTGGAAGATGTGGAGGTCAGTACGACTACCAAGCACGATGCCGCCCCAAACGAGAAAACCGCCACCTCCAAACCGGTCCTTTCGATGATGTTGGAGGTGGGATTGCGTGTTCCCTGCTCTCTCCAGATGTGTAAACGTCCAGAATCGCTCGTCAGACTAAATCGGCTCTCATCCGTAAAGAGAACTCGACCCCATTGCTGATGTGTCCAGTTCTTGTGTTCCTGGCACCACAGAAACCGCCGTCTCCGATGAGCAGGCGTTAATGACACACCGTACTGGTCGTCGTGCAAATAGACCACCTTTGTGCAGCCTCATGGCCACGGTAAAACGCGATAACGGACGTCCAGTTGTCTGTTACATGTGCCTTGCGATTTTTCCCGCTGTCTGCCATCTGTCTCTTCTCGCCTGTAGGACAATATACAGGTCGTCCGCCGCCGTGGTTGCTCGTATACGACCATTGCTAAACTCTCGGACAGCTGTTCCTGTCTTTTGAAATGCTCTCCAAGCTCGTGAAACGATGCTGTGATCGATCCCGAACTCCTCGGCCACACTAGTCACACTTCGACCTTCTTCCAACTTCCCAATGATCCGACCTAGGGTAAAATCCTCCAGATGTCGTCTACTGGATTGCCTGTTGGCCATATCACACGGTGGCAGCAACTCGACGTAGTTCAAACAGATGTACACCGTGCAATGGCTTTCACCGAATTGCTGAGCGTACACCGCCCGTGTGCTCTATACCCTTCCGACACTCCCCCCCCCCTACGTCATGCTGCATATATGCGCATGCCCTACCGTACCGTACCCTAGTCTATCTCCTGAGTGGTCTTTCGGCCCATTCTGCCTGCATGTTCCGCTGTTATGCTAATTTCTCCTCTTCGTCCTTAATTTTTTCACATCAGTGTAATATACAATAAGGTAAAACTTTTAAGAGGATATTGATCTTCAATCATTATCCAGTTTCCTAAGTACGGTATTTTTCGGCGTATAAGACAAGCCTTTTTTTTTTTTTTGCAGAAGTCTGGGCTTCGATTTATACGCCACAGCGACTTATCTGTTGATATTTTGCATTGAAAAGAAAATGTATATACTGTATTGTGCCTTAAATTCGGTTGCAATCCAAGCACCTGAAACTCAATATTACGTTCATAAGAAATCATCCCAAAAGGTTACGAAGCGTAACATTCCGTTCACAACGAATTTGTTTGAAAACTGCTGATATGGATTTTTCCGTTCGACATAAACATTAAAATCGCCCTGACCTATTTATAGTGGGAGCTGTCGTATCTTAATTCCATACCCTTGGCGATCCCTCTAAGACCTCTAAGGAATGTCCGTCCCTTATGTTGGCTGGCTGCTGGTTCCAGGAAAATACCAGAATCAGCTCCGTAAGACCAACACAAACTCATACGTCATCCGAGATTCAGACCTGGGCTGAATTACAGAGAGTGAATCGAAAGTTTTGCAATATTTGGATCACTTTATGTAATCATGCTAGATTGCCAGTGCTTGTTTTAATTTGTACTGCTGTGGCTAACTAATTAAATATCTCAAGCTTATCTATTTGCTATGGATAGAAAGTACATACGTATATACATACACTGGCGGAAAGTGAAAAAAGAACACCAAGAAGGAGACGTCTGATACCAAAGAAATTTATACAGCATAATAACGGAATACAGAGGATATCGTGATCAAAACATTATGGCTAAATACAGCTGTATTTGCTGGTAAACTGAAAAATAACATTTCCATGTAACATGGTTAGTACGAGGTTGAACCGCCAAGAACTGCGTCACACTGTGCATTTCTGGCATGGAGTCTGTCGAACAGATGTTGGATGTAAGTTTGCGTTATTGAGTTCCAAGCATCCTCAACCTGGACGCGTAAATGGTCGTGGCTGGCCGTGCAGACCGGATAAGTCGTTGTCCCATAAAATCCCACACGTGCTCAATGGGGGACAAATCCGTTGGCCATGGAAGTTGTTTCACACCATGAAGTGCATGTTGCGTTGCACGTGCCGTGTGTGGGCGTGCTTTACCTTGCTGGAAAACACCACGATCGACCGACCTTACAAAGGCACAACAACGGGCTGAATGATGTTGTTGATGTAGGAGGTGCTCTTTAATGTACCCGGGACAAACACTAGTTGTGTACGGGATCGATAGCTGATCGCTCCCCACACCAGGAGACTAGGTGTAGGCCCTGTGTGCCGCTGGCGGATGCAAAAAGGGTGGATACGCTCGCCTGTGCGTCTGCGAACACGCATACGGCCATCGGAGGCTCCCAAGCAGAATCTGCTTTCATCGCTGAACACGACAGATCGCCATAGCGTTCTCCAGTGCAGACGTTGGCGACACCACTGCAGCCGTTCCTGACGGTGGGCTTGAGTCAGAGGTACACATGCCAGAGGCACACGTGCACGTAGTTCTGCATCCAGTAGACGGTTGCGGACTGTTCGCACAGTCACCTCAGGTGCAACGGCAGCTCGGATTTGCGTCGCAGTGAATGTTCTGCTTGACAACGCCGCTCTTCTTATGCGTCGATCGGTCCGCTCATCAGTCCGTCTGTGACTCCCGGTTCCACGTCTTCTCGTGTGGGAATGTTCATCGGACCATCTACGCCACCATCGTACCACCACCGATACTTCCCGTCCAATGCGCTCCTCAATACGACGATACGACCACCCGGCCTCGCGGAGTCCGACTAGACGACCTCGTTCAAAGTCCGATAACTGCTGAAATCGTACACGTCTTCCATGTCCAGGCATTGCAGCTTTTTCAGGGTCTTAGCACGTGTCCGTACGCCGACGACTGATTACATTCACTTCGCCGTACTCCTTAAATACCACCGACGATAATTTGCATATTATGCCGTGCTGTAGCGTAAGTGCTCACCGGTTGGTCCCGAAACTAACATCACACCTACGTAAACTGGACCCCATTGATTTATGTAAATTTCATGATCGTCCGCCAGTTCCTTCTTGGTAATCTTTTTTCACTTTCCGCCAGTGTATTATCTCCAATGCATATTTTTACACGGTGGGAGTTTTCAACTCAAAATGGATTTAAGTGTATCAGAAAGTATGTCGTAAAACAAAGTCTCAGTGATACATTCACATGTTCTGATGCAAGTTAATTGCTAAACATGAGAATTACTAGAATATACGTATGTACGGTGTATATAAAATATGTTATGTTAAAGTACTTCGAGTTCCAATAATGTGCACTGCACGTACAACATTTGAACTACCGCACATTCAAAACAAAAAAGCAATCGGTGCTTTGCCACGGTACATATGCATTCATAATCAACAGATTTCAGAAATAACAATACTGTTACGTTTGGATTACTTTTCTGTAGTTATTTTTTTCCTGAATGTTCGTACGATGGCAGAAACACTAGCAATGAAAAGAAGAATACGTTTATCATAGAACGAAAAGGTCTTAATCAACACTGTCAGTCACCATTTTGGCTTATTATTCATTTGCCAGTTCTTTAAACTTACCGTGATGTATATCCTTATATCACTGGAGGGTGGCATCCTGGCTTTTACACACTTTGGCCCAACACAAAACACGTACAAAGAAAAACAAATATCACATTTTCGATATAATCCTTTTAGAGCAACTCAGTTTTTCTTTCAGAACAGCAACCACTTTATGTTTCTCTGCAACGCCATAAAGAAACATCATCCGAGGGTCTTCCCCGCATTCCTTGTAGCTACCGCTTGGCTTCCATGGCAACAAGTTTACAAACGCGTTACTCGTGCAGGTGTAAAACGGCCAACTGCGAAGACGTGAACCAACAAAATCATTTCAAAATTCGTTACATACCCGCAGTCCTGTGTAAGAGAGATGTGTTCTGTTGTAATCCCCTTCGGGTTCGTTGTTTAAGATTAATTGCAGTTCGTTGCATAAGTATATATGGCAACGGAATTGTTGAGAAGGTAGCAGTTTTAATTAATTTATTATTTGCTTAAACTTATAGAGCAGGTTGTTCTAGAATTAACTTGTACACTAACGATTACTTCAATCTCTCAGTTCTCTCTCTACACTGTAAAAAAATAATGTAGATTTTACGGTTTTAAACCGTTTTCCAGGGTGCCAACATAAAACCGTAAAATCTGCAGTTTTATGCCGTGTTGGAGCAAAGCTATAGCTTTAGCTTTGAGCAAAGCTATAGCTTTAGCTTTGAGCAAAGCTATAGCTTTGCTCCAACACCGCATTTAATGAAGAAAACAGCACAGAATTTGGCTGGAGCGAGTCACAGTCCAAATAATCACGAAAACACAAAAATTTGGCTGGAACGAATGTGTTGATTGTGTTGGAGCAAAGCTATAGCTTTGCTCCAACACGGCATAAAACTGTAGATTTTACGGTTTTGTGTTGGCACCCTGGAAAACGGTTTAAAACCGTAAAATCTACAGTAATTTTTTTACAGTGTACTTATTCTGTGTTCTAAT
Source organism: Macrothele yani (assembly GCA_039090855.1). NCBI lineage: Eukaryota > Metazoa > Arthropoda > Arachnida > Araneae > Macrothelidae > Macrothele > Macrothele yani. Next base: position 37,331,213 of record CM077026.1, on the reverse strand, counting down.
TATTCGGTCTTTCGTACTTACTCTAATTCTACGTAACTGTCTATTCTCTTTCGCCGTTTTTCTCCGGAGACCTGAAAAAGTGGTCCTTTTCAGACCATCATATGACGACCTATCCCTGTTCTTCTCTATTTCTGTACCTGTGTCTGAGTACCTGTCTTGATTCCAAGGTCGAATGAATGAGCTTTCCTCCAATGGCTCCTGAGCAATAAACTAATTTTGCCGCTTCGATACGCTTTTCGGATCACAATGTACACAAGGGAAAATAAATGATTATTATTTTCCATTATTAGAATCCCTTTTGCTCATCCCGTAGGATGGAAGGAAATAAGTTTTCCTAACTAAGGCACCGAAACACCCAAGGCAGAGCTTAAATTCACAAATGTGCCAGCGGCAAACCTCTGTGCTGCACGGGTGTACACGGTGCCGACTTTTCTTCGACTGAGACATTGGTCAACTAGGCGACCGGAGCGCAACAACATGGAAATTAATCTCTTCTTACCTCCTCTCCATCAAAAGGGTTAACCTCGCAGACCGATGGCAAGGAGCCGAGAGGACGGGCGACACAATTTCCTGCCAGCCAACCAGATTTAGGAGACAAGTGTGGCGAAGTCCAGGCCCACCTCATTCCAAAAAGCGTCTGTTCTGCAACCATCCTGCGACAGTGATTTCCTATTAAAGAAACAAAATATTTTTTCCCTCACCCGGAGCCAAACTGGGATCTCAAAAAGCGGAAAGCTGCACGTTTTAAATTCTCTCCACCTCACAGATCATTTCTCACTTCCAGCCTGCAATTTTGGTCCTCCCGCTATTAGCTATTTCCTCATTAGGAGACTTTTTTCTCTCACCACCTTCCCATTTGGTAAAAAAAAAGTGAAAAATGAGTTTTTAATATGAAATAAAAGAATAACAAAACAAAAAATAAATAAAGAAAGAAACAACCCCAGTCATGGGGGGGGGGGGAATTAGTCAGCAATAGGGAAGAAATGTATCTTACCACGTGTCAAACCTGTCGTTTTGCTGTGGGTAGTAAGTGGTTTTATAGTTAATCTATTCTTAATTGTAGTCTTTCAAGTTTTTTTTTTGTTGTTGTTTTTTTGTTCTAGGTGTTCCTAAGTTACGTATGTATTTCTTTGTAGTAGGTTTTGCCTCGTTTCCTGGGTCTAATGTTCTAAGCCTTCTCACAATATTTGTGAGCTCTTTGCCAATGTTTTTCTGGTGTTTGAGGGAGATGATGAGTATGGGTTGGGCCAGGAAAGTGATAGATGTATGCAAAAAACTTTGCTTAATTATTTAGTTTCCGCGCCTTTGAGAGCGGTTATGTAATTCGGATTTTTTGGGGACTTATACTTGCATCTATGACTTTACAGAAACCCATTTTCAACTAGGTCTTTGTGGTAGTGAGAAAAGGCAGAGTTTTGCTGGTCCTTAATAAAGCCAAGGCTCGGCATTTTTGACACTTTTTGAATTCCGGTTTCATTATATTTAGTACGCCTGTTGTAAAAAAAGATCGTGCTTATGTTATCGGGTTGTCCGTCCGTCCGTCGGTATGTACCCGTGGTATCTCTGCAACTATTAGTCCGATTTGAAAAATTCTTTTTGCATTAGGAAGATTGAAATATGCGAATGATGATCCTTTATTTCGTTTTTTTTTACGATGTACAATTTCGCCGCTAGAGAGCGTAAATGCAGATGATGTCGAATTCAAAAATACGTTTTATTCCACCGATTTGCTTCTAAACATCCGATTGAAAAAATTATTTTATCTTTCGATTCCATTTATGTCGAAGAGTATTTTAGATATACTTACTTTTTCAAATTACGCACAGATTTTCCGCTAGGGGGCGTAAAAGGAAATTACATTTTTCCCGATAACTCTTCTTCTAAAACTCCGATTTGAAACATTTGATCTTCAGAGGATACATTTCCTCGTGGAAAACGTTTTGCATGTAATTTCAAATTTTTGGTAAATAATACCTTGGCCACCAGGGGGCGTAAGTGTCAATTTTTGCTTCTAATGTATTTGCCATAAAATCTGAGCTTCTGAAATATCGATTGAAAAAATTATTTCGTCGATTGATGCCACTCACATCGATAAACCTTTTTGGAAATTTTTTTCCTAAAAATTCCACAGTTTCTCCGCTACATCTTATTTTCTCAATATCTCTACTTCTAGATGTACATCTTATTTTTGTCAATATCTCTACTTCTAGGAGTCTGATTTGAAAAATTCCTTCTTTGTTGGATAGTGTTTTCCGTGTGACATGTGTTTCATATAATTTCAAAATTTTCAAGTAACTCATAGACTTTCCGCTAGGGGGCGTAAAGGTAAATTGCGTTTCCTCCTCTATCTCTGCTTCTAAGTCTCCGATTTGAAAAATACATTCTGCACAGCATATAGCTCCTGATGGGAAATCGTTGGCACATAATTTCTAATTTTTGTAAAAATGGTTTGGCCACCAGGTGGCGTAAGCCTTAATTTCCGCTTCTGAAGTATTTGCAGCAAAATATGAGCTTCTAAAATCTCGATTGAAAAAAAAACCGTCGTTTGTGGACCGATACTACTCATGTCGACAAACTTTTCAGGAAAATTTTCTTCTTGAAATAACGCATGGTTTCTACGCCAGGGGGCGTAGACGTATACCTTGTTTTTGTCAATATCTCTACTTCTAAGAGTCCGATTTGAAAAATGCCTTCTTTGTTGGATAGTGTTTCCGATGCGAAATGTTTTTCCTATAAATTCAAAATTTACAAGTAAATCATAGACTTTCCGCTAGGGGGCACAATGGTAAATTGCGTTTTCTGCGTTATTTCTGCTCCTAAAGCTCTGATTTGAAAAACTCTTCCTGTATCGCATACAGGACTTGATGGAAAATATTTTTCACATAATTTCTAATGTTTCGTAAAGAATGATTTGGGCACCTGGGGTCATAAGTGTTAATTTCTGCTTCTGATGTATTTGTAGCAAAATCTGGGCTCCTGAAAACTGGACTAATTTTTTTTTCTTGGACCGATACCGCTTATATGGATAAACCTTTTGAGAATACTTTCTTCCTAAAATAATGCATGGTTTTCCCACCAGGGGACGTAAAGTCACATCTTATTTTTGTCGATAACTCTGTTTCTAAGTGTTCGTAAGCTCACGATTTCGTTTACAGCAATATCTGTGGGATTAAAAACCCGATTGAAAATCTTCTTTCTTTCGTCAGATCTATTGCTTTCCATACCGGTTTCATTGACTTTGAATAGTTTGATAAATTTAATTTGCGTCAGAACGGATTCAAAAGACGTGCTTATTACAGCAGAAAATTCGGTGTCATCTTTCTTGTTTTTCCTTGGACCGATACCGCTTATATGGATAAACCTTTTGCGAATACTTTCTTCCTAAAACAATGCATGGTATTCCCACCAGAGGACGTAAAGTCACATCTTATTTTTGTCGTTATCTCTGTTTCTAAGAGTTCGTAAGCTCACGATTCCGTTTTCAGCAATATCTGAGATTAAAAACCCGATTGAAAATCTTCTTTCTTTCGTCAGATCTATTGTTTTTCATACTGGTTCCGTTGACTTTGAATAGCTTTGATAAATTTAATTTTCGTTAGAACTGATTCAAAAGACGTGCTTTTACACCCGAAAATTCGGTGTCATCTTTCTTGTTTATTCTCTTTGCTTGTTGGCTTTTGAGTTTTGTATTTTTTATTTCATTATTATTATTATTATTATTATTGTTGTAGTTTCTGCTTTGTAGGTTGTTAGTTCTGAGAATTCTTCACTGCTGCTTTTGCGCGTTTTGATCTTCAGAATGTATGTAAGTATGTAAAACAGAAAATAGTTTTTATTTTTAGCTCTATTTATGGTTTAAGGTATATATATATATAATTTTTTGCTGGTCTGTTTCTAGTAGTCGTATTCTGGATGAAATTTAAATTTAAATTTTCATCATTCAACTTTAATATAAATTAGTCTCTCTCTCCCTCCCCCACAACATAAATGGCAGCTGGGTAGGCCAATATAACCGTAAAAGAAGCACTTAACATTGCTTGAACCGAAGCAGGCAAATTCGTCGAAAACGAATTCATCAAGGATGAATTCATCAAAAATGAATTCATCGAAAACGAATCCATTAAGAATGAATTCATAAAGAACGAATTAATCGAAAACGAATTCGTCGAACGCGAATTCATCGAAAATGAATTCGTTGAATGCGAATTCATCAATATTAATAAAAAATTCTTAAAAAAACAGATTTATCGAACGAGTAATTTACCGAAAGACGACTTTTTCGAAAAAAATAAAATGAATTAATCGAAATGTAGTTTAAGACAAGTGGCCACAGGACAACAACCCAGTGCCCACTAAACAGCTGCTGTCCACACGAACAAGTACCGACACGCACTTTAGGGGTTGTATAAAAATTGCAGCTTCTTGGTTTCAAACGTGCGCGAAATCTTATCGATTAATATTTAATGTCTAAGTAAAAGCGCAATAATACTAACTTGTCTTGGTGTCCAAACTTTATGAATAAAAAAAGCACGACGGAGTAAATTCTGTTGCAAATTCCTAGACCGTAGGCCTATTTTTAAATATTTAATGATTAAGTAAAAGCCTAATTTCATTAACTTGACCTGGTGTCGAAACCTTAAAAATATGAGCACGGCAGAATAAAAACTGTTAAAAAGGCCTAGTCCTTGGCAGTAATAATTTATTTGTTTGTGCTTGAGTTTCTTAAAAGAGCAATATTACTAACATGACATGTTATGCAAACTTCATGAATATGTACAAGGCAGTTCATATTCTTCTATCAAGGCCGAGGTCTAGGACCCTAAATTATTGTTTTGCACCTTAGTAAAAGTATGGCATCATTATTTTTATTTTTGATATTAACCTGACAACCATTAGAACTCTGGGTTCAAAGTTGATGAAAATAGCCTAACCCGAGGCTCATATGTTCAGTGCCTTGGTAGAAATACGACATTAGGACAAGTTATTTAGACACAAATAATTTATTTTCCCATTCAACTAATGCCGAAGAGCACGATGTAATGACAGCAATAACGTTCTTATCTTTAGAGGCGATCTACGGGAAAGGTAGACATGCTGAAATCAAAAGAATGATTCTTGTAAGACTACCTAACGAGTTTGTGGTCATCGTACATGAAAGTGCACACGACGAAATAAACAATGCAATTTTTATACGTTCCCCAAACGTTTTTGTGGCCACTTGGCCATATTCCACTTTTAGTCAAAGTTTTCTAGAAAAGCTTACTCCACGATATTGCACCTTCCATCGCTTTGGATTAATTCACCTGAAATCCCAATTTTCGAAGAATTTGCTTTTCGATGATTCTCCGTTCGACGAATTCACTTTCGATGAATTCGTTTTCGCTTAATTCACCTGGAGCCCCCTGAACAGGCTCTTCAATACAAAGAACAATTGCCTGAGAACACTTTTTACAACTTTTACTAATTACCGTTGCCGCCGTAGATAGTATCTTCGAGCATTCCCATGCTGACTGAAAAAGACTAAGCACTAAAAATTCCTTACTTGGAAAAGAATTAATTCTTTTCCAAGTAAGGAATTTCTAAAATATTGTGAAATCTCCTAAGCCCTCGTAACACCTCTCTCATAATAGTGGAACATGATTTTAGAAAATTGTAATTTGCCACGGAAGTTGCAAGTTCATCGGAACTCGTATATGTACCGTATTATTCAAAATTCAGTTGAAACTTTAGCATTCTGAAGTACCTTAACTTTAATGTAAAAATAATTAAAATGGATTCAGCTAGGATCTCTGTTGGGCTCGAACTCCTCGCTATAAAACTCGTTCTACTGTATTATATTATAATCTATTTCATCCAGTTCGGGACTTTCACATCTCTGCAAAATTGTAAAGAGGCGAGCAAAATTAAGTTCCAGACATTTTCTACGGTTTCACGGGTGTACTTAAAAGGTATATTCTGATAAGATAAAACTACTGGTAGCATTTGGTATAGTAGGGCAGCAGGCAATTGTCTTTATAAAATGCTCTCCACTCTTTCGTCGTCAAAGTAATTGATGGTCTGCGAATAGAACAACCACCATTCGTCTCAGTAAAAAACATGGTAAAAAATAATGGCGGCGCAGGAAACTGACACGGAGCAGGAATTACTCGTGGAGATGATTAATTTCACCTCTTGCGCTTTCCCCGAACGGGCTCATCAATCTTGGCAGATCATCTTCGGAAGCCTACTTATTAGTTCTTACTCTTTTCGGCGGGCCTCTTCATCTTCATGAGTGGGATTTGTTTTAAGGCTGGGCTCAGTCTCCATTTGATGGTTCCATGATGGATTATTCATTCTCTGCCATCACCAGAAGCACCTTTCATCAGACCCACCCCCCTTGCCCCAATCCCCAGGAGTCCTTTTAGGGGGAAAAAGAAATACGTCCACATTATCATGAGCCATTCTTTAACATTATTTCACAGTTACCGTGAACTGGGTGAAGGCCATGATGCATTTTGATGAAACATTTTATACAGAATTTGTGCGAAATATGTCTTTTAAGACTTTCATCCATCTTTCTTACGAACTTATTTTTTCCCCTCATAATTCTTCAGTGCAATCAATACCAAATCAATACTTAATCTCTTTTTCTTCCCTTCTTTTACTAAATGCAATTTTCTTTAACAATTTTTTTAACCTGCGAAACCCAAAAGAATGTTGTGTTTCAAAAATAATTTTTGATATACTTTTCTTTAATGTATTGATATTTAATTTATTCACCGAATTCGATTTGTAGCTTTTTTTTTCTTTGTGACTTATTGAGGTAGCATAGCGCTCGGGCTGTGTTGCCAACTCACTCAATTTGAAAGTCTCCAAATCAGCTGTAAAAAGTCTTCGAAAGTAAAAAAAGTCCCTAAAAAGTTTTTATACTTATCTGCGTGTTATTTAAAAGTTAATGACGCATTATTATTATTATTATTATTATTATTATTATTGTTGTTATTATTAATATTATTATCGTCGTCGACTTTCTTGGCCAGAGCCGGTGAGCAAAAGACGAAGATATTCATCTCGAGCCTAGAAATTCAGGTATTTTCTAGTGATATGGCAGGTTTGTAGAATGACTGCCTTTTGGATTGGGTGAAGCAGTTTCTGTAGCAATCCTAATTCCTCAAGATTTTTCAGAAAGTATTTGGTATTACTGCAGTTGCCGAAATGACATCTGGTACAATCTGTGTTATATATTGTTTCCAGACCCTTTGAATTTCCATTCGCAGGTTCTCATATTTCGAGATCTCGTCGCAAACTGTTCTTTGAATGTTTTCTGTGAGTGGAACCGCTACATCTATCAAATGTGACTTCTTTAGTTTTTTGTCTACAATTACAATGTCCGGTCGATTGTGGTCAATAATCTTGTCTGTGAAGACGAGCTTGTCCCAGTACATGATGTAATTCTAATTTTCGAGAATAGGTTCTGGTTAGTACTTGTAATAAGGTGGAGTATAGCATTTGAATAAGGCCATATTCAACCCCAAGCGCTTGATGTTGGATCATGGATACCTGGACGTACTGTTTTGAAGCAAGAAGAGAGCAGCCGCCTAAAATGTGTCTTACGGTGTCATTGGATTTCTTTTCACACATTCTATAGGTGTCATCATCTACAACTTTCATTATATGTTTTTTGCATTCCATAGGTGTCATCATCTACAACTTTCATTATGTGTTTCTTGCATTTTATAGGTGTCATCATCTACAACTTTCATTATGTGTTTCTTGCATTCTATCGGTGTCATCATCTACAACTTTCATTATGTGTTTCTTGCATTCTATAGGTGTCATCATCTACAACTTTCATTATGTGTTTCTTGCATTCTATAGGTGTCATCATCTAAAACATTCATTATGTGTTTCTTGCATTCTATAGGTGTCATCATCTACAACTTTCATTATGTGTTTCTTGCATTCTATAGGTGTCCTCATCTACGACTTTCATTGTGTGTTTCTTGCAGTTCTGGGTTGATATAACGCCATCTTGAATCCCAATGAAGAATCCCACTGTTTCTGGATGAAGCTGACCTATTTTTAGTCACTGCAGTGACGAGTTTTTGTCAACATTTTCCAGATCTAAGGACTGAATATTTACCGTGCAGAAGTTTGCTTTCCCATTATTATTATTATTATTATTATTATTATTATTATTATTATTATTATTATTATTATTATTTTAGAATGAAGATTAATTAAGGGGATTCCACCTCTTCCTGAGGCTTTTCTCTTCCTTCCGGGACGGGCACGGTGTATCAAGTCTGGGAAGTGGTATTTCTTTCTCTCAGTTGTCCAGGAACTTCCTTACTATTCTACAAGCGTTCAGGATAGTTGCATTCTGTAGTTCCATGTAGGTGTTAGGTTGAAGGTCTAGTGTCTGTATAGAGCTGTGAATGGTCTTAGGTACAACTCATGAGGCCGATATTACTATGGGGACGGTGGTGACGTTCTCCATATGCCACATTTCCTTGACTTCGTATCGTAGATCGTTATATTTTGACAGCTTCTCTTCGTGCGTCTTCTGGATGTTGCACGTGTTGGGCGTGGCTATATCAATTCTTCTCATTGACTTCTTCTCCTTGTCGACCAGGACGATGTCGGGCCGATTGTGGGGAATGGTCTCATCTGTTCTGATTGATCTGTCCCAGTACATCTTGTAGGTATTATTCTCTAAAAGCGTTGTTGGCTCATACTTGTAGTAGGGTACAGGCTCAGTTGTAATGAAGTGGTGCTTTCTTGCCAATTTATGATGGACAATCTTGGGGACTTAATTGTACTTGTTTGTATACTCTGTTTGTGTGAGGACTCTGCATCCTGCTGTGATATGTTGGATGGTTTCTGGAGCTTGATGCCATTGCCGACATGTGTCGATTTCCACTGACGTGTCCTTCAGGATATGATACCGGGTAGTGTCTGGTGTTTACAACTTGATCTTGTATAGCCATCAGGAATTCTTCGGTTTCGGGGGGGGGGGCGAGTGATCCGTTTGTTAGCCATGCATTGGATGCAGTCTTATCCACATGGTCCGATTGCAGGTCATTTTAGTGCCTTCTGTGTAGGACTTTCTTGCCCAAGCTTCTTCTTTTGGATTATTATTATTATTATTATTATTATTATTATTATTATTATTATTATTATTATTATTATTATTATTATTTTAAATTAATAATGTAAAAAGAAGGGAAGATCATGTTGCTACTAAATATGTCTTCAATAGTATACTAGTATATACTTAGGGGTAGATGATTAGGTAACAATCTTTAAATGGCAAAGAAGACTAGATAAACACATTGAATATGCAAAGTGTGGGAAACAATAAATTATAGACTGAAGATGAAATTATTTCTTCCAGAAAAAAATGTTTTCGAAGTTATGCGTTATTGTTGTTTTGATTTAAATATCACAGAATTTTTAGTTTAATGATAAAATATTTCTGCGAATGGAAGCACTAAAGTAAGTCGCACACCATCACAGCCTAATAAGGGATCCAGACAAATTCGAGGGGCACTCTCAATTTTTCTATGACTGATGGAAACAAATAAGGGAAGGAAAAAGGAATGAATTCTAGAAACATTAAGATTCACGGTTATGGTTATCAAAACTACAGAAAGTGAAGAAGATATTCTCCTGATTGAAAACCCGCATTTTGAATATTTGAAACCGTAAACATTAATAGTCGCTGAAAGAGTTAAAACATAACAAAATCTTCTAAACAATCATTCATTCCAAAACACCATTTTCGTCGCCAAGTGAAATCCAATATGCCCTAAATTTAACGAGTTTTCTCCCAAGTTAGCAACACTGAGCAGAGGCTCGTGATTTTTAGAAACTGAGTTCTGCTATTTTTAGGAGCTGATTTTATTTTCTCGTTGCTATTATGATGTTGAAAAGTATATTTAGTTTAATAATCGACAATACACTGCCCTAACATTGTTTCCCAGACACCCTTTCATTGATAGTGAGCAAGATCAGGTCCTACGCAAGCAACATGTCATAGACCCAACTGTAAATATACTTTGAGGACTATGATATGATAAACCCAGATCTATCGTGCAAAGCGAACGGGCATCAGTTTGTCCGCTGTTTGGGAAATTTCTGGATTTTGCGGAAAGCTTTATTTGCAGTGTATTTTTTTGGTTGTGTTTTGTTTTGTTATAGGTTTCTGCTCCGTTGGATTTGGATTTGCTCCCGAATTACCAGGATTAGGACGTTTTTTTCTGGGACTGCTGACTTGCTCCATTTTCTGTTGCTAACAGAGAGAAGGACGTCTATCTAAACGACAGTGGAAAACGATTGAAAGTAAATGGAAGGAAAGCACCAGGAAGGATGAACAAGTTAGTAAAATCATGCAATGCATTGATTACGATACTCTTTCCAACATACCAGAAATCATTACTCAAGTTATGAGGATAATGGCTGTGGAATAAGTCGCGCCCCTGTGCCCTGACCTTTGATTCCATTTCGATTATATTCAACAGAACAGGTTCAGTATACCTCCGAAACAATATGATAAAGTTTTGTCGCAATAAAAGCATTTTTAGTCAAGTTATGAGAAAAATGACTGTGGTATAAATCTCGCTCCTGTGCCCTGATCTTTGACCCCATTGCGATGACATTTAACAGAACCGGTTTAGTATACCTCCGGAACAACATAATAAAGTTTTGTCGCAATTGAAGCATTTTTACGTAAGTTATGACGTATAAGCGCGATGGAATGGATCCCTTTCCTATGTCCTGACCTTTGACCCCATTTCACCCATTTTCAATAGGCTTCGTCCCCAGGTTGTCCCCTACCACATACTAAAATTTCATCGAAATCGAACCTTTTATACGTGAGACAGACGGGCAAAGCGGAGCATATAAGCTTCTTCAACCTACGGTTGGAAAGCGTGAAAAATACGCAGGACCACGGCTGAACTATTTTTCAGCAGTATCTTCAACAAGACTTCAAAAATTCCTGAGAAGACTTCAAAATTCCCAGAAAAGAAAAATGAAGATAAAATCGGGTGTCCCCTAGATAAACAACATCCTCATCAATTTCCTGCCGCTTGCTCCTTATGAATTGGGTATTCCCCAAACCAACAATATCTACTTATCAGTTCGGTATTTCTCACTTTGCCAAGATTGTTAAGAAACATTGAATGGGTATCCTTCGTCACTTTCCTTCAGAAGCAAGTACCTCATCAATAAGTCCAGAAAAAATTCCCCTGGAACTTTTTTCAAGCTGCAGATGTCAAGTCAGATAAAAAAGAGAAGAAAATAAAAGAAAGCACTTCCACAATTTTCAATTCTATAAAACCAATAACATCTTCAAACTCATCACGTAGCAGTTTGGCGAAAATTTTCGGGAAATTTACCAGTCAAGCTCTAAACGTCCAAAAATATTAATTAAGAATACAAAGAAACGTCTCCATAATTTCCACTTCAATAAGGCCATCAACATCTATAAAATCATCGCCGGAAGATTTTCAAGCTCCATCCTTCGGGATTAAAAATAAAAACACTAGTGTAAGAAATCACCAATACACACACACTTCCAGAAGTTTAATCAATTTACACAAGAACTACAAGCTCCTGTAAAATTCCTCATCTTTACCATTTAGTCTCTATAAATTTCCTGCAAACAATTCGCCCCAAACTAATTTCCGAAAACTACTCAAATCTATTTCGACTTGTACAACTGAATGTAAGACAGTTCCTAAACCAACCGAAATTATCGTACAGTATCGTATCGCATACTGTGATGAGATAACAGTTCGACTGTGAATACAAAGCGCGTCGATCGACAGAGCTAATTCCAGAACTTCCTAAGCGAGGTTTTTCCTATAAGTCAAAAAACTAGTTGTACCCAGAAGGACGAGTCGGATTGCAATGCTATTCGGGAGGAAGACACAGGAAATCTCAGGTTACCAGGAACAATAAATGATTAAACATTGAGACTGATATGGGCAAGATTTATTGAGCTACACGCTAATAAGTAGTGTCTCTCAGAATGGCGTCGGGCAGCCATGTTTGCTTATAGTACCGCATGCCAGACGTCTCGGCATGGCGATATGCAGGTTCCTAATGGTGTCCTGCGATAAGCCATTCTTACATGGCTTGATGCTGAGTTATATTATAGCGCGCTGTGTGGAGGGTTTGTTTGATGCTTCGTTTGCATCAAGTTCTGTATCGGGGGTCTTTCTGTATTTCTCCCGACTGAAGCAGATAAATAAAATACAAAGTATAAAAAAACCGACTAAAGTTAAACTTTGCTCTTGCAGTGAGGAAGATATGTATTCAAATGCCGTGGGGAATGTCTCCAAGCTTTTGTCCTGATCTCTTTTCCTCTCTTATCATCAACCTTATTGCTTGCTGCTTATCCCCGTCACGCCGACTAGCGAGCTATTCGCACCTCGCTCTCACACCTCCTCATCCCTGAACTCTCTGCCACTGAGTACCTTGTCCTCTTCCTCAGAAAATCTCCCAAAAAGTTGTCCCCTGCCGAAGAGTGAAGTCCGCGTTTTCCAAGAAAGCGTGCACACACCTTAAAATGCCTTCTCTCTGAAAACTCAAAGTTCTTTAATTGTTCCGCTGCTCCCCTCTTTTCTTTCTCCCTAGCAGGAAAGTGTCCGCGTAACGATAAATCTAACACCCTATCTATTGCGAAGCGTCAGAAACAAAGTACTTCAACAACCGTCGCCCTGCTCATCAAAATGGCGGTAAATTGAAGGAAAATGATTACAATTCACTATCTCTAAAATGGCTACTGAACTTCGCTTCTCATAAATATGGATATCCAGGTTACACCATCCCATGCAGCTTGAATCTTCTCACGCAGTTCCTGCAGATTAGTCGGTAGTGATGGAGTGTCGATAGCGCGTCCAATAGCATTCCACACTTTTTCAATCGGCGAGAGATCTGGCGATGTGGTTGGCCATATCAGAGTGTCAGTGCATTGAAGGTAAGCTCTCAAAACAGCAGCGGTATGCGGATGAGCGTTGTTCTGTTGGAAAATCGCACCGGATTGAGCGTCCAGAAAAGGTAGGGCCACTGGTTGCAGGACCTAATTATCGTAACGTTGGGCTGTCAAAGTGCCTGTAATGAACAACAAAGGTGATCTGGCATCTTAGGCAATTGCACCCCACACCATGACACCAGGCTTTCCGGATGTGCGAAAAGTCCTGCGTGTGGGTAGTCCTCCGATTTGTGCCAATGGCGTTGGCACAAATCGGACAATGCATGGAAGACTCGCTGAATATCCGCAGTTGTGGCTGTTGTGACACTCCGCGCATATCCGACAACCCGCCCATCCTCTCTCTCTCTCCGTGGTTCATCTGGGTGTCCCAGACCCATCCCGTAGCTGCTGCGTGCCTCGTTCTATCAACTGTCACCAACAGCGTGTTATGGTGATATCCGCACGACCGGTATGGCGCGTTATACAGCGATAAGACCATCCCGCTTCTTGGAGCCCGACGATGCGGCCCCTCTCGAACTTCTCCAACTGCTCAAATTGCTTCTGAACTTTTCTCTGAGGCACACGGCACACTTCACTTTCAAAGGATTTAACCAACACAACATCACGAGTCAGAATGGCAAGCACGCGCAAAGGGATGACCTTATTAAGCCGGTCAGGCACAGCACTACGACCCCTCCTTGCTTGCGTCTCATGAATGGCCGAGTGTGATACTTGAATCATCTGCATGCCTCACGATGTCAAACCTACCCACCAAGTTTCATTCCTGTCGGTTACTTCCTTCTGGGTGCAATTATTTTTTTGACAATGAATGTATATACATATACACTGAAGAGCAATTGAATTAGAGATACCTGTCTAGTAACCTTTCGCCCTGATGACGGCAGCGATTCGCCTCGGCATGGACTCGACAAGACACCAGAAGCGGATCCACAACCCCTGAACAAGCTCCCACAGTTCACGAAGATTTGATGGAGGGAGGTTAGAGCCTCGAACATCTCTCTCGATGGCATCCCAGATGTGCTGGATGGGATTGAGGTCAGGTGACCTAGCTGGGCAAGGCAGCGATGTCACGTCGGTGGAGTGTTCATCCAACCATTCGGATACAATTCGGAAGTGATGGCACGGTGCATTGTCTTGTTGCAGGATGAGGTCCCCAGCGGGATGTTGAAGACGCACAAACGGAAGCAAATGGTCGTCCAGGATATTCCGGTAACGTTGACCTGTGAGGGACGATGTCACACGTACCAGGGGTCCCATTTCAGTCCACGTAAACAGTCCCCAGACGAGAATGCCACCCCCACCAGCTTTAAGAGTACCCGGCTGGCAAGAAGGATCCATCGCTTCATGTGGTTTGCGCCGTACTCGTATCCTGCGTCCACATGTACCAACGTGAATCTCGACTCATCAGTCCAGGCAACATTTTTCCACATGTCTAGGGTCCAGTGGCGATGTTCCCACTCCCATGCTAATCTTTGAACCCTGTGATGTGCGGTCAGCAGCGGTACCCTCGTGGGTCGATGGCTTCTGGAACCCATAGCGAGGAGATGGTTCTGGATGGTGTGGCTGCTTACACGTTTTTGTGCACCAGCGTTAAATTGCGGACTGATTTCTTGCACTGTGGCCCGTCTATCCGCTGTTGCAATGCGAGCTAGCCAACGATGACCCCGCTCATCCACACGCTATTGTCCACGGCAGTTGGCCCTTGTAGGGATGGTTTTACCGGATTCGATGTACTCAGGGTGCACCCGTGACACAGTGGCTCGAGAAAATCCCAGTGCCAGCACGACTTCCGAGATGGAGTGACCCATTCGTTGGGCCCCGACAATTTGCTCACGATCAAATGCGCTTCAATCCTTCGTCTTACCCATACTACGTCCGACTCTTACTGATTCCCGACGCATCACTCCTTATATTGTCGGATCGCTGCATACGTCATGTCGTTTCCGTTTACAGGCCCGCCCACAGCGCCACATTTGCAAAACGCCAGCTGTCTGTAATTCAATTGCTCCTCAGTGTATACAAACTTTTGTATGTATTACGTGTACAATTCAGTTTTAAAGAGTTTTCTGTGTGACATATACCGCTAATTTTCATATCTGACATCTCCCTGTGTTGTTGTCATGTGACCGTAACTGGTCCAGAGTATAAAATGTAACACAGAAGTTTTCCCAACAGTCAAACGTACTTGCACATCGGTAGGTGAAAGATGGCAAGCGATACTACATTTATTCGACATTGCATTCTTTACGAATTTCATCAAGGAAAATGTGCTGCAAAGGCCTATGCATCAATCTGCTCTGTTCTGGGGGAGAATATTGTATCGAAAACCACCTGTGAGTTTTGGTTTAGGCGGTTTAATGCAGGTGGTTTTGATGTTAGGGATCGAGAACGTAGCGGAGCCCTGCAGAAGGTTGCACATGATGAACTGCAAGCATTACTCCATGAAGATTCGTCTCAAACGCAAAAAGAACTAGCTGAACAACTGGGGGTAACTCAACAACCATTTCCAATCATTTACGCGCAACAGGAAAGATTCAGAAGGAAGAAAAATGGGTGCCACATGACCTGAGCCAGAGGAACAAGGTAGAGCGTGTCATGAAGTGTTTGAATCTGTTGAATAAACAACACAGAAAGTATTTCTCTTTGAAAATCGTTACGGGTGATGAAAAGTTGATATGACATGAAAATTCCAAACGAAAAAACACTGAGTAGACCCCGATGCAGCAACGACTTCGACACCGAAACGCAATATTCATTCCAAGAAAGTTCTGCTGTGCATCTGGTGGGATATGAAGGGTGTGCTCTATTATGGACACTTGGAACAGTGTCAAAAGGCTGCTTCTGATCTCTACAAGCAACAATTGCTGAGATTGAACCAGGAAATCTCTCGGAAACATCCATTAAGAGGTAAAGGATTGCGTCCCGTGAAATTACTGCATGACAAAGCTAGGTCACATATCGCGAAATCGGTCAAGGAAACGTTATTGATGCTTGGCTGGGAAGTTTTGCAGCAACCGGCGTATAGTCCCGACATAGCCCCTTCAGACTATCATTTGTTCCGATCGATGCAATATGGTTTGTCTGCTGTACGGTTCCGGACATGTGACGAAGTGCAAAAGTGGGGTGACAACTTCATCGAGTCACACGACGAACTATTCTTCAAGGCGGGAGTCCGTCAGCTGCCCGACCGTAGACGATATATAAATACTGCGCATATTTTGATTCGTAAAGATATTGTTGTTTTCTCTCAAATTACATGTTGCGTTGTCTTACAACGCTTTGAAACTCATATGTACAACGAATATGTATATACATATACTTACAAACTTTGCATGTACATATGTATATACATATCCCCAAAATCATCAAACAACATCAGTTCACTGCTGGATGAAGGTCTCCAGAAGTTTCTTCCACAACGGTCTGTATTGCGCCAGCCTCCTCCATGTCACTCTCGCATGCTTTCGAATTTCATCCATCCATCTTCCATGTGGTCTTCTTCTGGGTCTTTTCCTGTCCTTTGGAATCCAGTCTAGAATTTCAGTTGTCCATTGGCAGTTCACTCTTCTGACAACGTGTCCAGCCCATTGCTCGTTCTTGACAGACGTTGTGTTGGTGGCTCCTACATTTTATGCATTCCAGTGTGATATACCTCGTCCCGCACTAACTTGTTTCTCGCCCGCTTTTTTCAAGGTACTGTGTACATTTTTACCTACTTTTCTGGAGATATCGTCCTTCTTTTTTGTTCATATTCCTACGTTTTCATATCGTTAGCTCGTTTGTTTACGTTTTGAAGCTGCAAACATGGCGGCTTCCTGTCTATCCTTATCTCTGGGCGTGCCGTCCAGGTGGCGCAGTGGTCTAAGCGATGGCTTCTGAACCTTCGTCCGAAAGGGGTCCGGGTTCGAATCCCGGTGAGGCATGGATGTTGTGTTTGTCTTACGGCACTGGCTCTCTCCCTTCCCTGGAGTCAGTGGCCCTAAATTAGGGACGAGTGACTGCTTATATCACATTGAGTTGCTCACGGTGGTCGTTAAACTTCTAATAAAAAACAAAAATATTTGAGCGTGGCGGATGAACGTGACGTCGCACTTCCCACCTCCATGGAAGTTGACCTACTCTCGTCCTCAGATGTGTCTGCTCAGGTGCTTTCCCTGCTTCCTAGTACTCCTGCTCCGGTGCTTTCCCTGCTTCCTAGTACTCCTGCTCCGGTGCTTTCCCTGCTTCCTAGTACTCCTGCTCCGGTGCCTTCACTGGACTTGGCTGCGTCTCCTTCTTCAGCTTCTGCCTCTGCTTCGGTACCCTCCCTGGGTACTACTGATACCACTGCCTTGCCTTCTGCCTGTGCTTCTCTTCCCTCACTGCCTTCTGAGCGCCGCACAGATTTCTGTTCCGAGGATGTCATTTGCCTCTACAGTGCTGCGAAGCGCTGCTTCTACGTCAGCTTTTTCCCAACTTGATGGTCTGTTGCAATCAGCACCCATTATTCAAGTATCTAACCACAAAGTGAAGGTAACGATTGATGAAAATTCGCAGATTGGCCGTGAGTTCCATAATCTGCTGGATAGAGGAGTGATCTTTTGTGCCTTACCAAATACTTCACTGCCACGCTACATGGAGGCCCTCTCAGGTCATGTGTAGTCCGCATCTACTGCCGGAATTTCTTGTACCCCTCGGGAGTATCTCAGTGCAGTTCCAACGCAAAGATGATGCTGAATTCTATTTCTTGCACACGGACTTTCGATTGGAACAGATCATCTCATCCCTTCGCCTCTTTCCGGGCGTCCGGTGAACATCAGGTTCTATACTGTTCCACAGGAAGTGCCCCATACTGCGCTTCCTCTCCTTGTCAAACATGTTTGTAAAATTGTTGGCAAGGTCCATCGCCTTTCTGACGCTCCACGCGAGACTCGATTTGCACATTCTACAGGACCTCTCCGTCAATTATTGGTCGTCTTTCCCACTGAGAACGCCTTGACGGATTGCCCAACAAACGCTACTGTTGAGATCAGCTCACGCACTTACAGTTTCAAAATTTCTGCCATTCACTAATGTACTCACTGTCTTACACAGGATCACACCACTGTATGCGCATACGCCATGGTCTTTTTCCCAGCTCGCATTCTAATGCCGATCACTTGGGTCCTTACCATTCCTTCTTCCAGTCGTTTGCCTGCCGCTACCTCTCCCTTTCTCCATCCAACGCACATTCCAGTCCAGGACAATGATTCCTTTCCCCCTCTTCACACCGTACGGTAAGTGCATCCTCCTTCTGGGTTAACAGAGATATCTTCCACTACTGATGTGTCTACGGCGGAGTGTTCCGACTCGGATGTTTCGAGTGGTGATTCGGCACTCCGGCCACCTGGTTCTTCTCCTTGTCTCCTGCATATCGGATCTCCATCTACGAACTGGTCAACTGTTTCCCTGTTGCCGCTTTTTTCTGATGCCTTGGCTGTGATTCCAGTGTCCAGCGATGCTGATCGGATCCAAACTGATTCCTCGCCGCAACCCGTTTCCTTCTCTCTCGTTTTCGGTGGTCTTCCTGATCCGCTAATGGATTCATCTGCTTCAACTCCATCTTCGAAACGGACTGGAACTTCTACAGGCTCTATGAAACAGAAAAAGGTAAAACATCTTACTATTACTCCTTCTGTGGCCTTATCTGGTGTCTCCGATGTTTCCAGTTCAGCGGTTTCTTTGCCTGATGACACTTCGACTAGTATGCATCTCCGTTCTGGTCCTGTCAATCCTCTCTCTGATGCTGAGGTTGCACAGGCCTTTGATATGTTTTTTTCGGTTCTTGGACCTCTGTTCAGTAGCAACTCTTACGCGTCTTTCAACCTGCTCGTACAGTTGTTTGTGCTGAAGAATTCTTCCAATAGTGTGATATTGACTTGAGTACAGCGGTGACGTAATTTTTAGCTTATGTGTCATTTTTCAAATCATTGTGTATCACAGATCCTAGGTACCAGGTTTTCACGAGACGTAACACTCGTCAGCTCTCTTCCTTGCAGGACCTTGCTGAGCAACCTTTTTGTGCTTCCTTACCTCCACACGCAGATGACTTTTAGCTTTCCTCCTCACGCCGATTACTTTTAGTTGCATCTGGCGCCGTTTTCCACCTTGTGGTGGCTGGATCCTCTGATCATCGCGTCTTTCTGACCCCTTATACAAATATTATTATGCTCCTTGGGTTTCTTCATATCGTATACTGTGCAGTTATGCTTTTCCTTATTTGTGTGCATTTTTTTTGTGTGTGTACTCTGTTTATAACGATGTCCCTTCGCAATGGTCTTGCGCTCCTTATGTTTGATCTCGAGTTTGTGTTGCATTGTGGATATCCCTGTACTTCCTCATTTATGTTTGCTGTGCTGCAAAATTTCAGTGATATGTCCTATGTTTGTAATTCAATTATCGCAATTAACTGGGTACCACTGGTGCCCACAGTTAACAAAACCAAAAAGAGCATTGCCATTTCAGGGATTTTATTCTGACAATGATGTTTTCCACTCTTGTCATTTTCCTTACCCATGAGTTCTTCTCCTTATCTCTTCTCCTTACCAAGCATGCATCTCTTTATGCTGCTTTCAGTTGTCTGCAGTCTTTGAATATCTTTTTTTTAGTTAAGATCCAGGTAGCTGCTCCGTACGTAAGTGCTGGAAGAATGTATTAATTAAACACTTTTCTTTTAAGACATAATGTCATTTTGCTCTTAAATATTGTACTGTTTCTTCCAAAAGCTCTTCAACCAAGTTTTATTCGTTGATTCATTGCTTCATCAATGTGATCTTTGCTTGATATTTGCTGTCCAAATTACATGTAGGTATTTTCACTGTATAGTCCAACATCTGGCAAAATGTTTTTACCAATTTCTATCTCTAATGATGGCTAGTTTGTCGTTTGCGGATAAAACCTTTAGATATTTTGTTGCTTATAAAAGTTTAGGATATCCTATTTGACGGCTAAGTGATGTTGACCGCTGTTTAAAGACACACACTCAGCAAAAGCATCGTCGATCTTCCTAATACAACGCTCACTTATAGGGAGAAAGATACAATGAACACAATTCCAAGAAGTGATCCTCTGGCGCAGTGGTCTAAGGGCTGGCTTATGACAGTTCGTTCGAGAAGGATCCGAGTTCGAATCCCGGTGGGGTATGGGTATTGTGTTTGTCTTATGGCTCTGGCTCTTTCCTTTCTCTGCAACTAGTGGCTCTAACTTAGGGAGGAGCGACTGCTTATAGCCCATTGAATTGCTCGCGATGGTCGTTAAACCTTCAATCCATCCGAAAAACAATTCCAGGAATTGTTATGTCCTGTTCCCCATCGGACCACATTCCATTACACCCCTGTTCATCTCTGCAATCGTCGCCCAGAAACACTCTCAACACATGTGAGTGAACCCAACTCATCCCCTGTTTACCCAAGAATAGGTGCCCATTTTCAACTCTGCAGACGTTGCACTCCCTCTCTTGGAGTGAATTGGGAAGATTCTCATGCCAACTCGCTTGTTGAGCGTTTGATGTATTCCCATCCCATTGCTTTTCTATCAACATTCTTCCACTAGCACTAAAAAATTAACCTAAGGTTTTGACATTTTGTCTTGTATGCCACTATTTCCATTCCTGCATTCCAGGACAATGTGCAGCAGGTTTTCTCTGCCTCAGTAAATATGGAATTTCACTAAACATTGCTATTTCGCTTGTTAATCATATTAGCCTTTTCTGTTCCTCGTCAAATCCGAGGATTTTAGTTAAAAACTTTCGTCTGAAACGATCAAATTAGCTTTAAATTAACATCACATTAAACAAAAGTTTCTGTTTTGATCGTTATATCCGGGATCTATCTCATTTCGGGATCTTTACAAGCAGTTCTACTGCACTTTGTTAATTACGTAAATAGATATAACTTAAAAGTAAGATTGAAATTACATTCTGTTGCAAATATATTTCAGCTTCCTTCGTTACTTACATGAGCAATAATTACTACATGAGCAGTAATTGCGAAAAAACTGCTTTCATTCCATATGATACACTGTAAAAATAATTGGTGTGGATTCGCGGAAAGTTTCTGAAACTACACTGCTGGCCACCCAAAATGCAACACCAAGAAGGACACGAGATAGCAAAGTCAGATTTACTGGACACATAACAACAGATACAAAGATGAAACGATTGAGTTTACAGGCCCGTGCGACTTGCGGAACACGCAGACATCAATAGTTCGTGTGGCCCCCATGGCTGGCAATAACGGCCGCTACACGCCGCGGCATCGAACGAAAGAGGCTTTGGATGTGGGCTTGGGGTATGTCGGTCCAGGCTGCTTCCACACGTTGCCACAGTTCATCAGGCGTAGCCGCGGGTGGTGCTTGCCGGGCCACTCGGTTGCCGATCAGCGACCAGACGTGTTCGATGAGCGACATATCGGGAGAACAGGCGGGCGACGGCAGCAGTGACACCTGGTGGGCCGTGAAGAATTGTTGCACGATACGTGCCACGTGCAGGCGCGCATTGTCCTGTTGAAACGTGGCCGCCGGCTGGTCCTGCAAGTAAGGGAGGACTACAGGCTTCAAAACGTCGTGGATGTAGCGGTGGCTGTTGAGTGTACCGGCGATGCGTACCAGAGGGGTGCGGGTGTCATATCCAATTGCACCCAAAACCATAACGCCATGAGACGGACCGGTATGGCAATGCATAATGCAGGCGTCATACAGGCTCTCGCCGTGGTGGCGCCACACGCGGATCCGACCATCGTGATGTTGCAGGCAGAAGCGGGATTCGTCGGAGAAAACAAAGTCGTGCCATTCCGTAGTCCAGGTGCGGCGTTCAACGGACCACTGCCGCCGCACTCGCCGGTAGTGTAACGTCAATGGTAATCGGAGCAATGGGCGCCGTGCGACAAGTCCCCGCTCCTGCAGACGACGTCAAACGGTACGTGCTGATACAGGTTGTTGCGCAACACACCCTAATTCCTGCGCTAACGTTCGTGATGTGGCGGTGCGAGCCGTCAATGCTCGCCGCACAACATGCCGGTGCTCTCGTTTGGTGGTGTACCGCGGATGCGGGAATCGCTCACGTCGGTCCGTCCGCCCCTTCTGCACCCAACGAATCAATACTCGCCTCGCTGTGGCTGGATGTCGTCATACACGGGCACCGATGTCTCGGTACGATAAACCGCTGTCGCGATAAGCCACTATTCGTCCTCTGTCGAACTCTGAGACGTGCTGGAATGACTGCCGTATTGTGCGACGAGGCATCATGATGCTTCCCACGGCCGCCCCGGTGGCGCAGTGGTCTAAGCGATGGCCTCTGATTTTTCGTCTGAACGGGGTCCGGGTTCGAATCCCGGTAAGGCATGGATGTTGTGTTTGTCTTACGGCACTGGCTTTCTCCCTTCCCTGGAACCAGTGACCCTGAATTAGGGACGGGCGACTGCTTATAGCCCATTGAGTTGCTCACGGTGGTCGTTAAGCCTCCAATCAAAAAAAAAAAAAAAAGCTTCCCACGCACAGGTCCGGCAGCACAACACACTTCCACTACTTGCACCCCGCCTTCTATTCGCCCTTCTTATAGTGCTTCTCGGTGGCATGCCGGGCGCACATGATTTGCATATGCCCTGCAATGCTAATCGTTTGCATGTCCTCTCGCGGGCGACGCATGCTGCGAATTTCAGGCCAATCGGATGCTTCCGTCTTGGTGTTGCATTTTGGGTGGCCAGCAGTGTAATGTGCCACAAAGGGGTCGGTATGTGTCCGAACTTCAGCGAAATTTGCGTTTTTAAAAATCCTGATTTTTTTAACCCGTATTTTCACAGATTTTCCGGAGTCAGAAATTCCGTTTATTATTACTTTTCTTTTTTTTTTGATTGGAGGTTTAACGACCACCATGAGCAACTCAATGGGCTATAAACAGTCACGCGTCACTAATTTAGGGCCACTGGTTCCAGGGAAGGGAGAGTGCCGGTGCCGTAAGACAAACACAACATCCATGCCTCACCGGGATTCGTACCGGACCCCTTTCAGACGAATGATCAGTAGCCATCGCTTAGACTACTGCTCCACCTAGGCGGCATTGTTTATTTCAGAAAAACCCGTTTCAGGTTTTCCGTATTTATGCAGAAATTTCTCAATATCGAAGACGTTGAATTTTTCAGCCCTTACGACGTCGGTTCGATCCCCACCGCTGCAAAAGGTAATCCCTTTGCAGCGGTGGGGATGGAACCGACGTCGGCTGGTTCAACAGATAACGCACGTCTTAACCGCTGAGACAGAAAGACTCGGAAATTTGAAGTACGTTCATGGTGAAACTAATTGCGTGAAGAACTTTTTTTTTTTTTTTGTCGTTAATGCAAGTGATTTATCATTTCATTTTCTGTTGGAGTTTATTATTTTTTGAGCAGGTGTGTTATAACTTTATTTTTTCTGTAAAAGGACTTATCACAAATTATTTTTTTTTTCATCGTGATTTTTCGAATCAACAGAATGCTTTAGAACTTGATAGCCTTTTAAATTGACAACGACTTCAATTATCTTTAAGAAATAGTTAAATGTACTGTTTTCATAGTATTCTTTCACAAATCTCCTTAATATAAAATTTAGTCGTGATAGCTAAATTTAATTTTCGCAATTTTGTCTTAAGGGGGTAAAACGACTGATACATGGACACCGTACAATCACCTGTGTAATAATTTAAGTACCAGATGTCTTACACAATATACACTATCTACCAACAAGTAATTGGACACCTGTGATAGCAAAGGAAAACGAAATTTATTCACCTTCAATAGTTGGTGGAGCCTCCACGAGCGGCGATTACAGCTGCGACTCTCCGGGGCTTACTCTCAACCCAGGCGTTGTACGACGGTTAGCGGTATTTTCTTCCACTCGGCTTGGAGATGACAGGTCAGTTCCTTCACCGATTTCGGACGGTGGGGGAACCCCTTAAGTCGACACTCCAACTCGTCCCAGAAGTGCTCCACAGGGTTAAGGTCCGGGCTCTCCGCAGGCCAGCCCATTCGATTAACCCCATTGTCACCATACCAAGCCATGGTGGACCTCGCAACATGACAGGTGGCATTGTCATCCTAAAAGTAACATGGGTCCACCCCGTAAAACTGCCACAACGTAGAAAGCGCATGGTCATCCAAAATTGTGCAGTTGGTCTCGGCGTTGAGTCTACCAGGAATTGCGACCAAGGCTCCCGTGCCATACCAGGAGAAACAAACCCCCCAGGGAATAATTCCACCGCCGCCGAACTTCACAGTTGGCACAATACATTCCGGCAGAAGGCGTTCTCCAGGCAGACGCCAAACCCAGACCCTGCCATCCAAACGGTAGAGGGTGAACCTTGATTCGTCGTTTCAGAGAACCTGTTTCCACTGTTCAAAAATCCACTGTCGACGTTCTTTGCACCACGTTAGCCAAGCAGCGCTATTGGACTTGGTGATCAAAGGCTTGTGGGCGGCAGCACGTCCATGATAACAGAGCAGATGGGCTTCCTTACGGATGGTATTCATCGAAAGAACACTCCCGGATGCCTGTCGAAACTCCTCGCGGATGTGTCCCATCGATTTGGTGCGGTTCTTCCGAATTTCTCTGACCAGCACCCGTTGGTCTCTAACTCCCAGTTTTGTTGGTCTGCCGGGTCGAGGCACATTCCGACTGTTACCTCTCATCTTCCACTTGCCAATCACGTAGGCCGCTGTCGATTTTAGGTACTTGAACTTGCTGGATATGTCACATATGGATCGGCCATTTCTGTGATACCTGACGATTACACCTTTCTCGAAATCAGAGAGCTCCGAATTGCGTGGCATCTTGCATGCGACTGGTTGCGTTGTTGTTTCCCATACGATATATAATGGCGGCGGCCGTGACGTGTATCAGGACCGCCGATATCGTCGATTGCAGGGGTGTCCAATTACTTGTTGGTAGATAGTGTATAACAGCTGGTGAAGAAAATGGGAGACTGAAGAAGTGTTGCAGGTCTTGGTACCGAGTTATATTTTAGTGCTCTGCATGAAGGGTCCTTTGATACGTCTCTTTTAGATAGTTTTTGTTTCGGGAGTTTAACTCGTATTTGCCGCCCCGATGGTGCAGTGTTCTAAGCGATGGCTTCTGATCATTCGTCCGAAAGGGGTCCGTGTTTGAATCCCGGTAAAGCATGGATGTTGTGTTTGTCTTACGGCACTGGCTCTCTCCCTTCCCTGGAACCAGTGGCCCTAAATTAGAGATGGATGACTGCTGATAGCCCTTTGAGTTGCTCATGGTGGTCGTTAAACCTCCAATCGAAAAAATAATAATAATAACCCGTATTTTACCCTACTGGAACAGATAAATTAAATATCAGCTAAAATTATAATTCAGCTCTTGCACCGAGGAATGTATTTACTAGGATGTTATGGGGAAGGTCTCAGGCATTGTTCGAATTTCCATTAATTTTCTGTATTGTTAACACGTTGATTTCCTTCTCTCGCGGCCAGTGTTCGCTTTCCTATTTTTCCGTTCTCCCTTAATGATCAGCATCACGATTTACACTCCGGAGCGAAATCTCGACACCTCCCTTTCTCTCTGCGTTCCAACCCAATACCCCAGAAAATAGAAGTCGATGGCTAAGAAACACCAAAGAGTGTCTCCGTATTCCTAGAGGGCCCAGATGTTCCTTAATTGCCTTCTCACCCGTCAGAGATCATTATCCAGTTCCTCTCTCGCACTACAAGATAACCCATAAATCTACCTTTCCCTCCGGTGGGACACTGAGAAAGTGAGAACCATGCCCACTGGTCAGATGCATCGACATTGCGAAAAAGCCGCTAAAGAAAGGGAAGATGATTCAAATTTAATATACTCAAATTGATTACCTAAGTTCACTCCTAACATTGATGCCCAGGTTACAGAAGAAATATGCCACAATAACCAAAGTTCATGCCGCATACTATCTGCAATATTCGATCTCACTGCAGAACTTCAAAACCAGATTCTCCGACAGATGATTGAAATTTAGCAGTTAATCAAACCTCAAGTATTCCTAAAACTTGCTCCTATCACCGGAAATTTCCAGTCATACGGATACGGAAAAAGTGAGAAGGGAGTATTTCCGTCAATATAAGAAAAGAATTGTGGAAAGTTTTCTGAAAATTCGGAACTTTCCAAATGTAAGAAAAAAATCTGTAAAATTTAGGTTTCTTTCCGTCATTTCACGGAAAAGGTTGTATCAGAAATATGCTTCGTTAATTCACGAAAGGAATCACGGAAAGTGGCTCGTGAATTTCACGGAAAAGGTTGCATCAGAAATACGCTTCGTTAATTCACGAAATGAATCACGGAAAGTGGCTCGTGAATTTAACGGAAAAGGTTGCATCAGAAATACGCTTCGTTAATTCACGAAATGAATCACGGAAAGTGGCTCGTGAATTTCACGGAAAAGGTTGCATCAGAAATATGCTTCATTAATCGGCGAAAGGAATAACGGAAAGTGGCTCGTGAATCTCATGGAAAAGGTTGTATAAGAAATATGCTTCGTTAGTTCACGATAGGAATCACGGAAAGTGGCTCATGCATTTCACGGAAAAGGTTGTATGAGAAATAAGCTTCGTTAATTCACGAAAGGAATCGCGGAAAGTGGCTCATGAATTTCAAGGAAAGTGGCTCGTGAATTTCACGGAAAATGGCTCGTGAATTTCACGGAAAGTGGCTCATGAATTTCACGGAAAGTGGCTCGTGAATTTCACGGAAAAGATTGTCTCAGAAATGTGCTTCGTTAATTCACGAAAGGAATCACGGAAACTGGCTCGTGAATTTCACGGAAAAGGTTGTATCAGAAATACGCTTCGTTAATTCACGAAAGGAATTACAGAAAGTGGCTCATGCATTTCACGGAAAAGGTTGTATGAGAAATAAGCTTCGTTAATTCACGAAAGGAATCGCGGAAAGTGGCTCATGAATTTCAAGGAAAGTGGCTCGTGAATTTCACGGAAAATGGCTCGTGAATTTCACGGAAAGTGGCTCATGAATTTCACGGAAAGTGGCTCGTGAATTTCACGGAAAAGATTGTCTCAGAAATGTGCTTCGTTAATTCACGAAAGGAATCACGGAAACTGGCTCGTGAATTTCACGGAAAAGGTTGTATCAGAAATACGCTTCGTTAATTCACGAAAGGAATTACAGAAAGTGGCTCATGAATTTCAGGAATTTTTTTACAGTGTGAAGTTTTATTTGACAGATGAATTACATATCCACTGATTTTCTTGAGAACGAATAACTCCTGGGTTCACAGTCAATTTTTGTTTAACTTAATACTAAAATGATTTCATTTTATGAACTTTACTGTGTCTTTGAGTAGAGATGATTTATTTCGCGGGAATGAGTTTATTAAACTTGAACTAGAAAAAAAAATCAAGCACCAGTATCAGTAATTGCATTTTAAGCCGTTAATGTACTCACTGTGACTTTAAACTAAGGAAACTGCTGAAAAATGAAATACAAAAGGCTCTTTTTAAGTATTTTGTTTTGATTAAAGGACTTTATCTTTCCCATTGACACTTAACTGATTTCTTCTCTTTCACGGTCGTCTTTTCAGCAGTCACGCTTAATTTGTCCATATATTTAGCCTGATGAAGACGAATGCTAAAAACTAAAAGCGTTGAAAACCTACCTTAAAAGTAAAAGCTTGCCCCAGTGACTGAAACCATTTTTCACCGACTTTGACAGAGAGAAAAAGAGGAAGGATCTTTGAAGAATCATGAAGAGTGGAAAGTCTTGTACACTTCATGTGTTGAAGAAATTATTTGAGTCTTCGCGGTTCATCAGAACAAGACGTTTCAACTTCACTGAGACGGGGATCATCAATCTTCCTTTGGCTCATGCTCCTTAGACAGAAGAAGAAAAAAAAAAGTAGGAGTCTCGCTTGTAGCACACTTTTGTTGTAAAAAAATAAGGTCTGTTCTAAGTTAACTTTCCGTTGGAGATATTTTAAATGTATCGGGCTCTTTCTTGAGATGAATCTGTGACATATGTATGTAAGGTATAATATATCGTATCTAACCATCAATCAATGGATACATACATACACATACAGTGTGCGCTAAATATGCTTGTCTTACATCCCCTTAATGCAGATACAGTATTTTCAACAAAATCAAATACAAATAGAACCGTGCCTAGAAAAATAACGCAGATTCAATCTGTGCTCGGATATTCTGTTTTTTATTGTAATAAATGATTGTGCTGTAGCATTCCCTGAGTCTCGTAACAAAAAACGGAAAGAAACTAATGGAAACTACAGAGTTGTGTATCGGAAAAACCCTAGGTACCCGCAAAAACATATCTTCGAGGCCCTTTCGCGGAAATCTAGAATAACTGAATTTTTTTTAATTCCATATTATTAAAATGAGGAACATAAGTTTGCTGTCTGTAGTACGATAAGTTAAAACAAATCCCTAAAACTGCCGAATAAAACTCAATTTATTTGCAATTTTAAAAACCTATTTACATAGCTCGGTACTCACATGGCCCCATTTTCAAGCCCAAAAGCCCCGGAACACATAGAGGCAACGACTATATACTATAGTTATTCGTGACTAAGCAGATATACGTCATAAAATATAGTCGTTGCCTCTATGTGTTCTGGGACTTTTGGGCTTGAAAATGGGGCCATGTGAGCCCCGAAAGTGTGAATAGGTTTTTAAAATTGTAAATAAATTGAGTTTTATTCGGCAGCTTTAGGGATTTGTTTTAACTTATCGTACTACAGACAGCAAACTTATGTTCCTCGTTTTCATCTATCAAGTACGAAATCTTCATATTCAGACGTCCATATTATTAACTAGGTTTTATGGGCGCTTTAATAATTCCAATTCTTTGGAACCTACAGGTGTTTTTCGTAAAATCAAAATTATTGCACTTTACTGCGTGTAAAACACATGTGCACTTTTCATTAAAATGGTTGCCCTAGTCTTATACCAATGCATTGTGTCCCGTAAAGGTGTAAACCAATTTCAAATAATCATAATAGTTTTATGATTATTTGAAATCTCAATACACAACTTGTGTTAATTGGTAGAACAGATCATGAAGCATTATAAACATTCGACATGAGCACTATGTGTCACCGGATCAATTTCTAAGCGGTATTCCAGGTCCAACCATGTTTGTTCGAGAATGTTTGTATTAACTTTCTGCAGTGCGTGTGTAATCATCCCCTTTAGTTCAGCAATATCTGCAACAGAGGTGCTGTAAAGCTCTCTCTTGATGAATACCCATAAAAAAAAAAGAAAAGTCACAGAGTGTTAAGTCCAGCGAACTTGGGGGCCCGTGCAATGGGACCACCACGCCCAATCCAGCGATTGGGAAATTTGGCATCCAGAGACCTACTCACAATCAAAGAGCAATGAGGTGGCGCCCAGTGGCATACCTTGGGTCCGAGACCTGGGCTATCTCCCCCTACCCCAGTACCGGTTTTTTTTTTAATTGCGAAGTTTAATTTTTTATTGTTAAGTAATAGAAGTAACTTTTTTTCTAAATTTTAGGTACATGCCATTGCTAACATGATACCAAATAATTATGAGGATTAGGAATTGAACACTTATTTCTACAACTCCATTCTTCTTCTGAATACTTTATTTGTAGATGAACTCCATTCTTCTTTTCTTTTGTGTGGACTTTAGTGTTACCTTTTTTAATAAAATGTTCCTTCGAAGTACTTTTTCATATTTAAAAAGAATGTTTTTCTCTATCGACAAAACAGCCAAGTTTTTCGAATGTGCATGTCCTTTTGTGGCTCTAAGATATATCTTGATTCTTTCTAATGCAGAAAAACTTCTTTCGGCAATTGCAGTTGTTGATAGATGGAAAGCTTAATATGAGGTCGGCTAATTTGTACACCTCACTAAACACTATGTCTAATTTATTCAACTTTATGTAACAAGTAATGTCTCTTACTGATTTGTTTTTGTATTTTTCAAGGGAAAAAAACACCTTCAGTTCATTTTTTAATCGAGCTGTATACAAATTTGAAGCATAGAGTTCTTTAAGTTCTGACAGCAGATGTTCAGAGAAGCTTTCACGAAATTTATCAAAACAGTTCGAATCCAACAAAGCCACGAATTTAAGATATAATATCTCTGATTTTAATTCATTGACACTTCTGAAAAACTGAAACAACTGTCGCGAAACACTTTTATGGGCGGGAGTATGCGAGTGCCTGAGATAGTCTAAGTCTTCTCTATTCTGAGCGAACCGTTTCCCAAAGCAATGGCCCATTCCCTTCTACCAGTTGATTCATGTTGTCATGGAAACGCTAGCAGAAGGTTTTCGCATCAAAACTGCGAAGACTCTGGAAGAGCTGCTTGCTTTTATGTCGTTGGTTTTCGCTCGCCAGACTGAGCCAAAGAAGCGAATCTGCACGAGTTTTTTTTTTGTTTTTGTTTTTTTTTTCGCAGAGAAAGCATCGACATATTTAATACCGTTGATAATTGACTTTTATTTGTGTATATTTAATTCAGCTTTATTTGTGCATTCTCTAGGTTTCGCAGCTAGCTAAGCTAGCTGCGAATATACGCCACTGATGGCACCCCGTCTCGTTGGAAAATGACCGGAGTTGCAAGTTTATACACAACTGGGGGTGCACAAACTGATGAATGATGTCCAGTTAATTATCAGCTTTCACGGTTGTTTCCTGAAAGAAAAAGGTCCAATAACACGGTATGCCACACCAAACATTCGCTTTTGTGCTAGCATGTTCATGTTCCATTGTGCAATGCGGGTGTTCAGTTCCCTAAATTCTCACATTCTGTTTATTAACCATTCCAGAAACATGGAAAGTGCACTCATCCGAGAAACAGATTTGTCTCAGGAAAGATTCAGCATTTGCAATGTTCTCCAACATCTCCTCAGCAAACTATTTTTTTCATCTGGGGTTATGTGATGAGTTATCCACAGTTCATACGGGTGCATTTCCAATCTCTGACGTCACACTCTGTGCACTGGCAAACTGGGGATGCCCGGATGTCGTGCTGCTTGTCTGATTGACTTTCGAGGGCTACGAGGGAATGTTTGTCTCACAACCTCCTCCCTTTCTGGAACCAGCGATTGTCGTCCAGGGATTTTCTTTGTAAGGACGCTACGTGTTGATCCCACATTTTGTTCTGAAATTCAGCTGAACCTGCGTTTCGGATCGGGTTTCAATAAATCACTCCACAATCTGTGCATTCGTCGCAGGATCCATTGGGTGCAATTCTAAAAAACTGCAGGGTATCCCTTACCATCTGCAATAAACAGAATGCTGATATTATTGGATACATAAATAAGTTTTGAGGGATTTCCGTTCGGTGTCGTACTTATTACTGCTCGCATGTATTTTAAGGTGGCAACACTACGATATTGTAGTCCAAGACACCAGCTGTCAGAGTCAGTATACGACGTTCGATTTAGGTGTGAAGACGTATTTGTTTTACTCGATGGAAAATGGCAACTTTCGTACCGAGAAAACAGCATTTGCGGGAAGTATTAGAGCATTACTTTATAAGAAAAGTGATGCCCACAGCTATCGCTTAATGTCAGAAATCTATGGTGAACATTCCCCATCCATAAAAACATGTGAGTATTGGTTTAGACGATTCAAAAGGAACGATTTCGATGTCAGAGATAAAGAACGTTCTGGACCGTCCCAAAAAATTGCTGATGCCGAATTGGAAGCTTTGCTCGACGAGGATCCGCGCCAGACCCAAAAAAGAACTAGCACCAGCATTAAATGTTAGTCAACCATGCATTTCACAACGTTCAGCTGCCATGGGAATGGTGCAAAAAGAAGGGAATTGGGTTCCCCATGCTTTTCGGGAAAGAAACCTTGAACGTCGAAAAACCATTTGCGAATTGCTGCTTCAAAAGCAAAAAAGAAAGGGTCTTTTGCATCGCATTATTACTGCCGACGAGAAATGGATATGGTACGATAACTCTAAACGGCAGAAAGCGTGGGTGAAGCCAGATGAACCAGGTCCTTCAGCGCCAAAACGCAATATCCATGGTTCAAAGGTAATGCTGTGTATCTGGTGGGACCAGAAGGGTGTGATCCACTATAAACTGCTGAAACCGTCAAAAACTATTACTGGTGATCGGTATCGAACCCAATTAATGCGTTTAAAACGAGCTCTCACGCAAAAACGGCTGGAATGGGAGAATAGACACAACAAAGCCATCTTACAGCATGACAACGCAAGACCATGTGCTTCTCGACCTGTGAAAAAGTACTTAGAAGAATCACCCCACCTGCCATATTCGCCAGATATTGCGCCATAGGATTACCATTTGTTCCGGTCGAAGCAGTTCTTATGAAGACATTAAAATTGGCTGGACAACTGGATCTCTTCCAAGGAACCAGATTCTTCCTTCGGGTCATACGTTCTCGGCTCGAAAGATGGGGTAAAGTTGTAGCTTCAGACGGAGCATACTTCGATTAATATTAAAATATTGTTTCTGTTCTCCAACAACGTGTTTTTTTTCACCTCAAATCCCTCAAAACTTATTTATATACCCATAGTTTTGTTTCCAAAGTTATCATCATTTGAAATTGGTTACACCTTTTTGGGACACCCTATGCAAAGTACTACAAAACACGCCAACGTTAATCCTATGCAAATTTAATTCTTTTTGGGAACTAAGGCCATCGTCTTTGAAATGCCTCACGATCACCCACACAAAAACAGGTAACTGCCGTGTGATAGCCTCTAAGGACCTTTTCCGATTGTGAAAGCACAAATTCGTCCGTGACGGGGATCGAACCAGCGTCTCTAAGCTCCGGAGTGAGTTCTTCTAACCGACTAAACTACACCGACGGAATGTATTGCTGCAGATTTGTCACCTTGACACGTGTTTCACCTCTGTAGTACGTCACACGATGTATACACAAATAAAGAACATAAGTAAGCAAATAAGTAAGGAACAATTAAGAATTGTGGCGCACAAAAAAAGCAAAACTTCGTAAATATTTTATTCTTCAATACAAAAAAAAAACACATTTGAAATCATGCTACAATATTTTGCAAGTAGTAAAAAGTTCCCGCGAAGAACATCTTTTGGCTTATTATTTTCTGAAGGATGCGTAATTATGTGCCAACGACTGTAATACATAACTCCCTATCCTCATTGGACAGATGTTTCGTTCACATTAGCGTTATAATATACAGTCATGTATGACAAGAGTGAAAGATTTCTACTCCAAATTATATGAAAGGGATGATACATGCACTCCAGACATCATGAAAGATACCAGTACCAGAGTTCCTCCAGTCCTTCCAGCAGAAGTTGCACATGCAATCAAGAACATGAAGCGAGGAAAAGCTCCAGGAGAAGATGGAATTACTGTAGACATCATACAAGAAGCAAGTGGAGAAATCGAAACAGTACTCGCCCAAATTTTCACTCGATGCCTTAATGAAGGGAAGATTCCTGAGGATTGGAACACCGCTACAATGATCCTGCTACATAAGAAAGGTGACATTGAGGATCTCGGAAACTACAGACCTATCAGCCTCCTATCAGTAGTTTATAAAATCTTCACTAAAGTTCTTTCACACCGCTTGAAGGTAACACTGGACATGGCTCAACCGAGAGAACAAGCTGGATTCAGGAGTGGCTACAGCACAATAGATCATATCCACGTGCTGAGAGAACTAATTGAAAGAGCGAGGGAATATGAACTTCCATTGTGCATGGCTTTTATCGATTATGAAAAAGCCTTTGATTCGGTGAAACCATCAGCAGTTACAATGGCTCTGAAAACCTGCGGTATTGAAGATGCATACATTAATATTATTAATAACATCTATGAAAATGCAAGTGCAAAGATTCGGCTGTTTGAAAATACAACACACGTAAAAATTGGAAAGGGAGTCAGACAAGGTGACACCATATCTCCGAAGCTCTTTAATGCCACATTAGAGGGTGTTTTTCAGTCGCTGAGCTGGGAAAACAAGGGGATAAAGATTAATGGAGATTATCTAACCCACCTTCGTTTTGCTGATGACGTAGTCATTTTTGCAACTACCCCATCAGAGCTGCAGAGTATGATCCAGGAACTTGCTGACAAGAGTAAAGAAGTGGGATTAAAAATGAACTTTCAGAAGACAAAAGTGATGTTCAATGCTTTTACAAGAAATGAAGATTTATCGATTGATGGAGAAAACCTGAAGATAACAGACACGTACGTTTATCTTGGACAGCAGATATCAAGTGAGGGTCACACTGATGAAGAAATTAATCGGCGTACAAAACTTGCCTGGAGAGCTTTTGGAAGAAACAGCATAATTTTCAAGAGCAATATGCCATTATGTCTTAAAAGAAAAGTGTTTGATCAATGCATCCTTCCAGTGCTTACGTATGGTGCAGAGACGTGGACCTTAACTAAAAGAGACATACAAAGGCTGCTAACAACTCAAAGAGGCATGGAGAGGTGCATGCTTGGTGTAACCAGGAGAGATAAGAAGAGGAACTCGTGGATCCGAAAAATGACAAGAGTGGAAGACATCATGATCAGAGTTAAATCCCTGAAATGGCAATGGGCTGGACATACTGCCAGAAGGACAGATCATCGATGGACAGCCGAAATTTTAGATTGGATTCCAAGGGACAGGAAAAGACCCAGAAGAAGACCACATGGGAGATGGGTGGATGAAATTCGAAAGTATGCAGGGGTGACATGGAGGAGACTGGCACAAGACAGACCGTTGTGGAGGAAACTTGGGTAGACCTTCGTCCAGCAGTGGATTGATAATGGTTGACAATGATGATGATGATATAGAATCTATCATTGGTAAGGCTGTGAAAAGCGGTCTGAAGTCCTATCTCTCCCTTCCCTGGAACCAGTGACCCTAAATTAGGGACGGGCGACTGCTTATAGCCCATTGAGTTGCTCACGGTGGTCGTTAAACCTCCAATCAAAAAAAAAAATCAATCAAAGAAGTCCTATCTGGTAGCTGCTGCCCTCCCGTTTTCCATTTTTTATAAACTAAAACGTCGAAAAGTATTACAAAATATGCCATTTATTTAGCTACCGTCGGAACACCAGGATATATTTCCTTAACCATCTTCATACGAAATTCCCGCTAAACAGTTTGCAAAATTTATTTTTGCTGAGTCAACAGGGCCTCTTAGCCATGGTTTAACCCCCTTACGCAATGCGGGATCTATCAGTACAGCCTTCTAATTATATATATTTACTTACTGGTCCGATATAAATTAAAATTAATTTAAAATTTAATTTTGTTTGCTTTATTGTTAACAAAATCACTTACAACTGCCTTCAACGCGCAATTTCTTATCCCATCGAAAACGTAGAAAACCCAAGGCTGCCCCGGTGGCGCAGTGGTCTAAGCGATGGCCTTCGATCATTCGTCCGAAAAGTCTCCGAGTTCAAATCCCGGTGAGGCATGGATGTTGTGTTTGTCTTACGGCACTGGCTCCCTCCCTTCCCTGGAACAAATGACCCTAAATTAGAGATGGGCGAGTGCTTAAACCCCATTGAGTTGCTCACGGTGGTCGTTAAACCTCCAATAAAAAAAAAAACAAAAAAACACAACAATATTCTTTTCTAGATATCCCAATAAACAAACAGGAAAAATAATTAATGAAGTAAAAATTACAGCGGAATAAATGTACTGGTAGAGCTTCTCTTGCTCTTGCACAATTCTTATTTGAAAATACAGGTAGATCTCGGTATACGCGGGTTCGTTATCAGCGTTTTCGGATTTACGCAATTCAGTGGTGCCATCTGTTAACACCAAGAGGAAACAATAATTACAATAATGGGTTTACGCATCTTTCGATGGTTTTGGCAAGACGTGTCTGACGTTAGTGCTCGCTCAGATCAGATCAGTAGAGCTGTAAAGCTGCGTGTGAGAGGCTATACGATATCAGGCAAAAAGAAAGAGTGTGTGTTTCGAGGGGAAGAAGCGTGTACGAAGGTCGTACCCGTTAGAAATAAAATTAAAAGTTCTGGATCGCTGTGAGAAAGGTGAGCTTATTGTTGACATTCAGCGTGCTTTGGGACTTAGTGAATCCACTGTGAGAACTATTCGTGACAATGCGGAATCAATTCGAAAAAGTGCTCAATCATCAACCAAGTTGAGTGTAACTTGAGTGACCAAATCTCGCTCGGAGTCGATGGAAAGAATGGAGATGATGCTAAGCGTGTTATATTTTGATGTTCTGCATTAAAATTAAGTTTCAGAAAGATAATAGTGTTTGTTTGAAATCTAAATGCTATATAACCCGATTATTTTAAACTGAATTTGTGAAACCTGACCCTATATTGTTCGTATAAAATGTCACACGTTTTACGCGAATTCGGTATGCTCGGAGATTTCGCGGAACGTATCTATTGCGTATACTGAGATCTACCTGTAGTTTGAGCGTGTCAGTTCACCTTTTTCTATCACAATAGGAGCAATGTTAGGCCTTGAACATTGCCACTATTTGTGATAGAAAAAGGAAGACGGTCTTGATATTTCATTTGTAAGACGGATAAAACAGAATGCATTTTCTTTAAAAATTTTGTGCCGTCCTCAGACTTCGCTTGACTTGACTGTTGCATAGGGAGTGGCCCGGTTTATGGCAGTTTCTCGACAGATGCCTGCTTTCGCGTCGGCGTCGGATTTACTGTAAGCTGACTTACTGAGTCTGTAAGCGCTCTATTATTATATGACCACTGTCTTCCATTGGCTTATCGTGGGATGAATTCTGTGTTTTATTTTGGATTACGATTGTCTTCCATTGGCTTATAGTGGGAAAATTTTGTATTTAATCTTTGATTACACTGTTATCTTCCATTGGCTTATTGTGGCATGAATTTTGTGTTTCATTTTGACAATGTCATACCAAAGTCGTTCTTCAGCCTGACAGAAATTGTAAGTTATTATCTCGTATTATCATCAATCTTTTATTCCTACTTTCGTCCTTTCTGTAGCCTATCGTTAGCCGGTAATGGGCCCCTCAAGGGGGGTATCTGCTTCCATAATGACAACAGCAGGTCCTCCAATTCCCGTATATTTCGGGGTGGTGATGACTTAGCGCTAACCAGCTTTTCCAAGTCGAACCGCAAATGTTCGATTGGGTTCATGCGAGGTAAATTTGGAGGCCAGGGCATTAACAGAAAGTCACCAGCATGTTCCTCGAACCATTTCTTGACGGTGCTGGCAGTGTGACATGGCGCATTATCCTGTTGGTAATGGCCATCACCAGCAGGGACACACAGTTGCCATGAATGGGGGAAACTTGGTCCGCAACGATGTTCAGATACCTGACAGCTGTCTGAGATTGTGCTATTGGGATAATGTGGCCTAAAGTTTACCAAGAAAACATTGCCCACAGCATAACCCCGCCAACGCCGGCCTGTTTCCGTTCAAGAGTGCATCCAGGTGCCATAGCCTCCCTTGGTAATCGTTTATCCGCGCTCGGCCGTCTACGTGATGCACCAGGAATCTTGATTCACCAGAGAAAGCCAATTTCTTTCTGTCATGCACGTTCCAAGCTCGTGGATCTTGGACGAATTTCATCCGTAGTGAGTATTGGGTCTTCGGCTACGCAGGCTCATGCGCAGAAGGCTGCGATGAACTGTGTGTTGTGACACATTGCCCTAATGATTTTTGATGATATGGGTCGCAGTGGTTGATTTGTCGCACTGTTGGAGGAAGGTTCGTTGTTTGGCCGTCTGTGCACCACTTTTGATACGTACTCACTACAGCGGCACGTGAACAACCTACAAGCAGCGCGGTTTCCGAGATCGTAGTTCCGAGGAGCCGTGTCATCCCAATTTGTCCTTTATCAAACTCCGATAAATCGGCAGCTTTTCCCATTCTGACTCCGAACACTCTACTAACCGAAAGTCGGTCCTCGGGTTGTATATATACTGCTCTGCAAACTTCACCTTGTAAAATACGAACTTCCACGCACAAAAGTGCGGAATGATTCATTGACAGTTAATGACTTGAGCGTGTGGTGAGTGATGTAGAGGAGTAGCGTGAGAGATATTGAAGGAGTAGAACATGCCGAGCTTTGGCTAAGACAACAAGTTTACTTTGTACCGCGGAATGTATTCCAGTTTATGTTTTTGTGTGAAATAGTAAAGTAATAAATGTTCTGTTTTGCTATCGAGTGTCTGTGATGTTACAACCTGCGCCACAGTACTGTCTGCAGGCGCGCTCATTTCTCTAGAACATGGGTGGGCACCATACTGTATAATGACTTATCGGTGTACGACTGTCCCTGTGATCAATGGGGTAACTACTACTCCCGCAGCCCCCCACAACTACGGAGGGTGCAGGTAACAAAGGGGCGTACTGCAGCTGCCAGTTATGTTTTTATGAAAACTCCGAACACTCACAATAACAAAGAAACAAATAATTAACCCAGTGATTCATATTTTCCTTTAATATATATTTAGCTTTGCCTAACTAAATGTTAAGTTTCACTTTTAAAACACTAGATGTCTTGCAGATTGAAGCTGTTCAGCCCTTTGGCTCCGGGTTGTAATCCTATCTGCAATGGGTTGTAAATAACACGATCGCTCTCCAACTGCCCTTTCTCTGCGCTGCCGAGGAAAAGTGCGAGTCCATATGGGGATTCCCCGTGGAGGATGTGTGAAAATAGTTAGTCACTTAGGATTACTATAAGGCAGCCGCAGATATGCCGTGTATAAGAGGGTGATTTCTTCCATTTTTTTTATTTTAGTTTCGGATAAAACAATTGCACTTGGCTATTGCTTTTAGTTCTTCTTTATAGTAAGCATGTCTACCTCATTCACTTTATGGAAACTGATATAAGAATGGACGAAATCCATTTGCAAAATGTCACAAAAGGAGCATAGTGAAAAAAAAAAGGATAGCGCGTGGAGAAACTTCCAAAACTCGACCAGTTCCTTTTGCCGCAGAGCCAGTTAAGCTCAAGCGCCATTTCTGATGAAAAGAATGATAATTTGTTTAGCACGACAACTATTCAAAGTTTAAAAGCAGATATTTGCATTATGTGCGTCTGTTCCAAACATTACTTAAAAAGTTAAAACTACAGGGCTCTAGGTATTCCCCCTTACATTTCCAGACACTCTTCCTGACTTCCTGACCAGACATGGAAACGGATCACGGGTCAACGGATCGGGTCAAAGTGTTCCAGACCCGTTTTTGACCATGGTTTTATCCCCGTTTTATTTTTGAAAAAATAAAAATATATTCCAAAGAAAAATGCGCGTTGTGTAATTCTGTATTCGATACTGGTGCCCACGGAGTGAATAATGATTTCCCATGTAAAAATATTGTTGTCTCTTTCTTAAAGCAACGAAGATTTCAACCGACCGACGTCAGACACAGCGACACTGTATTGTAAAAAGATACTTCCTTTGTGTTCTTTTACAGATGCGATTGTCCAGCGCAAGGTACAGGCAAACGCCATTCGCCTGCTTCTCAGCTGATTCACTCCTTCGGTGCGAAGTATGACTAAGAGTTACTTTTCACATCGAATCTTTTACATTGAGCATTCGGAGGTTTTCGACTGATGTGACATCCCGTTCCCACGAAATGTCACGTCGAAATTCCCAACAAAAGAATTTCAGAGAAAGTACGAATCGCGTAACTAGGAGGGTAACGCGTGACCAATGGTACGCCACGACGCTACCTTGGACAGTGCCACCCCCACCCCCACCCCCTCCTGAAGAATGACTACGGGTCAAAAGGGGATATAGGAAAAAACGGGGAAAAGGAACACATACAGAAATTAGGTTAGTAAATGGAAAAATAAACCTAGCGGCTTAGAAGCTACGCGATGAGTGTTAGCAGGCAGTTTTCAATTTTGCTAAGTGTTAAAACCCACTAATGTATGTAGGACCGCAGCGGAGATAGGGCAGAGAGTTAGTTGTAGATAGAGCAACAGGAGAACATAATCTTCGTCCTGCCAGCCAAAGACCGACAACCGAAGAAGAGTGGGTAAGAGGCTTAGATTGTTTAATTTAAGTGTAAAGAACTCCACCGGTACACATATACGGGAGCCGCGGGTAGCCTAGTGGCCAACATTCGTGACTGCCACGGAGAAGACCTCAGGTTCGATCCCAGGCAGGTACGAACGCTCGAACCACTAAATATCCACCGTGCGTCGAATGGGCACGTTAAGCCGTCGAGCCCCGGATATTGCCCCCTCCCCCTGTAATAAATAAGGGCGTCTTCCTCCCCCTTTCTGCCTCGCTCCTGTGTGACTTTCTTATCGGGCACGCTAGCCCAAATCTCCTAGCTACCTGTTTCTAAGGGTTGTTTAAGACATGGGGTCAGACACTCCTTTCCTAAAATCCTCTACATATGATCTGATATGGTACACATGTACCTAACAATGAGACAAATTTTTAAAGAATAAACTGTGTTATTTTAGTATTTACCTGTGTCATATCGGTCATCAGCAAATAATTCTTGAGTATAATTCTAAGTTCATTTCAATGTATCACAACAGTGATCAAATTTCGTATGCTTCATTATAAACTTTTAATTTCTAAGCGGCATATGTGTTGCCGCGGAACTACTTCATAGTTCGGGTCACATTGTTTGTGGCCTAATTAAATTTAAAGACCAGGAGTAATTTACCTAAATTATTTTTTACTTAATTTAAATTATTTTTCCTTTGCTCCCTTCCTACCTCATAAACCCCCTTTTTCCCAATGGAGCAGAAAACCCTGGTGGTCAAAACGGTTTGTCGGACACCCGTGGAGAATGACCAAGGAATTCACCTTTTTTCACTCTTGTGAGAAGAAGCACGGCATTCACAAAATTTACGAAATGGCCCCAGTGTTGGCGTTGCTGATGGGACAATACATCCCGGTATTTCAGGAGGGCACAGGCAAGAGTCCGAAACGCGGTCAGATGAATAGGCGAGTTGCGGTTTACGACCATCTCCTCTATGAGGGAGGCACCAGCGAAAGTCGTAAAGTACATCGCGATGTCACAGGAAAGTCGTAACTCTGGCAGAGGAAAGCCCCTTTAAATTATTCGCTATTCATCCGAGCGCAAAAATAGGTCCTATTGAATTCGCCAAAGCATCACCTGCAGAACAGGCCAGCAGCCGCGAAAAGGTAGCCAACTGGACCAGAGGGCCAACCAATAGCCACTAAGCCCGAGCACTGGTCAGCTCAGCTGACCAATCCAGACCCCAGGGGAAGAGTTCGTAGAAGGTTGTAGGCACGCCCCTATCACGTGGAAAATTAAAGGGACGGAAATATTTAGGCAGAAAAAAGATATAGTCACACGAGAGGAGAAGATTGGTATCAGAGAGAATAATTCGTATCGGAGATTCGTATTCGAGATGGTTATTCACATATAGTAGTCGAAGGACAATTGTCAGAGGATAGATGTTCGAGAATGAGACAGATAAGGTAGTTAGGAAACGAACAGAGTACGCAGTCCCAGCCGTGGCAGCTCGAGAGATACGGCGGACTACCCACGCGGTCAACAGAAGGGCTTCAACGAGCGACCACACAATCCTAAAGGAAGGTAAGATGACGTTATTTTCCCCAATTCCAGTTCCCATGTTAACTAAATATATACATATGCATGGTCGCTTTGCCTCCTCGAAATAGATTGAGGGAGTTAATTTAAAGTTAAGCTCAAGGGTGTAACAGGCTTACGTAGCACTGGACCAGTAAACATGGCTAATTCTAATGTTTTTTTTAATTTAACGTAACTTTTATTTGGCCTCCACCTGAAGAATGTCATTGCGTAAATAAACTTTTTCTTTTAATAAACATTGTTAATTACTTAACCTGGTGTAGCTACTTTTATAGGCTGTGTATGTTCCCCTAAATTCACAATTTGCGGCATATGGGTTTTTTACGAATACCTCGTAACGAGCCCATATGAAACACAACGCGACGTCCGTAAACTTTGAGATTGGGTTCCTTACATTTATGGGAACGCAATCTCACTGTTTATCCAATTAGACGAGTATTAAATATTCCGCGAACACCGTACTACCGGGGTCGTGGTAGTATATGCAAGAACGTGGCAAACGCATTGTAACGTACCAAGAGATGTGTGACGTACCTGCCAGAAGGACGCACACGACATAAAGGCAGATAGGAATCAGAATAAAACGTCCGCGTAGCTCAATTGGTAGAGTGACTTATTCCGGAATGAGGGGACCCGGGTTCGAATCCTGGCGCGGATAAAAATGACGGAGAAATTTACTTCGTTATAGCATATGAAACACGACGCAATGCACTTACGTCGACCCTGAGTCTGGAGATTCTGAAATAAGGAGCCCAATTTCATCGTTGACACCACTAGACTAAATTTGTGGGTGGTTTGATCATGTAAATTTTGTTTGGATGTTTCACTTATTCCCACTACAGCAAATATGACGTAGTACTGGTTCGCGGAGCTCTAGTAAAGGGCGCGGTAATAAAGCAATAAATCCACGTTATGTAGTTTGAGAAACCCAAGAGGTGGTAAAGCTATGGGGGATAAAAGCTAGAGCTATATAAAAAGACGAATTCAGATTGTATGCAGGAAACCAATGGGAAAAGGAAAAAGGAGAATCGAAAAAACTTCGGAAATCTTGGAGAGGCTTTCATCTAGAAGCTGACAGAAAGCGAACGAAGAATAAAATTGAGTGAAGTACTGTTTCATGAGCAATAAAAAAATAACAAAAAAAAATAATAATACAGCTTTTCTGCGTGCAACAAAGAGTAGCTGTTTTGTTTTAAAATTTTACTGTCTTTTTTCAATCTTATAAATTTGCACTAAGCCTGCCATGAATGATCACTCCAGAAAAAAAAAAAAAAAAAAAAAAAGAAAGGAAAAAGGAAGCGATAAAAGCGGAAACACGGCGATAATGTAACAACACATCGTCACAATTAAGGTGACCTAAAGTTCCAAACTCCAAACATGGCCACTACCATCAGTTATTAGATAAAGCACAGTGGCTATATATCATGAAGGAATTACGTTGGCAATTACCTACTTTGGGAATGGCTGAGAGACAGGGTGAAAGCCTCTTACCCCATCACCCCTCCATCAATCATTATCAAGGCTGACAATTTCCCAGCGAAGAGGAGAACAAAAAGAGATCGCGTCATGGTGAACTTTTGCTCTTCGTGTTTTATTTATGCATC
The DNA here is from genome assembly GCA_039090855.1 of Macrothele yani. Classification (NCBI taxonomy): domain Eukaryota; kingdom Metazoa; phylum Arthropoda; class Arachnida; order Araneae; family Macrothelidae; genus Macrothele; species Macrothele yani. Next base: position 37,288,101 of record CM077026.1, on the reverse strand, counting down.
TTTCTCTCCCATCATTTGGATGAGACCAAGGCTGAGAAAACACTGTCAACTCACAGTATACATCTGCGTTCATATCACAGAAATATTAATAGAAGACGTAAGTTTTACGGGTACGTATGGATACATGTTTTCTTCTTTTAGATATTGTAGTGGCCATTGATGCGTCTGAGCACATATTACATACGATGGGGGATTAGGAAATTGCTAGAGTTGTTTAACCCATTTACCGGCCGGAACGAATTAACTCATGGTTATAGCAAATGGGATGAAACGAGCTCGAAGGAATACATTCGCTGAAAAGAAGTGAGCTGCTGGAACGAGTAAACCATCAGAAAGTGTTGATTTCCTCTTAGCTTTATTTTTCAAAGTGGTCATTTAGAGGGATGATTGACCCTAATCTTTTCTGTCTGATTACCGACTAAAATGCTACCCCTGGGATCATACATTTTATAAATGGTAAACTTTAAGAACCATTTTGAATATGGTGAGTTAAAATCGACTTCCTTTTCCATTAGTGCTTATTTGGAGAGAGTCCAATTTTCCCCAGTTTTATGCAAGCTGCGTTAATAAGGTAGGGCACTCTCTTTCGTTATTTTACTGCCCGATCTGAGGGAATCGTGGAGTTCAATTTTATGACTTCATTGCTCTGGAGGGAATGAGTGGACAATGTTCTTTTCGTAGGAAGTGTATCCAGCAATTTTTACATCTTTAGTTTAATAGAGCAAGTTTTTACGGTGGGTCGAAGAACAGTTAATAGGCCAGAGTGTTCAGTGACAGAAAACGCGCACTAGGAAGTAAAGCGTTAATACAAGGGTGCAAAAACAGGGGGTCACGGAGTGGTCCGAGACAGAGGAGTTAAAATCGACTTCCTTTTCCTTTAGTGCTTATTTGGAGACGGCCCCGTTTTTCCCAGTTTTATGCAAGCTGCGTTAATGAGATAGGAAACTCTGTTTCGTTTTGCCCGATCTGAAAGAATCGTGAAGTTAAATTTTATGACTTGATTCCTCTGGGAGGGAATGAGTGGACACTGTTCTTTTCGTAGGAAGGGTATTTAGTATTTCTTACATCTTCAGTTTAATAGAGTAAGTTTTCACAGTGGGTAGATGAACAGTTAATAGTCCAGGGTGATCAGTAACAGAAAACGCGCACTAGGAAGTAAGGCGTTAATATAGGGGTGCAAAAGTGGGGGTCACGGAGTAGTCCAAGATAGATGAACAAAGCACGAAGACCTGTGATCGAGCTGTGGGAAGGAGAGTGTCCTGGAGGAGTGCTTTGGATCCTCTGGAAAATGGCAGGAATGAGAATATCCGATTCCGAAAAGTGAGACGGGACAGAAATTAAATTTCGAAACGAAAACTTAGCAACGAGATAACTGAGAAAGAAGCCCGACAGAACAATAAGCAGAAAACGATAAAAAGGATAATCGAATTAATAGTACCAAGTAGGATAAATAAAGTAGGGAAAAGCTTTGAAGACTCCTCCCCATAATTCACGAAATAAACCTACTCTTCACTGCAAAAGAAAGACTCTTGGTTTTAGTTTATAACGAAGTAAATTTCTCCGTCATTTTTGGTCTACGCCGGGATTCGAACCCGAGGCCGCTTATTCCGGAACAAGTCGCTCTACCAACTGAGCTACGCAGACATTTGTTCTGATTCCTATCTGCCTTTATGTCGTGTGCGTCCTGCTGGTAGGTACGTCACATCTCCCCCCCCGAAAGAGGGCCGGGGGCATGGCCCACGGGTCAGCCGTGACCATGAATCGTTGCAGGCAGCCATCCACTGTAGAACGTGCACTTGAGAACTCCCAGTCAATCTGCTGTGTGGAATGCAACATCACACATTTTTATTTTTCGAAGCGCTGGAGAAGGAATTCTCTGATTTTTCCTGTCTCGCGGTGTGGAAATAACATCACACCAATGCGAGATTTTGAACGGCCGGGTCATCCGGATAGTTCGGGCGCCATTATAACGAATTAAATTTCTCCGTCATTTTTGGTCTACGCCGGGATTCGAACCCGAGGCCGCTTATTCCGGAACAAGTCGCTCTACCAACTGAGCTACGCAGACATTTGTTCTGATTCCTATCTGCCTTTATGTCGTGTGCGTCCTGCTGGCAGGTACGTCACAAGTTGGTGTTTAATTTAATTGTTTGATCATCGGGTGAAATGTAGGTAAAACCCCGGAACATATAAATTCTTTTCAACCGAAGGTCTAACGAACCATTGAGATAGGAAATTACTGCAACAAAGACGACGAACATAAAAACGCAGAAAGAAGTTTGAGTCACTTGTTTTTTCCCATTGTTATGATGTCCGTGTCAGGGATGCACGCAATTCCCCATCATGCTTTCGATCACGGAGAAGAGAATAAATGACTTGAGGGAACGCTTATCACCAGTGACGGCTCCAGGTGAATTTGTCGAAAACGAATTCATCGAACGGAGAATTCATCGAAAAGTAAATTCTTCGGAAATTGGGGCTACAGGTGAAATCGTATAAAACGAATGAATCGAAAGCGAAATCACCGAAAGATACAATATCATAGGGTAAGCTTTTGTCGGAAATCTTGACTATAATTAGAATATGGCTAAGTGGCCACAAAAGCGTTTGGGGAACCTATAAAAATTGCATTTTTTATTTCTTAGATTACACTTTCATGTAGGATGACCACAAAACCGTTAGGAAGTCTAACAAGAATTAGACTTTTGAGTTAATCATGTCTACTTTTCTCGTAGACCGCCTCTAAAGATGCGGTCTAGGCAGTGGCCTTTACAACAGTTTTTAGTTCGACGTGATCATATTTATAGGGTTTAGACTCCCAGACAGGTTAGTAATATCACGCTTTTTCTTTAGCACTAAAAATAAATTAATATGCCTAGGCCTAAGCTTAAGCCTTTTTAACAGTTTTTATTCCATCGGGTTCATGTTCATAAGATTTAGACACCATGTCAAGTTAGTATTATTGCGCTTTTACTTAGGCATCAAAGATCAATGCCTTGGCCTAGGCCTAGGACTAGGTATTAATATATATTGCCAAAGTAAAAGCGCAATATTACTAACTTTACTTGGTGTCCAAACTTTATGAATATAAGCGCAATAGAAAAGTCGAAGACTTACGTATTAAAGTTTAATGCCTAAGTAAAAGCTCAATAATACTAACTTGGCATGGTGTTTAAACCTTATGAATGACCACAAACAAATAAAAACTGTAAAAAAGGTCTAGGCCTAAGCCAAGGTACCCAAATTTGATGCCTAAGTAAAAGCGCAATAATACTGACCAGACTTGGTACCTAAACCTTATGAATGCAAACACGATGGAATAAAAACTGTCGAAAAGGCCTAAGCCTATGCCAAAGTTTTTAAAATTTAATACCTAAGTAAAAGTGCAATAATACTAACTTGATTTGGTGCTTAAACCTTCTGAGTGCTGAATATGGACACGATGAAAGAAAAACTGTTAAAAAGATATGAACACGATGAAAGAAAAACTTACAGTCAGCAAGGCTAGAGCGAAGGAAACAAGTCCAACGCATAGCAAAACGGTAACAGCAAGACAAAAACGCAGCGCATGCAAAACGAAGCTGATCAACTTCTATTCCTGACAACAAAACACGTGCAGGCACAAACAGAAAAACACAGCAAGACCTTGGAGTTCGACAAGCGGAGTCCAGGATATAATACAGAAAAAAAAAAAAAAAAAAAAAACACGGTTCAAGCATATATGTAAAAAGTCACTACCGCTAGCGACATACGGGAGGACAAAAGCACGGAACCACAACATACAATGCATACTAGGCCTATGACCAAGGTATTAATATTTAATGCCTAAGTAAAAGCGCAATAATACTAACTTGACATGGTGTCTAAACCATATGAATATGAACATGATGGAATAAAAACTGTTAAAAAGGACTAGGTCTAAGCCTACGTTTTAATATTTAATGCCTAAGTAAAATCTCAATAATACTAACTACACTTGGTGTCTAAACTTTATAAATATGAGCACGGTGGAATAAAAATTATTAAAAAGGCTTAGGGCCAAGGTATTAATATTTAATGCCTAAGTAAAAACGCAATAGTACTACTATCTTGGCTTGGTGTCTAAACCTTATGAATATGAACACGATGGAATAAAAACTGTTAAAAAGGACTAGGCCTAAGCTTATGTGTTAACATTTAATGCCTAAGTAAAAGCACAATAATACTAACCAGCCTTGGTGCCTAAGCCTTATGAATGTGAACACGATGAAATAAAAACCGTTGAAAAGACCTAGGCCTAGGTCAAAGCATTAATATAATATTTAATGCCTAAGTAAAAGGCAATAATAATAAGTAGACTTGGTGCTTAAACTTTATGAGCACGGTGTAATAAAAACTGTTAAAAAGACCTAGGCTTAGGGCCAAGGTATTGATATTTAATGCCTAAGTAAAAGCGCCGTAATACTAACTTGACTTGGTGTATAAACCTTGTGAGTTAGAACAAGATGGAATAAAAACTGTTAAAAAAGGACTTGGCCTAAGCTTATGTGTTAATATTTAATGCCTAAGTAAAAGCACAATAATACTAGCTTGACTTGGTGCCTAAACTTTATGAATATGAGCACAACTGAATAAAAACTCTTAAAAAGGCCTGGGCCTGTTTATTAATATTTGATGCTTAATTAAAAGGCAGCATTATTAGCTTTATTTATTATGTAAACGTTATGAATATATTGCGTCGTGGTTAGATTCGTAAGGTTTAGACGCAAAGTCTATTATTATTTCCTGGGTTGCCTCATAACTCCAGCTAAATGTAGACTAGGTCTATCAAATTTAGACTAGACTATGCGCGGTACCCACGAGACTAGTTTACCCAATAGGCATACATCTTCCGTTACACCTGTCTGAGAGATAGCCATTTGTATGAAAAAGTCACTGACGCTCACCATACAAGACTGCTGTAATGCCTCTTTGATGCGTCGTTTGGCTTCTTGACTGAAAGTCGAAATCGGCTCACCGCATCTTGAAGCACCTTTTGGTGATGTCCTGCTTTCGTTAGATCCATCTAATTTTTCAAAGCCAATGTTTTGAGGGCATTTTGACCCACTGCTGCTGTAGAAGACTTTGTTTCATGTCCTATGAATGCTCCAATAAGATATAAAACTTCTAAACGCACGCTGTTCTTGTACTGTCTCTGATCGTCTGAGCTGCCTCGTCGTTATTATAACCAGCACTAACCAATCGATAAGCACGAACTGAGCTCGAGGTACGTACTGCGCAACCGCCGGATATCGCCTGTTTTTGCCAATTCAGGTTTCCAAAATGCGTGAAAATGAAAGTGTTCGTTTGCTCCCGAAAGACTTGATATATGTATTTCGGTATAACTGAGACAAAGAAACCTCTGTTACACTTTTTCTAGGAGATGGCATACAAAAATTAATAAATTAAAAAAAAAATGCAAAATTCTGTTGTAACACTTTGAAAGCCCCTAAAAAGAACAAGAAAGATGACACCGAGTTTTCGGCTGAAATGAATCTTTTGCGACGAGAATGAAATGCATCAAAATTATTCCAAGTCAATGGAACTGTTCAGAAAAAAAAATCACAACCGGATTTCTACAGTTGATAAAACATTCAGAAATAGAAACATCTACTTACTTTTTCCAGCTGCTAAAAAATGTGTTACGAAAGTTAACAAATGGCGCACAAAAAGTTTCTCATAGTAGAAGTATTAGCGACAAAGAGATTTTCAAATCGAACAGTTAAATGAAGAGATATAGGTAGAAAGGAAACATGATATAACTCGAATTTTGCGCAACGGAAAAGTTGAAAATACGCGAAAAGTATTCTTCATGGCAAAGCTATGCTGAGAAATAGAACTGTTCAAATACGTCTCCCGTTAGCAGAGATAGCGAGAAAGGTTTTGATCTTCACGCCCCTAGCGGGAAAGCTGTGCGTAGTTTAAAGAGGATAATTCTCCTCATCTCAATTCGAGAGAATGGCATACAGTAAAAAAAAAAAATGTCCAGGGTTTTTAGAAGCAGAGATATAGATGGAAATAGAAGTACACAAACACCACCTGGCAACAGAACTGTTAACTACAAAACACCTTTAATACAAACTTAAAGTGTTCCACAAGGTAACTGTTATGCAGTTTCTAGATAATTTTTTAAATCTCACATTTAGAAGCAGAAATATTGAGAAAAAGATTGAACTTTTGTGCCCTAGCGGTGAAATTGTGCACTATTTTCGGAAGAAAATACGCACAAAGAGTTTTCATAGTTAGTAGTATATGACCGCGAAAAAGAATTTTTTCAGTCGGGTTTTTAGTCACGCTGATAGTGAAAACATTCTGTAAACGGAAGCATGTACTTACGCCCTCAAGTGGAACACTTGTACGCTGTGAAAATGTGAAATTACATGAGAAACATTTTGGACCGGAAACGCTCTCCGATAAAGAAAGAAATTTTCAAATCGGACTCTTAGAAGCAGATAAATCTTAAATATATATATATATATATATATATACTAAAGAGCAAAACTGAAGACTAAGGAAAAAATTTTAGATATATATAAATGTAAATAAATAATTCCACAAAGGGAAAAAACATTTTGGAGCGGAAACGCTCTCCGATAAAGAAAGAAATTTTCAAATCGGACTCTTAGAAGCAGAGAAATCTTAAATATATATATATATATATATATATATATAAATGTAAATAAATAATCATGGACGAACAACAAATAATTAGAAAATTTGAGACCTGGAAACCCAAACGAGCAAAAGCAGCAGAGAAGAATTCTCAGAAAAACTCTCACGACAAGAACAAGCACTTTCAACGGGAGCCAGAAACAGGACGGAAAAAAAATTAAAATTAAATGCAAACAAGCAGGGAAAAACAAGCAAAAATGTAGAACTTTTGAAAATGCTGAGCTTTGGCTTTATCAAGGACTAGCAAAATACAGCATTAACTCATCTCTACAAAGACCTAGTTGAAAATGGGTTTCTACTATGTCATACATGTATATGTATTTCAGGTAAATGACCCCACAAATAAAAGAAAATCATCCAAAGTTTCTTCATGTTGTGGATATATATACGCTGGCGGAATGTGAAAAAAAGAACACTAAGAAGGAGACGTCTGATACAAACGAAATGTATACAGCATATAACGGAATACAGAGGATAACGTGATCAAAACATTATGGCAAAATACAGCTGTATTTACTGGTAAACTGAAAAATAACATTTCCAATGTAACATGGTTAGTACGAGGTTGAACCGCCATGAAGTGCGTCACACTGTGCAATTCTGGCATAGAGTCTGTCGTACAGATGTTGGATGTAAGTTTGGGGTATTGAGTTCTAAGCATCCTCAACCTGGACGCGTAAATCGGGGATGGTCGTGGCTGGCCGTGGAGACCGGATAAGTCGTTGTCCCATAAAATCCCACACGTGCTCAATGAGGGACAAATCCAGTGAACGTGCAGGCCATTGAAGTTGCCTCACACCCTGAAGTGCATGTTGCGTTGCACGTGCCGTGTGTGGACGTGCGTTATCTTGCTGTAAAACACCACGCTGGACCGACCTTACAAATGGCACAGCAACGGGCTGAATGATGTTGTTGATGTAGGAGGTGCTGTTTAACATACCCGGTACAAACACTAGTTGTGTACAGGAGTGATAGCTGATCGCTCCCCACACCAGTAGATTAGGTGTAGGCCCAGTGTGTCGCTGGCGGATGCAAGAAGGGTGAAGACGCTCCCCTGTGCGTCTGCGAACACGCATACGGCCATCGGAGGCTCCCAAGCAGAATCTGCTTTCTTTGCTGAACACGACAGATCGCCATTGCGTTCTCCAGTGCAGACGTTGGCGACACCACTGCAGCTGTTCCTGACGGTGGGCTGGAGTCAGAGGTACACATGCCAGAGGCACGCGTGCACGTAGCCCTGCACCCAGTAGACGGTTGCGGATTGTTCGCACAGTCACCTCAGGTGCAACGGCAGCTCGGATTTGCGTCGCAGTGGATGTTCTGCTTGACAACGCCGCTCTTCTTATGCGTCGACCGGTCCGCTTATCAGTCCGTCTGTGACTCCCGGTTCCACGTCTTCTCGTGTGGGAATGTTCCTCGGACCATCTACGCCACCATCGTACCACCACCGATACTTCCCGTCCAATTCGCTCTGCAATACGACGATACGACCACCCGGCCTAGCGGAGTCCGACTAGATGACCTCGCTCAAAGGCCGATAACTTCTGAAATTCTACACGTCTTCCATGTCCAGGCATTGCAGCTTCTTCAGGGTCTTCGCACGTGTCCGTACGCCGAAGACTGATTATATTCATTTCGCCGTACTCCTTAAATATCACCGATGATAATTTGCATATTATGCCGTGCTGTGGCGTAAGCGCTCACCGGTTGGTCCCAAAATTAACATCACACCTACGTAAACTGGACCCCATTAACATATGTAAAGTTCATGATCGTCCGCCAATTCCTTCTTCGTATTCTTTTTTCACTTTCTGCCAGTTTTTATATATATATATATATATATATACTAAAGAGCAAAACTGAAGACTAAGGAAAAAATTTTAGAATTTAAAACGAAGGGTGCAAAATAACCTGAAAATCAAAACGCGCAACGCAGCAGTTTTGAAAATTCAGAATTCACATTCTATAAAGAAGATACCTAAGCAAAAAAATACATATACAATTTTGACTCACACCTAGTACAACATAGAAAAGGTTATGTATCTACCTGTGTGATCAAAAGGAAAAAAGGTAAAAATAAAATAAAACAACTGAATGTAGAAGGTTACCTTTTTTCCTTTTGATCACACAGGTAGATACATAACCTTTTCTATGTTGTACTAGGTGTGAGTCAAAATTATATATGTATTTTTTTGCTTAGGTATCTTCTTTATATATATATATATATATATATATATATATCATCATCATCATCAACCATTATCAATCCACTGCTGCATGAAGGTCTTCCAAAGTTTCTTCAACAATTGCCTGCCTTGTGCCTGTCTCCTCCATGTCACTCCGGCATACTTTCGAAATTCATCCATCCATCTTCCATGGTATCTTCTGGGTCTTTTTCTGTCGCTTGGAATCTAGTCTAAAATTTCAGTTGTCCATCGGTGGTCTGTTCTTCAGGCAACATGTCCAGCCCATTGCCATTTCAGTAATTTCTTTCTGATCATGAAGTCGTCCATTCTTGTCATTTTCCTTATCCACAAGTTCCTTTTCTTTTCTTTGCTGGTTACACCAAGCATGCATCTCTCCATGCTGCTTTGAGTTGTCTGCAGTCTTTCTATATCTTTTTTAATTAAGGTCCATGTCTCTGCTCCATACGTAAGCACTGGCAGGATGCATGGCTTAAACACTTTCCTTTTAAGACATAACGGCATACTGCTCTTAAAAAAGACAGTACTGTTTCTTCCAAAAGCTCTCCATCCAGGTTTTATACGCTGATTAATTTCTTCATCAATGTGACCCTCACTTGATATCTGCTGCCCAAGATAAATGTAGGTATCGGTTGTTTCAAGCTTTTCTCCATCAATCAATAAATCTTCTTTTCTTGCAAAGGCACTGTTCATCACTTTTGTCTTCTGAAAGTTCATTTTTAATCCCACTTCTTTACTCTTGTCAGTAAGTTCTTGGATCATACTCTGCAGCTCCGAAGAGGTAGTTGCAAAAATTATTACGTCATCAGCAAAACGATGGTGAGTTAAATAATCTACATTAATCTTTATTCCTTTGTTTTCCCAGTTCAATGATTGAAAGACATTTTGCAATGTAGCATTAAAGAGTTTGGGTGATATCGTGTCACCTTGTCTCACTCTCTTTCCAATTTTTATTAGTGCTGTATCCTCAAATATCCGTACCTTTGCACTTGCATTTTCATAGATATTATTAATAATACTAATATATGCATCTTCAATAACGCAGGATTTCAAAGCCATTGTAACTGCTGGTGGTTTCACGGAATCGAAAGCCTTTTTATAATCAATAAAAGCCATGCATAATATATATATCATCATCATCATCATCATTGTCAACCATTATCAATCCACTGCTGGACGAAGGTCTCCCCAAGTTTCCTCCACAACGGTCTGTCTTGTGCCAGTCTCCTCCATGTCACCCCTGCATACTTTCGAATTTCATCCACCCATCTCCCATGTGGTCTTCTTCTGGGTCTTTTCCTGTCCCTTGGAATCCAATTTAAAATTTCGGCTGTCCATCGATGATCTGTCCTTCGGGCAGTATGTCCAGCCCATTGCCATTTCAGGGATTTAACTCTGATCATGATGTCTTCCACTCTTGTCATTTTTCGGATCCACGAGTTCCTCTTCTTATCTCTCCTGGTTACACCAAGTATGCACCTCTCCATGCTACTTTGAGTTGTCTGCAGTCTTTGTATATCTCTTTTAGTTAAGGTCCACGTCTCTGCACCATACGTAAGCACTGGAAGGATGCATTGATCAAACACTTTTCTTTTAAGACATAATGGCATATTGCTCTTGAAAATTATGCTGTTTCTTCCAAAAGCTCTCCAGGCAAGTTTTGTACGCCGATTTATTTCTTCATCAATGTGACCCTCACTTGATATCTGCTGTCCAAGATAAACGTACGTGTCTGTTATCTCCAGCTTTTCTCCATCAATCGATAAATCTTCATTTCTTGTAAAAGCATTGAACATCACTTTTGTCTTCTGAAAGTTCATTTTTAATCCCACTTCTTTACTCTTGTCAGCAAGTTCCTGGATCATACTCTGTAGCTCTGATGGGGTAGTTGCAAATATGACTACGTCATCAGCAAAACGAAGGTGGGTTAGATAATCTCCATTAATCTTTATCCCTTTGTTTTCCCAGCTCAGCGACTGAAAAACACCCTCCAATGTGGCATTAAAGAGCTTCGGAGATATGGTGTCACCTTGTCTCACTCCCTTTCCAATTTTTATGTGTGTTGTATTTTCAAACAGCCGAATCTTTGCACTTGCATTTTCATAGATGTTATTAATAATATTAATGTATGCATCTTCAATACCGCAGAATTTCAGAGCCATTGTAACTGCTGATGGTTTCACCGAATCAAAGGCTTTTTCATAATCGATAAAAGCCATGCACAGTGGAAGTTCATATTCCCTCGCTCTTTCAATTAGTTCTCTCAGTACGTGGATATGATCTATTGTGCTGTAGCCACTCCTGAATCCAGCTTGTTCTCTCGGTTGAGCCATGTCCAGTGTAACCTTCAAGCGGTGTGAAAGAACTTTAGTGAAGATTTTATAAACTACTGATAGTAGGCTGATAGGTCTGTAGTTTCCGAGATCCTCAATGTCACCTTTCTTATGTAGCAGGATCATTGTAGCGGTGTTCCAATCCTCAGGAATCTTTCCTTCATTAAGGCATCGAGTGAAAATTTGGGCGAGTACTGTTTCAATTTCTCCACTTGCTTCTTGTATGATGTCTACAGTAATTCCATCTTCTCCTGGAGCTTTTCCCCGCTTCATGTTCTTGATTGCATGTGCAACTTCTGCTGGAAGGACTGGAGGAACTCTGGTACTGGTATCTTTCATGATGTCTGGAGTGCATGTATCATCCCTTTCATATAATTTGGAGTAGAAACCTTTCACTCTTGTCAAAATTTCGCCTCTATTTCTTGTTACAGAACCATCTTCTTTTCTCAGTGCCATAATCTGTTTTCTTCCCTTACTGAGATGTCCCTTTGCTATCTTTAGGCTTTGGTTGTTTTCAATTGCTTTCCTCACTAGTTCACAGTTGAATTTTCTTACGTCTTCAGTGATACTTTTTCTTACTGTCTTGCATAGCTCTATATATTCCACTTTGGAAGTCACATCTTCTTTAGTTGTCCTCATCTCTCTTCTTTTTTGCATCAACATTTTCGTTTTTCCTGATAATTTGTTTACATGCAACTTGTTCTTAGACCCAGCTAATTTTGTTGCTGTTTCCATAAGAGCTTTGGTTACTTTTCTGTTAACTTCAGAGATGTCCACTTCTTCCGATGTTAGGCCTTCTAAAGCAGAGAACCTGTTCTGCAGTTCCAACTTGAAGGTATTATGGTGTTTTTTAAGGTTGGTTATGTCAATAGATTTTGTTTGTCTTATGAGCTTGCCACGTTCAAGTTTGGTGTTGAGGTGCATCTTACATCTCACCAATCTATGGTCACTACCTGTGTTGAACTTGTTTAGCACACTGCAGTCTTCTATGACGAATTTTTTGTTACACATAATAAAATCAATTTCACTTGTCGTCCCATTTGGATGTCTCCATGTCCATTTCCTGTGTGGCTTTTTCTTGAAGAAGGAGTTCAAGATGAAAAACCCTTCTGCCTCTGCAAACTCAACGAGAGTATTTCCACGCTGGTTTCTGTTGCCATGACCGAATTTACCTACTGAAGTTTCATTCTGTTGCCGTTGCCCTATTTTTGCATTGAAATCTCCCATAATTATTTTCAAGTGCTGCTTACCTTTATTATTTAGATGACAAATTTCCTCATAAAATTCTTCAATTTCTTCTTCAGGATGACTTGTGGTGGGTGCATAAGTTTGAATAATCTGAGCCTGGTATCTTTTCGAGAGTTGGATAACAAGTCGTGCAGCTCTGTCAGAGGAACTTTCAACTTCTACAACTTTATCCTTCAGTTTCTTGTTTATTATAAATCCAACACCACTAGTTCTGCCAGTATCTGTCCCACGATAGTAGAAGAGATGTCCACTTTTCAGTTCGATGAGATCTTCTAGTTTTCTCCTTACCTCACTTAGCCCCACAATGTCCCACTTGATCCTTTGTAGTTCCTCTTCCAATTCAAGAAGCCTTGAATCAGGAGATAGGGAGCGTCCGTTGTACGTAGCCAAGGTCAGCATCAGATGGCAGCCTAGTCCGGTCCTCCGGGGATTCTTAGCACCCTCTGCCTTCATGTCGCACTGGCCGCTGCCTTGGCCAGGTACATTCCAGCTGCCGGAGACTGAGGGCCAAGATTTAAGTTGTGGAATCATTTTGGAGGGGTTTGGCCATAACTCACCACGCTGGCCAAGCGGGTTGGTGAGTGTCTGATAGAATTTCCTCTAATCCCGATGGTATAGTTATACCGCTATTGGCGGTCGTCAGAGCCCCTTTAGTGGGAACAGGATGTACCACGAGAAGGCGGGGTTGACATTTGTCAAGGAGAGGCTGTGATGTTACGCATCACCTGACCTTACATCCCAATATATATATATATACATATATACACTGCCGGACAATTGCTAAGGACGGATGACAATAACAGCGATAGCAACCATAAAATGGAAGGCAGGAAAATGTGGAAATTAGCATAAGTGCGGGATACAGTAAGACGTGTTGTGCGTATGCAAATTTTGGGTAGCCGAACTTGTTCGTGACGTCATAGCGCTGATAAGAGATGTAAAGGATTTGACGCGTATTGACCGTTGTTGTTCAAACGCAAAGTTGAAAGGGAAAGAATCAATTGACGAACTTGCAAATTTCAGTATGTCTTCCCGACATCACCTAGATGATTTTACTCGTGGCCGTATTATTGGCAAGATTGAAGAAGGGCGAAAAATAACAGATGTTGCCAGGGAGTTCGACGTCAGCCACATTGTTGTTTCAAGGCTTTGGAAATCATTTCAAACAAATGGAGAGTGTAGCAAACGTCACGGGGAAGGTCGTGTTCGCAGTACGACACCTGCAGAAGATCGGTACATAGTGCTATCAACAAAAAGACACCGGCGCAGCACAGCTAGTCAGGTAGCAAATCAGTTTATGGCTGCTACTGGGTAGCGGATCTCCCGAAAACCCATCGCCAGACGTTTGCATGTAGGAGGACTATACGCCCGCCGTCCTGTTGTGTGCATCCCATTGTCCAGACGTCACCGTACCGCTCGTTTGCAATGGTGCCATCAACATCGCAATTGGACTGATAACGACTGGTCTGCTGTCCTCTTCTCAGATGAGAGTAGATGCAGTCTATCGTCTGATTGTCGATGACAACTGATCTGGCGTGATAGTGGTACTGCATATTGTCCAGCAAACATACAGGAAAGGGACCAATATCCGACATGTAGTGTCATGGTATGGGCTGGCATCATGATCAATGGCCGTGCGCCCCTCTATGTGCTTCCAACTGGGACTATGACTGCCCAACGATACATTAATGATGTTCTGCTACCTCATGTTCGCATGTTCCGTGGTGCTGTCGGTGATAGATTCATTTTCATGGACGACAACGCAACATGTCATCGAACAGTCGCTGTCCAGGAGTGTCTTGAGAGCGAGGATATTCAACGCCTCGTATGGCCAGCACGTTCTCCAGATCTGAATCCCATTGAAAATGTGTGGGATGCTTTGGGGAGGAGTCTTGCTGGTCGCCAATGCCCTCCAATAAACAAGGACACCCTCATCCGTGCACTGACAGAGTAATGGGATAAATTACCCCAACAGCTGTTTGATAATGTTGTGCAAAGCATGACACGACGTGTGGAATCTTGCATCGCCCTCCATGGTGGCCATATCCCGTATTGACATCTTACGCCGGAACGCCTGCGGACGGTAATTGCATTTTTTTCGCGTTTACGTATTCTGCACAAAATGGCCTGTTTGTCCCTTGAACACGTTCCAAAGCCTTCTGGATTTCAGAGCACAATAAATTGTCTTTCTTGTAATGTCCTGGCATTCAGACATTATTTTATTTCACTTGGCACCCAACCACACTTACTTTTTTATGCGCTATATAGCCGTTTATGATCCATCCTTAGCAATTGTCCAGCAGTATATATATATATATCATCATCATCATCATTGTCAACCATTATCAATCCACTGCTGGACGAAGGTCTCCCCAAGTTTCCTCCACAACGGTCACCTTTTTTATGTAGCAGGATCATTGTAGCATTGTTCCAATCCTTAGGAATCTTCCCTTCATTAAGGCATCTAGCGAAAACTTGGGCGAGTACTGTTTCAATTTCACCACTTGCTTCTTGTATAATATCTACGGTAATTCCATCTTCTGCTGGAGTTTTTCCCCGTTTCATGTTCTTGACTGCATGTGCAACTTCTGCTAGGAGGACTGGAAGAACTCTGGTATCATTTTGGCGTTTCAAGCTTCCCAATACAAAAATAATTTTTCAGATCGGACTAATAGTTGCAGAGATATGGTGTCTACAGGCAGACAGACGGAGGGACGGACAAAGGGATGACATAACCACGATCTTTATTTACAAAAGACGTGCGAAAAACGAAATTAAAAGACATTTTAATTTCAGATTACTATAAATTATGAGGTAAGACAAGTATATACCTACATGAGTATTTTGGTACTTCAAGCCTATGTCTATTGTCGGTTGTGCCGCCAATGTGACGCAGTTTTCTAAGCGCTGGCTTCTGACCATTCGTACGAGATATGTTTGGGTTCGATTCCCGTTGATGCTTGGATGTTATATTTGTCTTACGGCACTAGCTCTCTTCCTTCGCTAGAAACAATGGCCTAAAATTAAGTACGAGTGACTGCTTTATAGCCCATTAAGTTGCGCACCGTGATCGTTAAAACCCCAATCAAAAGAACAAAATGTCCTTTTGTATTACATTTTTCGTTCTAATTTCATTATAAAAAGTAACTTAAAAAATTCTGTACGATTTCATATATTCAATACATGAAAAAAAGAACCCTACCTTTGAAAAACTAGGTAATAAATCCGAATACGATTTTGTTTTGTATTCAATACTCCTATGGCATATTCTTTACCTATCAGAATAGCTCTTTTCGAAGCAGTTTATCAACTGGTTGATTTAGCATTAGTGTTGAGTAAAATACTTGCTGATCTTTTTATTTTTTTATTTTTATTTTATTTTATTTTCTTCTATTCAGAGGAAAAAAGAGAACAGTGAACCTTATTTACTAAATTTTAGTTGCATTTATGGCAGCAAAAAAAAAAAAAAAAAAAAAAAAAACCGTCAGCACCACATCAAAACAGCTTTAGTTTACCGAAAAGTTGATGGTACTTTGTTCTATGTTCTTTATCTTTCTCCGTAATATTATCATCCTCTAGCTTCTGTATTGATATACATAAGTTCATCAAGAGTGAGAAGACATGATTTTGCTAGTCCTTCGTCACATGTGGCATAATATGCTAAATGTTCTTTGTCATCTTCAAAGTCTTCAGATTCTTGCGTGATCTCTAAGTTTACTGAGTTCGAGATATTTAAAAAAAACCAGCTTTTTTAAACAATTAAACTTGTTGCCACCCTACTGCAATTAATATCACGGCTTGATGAAGAGTGTAAATTTTCAGATTTTCTTGGTCATTGTTATTTCGGTAGTCAACGGCCAAATTAATAACGAAGAACTGTACGCCTACTATGCAGAAAATTGTAAAACTATATTAGTGATCCGATTTATTGGCGTAAGAATATACACTACATTAACAAAAGTCACCGGACACCTAGAAGAGAAACACAACATAGCATTTATTGACATAAATTAGTACGGTGTTGGTCCACCTTTGGCCTTAATGACCCTTCGAGACATGCACTGACCCTTCGAGACATGCTTTCGACAAGGTTTTGGAACACAGCGATAGGTGTGCGCTTCCATTCAGTACATAATGCTGCCGCTAACTGTTGCTTAGTAGTAGGCCTTGGTTCCAAACTTCTTATTCGGCGCTCTAATTCATTCCATAGGTGCTCTATGGGATTAAGATCAGGTCTTTGTGCTGGCCAGTCCACACACGATAAGGAATTATCGTCAAACCTCACCGTAACAGTCCTTGTTTTATTACTCGGTGCTTCATCCTGCTGGTACCAACAAGGCTCGGTTCCATAGTATTGCCACAGAGTTGGTAAGTCATAATTGTCCAGAATATCGAGGTAGACGTTCTGGTTAACAGAGTTTGTCCACGATAACCAATGAGCCGGCACCATACTACGAAACACACCCCCACACGAGAATACTGCCAGCTCCAAACGTGACCGTGGGAATAATACACTGTGGTGAATAGCGCTTCCCGGCTGCAACCATACCCACACACGGCCATCAGACTTATTGATCGTGTATCTGGATTCATCAGTCCATAGGACCCGTTTCCGTTGATCTACGGTTCACGATAAATGTTCTTTACACCATGCTAAACGACGAGTAGCATTCCGAGTGGAGATGAAAGACTTATGAGCAGCCGCACTACTACGGTAACCCATAAAATGAAGTTCTATGCGAATAGTACTTGTACGTAACGAGGTTCTAGCATTTTTACTCATCCGTACACTGAGGTCTTGTGCAGTTCTCCGTCGATTAGCTGTAACGACTCACCCGAGGCTTCGACGTCCTCTATCATTGATTTTCTTTGGTCTGCCGGTACGTTTTGCTGCTTTAGGCACGCCATGTGTCCTCGACTTATTCAGTACATCCAAAACAGCTGACTTGGGTTTGTTTAAACGCTTTTCGGTTTCTCTTATGGGCAACCCGCTAATATAACACCCAAAAACTTTCCTTTCTCAAAGTCAGTTCTCTCCCGCCGCGACATATTCACTCAACTTCACAGTACGATATGAACGCAGTCAGCTGCAGGCTTGCTTTTATACCGTTTGCAGCTGTACCGCGCATTTTAACAACGCAGCGTATCCGTTCATTTGCTTCCGAAGGGGTGTTTGCTTATTTTTGTCAATATAGTGTATAAATAAGCGTTTCTAAGCTTTCGCACATCAACTAGATGGCTTTTTCAAGGAAGATAGAGAGTTTCTGTCTATTTTACTTGAAAAAACCATTTCTGTCAGTTTCTTCTCTTTTTCAAGGAAGATAGACAGTTTTTGTCTATCTTCCTTGAAAAAGCCATTTGGTTGATGTGCGAAAGCTTGGAAATGCTTATTTATATATTCTTGCGCCAATAAATCGGATTACTAGTATAGTTTTACTAGTCAACAGCCATCTGCATGCGTTTTTCTACGATAAAAATCTTTTAAACTTTTAATTATGCCTAAGTCCAAAGGCTCCAACGTGCTTGTGCAATTTTATCGTACAATCCTAACTTTGATATTAGTCAGAAAACAATGCTTCATTGGTGAGATATACAGTGATCTATAAACAACAAAATCTTACGCTTCCATGGCGCATCTTTTAACCAGCTTCTTAAAATACATACTTTTTGTTCTCAGTCTAGTGCGAAGATAAAGATTTATAATTTTTAAAGCAGCTCGGTTTTCGGTACTTCCCTATCCCTAAGGGAATTACTTTTTCGCATCCGTCAGCATTTGTGCAGAATAAAACAGTCGGCTTTTCCTTGCTTCTTTTACCACCATCAGGTTTAAATTAGTGCTGTCAAAAACCGGATATTTTCAAATCGGAATTTCGTATTTCAAAATATCCTAAATATCATAAATTCGAAATCCGGATTTGAAATCCGAATTTCAAATTCCGGGTATTCGAATATCCGGCTAGTGCTGTCAAAAAACCGAATATTTTGAAATCCGGATTTCGGATTTCAAAATATCCGAAATATCATAAATCCGAAATCCGGATATTCGGATATCCGGCTAGTGCTGTCAAAAACCTGATATTTTAAAATCCGGATTTCAAAACATCCGAAATATCATAAATCCGAAATCCGGATTGCCGCATGAAATCCGATATCCGTATTTGAAATCCGATATCCGTATTTGAAATCCGAATTTCAAAATTCGGAAATTTGGATATCCGACTAGTCCTGTCAAAATTTCCGAGATACCATAAATCCGAATTTCAAAATCCGGATTTTCGGATATCCGGCTAGTGCTGTCAAAAACCGGATATTTTGAAATCCGGATTTCGGGTTTTAAAATATCCGAAATATCATAAATCCGAAATCAGGATTGCCGCATGAGTTTGTTACAGAAATAAAACACTGCAATTTTGTTTATTATCCCTTCACTTAGTACCATATCAGTGTCACGATAGATCACTTTGTCTAATCAAGCGGACATAGTGCAGCAAAACAACGCACGTTCACAAACTGCTGCGTTAAGGTTTCAGCAACCTGAGGCATGCGGTCTATCATGGCCAGATAGATCTATGTTGTTGAGATGTCTGAACATTCGGTGTTCTAAATCTGAATATCCAGATATTCGAAGTTCATAATCCGGTTATCCGGAGTTCGAACTATTCGAAGGCTTTCCGTTTTCGGATAGTAAAATATCCGGAAATCCGAAATCCGTGAACACCACTTCCGAAGTTCGAACTATTCGAATGCTAAAAATCCCGTTTTCGGATACTAAAATATACGGATATTCAAACATCCGAAATCCGTGAGCAGCAATAGTTTAAATGTGAGAATCCGTGATAGCAATAAGAATGAAAAGGTTTCTATAAGCGTTGGAAATATATTTTGGTTCATATTCTTGAATTAATACCAATAAATCATTTTTCTATTTTTCCACTCTTTCAGGAGTCACAGCAAAAAGTAATTCTACCAAAAATGCCATGCTATAACAAACTTTAAAGTTGTGGATCCATTCAGTGGAAAATGAAATCTTTTTTTTTTTTTTTTTTTTTTTCAATGTTTATCTTTAAAACGATATCCTTCGCTTAGTTTCTGCCATCATCGGTCCTCTAACAGGAATTTTTGCATCCAGACATTCATTAAAAATATAAAAACAACCTCTTCAATCTCATTGCTTTTAGCACCTTGAACACGAGATATTTGTTAAGCTGTTTGCCCGCAGGCAGTGGCGCTCTCCTCAGTTTCTTTCGGCTTGAATAAAACGTTAGATACCGTAAAAGCCATCATTTCCAATTTTTTTGCCAAGTCGATTTTCGTTAGTTTAGGGTTTGTATCGTGTTCCTTAACAACACTTCATTTTTTTTTTCATTTTCTTTAAATGAAAGAAAACATTTTTTGTTTTTTGTTTTCTTTTTCGATACGCCATCGCTGAGTTTCAAAATTCAAAGAGGGTTTAAAAAAACGTGCAGCTTGGATTGCTCAATAAATGCAATATAATTTTATACTGGCAAGTGCTTTTTTCGTCCCTTTCTTATGAGAGCAGGTGAAGCATTCTCCGTGAATTATAACGGAATTCGGAGTTTATGAACTTGCTTTCTCGTCTTTACTGACGTCGTTACCTAGAGAGTGGAATGCAAAACAAATTTTTCATCCAAACCAAAAGGTAAACAATAAACCCTTCTATGATCGGAACAAGACTTAACTTTGGCTGTACCAAGAAGAAACACAGCAACGCCGTCTCGATTTTCTCAAAGTTGGAGCATATCGGTTTACGATTAGAAGAATTAACAAACTGCGTATTTCTGATAATCTGAAATTCAAAATTTCATCTATAATCGCAAAAAAGCATATAAAGGATTACGTATTACCGAACTGAAAAAGCGATTGAAACATTAAAATAAAAGAAATAACGCAGAATTCGGCATACAATTTAAAAACGCATAACTGCGAAAAGTGGAAGCCGCCGAGTTCCAATGTAGAATACCTAGCCTTACTATAAATATTGTTACAAAGTATTCAATGGAATAACAAAATAAATTTAAAGATATTTTAATGTATCTGTGATGTGGCGTAAGTAGTAACACTTGTGAACACATGCACCAATCACTTTTCAAAATGGAATCCTTTTACCTCCACACAGTCCTTCAGTCTCTGTGGCCACCCGTCATCATGTTTACGCGGGATCTCCACAGGGAAAGCTGCTACTGCCTGCACCAAAGAGCGTTTGAGACTGTCAATACTAGGGTGTCTCTTTCTGAAGGACATGTCCTCCAGCGTGGCCCACAACTTGTAGTCCAATGGGCTGAGGTCTGAGCTGCTTGAAGGCCAATGATGGAGAAATGGAGTTTAACAAATTCGCCTGAAGCCACTCCTGGGTTGACTTGGCCTTGTGGGAACGTGCGGAATCATGCTGAAAGCTTCACTGTTGGCTTTGGAAGAGGATGTGACTCACATTTTTGACCACTGGCTCCAAAACCCTGTCCTGGTAGACTTTTGCGGATGTTTTCACTCCTTTCTCACAGAAATGGAGCTCCGTGGTACCCTCGTAGGAAACTCCCCATCAAACCATGACAGAAGCGGAATGATGACCCCTCATGATTACGATTCTTGGAGCTTTCTCCTGTGCTTCTCATGAGGTTGACGCATACACCCTGTCATTTTGGCAGTTGAAAGCCTGAAAATGTTTTCGTCAGAGAAACAGATCTGTTTGTGGCGATTGTCTGCGTAGCGCTGCAAAAAAACGTTTTACTTTTAGCACCCTCTGCTGCTTCAGTTGTGGGATCAGGAAGTGCCCTGTACGCCACACTTAGGTCACTCCACAGAACGTGTGACATAGACATTCTTGAGATGTTCAATTCACGAGTCATCACTGATTGTTTTCTGACAGAATTTCGTCGAATACGGGCTGTCACTGCTTTCACCAGGCGAGGTGTCCTCACGGTACGCGGCCGACCCTTTCCGGAGCCGACAGGGACAGTTCCAGTCTCAAGGAACCTTTTCATGGTCCGGTAGACAAAAATTCGGCTGATTTTCCGCTTCTTCAGCATGTTGAAAATCTCGGAAACGGATTTTCTAACTGTGTGCAGCGCTGTTACAGCAACACGATTCTCATCATATCCCCACTCCATGACAAGTACTTCACAAAACACGTTATCTCCTCTGTGACTGAACGCACAATGATTCACTAGCTGCTTCATTCCTCCTGGCTGGTCGGTTACGTTGCACACCGGTTGCGCGCCATCTGTCGAACGTTTGTAACAGTATTTATGGTAATACTGCCCAGCAAAAACAGTCTTGCTGGGCCAGCACTGCCAAAAAGGGCCCAGCACTATGTTGCCGCTGCCGAACCGTCAATAAAATGTCAGGGCGGCCAAGAGGAGGGCCAGCAATTTAGGCCAACAGTTGGCACCCCCATCAGTTGCCATATGCCACAACAGGGCCATCAGTTATCCATCACAGGCAGTAGCTGCCACAAGTGGCCCTTCAAGAATAGGTGGAGAAAAATGATGGTGGTGGACATGGAGGAGATCAAGACAAAAAGGAATGATGCAGAGGACATAAAAGACATTAAAAGTTTTGTTCGAGGGACTGATTCTAACATTTTATGAAGTGGAAATCGCTAAAACGGAGAAAAGTAAGAAGAAGATAGGGTAGAGGTGCCGAATCTAATTTTTCACTCCTGGACAGAAGTCGAATTTAGTTTCTTCACTTCAGGGGAGGAGTTGAACCTGCTTTCTTCACTTCAGGGGAGGAGTTGAATCTACTTTCTTCACTTCAGGAGAGGGGTCAATTTACTTCCTTCAATTTTTTCCTGGACAGATGAATCTACTTTTTTCACTTCAGGAGAGACAAGTCGAATCTACTTTCTTCACTTCAGGAGTTAAGTCGAATCTACTTTCTTCACTTCATCAGAAAAATCGAATCGATTTTCTTCACTTCAGGAGCAGGGTCAATCTATTTCCTTCACTTTCACCAAGAGAGACGAATCTACTTTCTTCACTTAAGCAGAAGAGTCGAATCTATTTTCTTCACTTCAGAAGAGGGGTCAATCTATTTTCTTCGCTTCCTTCAGAGGAGAAGAATCTACTTTATTCACTTCGGGAGTCAAGACGAATCTAGTTTCTTGACTTCAGGGGAGGGGTCAATCTATTTTCTTCACATTCACCAAGGAAGACGAATCTACTTTCTTCACATTCACCAAGGAAGACGAATCTACTTTCTTCACATTCATCAAGGAAGACGAATCTACTTTCTTCACATTCACCAAGGAAGACGAATCTACTTTTTTCACTTCAGCAGAAAGGTCGAATCTATTTTCTTCACATTCACCGAAACAGACGAACATACTTTCTTCACTTCAGCAGAAAGGTAGAATCTATTTTCTGCATTTCTGGAGAAGAGTCGAATCTACGTTCTTCACTTCAGAAGAGCAGCCGAATATGCGTTCTTCACTTCAGCAGAGAAGTCGAATTAACTTCCTTTGCCTCAGGAGAGGAACTGAAACTAATTCCTTCACTTGGAGAGAGAAATCCCGGGCTTGTATCCCTAGCTCACTTTGTTTATCCTCTCCCACGACCATCAGGCCAGCTCCAAGTCACTTTCACCCCTCTCAGACGCGTTCGTTAGCAACTTACTTTGCACGTATGCATTGCCAGCATCGCGTCTTCCTCTTATGTGTGAATCATCATTCGTTCTATAAAAGCTGATGAGCCCTGAAAATGAAAACTCAAAAGAGTATAGTAAAACCATTTCCAGAGCAAAAAAGTCATTCCCGAACTGTGTTCCTTAAACAGTCGACGCAGGGAAACGCTCAGTAATAAAATTTTCTGCGAAAACAGGAAGTATATCAGGGAGTGGTCATCACCCCTCCCTCATTAACGGCAGGCTGATAACTAGCAAATTGGATATTTGAAAGCCTTCCGAAAAACACTAACGAAATGATAAATGATTTTATCTTATGAGATGATAGTCAATAAGATTACTAATACTGTTTCTTTTTTTTTTTTTTTTTTTTTTTTTTTGCTGAAATTACTAAGCCCAGGTTTTTTTTCTTTCTTTCTTATTCTTTTTGTTTGTTTGTTTGTTTGAGATTTAACGACCACCGTGAGCAACTCCATGGGCTATAAGCAGTCGCCTGTCCCTAATTTAGCGACAGTGGTTCCAGCGACGGGAGAGAAGCAGCTCCTTAAGACAAACAAAACATTCATATCTCACCGGAAGCGACGGCCTCTGATCATTCGTCCGAAAAGGGTCCGGGTTCGAATCCCGGTGAGGCATGGATGTTGTGTTTGTCTTACGGCACTGGCTCTCTCCCTTCCCTGGAACCAGTGACCCTAAATTAGGGACGGGCGACTGCTTATAGCCCATTGAGTTGCTCACGGTGGTCGTTAAACCTTCAATAAAAAAATCTCACCGGGATTCGAACCCGGACCCATCTCCGACGAATGATGAGAAGCCAGTTCTTAGACCAGTGCGCCACTGGAGCTGCTGAGTCCAGGTTAACTTCATGCTAATTGGAGATTTTTTTCTCCATGGATTTCTGAATGTTTGTAGAAAATTTGCAGAACTTCACTCTGTACAAGGGCGCGTACCAAATAAAAGCATCTTTCATTAGCTACATTAATTATGTGCTACATATCTACACGACAGTCTACAACTGCTTATTTTGGATAAATTTCATTCCCACCCTCACGTTCTCCAGAAATTCTAGGAACAAACGATCGTTTAAACGGCGCATAAAAATATTGGCACATTTCTTAGCACAGTACTTCTAGTTCAGTCGTGATTGGCCCACACTTTTCTCCCCTCCGACCGGCAAAAATATAATACTACCACTCACCAATTCCTGCCTTAAGCAGCACCATGAAATACATTAGTCGCCTTTCGCGAGGACACATTTCAGCCGACGTAGTTTTATCACACAGGAAATGCAAAAAGGGAAATTCTGCATGGTTTATCGCTTTCTGTATCGTTCATACACCTCAGAGATTCATAGCTGCATCTGTGCATTAAATTCTCCATAAAAACGTGGAAGCGTTTCATTCAACTCGACATTTTTCAGATAAGAGGTCCATCGCGAATGCAAGAATGTTTGAGCCTGCTCACAACCATTACAAGCAATATGAGGGGCAACAAAATCTTGTCTGCTTCCTGCCAGCAATTTAACTCCATCTTGCCGCTTCTACAAGTCTCAGAGCAAGACTGCAATCATGACCGTACAAAAATAGCGATGACATAACATAAAGCAAATAAAAATAAAGTAAAACATCACAGTGTGCCCTCAAGTCGCATATAAGGAATTGGGACATATTCACAACCACTTCCTTCTCAAACCCATAAACGTTGTGTAAGAATAGCTGTGTAGCCTTTAGGGGACACACAGAGTGACGGTTTGGCTTCTCTGTAAAGATCTTACGCTTCTCAGAGTCGAAAAAAAAAGAAAGAAAGAAAGAAAAGCGCGAGAGAGCGTAGACGGGAAAGAGATGGAAATAGGTCATAAAACGCGCCGGAAAAGGGAAAACCGCTCAGATAGAAGCACATAGCGGCCTGCAATCTACGTATTGCAAACGAATAAAATGTTGTGCTGTTTGGAGAAATGCATCTGTGGAGAAGGGATGCTCTCTTCGCAGTTCCAGGCCACACAGATAAGGAAAATGGCATGAGGTAGGCAGAAAGGGAGTGGCAGATTCGTCTTCTAGGAGTTCATGATGCCAAGGGAGACCCCCCACTGGAGACAATTCACTCAGAATCGTGACAATTTTTCCCAGTTATGACACGAACGGGGATGTCGTTCTAGAGATATTCATCTGGTTAAGTTGAAAGGTGTCTCCCTTTTATTTGCTTTCTTCTGAACCTCGTCTCCCTTTCCGAGAGCCCCATAGGCGCACAACTGAGCATCTCTCCATTTTAGATATTTCCTACCAGTGATTTATTTGAAAAATGCTACACAAACAAAATTGCAAAAGAGAGCGACATCCACACTTGATCCTTCAAAACAGGTGAGAAACGAATATTTTCCACATATTCATAAATTTTTATCATCCTTATATTGCATGATATTGACTGTTATCTTTTAAACAATCATTTTAATAAAAGTTATGTTAATATTTATAGCTGTCCGTAGTTTATTTTTCAAGTGGAATAACATTATTCGATAAATAAATTCGATCAGGAAATCTATCTCTTCTGTGAAGTACTACGGACGTGTCAAGACGATAGATCTGGAACAGTACATTCCGTTCGTGTAGCTTAGTTGGGAGAGCAGCGTACTCCGGAGTGAGTGGGCGCGACTTCTATCCCGTTTCGGACAAACTTGTGTTTTCACATTGGCGCCCGAAGGTAAAAATGGATCTACTGGTTGTTGAGATCTTCAGAAAATATGTGATGTTTGTTCCACGCATCGTCTGGAATTAATGAAAAAATCCTACTTCGCTTCAAAAAAAGTAAGAGTGAGATGATGTGACGTACAACCCAAAATTATGGCGTCTAGAAAAGTGCGTTTCATCACCCGTGCCCATACAACTACTAAAAACAAAGAACCGATAATTACATGATGACCATGAAAACCTGTCGCCACAAGAAACACAGAGCCAAATACTGAATCTCTAATCCCAAACGTCGCCATATAGTACTCAAACCCTTGAAGAAAAAAAAAATATAAACCCAACCCCAAGTCACTCCCAATGACTTATTCGCCACCTCCAAATCATTAGTCAGCAATTTGACACAACGTAAAAATCGCTCGTTCCGCGTTAAGCAACACACAGCAACCGAAAAATTGTTATTCGGCCGCCGCCGGGGAATCGAATCCCGAATCTCTCGATATCTAACAATATCGAGAGTTCGGGGTTCGATTCCCCGACGACGGCCGAATAACAATTTTTCGGCTGCTGTGCGTTGCTTAACGTGGAAAGAGCGATGGATTTATTTACTCATGTGACACAACAATCACGTGTCAAGACGACAAATCTGCAACGGTACATTCTGTTCGTATAGATTAGTTGGGAGAGCAACTTACTCCGGAGAGAGGGGGTGTAGATGCGATCTTCGTCACGGACAAACTCGTGTTTTCACAGTTCATTCATATAAACTTTATTCCATTCTCCCATTTCTTTTTCTGTTTCTCTTCATCTGTCGCTCTCATTCTCTCTACAGTTATTTTCTGTATTTACTTGCAAGTTCATCTACTCTATCCCATCTTTATTTTCAGCTCTGTCTCTTTTCTACTTTCATCTGTATTCATCAACTATTGGGTTCTTCCTTTCCCTTATGTATAAATGTTTATCTACTCACTTTTGTTCTCTATCTTCCTTCTTCCATCTGTCTTTCTCTCTCTTCTCGCCCCGTTCCATAATTTTCTACTTTTTAATTTTCTAATTATCCTTTATTTTTCTCCCCTTCTTTCTCTCTGATTAATACATTTTCCTTTCACAGTTTCTCTCTTGAACTTCTACCTTTTGATATACATCCTCTATATCTACTACTCCATACACTTATCATTTTCCTGCTCATATATCTATATGCTTGTATAGTAGAACCCGGTTATAACAACGTCCTAGGGACCAACAGAAACCCTCTTTAAATCCGCACGCTCGCTAAATCCGCTTTAGGACGAAAATTCCTACCATGTAAAAATATGTGTACGTGATACTTTTATATGTCCATAACAACTAATATACTTGAAAGATTTAATTAATTAACTACAATAGTAACATATTTTTATATTAATTAATTACATATTTTAAGTATATTCAACTTGATGGACACGTGAAACTGACTGCTGTTTAACTACACAACACACTTGAAGCCACTACACACACGAAGCTAAAGCACCAGCGATCCTCCCAGTGCAACGTCATTTGATGGGTGAAAGGGGGCAATGGACACAATTCCAAGAATTGTTATCCCCTGTTTTCAGTCAGATGACATCCCCGTTCCATTATTCTCCTAACCGTCTCTGCAATTGTCACCCAGAAATACACTTTCATGTGTGTGAGCCCCGCCTTTGACGTGATACACCAAAGGCCCTTTAGAGTGGGCGGACGAGAGAGTCTCTCACACAACTCGCTTGTTGAGCATTTGATGTACTCCCTCCCCATTGCTCTTCTGTCAACATTCTTTCACTAGCACACAAGGATTCCCCTGCGCTGCTGCAATTTCGTCCTTTCTTGTAACACTTCAATTCCTCCATTCCAGGACAGAGCGTAGCAGATTTTCTCCGCCTTGTCCAAAATGGAATTTCATTAAATGTTATTGCTTTTTTATGTTAAAAGGGATCATTTCAGCTTGTATCTTTCTCGTTAAATCCGGGAACTTCATTGGATTTTGTTCGCTGAAAACGATCAAATTAGCTTTAAATTAAAAATATACCAAACAAGAATTCCTGTTTTGTTCGTTAAATCCGAGATATCGCTAAATGCGGACACGTTATAAAGAGGGCTGTTTTGTATATTCTCTTTCTCCCTCTCGTTTGCTATGGATTTATACGTATCTATGTAATTAGCATCATACTTACCTTTTACCAACCTGTATCTGTCAATACATAAGCATTTCATTCTCAGTCTCTATCTTATGTGCTGCTAACTATATAGATTTCTTCCTTCTGTTAGTGTGCTAAAGCTCATTAATGTCTATTAATAAACCCTTCATTGCGGAGCAGTAATATTTTTTGCAAAAACTATTTATCTTATAAAGAGCAGTGTTCGCTAGTTTACAATCGCGAGCAAACCCATTTCTATAGCAAGCAACGGTACACTCATTACCACCATCATTTTTACTGAACTGTTTCTTTCCAATAACTGTGCCTTATCCAGCTTTCAAATTTAGATGCAGTTATACCCATTTAAATCTCCTCTTCCCCTCTTAGTAGAAAATTGTCCATCTGTTCAAGCTTTAACATAATGTTCTTATGCAATTTTTCCCCAAAAAATTACTTGCGTCACGCGTAATGTGATTTACGGCAAAATGACTTCATTGTAAAGAACATTTAACGAAGACATTTTGGAGAAATTCCGTTTTGCTAAACCATGCGTTGCCATTTCTTTTCCTGAGCTTGTTCTATTCCTTCCTTCTTATGTGATATTCTTCTCTTAAATAATTTACACCATTCTAGTGCATTATAATTCAATTTCAGACCATAGAGGTTGCTTTCAACGAACTTCCTCATTTTGATAAAGTGTAGACTTCGGTGGCTGAGATATAGTGCGAAAATTCTTGTACAGCTAGTAGTGATGAATCTAATTCAAAAATCATTCTCATCTGTACTTTGTTTTCTATCAAAAGGAAAAACATTAAAAAACTGCGATCTGCTGAATTAAATAAAGAGTTTTTTTTTGTTTTTTTTTATTGGAGGTTTAAAGACCACCGTGAGCAACTCAATGGGTTATAAGCAGTCGCTCGTCCCTAATTTAGGGCCACTGATTCCAGGGAAGGGAGAAAGACAATGCCGTAAGACAAACACAACATCCATGCATCACCGGGATTCGAACCCGGACCCCTTTCGGACGAATGATCAGAAGCCATCGCTTATACCACTGCGGCGCCACCAGGGAGGATAAATAAAAAGTTGCGAAATTATGAAGAAACTAACTCAATTTTTTGTTCCACCTGTTAAATGTTTGCTTAACTTGAGGTTTTTGAGTTTGAAAATGTATCGTATACATGAATTGAAAGCCGTATTCGTTTATTTTGAGAAAGATTCTTTAAAACGTCCGTTATCAACATGTTTAATTCTTTCTCTTCGAATATGATATAGATCTCTACAATATTCTCTGCGAACTTTAGTTAATTCTTGAAACGCGGATGACCTGACTGCACACGCACACACGCACACGCACATGAAGTCCCGTGTAATGTTAACTCTTAGTTTCTTTTGGAGAATACGAAAAGCAACAAAACTTCTTTTTTCTTCTTTGTTTTTTGAAATAAGATGACATTGGTGTGTCTAACTGTCGGTGAGCTAATAAGTATGCCCTCATCGCCTGTAATGTTCGTAGCTGTATAGCGCTGTATAAACACTACACAAATCAGTTCTTAATAACTTCACTCTTAAACGAATCAGGAGTCACCCAAATAACTTCAGAAAAGGTTACTTACTATTCGTCTTTATTCTGCAACTAAGCCTTCGGCACTTCAACAAGGTGAGATCAAACGAACGTGAGTTAATATCAACAATAACACTTGACTAAGAAAAACAATACGGACATTAAAGTACAACACGCAACCTTCAAATAACTTCAATTTCACAATATCGTATTTACAATTAGTATTATAACTTCCGCCATCTCCACACACTACTACTACTCAAACATTATATAACGTTAGTTCTTACCTCAGACATCCACACGCCATTCATTCGGACCTCAGGATATTGCCAACCATATTCTAGCGCGAAAGAAGATATCTCGTTAAGTTTGAGAAATGCTAAGGAGAACGAACTCAAATTTACACAGAGAAAGAAACTTCTCAGAGTTCTCAGAAATCATCTCGCTGCTACGCTGTAAAGACGGAGTGCTAAACTCAATTAAAAATGTCTCTGTGGCGAATCATAGTGACTGAAAACTTTCATAGGGACAGATAAAAAAACTTACAAATTTGTATTATTCCGTACAACGACCGTAGAGTTCTCGAAGGTCATTCGAATTCCATACTTTCATACGTTGATAAAAAGAATATGAGGCTCATTTTCCTTGTAGCGGCAACATATGGCTGCAATTAGTATATATCGAACGGGAACATATCGGTGTGAGTCACAGTCCCTCAACATACTCTGAATGATAACTGAATTACGACCACCCACCTAATACTTCGTAGGTCCTCCTTTCGCCCTCAGTACAGCAGCTATCCGACGTGGCATCGATTCAACAAACACTGAGTGATCACTGAATTATAATTACCTACCTAATACTTCGTAAGTCCTCCTTTCTCCTTCAGTACAGCAGCTATCCGACGCGGCATCGATTCAACATACACTGAGTGATCATGTAATTTACGACCACCCACCTGATACTTTGTAGGTCCTCCTTTCTCCCTCAGTACAGCAGCTATCCGACGTGGTATCGATTCAACATAGACTGAGTGATTACTGAATTACGACCACCCACCTGATTCTTTGTTGGGCCTCCTTTCTCCCTCAATACAGCAGCTTATAACGAAGTGAATTTCTCCGTCATTTTTATCCGCGCCGGGATTCGAACCAGGGTCCCCTCATTCCGGAATAAGTTGCTCTACCAATTAAGCTACGCGGACATGTATTATGATTCCTATCTGCCTTTATGTCGTGTGCGTCCTTCTGGCAGGTACGTCACATCTCCTGGTACGTTACATCATCTCCCCCTTATTTTATTTTTTATTTTTTTTTTTCGAAGTGCTGGAGAAGGGATTCTCTTATTTTTCCAATCTCGCGGTGTGGAAAGAACATCACACCAATGCGAGATGTTGAACGGTCGGGTCATCCGGATAGTTCGGGCGCCATTATAACGAAGTGAATTTCTCCGTCATTTTTATCCGCGCCGGGGTTCGAACCAGGGTCCCCTCATTCCGGAATAAGTTGCTCTACCAATTAAGCTACGCGGACATGTATTATGATTCCTATCTGCCTTTATGTCGTGTGCGTCCTTCTGGCAGGTACGTCACATCTCCTGGTACGTTACAAGCTAACCGACGTGGCATCGATTCAACATACACTGAGTGATCACTAAATTATAATCACCTACCTAATACTCCGTAGGTCCTCCTTTCGCCCACAGCACAGCAGCAATCCGACGAGGCAACGATTCAACATACACTGAGTGCTCACTGAATTATGACGACCTACGTAATATTTCGTAGGTCCCCCTTTCGCCCTCAGCACACTAGCTATCCGACGTGGAATCGATTCAACCTACACTGAGTGATCACTGAATTATCACCACCCATCTAATACATCGTAGGGCCTCCTTTCTCCCTCAATACAGCAGCTATCCCAAGTGGCATCGATTCAACATACACTGAGTGATCATGAAATTACGACCACCCACCTGATACTTAGTAGGTTCTCCTTTCGCCCTCAGTACAGCAGCTATCCGACGTGGCATCGATTCAACAAGCACTGGGTGATCACTGAATTATCACCACCTACTTAATAATTCGTATGTCCTCCTTTCGCCATCAGTACAGCAGCTATCCGACGTGGCATCGATTCAACAAGCACTGGGTGATCACTGAATTATCACCACCTACTTAATAATTCGTATGTCCTCCTTTCGCCCTCAGTACAGCAGCTATCCGACGTGGCATCGATTCAACAAGCACTGGGTGATCACTGAATTATCACCACCTACTTAATAATTCGTATGTCCTCCTTTCGCCCTCAGTACAGCAGCTATCCGACGTGGCATCGATTCAACATACTCTGAGTGATCACTGAATTATGACCACCTACCTAATACTTCGTAGGTCCTCCTTTCGCCCTCAGTACAGCAGTTATCCGAAGTGGCATTGATTCAACATACACTGAGTGATCACTGAATTATGACCACATACCTAATATTTCGTAGGTCCTCCTTTCGCTCTCAGTACAGCAGCTATCCGACGTGGCATCGATTCAACATACACCGAGTGATCACTGAATTATGACCACCTACCTAATACTTTGTAGGTCCTCCTTTTGCCCTCAGTACAGCAGGTATCCAATTTGACATCGATTCAACATACACCGAGTGATCACTGAATTATGACCACCTACCTAATACTTCGTAGGTCCTCCTTTCGCTCTCAGTACAGCAGCTATCCGACGTGGCATCGATTCAACATACACTGAATGATCACAATTATGACCACCTACCTAATACTTTGTAGGTCCTCCTTTTGCCCTCAGTATAGCAGGTATCCAATTTGACATCGATTCAACATACACTGAGTGAACATGGAATTACGACCACCCACCTGTTACATCGTAGGTCCTCCTTTCGACATCAGTTCACCAACTATCCGACGTGGCATCGATTCAATAAGATGCCGGATGCAGTTGGAAGGTATGGCCAACCAAGCTGTGTGTAATCCGGCCTTCAATGCAGGTATAGAGCGATTGGTGTATCCAGTCGCCTAATATGCCGTTCCATAGTGTCCCACAAATGCTCTATGGGATTAATCTTGGGCGAGTTCGGAGGCCAATCAATATGCTGGAAGTCTGACCTGTGTTCTTCAAACAATCTTGCACAAAATTGGACTCATGGTTTCGCGCATTCACGTCTTGGAAGACATGGTCTCCATTCGGAAAAGAGGGCAACGTTGCTGGGAGTACAGAGTCAGCAAGCAATTCACAGAAGTGGGAACCAGTCGTATGTTCTTCCGCGTGCACCAGGTGTCCAAGTTTCTGTCAGGTAAACATGCCCACATCATAGGGTGTAGGTAAATTGCGACTAAATTATCCCTTTAATCCTTAGACGTTCTAGGTCATTCCAACCCCCACACGAAAATTGCGGCGAAAGGCTAAAAGGATATTTCTGAACGTCCATCAAAGATAATAAACCCTGCTGTGAAAGAAAATTCTGGCACGACCCTGACAGAAAAGGATATTTCTTGCTTTAAAAAAAATACTGAATGCCCTCCATCAACAGAACACACGAAGAACCCATGCTAGTGTTTTCATGCTCGGTTTAATACAGACTTATATCTTCTCCGTCCAAGCTTATATAACTTTATAGAAGTTCTGAAACTTTTTCAAATTCAAAATTATATTAAAATCCAAAGCTCACGTGATGTCAGTCGGAGAAGGAAATCCAAAATTGCCCTGCAAAGGAAAAAAATGTTGTCTACCAAAAAAAAAAAAGAAAGAAAAAAGGCGATTATACAAGAGGATGTACAACCAGACTTGAATTGGCGAAATTTGCATCATATTTTTCAAAATATTAAATTTTGGGTAAGCTGAGTAAGACTCCTGATAGAGAAATGAAATTATCTATATTCAACATTCCTCAAAAGCATAATAATGTACACTGAAGAGCAATTGATTTACAGATACGTGTCTAGTAATGTGTAGCACCACCTTTCGCCCTGATGACGGCCGGAAGCGGTGGGAAGCCATACGGATCCACGACCCCTGAACAAGCTCCCACAGTTCACGAAGATTTGATGGAGGGGGTCAGAGCCTCAGACATCTCTCTTAATGGCATCCCAGATGAGCTCGATGGAATTGAGGTCCGGTGACCTAGCTGGCCAAGGAAGCGTGGTCACGTCGGTGGAGTGTTCATCCAACCATTCGGATGCAATTCGGGAGCGATGGCACGGTGCATTGTCTTGTTGCAGGATGTGGTCCCCAGTGGGATGTTGAAGACGCACAAACGGAAGCAAATGGTCGTCCAGGATATCCCGGTAACTTTGACCTGTGAGGGACGGTGTCACACGTATAAGGGGTCCCATTTCAGTCCACATAAACAGTCCCCAGACGAGAATGCCACCCCCACCAGCTTGAAGAGTACTCTGCTGGCAAGAAGGATCCATCGCTCCATGTGGTTTGCGCCGTACTCGTATCCTGCCATCCGCATGTACCAACGTGAATCTCGACTCATCAGTCCAGGTAACATTTTTCCACATGTCTAGGGTCCAGTGGCGATGTTCCCGCGCCCATGTCTCGACTCATCAGTCCAGGCAACATTTTTCCACATGTCTAGGGTCCAGTGGCGATGTTCCCGCGCCCATGCTAATCTTTGCACCCTGTGATGTGCGGCCAGCAGCGGTATCCTCGTGGGACGATGGCTTCTGTACCCCATAGCGAGGAGATTGTTCTTAATGGTGTGGCTGCTAAGACGTTTTTGTGCACCAGCGTTAAATTGCCGAGTGATTTCTTGCACTGTGGCCCCTCTATCCGCTGTTACAATGCGAGCTAGCCGACGATGACCCCGCTCATCCACACTCTGTTGTCCACGGCAGTTGGCCCTTGCAGGGATGGTTTTACCTGATTCGATGTACTCAAGGTGCACCCGTGACACAGTGGCTCGTGAAAATCCCAGTGCCTGCACGGCTTCCAAGATGGAGTGACCCATTCGTCGGGCCCCAACAATTTGCCCACGATCAAATGCGCTTAGATCCTTCGTCTTACCCATACTGCATCCGACTCTTACTGATTCCCGTCGCATCACTCCTTGTAATGTCAGATCGCTGCATACGTCATGTTGTTTCCGTTTACAGGGCCGCCCACAGCGCCACATTTGCATAACGCCAGCTGTCTCTAATTCAATTGCTCTTCAGTGTATTTTTATTCAAATTTTGTGTATGTGATGACAGTGTTCTTTCGTCTTTCTCTCTTGAGTATCGGTAAAGCAAACGTTTATTTTATTCCTCTTATAGCAACCATACAAACAGCTTTTTAACTTGGAAATATTAGTTGATTTTCGAAAAAATGTAGGCTATAATGTTTAGTGTTGTCTTCCCTTTTCGTAAGCTGTAGCCGCAATTTACCTGTGGAGTTGTTGGTTTATCCTAAGCCGCTGTCATCTACCCTTCCCTTAGCCTATAGCCGCAATTTACCTATGCAGTTGCTAGTAAATCCTAAGCCGCTGTCATCTACCCTTCCCTTAGCCTATAGCCGCAATTTACCTATGGAGTTGCTGAGAAATCCTAAGCCGCTGTCATCTACCCTTCCCTTAGCCTATAGCCGCAATTTACCTATGGAGTTCCTGGTAAATTCAGAGCCGCTGTCATCTACCCTTCCCTTAGTCTATAGCCGCAATTTATCTATGGAGTTGCTGGTAAATCCTAAGCCGCTGTCATCTACCCTTCCCTTAGCCTATAGCCGAAATTTACGAACGCCGCACAACATAGAATTAACCACCTCCACCGGCTTGCAGTGTGGAAACTATGAAGGATGGATCGAGTGCGTCATACTTTTTACTCCAAATGCGTACACGACCATCCACGGAGTGGAGCATAAAACGCAACTAGTCAGCCTAGCACACTGTTTTCCAGTCATTCGACGTCCAACTTTCATGTTCTTTCCACTGGGCGAGTCTTTTGCTCCGATGAACAGTGGTTAGGAGAGGATGTCGTCGGGGTCTTCTGCTGTTATAACCCATACGTGCGAGCGTGAGACGCATGGTCAAGACAGATACTGCTCTTGACATCTGTTGTATTGGGTAGTCAACTATTGGACAGGCCTGTACGGTCCCCTGCGCTCGCCTCTCACATCAACCTTTTCGCTGCCTTGTGTAGTTTCGGCTCCGGGTCGTCGTTTGTCCATTTTCGCGCCAGTCTTGATAAACTTTGAATACGGCGGCTCGTGAACAACCCACCAGTTCAGCCGTTTTGGAAATCGAGTCACCCGACCTCCGAGCTCCCACAATCTGTCCTTTCTCAAAATCCGATAAATCCTCCCGTCTACCCCTCACGCTCCAATTTTTCCTACCTAATGCTGCTCCCCACTCACACCTTACATGTGCTACATCGGTCGATTAATCGCGCCCTCTCGGAAATCACGTGGTCAACGGGCACCATCCACTTTTAAAAGAGGTGGCCATAGCTCAACAACCACTCCGTGTTATTCCCTTTGTGAATGACCTGTTGCGAAACCTCTCGAAGACTTCGAAGGCCACCCCGGTGGCGCAGTGGTCTAAGTGATGGCCTCTGATCATTCGTCCGTAAGGGGCCCGGGTTCGAATCCCGGTGAGGCATGGATGTTTGTGTTTGTCTTACGGCACTGGCTCTCTCCCTTCCCTGGAACCAGTGACCCTAAATTAGGGACGAGCGACTGCTTATAGCCCATTGAGTTGCTCACGGGGGTCGTTAAACTTCCAATCCAAAAAAAAAAAAAAAAGACTTCGAACAACGCCGGCAGCGTCGTTTGGGACTCCTGCGTTGAGAACCCCTTAGGCTGAAATGATACTGTATATAGTACGGAGCTACATTCCTAACTACAGCAGCGGTTCCCAACCTTTTCTACAGTATTCCTCCCCCATCGGGACTAGCTTGCAATGCCTACCCCCCCCCCCAGGATACGCACGAGTGTTTATTGCTGTATAATCAGAATTTATCTTCTTTTATTACACATTCAATGATACCGGTAACGCTT
The DNA here is from genome assembly GCA_039090855.1 of Macrothele yani. Lineage (NCBI taxonomy): Eukaryota > Metazoa > Arthropoda > Arachnida > Araneae > Macrothelidae > Macrothele > Macrothele yani. The sequence goes on along the minus strand of CM077026.1, from coordinate 37,251,586 downwards.
GATTGAAAATATTAAGCAAAATTACAACTGTAGTACTAAAAATATAAATATACGAACCTACAGCACTTTGCACAAATAAAGTGGGTAATATCTTCTGTACACTGTTAAAAATTGTGTGGTAGGTTGCACCAAGAAGTGGTGCTACATCACCTGCACCACTTCTGGGAAAAGATACTCCACTGTGTGGTGCAAATTAAAACTCAACAACATGGTGCAACCTTGCACCATAATGCGGCGCAACCTTGTACAATAACGTGGTGCAAAGTAGCACCATGTTGTTGCATTTTGTTTGTACCACACAGTGGTGCATCTTTTCTCAGAAAGTGGAGCAGCTGGTGTAGCACCACTTTTTGGTGCAACCTACCATGAAATTTCTATCATTGTACACAGTATACAACCAGGAGTTTATTCCTCCTGAATAAAGTTATAATAATGTAAATTAAAAAAAATGTGTTCCATATTTTAACAAACTGTACACATCAATGTGAAACTTGCGCTTGTTTTGAGTTGCACAAACGATCGATGTTTGGTTCTAACTGTGTTAGTCCCACACGCAAGCCGTTCTCCACATTAAAACAATTTCTGTACTTCGTTTTAACTGCCGCCATTGCCAAAAACCCAGCTTCGCACAGGTAGCTTGCTGGAAATCGAAGAGTGCTGTGGAAGAAGCACTTCCACAGCACTTTTTGTAAGTTCTTTATACTCGCTCCGAACTGAAAGCCAAAATTCTGGAAGTGAGGTTTTGTGAAATGCCATTTTTCAGTGTCTTGTCGCTCGGAAGTCCAAGTAATTGTTCTTGACCAACCATGCTTACTTTTTGGCATATCCCTCACTGTTACGCAGAATGGATCTCGAATCCAATCGTGGGTGTGGCTGTCGATCTAGCTTCGACACGAAGCCTTCCATTTGGCCTGCGTATCCAGTATATTTGAGTTCTTTCTTTGTAGTGACACATTCAAACTGTTTAGTTTTCTTCAAAAATGTCTGCCAAGTAAGCGAGTGTTGCTAAAAATTCGACATTACACAAATGTTCTGCTTATTCCGTTTTCCCAAGTAGAAAAATTCTAATTTCATCACGCAACTCGAAAAGATGCTGCAGAACTTTTCCACGCGACAGCCATGACTTCACTATGAAAAAGCAGATGCTTATGTTCAGATCCCATTTCTTCACAAAGTTCAGTAAATCAATGAGCCTGCACCGGCCGAGATTTGATGTAATCAGCAATCTTAACAGCATCCGTAAGAACACTATGTACGCATATCTGGTTGCATTTCTTTGGGCAGCCAAAGCTTTGCGATGAATCATACAATGAGCCCATTTAACCGTTGGTGCTATAGCTTTCACTCGAGTTATAAGGCCACTATTCTTCCCTGTTATAGCTGAAGTGCCATCGATGCATAAACCTATACAATTAGTCCAAGTCAAGACTTCAGCACAGACAAATTCGTTAAGTACAGCGAATGTGCCCTCGCCTGTAGTTGGGATCGTTTTACAAAACAGTAACTCTTCTCATATATTTCCTTCCTTCGCATATCTCACGTAACAAATAAGTTAAGCCTGTGAAGAAATATCGATTGATTCATCGAGTTGCAACGCAAATATTTGACTTTTTTCTACTTGTTGAATTAACTGCTTTTTCAAATCCATAGCCAAGTCATCGATTCGCCGTGAAACTGTATTATTTGACAGTAGGATAGTGTGTAAAGCCTTCGCAGCTTCCTCTCCATTCATAAAGCCACACATTCCTACAGCTGCCGGAAGCAACAAATTCTCGGCAATACTGTGTGATTTCTTACATTTAGTGATGTTCATAGCCACTACATAAGAAGCTTTCAACGCTTTCTGTGATACCGTATCTTCTTTTGACATAACAGTCTTCTGCCATTTCAATTCCATCTCTTTTCGGACAAAAACCTCACGATTATTGTGTATGTAATCTTCATGCATATAGTTTTCAGATGTCTTCTAAGTTTCATTGGCGAGAACTTGAAAACAAATGACACACTGCGGACGTTGAACACCGGATTTGCTACCAAAACAAGAAAATCCAAACTTGATATAACTTGCATCATATTGCCTGCACTTTTTCTTTCCTTTATCCGGGATGTACTTGTGTCGTCAGTAGTAGCATTGCTACAATTACTAGGCTCACTTTGGTCTGTAGATTCTGCACTACTCATAGCTCTCTTCAAATAGCGGTCCATTCTCAATGTCAAGTAGATTAGTTTAGTTCTAGATTAAGTAGAATATATGACGACAATTACAATGAACGGAAAACAAATGAGAGAGTGACGGGAAAACACCATGTGCGTGTGTAAGACTATCACACCCTATTTGGAGGATTGTAGGTTTTCATCCAAGTGCAGTGAATAACATCGCGCGCATCGGCTTACGCATCCCTTGGAAGGCGCGCCTCACCGGTTGGGAACCTAGGCTCTAAAGAGTTATTTCGTTTTTCGGAAGAAGTCAAACTTGCACGGTCTATCATGTTCCTAAAGAAGTGTAATAAGTAAATAAATGTTTTTAACAACACAAAATCACAACAACTTTAACTTTTTTCTCATTTGTCCAACTTCATAACACAAACCTTCAATTTTAAGTTAATTATTACCATATTAAGAGGGGGCGCTGGTCCGGACCAGTGCCGGATTAAGACTTTAGTGGGTCCCTAGGCTAAGACATTTGAGTGGACCTCAAGGCTAAGACATTTGAGTGGACCTCAAGTATAAGATATCTGAGTTGGTTCTCAAAGAATTATGACGGGGAATCATTATGAAGTCCGTTAAAACACGAAACTGTTGCAATATGCTTGTGATAATTAAATACGTAGTGCATTCTTCAAACTAATATGGTCAAATGATCATATGTAGAGGACTTTAGGAAGGGAGTGTCTGACCCCAGGTCTTAAACAACCCTTAGAAACAGGAAGCTAGGAGATTTGGGGTAGAGTGCCCGATAGGAAAGTGACACGAAAGCGAAGTAGAAAGGGGAAGGAAGACGCCTTTATTTATTACCGGGGGCCAGTACCCGGGGTCCGACGGCTTAACGTGCTCATCCGACGCACGGCGGATATTTAGTGGATCGAGCGTTCGTACTTGCCTCGGATCGAACATGAGGCCCTTTCCGTGGCAGTCACGAACATTGCCCACTAAGCCACCCGCGGCCCCATCAAACTAATAAATTACCTGCAGAGTTTTTATAAAAATTAATTGTATTTCCCTCTGTTCTCATAAAAGCATGAGTTAAAAGCTTAAGATTCCCAGATTTTGTCTTGGATTTTCTAATGATTTAGCATTGTATACTTTTCTTGGTGAATCTTTTCTGTCGTGCAATGTGAAGACACAGGGGACTTCGACTATTAACGGTTAAAAGTGCAAATTGGGAGGTGTAGGTGGATAGTAATGAGAAAGCTGAAATTGTCTCACCTGACCTCACTGTATAGAGCTATATGAAGCCTTTATCCTTTGTAACGTACCAGGAGATGTGACGTACCTGCCAGAAGGACGCACACGACATAAAGGCAGATAGGAATCAGAATAAAATGTCCGCGTAGCTCAATTGGTAGAGCAACTTATTCCGGAATGAGGGGACCCGAGTTCGAATCCTGGCGCGGATAAAAATGACGGAGAAATTTACTTCGTTATACCTTGGTGAGTCATTGTCTTGAAATCTGTTCGTCTTCCAGCCTCTGTTTCTGACCAAGTGGAAATCATACGAGACAAAAGTAAAACTATTTTATAAACCTCTCTCTCTCTCTCTACCTATCTATTTATGCTTTGTGCAGGCATGTCTTCTGGGCCCTTGGTCATGGTGGGCTCTAAGGCCCTCCCTCCCCCTTAATCCTGCCCTGGTCCGGACCCGTTGAACCCCCGTTGTCGCTGCGCTACTGAAGAGAGAGAGAGAGAGAGAAAATGGCAGATATTATCTGAAAAGCTCATTTCACTGTTATACATAAACGCGAAAATTTAGATTTTTGCTTGCTCGTTCAAACTAATTTTGCTGGACATATCTCCACTCAATCAGAAACTATTCAAAGTTAACTCCCTGTATATTCACCCTGCATCATTGTTCTACATTGTTTGTTTTACTAGTAACAGAAAATGAACAAAATAAATCTATCTCAGTATTAAAATTTAATGATTCGAAACACGCGGAAATTTGGTCTCTCATGTGTTACTTAATACGTGCATTCAATACTAATTACGTAATGTTGGAGCAGCACTTGATATGACATACCCCATTTCGCAATGCTTCAAGACTCACGTCCACATGTAATTGTTGGGCAAGACGCTTTGTTCACGAATACCAAAATAGTTTATTATGATTATTGTCATACATCTCAACTGTCTTTTGAATGAAAGGATTCAGAATTAATCAGAAGCATATGATTAACCTTCGTGATTAGAATGAACTAGCATTTAAATTCTGCTCTCGTCATTTTAAACATCAAGCGAACCAAGTGATGTCCTGTTTTATTTGAGACTACGAATTATAACGAAGTAAATTTCTCCGTCATTTCTGTCCGCGCCAGGATTCGAACCCGGATCCCCTCATTCCGGAATAAGTCGCTCTACCAATTGAGCTACGCGGACGTTTTATTCTGATTCCTATCTGCCTTTATGTCGGGTGCGTCCTTCGGGCAGGTACGTCACATCTCCTGGTACGTTACATCATCTCCCCCTTATTTTTTTTTTCGAAGTGCTGGAGAAAGGATTCTCTTATTTTTCCTATCTCGCGGTGTGGAAATAACATCACACCATAGCGAGATTTTGAACGGTCGGGTCATCCGGATAGTTCGGGCGCCATTATAACGAAGTAAATTTCTCCATCATTTCTGTCCGCGCCAGGATTCGAACCCGGATCCCCTCATTCCGGAATAAGTCGCTCTACCAATTGAGCTACGCGGACGTTTTATTCTGATTCCTATCTGCCTTTATGTCGTGTGCGTGTGTGTGTGTGTGATTGGAGGTTTAACGACCACCGTGAGCAACTCAATGTGGCTATAAGCAGTCGCCCGTCCCTAATTTTAGGGTCACTGGTCATCCAGGGATAGGGAGAGAGCCATTATGCCGTAAGACAAATTTCACAACATCCATGTCCTCACCGGTATTCGAACCCGGACCCCTTTCAGACGAATGATCAGAGTCCATCGCTCTAGACCACTGAGCTACGCGGACGTTTTATTCTGATTCCTATCTGCCTTTATGTCGTGTGCGTCCTTCGGACAGGTACGTCACATCTCCTGGTACGTTACAGAATAAACGAACGTTTCAACCTTTTTAGCGGCGGATATACTTCAACCGAACGGTGCACAAAATTTTCGGTGTCACCCAAATAGAAATATTCATATAGCGGCAGTTTATCACGAAAAGTACGGCAAAACTATTCCTTGCACTCTGTCGCCTTAGCCGTACCTACAATAACTTGTCACCGGTGATAAACACTCTCGCCGCCCCGGTGGCGCAGTGGTCTAAGCGATGGCCTCTGATCATTCGTCCGAAAGGGGTCCGGGTTCGAATCCCGGTGAGGCATGGATGTTGTGTTTGTCTTACGGCACTGGCTCTCTCCCTTCCCTGGAACCAGTGACCTTAAATTAGGGACGGGCGACTGCTTGTATCCCATTGAGTTGCTCACGGTGGTCGTTAAACCTCCAATCAAAAAAAAAAAAAAATAAACACTCTCTTGAATTCTTTTATTCTCTGTTTCATGACCCAAGATATGATAGTGAAGGGATAGTCCCACTGACACGAACATCATGCCGCCAGGTAGAAACAAATGACTCAAACATCTCTCTCAGTTATTAGCTTCGTCGCTATTGTTAGTGACCTTTAGCAGGTAATCATTCAGGAAATTGTATCAATCATCTCCTAAAATGATCATTTTAAATAACAAAGCTAAGGTTGGAAAGCAACATTTTCTGATGCGCAAATTTGCTCGTTACAGCCGCGTTCGGCCCACTTTTGAGGCAGCACATATATTTGTTCGAGCTGATTTCGTCCCATTTTTCTAGCCCCGAGTTAATTCATTCCATCCAGTCAAAAAGATTAGGATAAGAATCTGCATGTGCTGAATAATTTTCAACCTTGCACATGCTCTTCCCGTTTGGTTATTTGTGCTTATATGTCCTACAGAAGCCACATATGTAATGAACTACATTTTTAAAACTTATACCGATTCCCAAGCATAATGAAAGTAGAAATAGTCACTCATTTTATGCTCTCAATTATTCACTTTGGCCACATGAACAGGAAAAACAAACCCCCTTTTTTTAACGTTACGCAGTTTTAAACGTTGGTATGCTATTTGTCGTTGGACAGATGATACCCGTTCTTGATTTTAATTGGAACAAATAAAATAACTTACTTTAAGCAGAAGAAAAATCGAAAAACGGAAAATTTTCTTTCAGTTGTTATGATAAACGACACTTGTCATGAAGCAGTTAGCTTGTTGTTCATGATATCCACATCTCTATCTACTGCCTAGACATGATACCACTTGGCTCCTACGGAGAAATTTTCTTTTGAGAATCTAGAATACATCTCATTTGAAATGGATCCTATCTGTCTTTTCGGCAGTTTTCAATTTCGTATTGATTTCATGGCTTCCCCATCTCAGGAATATTATTTATCTATTTAGAATTTCTTAATGCCATGCTATAAAGTGCTGTTCGTTTAATTGACACCACAGAATCTTTTACCAAGGTAATGATATTTTTATCCACCTTTTAAGGGTATCACAATGGATTTTGGAGCATTGTCTGTCTTTTACAGATACCAGGATGAGGTTTGTAGAAAAAATCTATCTACTTCTCCAAGACACTACGATGCGCTTTACAGAGATCAATGTTTTTTTTTTTTTTCGGATACTGTGATGCAATTTACAGCCGCCAGCTCTTTATGTAGATCTGACTTTGTCTCAGGGAACGATGATTTTCACAGAGCACTAACGACCTCTTACAGACACCACGATGGTCTGTCTAAAGTTTTTCCTGTCTTTTACGATGTCCTTTATAGAGATCGATATATCAATTACAGTCACCACGATGGTTATATAGAGCTTTGATTTCTCTTAGAGAGGTTGGTGATCTCTTAAGATTTTCTTCTTTTTACCAATGCCACAGTGTTTTTTTCAAAGATCGTCTGTTCGTAATATGAGTGTACCTATTCTTAATATTCACAATTACGGTGTTTACATAGATTTGGCTTTCTGTTAGACACCGCAATGACCTTCATAGAAGTTTATTTGCCTGTGTTTTACAGGATCTACACTGCTTGCCACCCAAAATGCAACACCAAGAAGGAAGCATCTGATTAGCCTGAAATTCGCAGCATGCGTCACCCGTGAGAGGACATGCAAACGATTAGCATTGCAGGGTATATGCAAATCATGTGCGCTCGGCACGCCACCGAGAACAACTATAAGAAGGGTGCACAGAAGGCGGGGTTGTAAGTAGTGGAAGTGTGTTGTGCTGCCGGACCTGTGCGTGAGAAGCTTCCTGATGCCTCGTCGCAGAATACGGCAGTCTTTCCAGCACGTTTCGGAGTTCGACAGAGGACAAATAGTGGCTTATCGCGAGAGCGGTTTATTGTACCGAAACATCGGCGCCCGTGTGGGACGACATCCAGCCACAGTGAGGCGAGTATGGATTCGGTGGGTGCAGGAGGGACAGACGAACTGACTTGAGCGATTGCCGCAGTCGCGGCCTACCACCAAACGAGAGGACCGGCATGTTGTGCGGCAGGCATTGACGGCTCGCACCGCTACATCACGAACGTTAGCGCAGGAATTAGGGTGTGTTGCGCAACAACCTGTGTCAGCACGTACCGTTCGACGTCGTCTGCAAGAGCGGGGACTTGCCGCACGGCGCCCATTGCTCCGATTACAATATACGTTACACCAACGGCGAGTTTGGCGGCAGTGGGCCCTTAAACGCCGAACCTGGACTTCGGAATGACATGACATTGTCTTCTCCGACGAATCCCGCTTCTGCCTGCAACACCACGATGGTCGGATCCGCGTGTGGTGGCACCGCGGCGAGAGACTGTATGACGCCTGTATTATGCATCGCCATTCCGGTTCGTCGCCTGGCGTTATGGTTTGGGGCGCAATTGGATATGACACTCGCACCCCTCTGGTACACATCGCCGGTACACTCAACAGCCACCGCAACATCTCCGACGTTTTGGAGCCTGTAGTCCTTCCTTACCTGCAGGACCTACCAGCAGCCACGTTTCAACAGGACAATGCGCGCCCGCACGTGGCACGCATCGTGCAACAATTCTTCACGGCCCACCAGGTGTCACTGCTCTCTTGACCCGCCTGTTCTCCCGATATGTCGCCCATCGAACACGTTTGGTCGCTGATCGGCAACCGAGTGGACCGGCAAGCACCACCCGCGGCTGCGCCTGATGAACTGTGGCAACGTGTGGAAGCATCCTGGACCAACATACCCCAAGCCCACATTCAAAGCCTCTTTCGTTCGATGCCGCAGCGTGTAGCGGCTGTTATTTCAAGCCATGGGGACCACACGAACTATTGATGTCTGTGTGTTCCGCAAGTCGCACGGGCCGGTAAGCTCAATCGTTTCATCTTTGTATCTATTGTTATGTGTCCAGTAAAACTGGCGTTGCTATCTCGTGTCCTTCTTGGTGTTGCATTTTCGATGGCCAGCAGTGTATAATGGTCTTTGTGTAGAAATCTATATATTCCTTGCTGATATTATGATTTACGATTGCACTACGATGATTTTTATGTAGCTCTGCTCAAAGGCTATGGTTTTCTTTGCGCATGAATTTATTTGTCCTGAACAGAAGCCATCGTTTAGACCACGTTGCCACCGGGGCTGCTGCATGGTTTATATGCGACGTAAGTTAAACAAATGCCACGAACGGCATGCACCTAAAAACTTTTTTTGACTAGAGATAAAATTATCAGAGTCGGGTGAAATCCGCGTGAATGGAATTTTTACCAAAGTTGCTGTCTAGCATTTCGAAATTTATGCCCTCCACCCATGATGCTTAGCTCCCTAATACACTGGTGTGCAAATATTAAGGACGAAGAGGAGAAATTAGCATAACAGCGGAACGAGCAGACAGAACGGACAGAAAGACCACTTAGGAGATAGACTTGGGTCCGCTACGGTAGGGCATGTGACTAGTGTGGCCGAGGAGTTCGGGATCGCTCACAGCATCGTTTCACGATCTTGGAGAGCATTTCAAACGACAGGAACAGCTGTCCGAGAGTTTAGCAGTGTTCGTCCACGAGCAACCACGGCGGCGGACGACCGGTATATTGTCCTACAGGCGAGAAGAGACAGACGGCAGACAGCGGGAGAAATCGCAAGGCACATGCAACAGACAACTGGACGTCCGTTATCGCGTTTTACCCTGGCCAGGAGGCTGCACAAAGGTGGTCTATTTGCACGACGACCAGAACGGTGCATGCAATTAACGCCTGCTCATCGGAGATGGCAGTTTCTGTGGTGTCAGGTACACAAGAACTGGACACATCAGCAATGGGATAGAGTTCTCTTTACGGATAAGAGCCGATTTAGTCTGACGAGCGATTCTGGACGTATACATATCTTGAGAGAGCAGAGAACACGCAACCACACCTCCAACATCATCGAAAGGGACCGGTTTGGAGGTGGCGGAGTTCTCGTTTGGGGCGGTATCATGCTTGGTAGCCGTACTGACCTCCACATCTTCCAAGGAGGTTCAGTCACAGGTGTCAGCTGTTGTACCGAAGTTCAGTCACAGGTGTCCGCTGTTGTACCGAGGTTCAGTCACAGGTGTCCGCTGTTGTAACGAAGTTCAGTCACAGGTGTCCGCTGTTGTACCGAGGTTCAGTCACAGGTGTCCGCTGTTGTACCGAGGTTCAGTCACAGGTGTCCGCTGTTGTACCGAGGTTCAAGGTGTCCGCTGTTGTACCGAAGTTCAGTCACAGGTGTCCGCTGTTATACCGAGGTTCTCCTGCCTCACGTGCGTCTGTTTAGAGGTGCTGTGGGTCCTGAGTTCCTCTTCATGGACGACAACGCTACACCTCATCGTACAGTAGCTGTCGCAGAGCTGTTGGAGAGTGAAGATATTCATCGCATGGATTGGCCCGCAAGGTCCCCAGACCTAATTCCAGTCGAACATGTGTGGGACCTTCTCGGGAGACGCTTGGCAGCACGTCACCAGCCGCCAGCAACGATTCCGCAGCTGCGATTGGCGCCACAAGAGGAATGGCCCGCGATGCCTCAACAGCTCCTTGACAACCTCGTTATCAGCATGGGCAGACGTTGTAAATCCTGCAACGCAGTCAAAGGTGATCATATCCCCTACTACAGACTGAATTTTTCTTGGCAGCCGCCTGTCACATGGACGTTTCTGTTTTCTGTCCAGTTGTGCTCGAAGCTACCTTTTCAATAAAGTGCCTTTGTATCCTTTGGATTCCTTGTTTGGACGGTTTTGCTCACTTGTCCTATATTCTTACATCTTGGGGATATTATGGTATGATTTGAGTCGATGTGGAGCACTTCTGCATGACGTTACATTCGGAAAACCGTCTCGTCCTTAATTTTTGCACGACAGTGTAGTCCACCCAGTTCTGAGCGGCTGGAGTCGACATTTACTTCGCTTGATATCTCTAGCTTAAGTAGATGTAGGCGTTAGTTACCTTATTGAGAGTTGGATCACCCAACTCTACCTGATCTTCACAACAGTGCGTTTTCAGTTTTTTTTTAATTATAAATCCTACACCACTAGCTCTGCCACTATCTGTTCCGCGATAGGAAAAGAAATGGCCACTTTTAAGATCTATGAGATTCTTTCTTTTCTCATGCCACTTAGTCCAACAATATCACACTTTATCCTCAGGAGCTCTTCCTCCAATTCAAGAATCCTTGAAACTGAGGAAAAAAGGAAAGAAAGGAAAATCAGGTTAGATTACCAAATTCGTAGTGTGACGGGAGTAATAATCGATTGAACAGGAGAAATTTGTAATGCCTCGTGGACATCAAGCAGTTGAAAATTTTCTGCCGCCATTATAGCAGAGCTATGTGAAAGTAAGAATAAGATCATTGTGACCTTTCCAACTCTTGTTGTTAAGCACCAGAATAAGACATAAAGCTTTGCTTTCATTCTCCTTCTTTTCAACATAATAAAACTTTATTATTGATTTACTCCTTAGTATTGGTAATTGATGTTAGACAGACGATAAGAGGAATGAAGCATAGCAATGAAAAACGACATCTTATCATGCCTAAGTGACATAAAAGGAAAACAAAAGGAAAAAAGGGAAAGAACATAAGAAACATAAAAACGCAAAAATGAAAGAGAAAATCTGAATGGAAAAAGGAGAGAACAGATAAAATAATATCTAATGCACGAGCATGATTTATTCCCCTGTCTCAGTGTTTCTTAACTCTCTCTGTACATATTATCATCGGGGAAAGAAATGACTTGGAGAGCTGTCAATGCCAAACAACCGAAGACGGTCATTAATAACAGGGCGATAACGTTTCTTGCCTCGTAGATGTCAATGGCGCGTTTTTCGCGTTGCTAAATACGCCATTACTCCTCCGCACGGCTGCCGTCATTAGTCGGAGCAGCATTAGCTAATGGTTCCTAGCATCCGGTTAGGCGAAACTGCGTATCGTTGCAGAAAAGTTTCTTTTGCACTTAGCACCTGTAGGCACAGATTGCGGCGATGCTTGCAGATAGCAATATGAGGGTGATTTTTATCATCCTGATGCTTCCCGAGCCTGCCTCTAAACATCTTTACCTTCATCCTCACGCTCTTATCCCTAAAACCTCCTCATCAGTTACGCCATTCTCACTGAGATGTGTTTCCTTTACATTATTTCCCTTTTTTCTGAATCCCTAATTAGGATAACTCCAGGGAGACTCTAAAAGCTGCTGATCTCTTAAAACGTCGACTGATTTTTCACAGGACAGCCCGTGTCAGACTCACTGAGTATTAGTTAAACATGCTTACTAAGTACCAAGGCTCGTGTTGAACACATAACAATCAATTATAGTCAAACCTCGGTTCAACGAACTTCAAGGGACCAACAGTTTTGTAGGTAAAATCGCGGAATTCGCTAAATCGAGGAAGCCTTTTGAAAGAAACATTCAAATTAAGCTAGTGTTCATAATAGAATACGTAAGCAGCTACAGTATGTTCTGTTTCTTTCAGTGACATTTAAATTATGTATAGTACTTTTTAATTGCGAATGTATTATCAAAAATGTTATAATACGTACACATTTACTTTACATATTAAATACACAATTCGTAGATATTAGACTTCGATATGTAGCATCAAAATTTAAGCGTACTTTAAAATTGCGAGAAAAATACGACAGTAGATTTTTTCTCAAGCATTTAGCTTCTTAAATGATGATTTCAGTATCTTAAACTGCACATGAAACAAAACATCAATTAGTACTAATTAACTTGTAAAAACAGAATATGTGTTGATTACCTTTTTACATTGTAGAACAGAAATGCTTTAGAGAAGATTGTTAATTTTTTTTCTAAACGTTTAGCTTTATAAATTGCAGCTTCAATTTTATGAAGGGCATGAAAAACATCATAATTAATATCGAAGGGCATCCAGTACTTTTTAGCACATTCCATACTGTTACCAGCATCACTAAAGCAGCTAGCTTTCAGTTCTGCTTCATCTTCTTCATCAGAATCTGATGCATTCAGTCCAATCTGTTCATCGAAAACATCATCAAGGGATTGCATTTGGGCTAACTTTTAACGTGAAAATGCTGTTTAACATAGTTTTGTGGTTCAAAAAATAAAATGTTCGCTAAATTGAGGAAATGTGTTCGTTAAATCGGGAAACGATAAGCATTAATTTCAATGTGATTCCGTCGGGACCATAAAAACTGTACGTAAAATCGTGGAATTCGTTAAATCGAAATCCGTTAAATAGGGGTTTGACTGTATACCTAAAATAAAGACACTTCTAAAGCGAACTTGTTTCATTCTTCACTTAATTTACCGAAGCACCACCTGAAATCGTCGAGTCTGGCTCTAAAAAAAATTACACGCTCTAACTTGTTTCATTATCATTGTCAACCATTATCAATCCACTAATGGAAGACGGTCTCCCCAAGTTTCTTCCACAAAGGTCTGTCTTGAGCTCACACAGCGGCCACCATGGGAATAGTCAGGGTGAAACCAAAATATTTATTTCCGTTGAAATCTCAAAGTCGAATTTCTTCGCGGTAACATATTTTCTCAAACTTTAGTATGGAGAAGTAAAAATTTGGGGAAGGGCAGTTAATACGTAGCAACATAAAAGTTATTTTTCGAGGATGGCAGGTAATAGTCTAGGCTGTAGGGGAAATTTTTGACCCACACCTAGAAAAAATTAGTAGCTTTTTAAAAAGTGGAAGATAACTTCCTTTTATCCTACATAGTCATATCCTAAAAGTCCCCGCTTATCCGGCTTTTGCGTCATCTAATATGGTTGCCGCCATCTGTAGGCCAATTATGTTTAACGACCACCGTGTGTAACTCAATGGGCTATAAGCAGTCGCCCGTTCCTAATTTAGGGCCACTGACTCCAGAGAAAGGAGAGAGCCAGTGCTGTAAGACAAACACATCATCCATGCCTCACTGAGATTCGAACCCGGACCCATCTCGGACGAATGGTCAAAAGCAATCGCTTAGACCACTGCCCAACCGGAGTGCCCTTCCTTCTTTCTCAGCATACTTGTGTGTTATGTCGTCAGCATTTATTTTTTCATTTGTGTGCTTAAAGTTGTTTCATGATGAAGATTCATTCAAGATGAAGTATCAGTTCTTGTGTATCTTTGACGGCTTTCTTCCGTCCAAAATCTCCTACTGTAAAAACAGCATGAGTGATACCTCGATTTCGGTTGCTTTGTTGAAACTGAAATCCACATTTGACAATTTAAGCATTGGCTACGCGAAGAAATCAATGGATAAAAGTGAAAAAAAAAGGTAAAGGATCCTGGTAGTAATGATGGCATTGGCGACCACATTGCATAAAAATGGAAAGAAGATGAGTCATGGTGAGGAAGTGGAGTCTTTATTGGTTTCGTACTTTTTCATTATTATTGTACAAAAAGGTACGACTAATAATGGCGCCCTGCTCTTTAGACTTGGAACGATCTCTCAAGAAAGAAAAAAAAAGAACTTTCAAAATCCCTATTAGTGACAACTTAGAAAATATACACACACACGTACACATACATACACATCAGTAAACTGACTACTGAGATTCAGAGGTTAGCACCTCAAAACCAGATCATTCACCAAATCAAAATTACTGATCACGTTAGACTTTAGTAACTGCTGATGTATTAAACGTCTCAATTTGCAGCGATCTTGACACACAACTCGAGCTTCAATGACATCCAATACAAGCCTCACGCAAGACTTGTACTTCATGCTCATTCTATGTTTGCTTGCAATTATATACATTTTTTCTTTGCAGGCGTTTCTGATTCTGATTCTCCTGTGATTTCCTACGCCTTCCTCTGATTTTCTTTCCTGCCACTTGGGATAAACGAATTCTCTTAAGCAGCAGCATTTTATCAATCGTTCAAATAAATAAATAAACAACATGGCGACACAAAAAGTTTGCTCTATTTTCTTTTTCGACTTTTCTCTTTGTGTGTACGTGTATATACACTGAAACGAAAATTTATTAGGAACGCTACCTAGTAACGCGTTGGGTATCGTTTGGCCTGAAAAATAAAATACTTGATTCGATGAGGCACTGATTTAACGAAATGATGTTATCGTTTTACATGGGCATTCATTAAAGCAGATCTGATGGCACCCATCAATTTCCGTATGTTCGTTGGAAAAGGATCTTTGTTACGAATGGCTCTCTCAATCTCATACCATAGGCGTTCAACTGAGTTGAAATCTGGGGACTGTGGGAACCATTTTACCTCTTTGAAGTACCTGTCGTACTTCTGGAAACATTGTGTGACGATCCGGATCTTGAGACATCGTAACATTATCCTGCTCGAACAGGTACGTGGCTAGACTTTGAAATCAAGGTGAGCGACGGATGGGCGTGTATTATTTTTGCTGGGACAAGTTAAATAGCAATTTTATTTACAAAACACTGAAAGAAATAATTTTTAATGCTTTTTATTACCTGCTGCGAAAGAATTCGGCGCACTCCCGGACTCGTCCTACACACACACATACCTGGGTCGAACTAGCTACGCCACTGGTGAACCAACAAGATAACAACACAATGACTAGTAGGTTAGTGGTGTAACATGGTAGAAGATCACCTGCAACTTTTTTCTTGCTGTGAATGCATTTTCTCAATTGCTTTTCAAGATTTTGTATTTTTGCTTATGGAAATAATACTGTGCTTGAACAATTGTTTTTAACTAAAAACGTTCTACTTATTTACGTAAATCAAATTTTCTCGTCGTGACATGCAGACACAACACCTCCCTACTCCTTAGCTCCCTTCCTTCGAGCCAGAGACCTTACCTTGCACTCCTCTCCTCCAAAGCAGTCGTCAACCACACCCCGCTTCCTCACTGATACGGTGCAGGCTTAAGAGCGCTGGTATAGTTTTAGATTCCACATTGCGTTTTGGAATCCTATACTTAGCAGAACAAACAGCATAGCAATTAGTAATGACATCCCTCGGTGAGTTCCTATCTATCATCCTTTTCCCCCACCTGCCCATAAAAACACGAAAAGAGGCTTAAACTATGAATTTGGAAGAGTCTAGAGCAACTGAGTTCTCGTGGTCCTGTATTTTGACAACCTTTCTACGGATAAGTAAACAGCGCACTTCCTAGGAGAAAATGCGTAGGGGTCGAGGAAAAAACGCCAGACTCGTTAGTGAAAAATGGCACATTTTGAAATGGGTGGGAGGCAGGGTGGGGGAAAAACTTTTCCTCTCATCCCCTTCTCAACGTCCCTGTTCTGGAAGTAGCCCTTTCAACCACGAATCATCATCCACATCTACTGGTGCTCCTAGAACATAATGATGTTAAGATACCTAGCGGCATATAAATGCTGTTCCAGAGGCATGAAAAAAACCAATGCCAGTCATGAAATGATGTTAAGACATCTTGGTAGCCAGTCATGAAATGATGAAAAGGCGAAAATCGTAAAAACTTTTCAAATACGTAGAGGCAATGTAAATAGACAAAGTCGTTTCTCTCTTCATGTTTTTTCTTTAATTAACACACAGCAACCGAAAAATTGCATTTCGAAAACGCGGGGAACCCTTGATCTTGCGATAACTAGCCGTGTGCGTTCGCCTTACGCTAACGATCCACGGCGCTATATGTGTTTGTCTGTCAGCATCTGGCTTCACAAATCCGTAGGGATGTGCTCGGCAACTGAGACGTCAGATGCTGACAGATAAACACACATAGCGCCGTGGATTGTTGGCACCGCAGCGTAAGGAGAACGCACTCGGCTAGTTATCGAGAGATCTGGGGTTCCATCCCAGCGGTGTCGAAATACAATTTTTCGGTTGCTGTGTGTTAATTAAAGAAAAACGTGGAAAGAGCGATAGAGGTCTGCACGGGCCTTAATTTGGAAAGCTCGGCCCGGCCCGTAAATTTCTCCTGTTTCCAAGGCCCGGGCCGACCCGTAAAATTTCAATATTTACCAAAACACGAATTTGACACCTGGTGCACTCGGTCATTCGACTCCTGAAGAGTTTTCGTTTTCTTAATTGCTACACGTATTCTATTACAATAAACGTGAATTCAGAATATTTCTGAGACTCTGTATAAGTCACGTGACGTCCGAGGAGGGGAAGCACCCAGTATACTAAAAAATATTGCACGAAAAGGACAATTTCCGTGCCTTTCAAATTTTCGGCGTTTTCAAATTATCATTCCCTACCGCCGGACCCGATATCTTTGGCGATAAGAAGAGGGGGGGGTGTAATTCGAAAAGTACGAAATATCCAGAATTATGAGTCCGATCGTTCTGCTGGGAGAAGATTTTAAGGCTTTTTAAACTGCACCTATCTCTACTGGCATATCATATCGCTGGAACCCAATATGTCTCTCGTGTGTGTGTGGGGAGCACATTTGTGCGGCTTAAGATGCGATGTTCCAGACTTTGTGCTATCGTAGTTTTTGCACTTAGTGCACTCCACAATGTTTACCGGCCGACTAGTTTCGGAACGGGACAGTAATTTAAAATATTTCCAAATATCGATTTTCCCCTTTACATTGTCTACAAACGCATATTCTCCGGAAGCGATTTTTTTCGCGAAATCTTTCGCTTTCTTAAACTCCATTATAAGTATGGAAGGGACAGTATTTATCAGCAACACTGAACTGAGCATATGCTAAAGGAAAACAACGACAGACTGCCCAGCTAACCAGTGTCAGAGAAGTTTTGAAAACGGCTGCCTGAGAGTACAAATGGGGAAAATACGGCACAGATTTAAATACAGAAATAAGTTTCCCCCAGCCCATTTATCCCGTGCCCTTTAAGACAACTTAAAAGCTTTTCACACATCTAGAGAACAAAGTGCTGCCGACCAGAACAATAAAAAAGATCGTCTGCGAGCGGGCAGCTCGGTTTAGAAATGCTGCAGTTAATAGCCTGTCCTGAAGCATGAGAGGAGGGTAGAAGTTAGGGAGAGAGAGAGAGAGAGAGAGAGAAGGGACCACATTCACATTGAAAAACTAAGGGAGCTGACCCACTCCAGTGGTTTTGTAGTAGGGGAGAATGTCGCAAAACTTCTATTTCTTTATCAGCGGAAATTATTCAATCTTATCCTGCTGCTGTATGTTGCGAGTTTTTCAAACGAGAAAGGCACCGCACAGCGATTGTTTTGCCCCTGAAAAAAGCCCTGCTTGGCTCGTGTCAGTTTTACATTAAATATTGAAGGCCCGGCCCGTTTTCCCAACTTAGAAATGAACAAAGGCCCGACCCGGCCCGGGCCCGTGCATACCTCTAAAACAGAGTTTCCACTTTTAGGAAATCAATTTTCAACACTGGAAAATAAAATAATAGCTGCAGAATAGAGCGAGCACAGCGATTGTATAATGAATTAGCTTTATTTTGCTTTCCGCTAAGCTAATTATAATGAATAAGCTCTTTCTACCAGCTAAGTATAATGCTTCTGCTACTGAATGATATGCTTGTACTAAGCTTCAAATAGTGAATTCAAATGGTTGTTGTTACTAGTTAATTAAGAACATGAATAAAGTCTCCTGCTAGTAGTGTAGTAATAGTATTGAACAAACTTATAACTGGTAGTAATGTTGTAGCAGTAATTAGAATGTATAAAGTCTTAACGCTGGTTGTTAATGGTAATAAACTAATGATATAAACCTAACAGCCAAACAGAGGTCTGACAAAAACTATTAATTGAGAAAGACGTACTTACTCAAAGCTTTTTTTATTATGCGACTCTTGGTCATCCAAAGCACTCACACAACTTGTTTCACAATAATGAAGAATCAAACTAATGGCATAGAACGAAACTCTCTCCTCTAGTATAACAACAAAAGCTCTCCTTATAACAACAAAATCTCTCCGTACAACACCAAACGCTCTCTGAACGCGCCTATATATACTGGCTACCACCACGTCATGACTTACACTCATTGCCAGATCTCATTCATCGGGTGAAATAATATTTCGTTCAGTAAGAAGATAATTTACATAGTAAAATAAAATAACCAGAGATAGTAAAATCAAAAGGAAAGTGAATATAGAGTATACGTTACAATTGGTCTAATGACCAAACGCAGTTGAACAACATAATCACTCCTAAAGTTACTGCATTAAACCCAAGGAATACTGCAGAAGAAAAAATAAATACGTTCACTGGAACAATAAAAAAAAGTAACACTGCTCTACAGTCCAATGAAAAAAATTGACTCTGAAAATGCGTTGTTGAATAGAAAACTGGATGGAGAAATAGAAAATCCTGAATTGTTTACAAGCCCTATAGTAGCATCTCCAAGCATGGAACTCGAATCAAAAGATCGTGAGTATTCACCCAGATCTCTAGAACTAGAAGATGATACTGATTTGCATATAGTGCTCAAGAAAATCCAGAAACTTTACAATCCGAAAAGAAAATTTTACATTCCATTCCTCTTATAAGTATTAGTGATTTAGAATCCAAAGATTCAAGAGTTTCAGGTATTCTTACCTCGCCCCCCACCCTCAAAAAAAAAAAAAAAAAAAGAAAAGGAAAGAGATGAAGCAAAACTTCATGAATCAAAAGAAAAAGGATGAAAAGAAAAATACTAATACTCCAGGAAGGAAATAAACTTATTTTTTTGTAAGATGAAACAAACTTCTTTTTTTTTATTTCCATGAAGCAAACTCTAAACTGCATTGGACCTTCTTACTGGAACTCACTGCCGACGGAATTAACCTCTTTAAATAATACTAACCTTTTAAAAAAAACCCTAAAAAACTACATCATGAACTGCTGCCACTAGATCAACGACTGCGGTGGAGAGGGATCGTTATGTATATATATTAACACTTATCTTTTGCCATTGATATATATTGAAATAATATTTTCTTTTCCTGTTGCCACTGTATTTAACTTAATTATTTTAAGATTATCTACTATTTCTTTTCACTCACCTTGTAATTCTTGTTCAGGGAGCATGGGACTTTCTCTGGCCTTTTTGACGTTTTTTCCATGCTCCCTTGCTGTGCTTGTTTCCATATACATGTAATTCAACCTCTCCTGCACAGCAAAAATAACCGAATTGAATTGAATTGAATTGATATTCTACAAAGTTACCACTGGTAATTTGTATAAATCAGTTTTGATCTCTCTTAAAGAATTTTTTTTAATATAGCAATAAAATTATTGACAAGAAAAGAATGACTGAATTAGTTAAGGCTTTTTCTTTTCAAAATCAAAAGAATTGAAAATTCTTTGAACTTCTCAAAATTTTTAAAAAGAAAAATATGAAAAAGTATAGCACATCCTACAGCCCTATGTACAGCTTTTCAACCGAGCTGTTTGGCCCCAGTTCCTTTTTATGAAAGATAACTCCCGTCCTATAATAGAGCTTGGATAGTCGACGATTACCTGAAGAGTGAGAATAAGAACAGGATCGAATGACCCGCGAGATCTCCGGTTCTGAACCCGATAGAGCATATTTGGGATGCCCTAGATGGAGTTTTTGCAAACCGGCAGCCCCATCCCTGGTACTCCTATGCGCCTTGGTGGAGGAGTGGAACTTATTGTCCCAAACAATAGCACGAGAGCTGGTCGTGAGAGCCGTGTCCCTGTTCGGGGTAATTACAATCCCTATCAGGTCCTCGAAATCCGCGCCACTTCCTGCATCACTTTTGGACTGCCATGCTATCATGCACATGCTCCCTCCTCATGCGTTGATGGCATTCCTTTTCTGCTGTGCATAGCTGCGTTATTGATGTATTTGTGTCCGTACCAAATCTCATTATACTCGGTTATGTAGATTTTGCATTATTCATGATTCTGCGTTTGTCAATTTAATTTTGGACACCAGTGTAGTTAAGTCCGTTCTCGAAAGGAAAATGGAAACATTTGTGAAGAGTGATACTGCTCTTCAAATCTTCACAAGTTGAACAAACACCACACAAAGATTAAAGACAGATTAATGTGAATTATCTCTTTAATATACACTGTTCGACAATGAAATTTCTCCACACAGAAAGAGTGAGCCAAACGAACAGAAAACCAACAGACACAGAATACGAGGTGCATAATTCATGATTTAATTTCCAGGTGAGTACATCAGTTTGATAGAACCACGTGACAGCAATCAATGCCTTGTGTGAGCACCATGTTGCGCAATGAAACGGACGCATGGGGTGGCATTGACTCATATAGCCATCTAATAATGTCTCGGACACCTGAGACCACGCGACGTTTGCCTGATCCCATAATTCAGCGGTATTCCTGGACGGCCGAGGGGAGCCTTGTAAATGTTGTCCAATGAGGTTCTATTCGTGTTCGATTGGTGATAGGTTCAGAGTTCGCGTTATCTATGGAAGCGAATGGACCCCTGGTAAGCACATTCCGAAGATGTTAGCGGCGTGTGGGCGAGCATTATGCTGCTGGAAAACTGTTTATCTGATACCACTAAGAAATGGAAGCAACATAGGCTGTAAAACGACATCTATATACCATCCCAAAGAGAGTTACACTTAAAATAGTATAACTATGTTAGTAATCCGAATTCAGTGGATTAAAATAGAAATCAATAATTAGTTTCTGCGTTCAAAGCTATGCTTTTGCTATTTACTATGAGTTAAGGTAGTTCTTGCGGATTAATATGCTAGTTTATAAATATTCGGTAATCGTCTCAATATCCCACGGGAGTTCAGACCTACATTTTCCAAACTTCAGTTCACCGTCCAAGCCGTGACGGTGATGTCCGTAGACGCCGTTACGGTTGGTAGAAAACTCCTACACCGGAATACCCCCACACCGTAAAACTCCTACACTTTCTTGTGCCATTAGGAAAACTCCCACACTTTGACAAGATCTCCGAACGAAGATCTTGTCAAAGTGTGGTGTAGGAGTTTTCCAGTGTGGAAGTTTTTTCGCGGTGCGTGAGTTTTCCTCCTAGCAGTAGAAGAAAGTGTAGGAGTTTATTGGTGTTGCAGTTTTCCTGTGTAGGAATTTATCTGGACACCCCCTCCCGCTACAGCGAGTGAAATGTCTTCCGTAGAGGGTTGTGGATTCACAGTTGCCGTGCGACAGATTTGCCGATCGATGAGTGCTCCTGGCCCCAGTCCCTCTACGACGACTGGCGGTGACTTCTTGTAAACTATGGTATCAATGGCGTCCAAATGTTCTTTCATCTTAATTCTACGATATGGAAACCTGCACGTTGGAAAATAATGTACAATTCTTGTCATGTTCATAGCTCCCCGATGCAAAAGGCATCACTCTAATGCAACTCTCTGAAAAGGAGATACATCTGTGAACAATGATACAATTTGCCTAGCGGGGAAAATCGTGCTTCTGGTAAGCACCAAAAGCAGTTTAAAAATGATGAACTACATGCATTGCATATGCATATTTTTCATTCTAATATGAAGGACAAGAAAGACAACACCGAATTTTCGGTTGTAATGAGCACGTCTTTTCAATCCGTTCTGACGCGAATTTAATTTATCAAAGCTACTCAAATTCAAAAGAACCGGTTTGGAAAGCAATCAACGGGTTCCAATAATCGATAAAACATCCAGAAATAGGAACATCTACTTAGTTCCACTTGCTGCTAAAAAGCATGTTACGAAAATTAACAAATGGCACACAAGAAGTTTTTCATAGTACAAGGAAGGTATCGGAGGCAAAGAAATTTTCAAGTCGAACAGTTAAAAGAAGAAATATAGAATGAAACGTGGATATCTACGTCTGCTAGCGGAAGAATTTAGCATAATGGAAAAGTTGAAAAAAGGCGAAAAATATGCTTTATCGAAAAAGCTATGGTAAGGAAAAAGAACTTTTCAAATACGTCTCCCGGAAGCAGAGATAGCGTAAAAAGGTTATCCGCCTTTACTTTGGGATTATCTTTGCATTATTTAAAGAGGATAATCCTCCCGTCTCTATTGTAGCGAATGGCATTTAGTAAAGAAGAAATTTCTCAATAGTGTTTCTATAAGCGGCGATACAACTGAAAACTGAAGTACAGAAACACCACCTACCGACAGAATTGTGAACTACAAAACTCTTCGTATGTTAGACTACAGTGTTCTACAAGGTAAATGGCATCCAGAGTTGAAATATTTTTTTTAAATCGCACATGTAGATGCAGAGATATTTAGAAAAACAGATTAAGCATTTGCGCCCCCTAGCGGCCAATCTGTGCACTATTTTGGAAAGAAAATACGCACAGAAAGTTTGACTAGTTACTAGTATCTGACAGAAGAAAAAATATTTTCAGTCAGGGTTATAGTCCCGTACATATTGCTGTAAACGGAAACGTGAACTTACGCCCTCTGGTGGCAGACTTGTGCGTTAAGAAAAATTTGAAATATATAAGGAACATTTCGCAGCGGAGAATGTTCCTCATATTAGGACTCTTAGAAGCAGACATATCGGCAAAAATAAGATATGCGTCTACGCCCCCTGGAGGGAAACCATACATTATTTTAAGAAGAAAGTATTCTCAAAAGTTTTTTTCGATATGAGCGGTATCGGTCTACGAATGATTTTTTTCAATCGAGCTTTCAGGAGATCAGATTTTGCTGCAAATGCACCAGATGCAAAAATTAACGCTTACGCCCGCCTGATGGCCAAACCATTCTTTACCAAATAGCAGAAATTATATGCAAAGCGTTTCCCATTAGGCGCTGTATCCGATGCAGAAATAATTTTCCAAATTGGAGTTTTAGAAGCAGAGATATCGGGGAAAACGCAATTTACCTTATCGCCCTCTAGCGGAAAGTCTATGAATTACTTGAAAATTTTGAAATTATAGGAAAAACATGTAGCACCGGAAACGCTACCCAACAAAGAAGGAATTTTTCAAATCAGACCACTGGAAGCAGAGATATTGACAAAAATAAGATATATATATACGCCCCTGGAGGAGAAACCATGCATTATTTTAAGAAGAAAATATTTCGAGAAGGTTTATCAACGTGAGTGGTATCGGTCCACTAAAGACATTTTTCAATCCAGATGTTAGAAGCTCAGATTTTGCTGCAAATACCTCAAAAGGAGAAATTAATTCTTATGCCCCCTGGTGGCCAAACAATTTTTTACCAAAAATTAGAAATTACATGCAAAAGATTTCCCATCGGGAGCTGTGTACGCTTTAGAAAGAATTTTCCAAATCAGAGTTTTAGATGCAGAGATATCAGGAAAACGCAATTTAATTTAACGCGCCCTAGGGGAACATTTATGCGTAACTTGAAAAAGTGACTATACCTAAAGTAGTCTTCGTCATAAATGGAATCGAAGGGTAATTTTTTTTTTTTTTCAGTCAGATGCTTAGAATAAAATGTATTTTGAATTCGATATCATATTCATTTACACTCTCTAGCGGCGAAATTGTGCATCGTAAAAAAAAGCGAAATGAAGTATCATCATTCGCTCATTTCAAGCTTCCCAATTAAAAAAAAAAAAAATTCAAATCGGACTAGTAGTTGCAGAGATATAGTATCCACAGGCGGACAAACCGGTGGCATAAGCACTACCTTACGACCTTTCTTACAAAAGACGTGCTAATCATCGTTTTCAAGTGCAATTATTCATAGCTTAACGTCTACTGTAGCTCCTCTTGGAACTATGTTTCACCTTTCTCAGGACTAGGGTGCGTTTATTTCTTGTGAAGACGGTTGTTCGTTTCACGTGCCACATGTCACGTGGCGGTTATCGTGCTATAGTTGTTTCATCGTTTTTCAACGCAAGTGAGTCCGAAGGGAGAGTATTCAGACACATGGCGTTTCCTTACTGCTTTAGCTCTTTAAGGAGATATTTCTCACGAAGGGTATCACCAATTATGAGTATTCACCAACTGGTCAAATGCTACAAAAGAAGGGAATCAGGATCAAGTGTTTGGAAAAAAATATTGGAGGAGTATTCTGCATTGAAGCTGGGGTTTTGGGCTCCCTAAGAAATTAAGGAAGAATGAAGGAAATGGAGTTATTTAAAATGTCCGATGCCGAGATGGGAGAAAGGTGAAATTAAATATGGAAGGAAAAACTAAACAGCAAGATAACATAGGAAGAGGAAAGAATAAGCAAGAACTGATACAGAGGGTGTTCAGAAAAGTATTCATCCATATTTACACATATACCAGCCCAGTCGCAAGGTGTCAAATTGAAACAAAACCAGAACAAAGTTCAGAATTTTTACTTCAATTTATATATTTTATTTTTCTGCATACTTCTCCTCACTTTCGAAACAAATACTCCAATGTTTAACAAGTTTTTTAAACCCATCTCTGTAAAAATCTTCAGGTTGTTCTCAAAACCGTTTCCTCCTCGTGGCTTGAACATCTTCGTCACGGGTGAATTGAATTCCTTTCATATGCCTCTTGAGAGCAGAAAACGATAAGAAGTCTGAAGGTGCCAAATCTGGACTGTGGGTACGGTGTTCAAGAACTTCAGACCCGATTTTCTGTGCGGCCTCTGAAGTGGCGTGGTGTTTGGTGTTGTCGTGTTGCAGAATGATTGGCTTTTTTTCCCCATGCACGCGGTTCATTCTTTGTTTTAACTTTTAAGGTATCCACGTAACTCTCAGAGTTGAAAGCCATACCTTTGACCATGTACTCCTGATGAATAATGTCTCTGTAATCCAAGAACACAGTGAGCATGCACTTCCAAGAAGGAATTTGAGTTGTCAATGTTTTCGCTCGAGGAGAAGACTTTTAAGTTGTCAATGTTTTCGCTCGAGGAGAAGACTTTTAAGTTATCAATGTTTTCGCTCGAGGAGAAGACTTTTAAGTTGTCAATGTTTTCGCTCGAGGAGAAGACTTTTAAGTTGTCAATGTTTTCGCTCGAGGAGAAGACTTTTAAGTTGTCAATGTTTTCGCTCGAGGAGAAGACTTTTAAGTTGTCAATGTTTTCGCTCGAGGAGAAGACTTTTAAGTTGTCAATGTTTTCGCTCGAGGAGAAGACTTTTAAGTTGTCAATGTTTTCGCTCGAGGAGAAGACGGGTGTCTGTATTCCAGCGATTGATTTTTCACTACTGGGTCATAATGGTGAACCCAGCTTTCGTCACCAGTTACAATGCTTTCGAGAAAACCACTTTCATATTTCTCATAGCGAGCAAGCAACCTGTGGCATGTTTCAAGTCTTGATTTCTTGATTTCAGTCGTTAGGTGACGCGTTACCCAACAAGCACACTTTGTTGCCAAACTACCAAACTATGAACATGCCGTTTTATACACGATAAAAATGACGAAAATTGCATTTAAAAACCTTTAATGATAAGTTAAAACCAATTTCATAAGTACTTTCAATCCTACTTTAGGACCATCCTCAGATGAAATGAACACGACCTAGAGATCACACAGGTTAATATAACAAGCACATTGCCAGATTACCGTATACGCATGATTAAAGTTCAACACACTATTGACGTAAGCAATTAATGTCCTATGAAATTGAGTCAGCATTCATGGTGAAGAATAGGGTTGTGACGTCCAGACCGTATGAGGTTCTTCCATACTCCCGATACAGATACCGGAACCTCATCATTGCAGCACCAGTCCATATTCTTAAGAATTAACAAACTTTCTGCTAATAACAAAGCTGACTTACTTGATGGGGTCACCACTACAGCCGATTTGTCCCATTCAGGTTCATATCCTCCTCCGCAAACAGTCCTTGTCAACGCTGTGTTTTGTGCACCATTGCGGATACTATATTTGTGTTCCATAATTCTAGTCTGTAATTTCCTGGATGTAGAGCCGATGTATGCAGACTCCAAGTTATCCACATCATTAGAACGCAATGGAATATTGTAAATGCCCCATTTGTCCAAGTCCTACACAGAATCTCGGTCGCTGCAGATCAGGGTGCGGATGTTTTTCGTCCTCACCCCAAAATCAATATGATATTTTCGGCAGATATTCTTTAGGGCTTGAACAATGGGCGGCACATATTGTACTGATCCTACATATCTAGAGATTCGGTCTTCACTGGACAGCGTGATAGTTGTCCGGTTCATAACTCTGTGAATTACACTCCGTATCATGTCCTCAGAGTACCCGAAGGCTCGAGCCTGGTGCCTGATTATCTCTAGCTCCAAATTACTAAATTGTGAAAAGGACGAATGCGAAATGGCACGTTTGACCAGGAAATGAAAAGCTGACATCTTCTGACACCACGGGTGAGCTGACGTAAAGGGAATTAGAGATGGAACTGCAGAAGGTTTGCGATAAACCGAATAAGTAACATTTTGCAAAACTGGGTTCCGAGCTATTAAAATGTCTAAATAAGGAAGTGAAAAAATATTTTCCATTTCTACTGAAAACTTAATGGAAGGATAGAAGGAACCAAGTAAGTCACCAAATTCTTGTAAATCATCATTAGTAAACGGCCAGAAAAGTAAAATATCATCGACATATCGCATGTAAAGAATTGGAGAAAGCCTACACTGGCTAAGAGCTTGATTTTCTAGATTCTGAAGCAGAATTTCTGCTAAAACCGGGGACAGGGGGGATCCCATAGGAGCCCCTTCCAACTGCCGATATATTTGGTTATCAAACTTGAAAAAAGACTTGTCTTTGATTAGCTGAAGAGCCTGGTAAATAGCCTGAACCTCTGCCTGTGGGTAAAATCCTGAAGATGTCAGCAAAGACCTAATAAGGTTGTAAACCGTGCCAAAAGGAATATTGGGAAATAACGAAATAATGTCTAGGGAGACCAAACGGAAGGGTTTACCATAAAACTGAAAAGAGCGCAATTTTTCAACAGCCTGTGTGGAACTTAAAAAATCTTGGTTTATAAAATCTTCACTAAAGTTCTTTCACACCGCTTAAAGGTAACACTGGACATTGCTCAACCGAGAGAACAAGCTAGATTCAGGAGTGACTACAGCACTATAGATCATATCCACGTACTGAGAGAACTAATTGAAAGAGCGAGGGAATATGAACTTTCATTGTGCACGGCTTTTATCGATTATGAAAAGGCCTTTGATTCGGTGCAACCATCAGCTGCAACCATCAGCAGTTACAATGGCTTTGAAATCCTGCGGTATTGAAGACGCATACATTAATATTATTAATAACATCTATGAAAATGCAAGGGCAAAGATTCGGCTGTTTGAAAGTACAACACACATAAAAATTGGAAAGGGGGTGAGACAAGGTGACACTATATCTCCCAAACTCTTTAACGCCACATTGGAAAATGTCTTTCAATCACTGAACTGGGAAAACAAAGGGACAAAGATTAATGGAGATTATCTAACTCACTTTCGTTTTGCTGATGACGTAGTCATTTTTTGCAACTACCCCATCAGAGCTGCAGAGTATGATCCAGGAACTTGCAGACAAGAGTAAAGAAGTGGGATTAAAAATGAACTTTCAGAAGACATAACTGTTGTACCATGCCTTTACAAAAAATGAAGATTTATCGATTGATGGGGAAAAGCTGGAGATAACCAATACCTATATTTATCTTGGACAGCAGATATCAAGTGAGGGTCACCTTGATGAAGAAATTAATCGGCGTATAAAACTTGCCTGGAGAGCTTTTGGAAGAAACCGTATAATTTTCAAGAGCAATATGCCATTATGTCTTAAAAGAAAAGTGTT
Organism: Macrothele yani; assembly: GCA_039090855.1. Classification (NCBI taxonomy): domain Eukaryota; kingdom Metazoa; phylum Arthropoda; class Arachnida; order Araneae; family Macrothelidae; genus Macrothele; species Macrothele yani. The sequence continues at coordinate 37,223,354 of CM077026.1, read as the reverse complement.
TGATCAATGCATTCTTCCAATGCTTACATATGGTGCAGAGACGTGGACCTTAACTAAAAGAGACATACAAAGACTGCAGACAACTCAAAGAAGAATGGAGAAGTGCATGCTTGGTGTAACCAGGAGAGATAAGGAGAGGAACTCTTGGATCAGAAAAATGACAAGAGTGGAAGACATCATGATCAGAGTAAAATCCCTGAAATGGCAATGGGCTGGACATATTGCCAGAAGGACTGACCGTCGATGTACAGTTGAAATTTTAGACTGTATTCCAAGGGACAGGAAAAGACCCAGAAGAAGACCACGTGTGAGATGGTTAAATAAAATTCGAAAGTATGCGGGAGTGACGTGGAGGAGACTGGCACAAGACAGACCGTTGTGGAAGAAACTTGGGGAGAACTTCATCCAACAGTGGATTGATAATGGTTGACAATGATGATGATGATTAAAACAGCTGTTCCTTTCTTATTTCCCTTCTCATCACATGACTGAGCCTAATCTGTGCACGAGGGTATTTCCAAGAGACTTTCGGAAAGATGAAATAAATAGATAGATAGATAGATAGATAGATAGATAGATAGATAAGCAAAAAGAGAAAGTAGTTGCTTCTTCAAGTAAAATAATATTCCTCAGTTCGAGCTTTTGATTTTCTTTAACCTTTTATAAACTCTCACTTTGAATTGAATTACTTTACATACGAACGACGCCGAAGAAAATCAACAGGATTAGCTGAGTATAATGAACGTCAATGCGTCAAACACATGAAAGAGACAAGGATCAATTGCAACAAAGAAGAAAGAAGTCAGAGAGTGACCGCACTCTGTTAATGACTGGGCCTCACCACGCGCCAAAAATTTGTACTAACGAGTTTCCATCAGAAAACTTAGTTTATCAGTTCAGGACCCATTTCCCTGAACAAAAAGGCGACGTGCATTTTCTTCGCCTTGAGCGGAAGTTTGACTTCTTTATGCTGTTTCCATCCTCTTGGCTTCATACAAAACGGCATCCAAAGCAAGAACAAAAGAAAGTAGAAAAACACGAATATAAAAACCTCATAAAATCGGTTGATGAATTAAGCGGCATCTTGCCGACCATTTATTTGCAAGCTCCTGTCTATTACTTTAGCCGCTCTTCAGAAGATTTCCTTGCCTACCCTCCCCGTGAAGTTTCCTTCGCTCACTTCCCTTTTTGTTTCATTCCCATTCCAGAAACCTTTCTTTCGCCGCTCGGCATTCTGAGGGATGCGCCTGTAATAGCTTCCCTGTCAACCTGATAACAGATAAAGTCTGGAAGCTGATACAAAAGCAGCCATCATTTTTCATATTTTCCCATTGTGCTGTTGATCCCCCCCCCCTTGTACCCTCCCCATTGCAGCCAAGCCAAGCGTTTCAAGTAATTTGTAAGCTATTGTTAGAGCACTGACGGTTGCTCATTAAAGAGGTTATGGATGAGGTTGGATTCCGGACATCATTCCACCCCCTAGCGGACCCTAGGAGAAGCGCAAGAAGCGGCGACGATTGATTAGCAATCGGTTGCCATTGTTTACTGTAATAGTCTTTTTACTTATCGGCCTCTGAAATCGTCTAGGCTGTTTATGAATAAGAAAATTCTTCGGGGAAATTGTGTGAGGAAAAAAAGTAAAGCATAAAAACATGAAGACAAATGCGCTGCAGATTTTATTATTATTACCCATAAGCTGACATTTATCATTGCTCTCACGGGGAGGATGATAGTTTACTTGATCGGCGTAAAAGAAAACAATATTCCAGTTATAATTTATCTATTTCATTGTCTTGACGCGTATACATAATAAGGACGCTATTTTCGTTGTCGGTACATTTATTCTGAAGTTAAATAGGTTATTGATAAGCTCTTATTTCTGAAGCGTTTGTATTCGATAGACCATGATGATTGGTTGAAAACATTCTCTGTCATTTCTGAAAGAGTTGGGTCTTATTCTTTTTATTTATTATGAAAGACGGCATTTCTTATTTTGTGAAGAGAAAAAAAGGGATGAAGAAGAAAACTAGAAAGTAAAAAAAAAAAAAAATGCAGCTAAAGTTGACCGATGAAGTATATCTGCGTAGCAGACATTCCTGAAACATTTCTTTATCTATATGAGGAAAATTCCCTGCCACAATAAACTACTCTTTTCAAGTGATAAAAGAATTCTTCCTTGACAAAACCAAACTGTACCTGTTACATAAAGAACAGTTACTGTCATGGATAAGAATACATTTGTGATCGTCCTGTACGATTTTTATGAAGAAGACATGCTCTCAGGAATAGTAAATGTTTTCAGATTTTCGCAAATGTTTTGCAATTTTCCGTCGTTCTTTGATAAAGATCTTTCATGGAACAAAATTTCTCGGAAATCTCCTTAGCAGCTCAACACAGTTAGGAAAAACAATTTGAATTTCCATCGTAATTTCTTAAAGAAAAGTTTACACTGCGATGAAAAAATGCTTGAGACTTTTCTTAATTCATTTACAAAGAAAAGTTTAGCTCAGTGATAAGAAGTTCTTCGGACTATTCTAAATCCATTTACAAAGAAAACTTCACTCAGTGCTAAGAAGTGCTTGCAACTTTTCTCATAGGAGCAGACTATGGGGTGGCTAGGTGAACTTTGCCCCTCCAATAATTTTACTGGGCAAAGTTCACCCAATATTTTTCGTTCTGTTTTTTTTTTTTTTTTTTTTTTTTTTGCGGGTGTATGTCATTAAATATTTCTATACAGAAAATTGTTCCGTGCTATTCAAGCTAACGTGTGCTGTGCTAATTGCAAAAAATGCATTTCTTTTCTTCATGGAAATGTATTATTCTTTGTAAGATGGACCAAGCTCCATCTTATGAGGACGAAGCGATTTATTTCCAAAAACTTAGTAAATAAATAAGTAAAAACTTTTTCTCATATTCAGCATTGCTTATTTGATAAGAAGCTTGCTTGCCAGTCCCGTATTGTATTTGATATGTTCGCGTGATATATGGTAAATGTTTAAAGCAATTATCAAAAATAAAATAAATAAATAAAAAAACAGAAACGTATAATCTCTAGCGTTTTAATTCATCTATTTAATTTTTTGCGCTTCTCGTTCTTTGTTTGAGTAACTGCGCTACTTTCTCATACTTTTTTTTATAAATGTTTGGAAATAAAATCTCAGGATATTTTTATAAAATTACAGGCTGAATTTTATTTTTGGAAATATTAAAATTCAGCAAAATAATATTTCTGTTTCCTTGTTCATTTGCTGCTGAACAATTACAAATGCGTTGTAAAATATGCGCGGAATCTCGTAGTTTACCATTTTGCCCTTGTTTTTTATTTTCCTCTTCTCAGTGGAAGAGATACACCCTTCATACGTCTGATCTCTTCACACCTGCCCCCCACCCCACCCCACCCCCCAAAAAACAACATATTTTGGTGAAGTCGGTGCACCTGATATTTCTTAATTAGTTTGCAAAGAAAAGTTTCACTCAGTGATAAGAAGTGCTCGAGACTTTTCATAATCCATTTAGAAAGCAAAATTTTCAATTCGTAATGCTCAGTCAGTGCTCGGTCTATTCTTAATTAACTTACAAAGAAAGGTTTCATTCAGTGATAAGAAGTGCTTGAGTTCATAATTCACTTAGAAAGAATATTTTCAATCATTGATAAGAAGTGTTTCGGACTATTCTTAAATCATTTGGGAAAATATTTTCAATCAGTAATAAAAAGTACTTCGGACTATTCTTAATTCACTTACAAAGAAAAGTTTGACCCAGTGATAAAAAGTGCTCCAGACTTTTCATAATTCGTTTCGAAAAAACATTTTCAATCAGTGATAAGAAGTGCTTCGTATTATTCTTAATTTACTTACAAGGAAAAGTTCCGCTCATTGATAAGAAGTGCTTGGGACTCTTCTAATTCTTTTACGAAGAAACTTACTCTGTAAAGCATCAGATGTCAGAAACAGGGCCGTCCCTAGGATGTGTGGAGCACGGGCAAATATTTGGAAAGGCTCCCTGTCAATATAAATGGTTTGATTCAAAAATGTATTACAAAATTCGTGGGCCTATATGGGAAATACTGCTCTATCGATGAAGATTTAGAATGGTGCTTAGAGAAGACAACTTACGTATTTGTTTATTGTCCTATCAGTTCTGTCTTGAACTCCTTAGGCCATAATCACTATATTTCTAAAGTGTGACCTCTTTCAATGATGACCATGGTCTCTCTAGAGATTTACATAATAGCCATGACCACGAGAGTTTTCCAGCTCTCGACAATGAAACAAATGTCGAAAAGGAGGACTTTGGTCACTTGTTTTCGGAATCTCGAGGGAAAACTTATCGATTTCATTGGCAGCAAGCCTCATTGCAATGTATCACATTGAGACGAACGGAATGATGTGTAACATGCAGGAGGTATGGTTGAAATCCGGATTGCAAGACACAGTTTTTCAATTATTTGAGTGAATTAAAAAGTCATTGCCGTTTTGAAGAGTTGTCCTATGTCAGGCAAATACTTGGTGCGCATGCGTTATGTTGATAAGCACAACGCATGACCGAAAAACTGGTATCGCCTTATTGATATATATACACTGAGTGTCCACTTTATTATGACCACCCCCTCAGTACTTCGTCCACCTTTTGCCTTTAATACTGCGTCGATTCTTCGTGGCATGGACTCCACGAGATGTTGATAGGTGGTTTGTGGAATCTGAGACCACGCTTGATTAATAGCACTTTTCAGGCGTGTGAGATTGCAGGGTTGTGGATCCAGCTGTCTGATGGCTCGTCCAACTTCATCCCACAAATTCTCAATGGGGTTGAGATTTGTAGATTGTGGGGGCCACCTAAGCAAAGTAAACTCACCGGCATGTTCCTGAAACCAATCCTGTACAATACGAGCACTATGGCAGGACGCATTATCTTGTTGAAAGTAGCCATCGTCATTGGGATAAACCTTCCACATGACAGGATGCACTTGGTCCGCAACGATGTTTAGATATGATGTGCCAGCCAGACACGAATTAAAGGGCACAAAGCATGCCAGGAAAACATTCCCCAAACCATAACGTTGCATCCAGCAGCTTGAAGGGTTGTAGCAATGCATTTGGGATCCATGCTTTCGTGCTGTTTCCACGAAATTCTCACTCGGCCATCGGCATGGTGCAACTGAAAATGTGATTCATTGAACCACATAATTTGTTTCCAATTATCGACAGCCCAATCCTTGTGCTCCTGTGCGAACTGGAGACGTTTTTTCTTGTTAACTGCAGACAGCAAAAGTGTTCGAACAGGCCTTCGGCTGCCATATCCCATCCGATGCAGTGTACGGTGAACAGTGCGTGCAGAGATCATTTGAGGGGATCCTTGATTAAGATGGTCTGTAATTTGCTGGACTGTTGCCCTTCTGTTGTCTGTTACCAGTCTAGACACTCTCCATTCCGCCCGAGCAGTCACTAGTCGATGACGACCACACGTTTCACGTAGAGACCCAGTTTTTTGGCTGACAGTCCAGTCTTTAAACACTTTAACAACAGCTGCTCTGGAACATTTCACGAATGTGGCGGTTTTGGTGATGCTCGCTCCATGGCTCCGAGCTCCTACAATCATCCCACGTTGAAAGTCTGTCAAATCGCATTTTTTACCCATCTCGTCACCCAAAAATTACTTCTACTACTGTCGCAAGCACTAATCTTTCCCTTTTTACACTAGCGTCGCCCTCTGTCTCAAGCACTAAGCTTTCCCTTTTTATACTAGCTCATTTTCTTAAAACTGTCAGGTGGTCATAATAAAGCGGCCACTCAGTGCATATACTGTATATATTTTTATTGGAGGTTTAACGACCACCGTGAGCAACTCAATGGGCTATAAGCAGTCGCCCGTCCCTAATTTAGGGTTACTGGTTCCAGGAAAAAGAGAGACCCAGTGCCTTAAGACAAACATAACATCCATGCCTCACCGGGATTTGAACCCGTACCCCTTTCGGACGAATGATCAGAAGCCATCCCTTAGACCACTGCGCCTTGTTGATACAAAATAGGAGCTCACGCTGCCGTGATTTATTGGAAATTTTTCTGTTGCCAAAAGCTGTGGTCGAGGAATACATGATCCGAATGCTCTTACGGATTTTCTTTTAAAAGAAAGTTGACTGCTACAGCTGCAGCGAGGTAAATTTGCGCTGTGAAAGGTGAGGGAGCAGTGTGAAAGAACGGCAAGGTTTTCGTTTCAGCGATTTCAAATGGAGACTGCAGTCTTGAAGACAAAGCACGTGCTGGAAGATCTTCGACCGTAAATTCTGAAGCTGAGCTTCAAGCCGTAGAGTCAAATCCGCAAACTAGCACTAGACAACTATCAAATTAGTGGGAATAAATACCTCAGTCCTCAATTGTTCGCGAACTCCACAAACTCAGCAAGACGCGCTTAAGACTTCCACTACCGCGGGACGCCGAACGTCGTCATACGATACTTAACCCTGGTGCCGAGCAGCGTCGTGATTGTGGCTTAACATTTTCCTTCCTAAAACCTTCGGCACTTGAAGGGAGGTATCTGTTTTGTTACTGAAACTGAGAATGAGTATCCAACTGTTTACAAATGACAGCGGTTTTGGAATAGCGGAATTTTTTCCGCATGGCTTAGGAAAGGGAAAGTAAGTTGACTCCCCATAAACTAAACACTGCATGCGCTTTTCATTGCAATCTTTATACTCTTTTGAACGTCACTGTTTCGGTGTCATACGCGAAGCGACCGTGCGCCAAGCGACCCTCTGGAAATCGTACCCTGTTATATTTCATCGTGGACGAAGCGAGCCTGCTAATCGAATCATTTTACTTATATATATAAAGACAAATCGTAGTCAAATTATTTACATCTAATTAATTAAGTGCTTACATCTTTTGAATTTTGTAGCTTTTGTCCTTAGTCGAACTTTGTAACATAACTTAATGCTTTCAGGTATTTTTTAGGCCTTTAGAATTTCCAAATTCCGCCATGATATTGCGAATACGTTCGTCTACTTGTATATACATTTTCTTCCTTTTTGGATCAAGTTCTCTTAATTTTTTTCATTGTTGTTAGTGCATCACACATTTTGACTCTTCCTTTAGGCATTTAATAAGTTCACATATATTTGGCTGTTTTTTTCCTAGCATACTGTTTAATTTTGAGTTCCATCCTTCGACGGCGTTGTTGGCTCCATGGCTCTGGCCATCTACGTTCCACATTTGAATTGGAACATTAGAAATTTCCATACCTTGAGATTAACAGGGTCGCTTCGTTCACGATGAAATACACTGGCGTGCAAAAATTAAGGACGAGACGGTTTTTCGAATGTAACGTCGTGCAGAAGTGTTCAATATCGACTCAAATCATACCATAAGATCCCCAAGATGTAAGAATATGGGACAAGTGAGCAAAACCGTCCAAACAAGGAATCCAAAGGATACGAAGGCACTTTATTTAAAAGGTAGCTTCGAGCACAACTGGACAGAAGACAGAAACGTCCATGTGATAGGCGGCTGCCAAGAAAAATACATTCTTTAGTAGGGGATATGATCACTCCTGACTGCGTTGCAGGATTTACATCTGTCCATGCTGAGGACGAGGTTGTCAAGGAGCTGTTCAGGCATCGCGGCCCATTCCTCTTGTAGCGCCAATCGCAGTTGCGGAATCGTTGCTGGTGACTGGTGACGTGCTGCCAAGCGTCTCCCGAGAAGGTCCCACACGTGTTTGATTGGATTTAGGTCCGGGGACCTTGCGGGCCAATCCATGCGTTGAATATCTTCACTCTCCAACAGCTCTCCGACAGCCACTGTACGATGAGGTGTAGCGTTGTCGTCCATGAAGAGGAACTCAGGACCCACAGCATCTCTAAACAGACGCACGTGAGGCAGGAGAACCTCGGTACAATAGCGGACACCAGTGACTGAACCTCCTTGGAAGATGTGGAGGTCAGTACGGCTACCAAGCATTATACCGCCCCAAACGAGAACTCCGCCACCTCCAAACTGGACCCTTTTGATGATGTTGGAGGTGTGATTGAGTGTTCCCTTCTCTCTCCAGATGTGTATACGTCCAGAATCGCTCGTCAGACTAAATCGGCTCTCATCCGTAAAGAGAACTAGACCCCATTGCTGATGTGTCCAGTTCTTGTGTTCCTGGCACCACAGGAACTGCCGTCTCCGATGAGCAGGCGTTAATGGCACACACCATGCTGGTCGTCGTGCAAATATACCACCTTTGTGCAGCCTCCTGGCCAGGGTAAAACGCGATAACGGACGTCCAGTTGTCTGTTGCATGTGCCTTACAATTTCTCCCGCTGTCTGCCGTCTATCTCTTCTCGCCTGTAGGACAATATACCGTCCGTCCGCCGCCGTGGTTGCTCGTGGACGACCACTGCTAAACTCTCGGACAGCTGTTCCTGTCGTTTGAAATGCTCTCCAAGCTCGTGAAACGATGCTGTGAGCGATCCGGAACTCCTCCGCCACACTAGTCACACTTCGACCTTCTTGCTACTTCCCAATGATGCGACCTCGGGTAAAGTCATCCAGATGTCGTCTACTGGATTGCCTGTTGGCCATATCACACGGTGGCAGCAACTCGACGTCGTTGAAACCGATGTACACCGTGGAATAGCTTTCACCGAATTGCTGAGCGTAAACGGCCCTTGTGCTTTATACCATTCCGACACTCCCCCACCCCTACGTCATGCTGCATAAATGCGCATGCCCTACCGTACCGGACCCTAGTCTATCTCTTGAGTGGTCTTTCGGTCCGTTCTGCCTGCTCGTTCCGCTGTTATGCTAATTTCTCCTCTTCGTCCTTGATTCTTGCACACCAGTGTATAACAAGGTCGCTTCGCGCACGATTTTCTACAGGGTCGCTTGGCACACGGTCGCTTCCCGCACGTAATCACTGGTTCTGCGGTGAAGGGAACTAACTGTCAATAAATAAATGCTTGAGTGGCAATAAAAATAAGATGTTTCTTAGAGTTTATACGCAGGAGGACAGCCTATTGAGGACGCTAAAGGAATTTCAAGGAAACCCATATTGATACCAATACTTTGTTTTGTGGAAACGACGGTTAAATTCATACAGGCTATCTCCGGTCCCCCTCAAACAAAAGTTTATCGACAGTCACATCCTGCCGTGGAAATAGATGATCCCGATAATTTGTCACCACATGCAGAAACGTAATCTTTTAGCAGCTGTAGTACGACCAGCAGTGAAAGTGAAGAATACGACGTTCTCCCTCATACTCCGCCTCAACAGATTTTACCTACACATTAGTATGATATTTCCGACGTCACGAGAATATTTCTCTTCACTAGTGCACTAGGAATGAAAATTAATATGACAGGTATTGGACCAATCGAATTTTTCAATCTTTTTGCGACTGAAGAATTGTACAATGTATTAATTACCGTCCACAAGATATGCACATCTACAGCATATACATTGCTTTGCAATGCATATCTTGTAGACGTGTTTATATCCCTGGAGTTACTGAAGGTTATAATTACAAATATCAATAAATTTACTCGTATTTTGGAATAGCTAAGTCATGCAAAGTTATGAGATCCGAACACAGCTAGGGTGATCCGAACGCATAGCAGCTCATCCGTGATGCCGCGTAACGCCTTGTGGCGTTCCGGGAGATTTGCTTGAGTTTCCTACCGGCACCGCTTGCTTGCTGTTAAAATAGCACAGCGGCAGCGAACGTGATAAGCTGTCGACAAGTACTCCATGAACTGACTGCTGCTCAAGCGCACCGACGTGTGTATGTGTGTTGCCAATTCCAGGGGAATACCGAGGACGACCGTTTTTTTAGGCGAATTGTGACATGTGATGAAAAGTGGATACTTTTCCGGAATACTGACATGAGAGAGCAGTGGTTAGATCACAAAAAACCACCACAACCAGTCGCCAGAAGGAAACCATTTGAGCACACAATTATGCTATGCTTATGGTGAAACTCTGAGGGCCCCATTCATTGGGAATTGGTTCCAGATGGCCGAGCCATTGATGCGCAGTTGTACTGTGGGCAGTTAGAGCGGATGTATGCCGCTTTAAGCGGAAAGTGCCCAGCTCTGGTGCCCCGTAAACGAGTTATCCTCCAACAGTTGACCGGGCACGACAAGCTCCCGCTCATCGTGCCCGGTCAAATAAGGAAAAAATACAGAAGGTTTTGACCTAAGGTTTTGGCCCTGCTTATAGTCTGGATCTTATGCCTTCGGAAGACCTCTTATTCAGGTCCATGGCACATTTTCTACGTGGACAATAATTCCAAAACATCCACGATGCGCAACTTGGGGACCAAGACTTTTCCGGCTCGAAACCGAAGGACTCGCCGTGGATTTTTTTTATTGAGGGTTAACGACTACCGTGAGCAACTCAATGGGCTTTAAGCACTTGCCCGTCCCTAATTTACTGCCACTGACTCCAGGGAAGGGAAAGAGAACCAGTGCCGTAAGACAAACACAGCATTCATGCCACACCGGGATTCGAACCCGGACCTAACTCGGACGAATGATCCGAAGCTATCGCGTAAACCACTGCGTCACCGGCGCGGCAAAGGGGTTTCAAGACATTGCATCACGATAGTGTAGTACCGTCAAATACGATGGAGTCTGTTTCGGAGATTAAACTTTTACTTTTATGCATGCATAGACGTTTCCGTCATCTGTCAGTTATATTACACGTTTCCGTCACCTGTGAGTTATATATTATCACGTTTCCGTCATCTGTCATTTATATTACCCTGGTATATACACGATTGCGTGCATTTAGATTTTCTATTGATACACCAGCGCACATAAGGTACAAAGTGACATAAAAATATAAATTATCACAAGTTTGTTCTGGAAAATTTATTTTTCTTTCCTTCATTTCAGTAAAATAATTATGTTGTACTCCTGATTTCACATAATGTATGTTCTTTTGAGAGTAATGCCAAATTAGATAAATTTCTTGAGTCATTGTAGATCTAAGATAGTTTTTATTTATTTCGATTCAGATAACCTTTGCTCTGCTGACGCAGTAGTAACTGGAATTATCAGTAAAATTCCGAAAGTAATTCTGAAATTTGGATATGAATCATGTATGTTACATATAATGTTTAAATACTGTAACGGTGTTGCATATGATAAGGTAATAAAGTAACATGCGCTTAGTTGTGAAGGTCATCCATAATTATTTTGCTTTAATCGAATTTTTGTGCCTATGCCGAGCATTTTTATCTTAATAATTTTTGTGCCTATGCTGAGCATTTTATCTTAATAATTTTTGTGCCTATGCTGAGCATTTTTATCTTAATAATTTTTGTGCCTATGCTGAGCATTTTTATCTTAATAATGTCTGTGCCTATGCTGAGCATTTTATCTTAATAATTTTTGTGCCTATGCTGAGCATTTTATCTTAATAATTTTTGTGCCTATGCTGAGCATTTTTATCTTAATAATTTTTGTGCCTATGCTGAGCATTTTTATCTTAATAATGTCTGTGCCTATGCTGAGCATTTTATCTTAATAATTTTTGTGCCTATGCTGAGCATTTTTATCTTAATAATTTTTGTGCCTATGCTGAGCATTTTATCTTAATAATTTTTGTGCCTATGCTGAGCATTTTATCTTAATAATTTTTGTGCCTATGCTGAGCATTTTTATCTTAATAATTTTTGTGCCTATGCTGAGCATTTTTATCTTAATAATTTTTGTGCCTATGCTGAGCATTTTATCTTAATAATTTTTGTGCCTATGCTGAGCATTTTATCTTAATAATTTTTCTGCCTATGCTGAGCATTTTTATCTTAATAATGTCTGTGCCTATGCTGAGCTGGTTCCTCCAAAGCATGTTTCATTTTTATCTTAATAATGTCTGTGCCTATGCTGAGCTGGTTCCTCCAAAGCATGTTTCATTTTTATCTTAATAATTTTTGTGCCTATGCTGAGCATTTTTATCTTAATAATTTTTGTGCCTATGCTGAGCATTTTATCTTAATAATTTTTGTGCCTATGCTGAGCATTTTTATCTTAATAATTTTTGTGCCTATGCTGAGCATTTTTATCTTAATAATTTTTGTGCCTATGCTGAGCATTTTATCTTAATAATTTTTGTGCCTATGCTGAGCATTTTATCTTAATAATTTTTGTGCCTATGCTGAGCATTTTATCTTAATAATTTTTCTGCCTATGCTGAGCATTTTTATCTTAATAATGTCTGTGCCTATGCTGAGCTGGTTCCTCCAAAGCATGTTTCATTTTTATCTTAATAATGTCTGTGCCTATGCTGAGCTGGTTCCTCCAAAGCATGTTTCATTTTTATCTTAATAATTTTTGTGCCTATGCTGAGCATTTTTATCTTAATAATGTATGTGCCTATGCTGAATTGGTTCCTCCAAAGCATGTTTCATTTTTATTTTAATTACTGTATTTTTGTGGCTATGCCGAGCTGGTTCCTCCAAAGCGTGGGGCCCGGGTCAGGCTCCCCACTTGCCCGAGCCTTGTTCAAAAATATGGCTGGGCACTCCAAAAAACAAAACGCTCCCGTCTTGTTCTAACTAAGCATTTTTTATAGAACGCTTTTCGTACTTATAGAATAATTTGTACATCTGTTCTTCTGTAGTTACGATATCTCGGTTATGACGTATGTCTCTGATTTAAACACTTCACCGATTTCCTTGTACGTTTAACAACGCTGACAGTGAGTCAATGTAAGTGAAACATCGTTTAAAGCAAAAAGTGGTGCGGAACTTGTGAATCTAATGTAGAATGTAAAAAGCGTTTATACTATCGCCAGATGATTTATTAATTGTTACTGTTAATTGCATACTACGAAAGTGTGACTGCTGCTGCATACTATTGATGTTCTATCAAGTGTTACAAAAGACTACCTGCTACGATTTGGATCAAATAAAATTTAGGAATATCTACGAAAACGGATCATTTCTATGATTCCTAGATGTCTTTCATTTGATCAGACTTTGTTTCTTATATTTCATGTTCAACACGTGCTTTGGTAAACACTTAATCGATCACCAAAACATTAAAAATCTTCGGCGGAAATTAACAGTCAGATTAAAACAAGTTAGTGAAATCATGCAATTCATTGATTATGATAAGCTTTCCAACATACCAGAAATCATTACTCAAGTTATTACTCATTACGAGGATAATGGCTCTGGAATAAATCCCACTCGTGTGTCCTGACCTTTTCTGTGAAGGAAATATAGATCCCTCTAAAATAATTCGTATAAACAGCCCCCCTCCCCTTGAAACACATTTAGTGATTGATTTTTAATGCAAAGTGGAGTAACTGACAAATTAGTGACTTTTTAAACTTTTATAACGCTCATATATGAAAATTGCTTGTTAGCACGTCTTTTGTAAATAAATATCGCTCCTGTGCCCTGACCTTTGACCCATTTCGATGATATTCAATAGAATCGGTTCAGTTTATCTCCGGAACAACATGCAAAAGTTTTGTCGCAACAGCAGCATTTTTAAGTAAATTATGATGTATAAGGACGATGGAATGGATCCTGCTCCTATGTCCTGACCTTTGACCCCATTTCGTCCATTTTCAATAGGGTTCGTCCCCAGGTTGTGTCCCCTACTATATACTAAAATTTCATCAAAATCGAACCATTTTTACGTGAGTTATCGTGCTGACAGACAGACTGACAAAGCTGGAGCATATACGCTTTACAACCTACGGTTGGAAAGCGTAAAAAAACATTATTTGCACTGGATAGTGTAAAATATGAATATAATAATTCGAGCCCCTTTCGAATTCCTGTGCGGTGCGGTTTCGTCCCTAGAATTCTTAAATCCATTACTCTATTTGGTGATTTATCTACTCTTGTAAAAATTGGACTCTAAATTTTTTTTATGCATTCGATTTCGAAACGTGTTGTCACATGCTCTCGGAACTGTCCGGAGTGGGAAGCCTCCTGTTAACACGTTTCACGTGGGCGCTCGCAAGGAGAGGAAGTAAAACAACTGTCATCACGTTCCTCCTCGTCCGGAGAGAGAGGCAATAGGGGTTTCTACCATGGTTGTTGAACCGCCTTTCATTTCTTGTCCACTAATATGTCATCGAGTTACGGGCAAGGAAAACTCTTTCGTTCTTCTTCTTAGACGAACCCAACAAACTATCATCTTCTCGCTGTCTGGCTGGAGGTCTTCTTTTGGTGGACTTCCTTCTAAGCACGCATTAAGCTGAAACAAATCCTCTTTCTTAGCATTTACTGAAATTCTCTGAGCTGTCCTTGACATTCAAAACTGGAAAATATCCTTAGCAGCAGCCGTTTCACTCGGCAATAATGGTAATCATTATGTATATACACTGACGGAAAAAAATCCCAACACCACGAAAAAATAGTTGTAGAGGAATGAAATGGCGGCAATACATTTGTATAGGTAACATATTTAATCGATTAAGGTTTCAAGATCACAGCTTAATGTAAGCGCGAGAAGAGCCATTTTAAATGTGAAATGCTGGTACATTAATAAACGGTGTAACCGCCAGAATGTTGAATGCAAGCACGCAAACTTTCATGCATTGTGTCGTACAGGTGCTGGATCTCAGTTTGTGGGATGGAGTTCCATGCCTGTTGCACTTGATCGGCCAATACAGGGACGGTTAATGCTGGTTGGGGGTGACGCTGGAGTTGTCGTCCAATGATGTCCCATACGTGCTCGATTGGTTAAAGATCTGGTGATCTAGCAGGCCACGGCAACATGTCGACACTCTGTAGAGCATGTTGGGTTACAACAGCGGTATGCGGGCAAGTGTTATCCTGTAGGAAAACACCCCCTGGAATGCTGTTCATGAATGGCAGCACAACAGGTTGAATCACCAGACCGACGTACAACTGTGCCGTCAGGGTGCGTGGGATAACCACGAGAGTGCTCCTGCTGTCATAGGAAATTGCTCCCCAGACCATAACTCCAGGTGTAGGTCCAGTGTGTCTCGGCCGCAAACAGGTTGGTTGCAGGCGCTCACCTGGAATCCTTCTAACCAACACACGGCCATCACTGGCACCCGGGCAGAACCGGCTTTCATCAGAAAACACAACAGATCTCCACTCCGTCCTACAATGAGCTCTAGCTTGACACCACTGACGTCGCAAACGGCAGTGGTTTGGAGTAAGTGGAATGCACGCTACAGGGCGTCTGGCTCGGAGCGGTCCTTCAAGTAGCCGATTTGTAACAGTTCGTTGTGTCACTGTGGTGGCAAGTGCAGTTTGAATTGCTGCCGCAGACGCAGTACGATGCGCCACGGCCATACGCCATACACGGCGGTCTTCCCTCTCAGTAGTGCCACGTGGCCGCCCGGAACCCGGTCTTCTTGAGGCAGTACCTTTCCTTGGTCACCGCTGCCAACAATCATGCACGGTGGCTACATTCCTGCCAAGTCGTTCTGAAATATTGCGGAAAGAAAATCCACCTCGTAGCCCTATTGCTCGACCTCGTTCAAACTCCGTGAGCTGTTGATAATGGCTTCTTCGTCTTCTTAAAGGCATTCTTGACTAACATCAACACATTACGTCGAATCTAAACGATAACTAACGTTCACGAAAGTTACAGCGCGTACTTACAGCAAACCTGCTTTGCATGTTCCGAGGGGCGCTACTAGCGCCACACGTATGCGCCGAGTGCGAAATTTGCATAGACGTCATCTTACAGATGTACTCTCACCGCCTACCAACTGTTGTTTATCTAACACAACCCCTTCTTGGTGTTGGGATTTTTTTCCGTCAGTGTATTTATTTATTATGCGTGTGTGGTTTAAAGAATCAAGGGATGGGGTCATAGATTTGCAACCTCAGCCTTGGGTTGTCTTTTGAAACGATTGTAGATTGAAAATAATCCACAAAAAAGTCTACTGGAGAGTTATGAAAACAAGCCATAAGGAGGAGAAGATGTTCTTTGAAAACATCAGCGAAGGTGGTCACTTAAGTTTTTTTGAAGCTGAAATATTTAGTTGAAGTCTCGCATAATATTTAATATTTCCGAAATTACCCTGGTCATTATTGATAAAAAATACATCACGGCATTGTATCTTGTCTATTCTTAAAACGAAATGAAAATTTTCATTCAAAAATTCCAGTCTTAAATTTTAATCTTATATCAGTATCTCTATTTAACTAGATATTTTTTACTCTGTATAACCGTACAGTGTTTTTTACGTCTTAAAGAGGTATTTGTGTTTGAATAAGACGCCATGAACGTCTATCAAAAGGAGGCAAGAATCTCTAGGTCAAAGTAAGTAATCAGAGATCATGTATCTGCAGAGCCCATTTAAGGGGAGGAGATGGTGGACTGCAGCCCCGGGGCCCACATTTCCAAGGGCCCCCATGATTATGTAGGATGCTTGAAGAATTGGCAGAGTTCTACATTTTTTTTTTCAGGTAGCTCTGAGAAAACAATAAGAAACTGCCCTGTAAAATTTGTTTTTTATTTCTTTCCCCTTTCTTAGAAGCAGTCCGCAAAAAAGTAAAAACGTACAGTCGCCCCCCGTCCATCTTCAAACCTTTCGAAAGCATTACAGATGTTTTGTATACATGTACAATTGGGGAAAAAATTGATACAGTAAGAATTCGTTTGAATCGTGACATTTGGATCATATCATTTTGTCCACTACTTTGAAATTTCAACAAACTGAACCCTGGGGAGGAAGGATGTACGTATTAAAGCAGAACGGGATTGAAGTTCATTTTTCAACCATGCATTTTTACATTTTCTTAATAAAACTGATTTGTCCATGAATCATGGGATACAAACCTCAATATGACGGGATATTTTTGTTGCTTTCTCATCATATCTTGGGAATGTTTTCTCCGGAGTATTTTTATTCTGCCACCCATAGTCAAATATTAGATGTGCCACTAATACTGGGCCCCCAAAATACTGTACAGTCACCGGGCCTTCCGTCTCTTTAAATGAGCTCTGTGAATCTGTAGCAAGAGTAAGGTTCAGCAACAGAATTCCAATTCGGACTACAAACCTCCGGTTTAACAAATATTAGCCAAGTACTTTGCTGAATTGAACTACCTGCATTGGATTTCAAGAAATCTTTAGTAAAATTCTTCGTTTTATTTAGAAAATTACTAAGCTCTAAAAATTTTACGTCGTACAGCTTTTAACCCTAACAACTTTGTGTTATTTAACCTTATAGATCTAAGCATTTAGGTTGCTCAGCTATTTTAAGTAGTTTATTTATCAGTTCTAATAATTGCATGATGCTAACTGACATTCTAGTCTTCGTAATTTTATGATACTTAAATTATACTTTTAATAATTTCTAGTCGTAATAATGTTAGGATGCTTAAATTCTAGTGTTAATATTTTATGCTGCTTATATTCTGGTCCTAATAATTTTATGCTGCTTACATTCTAGTCTTAATATTTTTAAGCTGTTTACATTCTAGTCTTAATACTTTTATGCTACTTACCTTCTAGTTTTAATACTTTCATTTAATTCTGGTCATATTCCAGTCTTAATAGATTTATGCTGCTCACATTCCAGTCTGTTGCGTTCTAGTATTAATAATTTTATGCTGCTTACATTCTAATCTTAATGTTTTTTATGCTGCTTAAGCTCTAGTCTTAATAATTTTATGCTGCTTACATTCCAATATTAATAGAGTTATGCTGGTTACATTCCAGTCTTAATAGTTTAATGCTGCTTACATTCTAGTCTTAATAATTTTATACAGCTTACATTCTAGTCTTAATAATTTTATGCTGCTTACAATCTAGTCTTAATAATTTTATGCTGCTTACATTCTAATCTTAATGTTTTTTATGCTGCTTACGCTCTAGTCTTAATAATTTTATGCTGCTTACATTCCAATATTAATAGAGTTATGCTGGTTACATTCCAGTCTTAATAGTTTTATGCTACTTACATTCTAGTCTTAATAATTTTATACAGCTTACAATCTAGTCTTAATAATTTTATGCTACTTGCGTCGTAAAACTTTTAGTCCTAACAACTTAGTAATATTTATACTGTTTACAATATAGTCTTAATAACTGGTAAAAGTACATCACTAGCAAATGATATGTACAAATTGCAATCGTGAATTGCCTGGAGTTCTTCTTTCTTTCCTTCCTTTCTTTCTCTCTCTCTCTCTCTCTTTCTTTTTTTTCCTCCCTTTTCTCTTTTTTTCAGGGTTCAACTATCTCTATGAGCATTTAAAGCTGTACGGACGCACACGTCTTAAATTTCATGCCACTGGTTTCATGGAGGAGACAACCAACGCTACAAGACAAACACAAACTCCATGCCTCAGCTTGGTCTGGAACCAAGTCCAAATTCGGACGTTTATCCAAAAGCTCACTCTTTGATCACTCGGGCAGCGGCGAAATTCAGTTTTCGTGTTAAGGCTGCAAAAAGTGCTCGCGAAAGTGGTCGCCGAATTACAATCGTGAACTGTATGCGTCTATTGAAATTTGAAAGATTTTTCTTTTAATCTCAATACGAAGGCAGTGCAATTCGTCATTCCCTTTCTCTGTACACTTTTGTCAAACTCCAGTTCATCAAACAACTACTCCAGGCTCGATTTTGCTAAATAGCGAGCAGAAATTCTAACACGAAGTACATTATAGATAGGGAAAACTATTCGCAATTATCATTTTCAGAGTTTCAACAGCGTAAAAGAAGCGTTTCATAACCTTGAAGTGGGTAGCGATACATTTTTTAAAGGATAATAAAAAGTGCAAAATGAAGGCAAAGAAGTTAAAAAAAAAAAAAAAAAAACCAAGACTCCGTAGTTCCGAAAAGGCCGAACAGTCGGTGTTTAGAAATAATTGCACACATCGAGTTTTTAAAAGAGAAAACGCTAGCTGTTTTGTATGAGTCATTGGGTAAACTACAACTCGATAAATTCGAACAGGAAGTTGCGGTACGAGTGACAACGGCACTCTCCATCAAAAGTACTGTATGGTTGAAGATCACTCGGAAGCCACTAAATAACCGTCATTTGGCACATTTTTCTGTGATTATCTCCATATAGTGCCTTAAGGCATTAGTCAACTTGAGCAGATGTGGTAACGACTGCTGTAGGATTAAGAAGATTTGCAGGATAAGATTGTTGCAGGTGTGTCAAAGATGCACCAGCAAAAATCACCGCCACTGCGGGGATGTGACTGGCATTTTTCGAAATATAAATGTCTGGTTGAGGAGTTTTGTTTTTCAAATTGTCCCTTTTGAAGAGCACCTACAAACAAATTGCCTTTGCATGCCTTTGAGCGCGTTGTATTGACAAATATGTTCTCTTGTTATTCATTATTATGTTTCGTTTCACTTTCGCAGTTAGGTGAGTGATTATACCATAAAACTAAGAAAGATGACACCGAATTCTCTGGTGTAATGAACAGGTCTTTTGAATACTTTTCAACACGAAAAGAGAGCTATCTCGAAAAAAGATTTTTACAAGAAAAAAATCAGCGAAAAAAGAAAAATGCGTTTACTTCTAAAAAAAATTCTGAGTGTAATTTAAAATGCAAAATTAAGCACTTTTCTTCATGGTGTAATGAACCAGTTACCAAAAAATTAATAAGCCAGGTTTTTATACTACACTAAAACATCCACAAAAAAGAAATAGCAATTTTCGGCCACCAGCGGATGAAATGTGTATTGCAGAAAATCACAAATTGTGCCCCAATTTCTCGCAAAAGAAGATATTCGAAGCAAAAGGTGTTTTTCAAATCGGGTTCTTAGAAACGAAGCAACGGTTCCAAGTATGGTACAGGTAGAAATTACCACTTACGCCGTCTAGTGGAAAAACTGTGTTATAGAAAAATTAGTAAATGTATGAAAAAGATTCCTTGCCAAAAACGCCATGATTAGCAAATAGAATGTTTAAGCCACATTTCAGAAGCGGAGAAGTTATCATTACAGATATTTACATTAATGCTTCCGAGCGGGAAACTAAACAATATTTTTGGAAAACAAGTGCACATAAATGTTTTCAGTTGGTAGTAATGTCTGACTGAAAAATATTTTTTACAGTAGAAGCAAAGATACGATTGCAAACATGTTAAAAACAGAAATACGCACTTATGCCCTCCTAGCGGGAAAGGATTTTGTTACGAAATATTGTAAATCGCATGCAAAATATTCATCGTCGTGACTTCTATCTAACACAAAAATAATTCTAAAAATCCAATTTTTAGAAGCAGAAATTTCGGGGAAAATGCGATGTATATTTAAGCCTCCTAGCTGTGACATCATGTATTATTTCAAATAAAACTTGTACGTGACGTGGTCTTTGTAGTAAAAGCTATTGGAAAGTAAAAATAATCGACTCAAAAGGATTTTCTTTCGACTCAAAAAGAATTTTCTGAATGGAATTAATAGTCATACACAGATGAACGGATAGACGCGTAGTAATACTACAGGATGATTCGAAAGTCCCCGAACTCTATATTTTAAAACATATTTGCTGTAAAACCATAAAAGATATCCTAGTATTGCTGCTTGTGGCTATTGTGTGTGACCTTGGGGAACGAGCTGCGCCACGTGATATCACCACGTGACTCTACGCTTACGCGGGCGCTGGCAAGCAGTAACGTTCAGTCATCCATGAGGCTCACGCAAGAACAGATAGTGGCTTTGTTAGAAGTTTATTTTGCGGAAAAATCTTACTAACGTTGCATCCAGCTCTTTTAAAGGAAGTTTCCTGATGAGCCTAAAAGCGGCAGGCCGTCCGTGATGACGACCACGTTTCTGTCACCTCGCCGACTGTCTCAAGAGTTTGGGGCATCCTATTCAGCCTGCCAGAGGACTACTAAACGTCTAAAGCTATGGTCGTACAGAATTCGAGTAGTGCAAGATCTTCGTCCTTTGAACTCGAAAAAGCGCATTGCCTACTGCCAATGGTTTAAGAGTTTCACGCGCAACAATGTGTCTAACCAGCTTAACAACACTTTTTTCAGTGACGAGGCATGGTTTGATTTGAATGGATATGTCAATAGCCAAAACACTCGCATATGGGCTGCGGAGAATCCACAGGCATTGCATGAGGTTGGATTTCACTGTCAGAAAGTTGGAGTGTGGTGCGCCATGTCTAGACAGCGAACTGTAGGGCCATTTTTTCCGACACAACTGTAAATTTCGCTGTGTATGCAGACATCTTCCATCAATTTGTAGCGATGCTGGAAGAACACGAACGTTACTGTTGGTTTCAACAAGATGGGGCAACGTGCCACGCATCAAACGACACAATGGAGATGATCCGTGAGTTCTTCCACGATCGATTAATCTTGAAAAAACTTTGGCAGCCTCGCTCACCAGACTTGAGTCCTCCAGACTTTTATTTGTGGGGCTATCAGAAAGATACAGTTTAACACAACAGCTCTAAGACGGTACAGGACCTGCGGAACAACATCATTACAGCCGTGAGGGACATACCAGCCAACACGCTGAAAAGAGTGTCCGCCAACATGTGTCGTCGGGTGAATTTGTGTCTTCAACAGAATGGTGGACAATTCCAGCATCTAGTTTAAAGTGATTTTCATTACCTGTAAGTGTGAGTATCGTTACCTGTAAGTATGAGTGTGTATGCAAAAATAGTTATACATCACTATATTCGTGGTAGAAATATTTGAATTCAGAGTTCGGGGACTTTTGAATCACCCCGTATAAGCACGCACCTCTATTTTTGTAGTATGTCTTTTGTAAAAAGAGATCGTGCTTCTGTTATCGGTTTGTCCGTCCGTTCATCACTCCGTCCGTCCGCCTGTACCCACGATATCTCTGCAACTATTGTTCCGATTTGAAAAATTCTTTTTGTATTGGAAAGCTTGAAATATGCAAATGATGATCCTTTATTTCGTTTTTTTTTTACGATGTACAATTTCGCCGGTAGAGGGCGTAAATGCAGATGATGTCGAATTCAAAAATGCATTTTATTCCACATATTTGCTTCTAAACATCCGATTGAAAACAAAAAATTATCTTTCGATTTCATTTATGTCGAAGAGTATTTTAGATATAGTTACTTTTTTCAAATTACGCATAGATTTTCCGCTAGGAGGCGTAAAAATAAATTACATTTTTCCCGATAACTCTTCTTCTAAAACTCGGATTTGAATTTTTTTTCTTCAGCGGATACATCTCCTGATGGAAAATCTTTTGCATATAATTTCAAATATTTGGTAAAGAATACTTTGGCCACCAGAGAGCGTAAGTGTTAACTTTTGTTTCTGGTGTATTTGCCATAAAATCGGAGCTTCTAAAATATCGATTGAAAAATTTGTTTCGTGGACTGATGCCACTCACATTGATAAACCTTTTCGGAATATTTTCTTCTTAAAATATTCCACAGTTTCTCGGACAGGGGGCGTAGATGTATATCTTATTTTTGTCAATATCTCTACTTCCAGGAGTATGATTTGAAAAATTCTTTCTTTGTTGGATAGTGTTTTTAGTGTGACATGAGGTTCATATAATTTCAAAATTTTCAAGTAATTCATTGACTTTCCGCTAGGGGGCGTAGTGGTAAATTGCGTTTCCCCTTATATCTCTGCTTCTAAATCTCCGATTTGAAAAATTCTTTCTGCACCACATACAGCTCCTGATGAGAAATCGTTTGCACATATTTTCTAATTTTTGTAAGGAATGGTTTGGCCACCAGGTGGCGTAAGTCTTAATTTCCGCTTCTGTTGCATTTGCAGCAAAATATGAGCTTCTAAAATTTCGAATGAAAAAAAAGTCGTTTGTTGACCGATACTACTCATGTCGACAAACCTTTTAAGAAAATTTTCTTCTTGAAAAAATGCATGGTTTCTACGCCAGGGGGCGTAGATGTATATCTTATTTTTGTCAATATCTCTACTTCTAAGAGTACGATTTGAAAAAATCCTTCTTTGTTGGATAGTGTTTCCGATGCGAAATGTTTTTCCTATAAATTCAAAATTTACAAGTAAATCATAGACTTCCCGCTAGGGGGCACAAAGGTAAATTGCGTTTTCTGCGTTATTTCTGCTCCTAAAGCTCTGATTTAGAAAATTCTTCCTGTATAGCATACAAGACCTGATGAAAAATATTTTTCACATAATTTCTAATATTTGGTAAATAATGGTTTAGCCACCAGGGGTCAAAAGTGTTAATTTCTGTTTCTGAAGTATTTGTTGCAAAATCTGGGCCTATGAAAACTCGACTAATTTTTATTTTTTCGACCGATACCGCTTTATATGGATAAACCTTTTGAGAATACTTTCTTCCTAAAATAATGCATGGTTTTTATACCAGGGGACGTAAAGTCACATCTTATTTTTGTCGATATCTCTGTTTCTAAGAGTTCGTAAGCTCACGATTCCGTTTACAGCAATATCTGAGGGATTAAAAACCCTATTGAAAATCTTCTTTCCTTCGTCTGATCTATTGTTTTCCATACCGGTCCCATTGAATTTGAATAACTTTGATAAATTTAATTTGCATCAGAATGGATTCAAAAGACGTGCTTATTACACCCGAAAATTTCGTGTCATCTTTCTTTATTTTTTTTTTTTTTTCAAAAGACGTTCTGAAAAAGACACATTGTCAGTGTTTGAGAGCATGAACTCCAGACAGACAGACAAAGCATACCAGTTCGGAAGATGTAAGCGCAAAATTTTGGATCGGATTTAATAAGCCACTGGCTCCATTGTTAAACAGTCCGATTCCACCAAGAAAATAACTAGATGTATCCGAAAACAAACTAGAACAAAGTGTTTTCAATTATTCGTAAAACTGCCACCTAAAGTGTGAATCCTACTATAAAAAAAAAGCGGAAAATCCTATTCTTGCGTTAGTGTATCAGAGAGAGTTTTGTTTCTCCGAATCAATTCTTGCAAATACACAGTGAGGCGTTTGCCCTCATGATTAGAAATGTATGGGCAATCTCAGAGGTACTTGTTACTATTATATTCAGATCTATTCTGTATAAATAGCGATATCGTGAAAAAAAATGACCCATCTGGGCAGTGGTGTAATGGAAAAACTCGAGGCTTGCCCCGCAAAAAATGTTTTCGAGACCCTTTTGCAAAAATCCAATAGCTTTGAATTACTCAAAATTTCAACTTCCATATTATTAACTAGTCTTTACTGGTGTTTTAATAAATAAAATTCTTTGGAACCTACGAGTATTTTTCGTAAATTATTTCACTTTATTACGTGAAACACAAATGTGTACGTTATAATTAAATTAATTGCCCTGGTTACGGATACAAATTACTACAAAATACTTACGTCAGAGTTAATCACGTCATGCAAAATTTATTATTTCGAAGAACTAAGGCTGCTTTTCAAAATGCCTCAAGATTGCACCCACAAAAAAAGCAACTGCCGAGTGACATGTGTCTAATGACTTTTCAGATTTATACGAAATGTCACAACGTAAGTAAGCAAATAACTAACGATTAAGCACAAAAAACGTAAAACTACTTAAATTATTTACCGAAAAAAAAAACACTTAACATAATTAATACAGACATTTAACGTGGACCAGGAACATCAAACAAAGATCTTCTCTCTTTCCACGCTTATAAGTGAGTCACTCATTGGCCGCCAGCGGGAGTCAAACCCAGGGGTCTTCCAGTTACGCGCCGGATATGCTTCCACTACACCACAGTGTCCTCGAGTTCCTCCAGACTCACACACGCTAACTGCCAAGCCAATTTGGCAGGTTTGCTTCTTGAAGCCCTACACAATGCTGGGGATTCACCAAAGATGGTAAGCAGCAACTGAAGAAATAATTAGAAGGCGAATGAATAATTAATACAGGCATTTAACGTGGACCAGGACGCCTTCTAATTATTTCTTCAGTTGCTGCTTATCTTTGGTGAATCCCCAGCATTGTGCGGGGCTCCAAGAAACAACCTGCCAAATTGGCTTGGCAGTTAGCGTGTGTAAGTCTGGAGGTATTCGAGGCCGCTGTGTTGTAGCGGAAGCATATCCGGCGCGTAACTGAAGGACCCCTGGGTTCGACTCCCGGTGGCGACCAATGAGAATTTTTCCGTGACTCACTTATAAACGTGGATAGAGCGAAGATCTTTGTTTGACTTAACATAATACCACAATGTTTTGCACATAGTAAAAAGAAATATTTTACTCAGTTATAAAAAAAGGACACAGGTCTGGGATATTTCGCTCATATGAACACCTTTTAGTTCATTATATTCGGAAGGATGCATAGTTATGTGCAAACAACTATAACGCATAACACCTTGTCCTCATTGGTACAAAAATTCCGATCACTGAACTGATAGTTTTTTTCACATTCTCTTGTTAACATATCTGCATAGAAACTATTGCAAGGGCTGTGAACTTAAGGCCCGTTGGAACAGCAATGGCTACTACAAAGGGCCTCAAGTTCTTTTGAATAGCTGCTTTCTCGTCATCCAGTTTTTTTTAACTAAAGCAACGAAAATGATTTCTAAACATTTCACGTATTTACTAAGGAAAAAAATGATTTTCTTCTTAATACTTCATTCAAAGTTGCCTTAATTTTTGGCAATTCCTTTAACCAGTTTTATACGAAGTTTCCGCCAAAAAATTTGCAAAATATTTTTGCTCAGGCTAGAGGCCCTTTTAATCATGAGGCCCCCGCACTGCGGGGTTTGCAGGTACTATCAGTACGCCCCTGCATTCAGGAAGAACACTTCGTACCATGGAAGACAGCAAACTGTATAACTAACTTTAACAAGTTTTTGTCGTCAGAGTGTATGAAATGTTAGAAGGAAAGGACAGAGGCTGAATGGTCTTCTTTGAACTTGAAGCCTTGAATAAATCGCCTTTTTTGAATATGAGAGCCACGATAAGTAGTTTTACTTTAATAGGGCATCCAGACTATATAGCTCTCTTTGAAATTGAAGATTAACATAAATAGCTATTTTTGAACTCGAAGCCTACCCTAGATAAAGCCAACTTTCTATGCCTGTGTACTTGGTAAATGTGCCACTCAAAACAGTATTGTTATGTATATTGGGTATTTAGACTTTGGAGATCAGGGATAACACGTTTCGTGGGAATCTGAAAAACGCGGATTTCTGCAGCAATGCATGTACAAAGACGAGGAGTTCCTAATTTTTGTTCCACCACTTCAAACAGGAAAGGGAGGAGAAGTCTAATGAAAACCATCTTAGACGAAAACAGACCATTATGACGTCTGGGTGAGCAAAAGGAATTTGAGAATTTTGGTTTCACAGACAAGCTTTACCTTGGGGAGACACAGGATGGGGTAAAAGATCTTGTCTTCCCAAGGCCTTACCTCGGGGAGACAAAGAATGGGGTAAAGGATCTTGTCTTCCCAAAGCCTTACCTTGGGGAGCCAAAGGATGGGGTAAATGATCTTGTCTTCCCAAGACCTTACCTTGGGGAGACAAAGGATGGGGTAAAGGACCTTGTCTTCCCAAGTCCTTACCTTGGGAAGACAAAGGATGGGGTAAAGGATATTGTCTTCCCAAAGGCCTTACCACTGCGAGGCAAAGATTGCCGTCACCGACGGGAAGTCGTGCGAAAAAGGGACTCCAGTTCCTTGTAGGGAAAATGGAAATCGGAAATGATAGGCCTGTGAATTGTGGAAAGACAAAACAAGTTGGACGGTGACGTTTCTTTTCTGATACACGCGAAAGGAAAAGGCTTCCCTCAGCAGGTATTGTAAGAGGATTACTTGATCATTTGTAATTAAAAGGGCAAGAGTAACAGTGACTCAAATATAATAGAGCAAATGTGGTATTGTGAATTATGCTGCGGACCTAGGAATCACCGAGAGTGATATTCAGCAACTTGATTCAAGCTAATCTTACTATGCTGTCTACATTGAGAAGCCCTCATGAAAACGGAACGTTAGCCATCGGGGCCATCTCTCTGAGTACGTATAACGACGGACAGCGTCCGAAACCAAACCAAGTGACTTACAAAAAGGAGAACAAATGAGAACTTCTTTTCGCTATCCACCTCATAGAGAGATCAAGAGGCATGCGACGGAAACGTAGCTTCCGGGCTGTTTTCTGCGACGTAAGATAACCAGAGAGAGAGAGAGAGAGAGAGATCATTTTTGTGATATTTGCCAAAGGGACCGGAGTGATCCCACCCTGAGCCCCGGTGCCCAGCGGGTCAAAAAGGATCAGTATGAGTGTATGAGTGCAGATCTCAACCGTCGGAAAATTAGCGGCTACTGATGGTATTCATTTATTCTGTTTACTGAGCAAGTTTCGAGCGTACTTTCATGCGTGCACCCTGTTCTTAGTGATTCATAAATATGACAACTACACCGTCAACAATGATTGTACTGTGGATTTTTGGTGCGCGCCTCCAGTCCAGTAAATGTTCCTTATGATTCCGGACAACACGTTCAGTAGGTACTGCTCAATAAGATCAATAGGAACCAATGGCGTATATTCGAGGCTAGCTAGGTTAGCATCGAAGCCCATAGAATGCACAAATAAAAGTCAAGTTAATGAAACATACGCAAATAAAAGCCAATTATTAACGGTATTAAGATATGTCGAGGCTTCCGCTGCAAAAAAAACACGAGCGGATTAGCTTCTTTTGACTAAGAGAATCAGTCTGGCGAACAAATAGCATCGTAACGCAAACAGCTGCTCTACCATCCAGTCTTCGCTGTTCTGATCCAAAGACCTTCAATGCGATCGCCAGCTTGCGTTTCCATGACAACATGAATGAGCAGGTGAAGAGGAATGCTTTGGCTACGGTTCGCTCAGAAAAGAGAAGACTTGGACTAAATTACTCACTCGCTTGCTCCCGCCGGTAATGGTATGTGTTT
The DNA here is from genome assembly GCA_039090855.1 of Macrothele yani. Classification (NCBI taxonomy): domain Eukaryota; kingdom Metazoa; phylum Arthropoda; class Arachnida; order Araneae; family Macrothelidae; genus Macrothele; species Macrothele yani. The sequence continues at coordinate 37,195,591 of CM077026.1, read as the reverse complement.
TGAGAGAGTTATTTCAGTTTGTGTGAAGTGTCAATAAATTAAAATCAGGGATATTGTATCTTCAATTCGTGGCTTTGTCGGATTCGAACTGTTTTGATAAATTTTGTGAAAGCTTTCCTAAACATCTACTGTCAGAACTTAAAGAACTCTATGCTTCAAATTTTGATACAGCTTGACTAAAAAATCAACTAAAGGCGTTTGATTCCCTTGATGAATGCAAAAAGAAATCAGTAAGAGACATTTCTTGTCAAATAAAGTTGAATAAATTGTTGGACATTGTGTTTAGTGAGGTGTTCAAATCAGCAGACCTAATATTAAAGTTTCCATCAACAACTGCAACTGCAGAAAGAAGATTTTCTTCATTAAAGAGAATCAAGATATAACTTAGACCCACACAAGGACATGTACATTTGACCAACTTGGCCGTTTTGTCAACACAGAAAAACATTCTTTTTAAATATGAAAAAGTACTCGGAAGAACCTTTTTATGAAAACTCAAGTCCACACAAAAAGGAAAGAAGAATGGAGTTCACGTACAAATAAAGTATTCAGAAGAAGAATGGAGTTCATGTTCAAATAAGTGTTCAAATCCTAATACTTATAATGATTTGGTATCATGTTAGCAATAGCATGAACCTAAAATTGAGACAAAAAGTTACTTCTATTACTTAACAACTGACAAATAAACTTCGCAATTAAAAAAAAACAGTACTGGGGGTGTGTGTGTGTGGGGGGGGTGAGATAGCCCAGGTCTCGGACTTAAGATACGCCACTGATAGAAACATTGGTAGGAATCTTGCATACAGTTTTCATTGGTTGGTAGTTACGCTGAACAAATGGCATTTATACTAAATGAATAGTATTTATACTAAAACCCAGTCAAATTTTTTCTTTCAACCAATAATCTTCTTTATAAATTAATTGTACAATTAAATGTTTCTTTTTGTGTGAGTAAATTGTCTGCCTCGTATATTTGACTTGTATTGTTATTACTGGAGAAGGTCTAAAAAAAATCTCAGTTTCTTGCCTGCAGCATAAAAGAAGATTTATATTCTCAGGTTGCGACGTCTTGATACTCCTTCAGAGCCAGGTCTTAATAGTTATGTTCAATAAGAAACTGCTTCGTATATTTTTATATTTCTTCACTTACTTTGTTTTAGGGGTAAGTATTTTAAGAATATGCCAGCCAGTGAATAAAATATTCCCTTTCTGGATTATGTGCAATAATTTCATGCACTGAAGTGCATAACATCCTGCATGAAGAGTAGATATCAAATCTTCAAAATATGAGAAATATATTATTTTAGAGTACGTTGAGGTAAAAACCATTCAGATAGCCTTTAACTTCCTTTCGTTCTTTCCTGCTTACTTTTTTCCTATTTTTCCTTTTTTTTTTTTTTTGTTCTTTTTTTTTCAGTAGGTTATTCATATTTCCTGTTGCTGTCAACACCATTTGTTGCGCTCTTCTGACCACACGCGATCCCTATACTGCAACTCCCGAAAAAACCATCCAATCAGTAAGTAAATTGCCGTAAAAGTAAGAGAAAAAATGCCTAAATTTGCACAGCATTTAAATTTCCTCGTCATTTAAGATTCAAATTCGAGTATGCAGCTCTAATACGGTCGCATACGAATCACTTCAAAATTACAGGTCGCTTATGCCATCATCGTCTCGCAAATGATTCACATAGATTTGGGAATAAAAGCAGCCAAGATGGAAAATAAACGGACCAACTAACATTTTTCGTGACATACACAAGATACAGAGTGTGGTTAATTATATATATTTTATCTACATTTAGTTCCACATGGAACGCATGGTCGGATTCATGTTCTCTCCTTCAGCTACTGGGACTCTGTTTTTCGTAAAATTATACTTCCTTCCTATATTCGGGTAATGAGTACTTCTCGAATGTCATGTATGGATGAGTACGAGAAGGATAGCCTGCTTTTAGTGAAGATGCTATACATTTATCTTTTGAGAACACAGACCAATAAAAACAGATAAATACATATAAGAAATAATATCTGTGGTAATTTTTCGCCTTGGGGAGATAATGAAAAATCACGAGTTCACTAAACCCTGGACTACCACGCATTTGTATAAAAGTACCTATGTTTTAGATGGTGCGGTTTCTTAAGATCTAGGTTTTTGACCTTCGCGTGCTGTCTTCAACATTTACTGGATTCCTTCTGGTGTATGCTGTTTAAATCTGGCTTCATCTTTGTCGGGTCAAGTATGCGCACGGCTGTAACAGCCTTGCGCATACTTTAAAACCTTGAAATAGTTCTGTAAACAAGAACTCAGAGATATTCAGCAGCATTTGAGCACAAGCAGTTAAGATATACCACTAAAGGCTATAGATAAAAACGGATCAGCAGGTCAATGGGTCGATAATTTCTTGCGGGTCAAACTTGTCGGGTCAAGATGTTTCTGACCCGATTTTATTTCCGTTTTATTTTTGAAAAGCAAAAACTATTTTTTGTTTTCAAAGAAAAATGTGCACTGTGGAATTTTGTGCTCGATACCGGTGCCTGCGGACTGAAAACTGATTTGTCATATAATATGAAGGAAGAGTGTCCTCAGAAGGAAAAGGGTCCCTTCCTTCTCAGGGGTAATGATGAAAACAACATCCACATTTTAGAAATTTTCAACTCATCATAAATTTGTGAAAATTGGTGTTGCTGTGAAAAATAGTCTGAAGCTTGATATGTTATTAAGAAAATAGCAGAAATTTCTATTTTCTTAATAACATATAATATCAACATTGCCCTTTCTCGATATTCTTTTACACCGAACTCAAGATTCTTCAGAAATCACCTATTCTGTTTATAAGAAACCGACTTCTACTATGGCATTAATACCAGCTACCCTGGCACACTCTTTAAAACATAAACTTTTATCTATTTATTATCATTTCACACCGCTTGAAGGTAACACTGGACATGGCTCAACCGAGAGAACAAGCTGGATTCAGGAGTGGCTACACCACAATAGATCATATCCACGTACTGAGAGAACTAATTGAAAGAGCGAGGGAATATGAACTTCCATTGTGCGTGGCTTTTATCGATTATGAAAAAGCCTTTGATTCGGTGAAACCATCAGCAGTTACAATGGCTCTGAAAACCTGCGGTATTGAAGATGCATACATTAATATTATTAATAACATCTATGAAAATGCAAGTGCAAAGATTCGGCTGTTTGAAAATACAACACACGTAAAAATTGGAAAGGGAGTGAGACAAGGTGACACCATATCTCCGAAGCTCTTTAATGCCACATTGGAGGGTGTTTTTCAGTCACTGAGCTGGGAAAACAAGGGGATAAAGATTAATGGAGATTATCTAACCCACCTTCGTTTTGCTGATGACGTAGTCATTTTTGCAACTAGCCCATCAGAGCTGCAGAGTATGATCCAGGAACTTGCTGACAAGAGTAAAGAAGTGGGATTAAAAATGAACTTTCAGAAGACAAAAGTGATGTTCAATGCTTTTACAAGAAATGAAGATTTATCGATTGATGGAGAAAAGCTGGAGATAACAGACACGTACGTTTATCTTGGACAGCAGATATCAAGTGAGGGTCACATTGATGAAGAAATTAATCGGCGTACAAAACTTGCCTGGAGAGCTTTTGGAAGAAACAGCATAATTTTCAAGAGCAATATGCCATTATGTCTTAAAAGAAAAGTGTTTGATCAATGCATCCTTCCAGTGCTTACGTATGGTGCAGAGACGTGGACCTTAACTAAAGGAGACATACAAAGGCTGCAGACAACTCAAAGCAGCATGGAGAGGTGCATACTTGGTGTAACCAGGAGAGATAAGAAGAGGAACTCGTGGATCCGAAAAATGACAAGAGTGGAAGACATCATGATCAGAGTTAAATCCCTGAAATGGCAATGGGCTGGACATACTGCCAGAAGGACAGATCATCGATGGACAGCCGAAATTTTAGATTGGATTCCAAGGGACAGGAAAAGACCCAGAAGAAGACCACATGGGAGATGGGTGGATGAAATTCGAAAGTATGCAGGGGTGACATGGAGGAGACTGGCACAAGACAGACTGTTGTGGAGGAAACTTGGGGAGACCTTCGTCCAGCAGTGGATTGATAATGGTTGACAATGATGATGATGATGATTATCATGTTAGAAGAGCATTTACTCATTCTTCAAGTATGAAACTACGTAGAGCAGACCTTAGACAGATAAAAGGCACAGCTAAAAACTACGGATATTCCCTGTCAACAGTTGACAACATCATTAATAAAGTGAAGAGAACGAAAACTACTACGTTATCGAGACAGCATACTTTTACAAGATATGTAGGCTCCATGGACTTTATTCCAAGAATCTCATGTTCTCTTAACAACATTTGCCGACGTCATAACCTGAACTTTGGATTAAGGACAAGTAACATTTTATCCATAATTAAAAAAGATCGTGACCGTGTAGAAGAGCAGAACAAACACGGAATATATAGTATTCCCTTAAAAGCAATAAACTCGAAACATGCAAATACATGTTATATTGGATCAACAACTCGGACATTAAAAACAAGATTAACTGAACATAAATATAATGTTAAAAATGATGCCATGACCACAGCTCTATCTCGTTTAATTCATGGAGGTACCCACTTCCCAAAATAGGACGATGCAACGATTCTTACCTCTCCTTCTTTGAAATCAAGATTATTTTTATCAGAAAGTATTTTTATACATAAATTTGCACACAGATGCTGTAATGAAGAAGGCCCAGTAAACATTCCTCAACATTGGAAGGTTTTACTTACGAATAATTTATCTGTATAACCCAACCAAGAGGAAGATGTAGTTTACGTGTGTGAACGTAACACGTGCATTGCGCGATGTATATCATTATCACTACGATGTTTATGTTTATTTAAAATTGTAAAGCTTCTTCTATTTACGTTATTCTGAAGATGGATTCATTGTGTAGCCCGAAAGATCTTAAAGATTATTTATTTACTTATAACTTGCTGTTGTTATTTCTTAATCTAAGATATGCCACGTAATTTTGAATCGTGCTAAGACGGTTTCAAAGTTAATATGCATGAAATTAAACATGCAAAAAGTTACTTTATTCAAAAATTTTAACCCCATCAAAATTAGGTGGAACAGCCTTAACATTAGTGCAGAGGAACTTTTTGTCTCTCGCAGATGTGTTTGAAAACATGTGTAAAACAGTTAGGTTATGTTTTTGAAATAAGAGACTACAGTCTTGTGGTGATCATACATATTAAGATAATGCAACGTCTGTCACAAATATTTTATTTTTTCAAGTCGACCAAGGTTTTGCTGGACACTGGCCTAGCTTCATCAGGACGAATGGCACGATGTTTACAGTCACGGGTTTGGGTTAGTTGCTTCCACGCGATTGATAGAAATGGCGTGGATGCTATGTCATTAACAAATTGCGAAGAATTATGACAATATGGGAAGCTTCCAAATTATCAAGTTTGGTACTTGAACCTGTCTTGTCGATTAGTTTTATTTCTTCAAAAAGACATTTGTGGTCCTTTTCGTAACATTGTTTAGATATCAATGACTTTTTCAGATCGCAATTCTCAATATACAGGGGTAGACAACGATACTGAAACACCTGCGCAGATAGCATCCCACGTGTTACGCCGCTGTACGTGCTACCTGGTGGTCAGTCTTAATCTATTTCGCAGTCTATCAACGAGAGCGGAGTGTGAAGTTTGCATTAGTAGAGAAGAAACACAGCTGGACGTCAAAAAGTGCGACCCACACAATATAATCCGAGACATATTTGAGTTTCAAAGAGGACAGAGTGTTGGTGCACGTCTCGGCGGTGCATCTCTGTTCAAGACAGCAAGTCTTTTTGGTGTATCGTGAGCCACTGTACTCAGGGTTATGTTGGCATACCAGCAAGAGGGAAGAACCACATCCACTAGGAGTGTCGATGTAAGAGGAAGCTGTCTGACAGGGACGTCCGGGTTCTTACATGGATGGTAGCCAAAAAACATAAAACCACAACTGCCCAACTCACCGCAGAGTTGAATACGTACCCTGACTCACCTGTTACCATCAACCCTCTTCGTCGGGAGCTTCACCAGGTCAACATTCACGGTCGTATTGCTATCGCCAAACACTGGATCACCAGTGTGAATGCCAAACGTCGGTTGCAGTGGTGCCAGCAGCCCAAATAGTGTACGTTGGACAAAGTGAAATGTGTATTGCTCTCCGATGAATCATCCTTCACTGTCTTTCTCACAACCGCGAGAGTTTACGTTTAGAGACATCCCTCACAGGCTTACCACCCGGACTGTTTATTGCCCACAGTGAAGCACGGAGGTGGACCAGTGATTGTTTGGGCAGCAATATCGTGGCAGTCTGTCGGTCCGCTGATTATTCTTGAGGATCATTGTCACTGCCAAGGACTATCGGACAATTCTGGAGGACCAGGTGCACCCAATGGTTCAAAAGTTGTACCCTGACGGCAGTGTCGTGCATCAGGAGGGTAACGCACCGATACACAGGGCCAAACTGGTGGAAGAGTGGTTTACTGGGCATAAAAGTGAGGTTGAACATCTGTCATGGCCTGCACAGTCACCCGACTTGAACATTATTGAGCTACTTAATAATGTTCAAGTCGGGTGACTGTGCAGGCCATGACAGATGTTCAAGTCGGGTGACCAGTATCACGTCGTGAACTAGCCACTTTTCTACAAGAAGAATGGCTTCAAATCCCTCTGGCCACTCTACAGGATTTCTATCGGTCTTTCCCACGACGAGCTGCAGCAGTATTGCGTACTAATAAATTGTTGTGTTTTGAACCCATGTGTTTCAGTTTCCTTATCCACCCACTGTAGGTCTTGCTTTCCTTCAATCGAAAACGCAAGGCGTTGAGTCTTGCGTTTCCGATTGAACAGACCAGTAGATGGTCTGTCATATATACGAAGTTTTGCAGCCGCAACACTTGATAAATTTGGAATTGATAATTGATATGGAATTCGATAAATTTTCCACGCGTTTTTATCTTCAACATAGTCCTTTGATCCTAAAAAGTTCATTTTGTTTATGTGTTTAAGAATCACTTTAAAATTAAAGGTTCTGATGAAGCACAGTGCCCAGTGAAACGTTGGTCGACTAAAAAATAAAATATTTATGACAAACGTTGTATTTCTTAACATAGTTAGTCTTGCAAATAAAGGACGACAGTTTCAGTGTTTCCTGTAAGTAAGTGAGTAAATTATGGATTCCTATAATACATTTGTTTGATTTCCATATAACCCTAGGTACCCACTGCGGAGAGACTTTTCGAACGCCCTATAGGCTACACGAGGTCCGATCAAAAAGTTCCGAGACTAGGCCGATATACAACAAAGTTCTTACGTTAGTTAAGTCTGGCTATGATTTCCCTCAAAGTATAGTCTCCTTGGGTAGCGATTTTGCCACTGTTGGAACGCTCCCTGGAAGTCCTGTTCACGAATCGTGTCAAGCACCGTCTGCGATTCGCGCTGGATCTCGTTCACGGTTTCAAAACGGCCACCCTTGAGCTTCAGCCTCATCTTTGGGAACACAAAGAAGTCGCAGGAGGCCAAATCCGGCGAGTAAGGTGGGTGAGAAAGGGTAGTCACGCTGTTGCGGCTGCAAAACTAAAGTGTTGCTAACGCTCTGTGAGCTTCTGCATTGCCGTAATGGAGCAGTAAATCGCCCCTGCGCCACATTTCAGGCCTTTGCGGCGAATGTCCTCCCTAAGACGCCGCAGAACCTCGAAGTAAAAAAAGGGCGGTGACGGTTTGGCCCTGGGGTGACAAATTCACGGTGCACAACCCCATGGATGTCGAAGAACACTATGAGCATGGTTTTGGTTGCGCTCCGGACCTGTCGGGCCTTCTTCGGTCATGGAGATTCCGGGCTCTTCCACTGCGACGACAGTTGTTTGGTCTCCGGATCGTAACCGTTGACCTAAGTCTCGTCTCCAGTGATGACCCGCGACAGGAACGTTGGCTCATTCACACCTGCTGACGAAGATGTTGACAGAGTTCGACCCGGAGCGCCTTCTGTTCGGGGTTCAGAGTCTTTGGCACAAACTTTGTAGCAATTCGGTGCATGTTCAAAACCGACGTCAGAATTTCTTGCACTGTTTCGTATGACACATTGACGATGGTAGCAATATCTTGAATGGTTCTCCGACGGTCCTCATGCACAAGCTCTCTAATTTTGTCCACATTCTCGGGGGTTTTGCTCGTGGACGGTCGTCCTGACTTCTCGTCGTCTTCCAGTGCCGTTTTGACGCTCTTGAAGCGCGGGTGCCACTCAAAACACTTCGCACGACTCATTGCTTCATTGCCATAAGCCTGCCGCAACATTTCATGCGTCTCCGTTCCCGATTTGCCGAGTTTGACGCAGAATTTGTATGTTCGCTAGCTGCTCTAGTTTGCAGTCCATAACGAAATCGCAGCTGTGTTTTGCACGTGGTCACCAAATATCGTGTAGCATAGCTCCCTATGTTTGCAGAACGACGCCACTCTGCACAATGACTCCCGAAGGTCACTGCCCTCGACCGCTGCTCGTGCATTTACGTACTGCCATCTGTTGGCGCGCTACGTGCCTAGTCTCGGAACTTTCTGATCGCACTACGTATATTATAGTTCAAACCAGACTTCTCCCGATCGAGTTCAATTATGTGACGTCCGAGTCCAAAATTTTTGACCCGTTCCCAACTCTGCTGAAGGTATGGCGAGCCGATAGCTGCCAATGGTCCCCAAATCGTAGATGGTTACACCAGTAAGAGTTTCTCATGGTAGTCGTTAAGCCTCGAAATAAAAACAAAACAAACAAACAAATCCTATGGCACGTGATCCTAACTACACACGTCAAGACACGGCTTGTTATCTAGAAAGAAAATTATTATTATTCAATATTTCGCAGAGAACACTTGAGAACACTTGAGAACACTTCGGAAATAGTAAAAAATATCTCTTTTCTGGTACTCAGAGAGACGCAATAGTTCAAGGTGTATCAATAATGCTCGGCGAATGCTATCGTTACGATCAAAAGGAAACGTTGTAAAAGGTACGGTAACTTGCACGACGCAATCAAGTGCATGAGCGGACATGTCGGTAACCGCCACGGAGCTGTGCGAAAGTGTATGGCACAGAGAACGTGCCACAGCAGCTGATGTAGGTGCACTTTTGTTTGTAGGCCGAAACGTAGCAAAGATGCAATATCTGCTTGAAATTGAGCCGTTACTGCTTTGAATCTCCCACCGTATTGTTTAGTGGTTCTGTTGCTGTTAGTGTGTCCGGAACGCTACCTGATAGCACTTTTTTGCTTACCTTAACTTTGAAATATAATAGCTCCTGAAGTTTCGCTAGAATCGAGAAATATTTTATTTCAGCATGTTTTCCAAACAATTCTCTACAAACGATGTAAATTTCATATTTTGTGTTCAATACGTTTTGCGTTGCGAGCTAGGAAAGCAAGAGTGTCGCGAAATTTCTAAAACAGCGGCAGTTACTTTTTTTAGAATAGAGAAGCAATATCTGCACATCTAACAATGAGATTGAAATATTTTTTTTTTGCATTTAATATACAGATTATTATCACTGTAAAACAATAAGTGGTGTGTAAGCAAACATATGAAAAAAATGTATTTTGAATTCGACATGATCTGCATTTACGCCCGCTACCGGAGAAACTGTGCTTATTATAAAAAAATGAAATTGCACATTTCAATCTTTCTAATCAAAAATGAATATTTCAAATCGGACTGTTAGTTGTAGAGATATGGTGTCTACAGACGGACAGACGGACAAACCAATAATATAAGCACGATCTTTTTTTTGCAAAAGACGTGCTAAAAAGACAAATCACTGGGACAAAATAACGAAGATGGATTTCCTTGTCGTTCTCAATAACCTTTCGAGGATAAACGCATGGTTCAAAAGCAGGGGTAAATTTTACTGAAAGTGATATCACGCACAAACTTACCACTGCCGTTTGCTTAGCAGTTGTTTAGAAAAAAAATTATGGGTGAATGTCGCATGGGCATTATTACACAATGCTGACAAACCGCACTTTTTTCAGCATAAGAACAGTGGCGGTCAGCCGAAAATTAAGGTAATTTTCGAAAAATTATTTTTACAACCGATATCTGAATGAAAAATATTTCATGCAAACTTTTTTTTTTCTTTTACTTGTATTTTTTTTTTTTTTTTTTTTTTTTTTTTGTAGGTTTAACGACCACCGTGAGCAACTCAATGGGCTATTAAGCAGTCGCCCGTCCCTAATTTAGGGTCACTGGTTCCAGGGAAGGGAGAGAGCCAGTGCCGTAAGACAAACACAACATCCATGCCTGACCGGGATTCGAACCCGGACCCCTTACGGACGAATGATCAGAGGCCAGCGCCTTAGACCACTGCGCCACCCGGCTTACTTGTATTATAAATCCTCAAAAAAAAAAAAAAAAAAAAAAGATGAGTGAGAGAAAGAAAAAGGAAGTCAGCTACCTTCAGCATACGGAAAGCATTACTTTTTTCTTTTCTATTTTTTTTCCTTTTCTATTTCTTTTTTCGTTTTATTTTTTTTTCTCTATTTTTTTTTTTCCTTTTCTATTTCTTTTTTTCGTTTCTATTTTTTTCTCTATTTTTTTTTATTTCCCATTGTTAAATTTGAACATAACCGAGCAGCGTGCAGTTATGAATCATAAGTGTATTATAGATTTTTAATCACTGCATAAAATTTAAATAGCATTCATATTGCAAAAGCGCGATGTGTGGTTGAACTTTACAGTAAAATACTCCGAAATTTCAATGACATCTTGTCCTCCACTTGAATAAAATTCATGTTCGATATTCTTTGTGCAACGCTTTTTGTCCCTTATTCGTCGGGGATCCAAGCGAACAGACAGATGTTGGTAAGCACCCACAATAAAAGCCTCAAGTCAGTAGTGTATATTGCTCAGATTTTAGATTGCATTATGCATGACCATTGGAACAACACAATGTAATCTCAAAGAAAGAGCGGGTATACGAATAAATAGGCCATCGCAAAACCACCCATGAAATGTGCAGCTTTCAGGGGTTTTCTTTTGTGAATGGGTGGCGGTTTACAACTTGGCTGGTGTGTAATCCCCTTTCGAGAAACCCACTGAAGTCGGTTGTTGTACAACATGCGAGCGTGAGGGATCTATTTTTCTCGTTTTCTACTTTTCGCATTGTAAGTATCGCAGCTTTTGACGTACACAAAATAATGAACTTGGGAATCATACGCCTTGAATTCCGCTTTCACAACTGGCGGGCATTTATCAAAAGGTGTCGGGGATATTTAGATCTCTTTGTGATCTTGCTGTCATAAAGACTCTTTGTACGACTGAGCACAAAGACGAAGCTCACAGTGAGGGCACGAAGATTAGGGTTTATTAGGGGCGGGAAATGGCACTGCAGTTTGTAGTAGTTTTGACAACAGCATCTCCCAGTGTGTATACTCCACGTGCGTTCACACGCATGGTCAAAAGTGAAGAGGAATAACAACAAGATATGGTGTCAGTTTCGAGTTCTTTGTGATGGCCACTGTTCGTTCAGGAAATTCTGACCATTCATTTTGCAAAGTCCAATTCTTTTTCTCTTTGTTAACGCAGATAGTGGATATCCACCCTTTGAATTCAGTGATGTTGTCAGAATTTCATTTCGAAGACGGTCCCAAATCCATTCTCACATTTTTAGTGTATGTATGTGTGCAGGGGCGCCAACTTCACCAAATTATTTGGGACGGGGGGGGGGGCGCAGGCGTGAAGAAATCAGACGTGGGAGTGGGCACGTCTCTTCCATTGTCAGGACGAAAAAAAAAGAGCAAAAAGATAAACTACGAGATTCGACGTATATTTTAAAATACAACGGCAATTGTTCATCAGCAAACGAACAACGCAGCAGAAATATTATTTTGCTGAATATTAATATTTTTAAAAATATAATTCAGCTTGTGATTTTATAAAAATATCCGGAGAGATTTTGTTTTCAAACGTTTCTGAGAAAATGAGAAATTAGCGCGATTACTCAAAGAATCAGAAGTGCAAAAAATAGATACATAAAGGCGCTAGAGATGATTCGTTTCTATATTTTTATTTATTAATTTTATTTTTTTGATAATTGTCTTAAACATTTACCACATATCACGAGAACATACACAAAACGGGACTGGCAACCAAGTTTCTTATCAAATGAGCAATACCAAAAATGGGGGGGGGGGGGAAACGAGTTTCCTTATTTTGTTATTTATTGTTTTTGTTTTGTTTTTTGGCCTCATAAACTGGAGCTTGGTTCATCTTATAAAGAATAATACAATTCTATAAAGTGTTATTTTTTTTGCAATTAGCACAACTTACGATAGTCTCAGTAACATGGGAAAGCATTTTTTCTCTGTAAAAATATATCAATTCACGCATTTCGAAAATGGCATACGCGCACAAAAACCAAAACTTATTTAAACAGAACCAAAAATATTGAGCGGGCACTGCCCCCCTAGTAAAATTATTGGAAGGGCAAGATTGACCCTCCCCCCCCTGGTCGGCGCTTATGTATGTGTGTGTATATACAGTGCTCGAAATGGAAATTTGGAAGTGCTGGTAGCTCTTATTCAGCTAAAAACATCCTGAAAAAAATACCTTCGCCAGAAAATATCCAAAACTGAAAAGGTAAAAAAAATATCTGGAAGAAAAACACCTTTGTTTGAAAACGTAATTTACAATTCCGTGGAATACTACTGCACCATAAGTCAGAAATGACGGCGGTTAATTTGGGGATCCAACGGGCACTACTAACGCTATACCGAGAACTGGGATTGGTGACGGGTCACTTTGTCCGTGTTCATTTCGTCCACGTTCATTTGGTCCAGTTCATTTCGTCCACGTTCATTTGGTCCAGTTCATTTCGTCCACGTTCATTTGGTCCAGTTCATTTCGTCCACGTTCATTTGGTCCAGTTCATTTCGTCCACGTTCATTTGGTCCAGTTCATTTCGTCCAAAGCTCACTTTGTCCTCTGTTCATTTCGTCCGCTGTTCACTTAGCCCAATGTTCACTACGTCCACTGTTCATTTCGTCCACCGTTCGCTTTGTCCACATTCATTTCGTCCTCAGAATGAATGGAATACCGTGGGGATTTTCTGTTTTCATGGAATTTTTGTTATAGGCAGAAGAAAAGGTCAGCGAACATTACTTGCATGCGATTCTTTTTCCTGTCTAAGTTTCTCGATTAAAACAACGATTTTTAATGTTATTTAAAGTAAAACGAGGAACTGAACTTTGAAGAGCTTTCCAACTCTTTTGTGCGGTACGATGTCAATCACTACAGCATGACTCACGCTATGTTCGGAAAAGGACTATAAGGGTTTTTGTTTTTTTTAAATAACGCTGCACTTTTACTTGGGCACTAAATATTTACATAATATGTCAAGTTATTAATATTTCTCTTTCACTTACTTAGATACTAAGTATTAATTACTATGCCTCACGCGTAGGCCCTTTATACAGTTTTTATTCTGCCGATGTCATATTCATAATGTTTACGTATCAAGTCAAGGTAATATTATTGTGCGTTTACTGAAGCACGAAATATTAATTCACTATCCCTAGGCTTAAACCTTTTTTACAGTTTTTATTCTATCGATGTCATATTCGTACGTTTACATATCACGTCAAGTTAATAATATTGCGCTTTTACTTAGGTACTCAAAATTAATTCATAGTCCCCAGGCCTAAGCCTTTTGAATAGTTTTTATTCTACCGATATCATATTCCTAACTTTATAAAAAAGGCCAGGTCAATATTATTGCGCCTTTACTTTGGAACCAAACATTAATTAACAGTCCTAGGCATAGGCGCAAAGCCTATGAATAAATAATTAATGCCTAAGTGAAAGCGCATTATCAACTAGAACACTTATTAAGTAAACGTTATGAATTATTATGTGTGGTGGATTTAAAACTGGTAAGAATGCCTGGGCTTAGGCCTATTATGTAATGTTTTGTGCCCAAGTAAACCTCAATATAATTAATTTGATTTGATATGTAAACGATATGAATATGACATCGGTAGAATAAAAGTTGTAAAAAAGGCCTAGACCTAGGGATTGTGGATTAATATTCCGTGCCTCAGTTAAAGCACAATAATATTACCTTGACTTGATACGTAAACATTATGAATATGACATCGGCAGAATAAAAACTGTCAAAAGGGTCTACGCATGAGGTATAGTAATTAATATTTAGTGCCTAAGTAAGTAAAAGAGAAATATTAATAACTTGACATATTATGTAAATATTTACTGCCTAAGTAAAAGTTCATCGTTATTAAAAAATCCCACCTTATAGTGGTTTTCCGAACATAGCGTGAGTCATGCTGTAGTGATTCACATCGTACCACACAAAAGAGTTAAATAGGTCTTCAAAGTTCAGTTCCTCGTTTTACTTTAAATAACATTTAAAATCGTTACGTTTTAATCGAGAAACTTCGACAGGAAGAAGAATCGCATGCAAGCAATATCCGCTGACCTTTTCTTCTGCTTATAACAAAATTTCCATGAAAACAGAAAATTCCTTCTAAGGACGAAATGAATGTGGGCAAAGTGAACGTTGGACGAAATGAACACGGACAAAGTGATAAGGAACCCTAAGATTAGACTTGTTTATGACAAGAAGTTTGTAACCCGGCACCAACGGATTAACGAGACTTCCGAACTTTGGCTAATCATTAGTGATTCAGCTGCATTGGAACCCAGAACTATAAGGTCCCCGAGCCCGGAATCCCAATCGAGACTTTCATGAAATAGAAAGTTGAGCAATTAAAATCTCCGTAATCAGAACAAATATTCATCTAAAGTTAAGAGCAATCTCACCACCAGAGTTGAAATCGGGTCAAAAAATTTGGACCCGGACACCACCATTGCACAATTGGACCCGACCCGGACAAATCTGCTTTGAGCTATAAACTCGAATACACCATCATCATTCTCAATCATTATCAATCCACTGTTGGATGAAGGTCTCCCCACGTTTCTTCCACGACGGACTATCTTGTGCCAGTCTCCTCCATCCACCCATCTCCCGCGAGGTCTTCTTGTGGGTCTTTTCCTGTTCCTTGGAATACAGTCTAAAATTTCGGTTGTTCATCGGTGGTCCGTTCTTCTGGATGTCCAGCCCATTGCAATTTCAAGGATTTCACTTTTATCACGAGGGCTTCCTGTCTTGTTATATTCCTTATCCACGAGTTTCTCTTTTTATTTATTTTCAGTTACACCAAACATGCATCTCTCCAGGCTTCTTTCTATGTCTTTTTTAGTTAAGATCCACGTCCCTGCTGCGTACGTAAGCACTGGAAGGATGCATTAATTAAACACTTCTCCAAAGAGAAATTATCGCTCTTTCAACGTTAATAAGCGAGTCTCGGAAAAATTCTCATCGGCCGCCACCGGGAATCGAACCCAGGTCTTCCTGTCCAGTTACGCGCCGGGCATGCTCTCACTGCACCACAGCGGCCTCGAATTCTCCAGACTCACATGTGATTAACTGCCAAACTACATCACAGGTTGCCTGCCATGTAGTTTGGCAGTTAATCACACGTGAGTCTGAAGAATTCGAGGCCGCTGTGGTGCAGTGGTAGCATGTCCGGCGCGTAACTGGAAGACCTGGGTTCGATTCCCGGTGGCGGCCGATGATAATTTTTCCGAGACTCACTTATTAACGTGGAAAGAGCGATGATTTCTGTTTGCTGTTCCTGATCAACGCCGAGTGTTTGAATTAATTAAACACTTCTCTTTGAAGACATGATGGCATGTTGCTCTTAAAAATTGTACTGTTCATTCCAAAAACTCTCGAAGCAAATTTTGTACTCCAATAAATTTCTTCATCAGTCTGACCCTCGCTTGATATCTACTGCCCAAGGTATTGGTTATCTCCAGCTTTCCCGATCAATTGATATGTCTTTATTCCTTGTAAAAGCATTGTACATTAGTTTTGTCTTCTGAAAGTTCATTTTCAATCCCCATTTCTTTACCCTTCTCAACAAGTTCCTGGACCCTACTCTGCAGCTCTGAAATATTATTTCGAATACCTCTGAAGGGTTCTTTGAAATACATTTTTTTCTATTTAAAAAAAAAAACGAAAAAAGAAAAAAAAAACTGGATCAAAATCGGGTGACCCGACCCTTTCACCCGCAAGAAATTGTCGACCCGATGAACCGTGACCCGTTTCCATCTCTGCTCACCAACTTAAGAAAAAAACTTGTGTTCAATCTATTGCTCTCAATTCTTTATTCTATTAAGAAAATCTTCAAATTGAATATTTTAAGTTAATGATACAATAAAAATCTAGGCATCTTTAGTGGAACGATCTGGGGTTTTAGCAAGATGTGATTATGGGCTATATGGGTAGAGCTTCATTTCCATCCTTTGAAGGATTGAACTTTTAGCGGATGTGTACACCACTCCCCCAATCCTTTACAGTTACCACACAGCTATTTTTCAAGGGCACGAGGCACAAAAGATTTCTATGTTTAAGAATGCACACTCGTAAGTCAGAGACAAAAAAAAAATCATTTCCGCAGTTCCCATTACTAAAATTAGTGCCGGTATGAAATAATAGGAAAAGAAAGTTCCAGTATGCAATACCGTCGTATATGGGCCCATTTCGAGCACTGTCTGTTTATTATATACATATTTGTTCAATTTTGTTTTAATTACAACAGTGAAACCTAGGTTATATATTTCTCAGTTACACGATTTTCAATTTTATACATTACAACGTACAAGGTTGTCCGCGCCGAACATCGAAGCCGCGTCCCTCACTCCGGAGTCAGTTGCTTTCCCAACTAAGCTACGCGGACATGTGCTCCCACTGCTATCTGCCTTTATCTCATGTGCGTCCTACGGTGCAGGCACGTCCCTAACCCTCGAAAATATTTGTTTTCAGACAGTGGTGTACCAGAAAGTCTCAAGGCTCCTCGGCAAAAATATTGTTGCGATCTCGTGGGCCGTTATCCCACCGTTGACCACCAAAATGTTACGGTACCGGGCCGAGCTAGGTTAAGCATTTACCGCTTGCCACCAAAATGTAAAGACAGTGGGTCATTATCCCACCGCGGTCAATCAATTTGACAACCGTAGCCGAGTAATTAGTATATTTCTTCTCTGAGATCCTTCGACGTAGTTCTTGGCGCGAAAACTGTCTTATATGGGCATACACTTAAACAATTTGAACCAATCACCTGCGTACACATAAATAATGTGTTCTATGAATTCGCTGATTGCCTAAACAAATATTTAATTGGCTACAAAAACATAACAATGGCACACATATGAATAAAATTTAGCTGTCTTCTGAACATAAGTATTGGGTCAACTTGGACCTAAATCAGTTCCCGCGAGATAGTCTTAATGAACTTAAATTCCACAGTTCAGTCTTACTATTTCTCAGTTCAATTCTTGCAATATATTAATTCAGTTCCTCAACTACTTGCGTAGCAGATGTAACAATAAAAACAAAACGTTTCTACTTACATGGATGCTGTCCAGAATAAATCCAAATTGTGATTTAGCTTTTCACCTGTATATTTGTTAGGTATCCAAGCCACCGCTCTTACGCTATCAATTTTCCTCGCGCTGGCTTTATCCCGTGGCACTTACACGTAGCGGCTGCGCTGCTTACGTAGCCACACACACACACACACACACACACACACACACACACACACACACACATGGGGCCTCGCTTCGCCCCGCAGGACCAGATTGCTTCCTTCGCCGCTTCCGGGAGAGGATGGTGATTGCACCCTGCCGTAGTTGGACTCGAACCCGAGCTTTGCTTAGCTTCGCTTCTCATTGGAATGACCACTGTCCACTCGCAGACTTCGTAGTTCCTCTGTAATTTTGTTTTCATTGGGCCAACCAGTCGCTAATTTCCATTAAGCTCCAGCCTAGAAATTGCTGCTTTATCACGCCGATTTAGGCATTCCGCGGTCTTTATGACAAACTGGCATCTCCAGCTGCTCCGAGATGTCGTCTCCGTTTCATTTATCCCAATTCATATAGCAGATCCAAGGCATCCAGCCCAGCCTTTCACATCGGAGAGCGAACAGACAACTAAACTTTCTTCCTTATTTTCACGCTAAGTGCGAAATTTTATTTTTCTGCACGGACCACACAGAGAGCAATTGTTCTCGGAAATACCCCAAACAATCGACGAATTTACGATTATTCGCTAAACCTTTTGTCTCCCATCTTCATTCATTTCTACTCAAGTGGCCTTCTTCGATACGTACTCTTTCCCTTTCCGTGTTGCTTAGGCTGCCCGTCAGCTGCGCTCTGATATTTATGACCTAACAGCGCGCTAGGAACTCTAGACCACCCAGCCAGAGGGAATGCTTCGCCTCCTTTCTGTCCTATCTCCAGATAAAACTTTCTCTGCTGTTTAAACTTTTAAACTCCAATCAAGCCTCGAACATAATTAATATTTAATTAATTTCATACATCCACCACGCCCATTAATTACTAAATTAATGGCGGGGGTGAGTCGTAACAATATCTTCTATGACCTTTTGCGAAAATCTATTAGCTTTCAATTACTGAAATTTTTAAATTCCATATCATTAACTAGGTTTTTAATGGCGTTTAAAAAATTCAAATTATTTGAAACCTAGAAGTTTCTTCGTGAAGCAAAGATTATTGCACTATATTGGATGCAACCAGTGCACGTTGTAATTAAAATGATTGCCCTAGTTTATACCAACAGAAAGTACTACGAAACTCTTATATCAAAATTAATCACCTCATGAAAATTGCATTCTCTGAGTTAGAATTAAGGCCATTCTGTGAAATGCCTCATGATCACACATACACTGAAGAGCAATTGAATTAGAGATACCTGTCTAGTAACGTGTAGCACCACCTTTCGCCCTTATGACGGTGGCGATTCGTCTCGGCATGGACTCGACAAGACACCGGAAGCGTTGGGAAGTCATACGGATCCACAACCCCTGAACAAGCTCCCACAGTTCACGAAGATTTAATGGAGGGGTGAGAACCTCAAACATCTCTCTCGATGGCATCGATGGCATTCCAGATGTGCTCGATGGGATTGAGGTCAGGTGACCTGGCTGGCCAAGGAAGCGAGGTTACGTCGGTGGAGTGTTCATCCAACCATTCGGATACAATTCGGGAGCGGTGGCACGGTGCACTGACTTGTTACAGGATGAGGTCTCCAGTGGGATGTTGAAGACGCCCAAACAGGAGCAAATGGTCGTCCAGGATATCCCGGTAACGTTGACCTGTAAGGGACGATGTCACACGTACCAGGGGTCCCATTTCAGTCCACGTAAACAGTTCCCAGACGAGAATGCCACCCTCACCAGCTTGAAGAGTACTCTGCTGGCAAGAAAGATCTATCGCTTCATGTGATTTGCGCCGTACTCGTATCCTGCCATCCGCATGTACCAACATGAATCTCGACTCATCAGTCCAGGCAACATTTTTCCATATGTCTAGGGTCCAGTGGCGATGTTCCCGCGCCCATGCTAAACTTTGCCCTATGTGATGTGCGGTCAGCAGCGGTACCCTCGTGGGACGATGGCTTCTGTATACCACAGCGAGGAGATGGTTCTGGATGGTGTGGCTGCTTACACGGTTTTGTGCACCAGCGTTAAATTGCCGAGTGATTTCTTGCACTGTGGCCCGTCTATCCGCTGTTACAATGCGAGCTAGCCGACGATGACCCCGCTCATTCACACGCTGTTGACCATTGCAGGGATGGTTTTACCGGATTCGATGTACTCACGGTACACCCGTGACACAGTGGCTCGTGAAAATCCCAGTGCCTGCACGATGGAGTGACCCATTCGTCGGGCCCCGACAATTTGCTTACGATCAAGTGCGCTTAGATCCTTGGTCTTACCCATACTGCGTCCGACTCTTACTGATTCCCGTCACATCACTCCTTATGTTGTCGGATCGCTGCATACGTCATGTCGTTTCCGTTTATAGGGCCGTCCACAGCGCCACATTTGCATAGCGCCAGCTGTCTCTAATTCAATTGCTCTTCAGTGCTCATAAAATATGTAACAGTGTCTAACGACCTTTTCCGCTTTATACCAAAATATAGAACGTAATACACACTATTGATGTGGATTAGGAACATCAAACAGAAGTCTTCGCTCTTTCCACGTTTATAAGTGAGTCACGGAAAAATTCTCATCGGCCGCAACCGGGAACGAACCCAGGGTCTTCCAGTTACGCGCCGGACATGCTGTCACTGCACCACGAGTAAATATTAGGTGTGAAACTTAATTCTCGGCCACAGGCACGACACGTTGACAGCAAATTAAAGCAAATCAAATGCGTACCTAATCAAGGAAATAATACCCGCCGTGTTGGATACATTTGAGCCATCGGTCAGGGAGCTGCCGAATGCCACTGCGGAAAAAAAGAGGGCTGTTTCGAGTTGATAAAGTCATCAATACTTGTGTGGACCTCCTCGACAGAAGTGAAGTGCGTATCACGCAGGTGATGTTGCAGGGAGCGGAAGAGGTGATAATCCGATAGGGCGAAGTCTGGAGAAAACGCCGAGTGGGACAAAATCTGCCATCCCAGGTCGGTGATCGTGTTTAAAATCGTTTTCGCGGTGTGAGGACGCGCGTTATCCAGAAGCAACAGGACCGACCTTCTGCCCTTTGCCAGTGTATGGCGTTTTCGCCACCGCTGCGTCTCTCACACGAATGAGTTGCTGACAATAATGCCCAGCATTGACCGTTTCATCAGGTTTGAGGAACTCATAGTGTACGACACCGCTGATCCCACCATATGCACAGCAACAACTTCCTGGCATGGATATTCGGTTTGGCGGTACTGGTGGTAGGCTGGCCTGGATAGACCAACAATTTGCGCCGCTTAGGAGTATCGTAGAGGATGCACTTCTCATCACAGGTCAAATTCTTGTGGAGGAATTCCTTCGTCTTGAATCTGGAGAGCAAGGACACGGCAATATCGTAGAGCCTAGGCTTGTTCGCAGCTGTGAGTTGGTGGGGCACCCAACGGCCCTTCTTGTGAATCCGTCCAAGCTTGTGCAGCCGCTTTGCAATGGCTTGCCCTATTACTCGGAGTTCCTGGTCGAGCTCTGTCTGAGTGCGACAGGGATCCGTGTCCAACAATTTTTCCAGTTCCTCATTGTCAACTTTCTGTGGCCGTCCCGGACATTCTGCATCACGGAGATCGATGTTTACCTGCTTAAACCGCTGGAACCACTTCTTACACGTACTGCAGCACACAGCAACCTCATTCAAAACAGCGCAGATCATTTGCTGGGCTTCCGCGGCACTTTTTTCAGCTGAAACACGAACAGGAGGCAGTGCCTCAAATGTTGCTTATCGAACAACATTGTTTTCACCGTCAACTTTCGTCCCTTCTGTCACTACAGCTGTGACCGGTTACGGTTGCCTGGAAAACTGTTGGATGGCGCTGCAATCAGCCATTATCACACACAGCTATTTGCATTTAACGACGTTCTATGATCGCTTGCGGTTAGGGGCAGATAATTAAGTTGCACGCCTAATAAGTAAGTAAATCAGTAAGAATAAATAATTGTAGCACACACACACAAAAAAGCAAAACCACTTAGGTCATTTAATAAAACACATTTAACATAATGCCACAACGTGTGAATTTCTCTCTTGATTCTGTTACAAAAATAATGATACAGGTCTCCGTTTCTTCGTCCTCGCGAACACCGTTTAGTTCATTACATTCTGAAGGATGCATAGGTAGGTACAGACAACTGTAATACATAACAACTTATTTCAGTATTACAAAAATTTTATTACCTAAACTGATATTTCTTTCACGTTCTCCTGTTAATATACACAATATTGACAAAAGTCACCAGACACCTAGAAGAGAAACACAACATGGCATTTATTGACATACGTTAGTACGGTGTCGGTCCACTTTTTGGCCTAATGCACGCACTGACCCTTCGAGACATGCTTTCGACTAGGTTTTGGAACACAGCGATAGGTATGCGCTTCCGTTCAGTACACAATGCTGCCGCTAACTGCTGCTTGGTAGTAGGCCTTGGTTCAAAACTTTTTATGCGGCGCTTTTTTCATCCGATAGGTGATCTATGGGATTAAGATCAAGGCTCTGTGCTGTCAAGTCCACACACGATACGGAATTATCGTCAAACCACGCCGTAACAGTCCTTCCTTTATGGCTCGGTGCATTATCCTGCTGGTGCCAACAAGGCTCGGCTCCATAGTATTGCCACAGAGTTGGTAGGGCATAATTGTCTAGAATATCGCGATAGACGTTCTGGTTAACAGAGTTTGTCCACGATAACCAATCTGCCGGGACCATACCACGAAAAGCATCCCCACACGAGTACACTGTCAGCTCCAAACTTGACCATAGGAACAGTACTCTGTGGTAAATAGCGTTACCCCAGCAGCCGCCATACCCACACACTGCCATCAGACTGATGGGTCGTGTATCATGACCCATTTCCATTGATCTACGGTCCACGATAAATGTCCTTTACACCATGCTAAACGACGAGTAGCATTCCGAGTGGAGATGAAAGGCTTATGAGCAGCCGCACGACCACGGTAGCCGATTGAATGAAGTTCTCTGCGAATGGTACGTGTACATACCTAGGTTCTAGCATTTTTACTCACCTGTACAATGAGGTCTTGTGCAGTACTCCGTCGATTAGCTGTAACGACTCTCCTGAGGCTTCGATATTTTTGGTTTGCCGGTACGTTTTGCTGTTTCAGGCACGCCATGTGTCTTCCACTTATTCAGTACATCCACAATAGTTGACTTGGGTATGTTTAAACGCCTCTTGGTTTCTCTTATGGACAACCCACTAATATAACACCCAACAATCTTTCCTTTCTGAAAGTCAGTTCTCTCCCATCGCGACATTTTCACTCATTCTCACAGTGCGATATGATCGCGATCTGCTGCAGACTTGTTTTTATACCGTTTGCAGATGTACCGCGCATCTTACCAACGCAGCAGGTCCGTTCATTTGCTTTTGAAGGAGTGTCCGGTGACTTTTGTCAACATAATGTACATGTATATGACTGTGAAAAGGGGCCCCGAATCTTGTGGAATAGAAGTCTTCCCGTCATCCAGTTCATATAAACTAAAACCGAATAAATAATTTCTAAATATTTTACTTATTTATTGAAAAAAAAACCCTCCAAAAGTTGCTTTTCTTGTTAATACTGCATTCAAAGCTGCCATCAAAAATTCCTGGTTAATTCTTTCCCCAGACTCATATGAGGTGTCAAAAAAATGTAAAAGCCTTTTGTTCAGGCTAGAGACCCTTTTAGCCGTGAGGGCCCCCTGCAATGCGGGGGTTTCGGGGGTTGCAAGGGCTATCAGTATGTCCCTGTTTTCAGACCCTTCTCCTAGAAATGAAATTTTCTTTTAATCAAGGCGTGCTACTGGTGCTGATGGCAGTGTGTCATGTTTGTAATACGGTATGTAACTCTTCAGATTTTACTTATTTTATTAAAAATGGATGGACGGAACATTAATAACCAAGTTAGTAAAATCATGCAATGCACTGAATATGATACGCTTTCCAACACACCAGAAATCATGCACAAAAAAACCCTCCTTTCTACCCTGACTATTGATTCGTACAGTATAACACCGGAGCAACATACTAAAGTTTTGTCGCAATAGAAGCATTTTTACTCAAGTTATTACTCAAGATATGAGGATGATGGCTGTGGAATAAATATCACTCCTGTGCCTTGACCTTTGACCCCATTTCGATTATATTAAACAGAATTGGTTCAGTATATTCCCGGAACAACATACTAAAGTTTTGTTGCAGTAGATGCATTTTTAGTGAGTGTTATGTGGATAATGGTTGTAGAATAAATCTCGCTCCTGTGCCCTGACCTTTGACCCCGTTTCGATTATATTTAACAGAACGAGTTCAGTATACCTCGGAAACAACATGAAAAAGTTTTGTCGCAATCGAAGCATTTTTTACGCTTTCCAACCGTAGGTTGAAGAAGCGTACATGCTCCCGCTTTATCCGTCTGTCCGTCCGTCCGCACGATAACTTGCGTAAAAATGGTTCGATTTCGATGAAATTTGGTATATGGTAGAGGACCACCTGGGAACGAACCCTATTGAAAATGGGCGAAATGGGGTCAAAAGTGAGGATACAGAAGCGGGATCCATTCCATCGCCCTTATGCGTCATAACTTACGTAAAAATGCTTCGATTGCGACAAAACTTTATCATTTTTTGTTCCGGAGATATACTTAACCGGTTCTGTTGAATACCATCGAAATGAGGTCAAAGGTCAGGACACAGGAGCGAGATTTATTATACAGCCATTATCCTCATAACTTGACTAAAAATACTACTATTGCGACAAAATTTAGTATGTTGTTCCGGAGGTATACTGAACCAATTATGTTTAATATCATCGAAATGGAGTCAAAGGTCAGGACACAGGAGCGAGATTTATCCCACAGCAATTATCCCCATAACTTGAGTAATGATTTCTGGTATGTTGGAAAGCGTATCATAATCAATGCATTGCATGATTTTACTAACTTGTTAAGTAAGTTATGACGCATAAGGGCGATGGAATAGATCCCGCTCCTATGTCCTGACCTTTGACCCCATTTCACCCATTTTCAATAGGGCTCATCCCCAGGTTGTCTTCTACATATTCTAAAATTTCATCGAAATCGAACCATTTTACGCAAGTTATAGAGCGGACAGGCAGACAGACAGGCAAAGCTGAAGCACATACGCTTCTTCAACTTAGGGTTGGAAAGCGTAAAACAAGGACCCGAAACTTTGGATTACAAAAATTGCAGAAACTAAAATTAATGGGTATGCATACAAGGAAGTGGGGATTGCACGAATTCCTTTGCAGTAGTAAAATATGTTAAAATTCTTTCTTCCAGTGTTTAGTAACTAATGTTACTATCAAACTTGCCAAAAACAATACTCTCCCACCCGTCTTTCACCCTGATTTTGAAGGCTAGCGACGTCCCTGCGTCTATCCAAGCAGGATTGTTAAAACGACTTGCAGGCATCCCGGAAATCTCCTTTCAGAACTGTTTTCATGATCTTCAGAAATGCTGGAAACTGTTCAGATTCAGGACGGTAGTATTTTGAAGGTGACCAGAATTAATTGTCAGTACGGTACTTTTTTATATTTTTTACTGCATCAGTCGTGAAACTTTTTGGACGTAGATAATAATACCCTGATACTCCACAAGGTAAGGGAAAAAGTCACAAAGTTGTCTGGAAATTCAGTGTCGAACACATTTTAATATTTCGAAAGAAATTCCGCGAAGAGCCAACTTTAATGTTATTACAGCCCTCGAAAGATTCCATTCAGTTCTATATTCGAGAAAGAACCGTTATAAGCGATATCAGGAGAAAATCTATTTGAAGGTAAGGGACACAACTTCAATAAACACAAGTCTGAAGCGCAAAATATTTCACGACGGCATAGCACTTGAGAAATGCGACTGACGATTTTCGATTACGTCATCAGAACATTCCCCCTCTCAGCATACTTTTAAGCAAATATACATTCGACGAACTTTTACATCGCCTCCACCTATCACGTGACCAAGATGGCACTTACAAAAAAGAAAAAAAGAAGAAGAAAGTCTCTTCAACGTTAAGAGATGTCTGAGCATTAAGCGATAATGCTCTGAGGGTATTATTTCCATTTTCATATAGTGGGGAGTGATGTTAATACGGACTACGAACACATTCCGGAGTAATGGATCTTCAGTTCGTCGGGCGATTACCGCAGGCGGACATTTAAATATCCGCGTAAGAATCTCCTGGTTTTTCATGACATAGAGCTTTCCCTGTAATATACATGCATCTCTCTCTCTCTCTCTCTCTCTGTCTCTCTCTCTTTTTTCGCATATGACTTTTCGTTTAAATAACTCAAGGTTTCCCGTTTGAATATTCCTTGAAAATCATATTTTTCATTTCAAACACAACTAAGTTTGAAAGCTGACATACATGACTATAATGCATTTCTGAATCTGATCAATTATTCGATAGCTATATGCTCTTCCACGACGAAGTTACAATAATGTATAATATTTTAAAGTCATTTGTTGTTATTTACTTGCTGTCAAACTATGAATGAACTCCATAAACTGATACTTAGAAGAAAACACTAAAGGTGTCTGTGAAAACACAAATTGTATAATATTTTAAAGTTATTTTGTTGTTATTTACTTGTTGTCAAACTATCAATGAACTCCATAAACTGATACTTAGAAGAAAACACTAAAGGTGACTGTGAAAACACAAATTGTATAATATTTTAAAGTCATTTGTTGTTATTTACTTGTTGTCAAACTATCAATGAACTCCATAAACTGATACTTAGAAGAAAACACTAAAGGTGACTGTGAAAACACAAATTGTATAATATTTTAAAGTCATTTGTTGTTATTTACTTGTTGTCAAACTATCAATGAACTGATACTTAGAAGAAAACACTAAAAGTGACTGTGAAAACATAAATTGTATAATATTTTAAAGTTATTTTGTTGTTGTTTACTTGTTGTCAAACTATCAATGAACTCCATAAAATGATACTCAGAAGAAAACACTAAAGTTGACTGTGAAAACACAAATTCGCTGGTGGCGGAGCCGAACGTTTCCCAATTAAGCTACACCGACGGAATTTACCGCTGTAAATCTATCGTCTTGACATGTGCTTCACTTCTGTAGTACGTCACATATATCTCTCTTTCGAGAAAGGCGGGGGCACGGAATGGCAGGTTTCGGATCCGCCACAAACCAAGCTTGAAGTAATTCTCTGTAGAATAAAGAATTATAATTCCAGACGATGTGTGGAAGAAGGATTACACATTTTTCGAAACGAAGACGGAATTACAGCCTCGATGGCGCAGTGCAGTAAGCGCTGGCTTATGACCATTCGTTCTCGCTCGAGATGGGTCCGGGTTCAAATCCCGGTGACGCATGGATTTCGTGTTTGTCTTACGGCACTGGCTCACTCCCTTCTCTGGAACCAGTGGCCCTAAATTAGGGATGAGCGACTTGTAGAATATATGTCCACTTGTCAAACCCAGCTTGAAATATAAACTGAAATAAAAACAAATGAATCCGTATAACAGCAGGATATAACGGCTCGTCGTATAACAATAGAAACACTTGTGAGGTGTATCTCAAATTTAGTCTTCCCTTCTGTGTTTCTATTCTTGTGTAAATTATGTTACTTCTTCATAGATTTTCCTTCTGAGCGGCATGTCACTTGCCCGAATTTCCTTATACTTTTCTGAAACAACTGATTGTGAGTCTAAAGTAAACAAGCAAGATGACACCGAATTTTCGGTTGTAATGAGCATATCTTTTGAATCCTTTCCGGCACGAAAAGAATATTTCAAAGCAGATTTTTAGAAAATCTAAAAAAAAATTCAGCCGAAAATAGAATATGCTTACACTACCTAGGGAAAAAATTGAGCATAATTTAAGAAATGCAATGTGAGTGGGTTTTCAAGTCAATGGAATCGATTAAAAAAAATTGGGATTTTTGAAATAGTTGAAACATTCAGAAATAGATATAAATGCATATTCCCACTAACGGCTGAAAAGTATGTTTCAGAAATTAACAAATTGTACGCATAAAGTTGCTCATAGCGGGAGGAAGATATGGACAGAGACAAGATTTTCCGGTCGAATATTTAAAAGAAAAGATATAGATGAAAACATGATGGAATTTTACATTCTCTAGCGGAAAAGCTGTGAGTTACTTAAAAAGGAAAATGGGTTCAAAACACTCTTCATAATGAATCCTACCAAAAAAGAATTTTTCTAAGAGATTTTTAGAATCTTTCAAATAGAAATATACGCTGACGTCCCCTGGCGGAAAAACGTTGAATAATGGAAAAGTAGAAAATACGCGAAGAGTATTCATCACAGCAAAAGCTAAGCTGAGGAAAAATAATTTTACAAATACGTCTCCTGTAAGCAGAGATGACAATAAAAAGATTTTAACATTTATACCCCTAGCGGAAAAATTGTGAAGTATTTAAAGGATGTAATGCTTCGATCTCTACTGTAGCGAATGGTATACAGCAAAAGAAAATTTTCAATAGGATTTTTAGAAGTGGAGATACAGTGCAAACAGAATTACACACTAACACCACCTAGCGTTAGAACAATAAAGTGCAATAAAAAAACCCAAGAGCACATGTAAAGTGTTCCGCAAGCTGAATGGTATCCGGTATTGAAACAAAAAATGGACTTTTAAAAGCAGAGATATCGAGAAAAACAGATTTAACGTTTGCTTCCTAGAGGGGAAATTTTGCGTTATTTTGGACAGGAAATGCGTACAAAATGTTTCCTTAGTTATATCTCGGCGAAAAAGGATTTTTTTTTCAATCGGGTTTTTAGACGTGCTGATATTGCTGCGAACGTGCTGTAAACGGAAACGTGAATTTATGCCCTCTAGTGGCAAACGTGGGCCTTAAGAAGAATTAGAAATTACATGGAGAACATTTTGCACCAGAAACTCCCTATGAGCTGTTAGCGAAGAGTACACGTGTGTCTGTGTTCAGAAATAGAAATTTGGGTCTATGTTCTTTCTATGAAATGAAGGATGGTATGTGTTTTTGTTCAGATATTCCAGGGCGAATGACAGAATTAGGAATATTTCACAATTCTACGGAATGACGTCTATTTATCGACTCATCCAAGTTAAGTTTAAAAGTCGTCCTTTTGTCCAACGGAAACCAGAAGCCTTACATTCCAGTAACACATACTGTAGGGGCCCACTAAGCTTTAATCCGGCCCTTCCCACAGCAATACAATATGACCAGTTTAGGTGGTCAATATGCGGTGATCTGAAAGTGATATCGTTCTTACTCGGGCTTCAAAGTGGCTTCACCAAATTTTGCTGTTTTCTTTGTATGTGGGACAGTAGGGCCACAGGAGAACACTACGGACGGACAGACTGGCCTACACGAGACGTTTTCTTTCCAGGAGAGAGAAGCGTTCGTCACAAGCCCCTTGTTAATCGCTCTGATGTGCTGCTGGCCACTTCATATCAAACCGGGCCTGATGAAAAATTTTGGAAAGACTATGGACAAATCTGGCCCAGGCTTCTTGCACTTAAAATAAACATTTTCGCAATTAAGTGATGCAAAACTTAAAGAAGGTATATTCGTTGGTCCTCAGATATGAAAACTACTGCGTGATTCCGTTTTTACCGAAAAGCTGAACAGCACGGAGCTCGCCGCATGACAATCTTTCACATCTGTGGTCAAGGGATTTCTGGGTAACCACAAAGAGGGCAACTACAAAAAACTGATTCACAACCTTCTCAAAAACTATAAAAACCTTGGGTGCTGGATGTCCTTAAAAATACATTTCCTCCATTTTCATCTGGACTTCTGTCCTGGCAACCTAGGAGGAGAAAGGTTCCACCAAAGTATCCCAACGATGGAGCAGAGATGTCAAGGCAGGTGGGATTCCTCAATGAGGTATAATTACTGCTGCTTTTCGCAGAAAGACGACAGCACGATCTAAAAGAGAAAAAACATGAATTACTTGTACAGATATACGAGTATGTGTGTATATACTGTTTACTCTATTTCTTTTTTTTTTCTTTTGCTGTCTCATATGCAGTAATGTATGAATATTGTATTTTTACTTTGCAACACTAGTTCTATATCTAACAAGACACATAAATGCTGAAATACATTACAATGTGAAGCTGTAATTTGTACACCATGCATTGCATGTATGTATCTGGAAATGTTCATACACAAAAGACTACGTGATGGGGTGTTTTTACACTCTTTTTTGAATTCAGCACCCCGAAATTAATTAAAAAGGCCACCCATGTTATGGAAACGAAGTTTAACAAGAAAGATGACACCGAACTTTCGGGTGTAATAAGCACGTCTTTTGAATCCATTCTGACGCAAATTAAATTTATCAAAGCTATTCAAAGTCAATGGAACCGGTGTGGGAAACAATAGTATTGACGGAAGAAAGAAGTTTCAATCGGGTTTTTAATCCCTCAGATATTGTTGCAAACGGAATCGTGAGCTTACGCCCCATGGTTGCAGACTTGTGCGTTAAGAAAAACATGAATTTATATGAGAAAAATTTCGCACCGGAAACGCTCTCCAAAACAGAAATAAATTTTCAAATCGGACACTTAGAAACAAAGATATCGACACAAAATAAGATGTGAATTTACGTTGCTTGGTGGGAAAACTATGCATTATTTTAGGAAGAAAGTATTCTCAAAAGGTTTTTCCATATTAGCGATATCGGACCAAGAAAAAAAATTAGTCGAGTTGTCAGGAGCTCAGATTTAGCTACAAATACATCAGAAGCAGATATTAACACTTATGCTGGCCAAACCATTCTTTACCAAACATTAGAAATTATGTGAAAAATATTTTCCATCCGGTTTTGTATGCGATACGCAAAGAATTTTTCAAATTCGAGTTTTGGGAGCAAAAATACCGCAGAAAACGCAATTTGCATTTGTGCCTCTTAGCAGAAAGTCTAAGATTTACCTAAAAATTTCGAATTTATAGGAAAAACATTTCGCATCAGAAACACTATCCAACAAAGAAGGAATTTTTAAAATCGGACCCCTAGAAGTAGAGATATTGACAAAGATAAGATATACATCAACGCTCCCTGGCGCAGAAACCATGCATTATTTCAAGAAGAAAATGTGCCTAAAAGGTTTGTCGACATGAGTAGTATCGGTCAACAAACGACTTTTTTTTCAATCGAGATTTTAGAAGCTCATATTTTGCTGCAAATACATCAGATGCGGAAATTAAGACTTACGCCACCTGTTGGCCAAACCATTTTTTACAAAAATTAGAAATTATGCGCAAAGGAGCTGTATCCGGTGCAGAAAGAATTTTGGAGCTGTATCCGGTGCAGAAAGAATTTTTCAAATCGGAGATTTAGAAGCAGAGATATAGGGGGAAAGCAATTTACCTTTACGCCCCCTAGCGGAAAGTCTATGAAGTACTTGAATACTTTGAAATTATAGAAAAACATGTCACTATCCAACAAAGAAGGAATTTTTCAAATAGGACTCCTAGAAAAAGAGATATTGACAAAAATAAGATATACATCTACGCCCCCTGCAGTAGAAACCATGCATCATTTTAAGAAAAAAAAAATTTCTATAAGGTTTGTCGACATGAGAATTTAGTAACGGTCTGCAAACGACGTTTTTTTTTAATCGAGAATTTAGAAGCTCATATTTTGCTGCAAATACATGAGAAGCGGAAATTGAGATTTACGCCCCCTGGTGGCCAAACCATTTCTTTTTACAAAAATTAGAAATTTTGTGCAAACGATTTCCCTTTCAGAAGCTGTATCCGGTGCAGGAATAATTTTTCCAATCCGAGATTTAGAAGCAGAGATATAGGGGGAAACGTAATTTACCTCTACGCCCACTAGCGGAAGGCCTATGAATTACTTGAAAATTTTGATATTATATGAAAAACATGTCACACTGAAACAATGAAGGAATTTTTCAAATCGGTCTCCTAGAAGTAGAGATATTGACAAAAATAAGATATACATCTACGCCCCCTGGCGGAGAAACTGTGGATTATTTTTAAATGAAAATATTCCGAAAAGGTTTATCGATATGAGTGGCATCGGTCCAGGAAAGAATTTTTTCAATCGATATTTTAGAAGCTCAGATTTTATGGCAAATACATCAGAAGCAAATATTAACACTTACGCCCCCTGGTGGCCAAAGTATTCTTTACCAAAAATTTGAAATTATATGCAAAATAATTTCCATCAGGAGGTGTATCCGCTGAAGAAAAAAATGTTCAAATCGGAGTTTTAGAAGAAGAGTTATCGGGGAAAATGTAATTTATTTTTACGCCCCCTAGCGGAAAATCTATGCGTAATTTGAAAAAGTAACTATATCTAAAATACTCTTCGACATAAATGGAATCGAAAGATAAAAAAAATTCAATCGGATGTTTAGAAGCAAATATGTGGAATAAAACATTTTTGAAATCGACATCATCTGCGTTTACGCCCTCTAGCGGCGAAATTGTACATCGTAAAAAAAAAAATGAAGGGTCATCATTTGCATATTTCAAGCTTCCCAATGCAAAAAGAATTTTTCAAATCGGACTAATAGTGTCAGAGATATCGTGGGTACAGACTGACGGACGGACGGACAAACCGATAACATAAGCACGATCTTTTTTTACAAAAGACGTGCTAAAAATGGGACTTGTAAAACAAATTAATGTTTTCCCCTATATATTGGACAAGAAAAAAGTAATGTCCGATGACGAGTTACCCGAAGTCGAAGGCCCGGCCACGGCGCACACTCTAATTGAGATTGCGCAGTACAGCGGTGTGACATAAGTAGCTTAAGTCAGTGGCAGTTAGCCGTCAGAAGTCGAAGAGTGTAAGCGCCAGCCAGCATGGAAGTGGAGAAGAAAAACATCCGCCATTGCATGCTGTATGAGTTTCGTCGCGGTAGCACCCCGCAAGTGTATAAGGAACATTACTAGTGTGTTCCCAATTGCCATATCACATCGTCAGTGCTGTCGTTGGTTCAGACGTTTCGAGAGGGAAATTTGGACCTGTCGGACCGTCCCAAAGCCGGAATATCCGTAACAGTGGATATGGGCATGCTGAAGACTTTAGTGGAGACCGACCCACGTGTGACCACGCGGGAGTTGGCCGAACAGCAGGGGACTACACACACGTACATTTCACCGGCATCGACTTACGAAGATTCACAAGAGGGAAATTCGGGTAACCCATGAAATCACAGTTGAGCTGAAAGAAATTCGCATGAGTTGTGATGTATTACACGGGTGAAAACATGTGTCCTGACGACAAATCTGCAGCGAGATATTCTGTCCGCGTTGCTCAGTTGGGAGAGCAACTTACTCCGGAGTGAGGGGACACGGAATCGTAGAGGTCTGCACGGGCCTTATTTGGTGAACCCGGCCCGGTATTTTATATTGTATTTTATTAAATTTTGGTATGTATCTTAAATAGTATAACTATACTAGTGATCCGAAATTTCTTGGCGTAGAATAGAAATTAAAGATTCCAAACTTTCGCACATCAACCAGATGGCTTTCTCAAGGAAGGTAGACAGCTAACTGCAAGCTGGATAATAGAACGGTTCAACAAGAAATTTCGGATCACTAGTATAGCTATACTATTTAAGTACAATTGGTGTATTGTTCCTTGTTATTAATTGGTATGTATCTATTGTATTTCATTAAATTTTGGTCTGTATTGTATTTTATTAAATTTTGAAAATTAAATAATGAAATGGGATATTATTGAAAACATTTAGTTAAATGTTAATCTATAAATATTGACTAAACTTTAGCCATCATCGAAGAATATAACCTTTAAAGAGAGACAAAAAAGAAAAAGAAGACTAAGCGGGTTCAAAATCTCTTTTTTCTCTAAACTGGCAAGTGGAAACACTTTAAAAGTCAATCCCATACAGATCAGGGATAGGAGAAACAATCGATGTCTTCCCATTCTCTCACACCAACTCACACACACGGACACCTCACATCATTACAAACAACCCCCGTCCTTCACTCCACACAACACACACTCGCTCCAGGCTGAATCTTTTTGTTGTCAACAAGCCCCAAAGTGGTTTTACCATCCTACTACCTACAGATGGTAAAAACACTGTGAGTGTCTCTCCTTGCTTTTGTGATTACGCCCTGGGCTATGTCATGGAAGTGTGTAAAGCCAGCAAAACAGTTAAACAGACCAGGTAATCGAGGTGTACGACTTTTTTTTTCTTTCTTTACAATTGCGA
The DNA here is from genome assembly GCA_039090855.1 of Macrothele yani. Taxonomy (NCBI): domain Eukaryota; kingdom Metazoa; phylum Arthropoda; class Arachnida; order Araneae; family Macrothelidae; genus Macrothele; species Macrothele yani. Next base: position 37,161,697 of record CM077026.1, on the reverse strand, counting down.
TAAAAAGAATTGGTGGACTTCGACCGGCCCGGTCCGGTTGTAAGTGTCTGGGAAAAAGCCCGGCCCGGCCCGTTGCTTTGTTCTCTAAACTAAAAAAGACCTCTACGGGTTCGATGAATGTCGCGGACAAAATTGTGTTTTCACATTGGCGTCCGATTGTGGAAAATGGATCCACTGGCCTTTGGGTTCTTCGAAAACTGTGTGCTGTTTGTTCTCCACATTGTTTGGAATTAATGAAAAAATCCTAATTCACTTAAAAAAAAATACGAGGGAGATGATGTGACGTATTGCAGAGGTGAGAACATGTGTCAAGACGACAAATCCGCATCGAGACATTCTGTCCGCGTAGCTCAGTTGGGAGAGCGACCTTCTCCGGAGTGAGGGGGAAACACGGGTTCGATGTCCGTCGCGGGCAAACCTTTTTTTTTTTTTTGATTGGAAGTTTAACGACCACCGTGAGCAACTCAATGGGCTATAAGCAGTCTACCGTCCCTGATTTAGGGTCACTGGTTCCAGGGAAGGGAGAGAGCCAGTGCCGTAAGACAAACACAACATCCATGCCTCACCGGGATTCCAACCCGGACCCCTTACGGACGAATGATCAGAGGCCAGCGCCTTAGACCACTGCGCCACCGGGGCGGCCGGGCAAACTTGTGCTTTCACAGACTGAATGCGTTTCACTGATCGCACGTGACCAAGTTGAACCGTTCTTGGACCGCAATGTGACAGGTGACGAGAAATGGGTCCTGTATGATAATGTCAACGCCAAGAAACAGTGGTTGGACCTAAAAGAGAAACCCATGGTACTCACAGAGCCGGCTTAAGGTCCACTCACGTAATATCGTGCTGTGTGTTTGGTGGGATATGCGAGAGGTCGTGCTTTTTGAGTTGCTGCCGAACAACACCACTATCACCGCCGATGTGTATTCCCATCAACTCGACGATCTGCGCAAGCATTGCTCAGGTCGAAACGATCAACACTGGTGAACCGAAGGGCGTCCTCCTACAGCAGGATGGAGCGACACTTCACACAGCTCAGGCGCTAGGGCTGGGAGCTGCTGATGCACCCAATCTATTCCCCGGACATTGCCTCAAGCGACTACCACCTTTTACGGACGTTTCAGCATTTCCTTCACCAATCGGGATGATGTCGAACGCGCACTTACTCACCGTTTTGTGTCCAAGCTGCCACAATTCTACAGGGTCAGTTTCCAACAGCTGCCCAGATCATGGAAACAGGTAGTGGCAAAGATAGGCAACTGCAGTTCGGACTGATTTGTACTTGCATATACGGTAATTAGCAATTTCTGTTGCCTTGCGTTTGCAGACATTACTTCTTTCCAACCCAATAATATCCCTTGTTGTATGTTAATTACTGCGTTCATTCCTGAATTATACACTGAGTGGCCACTTTATTATGATCACCTGACAGTTTTAAGCAAATGAGCTATGGCTGCACGCTGTTACCGCCAGACGGCGACGCTAGTATAAAAAGGGAAAGCTTAGTGCTTGCGACAGTAGTAGCAGTGATTTTTGGGTGACGTGATTGGTAAAAAAATGCGATTTGACAGACTTTCAACGTGGGATGATTGTAGGAGCTCGGAGCCATGGAGCGAGTATCACCGAAACCGCCGCATTCTTAAAATGTTCCAGAACAGCTGTTGTTAAAGTGTTTAAAAACTGGAATGTCAGCCGAAAAACTGGGTCTCTACGTGCAACGTGTGGTCGTCATTGACTAGTGACTGCTCGGGCGAAATGCAGAGTGTCCAGATTGGTAACAAACAACAGAAGGGCAACAGTGCAGCAAATTGCAGATCATCTTAATCAAGGATCCCCTCGAATGATCTCTGCACGCACTGTTCGCCGTACACTGCATCGGATGGGATATGGCAGCCGAAGGCCTGTTCGAACACCTTTGCTGTCGGCAGTTAACAAGAGAAAACGTCTCCAGTTCGCACAGAAGCAGAACGATTGGACAGTCGATAATTGGAAACAAATTATGTGGTTTTCAGTTGCAACATGCCGATGGTCGAGTGAGAATTTGGCGGTAACGGCACGAAAGCATGGACCCCAAATGCATTGCTACAACCCTTCAAGCTGGTGGAGGCAACGTTATGGTTTGGGGAATGTTTTCCTGGCATGATTTGGGCCCTTTAATTCGTGTTGATCAACGTCTTACTGGAACATCATATCTAAACATCGATGCGAACCAAAGGCATCCTGTCATGTGGATGGTTTATCCCAATAGCGATGGCTACTTTCTTCCTGTCATAATGCTCGTATTGCACAGGATTGGTTTCAGGAACATGCCGGTGAATTTACTTTGCTTAAGTGGCCCTCACAATCTCCAGATCTCAACCCCATTGAGAATTTGTGGGATGAAGTTGAACGAGTCATCAGACAGCTGGATCCACAACCCTGCAATCTCACACTCCTGGAAAGTGCTATTCATCAAGCATGGTCTCAGATTTCACAAACCACCTAACAACATCTCGTGGAGTCCATGCCACGAAGAATCAACGCAGTATTAAAGGCAAAATGGGGCGCAACGAAGCACTGAGGGGGTGGTCATAATAACGTGGCCACTCAGGGTATACACAGTCGAGTTACATTATTTTCACCACCTCCTACTTTTGACGTCAACAGCGCGTAGCTAATGAAAAGAGGCACGTGTCGTGAGTTGGCTTGGAGGATGTATAAAGTGTGCTGTAGGCATTCTGAAAACATATCCCTCGTTGTTGTCATGGATAAAAGATGCGATTTAGCATTTTTCCAAAAAGGAATGATTATCGGCTTTCGGAGCAACGGTTGCAGTATTTCTGAAACAGCGCATTTTGTGAACTGTTCGCGTGCTAATGTGGTTAAAGTGTATCGTGATTGGAGAAATGGCACCATTGCGAATAAGCGAGGTAAAAACTGCGGAGAACCACGTGGCATTGATGAGAGAGGTGAACGTCGGTTGCAAAGGTGCGTGAGGGCCGATCAACACGCTGCAGTAGAGCAACTCACTGGCCGAATAAAACAGGGGTTGCCGGAAGTGTGTCTAAAACGATAGTTCAGCGAACCCTGCTGCGTATGAGGATCCGATGCAGACGGATGGTCACTGCACTTATGCCAACGAAGGTACATCGGCAGAAAATGCTTACATTTGCACGGCAGTATCGGAATTGGACCTCCGCTGATTGGCAAAGGATTGCCTTCTCCGATGAGTCATGGTTTCTGCTTCTTCGAACGGATGGACGTTTGCGTATAAGGCGAGAAATATCAGAGAACAAACACTCTTCAACCATTGCTGGAAGAACACAAGCTGGTGGGGGCAGCGTTATGGTCTGGGTCCACTCATACCTGTGGAAGGCACTATGGATCGAATTTGTTATGAATCCATCCTTGCAGACCACGTGCACCCATACATGCTGATTGTCTTCCCTGGAGCGGATGGGATCTTCCACGCGACAATGCGACGTGTCACACAACTAGAAATGTCCGAGAATGGTTGGAATATCACGGTGAAGACTTCAAAGTACTTCCCTGGCGTCCTGATTCCCCAGACTGAAACCCAATTGAGCATCCGCGGGACCCCCTCGATCGTGTTGGATCCTCCACCATGCACCTCCCAGCAGCTGTCAGATGCGCTGCAATCAGCATGGCTCCACATCCCTGTGAACACCTTCCAGCACCTCATTGAGTCACTCCCAGCCCGTCTAGTTGCTGTCCGCGCTGCACACGGCGGTTACTCTGGATATTAGCTGGTGGTCACAATAATGTGACTCGACTGCGTTTATACATATTTTTAAATCAGCATGTCATTTGGTCTCTCCCTCTAAATCTGTGAGTAAATTAAAGAGTTCTTAAATGGACTAAATACGCACTTGAAGAACATTTATTACCAGCAAAAAGAGTTAAGGCAAAATTTTGCGAACACATATTTTTTCATGGAGCAGCGCTCGAGTAGTGTGTGTGTGTGTGTGTGTGTGTGTGTGTGCACCTTTTAAATTTCTCAAATAAAAATGGGGGAAAACCCATGTTGTTCTTTGTCACTGAATTGAAAGAAACAAATGTGGCCATTAGGAGATTTCAAATCAAAATTGAAAGAAGGTTAGTTTCTTCACTTTAGAGCTTTTAAACGAAGAAAATCTGTTGCAATCCAGTGAAAAAGCGGGCGGAGAAAAGTAAAAAGAAGGTATAGAATAAAAGAAGAAACAGAATCGTGTATCACATGACAGGAGGAAGCTGCTTGGCATAGTTCAGATCTGAACAGCGCAAATGAACTGTTTGCTCGGAACTTTCGCAAATTGATTGCTACGGAGCATTATTTCCCTCGTTCGTTACGAAGCTGCTCAGTTTTTACGTTCCCTGTTTAAAACCCTGCTTTTTCTAGCCCCGAGGCTTACGGCGCTGTACAAGTAAGGGTCGTCGAAATGGTCAACAGAGTTTTATTTGCTCAACCGGTCACGTGATTGGCCGGAAGCTCCTTGAATTTTTTGTTTCTAGATTTCTATGGACAGGTGCGTTAATGAAGAAGGAGAGAAACGGAATAAATATTTTTTAAAAAATCAGTTTATTATAGCAATAAGCAACCAGTAGTGTCTACTGATCAAAACAAGCATATTTCCACAGCTGTAAAAATAATTTTCTTTAAGTTTTAGATAAAAAAGCTTTTCTAGAAATATTCTGTACTTCAGCAAGTGATATCAGAAAGTCTATTCGTTTTGAAACAAAAGGAACTTCTTTCATTTTCAGGAAAAGTAATATTCAGTCATTTCCTTCCATAACCTTCTCAGCAAAAATTAACTAAATGAGTAACTCCAGTTAATAGGGAAGGCAGAGAAATTCAGCAGTTTTTGGCATGGAGATGAAAAAATTATTATTCATCGCTGTGGCGAATTCTTCAGAAAACTTTAATTGCTTTGTGTCTATCGTAAACCGAAGCACCATTTCGTGATCTGCGTCTTAACATGCTACTGTTACAGCATTCAGAATATCACATCTCGAAGTGGCGCAGTGATCTAAGCGATGGCTTATGATCATTCTTTGGGCGAGTTCCGGGTTCGAATCTCGGTGAGGCAGGAATGTTGTGTTTCTTTTACGGTCCTGGCTTTCTTTCGCCCCTGGAACCAATGGCCTAAAAACTAGGGAAGGGAAACTGCTTATTATATTGCTTCCGGTGGTCGTTAAACCTTCAAATTAAAAAAAAAAAAAAGAAAAGAAAGAAACTGATTAGCTGACCGAGAAAATCAGCTAAATTGCGACAGTTGATGCGCTTGTTTCTTCGTTGCGGAGTCTCTCACATCATTGCAGAAAGCTAAATGTTCTAGTTTTCTGAAAAGTCGATCTCATGCAAAGTTTTCTCAAAAGGGATCTCGTAAAGAATTTTCTGAAAAGTTGATCTCATAAAAAGTTTTCGAAGAGTTGAAAATTTTCAGTTCTCTGAAAAGTTGATCTCATCAAGAGTTTTCTGAAGAGTTGAAATTTTCCTGTTTTCTGAGAAGTTGATATCATGAAAAGTTTTGTGAAGAGTTGAAAATTTTCGTTCTCTGAAATGTTGATCTCATTAAGTATTTTCTTAAGAGTTGAAATTTTCTGGTTTACTGAAAAGCTGATCTCATGAAAAGTTTACGGGCGAGTTGAAATTTTCCAGTTTTTCTGGAAAGGTGATCTTTTCAAGTTTTCTGAAGAGTGAAATTTTCTAGTTTCTGAAAAGTTGATGTCATAAAAATTTTTCTCAAAAGAAAACTCATAAAGAATTTTCGGAAGAGTTGAAAATTTTCCAGTTCTCTGAAAAGTTGATCTTATCAATAATTTTCTGAAGAGTGAAATTTTTTAGTTTCTGAAATGTTGATCTCATTAAGTATTTTCCGAAGAGTTGAAATTTTCTGGTTTTCTGAAAAGCTTTTCTTCTAAATAGTTAATTCCGTCATCTCTATAAAACAAAAATTGTCTTTGCTTCAGTACAATCGTGAGATCACTGGTTTTAGCAAGAGTAAACATTAATAACCTTTTTGATGTCTTATAAGTTAAAATAATTTCCCTCTTTCGGCTGCTCTTCTGAGAAGATTTTCAGAAGCACAGTTCTTCGCCAGTTTTCTACCAGCAGTGTTAATGAGAGGGAAATAAATAATAGTATCCTTGCGTTAAATAATAGTATGCTTAAATGATAATAGTGCTATCTATACACATGGCCGTATTATTTGTCCGAGAAATATTTGAGTTGTTTTACACTGGTGTGCAAAAACTAACGACGAAGATTAGAAATTAGCATAACAGCGGAACAAGCATGCAGACCGGACCGAAAGACCACTCGGGAGATAGACTAGGGTCCGGTACGGTAGGGCATGCGCATATATGCAGCATGGAGTAGGGGGGAGTTTCGGAAGGGTATAAAGCACACGGGCGGTGTACGCTTAGCAATTCGGCGAAAGCCATTGCACCGTGTACATCGGTTTGAACGACGTCGAGTTGCTGCCACCGTGTAATATGGCCAACAGGCAATCCAGTAGACGACATCTGGATGACTTTACCCGAGGTCGCGTCATTGGGAAGTTGGAAGAAAGTCGAAGTGTGACTAGTGTGGCCGAGGAGTTCGGGATCGCTCACAGCATCGTTTCACGAGCTTGGAGAGCATTTCAAACGAGAGGAACAGCTGTCCGAGAGTTTAGCAGAGCAACCACGGCGGCGGCCGACCGGTATATTGTCCTACAGGCGAGAAAAGACAGACGGCAGACAGCGGGAGAAATCGCAAGGCACATGCAACAGACAACTGGACCTCCGTTATCGCGTTTTACCGTGGCCAGGAGGCTGCACAAAGGTGGTCTATTTGCACGATGACCAGTACGGTGTGTGACATTAACGCCTGCTCATCAGAGACGGCGGTTTCTGTGGTGCCAGGAACACAAGAACTGGACACATGAGCAATGGGGTCGCGTTCTCTTTACGGATGAGAGCCAATTTAGTCTGACTAGCGATTCTGGACGTATACACATCTGGAGAGAGCAGGGAACACGCAATCACACATCCAACATCATCGAAAGGGACCGGTTTGGAGGTGGCGGAGTTCTCGTTTGGGGCGGTATAATGCTTGGTAGCCGTACTAACCTTCACATCTTCCAAGGAGAATCAGTCACTGGTGTCCGCTATTGTACCGAGGTTCTCCTGCCTCACGTGCGTCTGTTTAGAGATGCTGTGGGTCCTGAGTTCCTCTTCATGGACGACAACGCTACGCCTCATCGTACAGTGGTTGTCGCAGAGCTGTTGGAGAGTGAAGATATTCAACGCATGGATTGGCCCGCAAGGTCCCCGGACCTAAATCCAATCGAACACGTGTGGGACCTTCTCGGGAGACGCTTGGCAGCACGTCACCAGCCGCCAGCAACGATTCCGCAGCTGCGATTGGCGCTACAAGAGTAATGCGCCGCGATGCCTCATCAGCTCCTTGACAAACTCGTCCTCAGCATGGACGGACGCTGTAAATCCTGCAACGCAGTCAGGGGTAATCATATCCCCTACTTAAGACTGGATTTTTCTTGGCTGCCGCCTGTCACATGGGCGTTTCTGTCTTCTGTCCAGTTGTGCTCGTAGCTACCTTTTCAATAAAGTGCCTTTGTATCCTTTGGATTCCTTGTTTGGACGGTTTTGCTCACTTGTCCCATATTTTTTCATCTTGGGGATCTTATGGTATGATTTGAGTCGATGTGGAGAACTTTTGCACGACGTTACATTCGAAAAACCGTCTCGTCCTTAATTTTTGCACGCCAGTGTATAAAAAATAAATATCGGGCGTAGTGAAATAAGAATATTATTTTATGAAAAAAAGTAGTATTAATATAAAATCAAAAGAAAGCAGCAGTATTAAAACAGTGTGACTTATTTGAGGAAATACTAATACAGTAAAACCTCCTGATAACGATCACTGTTCGGACAGGGTAAAAGTGACCGTTGCTGGGAGGTGGCCATTGTTCAGAGGTTAGGCTTAAGTCAGCATTGCAAGGCCGTTGCAGCTGTATAAAAGCAGAATGCGTGTGTGGATTTATATACAAAGAAAATGGTTGCAGTGCTTTCTACGAATGCTGAACAAAGCTCAATACAGTAATTAAATAAACAAATCATGGCATAGTCAGTTTTAGGATAGTGGTGTCTAACATCTCGTCTTAAATAAATAATCAATTTCAAGTTCCTGCCAAAACTCTTTGTAGCATGTCGGTGTCAATTTCTTTGATGGCTGCTGTGATACGAGCTTTCAAATTAGTGGTACATAGACACGATCCTTTATGAAACCGACAAGAAAATATCTCACGGGGTGAGATCTGGGGATCTTAGTGGCCAACACAACAGTTCTTCATCCTCCTCAACTGAACTGCCAATCCATCGTTTTGGCAGCCTATCATTGATCTGATCAGATCATATGTAGAGGATTTTAGGAAGGGAGTGTCTGACCCCAGGTGTTAAACAAACCTTAGAAATAGGAAGCTAGGAGATTTGGGCTAGAGTGCCAATAAGAAAGTATTACGGAAGCGAGGTAGAAAGGGGGAAAGACGCCCTTATTTATTACCGGGGGGCTAGTACCCGGGGTTCAAAGGCTTAACGTGCCCATCCGACGCACGGCGGATGTTTAGTGGTTCGAGCGTTCGTACTTGCCTGGGATCGAACCTGAGGTTTCCCCGTGGCAGTCACGAACGTTGAGCACTACGCCATCCGCGGCGAGAGCTTATCATTGAGGTGGCTCCGAACCTCGTTACGGAAATGCGGTGGAATACCAACAGGTTGAAAAATGAAGTCATCAATGTCTTCTTCTAGCTGTGCGAAAAGCCATTGTTTGAGCCTTTCGAGATAGGTACCTTGGTAGCAAAGCTACGTAAATTGTTGAAATTGGGTAAAAAGGTTGAAACGAGAAAGCGTTGAAAATTTTCACCGAAATTCAACGTCGAATTTACATGGACAGAAAAACTGGCATTAACGCTGAAAATTAATGCGCAAATTCAATGTAGATTTTATGCTTCAAAATTTCAACTAAACGCATACTGGGAAGCATTGAATCGACATCGAATTTACGTTCCAATTTCAACCATCGTTGATCGTACTGGAAACCGCGCTGCGCCGATATCAGTCGTCCATATATTTTTCAAAATGCATTTATATTTGTCGCTTTATGTAGTTCCTCTATTGTCTGAAACATGTATTATTTTTAGTATTGTATTTTACTGACAATTTAAAAGTAGCTATTAAGAATATTTAATATCTGGAAGATTTCCTTCGTTTTAATTTTATGAATTATAAATAAAACCGTTCTTGGACTGCATATATCGTTTATAGCATCTATCGATATTTGTGGATTTTACAATAATCGAGTTTACTGAAGGATATTGATGAGGATATATATCACGACATCGGACATTTCGTTGTTTTGTTTGTCACCTCCGTCTTCGTTGGTTTGGTTTTTGGAAATACATATTACAAGATATGGAGCTAATAAGTGTGAAAGTTATTTTTATCTGTACATATGAGTAGTATGCAGCATATTATATCCGTACTAGAAGTGTAAATATTGCCGCCATTTTTTTCATTCATTTGTGCCGTGGTCGTCATGCCGCATTGCACCCACCTGAGATAAATTAAGCTCTCAGTAATTTTAAAACGCCAGAAATATAGCTTTCAGTAAGTCTGTCCTAATTGACAGACTTTACTGACGGCTATATTTCTCATAAACTAAAGTGAACTACAGGGGCAAAAGTACAATTAAATTGTGTAGCATATTATATAAATACACCCACGCCTTAGTGGAATAATCTGCATTAAGGTGTACAGCAACTCTCAAGGTTAGGCTGGTGCCCTTTTGAGTTAAAACCTTTCGTAGTTAAGGCTTTGCTAGAGTTTCGTTAGAAATACAGTAATTTTTTGGTCGAAAAATATCTGAAATGTGGTGGAATTAACGTGGAAATAAAACACGCCGAAATAAGACTGAATAATGGTTGACATTTGGTTGTTGAAATTAGGTGGAAATGCAGTTGAAACCATACAGTTGAATTTACGTGGATGGCTTGGACATTTTCAAAGTAAGTTTTACCACACTTTTTACCGTGAATTCAACCTTATGCGGAATGCAACTTCAACGTAAATTCTACGTGGTTGTGCTACCAGGGTAATTCCTGACACAATAGCTTCAGCGAAGAAGAAGGTCACATACACCTTTTGAGGAGTAATTGCACAGATGACGAATTTGAGGAAGCACGCTCGTGCTGCAAGATTGCGTGGGGATTTTCAGTGCCCCAAATTATCACGTTATGCCTGTTCACCTTTCCTGAAATGTGGAATGTTGCTTCGTTACTAAAAACTAACTTTTCAGAGAAACCGTCATCCTCTATTAGAGTGGTCATCCCTCTTCAGCTTTTGAATCAACTGCAGACGATACGGTTGCATGTGCAAATGTTTCCTCAGAACTAGCCATACAATTTTCTGCGGGACATCAAGTTCTCGACCTACTCGATAAATGGATTTCTGAGGTCTCCTTACGTAACTTACCCAAACATGCTCCTGTACGTCGTTTCCTTTTGACGGACGTCCAGTCGATTTTCACGTGCAAATGCAGCCCGTGTCTTGAAATCGTGAATACCAATTACGAATTAACTTACCACTGGGTGGCTCTATCCCAAATTTTGTCCGAAAATGCCGTTGAACAGTCGCAACTGACTTGTTTGTATGAAAATCGAGGACACAAAATACCTTCTGTTGTCCACTTGCCGCCATTGTATGACTTGTTCCTTCTGCCGGACTTATAGCGCCATCTACCGACCACTCGCGGAATCGGTAGGGGGCATTTTTTTTTTTTTTTTTTTTGATTGGAGGTTTAACGACCACCGTGAGCAACTCAATGGGCTATAAGCAGTCGCCCGTCCCTAATTTAGGGTCACTGGTTCCAGGAAAGGGAGAGAACCAGTGCCGTAAGACAAACACAACATCCATGCCTCACCGGGATTCGAACACGGACCCTGTTCGGACGAATTATCAGAGGCCATCGATCATACCACTGCGCCACCGGGGCGGTAGGGGGCATTGGAACTTGGTGAGATAATCTTTTACAGTACACATCTCGCAAATAAAAATATTCATTACATTGAAATCGGGAACATCATTTTGACTTACCCTGTGTGCAGCGGGGCCAATATGAGTACTTTTAGGGGGGGGGGGGTAAGAAAAATCCTTACCTCCGTCAAGGCTGTCAAAAATTTTAGTAAATGTACAAGATACTAAAATACAACAAAAAGAATTGATTCAATCAATCATTAATATCTTATTATTTTTAGAAATGCTGTGAAAAAAAGGGTTTCGTGTATTTTAGTGTTTTAAATACATCAAAAATTTGGCTATACCAACGGATGGGGGGTCTACAGGCACCACCCCTGCCCACCATATGGGCGCCCTTGCCTGTGTGTGTGCTTTCAATGTGAAGGTTTGTACTTTCCTTTAAACTGCTAGTAATTCCTGCTCAAACTGATTAGAGTGTTGCATCAAACCTCTTGCCGTGAATATTTCTTTTTAACCCGATAGGAAATGGTGATAATGAAATCATGTTAAACTATGGGAAACGAATGCATCACTCGTGCAGGAAATTTCTTTTCTTTTCCTTTCTCTTTTTTTCTTTTTAATTCTACTTTCCCTAGTTGTTCCTATCTGTAATCTTAATACCAAAAGAAGAAAGACAGAAAAAAAGGGTGGGGGGTAGAAATCCCACATCGTCCTTAAAAAGAGCTATTTGCACTCGAAATCTGCTTTTCCCAAGTGTTCATTCCGATAGATGATAACATGAATCTATTGGTTTCTTCTCTTGTGGAGCTAATCTGAAGTGACTGTAGATCGATTGCGAGCAGAAATTGATCCTTGGATGCAGGAAAATTACGTCACTAGAAGAGAGAGAGACACACACAGATTTCCTCCCAGCATCATCCCGCGACATCCAAGTAATTGCTGTGACCTGCTTGATGAACTAATTCCTCCCTTTCACCCGATCTCGGGGATTAACCTTCAGGCCGCCGGCCTCACTTGGAAATCGCCACATATCCATTTAAGGGACAATAAATTGCTACGGAGAGACACAGTACGACCTGAGCAATGCGTCTTTCGCGACTCGCATCAACATATTTCGTAGCGGATGGTTTTCGTTTCGGAAACTCAGAATAAAACGGGAAAGCTTCCGAACATTTCCGCTGTATCAATTCCCGTTGTTTACTGGAAAGTACAATGCATAAAGCAGCTGTTACATTATTCGCGTAGGATATTAAGCTACCTTGATTTCGAAATACAATAGCTTTAACTGACTGTAACTCAAACCGTTCGAAAATATTAAACCAAACGCTGAAAACGAAATACCATATTTTAGTGTCTGGAGTTCGATCCCGCCTTGCTTAATTATTTTTTTTTTTATTACCCCTGTCCGAAATACAGATAAAAATCGTAGGGCGACCTATAGGTTAAAACTTGCGATCTACGCAGCGTCTGAACTAGCTGCAGGGAGACATGTCGTGCTCCAAATGGTAAAACTCGTAATACATACGCTCTCTTAGCACAATACCAAGAAACTCTTAAACTGCCAAGAACTGCGATAGTTAAAATACGAAATTCATTTACAACTAAAAGCATTATACAGATAAAAGCCACGAAAGAGGCGAGATATTTCGGGCTTACTACAAGCCCATTTTCAAGCCGAAAAATGCCACCCATACAACCTGCAACGCGATTAAGTACAAGTAGACAAGACCACGATGCAACAGTTCACCATGACGTAAGTAGTGCGCTAAATAACCAATTAATACAGGAACGAAAGGTCAAAAAAGAAAAATAGTCATAAATATTAAAAAATATTTAGAAGGTCCAAGTTCTTGGCACACAATTTCCAGGGTAGAGGCCTACCACCTTTCCCCTTTGCCGTACTACTTACGTCATAGTGAATTATGGTCTTGCCTACTTGTACTTAATCGCGTCGCAGCTTGTATCGGTGGCATTTTTTGGCTTGAGAATGAGCTTGTAGCAAGCTCGAAAGTTCTCGCTTCTTTTGTGGATTTTATCTGTATAGTGCTTTTAGTTTGTAAATAAATTTCGTATGTTAACTATCGCACTTCATGACAGTTTAAGAGTCTTTTGATATCGTGCTAAGACAGCGTATATATTACTGGTCTTACAGCGTCTAAAATAAATCAGAATTCCTTCTTCGGCACTGCGAAAACTTTGTGATGCCTCATGCATACATCATCCGGTATTAATGGAAGATTCCTTCTTCAGCGCTTCGAGAAATGTGTGATGCTCCTGTAAGGTTCACTAGCCTCTGGGTCATAAAAAATAATTACAAATATGTATGTACACGGTCGAGTCACATTATTGTGACATCCAGAATAACCGCCGTGTGTAGCGCGGACAGCAGCTAGACGGGCTGGGAGTGACTCAATAAGGTGCTGGAAGGTGTTCACAGGTATGTGGAGCCATGCTGACTGCAGTGCATCTGACAGCTGCTGGAGGCTGCGTGGTGGAGGATCCATTGAGCGAACAACACGATCGAGGTAATCCAACAGATTCTCAATTGGATTTAAGTCTGGGGAATCAGGACGCCAGGAAAGTACTTTGAAGTCTTCATCGGGCTCTTCCAACCATTCTCGGACATTTCTAGCTGTGTGACACGTCGCATCGTCGTGCTGAAAGATCCCATCCGCCCTAGAGGAGACAATCAGTATGTATGTGTGTACGTGGTCTGCAAGGATGGATTCATAACGAATTCGGTCCTAAGTGCCTTCCACAGGTATGAGTGGACCCAGTGAATACCACGAAAACATTCCCCAGACTATAACGCTGCCTCCACCAACTTGTGTTCTGCCAGCAATGGTTGAAAAGTGTTTGTTATCCAATGTTTCTCGCCTAATACGCCAACGTCCATCCGTTCGAATGAAGCAGAAAACGTGACTCATCGGAAAAGGCAATACTTTGCCAATCAGCAGGGGTCAAATTCCGATTTTGCCGTGCAAATGTAAGCCTTTTCTGCCGATGCACATTCGTTAGCATAGGTGCAATGACCATCCGTCTGCATCGGAGCCCCATACGCAGCAGTGTTCGCTGAACTCTCGTTTTAGACACACTTCCGGCAGCATCCTGGTTCATTCGACCAGTAATTTGCTCCACTGTAGCGTGTCGATCCGGCCTCACTCACATTCGAAACTGAAGTTCACCTCTCACATCAATGACACGTGGTGCTCCGCAGTTTCTATGTCGCTTATTCGCAATTGTGCCATTTTTCTAATCACGATACACTTTAGCCACAGCAGCACGCGAACAGTTCACAATCTGCGCTGTTTCAGAAATACTGCCACTCTTGACCCGAAAGCTGATGATTATCCCTTTTTGCTAATCCGAAAAATCGCTCGTTTTACCCATGACAGCAACGAGTTATATGATTCAAATTGCCTACAGCACACCCTCCAAGCCAGATCACGACATGTGCCTTCTTTCGTTGGCTACGCGCTGTTGAGGTCAAAAGTAGGAAGTTGTCACAATAATGTGACCTGACTGTGTATATATTCAATCCTACGTGAAATGTTTTTGTTCGTGTCATTTTGGGGCAGAGCAGAGGAAATCAACATATTTAAGGCTGCTGCTGGCAGACACACGCGATTAGTCGTACTACCAGCGGCTTAGTTTATAAGTATCTGAAGTGTACCTGTACTGTGTTGCAATGGGACTACCTTAACAGTGGGTTGATGAGAGGAACGCAAGCTTAACGGTGTTTCCAGGTAGCCCATAAGAGGTGAGGATTAAATCCGATTAAGTGAGCAGTGGAAATTTTCTGAAGTTTTAAGCGAGAAGGAACGCTTCGGAAGTGGAAGCCAGAAAGACGGGATCTTGGTTTTTAAGAGAGAGGTCGGGTCGTGGAAAACTGGCGAATGGGAACGAGACGTTTTCGGATAGCGTGGTGTGTATTGTGTCGCGCAGGAGCGGCTGCGGTGTACGAAATGCGGAAGTTCGGGTCTAAGGTCTATATGGCTGCGGATGGAGACCAAGTCAATTGAGCATTCCATTAACCATCTCTTCGAGAAATCCCAAGCCACATAGTATTAACAAAATAAACTATTTTTGTTATTGTTACAAATGATCCGGGATCTATATTTTTCTTTTAAAGGAGTGAATCTTTCGGGAACGAACCGACAAAATTATGTGACAGCTCTCGCGAGATCGTGGCTACGTTGAGTGATAGCTAGAAAGGAGCGAGGGTGGTTACAGTTTCTTCAACACCTCGTCTGGAATTAATCAGAAATCCTTCTTCTACAATGAACTCGAAGTATGGTTTGGGACGGACCCGATACCCTGCGATTTTGTGCCCCCACCTTTTCCCATATGTGACGTACCTACCTCAGAGGTGGCGCACATGTCAGAATTATAAGTTGCAGCGATAAGCCTTCGTCGGTGTAGTTAAAGAGGTAGAACATCTGACTGAGGAGAAAGCAGATGTCCGTTTGAATCTCACCGCCGGTAAAAAGGTTTTACTCTACAGTGTGAAAGAAAAAAGTGAAGGACTTGTAGTCTTTCAAGAAATCCTTTCCGGGATTGCCATGTACTGAAATTCCAACTGAAGCATCAAGCGCCTGATATGGGCAACATTGGAGTTCAAAGATTGCTTTATTAATCAAAATACAATACATGCACAAAACAAATAAAGAAAATATATATCACTAAAGCAACAAAAACTAAATATATCAAACGCCTATTGATGTGCAGAAATGGAAAATTTTCAAAGTTAACTTTATGCGAGGGTCAAACAATTTCTAAATGAAGCGTGAGCTCAGGAAGTTTTAAAAATTAGGGAGTTCAGCGGGTCAAAAAATTGACAGCATTAAAACAAAAGTAGGTTTGTACATACAATGCGCTGGTGAAAGTATTAGAAAACAATGCTGTTTAGAATGACCTGTGTTCGTAAGGTGTCCATTTGCAGTAGAAATCGAAGATTTTGCTTGAAGTAAAGGCTTGATTGAATTATGTTTAAAGTACTGAACATATAGATAGTCTCTACATTTTACAGAGTGTGCGTCTAGCATTAATGTAGGATGCTGGAGGGTTAGCGGTGATATTTTCAGGTGAAACAGATATATTGAATACTTTGCTTGAATGAAGAAAACAGCACAAACCTTATTATGGCTGGTTGTATTTGGAGGCTGGATGTGAAGAAAGAAGTAGTCGTGCATTGTGTGAGAAGATTGGGAGACTTTGCTGGAGAGACTGAACATGAGAGAGAAAAGAGGTTGTAATATCAGACATGTAGAGTAAATCTGACGGATGTCGGTTGGGGTTGAGCAGTAGAAGCAGTCTGGGCTTGCAAGGTTCCCAAAACGATGTAACATCATGGGTGTTGGAAGGCCTCCATGCCGTGAAGCCAGTAACAGGACCAGATGTTTTATTTCTTTCCTTATTATTTTTCTTTTCCTTGAAGGGCGCTATAAAAATGGTTCTCACCGTCTTGATTTCGCAAAGCTGAAAAGCGACTTGTCCTTTAAGAACGGTCAGGTATCGGACATTTGAGTAAAAAAATAAAAGGCACAACTTGAAATATGCACGTGAATGCACTCAGGAGCGGATTGGGACGACCAAACCAGACCAGGAATTATAGTTTTGCAGTCCACTGTAAATCATCATCATCATCATCATTGTCAACCATTATCAATCCACTGCTGGACGAAGTTCTCCCCAAGTTTCCTCCACAACGGCCTGTCTTGGGCCAGTCTCCTCCATGTCACTCCCGCATACTTTCAAACAGCCGAATCTTTGCACTTGCATTTTCACAGATGTTATTAATAATATTAATGTATGCATCTTCAATACCGCAGGATTTCAGAGCCATTGTAACTGCTGATGGTTTCACCGGATCAAAGACTTTTTCATAATCGATAAAAGCCATGCACAATGGAAGTTCATATTCCCTTGCTCTTTCAATTAGTTTTCTCAGTACGTGGATATGATCTATTGTGCTGTAGCCACTCCTGAATCCAGCTTGTTCTCTCGGTTGAGCCATGTCCAGTGTCACCTTCAAGCGGTGTGAAAGAACTTTAGTGAAGATTTTATAAACCACTGATAGGTGGCTGATAGGTCTTTAGTTCCTGAGATCCGCAATGTCACCTTTTTTATGTAGCAGGATCATTGTAGCGTTGTTCCAATCCTCAGGAATCTTCCCTTCATTAAGGCATCGAGTGAAAATTTGGGCGAGTACTGTTTCGATTTCTCCACTTGCTTCTTGTATGATGTCTACAGTAATTCCATCTTCTCCTGGAGCTTTTCCCCCGCTTCATGTTCTTGATTGCATGAGCAACTTCTGCTGGGAGGACTGGAAGAACTCTGGTATTGGTACCTTTCATGATGTCTGGAGTACATGTATCATCCCTTTCATATAATTTGGAGTAGAAATCATTCACTCTTGTCAAACTTTCGCCTCTATTTCTTGTTACAGAACCATCTTCTTTTCTCAGTACCATAATCTGTTTTCTTCCCTTACTGGGACGTCCCTTTGCTATCTTTAAGTTTTGGTTGTTTTCAATTGCTTTCCTCACTAGTTCACAGTTGAATTTCCTTACGTCTTCAGTGATACTTTTTCGTACTGTCTTGCATAGCTCTATATATTCCACTTTGGATGTCACATCTTTAGTTGTCCTCATCTCGCTTCTTTTTCGCATCAACATTTTGGTTTTTCCTGATAATTTGTTCACATGCAACTTGTTCTTAGACCCAGCTAATTTTGTTGCTGTTTCCATAAGAGCTTTGGTTACTTTTCCGTTAACTTCAGAAATAGCCACTTCATCTGATGTTAGGCTTCTAAAGCAAAGAACCTGTTCTTCAGTTCCAACTTGAAGGTATTATGGTGTTTTTTAAGGTTGGTTATGTGAACACATTTTGTTTGTCTTATGAGCTTGCCAAAGTTCAAGTTTAGTGTTAAGGTGCATCTTACATCTCACCAATCTATGGTCACTACCTGTGTTGAACTTGTTTAGCACACTGCAGTCTTCTATGACGAATTTTTTGTTACACATAATAAAATCAATTTCACTTGTCGTCCCATTTGGATGTCTCCATGCCCATTTCCTGTGTGGCTTTTTCTTGAAAAAGGAGTTCAAGATGAAAAACCCTTCTGCCTCTGCAAACTCAACGAGAGTATTTCCACGCTGGTTTCTGTTGCCGTGACCGAATTTACCTACTGACGTTTCATTCTGTTGCCGTTGCCCTATTTTTGCATTGAAATCTCCCATAATTATCTTCAAGTGCTGCTTACCTTTATATTTACATGACGAATTTCCTCATAAAATTCTTCAATTTCTTCTTCAGCATGACTTGTGGTGGGTGCATAAGTTTGAATAATCTGAGCCTGGTATCTTCTCGAGAGTTGGATAACAAGTCGTGCAGCTCTGTCAGAGGAACTTTCAACTTCTACAACTTTATCCTTCAGGTTCTTGTTTATCATAAATCCAACACCACTAGTTCAGCCAGTATCTGTCCCACGATAGTAGCAGAGATGTCCACTTTTCAGTTCAATGAGATCTTCTCCTTTTCTCCTTACCTCACTTAGCCCGACGATGTCCCACTTGATCCTTTGTAGTTCCTCTTCCAATTCAAGAAGCCTTGAATCAAAAGATAGGGAGCGTCCATTATACGTAACCAAGATCAGCATCAGATGGCAGCCTAGTCCGGTCCTCCGGGGATTCTTAGCACCCTCTGCCTTCATGTCGCACTGGCCGCTGCCTTGGTCAGGTACATTCCAGCTGCCGGAGACTGCGGGCCAAGATTTAATTTGTGGAGTCATTTTGGAGGGGTTTGGCCATAACTCACCACGCTGGCCAAGCGGGTTGGTGAGTGTGGGATAGCATTTCCTCTAATCCCGATGGTATAGTTGTACCGCTATCGGCGGTCGTCAGAGCCCCTTTAGTGGAAACAGGATGCACCACGAGAAGGCGGGGTTGACATTTGCCAAGGAGAGGCTGTGATGTAAAGCATCACCTGACCTTAAATACACACACATATCTACAAAGGGATATCTCATAAATTCCCTCATAAAATATTCTGTTACATGCTGGATGAAAATGATTTGTTTAAAAATGCTTTCTAAAACGAATTCAGTCCTGAGCAAATTTTAACAAAAATTTAGAGGTGAAATAATTTTAAACTCCTCTCGCATGATTAAGTGAAGCATCAAATCTCGTTGGAAATGGGGTGCTTTGTCAGATAGTTATTTTCCATTGAAAAATTTGGTATTTAATTTTTTTTAAATGCAAATCTTTTGAAGACACATTTTCAAATAAATTACGGTGAGAATCGTTCTAAAAGTTGACATGGGCATCCGCCGCGTGGTAATTTTCTATATTTATATTTACCATCACTGATCTACCACACAATGGCATTGTTATTTCTACCATGAATACTCCATTTTTAGCACGTCTTTTGTAAAAAAAGATCTTGCTTATGTTACCGGTTTGTCCGTCCGTCCCTCCGTCTGTAACCACGATATCTCTGCAACTATTAGTCCGATTTCAAAAATTCTGTTTGCATTGGGAAGCTTGAAATATGCAAATGATGATCCTTCAGTTCGGGGTTTGTTTTTTTTTTCCGATGTACAATTTCGCCGCTAGAGGGCGTAAATGCAGATGACGTCGAATTCAAAAATACGTTTTATTCCACATATTTGCTTCTAAACATCCGATTGAAACAATCCTTTTATCTTTCGATTCCATTTATGTCGAAGAGTATTTTAGATATAGTTACTTTTTCGAATTACGCATAGATTTTCCTCTAGGGGGCGTAAAAGTAAATTACATTTTTCCCGATAACTTTTCTCCTAAACCTCCGATTTGAAAAACATTTTCAGCGTATACACCTCCTGATGGAAAATATTTTGCATATAATTTCAAATTTTTGGTAAATAATACTTTGCCCACCAGAGGGCGTAAGTGTTAATTTTTGCTTCTGATGTATTTGCCATCAAATCTGAGCTTGTAAAGTATCGATTGGAAAAATTCTTTTGTGGACTGATGCCACTCACATCGATAAACCTTTTCGAAATAGTTTCTTCTTAAAATATTCCACAGTTTCTCCACCAGAGAGCGTAGATGTATATCTTATTGTTGTCAATATCTCTACTTCTAGAAGTTCGATTTAAAAAATTCCTTCTTTGTTGGATAGTGTTTTCAGTGTGACACGTTTTACATATAATTTCAAAATTTTCAAGTAATTCATAGACTTTCCGCTAGGGGACGTAGAAGTAAATTGCTTTTCCCCTATATCTCTGTTTCTAAATCTCCGATTTAAAAAAATCTTTCTTCACCGGATACAGCTCCTGATGGGAAATCGTTTGCACATAATTTCTCATTTTTGTAAAAAAAAATGGTTTGGCCATCAGGGGGCGTAAACCTTAATTTCCGCTTATGATGTATTTGCAGCAAAATATGAGCTTCTAAATTCTCGATTGAAACAAACGTCGTTTGTAGACCGATAGTACTCATGTCGACAAACCTTTTAGAAACATTTCCTTCATAAAATAATGCATGGTTTCTACGCCAGGGGGCGTAGATGTATATCTTATTTTTGTCAATATCTCTACTTCTAGGAGTCCGATTTGAAAAAAATCCTTCTTTGTTGGATAGTTTCCAGTGTGACATGTTTTTCATATAATTTCAAAATTTTCAAGTACTTCATAGACTTTCCGTAGGGGGCGTAAAAGTAAATCGACCCCCCCCTATATCTCTGCTTTTAAATCTCCGATTTGAAAAATCTTTCTGCACCGGATACAGCTCCTGATGGGAAATCATTTTCACATAATTTCCAATTTTTGTAAAAAAATTGGTTTGGCCACTAGGTGGCGTAAGTCTTAATTTCCGCTTCTGATGTATTGGCAGCAAAATATGAGCTTCTAGAATCTCGATTGAAAAAAAGTCGTTTGTTGGCCGATACTACTCATATCTACAAACCTTTTGGGAACATTTTCTTCTTGAAAAAATGCATGGTTTCTTCGCCATGGGTCGTAGATTCTTATCTTATTTTTGTCAATATCTCTAATTCTAGGAGTCCGATTTGAAAAATTCCTTCTTTGTTGGATAGTGTTTCCGATGCAAAATGGTTTTCCTATAAATTCAAATTTTTCAAGTAATATTACAGTAAGTTCGGGCGCCATTACAACGAAGTAAATTTTCAAGAAATTTACTTCGTTGTAATGGCGCCCGAACTTCCCGGATGACCCGGTCTTTAAAGATCGCGCAATGGTGTGATGTTTTTTCCACACCGCGAGACAGGAAAATTAAGAGAACCACTTCTTTAGCGATTCGAAAAATAAATGTGTGTGATGTTGTTGCATTCCACACACCAGATTGACTGAAAGTTCTCAAGTGCCCGTTCTTCACATCGGATGACTGCCTACAGCGATGCATGGTCCCGGCTGACCAGTGGACCATGCCCCCCCCCCCTCTTTATGTGACGTGCCTGCCCCGCAGGACGTACACGACATAAAGGCAGATAGCAGCGAGTACGAAAGTCTGCGTAGCTCAGTTGGTAGAGCGACTTATTCCTGAATAAGAGGACTCGGTTTCGATTCCCGGCGTGGAAAAAATGACGGGGAAATTTACTTCGTTATAAGTCCGTTAAAACAAAACTACAGCTCTATGTTTGTGAAAATACGTTGTGCATTCTTCAAACTAACAAATTACCTGCAGAGTTTACATAAAGAGCAACTGTTTTCCCCACTTTTCTCATAGGAAAGTGTGAATTAAAAGCTTAACATTGCAGATTTTGTCTTGAAATTTTTAATAATTTAGCATTGTATAGTTGTTTGGGTGCATCTTGTTTTGTTATGCAATGTGAAGTCACAGTGGATTTCGCCCATTAACGGTTCCAAGTGCAAGAAGGTAGGTCAGTGTGGACGGTAGTGAAAACGCAAAAACTTCTTGCCGATTTCGCTGCACGCAGCGACAGTGAAACATTTGCCCTTAGCGAGTCACTGCCTTGAAATCTGTTCGTCTTGTATTCTCTGTTTGTGATACAGTGGAAATATACAGTGGAAATCATACGAGACAAAACTAGAGCTATTTTACTTTTCTCTTTGTATAAATATATAACTTGTCTATTATTTCCGATGTAGCGACATGCCTCCTGGGCCCGGGTAATAGTGGGCCCCTAGGTTATAGCCCCGTTTGCCTTCCCTTTAATCATGTGCGTGTGTGTTGGGGGGGGGTTACTTTCCGGTGGGCCAATCAGCCCTGAACATGTTCAACTTATTGTACGCAAGTTCCATCTGCGCGAACTCGAATATCCGCGGACTATATTCATCGACCTATATTTATTTCATTATTATATTTTTTTAAGCGAACCCAAATTTAAATACAGGCGAGTTAAGTATCGCGGTAAATATACTTCTCCTATCCCTCGGTATGTATATGGTCCGGGGAAAAGGGAAAATGCAGTCTCATTTCATTAAACGGCCACATTTTCTTTTTATTGTGCTAAACTGGCTGTAAGCGAGGATGGCGTTTTAAATAGGTTCATGTAAAAAAAGGGGGGGGGGGAGGAAAAATTAATTGAATGAGAGTATAAAGCAGAAATAAAACTAATATACTTGTTTACGTATCCCATCCCTAATTTAAGAACATTGGAATTGTAAACACAGTGTGTACGCAAAGTTAATGGTGAAAAGGTAAAAATCTTTAAAACATTTTTTTTTTTTTTTTTTTTACATTTTTGTATAACATGAAAACTTTGTTTATTACAAAGGCCGTTACATAAAATCTGAGAGTAATTTTTTTCGAGTTGGCAACAGTGCGAAGGGAAAAAATAACCACGCAGTCGAATGACTGAATTAAGGAAGTATCTATGGCAACAGTTTTTAGCCGTGACAGACGATTCTGGTTTTGTTATTGCGCAGTTGTTTAAGGTACGTCTGCATTTTGCCATATAGCTATGGAGGTGAGTGATTCAGAGTTCAGAAGCAAAATGCGTTGTGCGATGAAATTTTGCTATCGTTTGGGCAAAACGGCTCCAGAAACAGTTGATTTAAAGAAAAAAGCTTACAAAGATAAATGTTCGGGCGAGTCAACGATTTTTAAATGGAACCATGATTTCAACAAAGGGTGTTTCTCGGCAGAAATCGCTCCTAGGACTGGTCGACCTGAAAGTGTTGTTATGGAGCGTATTGTTAGCACTGCTTGGGAAATCCTGCAAGAAGATCGACGAATGACGTGTGAAACATAGCAGCGTCAACGAATATTTCAAAAACGTCGGCATCCCTCATTCTACGCGACAGATTACTGCTGCATCGTGTGTGCTTCCGATGGGTACCTTATCACCTGACGAGAGAACAATTCTTAGCCATAGTTCAGGTGTGTCATGAGTGGAAACAAATAATTGCAAAGTGTCCAAATTTTCTAAACACTGTAATAACTGCCGATGAAACATGGGTCCACTATTTCGAACCCCTCACGAAGCGCGCAACGTGTGTATGCAAACACACAGGCTCGCCTACTCAAAAAAAAGTCCGCCAAACCAAATCAGCTGGGAAGGTGATGATGATAATTTTATTTGATCATAAAGGTTTAGTCGGCCAGTATGCCGTTTCTCCACAATTAGTGTCAATGCTGAGTATTACATTTCAGTCTTCAAGCGTCTGCGACGATACACATTGATTGAGCGACCAGAACTGGTGGGAAAGTGGACTCTACATCATGATAAAGCCCGCCCACATGTGGCTGCTTGTGTTCAACAGTTTTATACGAAATGTAGTATTGAAATCATGCCACAGCCTGCTTACAGTCCTGACCTCGCTCCGTGCAATTTCTGGTTGTTTCCAAGAATGAAGGAGAAGTTCCGTGGCGCAACATTCAACACAGATGCTGACGTTATTCAAGTTGTACAGGGGTAGCTTAAGCAGCTTCCACAAAATGTCTTCGCCACATGCTTTGAAAAGTGGACTGAACGATGGGACCGTTGCATATCGTCCGAGGGAAGATACTTTGAGAAAGAATAACATATATTTTGCTGTACCTATATTTCCTCATTTTGTGTCATTTTACTCTCAGTTTTTATGGAACGGCCGTTGTAGTACCATCAACATCTGCACCGTGAACTGTTGTTATTCTATATTTCATCTTCTTGAAACTTTTCTCATTTTTGATTGAAATCGGTTTTTCGGTTATCGACCCATAAAACAAACCAGATTCGTCCATGTTATGTGCGTCTTTTAATTCATAGCCAGATATATTTTTTTGGCTTATCTATCTACTGAAATTTCAGAGATTTCGGCTGCTTCATTATGCTTTAAAGTGAACAACACCTGATGAATGAAAGAAGCCCACACAACAAACAATAGTGCTAGTGACTACCGAATGCGTCGGATAACTATGTAGATGTTTTAGAATCCAAAGTGGGGAAATGTGAGACAGGAAATGTCGTTTTCTGAGGGCTTACGGCCTCGATAGAAATGTAAGACATAGTAACTAAGCTGTTGCCATTAGTAAAATCATAAAGGTTAATTATACATTATTAGGAAAATTAATCTCTACCTCTCTGTTTAGTAAACTTCGATATTGAACTGGGAACACACACACACACACAGCAGTCATCTCACTTTTGTCAGATGCAATAAATCACAGAAGACTTTGCCCTTAATTTTCGGAAGCTGACCACACTTCGCTAACGGCATTATTTATTTTTCAGGGGAATGTGCATGGTGGAGGGTGTTATCTCATCCATTCCGCAAAACTTCTCTGAGGAGGACCCATGTAACATCAGATCAGATTCGGTTTCGGTCATATGTTGAAGATTTTAGAAAGGAGTAGAGGTCTGCACGGGCCTTAATTTGGAATTCCCGGCCCGGCCCAAGCCCGTACGTCCAAGGCCCGGTTCGTACCCAGCCCGTTTCTAATTTTTCAATTAAAGCCAGGCTCGGCCCGCATATTTCTCCCGCTTCCAAGGCCCGGGCCGCCCCCGTAAAATTTCAACAATCCCCAAAACACGAATCTGACATCTGGTGCACTCGGTCATTCGACTCCTGAAGAGTTTTCGTTTTCTTAATTGCTACGCGTATTCTATTACACTAAACGTTAATTCAGAATATTTATGAGACTCTGTGTAAGTCACGTGACGTCCGAGGAGAGGGGGAGGGGCTTGTATACTCAAAAATATTGCACGAAAATCACAGTTTCCATGTCTTTCAAATTTTCTGGGTTTTCAAACTATCATTCCCTACCGCCGGACCCAGAAATATCCTTGGGGATAAGGAGGGAGTGGGAGGGTTAATTCGAAAAGTACGAAATATCTAGAATTATGAGTCCGATCGTTTTACTAGGAGAAGATTTTATGGCTTTAAAAACTGCACCTATCTCTACTGGCATATCATATCGCTGGAACCCAATATGTCTCTCGTGTGTGTTTGTGTGGGGAACACATTTGTGCGGCTTAAGATGCAATGTTCCAGACTTTGTGCTATCGTAGTTTTTGTATTTAGTGCACTCCACAATGTTTACCGTCCGACTAGTTTCAGAACGGGGCAGTAATTGAAAATATTTCCAAATATCGATTTTCCCCTTTACATTGTCTACAAGCACATATTCTCCGGAAGCGATTTTTTCTCGAAAATCTTTCGCTTTCTTGAACTCCATAATAAGTATGGAAGAGTATTTATCAGCAACAGTGAACTGAGTATATGCTAAGGAAAAACAACGACAGACTGCCCAGCTAATCAGTGTCACAGAGGTTTTGAAAATGGCTGCCTGAGGGCACAAATGGGGAAAATACGACACAGATTTATACACAAAAGTAAGTTTCCCCCAGCCCATTTCTCCCGTGCCATTTAAGACAACTTAAAAGCTTTTCACACATCTAGAGAACAAAGTGCTGCCGACCAGAACAATTAAAAAGATCGCCTGCGAGCGGGTGGCTCGGTTTAGAAAAGCTGCAGTTAATAGCCTACCCTGAAGCATGAGAGGAGGGTAGAAGTTAGGGAGAGAGAGAGAGAGAGAGAGAGAGAGAGAGAGAGAGAGAGAAGGGACCACATTCACATTGAAAAACTAAGGGAGTTGACCCACTCCAATTGTTTTGTAGGAGGGGAGGATATTTTTCCATCAGCGGAAATCTGTTTTTTTTTCATCAGCCGAAATTATTCAATTTTATCCTGCTTCTGTGTGTTGCGAGTTTTCCAAACGAGAAAGGCGTCGTACAGCGATTGTTTTGCTCATAAAAAAAAGCCCTACTCGGTTCGTGTCTGTTTTACATTAAATAGTGAAGGCCCGGCCCGGCCGGTTTTCCTAACTCAGAAATGAGCTAAGTCCCGACCCTGCCCGCGGGCCGGCCATGGCCCGTGCAGACCTCTAGGAAGGAGTGTCAGACACTCCTTAAGACCTGAGGTCAGACACAACTCTTTTAAGACCTGGGCTAGGACACAACAACCCTTGGAAGTAGGAACCTAGAAAATTTAGGCTACAGTGCCCGACACGAAAGTATCACGGAAGGAAGGTAGAAAAGGTAGAATGACGACCTTATGTATAATATAACCGGAAGGCCAGTACCCTGGGTCCGACGGCTTAACACGTCCATCCGACGCACGGGCTATATTTTACCGGTTTGAGCGTATTTACCTGCCTGGTATCGATTTAGAGACTTCTCCGTAACAGTCACGAACCTTGACAACTAGGCCATTCGCGGCCCCATGTAATGTGTGTTCGGGATAAGGTGGGCGATTCTGTGAGTCCGTTGCAAATGAATATTTTGAGAGGCGATTCAACGGGGTATTGTCTAGTGAGAAACACCAAAATGTAGCTAACGTGTCCTCATGGGTGGCGATCAGCGAGGTGATGGTTTAAAGGGAGAAATTTCTATATACTAAAATAGGATAAGATTCGTAATCTGTGAGAATGACGGTTTAAAGAAAGGCGGTTTATCCGACTGTATGTAAAATGATGGAAGCTAAATTTGGAACAGTGCGTCTTAGGCAGGGGTTCTTAACCTTTCTTGGACACGAACCAAAATCAACAAGACGATCAACTTCGCGACCTATATTGAAGTTAAATATGCTAATGTAATAACATAAATAAGTGTAGTAATTATTCATTATTACACAGAGTGTAACATTGGTTTTTGAAATTACAGTCAAACTAGTGGCGCAACAAAGTGTGTGGGGGAGGAAGTTAGAATTATGTATATAGTGGGAAGGTATGCATAATAACATTTTGTGAGACAAAAAATATGAAAAACTGAAAATTAAAACCATTTATAAATCAGATTTCAAAAAGAATTACTCACAATAGTTCAGTGCGATCCTTGGCCTTGCAATTTAGGTTTAAAGGAAATTTTGCAATGCTGTGACGTCCTAAAAATTCCCACGATCCCAGTGGTCGGAAGAAGCAACGTTGGTGGTCCCTGTGACGCCATCTCCAGAAATTCCGGGGCCTTTACATGTGTTAAACACGAAGCAGGTTTAAAATTTAAAAAAAAATGCCACATTATTATTTTTTTTTTCTGAGATGCTACGCGACCTGATCTAGGGCTTAGGGAGTGAAAGGTCTCCATTAAATGCAGAGTTGCTTTTGGGTGGCATCTTTAAGCCCCAATAGCGTTTTCATTTATTTGCCAGCGAAAACGAATGGAAGTTATTTTGCGAAATTTCAGTAAGGAAGATCATAAGAATTTTGAATCCATTTAGATAGAAAAAACAGAGAGTAAACAATGACGTCAAGCAAAGAACAACGTTCTTTCGTTCATAAATCTAGTGAAAACATCTTTTCTTATACGAATGAATTGTAAAAGTAAAATAAGAAAATGCATTCTCTTTACCCTGAAGAAGAAAAAAAAATCAGAGTATGTTAAAAATATTTTCCTCGGGGTAGATTCTCAATCCTTTGAAATTCAGTCGAAACAAGCTCCATCAGGAAACACAGGAAAGTGGGAAAGATAGAAGAAGAAGAAAAAAAAAAAAAGAACATCCATGCTGTCAAACCCACGAAGCCATCCATTTCACAAGCGTACTTATCCATCACCGGTTTACCAATTTTCCTGACATCTGATATGTTTCCCGATTGATTAGAATGTCGACGGACAAAGGTCCGACGATATATTTCTCCCGCGGAGTCCCTGCCCCCTTGCCGTCAGGGAAGTGTGGCTGAGCCAATATTTCTGCGGGTTGGGCTCTCATGATTTATGAGCTCTAGTGCCACAGACAAGAACAAGCTGCCTTTTTGCTGAGAGCTTTGGAACCGTTTCCGCAAATGCATCGATACACGAAGAACTGAAAACTTCCCTTCCGCATGCTATCCCTTCCCTCCACGACATGCCCTCCCTTCTGCTCGAGATTTCATGTCCATATATCCACTGTCCCCTTATGTCACGAGGAAAAATGACCTCTCTGTTGACACTAATCACGCCGGTAAGTATACGCAGTTGCCCAGGTAGGTCTCCACTCTCCGGCTGCGGGGTGTATTAGCGCACAATGAAGTAGTGATTTATAAGCCCCTGTAGTGCCTCTTTTCTTTCAAACGAAGTGACGTGAAAGAAATTATAGCTTTCCGAAAATGATCACAATTCCTGTGACACGCCAGAGCATTATCCATTGCGCACAAAAAAACAAAACAAAAAAACAAAACAAAAAAGTGGGGGACGGGGGGGGATAAAGAATGTCTTTCGTGATAAATATATTTTTGATACACCGTATTTCCTCTTGTTTCTTTCGTTTGCGACTTGTTTAACAGAAAGGAAGCAGACGTACGTTGTTTCGCTACAACTTGACTTAGAATGCAAAAACTGTAGAACGGGAAAAAAAAATCTGAACTTATATTCCACTCCCATGGGTTACATAAAAAGTCCTTCGCATTTGTAGACAAAAGTCAGAGACAATACTTCCGCAAAATATTTCCACTTTATTTAGAAATATCGGCACCAATTTTTTTTGCAGTACCTTTCGCCATCTATCTGGTATCTTGAGGATTTCATATTCCCAGAACCTTGCAAGTTTTTGGCAAGGAACTGATCAAGATCATTTTTACAAGCTTCCAAAGGAGCGAAGATCTTTCTTTTGAGAGAATTATAGAGAGAACGGCATAATTGGGAATCTGAAGGCGCGAGATCGGGTGAACATGGTGGTGAGGCGCACTATCCCATACAAGTTTCAACAACTTTTTGCTGGTGACAAAAGACAAATGAGGACTGCCGCTGTCTTGGTGGTTGTTGTCTTGCTGGTGGAACTCCCTTTCCATTAACAATTTCTGGACGTCCGCCATCAAGCGCGGCTCTCAGTTGAGCCAGTTGTGAAACTGTACCTATCAAAAGTGATTGTTTGGTTACTCGTAATAATGCCTCACGTTACGGAGATTTTAGATTTTGAAATTCATTCGGAATAGTAGAGAATATTCAGCAACAGATATTTCCTTGTCAGTCAACTCTTTAGGAGTCAGCAATGGGAAACTTCGACGAAGCTTTCAAGAAGATGCTTATCTGCAACGGTAGTTTGTAGAGTTGTAAAACATCATTTCCCAAGCAACTAAGCTTAGAACGTTGGCTACATACTTTATTGTCATATTATTTTGCTGCCTTCTGCAGTTATTCGTACATTGTGGTAGAATATCATTCCCAGACTACGTTTATTAAAAACTGAAAATAAACTCATGCTTATTAGCTATGCGGTCACACGAACGTTGTGAACAGTCTCGTGGACGTAATATTGCAAAATATGGCAAACAGTCGCGATCAACATTTTTCTAGTATAAAATTTTGTATCGAAATATGTATAAAATCCTCCATCGATGGATATGTGAACCTCATATGCACAAATATTTCAACTTATTTTTGTTGTGTCAAATTGAATGTAATCTATGACAACATACGTTCTAAAAACTTAGCAGCAAAATGAACTTTTGAAAAATGAGAATATGCAATGAACAACTGCTTATAAAGCAACTACACTTTTATATATAATATCTAAGAATTGTTTAATTTTACGCAAGGACTTTTGCATACTCAAACTGAAAAATAGAAATCCCCCTTTCGTAAAGCATTTTTTGCTTCAGCTAATTTAAGTAATTAGAATATTTTTGTGCAACTTTTTTTCCAGAAAGTTTTCAGAGTGGGACGGGAGAAATTATGATGTAGTTTAATGCCAACTGATTAGAGTTGGAAATGCATGAGATATGTGTGTAGAAAAATATGTAACTTAAAGAGAGGAAGGATACCATTATTTCTGTTTGTAGTTCGTAGGTATCGATGAATATAAGGTATGTAGCCAGTGAGAATTTGATTTGATGTGTGAAATTTTTGTTTCTAGTGTAACCAGAAAATTAAATTACATATGTGTAATGCTGGTTAATTACTCCTGACCCCATCGACTGCGAGTATACCAATCTTCTTAATGAAAATAATTTGTGCAACTTATTCTTTATATGCTTTATTCCATTTACCGCACGAATACTGTTTTAATCAAATGTTGTTAATGAAATATGCCTAAAACACTTCAACAATGTAGATATACGAGGAAGAATGAAAAAGTAAAGGCAACACACCCTCTAATGCCGGCAAATGCGAACAAATAAACAAAACGGTTATCTCACTTCTCCACATAGTCCCCCTCAGGTCAAAGCACTTTTTGTATCGTTCCACTAGCTTCTACTGCCATCTGTACAAGACTTGGGTTTGCAGAATTTTATCTTTCAGGATGATAACGAGCCATGTCATCGGTCAAAGTTGGTTGACGAGTGGTTCAATCGAAAAGTTATAAGAAAATCTAAGTAGCCGGTACAGTCACCGGATCTTGATCCCGTAGAGAATATGTGGGTGTGATTGAAGCTAAAGATCTGTCAACAAGGACCCACGTATAAAACAGCATTAATTGAGTCTGTAAGGACCGTATGGCACCGTGTTATCACCAATGGGGCTTATGCCAAGAAGGTGCACTTTGTTACTAAGAAACCCTGGTTATCCAATTAAATATTAAAGCGTATTTTGCTTGTAGGTAAGTTATTTCAAGTGTCCGGCAAATTTCAATTATGTACTGTACAGTAATTTTACGTTAAATGCATTGTACACTAATTTCACAAATCGCACAAATTTTTTGCTTTTTATGCTGTACTTTTGGTTGTAACTTCACTTCTACTAGTGGAAATAACATTCTGAAAAAATATTTGAATTCGGCATAAAATTTCCTTTAAAATGTTGTATAATATGTACTCCTGACTTTACCATTATGCTGTATAAGTTGACTGCAAACATCAAAAATTGACTTTCGGTCTATTGGTGCAGGACTTTTGGCCACGAATGTAAGAGGGGATCCATTCCGTCGCCCTTATGCGTCATAACTTACATAACAATTCGATTGCCACAAAACTTGTTCCGGAGATGTACTGAACCGGTTCTGTTTAATTTCATCGAAATGAGGTCAAAGGTCAGGGCACAGGAGCAAGATTTATTCCACAGCCTCATAACTTTACTAAAAATGCTTCTATTGCAACAATACTTTAGTATGTTGTTCCGGAGGTATACTGAACCTGTTCTGTTGAATATTATCGAAATAGAGTCAAAGGTCAAGGCACAGGAGCGAGATTTATTTCACAGCCATTATACTCATAACTTGAGTAATGTTTTCTGGTATGTTGGAAAAGTGTATCATAATCAATGCATTGTATAATTTTGCTAACTTGCTAAATAACGCACAGATATGCGAGTCATGAAATGCGAAACCAATTTTTCATCCAAACCGAAAGTAAAGAACATCTCTTCCATGATGGAATTAAACTTCAACTTTGGATGCACCAAGGATGAACACGGCAATGTTGTCTCAATTTTCTCAAAGTTGTAACAAACCGGATTACGTTTAAAAGAATAAAAAAAAACGTGTATTTTTGTTAATCTGAAACTCAAATTTTAAAGTGTGATCTAAAAAAAAAAGCAACGTACGGATGAATTACGAGCAACCGAATTAAAAAAGGGATACAAACTACAATCAAATATAGGGACTAACCCTACCCCCTCCCCGAAGGGAGAATGAGCACAAATTTAAAGCGATATACCCTACGTTGACAAAAGTTACCTACCACCTAGAAGAGAAACACAACATAGCATTTATTGAGATACATTAGTATGGTGTCGGTCCACCTTTGGCATGCACTGACCCTTCGAGACATGCTTTTGACAAAGTTTTAGAACACAGCGATAAGTATGCGCTTCCATTCAGTACATAATGCTGCCGCTAATTGCTGTTTAGTCGTAGGCCTTGGTTCCAAACTTCTTATGCGGCGCTCTAATTCATCCCATAGGTGCTCCATGGGATTAAGATCAGGGCTCTGAGCTGGCCATTCCACACACGATACGGAACTATCATCAAACCAGGCTATTACAGTCCTTGTTTTGTGGCTCGGTGCATTATCATGCTGGTACCAACAAGACTCGGTTCCATAGTATGGCCACGGAGTTAGTAAGGCATAATTGTCCAGAATATCGAGGTTGATGTGCTGGTTAACAGGTCTGTCCACCATAACCAATGGGCCGGGACCATACCACGAAAAACACCCCCACACAAGTACACTGCCTGCTCCAAACTTGACCGTAGGAACAGTACACTGTGGTAAATAGCGTTCTGCCGGCTGCCGCCATAACCCCATACGGCCATCAAACTGATGGATCTTGTATCTGGATTCATTAGTTCCTAGAACCCAGTTCCATTGATCTGCGGTCCATGATGTTGTTACACCATGCTAAATGACGAGTAGCATTCCGAGTGGAGATGATAGGCTTATGTGCAGCCACAGGACCACGGTAGCCCGTGGAATGAAGTTCTCTGCGAATGATACGTGTACATACCGAGGTTCCAGCATTTTTACTTACCTGTACGCTGAGGTCTTGTACAGATTAGCTGTAACGACTCTCCTGAGTCTTCCACGTCCTATGTCACTGATTTTCTTTGGTCTGCCGGTACGTTTTGCTACTTCAGGCACGCCATGTGTCTTTCACTTATTCAGTACATTCAAAACAGTTGACTTAGAAAAACAATAAACTGTAATGTAAGTGATTTTAAATAATTACTGACATCCTAAACAAATGTCTCTAACCTCTCAGTTATTATTGTTTGAGTGAAAACTTTTAATATTCAAAATGGGAAGTGCCACGTCTCCAGTACTTGACGAACACAGAGCGCCATCTATTAACGATATGCAACACCATTCCAACAAGCGAAAATTTAATTAAAAAATATTCCCTATAGTTTTTTTCTGATATTTACAAGCCACTGACTATAGTTCAATGTTTTCTTCATTCGTGTGCGAATTTTCACGAGTCAGGAAGCATTTCTTGTATGTGAACTTATGTAACTCAATTTCCACTGTTGCAAGTATAGCGGCGCATTTCCGCTTGACTCCACCTTGATGTACGAAAGGAATTGCGGAAAAGTTTCTGAATATTCAGACTTTTCCTGGCTAATGAAAAATCCGCGAAATTCAGTTTTCTTTTTCTTTTTTTACCTCATCTCACGGAAAAGTTACATCAGGAATATGCTTCGTTAATTTACAAAACGAATCACCAAAAATGGCTTGTGAATTTCGAAAAAAGATATAATATACGATAAAATAAGGAAAATTATTTATGGTGTGTATCATTTTCAACCCGATTGAGCAGTGAATCACATAGAGATGTGCGGTCGAGAACAATACCACGATGCAGTTGGATGTCTGCAATGTCTGCGTATAACTACACGAGTCGTATTCAGGGCCCGGAGGCTAGAGGGGACTCAGCCTTCCAAGAAAATACGCGTTGTTGTAAAGTCTTTGAAATTTAATGTTCGTTTGTTTATGAAAAGGACTTTTGGGCTTCGTTATAAACATAAATACTTTTCCTTATTTTATCGTATATTATATTTTTTAGCAAGTTCGCAAAATCATGCAATGCATTGATTATAATACGCTTTCCAACATACCAGAAACCATAGGAAAATGCCTTGGTTCTGAGGGGACTAAACTATGGTGTAACGTTTGAGATTTACATATATCAAAATTAAATCTCTTTCTGCCCGTGTTGGCTATTTCTACAGTATTATCAAGAGCTGCCACACATAAGCCGTTTTATAATTAAAAATCCCATCTAAATCGGGCAATTTTCACGGAAGTTATCGTGCGAAAATAACGGCTAACGAATCTCAATGTCACGCATGCGCACTGCCCGCAATTGCTGACGAAAAACATTTTTGGCGGAACTGCTTCCAAAGTCGTTACGGAACAACGTATTGTATTTCGTCGCAATCCAAACATTTTTAGTCAAGTTTTGAGGACTATGGCTGTGGAATAAATCTAGCTCCTGTGCCCTGGCCTTTGACCTTATTTCGATGATATTCAACAGAACCGGTACAGTATACCTCCGGAACCACATGATAAAGTTTTGTCGCAATCGAAGCATTTCTACATAAGTTATGACGCGTAAGGGTGATGGAATGGATCCCACTCCTATGTCCTGGCCTTTGATTCCATTTCGTCCATTTTCAATAGGGTTCATCCCCAGGTTGTCACCTACCACATACTAACGAAATCGAACCATTTTTAAGCGAGTTATCGTGCGGACAGGCAGACAGACACACGGACAAAGCTGGAGCATATACGCTTCTTCAACCAAATGCAATTGTTGCATCACCATCTTGACACGTTAACACACTTATTTGAAAAACACAACCACTTTCGGGATGCGGGAAATGATCCCATCCTCAGCTGTACACTAAACCTACGGTTGGAGAGCGTAAAAAACAAGAAAGATTAAAGTGATGCAGCACAAACGATGTATAACACTTCTTCAACCGACGGTTGGAAAGCGTAAAAAACAAGAAAGATTAAAAGTGATGCAGCACAGACGACGAATAACTACGATGAAGCACAAACGATGAATAACTACGATGAAGCACAAACGATGAATAAATACGATGCAGCACAAACGATGAATAACACTTCTTCAACCTACGGTTGGAAAAAGTAAAAAACAAGAAAGATTAAAAGTGATGCAGCACAAACGATGAATAACCACGATGAAGCACAAACGATGAATAATTCTGATGCAGCACAAACGATGAATAACACTTCTTCAACTTACGGTTGGAAAGCGTAAAAAACAAGAAAGATTAAAAGTGATGCAGCACAAACGATGAATAACTACGATGAAGCAAAAACGAAGAATAACGACGATGAAGCCCAAACGATGAATAACTACGATGAAGCACAAACGATGAATAATTCTGATGCAGCACAAACGATGAATAACACTTCTTCAACTTACGGTTGGAAAGCGTAAAAAACAAGAAAGATTAAAAGTGATACAGCACAAACGATGAATAACTACGATGCAGCACAAACGATGTATAACACTTTTTCAGCTTACGGTTGGAAAGCGTAAAAAACAGGAAAGATTAAAAGTGATGCAGCACAAACGATGAATAACTACGATGAAGCACAAACGACGAATAATTCTGATGCAGCACAAACGATGAATAACACTTCTTCAACTTACGGTTGGAAAGCGTAAAAAACAAGAAAGATTAAAAGTGATACAGCACAAACGATGAATAACTACGATGCAGCACAAACGATGTATAAGACTTTTTCAACTTACGGTTGGAAAGCGTAAAAAACAAGAAAGATTAAAAGTGATGCAGCACAAACGATGAATAACTACGATGCAGCACAAACGATGAATAACTACAATGCAGCACAAACGATGAATAACACTTCTTCAACCTACGGTTGGAAACGTTAAAAACAAGAAGGATTAAAGTGATGCAGCACAAACGATGAATAACTACAGAGAAAGTACTTTTAAAGGTAAATCAGTAGGAGCAGATGCTCCAATGATTTTCTGCCACATGATGACATGGCTTGTTGGGTTTTGGGGCAGGTAAGAGAGAAACGCCGTTTACTTATTTTTTTCCCTTTTTCTGAGAAACGTAAAATTTTAAAGAACTTTACCAAAAAGAAAAGAAAAAAACAGAAAGAGAGAGAGTGACGGAGGTGGTGGCGTAATTAGGCAGATGACTAAGATCCTGTTCGTCATTTAATAAGTGACTATGAATGTTAAGCTGCTGTTTAAAAGCTTCCATGTAGTTCTTTGCCTACAAAGAAGTGCTGTCGTGGGGACATTTTAACTAAATATCTCTTCGCATTGGCAAATAGTGCTAAAAGGGAAATTCTTGCCAGAGAGAGAAAGAACTTTTACCATCTTTCCGTTCATTGATTTTCTTCCAGTGGGAGTGGTTTTACGATGCTTGTGCGGAAGGAAAGATTTTTCTTGACGGGATTTTCGTGCTCTTGGTTTTTGAGGGGTAAAGGGGATATGGCTATTGACCACGGTAAGAAGTAGCTACCACCGAGCATCAGAGGAGGAGAGTACGCCATTAAAGATGGAGAAGAAAGCGAAACAAAAGAAGAGGAGTAGAAAAAGTGGAAGTATGGCATCAGTAAATAAGGAGCGCACATCGCAGCAACTATCGAGCAAATTCAAGGAACGTGATTTCTGCTTTCTTTCTGCTTTCTTTCTCCCCTTTTTATTTCATATTTTGTATTTATCAAATTGTTTTTACTTTGTTTGCCAAATATTCGCTGATGAAATAAATTAACAAAAGGAGATCAAAAGCATAGCAAAATTTACGTCTGTATTCGTCGAAAAATGCAGTTTGTAGTTGAACACAAAGCACCCCAGATTACACTTCAGTCCCACAGATTACCCGTCAGCCTTCCCAGATGGCTCCCCCCCATGGTTCTGGGACATAGCTTATTGCTTCCAATTAATGCCTTGATCTAATTTTTCTGGGGCGTCAACTTCAACGGGCCGTACACAGCGCATGGTTCATCGGCGAGTATCTATCTCCACGCCCGAACTTTAAAAACCAATACACACACAGTCAAAAGCGTACAGCGTTCTACCCTTTCACAGCAGCGCGCATTTCTGTTTGGGTTTGATTCTTGGGTTTACCCTTGCAACATAAAAACAGCATTTAATGACGAAAATGAAACCTTACTATCTCCCATTTTCAGGCTTACGCCAAACCAACACGAGTAACTCAACCGATCAAGTCGAACTCCTTTTACGTAGACGTGTTTGAAATTCAACACTCAAGATAAACACTATGCACAGTCGTATCAGAATAATATGACCACCTACATAATAATGGGAATAACCACCCTTGGCCTGGATGACAGCGGCAAGACGGCGTGGCATGGACTCAATGAGACGCTACATGGTTGCCCGAGGCACATGTGCCCACTCGGACTGCAGAAGAGCATGGAGGTTCCGTAGATGACGTGGTTGTGGGTCGGCACGATGAACCTGTCGATCCAAATAATCCCACAACTGCTCTATGGGATTGAGGTCGGGCAATTTCGACGGCCAAGGGAGACATCGCTGTCGTGTTCCTGGAAACCAGTCACGCACACCCTTGGCGACATGGCAGGGTGCATTGTCCTTTTGGTAGACACCATCGCCACCAGGCTAAACGTCCAACATGAAGGGATGCATGTGGTCAGCGAGGATGGACATGTAGCCATTGGCGTTCAGGGACCCATCCAGTCGTACCAGCGATCCAACACCATGCCAGGAAAACTTCCCTCAGATGTGCACACTGCCAACCCCGGTCAATACTTGACCGATAAACTTGTCCTGGTGTTAGTTCTCGTGTGTCTGACGCCATATCCGCCACCGCCCGTCACTTCTGTGGAGTAGAAATCTCGATTCGTCAGAGAAGACAACCTTTTCCTACTCTTCCATTGTCCAATGACGGTGGTCTCATGTGAATTGCAGGCGTTGTTGCCGATGGACCTGGGTTAAAATGGGCACCCTGACGCAGCGCCAACTTCGGTGACCCAAGAGTAACAGGGTTCGTACTACTGTTATGTGGGACACGTACCTAGGTGCCAATTGGGACACGTACCTTTCATTTGCGTGGTCAATTGCTGCACTGTTGCGCGTCGATTGCCCTTTACTAGTCGACGGATGCGGCGTTCTCCTCTGGCGTCGATGGCCTTTGGGGGTCCACAGTTATGACGTCGGTAGGTACTCGGTGTACCAGCGGTCCATTCTTGGTACAGCTTTACTACAGCGCCTCGCAAACAGCCCACGATCTCTGCTGTTTCTTCCGTCCTTGGAGCTGTAGCCAATAACCATTCCTTTTTAAACGTCCGTCAAATCACTATCTCTGCCCATTGTGCCGATGTAACGCACTATGACTCATCTGTCCTGGCAGGCGGCCGCTAATATATCCGTGTGGTCGACCTTGTCACGTGTACTCTATGACGCGCCTGGGCGGAGAGTGAAAGACGAGCACACTGCACTTGAAAAAAGGTTTTGTTAATTCAACAAAACATTTTGTCGATATACAGTCAACAAAATTTTTTGTTGAATTTGCAGAATTATTTTGTTTAAAATTATTGTTGATTTAACCAAATTTATTTTTATCATAACAAAACGTTTTGTTCATTTAACAAAATGATTAGGTCGTTTTTTGGGGGAATTTGTTTGATGCAACAAAACATATTGTTATCGTGACATAACAATATGTTTTATTGCAGCACCAAAACATTTTATCATGATAACAATATATTTTGTTGAATCAAACCAATTTCCAAAAACCGACCTAATCATCTTGTTAAATGAACAAAACGTTTTGTTTTGATAAAAATAAATTTGGTTAAGTCAACAATAATTTTCAACAAAATAATTCTGCAAATTCAATAAAAAAATTTGTTGACAATATATCGACAAAAAATTTTGTTGAATTAACAAAACTTTTTTCTCGGTGTGTGATTCCGGTTGTGGTCATATTATTCTGATACGACTGTGAATATATACGTATATACACACAATATGTATACAACTGCAAAGAAACACGTAAATGAAAAAGAAAAATGAACCCTAATAAGTACAAAATTGTTTTGAAAATCTAAATGCTCTAGTAGCTGCATAAGAGATTTAAAAGAAAAAAAAACTCGAGAAGCATTAACAACGTGAAAAATAAGGGGAAAATAATTACTGTCAAATTGAACCAATTTTTAATTTAAACGAAACGAAGATCCTGGCAAGTGCCAGGATCTTCGTTCGTTTAAATTAAAAATTGGTTATAAAAGAATTTCGGAAAATATTGTCAGCTGTCACCTGTGGCTTTTTCAAGGGCCGACACATTCCCCAACTCTCTCATTTCAAGACAAACCAAACAAGTGTAGGTCTCTGCTACATCGAATGTGCATAAATTCCTAATAAATTAAACTAAACCGACAAAAACTGAAATGAAATAATGTGCTAACGCAAGGGAAGTTAACCAATTAAAAACACACTGTATCACACATAAAACCAACGAGGAAACTTCTTCATAAGAGAAAAACTAAAAATAACTTTTTTTTTAAATTAAAAATCGCTGACTTTAAAAGAGAAAAGATAGGTATTTTGGAAGAGGATTCAGAGTTCAACCACACTAGTGCTGCTATTACTTTCGGTATCTCCTTACCTTCCCTTTCATCCGGAAACATGTCGTAGTAGCGCTCAATTTGCGGCAGCCTGCGTATGTTCCGAACACCTTACCCCATTCCTCAGTCTTACCTCAGTCTCTTAAGAGAGATTTAGCGAAGTAACAAAAATGGGAGAGAGAAGAGTGAAAGAAGAGCATTTAACAGCAGACTGCATTAAAAAAGGCAAATCTTTTCATTTTATTTTCGAGTAAAGTGAAAATGTATTTGGGCAAATTTGAATTATTGGCGGTCACATGTCAAAACGATCATTTTTTTCACCGAATCGTGGGTGACCTTGCCTTACAGGTTTCACTGTAGATGTCATGATTCTAATCCTATACTTGTCGATTCAGAAAGACAGACATTCTTACTTTGTCGGCTTGAAAATTCCCAGAATTATACACTTCATAGTTCCGCTAGGGATCAGAAGATATCGCCGGAATTCATAGTAGACTAGTGAACTGACATTAACGAAAGAAAAGAAGTTCTGGTAGTAAGGGGAAAACCTTGTTTCAGCATCTGGCGCATGGCAGCAATAACAAAAGGCAAAAGAGAAGCCCACCAAGTTAAAGCAATAGGGCTCACATCTAAGATCAGAGAGTGGTACATGATGAAACGGCTAAATTTGGAGATAGGAAGACTGCCGATTTAATATCTGAAGTTCATGAGCTTCTGAACGTAAAGGAAAGAAAAGGTATGACGCAGGGGAGCAAAAAAGTGAATTCAGCCATGATTAGCGATAGAAAGAAGAAGCGAGGGTGACCGCTTAA
This sequence comes from Macrothele yani, assembly GCA_039090855.1. NCBI lineage: Eukaryota > Metazoa > Arthropoda > Arachnida > Araneae > Macrothelidae > Macrothele > Macrothele yani. The sequence goes on along the minus strand of CM077026.1, from coordinate 37,121,448 downwards.
AATAACTTCATTTTACCACAGTAAAGCGAAGAAAATTTCTTGCGCTATATTTCGGTAATCAAACATGAATGTAAACAAAAGTGTCCCACAACCTCAAGCAGCGAGCCTGTAACTACTGAAAATTTGCTTTACAGTGCAGAGCATTCAAAAATGAAAAAAAAAAAAAAAATTAGCGCCTTTTTTTTTTTTTTTTTTTTTAAATTGGAGGTTTGACGACCACCGTGAGCGACTCAGTGGGCTATAAGCAGTCGCCCGTCCCTAATTTAGGGCCTCTGGATCAAGGGAAGGGAGAGAGCCAGCACCGTGAGACATACACAACATCCATGCTTCACTGGGATTCAAACCCGGACTCATCTCGGACGAATGATCGGAAGCCATCGCTTAGACAACCGCGACACGGGGTCGGCGGGCGTCACTTCGGTCGCCGTTTCTATTAGTTGCAAACCCCTGACATCTAGGAAAAACTTTGAAAAAAAATTGTGTCATCTGTCGGAAAGTTGAAAAAGTTTTGTGTGCCAGCTTTTTTATTTATTTTTTAAGATATTTTTTATTGAGAAATAAAATATAGAGTAAAGCTTTTAAAGTTACATTCGGAGTTCTTATTCACCTGTTCTTTGAAAGGGATACGCACATTTCTCGATAGGCTTTTCCTCGTCTTTTCCATCTCCTTATCAGTCCGCTATAGAACACCTTTATTACTTCTTGGCAAATATCATTAGGGCGCCGCGGATGGCATAGTGGTCAGCATTCTTGATGGCCATGGAAAGGTCCCAGGATCAATCCCAGGCAGGCAAGAACATTCGAACCACTTAAATATCCGCCATGCGTCGGATGGGCACCCTAAGCCATCAGACCTTGGGTACTGCACCCCCGATAAAAAATAAGTGCGTCTGTTCCTTCCCCCACTCTTTTCTCTGTTCTCCACTGCTTTTGCTACTTTGACTTCGTGTGACGGCAGACGCACACCAGTGGCTAAATCTACTGACTGGTCTCTGTCTATCAATTTTCCTATCATAAGCCGCTAGGTTCCACCTAATGCCCTTCCGTTTCCCTACTCGGTTTAAAAAGGCTGCTCCAGGTGAGGGTTGTCCAGCCCTAAACCTTCTCTGTGGGCGAAAGCCCTATACAAGCTGAATATTGAGTCAGGACTGGTGGTCATCCCGGTGGGGACCTGTAGACAGAGTTGGGGAATACAAACCGCTTCTTAACCTGTCTCCAGATGAAAATTCTCATTTGTTTTTATCTGTCTGGGGAATAAAAACCCTTGCTTTCCTTCAGTCTAGTTCAGCAGTCCTGTTACTTTTCGTATGTCTTCGGAACGCCAACCAATACTTTTCGTATGTCTTCGGAACGCCAACCAATACTTTTCATCTGTCAAGATGATTACACCCATTTCTCTTCAACTGTTTGGAAAATACAAACCTCTGCTTTCCGTCGGTCCAGTTGAGCATCGTCTGCTTTCCTTCTGCCTAGATGAACACTTCTCCACTTTTCATCTGTCCGGGGGAATGCAAACCCCTGCTTTCCTTCTGTCCAGATGAGCACTTCATCCCTTTTCATCTCTCCGGGGAATGCAAACCCCTGCTTTTCTTCTGTCTAGATGAGCACTATATCCCTTTTTATCTGTCCGGGGAATGCAAATCCTTGCTTTCTTTCTGTCTAGATGCGCACTTCATCACTTTTCATCTGTCCGGGGGAAATGCAAATCACTGCTTTTCTTCTGTCTAGATGAGCACTTCATCACTTTCACCTGCCCGGGGAATGCAAATCCCTGCTTTCCTTCTGTCTAGATGAGCACTTCATCACTTTTCATCTGTCGGGGGAATGCAAACCCTGCTTTTCTTCTGTCTAGATGAGCACTATATCCCTTTTCTTCGGTCCGGGGGAATGCAAGCCCTTGCTTTCTTTCTGTCTAGATGAGCACTTCATCACTTTTCATCTGTCCGGGGGAAATGCAAATCACTGCTTTTCTTCTGTCTAGATAAGTACTTCATCACTTTTCATCTGTCCGGAGGAATGCAAGCCCCTACTTTCCATCTTTCTAGATGAACACTTCACCACTTTTCATCTGTCAGGGGGAATGCAAATCCCTGCTTTCCTTCTGTCTAGATGAACACTTCACCACTTTTCATCTGTCCGGGGGAATGAAAAACCCCTAATTTCCTTTTGTCTAGATGAGTACTTCATCACTTTTCATCAGTACGGGGGAAAACTAACCCCTGCTTTCCTTCTGTCTAGATGATCACACCCATTTGTTTTAATTTGTCTGAGGAATGTAAACCCCTGCTTTCCGTTGGCCTAGCTCAGCATCATTACTTTTCGTATGTCTTAGGAATGCAAATCACTGCTTTCTGTCTGTCTAGATGATTACACCAATTCCATTTCAAAAGTCTGGGAAATGCAAAGCCCTGCTTTCTACCGGTTTAGCTCAGCATTCGTCTGGGGAAATGCAAATCACTGGTTTCCTTCAGACTAGATGAGGACTTCATCAAGACAGACGCAAAGAATTCAAGCGATTTATTTCCGTCTGTCTTGATGAGCACCCCCTTTACTTTTTTTTGTCTGGGGGTTACAACCGGTATGGTGCAGATGATTAAGTCGCTATTCACTGTAGGGGACGCGGACCTTTATGACGGCTGTTCGAATCAAGTTCCTGCCGGCCATGTAATCTGCGATTTTTCCTGGGTTTTCCGCAGTCTTCCCGTGTTATAGGACGCAAATGTGTAGATGGTTCCCTCTGAAGTCAGCCCCAGACTAGCTTTGTCCCTGGACTCCCTTCTCCAGGATACCTGGGCTTACCAGATGAGTGTCGATGCGCTGGTAGTAAAACATTGTAAGACGAATAAAATCTGATGCCCAATGGCAGCAGACTGCCATTCATAGAATGCGCAGATGCTCCTTAATATGCCTTCCACTGTGATCCTTCAGAGATCATTATCCACATTCTTCTCCGCACAATGACGAAACCCATAAATCTCTCTTTCCCTCGGATGGGACGCTAAGATACAAAAGCCAGCCCACTGACCAGCAGCTGCTTCGAAAATGGCGGGTAAAGTGCTGATGAGAAGGAAGGTGATTACAATTCAGTATCCTTAAAATGGTATTTGCCGCCCCTGTCGAGCAGTGGTCTAAGCGAGGGTTTCTGATTATTCGTTCGAAAGGGGTCCGGATTCGAATCCCGGTGTGGCATGGATGTTGTGTTTGTCTTACGGCACTGGCTCTCTCCCTTCCCTGTAACCAGTGACCCCTAAATTAGGGATGGGCGACTGCTTATAGGCCATTGAGTTGCTCACTGTGGTCGTTAAACCTCCAATAAAAAAATGGTACCTAACTTCACTCCTGAAAAACATTGAATTTCTTTCATATTCTCTTATGTATAGGATCTGTGAGAAAGAGCCTTGAGTCGTTTGGAATAGTTGCTTTCTTTTCATCTAGTTTTCATAAACTAAAACCGTGAAGACGATTTCCAAATATTATACTTATTTATTGAAAACCACACACACACACACACACACACAAATTCCTTTTGTGTTAATACTTCATTCAGAGCTGTCGCCAAAATTTCCAGGCTTCGTATGAGTTTATTTTAATTTAAAAGTAATTGACTTCACATGCAGTTCAGGGCAAAAAAATATGTTTATCTTTTTCTTGTGGTTATATGTCCTTTTAGACGTCAGCCACTCCACCCCTCATTGAGACGTAGGGTTTTTCAGGTCGCCCCTGCTTTCAAATTTTTTTAAATCAAAATTGTGGAGCCAACTGACAACATATGAGCTCTGTGAGCCACTGCGTTTCATACTGAAGACACCACCATAAAATATTGCCAAAGGAGTAGCGTTCATCCGAATATCTGGGAATCTGTGTGAGTTTTTCTGGAGGTTTGCAATTACGACTACTGAAAGCCATACAGAAATCGCGCTCGTGAGGTTTTCAGTAAAGGACACGGTAATGGCCCATATAAACTGCGTTCTTCATATTCCATAACGCACAATCTGTATACAAAATTGTTATTTTTATTGTTATTTTACCTCGCGCAGTGAATCTTTTGCTGTTTGTTCCGCAACTAATGGGGTTGTTATGCAAGGACTTATTCTGTTCTCAGCCATGGATCAGAATTCAAAATACTTGCGCGAAGCATAAAGGCAAACATTGGATATCTTTTTTTTTTTTTTTTTTTTACTGTCAGATATATTTAAAGGACATTTCGCTGTTATACCTGTGAACCGTCTTCTGGCTCTAGGCAATACCATTTCCTTTATGTTCTCTGCATGACTTTCGAAATCACATGCCTCTGATTTTGAGAGGTAATTTTTCATGATGCGGTATGAAGCACAGTATCACTGCCTCATTATTTTTATTTCCGCGAAATAATAGTTAAGATAGTCAAAAATAGATGTCGCGCATGAACGGGAAAATGTTTGGGGAGAAATTCAGTAAAGGCGTATCTTTCATGCTAAATTTGTGGTCGTTTTTGCACGGTGGCGTATTTTTCTTTGCCACCTTTCCCGTTGCTGTGCCAAATGCAGCCATGCTGTATTTGCCTTCTAAAGGGAAGTGTATGTAATTTATGGATGTCCCCGTACACATACCCGGTCGGGCACCCTCTTGTATAAGAAAAGGAACGAGGAGTGGGGGTTGGGGGGGGGTGGATGAGGATTCTGTTCTATGGCCCATTAAAATGACTCTGTTGGGAGTGAAATATAGTTATGGCCTACCGTAGATATCCGGGCTCCGTTCTTTGAAGGCAATGAACACAATTTATAGCCGTCGGCATTGGGTTGGAGGTTTCCGATGGACGTGCTCCCCTCTACTCGGTGCCCAATGTGCCATGGTCGTTTTCTCGTGTTGTTTCCGATTGCAACTACATTAACCCGCTGAGTTATTCTGCTGACCCTTTCTCCTTACTTCTGGTAGAGTTTCATATTCATTGGCTAAAGATGAAATTAGACAGCACGCTCTCTCTACTTTTCACTTCTTGACATCGCAGCTTGAAATAATAAAACCACTTTGTTACCTTCGCTCCAACGACATCTCTTGAACCACAGAAAAAAGAAAGAAAAAGCCGTTCGGAAAGATGAAAAGCTGCAATGGGGAAAAATATGTCACCCATTAACCTCATAAGTAAGGAAAGTTTAACAACTACTAATCACCAGGATGCAAAAAAAGCTTTCTAAGCATAATTACGAATTTTAAATGACTGTGTGTAGTAGAAAGATAAAGTTGAACCTCGGTTATATGTTTTTCTACGGGTAACCTTAAAAAGGCCACCCGTAGAAAAACATATAACAAAAATTTCTTTATTATTACATTACTGTAATTTATATAGCATTTCAAAATGTTAAATACTACTGTAAACGGCCGCCCCCGGTGGCACAGTGGTCTAAGCGATGGCCTCTGACCATTCGTCCAAAAGGGGTCCGGGTTCGAATCCCACCGGCAGGACCAAAGGGGCAACCGGGGCGGTAGCCCTGGGTCCCGCAATTCAGAAAACGAAATCATTTTCGGTAAAAAAAATTTAACAAAATTGTTTTTTGTACAACTTTTGGGGCGCAAGACCCTTAAAAATATATTTTTGAAGTTTTTTTTTTGTTTCCAATCTCCCCATTTTTGAATACCTTACCCCCCCCCTGTTCGTCCTACGGACACTGAGATTTTCTGCAGATTCGAAATGATTTTTGTAACCACCTTAATCTTTTCCGCGTTCATGAAATAGCAAATTAAATTTCATCATTTGTGATCACCTATTTTTATATATCCAACAATTTGTGTGAAAACCTGATATTTAAATTTAAGGAAATAAAAAGAACAATATCCAAGTTACTTTCGGACTACACATGGAGGCCACTTTTCCAACATTACAAGAAATTAAAAAAAAAAAAAGTTTAGAATGTCACTAATTTGTCAGTTACTCCACTGTGCATTAAAAATCAATCACTAAACATGTATCAGGGGAAAAACTGTTTATACCAATTTACTTTAGAGGGATCCTTATTATATTTCCTATACAAAAATATTCGCTAAGAAGGTATCTTTTTATCATTTTGTGAACAAGCTGTTATAAGAGTCACAATGCAACCTAAACCTCTTCTCCCGGAAAAGAAAATCGTAGATTTTAACACTTTTTACTCTCTCTCTCTCTCTCTCTTTCTTTTTCTCTCCCTCTCTCTCCCTTTGTATTTTTTCTCTCTCTCTCTATTTTTCTCTCTTTCTCTATCCCTATCTTTTTCTCTCTTTCTCTATCTCTCTTCCTCTTTCTCTCATCCCTCCAGTCTCTATTTCTCTCTCTCTTTCTCTATCTCTCTTCCTCTCTCTCTCTTCCTCTCTCTCTCATTCTCTATCTCTCTTTATCTCTCTTCCCTCTCTCTCTTCCCTCCTGTCTCTATCCCTATCTTTTTCTCTCTTTCTCTATCTCTCTTCCCCTCTCTCTCTTCCCTCCTGTCTCTATCCCTATCTTTTTCTCTCTTTCTCTATCTCTCTTCCCTCTCTCTCTTCCCTCCTGTCTCTATCCTCTATCTCTTTTCTCTCTCTCTCTCTATCTCTCTTCCCTCTCAGGCTTTATTTCACTCTTCCTCTCTCTCTCATTCTCTATCTCTCTTTATCTCTCTTCCCCTCTCTCTCTTCCCTCCTGTCTCTATCCCTATCTTTTTCTCTCTTTCTCTATCTCTCTTCCCTCCAGTCTTTATTTCTCTATTTCTCTCTCTCTCTCTCTTTCTCTATCTCTCTTCCCTCCTGTCTCTATTTCTCTCTCTCTCTTTCTTTCTCTCTCTCTCTCTTTATCTCTCTTCCCCTCTCTTTCTTCCCTCCTGTCTCTCTTCCCCTATCTCTCTCTCTTCCCTCCTGTCTCTATCTCTCTCTCTGAACTTTCAGTCCGCATTATGGTCTTTCCTTGAGCTTAAAGCAAATACTTCTTTGAGATAATCATTTTGTCTTTACGGTAGTGTTCCTGTGTCTTCCTCACGAACGATAATTTTCAGAAACGACTTTATTAAAATATGAGATTTATTTTTTAGTGCCCAATGAAATTTTGCTCTGAGCCCCGCAATGAAATTTCGCCCAGGGCTACGCAACAGCTCCATCCGGCTCTGCCCGCCGGTCAGGCATGGATGTTGTGTTTGTCTTATGGCAGTGGCTCTCTCCCTTCCCTGGGCCCAGTGACCCTAAATTAGGGACGGGCGACTGCTTATAGCCCACTGAGTTGCTCACGGTGGTCGTTAAACCTCCAACCAAAAAAAATAAATAAATAAAAACTACTGTAAAGTACAGTGTGTCAGAATAATGACTGGGCACTGAATGTGTGAATTGCAGAAATGTAATAATAAAGACATTTTGAGTGGAATTATAGTAGAATTGACCGGCCACGTGGAACTACTCTGTGCCTGGTAACCTTCATATCTCCCCACCCGAGGCGCGCACAGCTGATATTCCGAGCGAAGGTCATTCCCGAGCGTTTGGTCGACGAAGGCAGACGTGTCGATTGATCACTCGTCTCGGCACAAGGACAATGGTGTTGACTGCTGAACAGAGTGTAACCGTGGCTTCCATATTTATCAGAAGTGAAGTACAGTACCCATTTTTAAAGATAGTGAATTGTAATCATTTTCCTTCATTTCCCGCCATTTTAATGAGCTGGGAAGCAAACGTCAATGCACTTCTTTTCCCACGCGTCGCTGCAGAGGGGGTGTTAGATTTATAGTTTCGTCGATGTGAGAAGAATGAAACTGGACATTATTGCTTTCCCGCTGTCCCAAGCAAAGCGATCGAATAAGAAGAGGAGAGGGGGGGGGGCAACGAAGCAATTAAAAAATCTTGCGTATTCAGAGAGAAGGTATTTCTAGGGTGTGGCCACGCTTTCTGGGAATGAGGAGGGTCTTCACTCTTCGGACGAGAGGACAGTTTTTTTTTTGGGGGGGGGGGGGGTTGCTCTCCAAGCAAGAGAACAAGGGACTCGTTGGCAGGAAGTGGAGGAAGAATAAGGTTTTTTAGCCAGGTTCCAAAACCTCGCGGTTCGTCGAAACGGGATGAAATAGGAGGAATGAGACCGACCGGGAAAAGATAAGCGGAATTCGGCGTGCTGAAGATTAGAGCGAGAAGGACACCGACTTGTTAATATAATGAGGAAAAAGTGAAAATGACGGAGAGAGGGAGTAAGCAATGAGGTTGATGATAATAGACAAAAGGAATCGCGACAAGTCTTAAAGATATTTCTCGCAACATCTCAATAAAAGCCTTCCTCGCTGCAAAAATTTAGCTTCAGTCGATTCTCTTGTATATACTTGGTATTTTATTTATCTGCTCCAGTCGGGAGAATTACGGGTTGAACCCCCGATACAGAACTTACAGCCAAGGAACCCTCCACACAGGGCGCTGTAATAGAACTCAGCACTAAGCCCTGTAACAAGAGAGTGTTTTTGGTGGAACATGTTTTACACCATGACGACAAGTACATGGACGAAGTGCAAAAACAGCTCACTAGAAGATTTCGTGATGCAGACGACCCCCTACCGGTACCTCAGCTCATAGCGAAGCCCCGGTAGGCCATTCACGGCAGACGAGACCTTTCAGGATATGCAAGACAGGATACAGCGGATTCAACAAAAATTCGTGAGACGGCAGTCACAACCAGCTAATGTCTCAAAGATATTCTGAAAAGGAAGTGGCGTTTCCACCCGTACAAAGTGTCTGTCGTGCATCAGCTGAAAAATTCAGACCACGAAGCCCATCTTTGATACTGCAGGTGGTTCCAAGAGTTATTAAGACAAACAAAATGTATTGACATAACCAACCTTTAAAAACACCATAATACCTTCAAGTTGGAACTGAAGAACAGATTCTCTGCTTTAGAAGGCCTAACATCGGAAGAAGTGGATATTTCTGAAGTTAACAGAAAAGTAACCAAAGCTCTTATGGAAACAGCAACAAAATTAGCTGGGTCTAAGAACAAGTTGCATGTGAGCAAATTATCAGCAAAAACAAAATATTGATGCAAAAAAGAATAGAGATGAGGACAACTAAAGAAGATGTGACTTCCAAAGTGGAATATATAGAGCTATGCAAGACAGTACGAAAAAGTATCACTGAAGACGTAAGGAAATTCAACTGTGAACTAGTGAGGAAAGCAATTGTAAACAACCAAAGCCTAAAGATAGCAAAGGGACATCTCAGTAAGGGAAGAAAACAGATTATGGCACTGAGAAAAGAAGATGGTTCTGTAACAAGAAATAGAGGCGAAATTTTGGCAAGAGTGAAAGATTTCTACTCCAAATTATATGAAACGGATGATAATTGTACTATAGACATCATGAAAGGTACCAGTACCAGAGCTCTACCAGTCCTCCCAGCAGAAGTTGCACATGCAATCAAGAACATGAAGCGGGGAAAAGCTCCAGGAGAAGATGGAATTACTGTAGACATCATACAAGAAGCAAGTGGAGAAATCGAAACAGTACTCGCCCAAATTTTCACTCAATGCCTTAATGAAGGGAAGATTCCTGAGGATTGGAACAACACTACAATGATCCTGCTACATGAAAAAGGTGACATTGAGGATCTCAGGAACTACAGACCTATCAGCCTCCTATCAGTGGTTTACAAAATCTTCACTAAAGTTCTTTCACACCGCTTGAAGGTAACACTGCACATGGCTCAACCGGGAGAACAAGCTGGATTCAGGAGTGGCTACAGCACAATAGATCATATCCACGTACTGAGAGAACTAATTGAAAGAGCGAGGGAATATGAACTTCCATTGTGCATGGCTTTTATCGATTATGAAAAAGCCTTTGATTCGTTGAAACCATCAGCAGTTGCAATGGCTCTGAAATCCTGCGGTATTGAAGATGCATACATTAATATTATTAATAACATCTATGAAAATGCAAGTGCAAAGATTCGGCTGTTTGAAAATACAACACACATAAAAATTGGAAAAGGAGTGAGACAAGGTGACATCCTAACTCCAAAGCTCTTTAATGCCACATTGGAAAATGTCTTTCAATCACTGAACTGGGAAAACAAAGGGATAAAGATTAATGAAGATTACCTAACCCACCTTCGTTTTGCTGATGATGTAGTGATTTTTGCAACTACCCCATCAGAGCTGCAAAGTATGATCCAGGAACTTGCTGACAAGAGTAAAGAAGTGGGATTAAAAATGAACTTTCAGAAGACAAAAGTGATGTTCAATGCTTTTACAAGAAATGAAGATTTATCGATTGATGGAGAAAAGCTGGAGATAACAGACACGTACGTTTATCTTGGACAGCAGATATCAAGTGAGGGTCACATTGATGAAGAAATTAATCGACGTACAAAACTTGCCTGGAGAGCTTTTGGAAGAAACAGCATAATTTTCAAGAGCAATATGCCATTATGTCTTAAAAGAAAAGTGTTTGAGCAATGCATCCTTCCAGTGCTTACGTATGGTGCAGATACGTGGACCTTAACTAAAAGAGACATACAAAGGCTGCAGACAACTCAGAGAAGCATGGAGAGGTGCATGCTTGATGTATCCAGGAGAGATAAGAAGAGGAACTCGGGGATAAGAAAAATGACAAGGGTGGAAGACATCATGATCAGAGTTAAATCCCTGAAATGGCAATGGGCTGGACATACTGCCAGAAGGACAGACCATCGATGGACAGCCGAAATTTTAGATTGGATTCCAAGGCACAAGAAAAGACGCAGAAGAAGACCACATGGGAGATAGGTGGATGAAATTCGAAAGTATGCGGGAGTGACATGGAGGAAACTGGCACAAGACAGACCGTTGTGGAGGAAACTTGGGGAGACCTTCGTCCAGCAGTGGATTGATAATGGTTGACAATGATGATGATGATGATGATATATTTAAATAATTATATGTACAGTATATACATTGTATAACCAAAAGAACATGACACATATTTAAAATGAGCCGAAAACCGGAGAAAAAAATTGCAAAGCGAACAAGCAGGGAAAAAAGAACCAAAAAATGAAGAAAATTTTGAACATGCTGAGCTTTGGCTTTATCAAGGACCAGCAAAGCACGTTATTAACTCATCTCTACAAAGACTTAGTTGATCGTGGGTTTATGCCATCTATAAATTGTTGATTTTCCAAGACATTCATATTTATAAGCCTTTTGCATAAGACGGAAAGTCTGTCCTGCCGATTTCTTAAGTCGACAGCAAAATTTAATAGCGCATCTTTATTCTTTTTTCACATCCATTTCTTTCAAAAAATCACTATACGTGAAAACGCTTGTTAGGGGTTCACGAAACAACATTTATTAAACTGCGCACATCCGACGACGCATGCGTGATAAGCATGTGTGGTCTGTTGCTATGGTTACTATAACGACTACCGGTTTTTCGAGACTCGTCCCAAGGTCGAACGCAGTATTGCACATTTTTTATAAAATCATTCTCAGTTGTTTTGGGACAATCTTGTACAAGCTGTTTGGTACCCACTTCACTGGCTATTTCTGTGGTGTCCGGTAAACAAAAGATCTACGGATTTGTGCGTAGCAATAATGAAAAAAGAAATAGAGAAAGAGAGAGAGAGAAAGAAGAAGAAAAAGAAGAAGAAGAAGAAGAAGAAGAAGAAGAAGTCTCGGTTGAGATTATTTGTGTTAAAAAAATGTCGATTTTGACGGGCGATGATTGAATAAATAAATTTAAAAAAGTCCGATTCAGTTAGGTAAAAAGCAGCCTGGCGGAGCCACACCCCGCCAGGCTTCGACTGCACCCCTGAGTAATCCTGATTCTAGATTAAGTGAAATCCTTGCAACTAAGAATTTGTCGTATGTAAAAAATGTTAATGTAAGTTTGCACAACATGGATTTGAAATTACTTTGGAGACAAAGAAACATTCTTGTTACAAAGAACGTGATTGGATCCCACGAGTCAGCTCTTCTGATAAGAGGATGTTTCTCAGTGGTCCTAAACAGAACGAGGCGTAACCAATTTGATCCTGGAACGATTTGAATATCAGTCATTTTGCAGGTATTATTCCGATCTCAGGTCTTAGAAGGAAATATTAGAAGGAAAGGGAAAAAGGAAATATGCGTTCAGCTTCCGCTGCATTGAGTCCAGTTCTCCGGGACAAAAGACATTGCGTGTGTGTGTGTGTGTGCCACCCTGGGTACATAAATTTCAGCAAAAGTCAACATTAAAATTCTGCTTTAATTTCATCTTATAAGTTAAAAGCATTTCCCTTTTCGTCAGTTTCTGGGAAACCAAAATCATCCGATTTACTAATATTCAGCCAGCTGTTAATGAGGGAGGGAAGATGATCACTCATTGCTACGCTTCCAGTGTTCCGAAAGCATACCTTTACTTGCCGTTCCCCGCATCGGTTGTTGATGGGCACGTTTGGTGGTGTTTGTGGACTGCCCACACTTCCCACACACTTTTAGTGGTGTTTGTGGACTGCCCACACTTCCCACACACTTTTAGTGGTGTTTGTGGACTGCCCATGTATTCCACAGACACTGGCACTTTAGTGGTGTTTGTGGACTGCCCACATATTCTACAGACACTGGCACTTTAGCGGTGTTTGCCGACTTCCCACAGTTTCTACACACTTTCAACGATGTTTGTGGATTGCCCGCACTTTCCACAAGCACTGGCACTTTTAGTGGGGTTTGTGGACTGCCCACTCTATCCACAGACACTGGCAGGATTAGCGATGTTTGTTGACTGCCCATATATTCCACATACACTGGCTCTTTAGTGGTGTTTGCGGACTTCCCACAGTTTCCACACACTTTCAACGGTGTTTGTGGATTGGCCCACACTTTCCACAGGCACTGACACTTTTAGTGGTGTTTGTGGACAGCCCACACTTCCCACAGACACTTTTAGTGGTGTTTGTGGACTGCCCATACTTTCCACAGACACTTTTAGTGGTGTTTGTGGACTGCCCGCACTTTCCACAGGCACTGGCACTTTTATTAGTGGTGTTTGTGGACTGCCCACACTATCCACAGACACTGGCAGTATTAGTGATGTTTGAGACTGCCCACACCATCCACAGACACTGGCAGTATTAGTGAGGTTTGAGACTGCCCGCATATTCCACATACATTGGCAGTATTAGTGATGTTTGAGACTGCCCGAATATTCCACATACTCTGGCAGTATTAGTGAGGTTTGAGACTGCCCGCATATTCCACATACACTGGCAGTATTAGTGAGGTTTGTGGACTGCCCACATATTCCACAGACACTGGCAGTATTAGTGATGTTTGAGACTGCCCACACTATCCACAGACACTGGCAGTATTAGTGATGTTTGAGACTGCCCGCATATTCCACATACACTGGCAGTATTAGTGAGGTTTGTGGACTGCCCACATATTCCACAGACACTGGCAGTATTAGTGATGTTTGAGACTGCCCGCATATTCCACATACACTGGCAGTATTAGTGATGTTTGAGACTGCCCGCATATTCCACATACACTGGCAGTATTAGTGATGTTTGAGACTGCCCGCATATTCCACATACACTGGCAGTATTAGTGATGTTTGAGACTGCCCGCATATTCCACATACACTGGCAGTATTAGTGAGGTTTGTGGACTGCCCACATATTCCACAGACACTGGCAGTATTAGTGAGGTTTGTGGACTGCCCACGTTTTGGAAATGTATTATTGAGAATGTGGACAACTACTAATATCCCCTTAAATATTGTGATCGTTGTTTTACTATTACACGAATTATGGTAAGTTGAAAGTGTCCACTTTCTTTCCAAAAGTCCAAAGCAGTAATTCCTAGTTCTAAAAGATATTTTAAAGCTCTGTATATTAAAAAAGTCTTTTCTAAATGTGTATTTGAGCATTTAGGTGGAGTCGTTCATCTTTGAATTATGGTTGAAGACACCAGGAAGCAAAAAGGAAATCAGGAGCTCCAAATAAAAGTATCAGCCACGTTAGTTGATATTCGAACTTTGATAAATCTAAATTTCAGTTCGCTGGAAAACTTTTGTTTTATTAATTCTTCATTGTCAATAGAAATATCTCATAGATACAATGTTCAGCACTGAAATCAATTATTAAAATCCAATGAAATAAATCTCCGTGTCGATACTAGAAGAGATTCCAATCAAACGAGATAAGAAACATCTACTTAGCACAGAAAAATTCGGTACATATTAGAAAAAAGATTCATTTAATTAGGAGAAAAGCAAACGTAATTCATTAGTAAAACAAACAAATGGATGAAAAATCAGAAGAAATGGGCAGCCGGTAAGCATAAAAGAAAGCGACGAGAAGAGCTTTCCACTGATATTATTAACATTCCGTATTCTAGAGTGTGGACAGCGGCTAGATTGAACGAAAGTGGAAAGAAGGAAAGGGACTTGGAAAAAAAAACGAACTGTAAAAACCATAAATGTTTACTAATTCAACAAGTGATTTACTACAACTGGAGACTGGTAAGAAAGCTTAACAAAGTTCCTTTAGAAAGGCCAAATTTTCCCTTTTATCATTTTAAAAGATAAAGAAACTCGCTGACGAAACTCGGAAACATTTGCATTGAGTTTTCTTCTCTTATTTTTTTTTTTATTTCTCGAACAAATTTAAGAACCTTCCGAATAACAAGCAAGTAATCAATATTTCAGTATTGCAAAAATGACAAAGTAAAATGTATCTTTAAAACTAGGAAATCAATACGAATAAGCATCTATTTCTCAATTCAAGGCGTATCTAGGGATTTCTGCGCCAAGGCCAAAGCACAAAATATTTCTCCACTCTTGCTGCCTTTCTATTTTATAGATATATATATCATCATCATCATCATTGTCAACCATTATCAATCCACTGCTGGACGAAGGTCTCCCCAAGTTTTCTCCACAACGGTCGGTCTTGTGCCAGTCTCCTCCATGTCACTCCTGCATACTTTCGAATTTCATCCACCCATCTTCCATGTGGTCTTCTTCTGGGTCTTTTCCTGCCCTTTGGAATCCAATCTAAAATTTCGGCTGTCTATCGATGGTCTGTCCTTCTGGCAGTATGTCCAGCTCATTGCCATTTCAGGGATTTAACTCTGATCATGATGTCTTCCACTCTTGTCATTTTTCAGATCAACGAGTTCCTCTTCTTATCTCTCCTGGTTACACCAAGCATGCACCTCTACATGCCTCTTTGAGTTGTCTGCAGCCTTTGTATGTCTCTTTTAGTTAAGGTCCACGTATCTGCACCATACGTAAGCACTGGAAGGATGCATTGATCAAACACTTTTCTTTTAAGACATAATGGCATATTGCTCTTTAAAATTATGCTGTTTCTTCCAAAAGCTCTCCTGGCAAGTTTTGTACGCCGATTAATTTCTTCATCAATGTGACCCTCACTTGATATCTGCTGTCCAAGATAAACGTACGTGTCTGTTATCTCCAGCTTTTCTCCATCAATCGATAAATCTACATTTCTTGTAAAAGCATTTAACATCATTTTTGTCTTCTGAAAGTTCATTTTTAATCCCACTTCTTTACTCTTGTCAGCAAGTTCCTGGATCATACCCTGCAGCTCTGATGGGGTAGTTGTAAAAATGACTACGTTATCAGCAAAACGAAGGTGGGTTAGATAATCTCCATTAATCTTTATCCCTTTGTTTTCCCAGTTCATTGACTGAAAGACATTTTCTATTGTGACATTAAAGAGCTTCGGAGATATGGTGTCACCTTGTCTCACTCCTTTTCCAATTTTTATGTGTGTTGTATTTTCAAACAGCCGAATCTTTGCACTTGCATTTTCATAGATGTTATTAATAATATTAATGTATGCATCTTCAATACCGCAGCCTTTCAGAGCCATTGTAACTGCTGATGGTTTCACCGATTTAAAGGCTTTTTCATAATCGATAAAAGCCATGCACAATGGAATTTCATATTCCCTCGCTCTTTCAATTAGTTCTCTCAGTACGTGGATATGATCTATTGTGCTGTAGCCACTCCTGAATCCAGCTTGTTCTCTCGTTTGAGCCATGTCCAGTGTCACCTTCAAGCGGTGTGAAAGAACTTTAATGAAGATTTTATAAACCACTGATAGGAGGCTGATAGGTCTGTAGTTCCTGAGATCCTCAATGTCACCTTTTTTATGTAGCAGGATCATTGTAGCGTTGTTCCAATCCTCAGGAATGTTCCCTTCATTAAGGCATTGAGTGAAAATTTCGGCGATACTTTTTCGATTTCTCCACTTGCTTCTTGTATGATGTCTACAGTAATTCCATCTTCTCCTGGAGCTTTTCCTCGCTTCATGTTCTTGATTGCATGTGCAACTTCTTCTGGGATGACTGGAAGAACTCTGGTACTGGTACCTTTCATGATGTCTGGAGTACATGTATCATCCCTTTCATATAATTTGGATTAGAAATCTTTTACTCTTGTCAAAATTTCGCCTCTATTTCTTGTTACAGAACCATCTTCTTTTCTCAGTGCCATAATCTGTTTTCTTCCCTTACTGAGATGTCCCTTTGCTATCTTTAGGCTTTGGTTGTTTTCAATTGCTTTCCTTACTAGTTCACAGTTGAATTTCCTTACGTCTTCAGTGATACTTTTTCGCACTGTCTTGCACAGCTCTATATATTCCACTTTGGAAGTCACATCTTCTTTAGTTGTCCTCATCTCTCTTCTTTTTTACATCAACATTTTGGTTTTTCCTGATAATTTGCTCACATGCAGCTTGTTCTTAGACCCAGCTAATTTTGTTGCTGTTTCCATAAGAGCTTTGGTTACTTTTTCTGTTAACTTCAGAAATATCCACTTCTTCCGATGTTAGGCCTTCTAAAGCAGAGAATATGTTCTTCAGTTCTAACTTGAAGGCATTATGGTGTTCTTTAAGGTTGGTTATGTCAATAGATTTTGTTTGTCTTATGAGCTTGCCACGTTTGAGTTTAGTGTTGAGGTGCATCTTACATCTCACTAATCTATGGTCACTACCTGTGTTGAACTTGTTTAGCACACTGCAGTCTTCTATGGCGAATTTTTTGTTACACATAATGAAATCAATTTCACTTGTCGTCCCATTTGGATGTCTCCATGTCCATTTCCTGTGTGGCTTTTTCTTGAAAAAGGAGTTCAAGATGAAAAACCCTTCTGCCTCTGCAAACTCTACGAGAGTATTTCCACGCTGGTTTCTGTAGCCGTCACCGAATTTACCTACTGAAGTTTCATTCTGTTGCCGTTGCCCTATTTTTGCATTGAAATCTCCCATAATTATCTTCAAGTGCTGCTTACCTTTATTATTTAGAAGACGAATTTCCTCATAAAATTCTTCAATTTTTTCTTCAGGATGACTTGTGGTGGGTGCATAAATTTGAATAATCTGAGCCTGGTATCTTCTCGAGAGTTAGATAACGAGTCGTGCAGCTCTGTAAAAGGAACTTTCAACTTCTACAACTTTATCCTTCAGTTTCTTGTTTATTATAAATCCAACACCACTAGTTCTGCCAGTATCAGTCCCACGATAGTAGAAGAGATGTCCACTTTTCAGTTCAATGAGATCTTCTCCTTTTCTCCTTACCTCACTTAGCCCGACGATGTCCCACTTGATCCTTTGTAGTTCCTCTTCCAATTCAAGAAGCCTTGAATCAGAAGATAGGGAGCGTCCATTATACGTAGCCAAGGTCAGCATCAGATGGCAGCCTAGTCCGGTCCTCCGGGGATTCTTAGCACCCTCTGCCTTCATGTCACACTGGCCGCTGCCTTGGCCAGGTACATTCCAGCTGCCGGAGACTGAGGGCCAAGATTTCAGTTGTAAATTCATTTTGGATGGGTTTGGCCATAACTCACCATGCTGGCCAAGCGGGTTGGTGAGTGCGGGATAGCATTTCCTCTAATCCCGATGGTATAGTTATACCGCTATTTGGCGGTCGTCAGAGACCTTTTAGTGGGAGCAGGATGTACCACGAGAAGGCGGGGTTGACATTTGTCAAGGAGAGGCTGTGATGTTACGCATCACCTGACTATCTATCTATATATATGTATATATATATATATATATATAGATAGATATTGTGTCACCTTGTCTCACTCCGTTTCCAATTATTACTGAGGATATAGCATCAATAAAAATTGGAAAGAGAGTGAGGCAATCTTCCATATCTTCCAAACACTTTAATGCTACATTACAAAATGTCTTTCGATCATTACGCTGGGAAAACAAGGGATATAGATTAATGAAGATTATTTAAATTACCTTCCTTTTTCTGATGAAATAGTCATTTTTGCAACTACCTTTTCAGAGCTTCAGAGTATGATCCAGGGACTTGCTGACAAGAGTAAAGACGTGAGTTTAAATGTGAACTTTCAGAAAACAAATTTGATGTATAATGCTTCTATAAGAAATGAAGATATTTTATCGATTGATGGATAAAATCAGGAGGTAACACCTACATTTACCTTGGACAGCTGATATCAAGCGAGATTCAGATTGATGAGAAAATTAATCGACGCATAAACAAAAAAGGTGTTTAATCAATGCATCCTGCCTGTTCTTACCTACGGAGCACAGACTTGGATTTTAACTAAAAAGGATATACAAATACGGTAGACAACTGAAAGAAGCCTGGAGAGATGTTTGCTTCGTGTAACCAGGAAAGATAAGAAGAGGAATTCGTATATCAGGAAAATGACAGGAGTGGAAGACACTAAAATCAGAGTAAAGTCCCTGAAGTGGCAGTAGGCTGAACATATTGCCAGAAGAACTGGCCGCTGATGGATAAGCGAAATTTTAGACTGGAAACAGGACAGGAAAAAACCTAGAAGAAGACCACGTGGGAGATCATTGGATGAAATTCGAAAGCATACCGGAGTGACATGGAGGAGGCTTAATCAAGGTAGACATTTATAGAAGAAACTTCGGGAAACCTTCATCCAGCAGTGGATTGGCAGTGAATTGGGAGACCTGCATCCATTGTTGATTAGACACAATAAAACTGTGATTGTTTATACCAACTATTTCGGACCTTCGCATCAAATGCTCCGAATGATGCTCGAATTCGTGGCACGTAGTCGTAATAATGATAAAATGGCTCCCAGAGAATCTTCAGCAATGTGAACGACATCCTTACCGTGAAACTTTCTTGCAACAGCACCTTCAATTTTAAATGCGAGCAATTAATATGCCCTGAACATTTTGAGGAAGTAATGCGATTTTTAAGCTGCCAAGTCTGCCGGAACCGGGGAAACGTATTTGGACAAATGAAAAAGTGCTGCATGAAAAAATTGTACCAGAAAGTGGAGTAAAAGTTCCAATTTCAGGGAGGGGCGGCTCTGAATAAAAGTTCCTATTTCATGGGGGGTGGGGGATTTGAATAAAAGTTCATATTTCATGGTGGGGGGTTTGAATAAAAGTTCCTATTTCATGGGGGTGGGGGATTTGAATAAAAGTTCATATTTTCATGGTGGGGGGTTTGAATAAAAGTTCCTATTTTATGGGGGGTCTGAATAAAAGTTCCTATTTCATGGGGGGTCTCAATAAAAGTTCCTATTTCATGGTGGGGGGTTTGAATAAAAGTTCCTATTTTAGGGGGGGTTCTGAATAAAAGTTCCTATTTCATGGTGGGGGGGTCTGAATAAAAGTTCCTATTTCATGGTGGGGGTTGAATAAAAGTTCCTATTTTATGGGGGGGGGTTCTGAATAAAAGTTCCTATTTCATGGGGGGTCTGAATAAAAGTTCCTATTTCGTGGTGGGGGTTCTGAATAAAAGTTCCTATTTTATGGAGGGGGGTTCTGAATAAAAGTTCCTATTTCATGGGGGGGGGGGGGTCTGACTAAAAGTTCCTATTTCGTGGTGGGGAGTTTGAATAAAAGTTCCTATTTTATGGGGGGAGGGTTCTGAATAAAAGTTCCTATGTTATGGGGAGGCCCGAGTTTTTCCGCTTCACCACTGGTTTTAATCTTTTAACCTAACATAATGTAGTATGCGAAAAATAGCCCTTTTTTATCTGCCTGGTTATTAACGAAGTTCGCATATTTCGAATGTTTTCTATTCTTCCTTCAACTTCGTTATATATGGGTTCGACTGCATCCTTCTCGCCGAATTGGAATCGTATGTCATTGGACAGCTTCTATACTTCAAATATAAAATCTTACAGGTTAGTTTTATGACTCTTTTATTAGTAAATTTTTTCCAACATTCATTCATAAGAGCAAATAATTTTGTATCAATATTTAGGCGAATAAAGGAATCATTCCAAAAACGTGAGAGACGATCCTGATTTGCATTTTAATATAGATACTTTTTTGTTAAGCTACTGTAAGTAAAACAACGAAGTCGGAATTTACGACTCCTAAAGACATTATTTCAGCCATGTTTTTTCTAGAAAGCTTTGTTTATTTTATAAAGAAATGCAGCAGTTTCGACCGGGATAACTTTGTGCCAATCCCATTTATTTTGCTTCCGTGGAATCAAGAAAAATTTATGGTCACGCATTTGTAATGCTGAACACATATATTGTCGAAACGGTGTTAACTGAATGAATTTCCGTCGATACTTTTCTTCGCTTTGGAGTATGCCGGGAGTCCTTCGAAAATGCCCATAAAATTTGCATTTTTTGCTGTTCGTTTCCCATGTTGTTTTTATTTTTCTGAAGCTTTTACGCGAATGAAAGGAAAAGAAGTGTGCAGGCATTCAGATTTCGGAATTTTGGATATTAATGGTGACTTATGTTTTCAATTCTCAGATTCAGTTAGCATGACAGCCGTGTATCAAACTGCCGTATTATATGCATAACGAAATTTGACTTTTGTCGATTAGTACATTTTTATTTCGTGACACAAAAGCGAAAATTTATTCAATGTATGTAGAAAAACACAGGGCTGTTCCTATTCCCCTGCATTATTTCTCTGAAATTAGGTAGAGACTCAGTATCAATGAATATTCCTTATATTCACATGTCATTGGAGACGCACTTGTCGCGTAGAAAGCTAGATTCGAAACAGCTAGATTCAAAACCTGTCCTACACATACACCGAAGAGCCAAAACATTATGAACACCTGCCAAATGTGATGTCGGTCCTCCCCATGCCGCCAAAACAACTCTTACCCGGCGAGGCGTAGACGCTACAAGATTTTTAAAAGTATTGGGTATGTGCAAAAGTTCTACTCGCTCTTGTAATACAAGCAAATTGCGGTAGGAGTAGTTACATCACAGATGATGCTGCGATGCCGAATATCCGGCCAATTAAGCGTGGAGCAGTAGAGCCTATAGAGGCACTAGGTTTGTCCGAGTAAGTCATTCATAACGGAAATCACGGACGGTGTAACATGGCATGCGGTAAGGAGCACATTAGACATTGTTTACTGTACAAGTCCGATAAAGGCAGTGCTGAAGCCGCAGTTTGCCGCGACATCTGTCAAGTGTATGGGGAGAAATGCAGTTGATGATAGCACATGTTGTCATTGGTTTCGGAAATTCCGGGACGGAGACAGAAGCTGTAAAGATCAACCACGTCCTGGACGTCCATCCGTGGTTTCTGACGAGGTTGTAGACCAAGTCATAACAAATGACCTACATCCAACAGTTCGGGAATTAGCAGAAACGTTGTCGGTACACAGAACAACAGTCGAAATACGGATGCATGCGCTTGGGTTCATCACCAAGTACGATAACTGGGTTCCGCGCCAGCTATGTTCAAATCAACGAAAGGAGAGAATCCGTACCCATGTTTCTTTGCTTTCTCGTCACAGAAATAAACCGTTTTGGGGACGAATTGTAACGGGTGATGAGAAATGGGTACTGTACCGTACTGTAAGCGTCGACGGACCAAGGTGTTCCAAGGTGCGGAGCATCGACCTCAAAAGGAGGACTGCATCCCAAAAAGTTTTTGTCGAGTGTTTGGTGTGATGTCCAGGGAATAATCCACTGGGAGGTGTTGGCACCTAACCGAGCGATAAATGCTGACCTCTACTGCCAACAGTTGGACAGATTGCGAGGACAACTGACATCGAAGTGACCAGCACTCGTCAGTCGCAAAGGCGTGATCATTCGTCATGATAACGATAGACGTCATGCTGCTTTAATCACTCGGCAAAAATTACTGGACTTTGGTTGGGAAGTGTTACCTCACCCGGCGCATTCCCCTGACCTGGCACCTACGGACTGCCATCTTTTTTCATTGTTACAGAATGCTTTCGCTCTCCAAACCTTCCATGATGTGGACGATGTGAAAACGGCATTACATGACTTTTTTTACTCTAAAACACAGTAGTCTTACCGGCGTGGGATTCACCTACTCATAGACAGATGCAAGAGGTCATACAGAAGGATGGCAATTATGTGAAATCCTAGGTATGTTATTTGTTGTGTTCTCCTCCTTTCTTTGTAGCCTACAAAAGGGGTACAACTTATGCACACACATAATATCTTGCGATATCTAGTATCAATGCGTTACCAGCAGATCCCTTAACTCTTGTAATTTTAGTGGTTGAGACACTGCTGATCTACCTTTCTATTCCAACACAAACCACAGATGTTCGATTCGATTGATTCTTGGGGAATTCAAAGGTCACAGGCAATTCCTGGAAGTCTTCCTCATGTTCCGCGAAATATTCTCGAACAATCCGGGCAGTGTGGCATGGCGCATTATCCTGATGAAAGAAGGCATGATTAAAGTCTTCCTCGTGTTCCATGAACAATTCTCGAACAATCCGGGCAATGTGCCATGGCGCATTATGTTGATGAAAGACGGCATGATAAATTCTTCCTCGTGTTCCATGAACCATTCTCGAACAATCCGGGCAGTGTGGCATAGCGCATAATGCTGATGAAAGAAGGCATGATAAAATCTTCCTCGTGTTTCACGAAATATTCTCGAACAATCCGGGCAGTGTGGCATGGCGCATTATCCTGATGAAAGAAGGCATGATTAAAGTCTTCCTCGTGTTCCACGAAACATTCTCGAACAATCCGGGCAGTGTGGCATGGCGCATTATCCTGATGAAAGAAGGCACTACGAGAGGTAAATTCCATTGCCATGAAAGGATGTACCTGTTCTGCAGTGATTTATAGATGAACAGTAGACGTCATATTTTCTTGCACATGAATGGTGGGACCCAAGGTTTCAGTGGAACGTTCCCCGAAGCATTACACTTCCTCTGCCGGGTTGTTTTTGTCCCACGGTGAGTCATAGTGTAAATACTAATACGGGTAAACGACACAAACGCACATGCCCGTCCGCATGGCGCAACAGGAAACGAGATTCATCAGAACATGTGACCATCTTCCAATCATCCAAGGTCAAGTTTTGATAATCGCGTGCCCATTGTAGGAGCTTTCGACGGCGAACAAAGGTTATCATGGACACTCGAAACGTCCTACAGACTACGCAGCCCCCATTTTCAGCAGGGCTCGCTGTACTCTGTGTTGTGACGCATTACTCCCGTTACCAGCATCCAAATTACCGGCGAGTTACACCTCAGTATCAATTCTCTGTCGGCTTGTATAACACGAGATAGCCTTTGCTCACCACTAGCATCAACAAGTCCTGGTCGGCCTAGACCTTGCCTTCGGCTCGTGGTATGAATAAGTCAGACAGAATATGTCTGCCTGACTTATTCTGCCAGACGACACATAAGCTATTTCGTTCATAACTGTAAATTTAAAACTTCAAGCCAACACGAAACAAATCAATGTCGTTACTCTTCACTTTCATCGTCAAAATATTAATAGACAACAAAACAAAATAATAATAGAAAACAGAACAAAATACGTTGTTACTTTCAGCATAAATGTAAAAATAACCTTGCTTATAAACAATTTCGTAAACAATTTCGTTCAAAACTGTACATTTAAAAGCTAGCAAGTCAGATGTTTTGGGAAGCGTGAGCAATATTGTGTTTCCATCGCTAATATCTCAAGGGGGAAACTTTTGTTTTTCAGATTTCAATTACTGTGAAAATCTACCCGCATATTTATATTTATTGCAGTCACCTTGCCACTTATATGACGTCACTGTTGCTTCCGTGAAAATGAATGTTGGTAATTTGATTTTGACTGAAGAAAAAAAAAAACTTATATGACGTCACCGTTGCTTCGGTGAAAACGAATGCTGGTTATTTGATTTTGACTCAAAAAACCTTTGACATTCGATAAGTCAAACGATAATATAAATGTTTTAATACAAAGCATATTATGATATAGCGCTTTTTACGGGATTTTTAAGTTTTTTTGCTAAATAAATTCAGAACAAATAAATTTAGAACAAAATATATACTAAGCAGGTCAACTCAAGTCATTCAAAACTTTGGGTGGGGCTTCAGTTACTGGGCAACAATGGCTCGATTTTTGCAAAACGTCCTAGAGTTATCAAAGCTGGGTTATTTAAAAAAAAACATTTCGACCCACTTAAAGTTATCGTAGGAAAAAATTCCTTTCTTAGTGCGCCTCTATGTTGTAAAAGGAACATTCCTGCCAAATATGAAAGTTCTAAGTAGTTTCTGAGATTCGGCGATGAGTCAGTGAGTGAGTCAGTGAGGACTTTCAGTTTTATATGTACAGATGAAGATTTAGAAGTTGATTGGGCAAATTAAGAAATAACTGATGTCTACATTTACCAGGGGAAACATACAAGGTATGTCAAGAGAGAGGGTCCACCGCAGATTAATTTGCGTATAACACTTGAAGTGCATTTCGAAGAAACAGTGCGATTTCGAAGAACAATTTCCTAGTATATCTTAAAAGAAAAGTGTTTAATTATGCCATCCCAACAGTTCTTACTTCCGGATCGCAGACATGGATGGACCTTAACTATAAAGACATACAGATGATGAGGATAATTGTAAGAAGCATGGAGAGATGCATTCTTGGTATAATTAGAAAAATAGGAAAAATAACTCTTCGATCAGGAAGAACCTTTCCCTAGAGCACAGACGACACAATTCCTCGATTTTTTCCACCGATCATATAACTACAAAATGGGCTAAACTTGTCCTTGGGAAGCAATCTAGCCAAGGTCGGGGCTGGTATAACTCCTCGGCTGTTCTAATCCATTAAGGTCTAACCCCTGTGAGAATTTTCGGCACTAAAATTCTCCAAGAAAATTGATGTCTGTGGTCAAGCTACCAAATCCAGGATCAGTATTCTCCTTTTCAGGAAGTTATTGAGCATTCAATGAAACATACCACCAGAACAATTAAAATAAAACGCAGTCGCCATTGGTCATTTAGAAAAGAAAAATTATCCCATGCAGAAGTGATATATCTCTTCCTTTTTTCTAAATCATAGTTATATATTTTATCTTCTAAAACAATATAATTTCCGTCCGGCCGTCCATCTGAGTGCGTGTGCCGGCGAGGGGTGCGGTATCCGTCGGCCTCGGCGGGGCGCCCGTGACAGCCGTACGGGAATTCCGTGGACATTCGGCGTTGCACCATTTTGAGATTTTCTGCCAAGTCATGCTTCCAACAAAGATGGTGTCTGTTTACATTTTTTTCGAAATGCATCTGGAGAACTATTTTCTAGATTTCTTCAGTTTTTTCGGGGAAGGGGGGGGTCTATCTATATAATCTAAAAAAAAAAAAAAAAAAAACATAATTACCTTTATCTGAACGTTTGTCCCACTTTGGTGGTGCAGTGGAAAAAGCGCTTGCCGGTTTTAATTGCCGAATCCCTGCGTCACCCAATCTATACTCGGGGCAAACTTAACCTGTCATTGGAAGGAAGGCTACAGAGTGTATACTTCCACTGCATAAAATAGTTCCGGTCTAAAAGCTCGTACTCCAGCTTCAACTGGCACTTAGAAATGACACAGATGTTCAATACGTTGTGTGTGTGTGCATTTAAAAAATTCAGATCTCAGTTTCAGCGGCATTTCTAAAAAATACATATATTCGTGCTTTGGTGACGTCACTGATGGTTCTCTGTCACAGCATTCTTGTTTGGGTCAGAGTTAAGCTGTCAACCCAGGAGATATTTATTGCTGTGGGGGGATGGGGGTCATTAGTGGAAGGATGAGGGCGAAAAAAGTGTTTCCGAGGGCATTTCGCGTTTCTCCTTCTTGATTGTTGTTTTAAAACACTCTTCTGTCTTTTCGGTTTTTTCGAATGGCATCTGCCGGTCACTCGAGTGTATTTCAGCCGCATAAACGTGGGAAATCACTACGAAGCTCTGCTAAGGTGATCGTTATGAATGTTTTCACTAAATTGATGGAAAAACATTCGCCGAATAAATCAAATGAAAAAACAGTTCTTACGGCAGAACTCACTGGCGTTTCAAGTCGCACCATTGCGAGAATGAAGTTTGAATTTAGTACTGAAGTACCTCAGATCCATTGGCAATTTATTTCTTCAAATTAAAATACAATTCTCGCTTGGCTTACATAGAACGTTTTCTCGAAATTAGTTTGGAGTTCCCAATTCAGTTTTCAATATAGGCCAAGAAACGGCCATCTTTTCCTTTTGAACTTTTGTGCGCAGTTGCCTTAAACGCGCATGAACCGGCATGAAAATTCAGACAAATGAAAGAGTTCCTTCAACAGCCACACATAATTCGGAAACTTGGAAAACTGCCACACATTCAAAGTGTTCCTCGGAGGAACAGCAATTTGTGCCCGGCCCATCAATGAAAAACATGTGGCAATTTTCCAATGTGTGGCAATTTTCCAAGTTGCTGAAAGATGTGTGGCAGTTTACAGTGAACCCTAAAATATCATTTACCACAGAGACGGGCTCTTGTCCAGTACTTATGGCAACACGGGGTAGTTAAAAATGCATACACATTTAACGGATGTCTGTTATAAAAAAAAATCTAATCAAGGCAAAATTTTTGAAAGAACGAAATTTTACGCATAACTGATGACATGGTAAAATTACTTTTAATTAAATCCCGCAGTTGGTAATCTTCAAGCAATAAGTATAAATATATGAAATATATAAAAAAAAATGGAAAAATATGTGAAAACAAAATTAGGCCACTTAAGACTGCTTCCCGTGTTTAGCAAAGATAATTTCATTTTAAAAGTAAGAAAGAAAGAAACGTTACACGTTCTGTAACATCTCCAAAAAAAAAAAAAAAAAAAAAAAAAGATAAGAGAGGGAGAAATAAACTGCTTGTCTACCGGTCTGCAAAGCGCGCGGCGGTGGGGAGGGGGTTAAAATAGAGGGGTTTGGTAAGGGATCACGGTGACAGACAGCCAGCCCTGAGGGCTTGTGGGAGAAGTTTTCCGAGTGAAGGTTAATTACACACCATTAGTGCGGAGTAATACTGGGAGTGAAAAGGTCACCGTAGCTTTGGCCCCATTGCCAGGATAGCTTTGCCCCGAGTATAGTTTTTTTTATTGTTGTAATGTTCATTAAACATAATACTTTCACATTTGGAGCACATATATGTTTCACTTTGATGAAACATTGTTGTTTCTTTTATGTTTGTGATACTCCGTATCAAGGTAAGATTCTCAATGATGAACGAACGGTCACGAAAATGTTATGATCAAAGAAATACTCACTAAATAAATGATTTAAGAAATTACTTTACATACCTTATATTATCCCATCATCATTGACGGGCTTTCGCCAATAGTTACACTTTTTCTATATTATAGTTATGTTTATGATAAAGTGTAGCATTATTTTCATCCGATTATTCCTAATAGAATTTATTACTTCATCCGTTTTGTTATAAATTACTTTGTTATTTCTGTACTTTATTTCGCTCAATGAGGATACTTATTTTGAATATACCAATTAAATTTCTAGTGATTAGTACAAAAAATCCCCCCCCCCCAAGGTACCAATACTATATCGATATTGCATAAAAATTATTGGCGTACTGTTCATATAGGTTTCATCAATAGCATAACCCCTCTTGCCCCCCAAAAAATCTTGTTGCGCCCCTGAACCCTAAACTAAAAAAAAAAAAAAATCTGTTTTGCCACTTTTATCTCTCTTGGTTTTTTTTTTTTTTTAAGTTGGGGCAGTTCAGTGATGTAGACATAGGAGATAAAAATTTCGAGATTTCAGTCAAAGAGCTTCCACAAAAGAAAATATGGCTTGCTATGTTTTGCAAAAGAGAAGAGAAGTGCAAGAATAAATCACAAAATTTCCATATACCTCAAGTTTGAAGAACGATTGTACTTATCATTAAATATCTAAAATAAGGAATATTATGTATATTATACTTCCGCGAATTGTTTCCATTCTAACAAATAAAGACATTACGAGTTATCCTACTTGAAAATCTTCAGTGTTCAGGAAAGCATCAAATCCTCGCTACGACCAAAGATTATGCGTCACCACCCTAAGGCTGCTTCCACTATTTTATCACTGTTGCCATTCTTCCTATCTCAACCCTTTCATGATCTGCCGCCATGCCCACAAGTTAGAGTTATTATCTAGCCCATTACTTTAAGTTTTTCAATAGCCATATTATTCTTTCTTATTATTATGATTAAGCCAAGTTGACTACCCTCGGTTTTCTTTCATCGCATAAAACGAAGTGGTTCGAGACACAATGTCTTTATCATTATACACCTTTTTATCTTCCTGCGGTTGATTTCTTGGTAATGTCACAATAAAGGGGAGATTTGCAATTGTACTGTAAGTCCACGTTCTCGCAGAACATTTTTTTGCAAAACTATCACATCTCCCATTTCGAAAAATTTTCAATTTTTTTAAATACAGTGGAACCTCGCTTATACGGTTTCCGGTTATACGTATTTAACTTTTATACGTAATTCTGCGCTAGTCCCACTATTTTATTATAGTTTCTGTCGCTTTCTCAATTCGGTTACAGGTAATTCATTTGTATACTCTTAGTGATTATACGTTAAGCTTTGGATTTTAGATTACACAAAAAATACACGTTACTCTGTGTGTTACAACTTTGAGAGAATTAAGAAAGAGTTTGTTTTTTGCTACTATGAAATAGACGATGCAAGTAAAAATTTATTAAATGACGTTCACAGCTCTTTTTTTTTCCCTCTGAATTCAAGAAATTGAAAACAAGCAAAGATTGGTGAATGTCTTACTGACACGAATGTTGGATAAAGTAGTCGACAAACCCCCTTTAAAAAAGCGATGCTTATATCCATATCATCATCGCCAACCATTATCCATCCACTGCTGGATGAAGGTCTCCCCAAGTTTCTTCCACAGTTGATTTTTTTTTTTTTTTTTTTTTTGATTGAAGGTTTAACGACCATCGTGAGCAACTCAATGGGCTATAAGCAGTCTCCCGTCCCTAATTTAAGGTCACTGATTCCAGGGAAGGGAGAGAGCCAGTGCCGTAAGACAAAGACAACATCCATGCGTCACCGGGATTCGAACCCGGACCTCTTTCGGACAAATGATAAAAGGACATCGCTTAGACCACTGCGCTACCGGGGCGGCATTCCACAGTTGTGTCTTGAGCCTGTCTCCTCCATATATATATATATATATATACATACTTAAGAGCATAGCCGAAAAACATAAGAAAAACTAAAAACTTAAGAATTTAAAACGAAAGTTGCAGAAAAAAAACCTGAAGATCAAAACGCGCAACGCAGCAGTTATGAAAATTCAGAATTCACATTCTATTAAGAAGAGACTGAAGCAAAAAAATTTTTTGACTCATACCAAGTACAACATAGAAAAGATTATGTATTTACCTGTGTGAGTAAAAAGAGAAAAAATAGAACAACTGAATGTAGAAAGTGTCGAGAATACTGAGCCTTGGCTTTATCAAGGACCAGCAAAAACTCTGCATTTTCACACTTCCACAAAGACATATTTGGAAATGGGTTTCTGCAAAGTCATAGATGCAAGTAATAAGCCCACCAAAAAAAATTGTTTTTTTAAATATATATGTGTGTGTGTGTGTGTGTGTATACATGGTGATCAGAGTAAAATCCCTGAAATGACAATGGGCTGGACATATTGCCAAAAGCACGAACCACTGAAATTTTACACTAGATTCCAAGGGACAGGAAAAGACCCAGAAGAAGACCACATGGGAGATGGGTGGATGAAATTCGAAAGCATGCGGGAGTGACATGGAGGAGACTGGCACAAGACAGACCATTGTGGAAGAAACTTCGGGAGATATTCATCGAGCAGTGGATTGTAAATAGTTGACAATGACGATGATGATGATGTATTCATATATAAACTGCTGGCTACCCAAAATGCAACACCAAGAAGGAAGCATCCGATTGGCCTGAAATTGCAGCTCACGTCGCCCGCGAGAGGACATGCAAACGATTAGCATTGCAGGGCATGCAAATCATGTGCGCCCGGCACGCCACCGAGAAGCACTATAAGAAAATTGCACAGAAGCCGGGGTTTAAGTAGTGGAAGTGTGTTGTGCTGCCGGACCTGTGCGTGGGAAGCTTGCTCATGCCTCGTCGCAGAATATTGCAGCACGTTTTGGAGTTCGATAGAGAACGAATAGTGGCTTATCGCGAAAGCGGTTTATCGTACCGAAGCATCGGCGCCCGTGTGGGACGACATCCAGCCACAGTGAGGCTAGTAGGGATTCGGTGGGTGCACGAGGGACGGACGGACCGACGTGATCGATTGCCGCGGCCGCGGCAAACCACCGAGCGAGAGGACTGGCATGTTGTGCTGCGGGCATTGACAGCTCGCACCGCCACATCACGAACGTTAGCGCAGGAATTAGGGTGTATTGCGCAACAACCTGTGTCAGCACGTACCGTTCGACGTGGTCTGCAGGAGAGGGGACTTGTCGCACGGCGCCCATTGCTCCGATTACCATTGACGTTACACCACCGGTGAGTGCGGCGGCAGTGGGCCGTTGAACGCCGCACGTGGATTACGGAATGGCACGACACTGTCTTCTCCGATAAATCCCGCTTCTGCCTGCAACACCACGATGATCAGACCCGCGTGTAGCAGCACCACGGCGAGAGACTGTATGACGCCTGCATTATGCATCGCCATACCGGTCCATCGCCTGCGGCGATATGGTTTGTGGCGCAATTGGATATGACACGAGCACCCCTCTGGTACGCATTGCCGGTACACTCAACAGCCACCGCTACATCTCCGACGTTTTGGAGCCTGTTGTCCTCTCTTACCTGCAGGACCTGTCAGCGTCCACGTTTCAACAAGACAATGCGCGCCCGCACGTGGCACGCATCGTGCAACAACTCTTCACGGCCCACCAGGTGTCACTGCTGCCATGGTCCGCCTGTTCTCCCGATATGTCACCCATCGAACACGTCTGGTCGTTGATCGGCAACCAAGTGGCCCGGCAGGCACCAGCCGCAGCTACACCTGATGTACTGCGGCAACGTGTGTAAGCAGCTCTGAACCAACATACCCGAAGCCCACATGCAAAGCCTCTTTCGTTCGATGCCGCGGCGTGTAGCGGCCGTTATAGCCAGCCATGGGGGCCACAGGAGCTATTGATGTCTGCGTGTTACGCAAGTCGCACGGGCCTATAAGCTCAATTGTTTCATGTTTGTATCTGTTGTTATGTGTCCAGTAAATCTGGCTTTGCTATCTTGTGTCCTTCTTGATGTTGCATTTCGGGTGGCCAGCTGTGTATATTAACCATTACCAATCCACTGCTAGTTCCTCACGGTGTTCGTTAAACTTCTAATAAAAAAAATCCACTGCTACATGATCTCACCAAGTTTCTCCCACAATGATGGTCTATCTTGAGCCAGTCTCCTCCATGCGATTGCGGTATGCTTTCGTGTTTCATATACCCATCTCTTGGTATCCAGTATAAATTTTGGTTGTCCAGTTGTCCATCGGTGGTCCATTCTTCTGGCAATATGTCCACCTCTGCAGGTAGTCCTTTACTGTCTTTGATCTGTGGCATAGAGCACCATCATGCATAAAGATTTTACATCTGTTCACTTGCATATCAGTTCACAACTTCTCACGTAACAATTCTACATAAATAGGACCAGTCATGGTAGTGCCTGTCGGCAAAAGGATAATGAAGCAGTACCGGATACTGGCATAGCATCCCATATCATCTCAGTAGGCGGATGTCTCACGATGCTAACGATGTATTTTTCATCAAATCTTTTGCTTTTTGGTCGCCGAACAAGTGCTTCACGTGATTCAAATTGACGAACAGTTGATTCATCGGAAAAAAGAACTTGGCTCCAGTTTTCAGCAGTCCACGACTGATGACTCCTCGCAAACTCCAGTCTCTTCTTTTTCATGACAGAGGTTAGCCTAGGTTTATGTGCAGGTTTATAGGACTTTAATTCAAAATGTTTGCTAAGACGGCGGAAAACAGTGCTGATACTAACATCAGATGGTTTTGGATGTAGAAAGGCCTGTTTTTCTTGCACGTACACGACGGAGAACGCATAACTATTCACCTTCAACACATGGGGTTGTTTTCCTTGGACGTCCACTTCTCTTTCGGTCGCTAAATTCACCTGTATCTGGATATTTCATAATCGTATTATGAATAGCAGTCTTTCTCATATTCACCTTTCTGTTTATGTCACATTCGGAGTATCCTTCATGATATAAAGTCACTATTTGTGCCCTCTGAGTAACACTTGATGACACTTAATGACGTATTATGAATAGCAGTCTTGCTCATATTCACCTTTCTGTTTACGTCACATTCGGAGTATCCTTCAAGATATAAAGTCACTATTTGTGCTCTCTGAGTTAACACTTCACGTTTTTTGCCCATTTTTTGCTATATAGAAAATACGTGTAAAACTTCTCAGCATGAAAACCAGAAGCAAACTGACGCTCACACGTTTCCCTAACTCTATCAACAGCTGCCGCTGTTGGATGATGCAACACCGACATCAAGTTGAGTAGTTGACGCAACTGAAGAAATCTCCTAATACCAACATGTGGTCTTAATTTTCTGAAAATGACTATATATGTTACCGGCAATGTATGTAAACCAGGCATTCTATAGAACGCCTAGGCAATTTATAGAACGCCTGGCGTTTTTAGGCAAAGTATGAAATTTGCAAATATTATATATACTTTCCTAGGCATTGTATAGGATGCCTAGGCATTCTACAGAATGACTAATGCTATTTAGGCAAAGTATTAAAAGATTTTCATGAAAAGGCTTTTATTGAAAAGACGTATATGAAAAAGAATGAAAACAGAAGATATGAAATAATAATCGACGTTGCATTTCTACATTCCATTATTCCTTCTGGGGAAATACACCTTTCTCTTACATTTTATACTTGACTTCCGAACAAAGACAGAAATGCAAATTGCGAATTCTCAGTCTTAGGCGAGCGTTGAAAGTCACCTGCCTTACGACGTCACGTTAGAAACATCATTGGCGGGAGTATTTATACTTGATTTCCGAAGAAAAACTGAAATGCAAATGGCGAATTCTCCGTGTTAGGCGAGCGTTGAAAGTCACCTGCCTTACGACGTCACGTTAGAAACATCATTGGCGAGAGTATTTTATATTTTGCCGGTTTCGGTTTAGGCATTGTATAGAATGCATAAGAAATGTGTGAAATATTAACAATTTCATACTTTGCCTAAAAACGTCAGGCATTCTATACATTGCCTAGGCATCCCATAGAATGCCAGGTTTTCATAAATTGCCGGTAACACATACACTGAGTGGCCACTTTATTATGACCACACCCTCAGTACTTCGTTGGGCCACCTTTTGCCTTTAATACTGCGTCGATTCTTTGTGGCATGGACTCCATGAGATGTTGATAGGTGGTTTGTGGAATCCAGCTGTCTGATGGCTCGTTCAACTTCATCCCACAAATTATCAATGGGGTTGAGATCTGGAGATTATAGGGGCCACCTAAGCAAAGTAAACTCACCGGCATGTTCTTGAAACCAATCCTGTACAATACGAGCACCATGGCAGGACGCATTATCTTGTTGAAAGTAGCCACCGCCATTGGGATAAACCATCCACATGACAGGATGCACTTGGTCCGCAACGATGTTTAGATATGATGTGGCAGTCAGACGTTGATCAACACGAATTAAACGGCCCAAAGCATGCCTGGAAAACATTCCCAAACTATAACGTTGCCTCCACCAGCTTGAAGGGTTGTAGCAATGCATTTGGGGTCCATACTTTCGTGCTGTTTCCGCCAAAGTTCCACTCGGCCATCGGCATGGTGCAACTGAAAACATGATTCATCGGACAACATAATTTGCTTCCAATTATCGACTGTCCAATCTTTGTGCTCCTGTGCGAACTGGAGACGTTTTCTCTTGTTAACTGCAGACAGCAAAAGTGTTCGAACAGGCCATCGCCTGCCATATCCCATCTGATGCAGTGTACGGCGAACAGTGCGTGCAGAGATCATTTGGGGGATCCTTGATTAAGATTTTCTGTAATTTGCTGCACTGTTGCCCTTCTGTTATCTGTTACCAATCTGGACACTCTCCGTTCCACCCGAGCAGTTACTAGTCGATGACGATCACACGTTGTTGTACGTAGAGACCCAGTTTTTGGCTGACAGTCCAGTCTTTAAACACTTTAACAACAGCTGCTCTGGAACATTTCACGAATGCGGTGGTTTCGGTGATACTCGCTCCATGGCTTCGAGCTGCTACAATCATCTCACGTTGAAAATCCGTCAAATCGCATTTTTTTCCCATCTCGTCACCCAAAAATCACTTCTACTATTGTCGCAAGCACTAAGCTTTCTCTTTTTATATTAGCCTCGCCCTCTGGTGGCAACAGCGTGCAGCCATGGCTCATTTGCTTAAAACTGTCAGGTGGTCATAATAAAGTGGCCACTCAGTGTATAAAAATATACGTTCATCGCTAACTTCACTGTTTAAGATGAAAACTGAAAATAAATATCTTTAGTTCATCAAGCTTCGGACTAGGATCTTCTCAGTAAAACCGTGAATACAACATTATCGGGATTTTTTATTTGTTTTTTTAGAGAAGTCTGTGTGATGCATTATTAAAACTTAAGTAAACGATGCTTGTTGCACGTAGCTCTTTCCACTGCTGAGTTCTTTCGTTTTTCACTTATTTTACATAAAAATGGAAAACGCGCCATTTCGAATATCCAGTGACTATTCGAATCAGTGACTATTCGAATCTGTGTCAGTGGTCAAAGCGCTGGCTTCTGACCATTCGCCCGGGTTCGAATCATGAGGCATTGTCTTACGGCATGGCTCTCTCCCTTCCCTGGAACCAGTGGCCCTAAATTAGGGAAGGGAGAATGCTTATAGCCCATCAAGTTGCTCACGGTGGTCGTTAAAACCTTCATTAAAAAAAAAAAAGGATCTGTGTAACCAGAATTCGAAAACTTTTTCGGCGAAATATAATATTTGGCTCTGATTTTTAACATGATTTTTTTTTAGATTGCCAGTTATGAAAAATAAACTTTTCCTGTTTGGTTTCGGGCTTTAGTTATCGCTCCTGTTTCTGTAGCCGCGTGTAATCCTGTGTCAAATTCTGGAACATGCCATCATGGTTGATGTTTGCTTTATTCAGCCAAAGAAAAATCTCGCCGCCTTCCTCTAGTTTTTCTACTGTCGTTTTTACCTAACGAAGAAGGAAGGAAAGGAACTAAGAAAAAAAAAAATCTGCGAGTCGCTCAAAGGAATGAATAAGTATGAAACATGCAGGCAGTTCTTGAGGCTCCATCCATTACGCGGTCGTCGACTATAATATCCTTCAACCCTTTCGCTGCTCCTTCTTCTTTAATGAGCTGCAGTGATGCGCACCAGAGGCCACGCTGGGAGATCACCCAGACGCTCACCGTGGGGTTGGTGTTTGTCGGCCTTCTTAAGTGACGTGACAGAAGTCATTACGATGTCTTTGATGTCTGCCGCTTAGTTGGTCCAAGGGGTCATCTGGGCCTCATCAACTGCTGACATTTCGGAAAAGTGATAAGGTCATCTAGTCCTCACTCTTCGTCGCCAGAATTTATCCCATCTCCAAGGGCAGAAGTTTTTATTGGAACTGTTTTGATTCCGTCTCTCTCGGTTATGGGACGTTTTATGTCCTAGTTGATTGAAGTCGCTGATAACGCTAATCTTTCACGAGACATTTTATCACTCTGCCACGCACTAAAATAAATTTAACGACTAATATGTGTATGAGGTTTCCTGCTAACGTTTTACGGTGCTGACCGAAAAAAGAGTGGAGAGCATCGATAAGTCATTGCTCTCTTACCCGTAAGGACGATGCATAAGCTGAGCTCTTGCGTGGGCTGAAATGGGCCAGAAAGATTTGTAACGCTGCCTTGTGTTGTTAACAATCTTACACATCACTATTGACTGATCAATCTTAGTAACGTCGGAAATTGATTCTTTTAATCCTGTTAGTGAGATGAGAGTGATAAACGTGATCTTTCTCAGTACTATCGGATATCTGTGCTGTGAGAATAGTCATAAATCATGCGCTACAGGATATTAGTGCTAGATGTTATTAAAAGACAACGTTAGACCTCCTTTTCAAAGGGCGCCAGTTAGATCAATTAAAAACATAAAGGGTTGGTGTCAGCAAAGACTAGAGAGCAAGGAAGATATCTGTAAAAATAACGCAAATATATCAGCCGTGCAGTGACAGATTAAGCCGACCAAAACAGGACAAGAATTTTAGACTTGCGGTCCTTTACAAAAACACACGTATCTACAGGAGAACCCTCATAAATTCCCTCGTAAAGAAATTCTGTTTAATCCTGAATGAAAGACAACTGTTGAAATACGTTTTGTGAAACGGATTCAGTCATGAACAAATTTAGCAATTTAACTGGTTTTTTTTTTTTTTCAAATCCTATTATGAGTGATTTCAAATCACGCTCAAGGTCTTGTCCGGCGCGTAACTGGAAGACCCTGGGTTCGACTCTCGGTGGTGGCCGATGATAATTTTTCCGTGACTCACTTATAAACGTGGAAAGAGCGATGACTTCTGTTTGGTGTTCCTAATCCACATCAGTTGTGTGTTTATTAATTATTTATTCGCCTCCTAGTTATTTGTTCAGTTGCTGCTTTCCATCTTTGGTGAATCCCCAGCATTGTGCGGGCTCCAAGAAGCAAAATGCCATGTGGTTTGGCAGTTAGCAATATGTGAGTCTTGAGAATTCGATGCGGCTGTGGTGCAGTGGCAGCATGTCCGGCGCGTAACTGGAAGACCCTGGGTTCGACTCTCGGTGGCAGCCGATGAAAATTTTTCCGTGACACATTTATAAACGTGGAAAGAGCGATAACTTCTGTTTGGTGTTCCTAATCCACGTCAATTGTGTGTATATTAATTATTCATTCGCCTCCTAGTTATTTGTTCAGTTGCTGCTTTCCATCTTTGGTGAATCCTCAGCATTGTGCGGGGCTCCAAGAAGCAAATGCCATGTGGTTTGGCAGTTAGCAATATGTGAGTCTTGAGAATTCGATGCGGCTGTGGTGCAGTGGCAGCATGTCCGGCGCGTAACTGGAAGACCCTGGGTTCGACTCTCGGTGGCAGCCGATGAAAATTTTTCCGTGACACATTTATAAACGTGGAAAGAGCGATAACTTCTGTTTGGTGTTCCTAATCCACGTCAATTGTGTGTATATTAATTATTCATTCGCCTCCTAGTTATTTGTTCAGTTGCTGCTTTCCATCTTTGGTGAATCCTCAGCATTGTGCGGGGCTCCAAGAAGCAAAATGCCGTGTGGTTTGGCAGTTAGCAATATGTGAGTCTTGAGAATTCGAGGCGGCTGTGGTGCAGTGGCTGCATGTCCGGCGCTTAACTGGAAGACCCTGGGTTCGACCCCGGTGGCGGCCAATGAGAATGTTTCCAGTGACTCACGTGTAAAGAGCGATGACTTCTGTTTGATGTTCCTAATCCACGTAAATTGTGTGTATTAAAAATAAAATATCCAACTGTTGGTAGATCACCATGAAGTTCATTCCGAAAGTTGAAATGTGCACATAGCACTTTTTCTATCCAATTAATTTTGATACTGCATTTATTTGGTCACTCATCGCCAAAGTACAATTGTAAAGCATTTCAATATCAATTTATTTCTCCATGCAAGGAATCCTACTCGGGGGGGGAGGCAGATTTTCCCATACGCCATTGCTTTCATATGCAGGAAAAAAGTGTTTTCCCACGATGTCTTTTGCCTATATCGCTATTAAGGAGCCGTACCTGACTGTTATGAGTTATTTTCTCTACCCGGAACACTGCGCGCTGTTTTCCATACTTTATGAACGTAGTGGATTGGGGGTGTAGGTTCGTGGATTGGGTATGTGAGACATTTTCTTTTTGTTTCATTTCAAAGTTTAACGATCACCATGAGTGACCCTGAGAGCTATAATGAGTTGCCCGTCCCAAATTTAGGGCCAATGGTTGCAGGAAAGGGACACAGCCAGAGTTGCCAGACAAGCGAATGTTCATGCTTCATCCGGAATTCGAAACCGGTACCATCTCGATCCACTTGACCACCGGGGCTTTATATTCTGATAACAGATTATCTTGATATCCTGAAGTACGAGATATAGTGATTTTTGTGTGGTGTTGTAGAGATTTGTGTACGATAATTGTCGTTGGGAGAGAGAAAGTATTTGTTTTGGAGTAGATTGTTAAACGTACGTGTAAAAATCTATTGATAGATATGCGATTGACGAATAAACGTAATTAGTGTGAGATTAATGTCTTTGTTAAAGCCAGGAAGTACCTATTCTGGCAAGAGATCATCTTGATGTCCTTAAGTACAAGATATAGCGATTTTGTGCTGAGTTGTCGAGATTTATGTATGATAACTGTTGTTAGTAAAAAGAAAAGATTTGTTTTGGAGAAGATTGTTAAACGCTGATATAAAAATCTATTGACAGATATGTGAACGACGAATAAATATAATTATTGTGAGATTGCTGTCTGTGTCGAAGCCAGAGATTTAATATTGCGCCAAGAGATTTTTTGATTTCCTGAAATAGAAGCTTTCTGAGGAATAAATTAATCGACTAATGTACTATACGAGGCCGTTATTTTTTTACTAGTGTGATATATATGCAGTGAAAATATTTAAGAACATTAGGCAATTATTTAGCCAATCAGTTAACCATTTAAATAGAGAGCTAAGGAATTAAAACTTTATTATTCATAACCAAATTTATAATACCAATTATTCGTAATATCATTGCACATGCCTGTAGGTGGATTGCTACATTTCGACCATTTGTCAGTCAATTTGATTAATTTAAAGTGATACACGAAAATAAATTTGAATCTATTGAAAACAAATTTGTATTCATGGAAGTTTTTGGTAAATAAATCTTAGTCTTAAAAATCAGTTTGCTGTTCTTAAAGTAAAAATTAAAAAAGAACAAGTCTTTCAGATAAAGTACTATGTTGCACGTCAGCCAGACGATACAAAAATTTCTTATCGAAAAGTTTTCATAAAAGCTGAATGAAGAAATGAATGGACCTGAAGGAATTTAAATCTCGTGATTACAATTCCCAGATTTTTTTTTTTTTCGTGCGTTGCTCATGTTTTGGAAATTCGCCCTAGTGCTATTTGGTTTTCGTATAATTACTAATCCCTTCCAAAAAAAGGGAAAGTGTATTGAACATTGTGTAGCATTATGATCGATAGGGGTAAAATGAGAAAACAGTACTTAATAATTTTGCTAAACAGGTGATTCTACAGAAATATTTGCTATGAAATTTGGTTAAACATTTTTTTCACTTTCGTTGATGTCAGAAATGTAAATACTGTCTAACATTAAAAGGGAAAAAGAAAGGGTTTTTTTCTTTCCTAAGTACAGAAATGGATCTTTTCCCAAATGTAATTTACAACTTTCTAGCTTTTAACCACCTGACGTAAACTGTATAAACCAGAACAAATAAATATTTTTCTTAGATTTTCCAAATCGAAAGTTGAAAATAAGAAAACATAATAGTGCACTCCTGTTACTAAGAAGATAGAAATTCGAAAACGCCCGTACACTAGTCATGATGGTTAAATAAGAAATACATGAAAATGAATCTCAACAAAACTTTAAAAACACTTTTGGTAACTTTCCTCTGCTACCCTTATAACTGCGCTGTTATTTTCATTCTATGCCTGTAATACCAAACCCCATCATCCAATTCCAAATTTTCCCAACAATTTCTCATGAATTGCCGAAAACAAAGTTCTCGACACTTATTTTATCGATGAATTCCTAAGAATTATTTTCTTGGGAATTCATCGATAAAATAATCGCTATCTCCTTTGCAAAGGGTAAATGGAGTATGAAACACTTCATAGTCTTATTGAAAAAAAGGAGCGCCTAGTGAATGGTAAAACAAGACAACAACAGTTTTACTTTCTCTTCAGTTTTGTTGTTCTATCATTACAAGTGTCGTGCACAGAAAGAGCGAAGGAGAACAGTGAAAACAAATGTAAAATTTCGACCAAATACCTCTTTCAAAAGCATCACAATTTCCGAAACCTTGAAGGAAGGTCAATTCTCGTCTGCAACGTAGTATTGAAACCAATTTTCTGTCGACTCTTTGTAGCACTACATAAAATGGGAATGGGAAGAAAGAATATATGTTTTGAGCATCGATACGGATTTTTTTTTAACATGATGGCTGTCTTAACTTTACCGAAGTCTGGCGAGTGTCGGAGTTGTAATAATGATGTTTTAAACTACACATGTAGCCCCATACCTCAAACACGTGTAGTGGGAGATAGTTAACTAAGAGTTAAATTGATGTTAATCAAAACCAGTGGTGTAGACGGGCCTGAACGACGTTCTGGGCTTTTCTTTTCTTTCTTTTTTTTTTTTTTTTTTTTCTAGCGGGCACGCATTCCTGTAAACTCTGCACAGCATAATTTGTTTTCTTTTTAAAATGCGAATGTCCTATAATTCTTTCCCAATTAAAAGATGCAACAGAAAAAACTGCAGTTAGTGGAATTAACAGTTAGTGGATCTTTTGTTAGTGGATCAGTTAGTAGATCTTTTGTCTAAAAGATTAACACACCTGGCTGAAAGCTTGGTGATTTCCCATTTTGGAGAGAAGTGTTGTAATGAAGATCTGCCCACTTATTCACCCCTGCCTTGGAGACAACTTGTGATGGATTTGAGATAGAGACCTGCTGACAATTTTTTTCAATCTATGCCATTATATTGGTAAGTGAACTATTCTGAATCTGTGCAGAGTCCATGAGCATGCGCTATGCCTGTTTGCTTACGTCATCCTTTCACCTTCATGTATATAGTGCCCCGATGTCTTGCCTTCCGTTCGCAGTGTTACTTACGCCTTGTAAGTATATTCTCTTTTAACTTTCCTTATGAGTTTCTTTTTCTATGTAGATTTGAGTTCGTTCTCTTAGACATTTTTAAACCTTAACGTTATGTCTTTTCCCTCAAATGAGAATGATGTTGGCAACACACTGAGGTCGGAACAAGAGTGACGTGTGTGTGGCCAGACAAGAACGGCTGATAACAAGTTAGTACAAGGAAAATGACACCGAATTTTCGGGTCGTCTTTTGAATCCGTTCTGACGCAAATTAAATTTATCAAAGCTATTCAAAGTCAATGGAACCGGTATGGAAAACAATAGATCTGACGGAAGAAAGAAGTTTTTCAATCGGGTTTTAAATCCCTCAGATATTGCTGTAAACGGAATCGTGAGCTTACGAACTCTTAGAAAAAGTGATATCGACAGAAATAAGATGTGACTTTACGTCCCCTGGTGGGAGAACCATGCATTATTTTAGGAAGAAAGTATTCTCAAAACGTTTATCCATATAAGCGGTATCGGTCGAAGAAAAAATCAGTCGAGTTTTCAGGAGCCCAGATTTTGCAACAAATGCTTCAGAAGCAGAAATACCTCGGGTGGCTAAACCATTCGTTACCAAACATTAGAAATTATGTGAAAAATATTTTCCATCAGGTTTTGTATGCGATACAGGAAGAATTTTTCAAATCAGAGCTTTAGGAGCAGATATGCCGCAGAAAACGCAATTTACCTTTGTGCCCCCTGGCGAAAAGTCTATGATTTACTTGAAAATTTTGAATTTATAAGAAAAGCATTTCGCATCGGTAACACTATCCAACAAAGAAGGAATTTTTCAAATCGTATTCTTAGAAGTAGAGATATTTACAAATATAGGATATACATCTACGCCCCCTGGCGTAGAAACCATGCATTTTTTTAAGAAGAAAATTTTCCTAAAAGGTTTGTCGACATGAGTAGTATCGGTCAACAAACGCCTTTTTTTTCAATCGAGATTTTAGAAGCTCATATTTTCCTGCGAATACAACAGAAGCGGAAATTAAGACTTACGCCACCTGGTGGCCAAACCATTTCTTACAAAAATTAGAAAATATGTGCAAACGATTTCCCATCAGGAGCTGTATGCGGTGCAGAAAGAACTTTTCAAATCGGAGATTTAGAATAAGAGATATAGGGGGAAAGCTATTTACATTTACGCCCCCAGCGGAAAGTCTATGAATTACTTGAAAATTTTGAAATTATATGAACCACATGTCACACTAGAAACACTATTCAACAAAGAAGGAATTTTTCAAATCGGACTCCTAGAAGTAGAGATATTGACAAAAATAAGATATACATCTACGCCCCTGGCGTACAAACCATACACTATTTTAAGAAGAAAATGTTTCTAAAAGGTTTGTCGACATGAGTAGTATCGGTCAACAAACGACGTTTTTTTCAATCGAGAATTTAGAAGTTCATATTTTGCTGCAAATACAACAGAAGCGGAAAATAAGGTTTACGCCCCTGGTGGCCAAACTATTTTTTACAAAAATTAGAAATTATCTGCGAACGATTTCCCATCCGAAGCTGTATTCGATGCAGAAAGAATTTTTCAAATCGGAGATTTAGAAGCAGAGATATAGGGGGAAACGCAATTTACCGCTACGCCCCCTAGCGGAAAGTCTATAATTACTTGAAAATTTTTAAATTATATAAAAAACATGTCACACTGAAAACACTATCCAACAAAGAAGGAATTTTTCAAATCGGACTCCTAGAAGTAGAGATATTGACAAAAAAAAAAAAATAAGATGTACATCTACACCCCTGGCGGAGAAACTGTGGAATATTTTAAGAAGAAAATATTCCAAAAAGGTTTATCGATGTGAGTGGCATCAGTCCACGAAAGAAGTTTTTCAATCGATATTTTAGAAGCTCCGATTTTATGGCAAATACATCAGAAGCAAAAATTAACAGTTACGCCCCCTGGTGGCCAAAGTATTCTTTGCCAAAAATTTGAAATTATATGCTAAAGATTTTCCACCAGGAGATGTATCCGCTAAAGAAATGTTTTTCCAAATCGGAGTTTTAGAAGAAGAGTTATCGGGTAAAATGTAATTTTCTTTTACGCCCCTAGCGGAAAATCTATGCGTAATTTGAAAAAGTAACTATATCTAAAATACTCTTCGACATAATCGAAAGGTAAAAGGCTTATTTCAATCGGATGTTTAGAAGCAAATATGTGGAATAAAACTTATTTTTTAATTCGACATCATCTGCATTTACGCCCTCTACCGGCAAAATTGTACATCGTAAAAAAAAAAACGAAATGACGGAACATCATTTGCATATTTCAAGCTTCCCAATGGAAAAAGAATATTTCAAATCGGACTAATAGTTGCAAAAATATCGTGGGTACAGACGGACGGACGGACTAACCGATAACAGAAGCACGATCTTTTTTTACAAAAGACGTGCTAAAAATCATGCAATGCATTGATTATCATACGCTTTACAATATACCAGAAATCATTACTCAAGTTATTACTCAAGTTATAAGGATAATGGCTGTGGAATAAATCTTGCTCCTCTGCCCTAACCTTTGACCCCATTTCGATGATATTAAACAGAATTGGTTCGGTATACCTCCGGAACAACATACTAAAGTTTTGTCGCAATAGAAGCACTTTTAGTTACAAGTTATGAGGAAAATTGCTGTGGAATAAATCTCGCTCCTGTGCTTTGACCCCATTTCGATGATATTCAATAGAACCGGTTCAGTGTACTTCCGGAACAACATGATAAAGTTCAGTCGCAATCGAAGTATTTTTACGTAAGTTATGACGCATGAGGGCAATGGAATGGATTGCGCTCCTATGCCCTGACCTTTGACCCCATTTCGCCTATTTTCAATAGGATAGGTTCCCAGGTGGTCCCCTACCACATACTGGAATTTCATAGAAATCGAACCATTTTTACACAAGTCATGGCAGATAAGGTCAATGGAATGGTTCCCGCTCCTATGTCTTGACCTTTGACCCCATTTCGCCCATTTTCCATAGGGTTCATCCCCAGGCGATCTTCTACCACATAATAAAATTTCATCGAAATCGAACCACTTTTACGCGAGTTATCGTGCGGACGGGGAAACAGACGGACAAAGCTGGAGCACATACACTTCTCCAACCTACGGTTGGAAAGCGTAAAAAAGGCAATGCAGCGGTTGTTTGCGGGATTGATGTTATTGATGATAGACGTGCTGTTATACTGTGCTTGGATGTTAAATCACTGATACTGTATTGAGTACAAATTACGTCCAGAAGATGGGTTCGGTCGCCCACCCAAAAGATCTAGTGTAATTTTTTAGCATGTATATTTTAAGGAATATTAAACTTCTTAACTTATAGATCGTGTGTGAACATGTTTTTTAATCGTGCAGTGCCAGCGTCGTTTCTACAGTTTTAATTGTGCGGTGCACGAATTCTGTATTGGATTATTGGACTGTCCCGTGTTTGTTTGAACTTTGAAGGTAGAGTTAGTCTCTAAATCCATTCTCACTTGGCAGTCCCTTTAAACTCCTTTTTCTACTGTTGTCAGCAACGTTGAGATGGGGATATTGCTGTGGCAAAATTATTGCAATCGGGAATTTA
This sequence comes from Macrothele yani, assembly GCA_039090855.1. Classification (NCBI taxonomy): domain Eukaryota; kingdom Metazoa; phylum Arthropoda; class Arachnida; order Araneae; family Macrothelidae; genus Macrothele; species Macrothele yani. Next base: position 37,076,727 of record CM077026.1, on the reverse strand, counting down.
ATCAATCTAGTTATTACTAAAGAGTCTAGTTGTGAATCTCAGTGAATTTAGTCCAGTTACGAGTGCACCTTACTTACGCTGTAAACAGAGATTATTTTTCTCTCCGGAGCTTTAGGTAAGTTTCACACAGGCAGAAAAAATCCATCTAAGCAATAAATCTCCTGGCTGTTCTCCAGCTCGTCTTCAGGTGGACTATGGAATTGCACGTGCCGTACCCAAACTGCCCCTATCCAAATATCTCCAGGGCTAAGACTACCAATATTAAATGGCTTTCACTATTGCACTCTAAAAAGGTTTTCGCTTCCAAAGACACATTATTCGATAACATGTGGCTGACATTAGTTTTTGCACTCCAAAACGGCCCCAATTTGGGCCCCGATATTTCAGTGTTTTCTTACCAAAATGGGGAAATCATGTTCTTTGAATTAAAAAACCTAACCTATAAATCCGGAAGTCTGATTTCAACCGATCATTGTACACTATCTACCAACAAGTAATTGGACACCCCTGCAATCGACAATATCTGCGGTCCTGAAACACGTCACTGCCGCCGCCGTTAAATATCGTTTGGGAAACAACAACGCAACCAGTCGCATGCAAGATGCCACGCAGTTCGGAGCTCTCTGATTTCGAGAGAGGTGTAATCGTCGGGTATCACAGAAATGGCGGATCCATACGTGACATATCCAACGAGTTGGAGTACCCAAAATCAACAGTGGCCTACGTGATTGGCAAGTGCAAGATGAGAGGTGACTGTCGGAATGTGCGCCGACCCGGCAGATCCACAAAACTGGGAGTTAGAGACCGACGGGTGCTGGCCAGAGAAATTCGGAAGAACCGCACCAAATCGATGGGTTACATCCGCGAGGAGTTTCAACAGGCATCCGGGAGTGTTCTTTCGATGAATACTATCCGTAAGGAAGCCCATCTGCTCGGTTATCATGGACGTGCTGCCGCCCACAAGCCTCTGATCACCAAGTCCAATAACGCTGCTCAGCTAACGTGGTGCAAAGAACGTCGACAGTGGACCGTTGAACAGTGGAAACAGGTTCTCTGGAGCGACGAATCAAGGTTCACTCTCTACCGTTCAGATGGCAGGGTCTGGATTTGGCGTCTGTCTGGAGAACGCCTCCTGCCGGAATGTATTGTGCCAACTGTGAAGTTCGGCGGCGGTGGAATTATGCTATGGGGGTGTTTCTCCTGGTATGGCACGGGACCCTTTGTCGTAATTCCTGGTAGACTCAACGCCGAGACCTACTGCACCATTTTGGATGACCATGCGCTTCCTACGTTGTGACAATGCCACCTGTCATGTTGCGAGGTCCACCATGGCTTGGTATGGTGACAATGGGGTTAATCGAATGGACTGGCCTACGGAGAGTCCGGACCTTAATCCTATCGAGCCCCTCTAGGACGAGTTGGAACGTCGACTTAAGGGGTGCCCCCACCGTTCGAAATCGGTGAAAGAACTGACCTGTCTTCGCCAAGCCGAGTGGAAGAAAATACCGCTAGCCGTCGTACAACGCCTGGTTGAGAGTATGCTCCGGAGGGTCGCAGCTGTAATCGCCGCTCGTGGAGGCTCCACCAACTATTGAAGGTGAATAAACTTCGTTTTCTTTTGCTATCACAGGTGTCCAATTACTTGTTGGTAGATAGTGTACTTTCTTATACTATAAATGTAAGAAAGTAAAAAGGGGAGCTGCGGAATGGGGGGTGGGGAGAAGAGATAGGTATTGAAGACGTAAAGTCACCACGCGTTCTTGTACTTTTTCAATTAGCACCACCCACTGATGGAAACGTTGAAAATACCAGTGCCTGAAAAATGCTAATTTCTTCAGTAGAAAAAACAACAACATTTTTTCGCATACCACATCATCATAAAAAAACATTTTTTGCAAAAACTTTTCGCATACCACCATCATTCATTCTCAATCCACTGCTAGATGAAAGTCTCCTCAAGCCTCTTCCACAATTCTCTGTCCTGAGCAATTTTTTTCCATAACGCTCCAGCACGTTTTCCAATTTCATTAGTCATCTCCCACGTGGTCTTTCTTCTGGAGTTTTCCTGTTCCTTGGTATCCAGCCTAGTAACTTATTTCAGTTGCCCAAGGCCGGTCTGTTCAAGCAATATCTCCAGTCAATTGTCACTTGAGGGTCTTATGATGTCATCAATTCTTGTTAATTTCCTGACCCATAAGCAGTGATTGGAAAGCTACTTTTTAAAAGCCGCTAGCTACTGCTACAAATACATTCTCGAAAAAGTAGCTTGCTACAGCTACAACTAATTTTCCCGAAAAATAGCAAGGGACCTAAGTTTTCTGAAAAAGTAGTTTCTGTAGCTACATTTTAGCTACTTTTTCTTCATCTAGTCTGAGGTTAAAAACAAAATTTCTGAAGATGATCTTTATGTGTACATTTCTACATATGACACTCAAAACTAAATACCAAGGAAAAATACACAAGTAATATGCCTCTGTATTTATCTCATCTCTAATAATCATATGCAAAACATTTTATCACATTCAATGGCTTACGTTCAAGCCTCGCTGGCCGCCCCGGTGGCTCAGTGGTCTAAGCGCTGGCTTATGACCATTCGTCTGAGATGAATCCGGGTTCGAATTCCGGTGTGGCAATGATATTGTGTTTATCTTATTGCATGTTCTCTCCCTTCTCTGGAACCATTGGCCCTAAATTATGGACGAGCGAATGATTAAAACGCACTGAGTTGCTCACAGTCGTCGTTAAACCTCCAACCAAAAAAAAAAAAAAAAAAAAAAAAAAAGGCGCTAACTGATATGCTCATGGAATTTAAATAAAAACACGATTAACAAGCATCTGCGAATTCTCATTTTCTTTATTAAGAGAATCGAATCTTGCTATCAACAATGTCATCAACTAGCTCGATCATCGCTTACCCGCTGTCTTCTCATGCTGACTGAGAAGACTTCCCTGTAAATAGAATAAAGCCAGGAAGATAATACGTTACAGTTAACAGTTTGGCTAACTTTCGCAATGAAAGTCATGTCAGGTGCGCAACTGCAGGCAGGGCACACTTAGCCTCCCGTTTCAGCCAATAATATTCCAGGAAATCCAGAAATTTATTAAAATGCATTGTTAAAAACATCCTCTTCTCCCTACCAGCCTCCCGCTCTTACGCACTCCCGGATATGAACGAGCTCTGTTAAAAAATACCAGTCTGTTTTGAGTTCTGAATTTGACCTTCCCAGGAAGAAGTTATTTTGCGCTAGCTTACTGAACTTGCCTTTTCTCGTGATTCTTGTCGCCCTGCCGATTGTCCTTTTTTCGAAATGAATTGAATTTTTTAATAATTAAATAAATGAAAGAGTACTACTATCATTATAAGTATCTTCTGAGTTTTGAGTTTGACCTTTCCAGGAAGAAATTACTTCGCTGCCTTACTAAACTCACCTTTTCCCATAATTATTGTAGCTCTGTCGGTCGTCCTTGTTTCGAACTGAATTGATATTTTTTATAATTAAATAAATTGAAAGATTTTTAATATATTGTAATTATACTATCTACCAACAAGTAATTGGATACCCCTGCAATAGACGATATCTGCGGTCCTGATACACGTCACGGCCGCCGCCGTTAAATATCGTGCGGGAAACAACAACGCAACCAGTCGCATGCAAGATGCCACGCAGTTCGGAGCTCTTTGGTTTCGAGAAAGGTGTAATCGTCGGGTATCACAGAAATGGCCGATCGATACGTGACATACCCAGCGAGTTAAAGTACCCAAAATCGACAGTGGCCTACGTGATTGGCAAGTGGAAGATGAGAGGTGACTGTCGGAATGTGCCCCGACCCGGCAGACCCACAAAACTGGGAGTAAGAAACCGACGGGTGCTGGCCAGAGAAATTCGGAAAAACCGCACCAAATCGATGGGCCACATCCGCGAGGAGTTTCAACAGGCATCCGGGAGTGTTCTTTCAATGAATACCATTCGTTAGGAAGCCCATCTGCTCGGTTATCATGGACGTGCTGCTGCCCACAAGCCTTTGATCACCAAGTCCAATAGCGCTGCTCGGCTAACGTGGTGCAAAGAATGTCGACAGTGGACCGTTAAACAGTGGAAACAGGTTCTCTGAGCGACGAATCAAGGTTCACCCATTTACCGTTCGGATGGCAGGGACTGGGTTTGGCGTCTGCCTGGAGAACGCCTCCTGCCGGAATGTATTGTGCCAACTGTGAAGTTCGGCGGCGGTGGAATTATGCTATGAGGGTGTTTCTCCTGGTATAGCACGGGGCCCTTGGTCGCAATTCCTGGTAGACTCAACACCGAAACCTACTGCACCATTTGGGAAGACCATGCGCTTCCTACGTTGTGGCAGTTTTACGTGGTGGACCCATGTTACTTTTAGGATGACAATGCCACCTCTCATGTTGCGAGGTCCACCATGGCTTGGTATGGTGACAATGGGGATAATCGAATGGACTGGCCTGCACAGAGCCCGTACCTTAACCCTATCAAGCACCTCTGGGACGAGTTGGAACGTCGACTTAAGGGGTGCCCCCATCGTCCGAAATCGGTGAAGGAACTGACCTGTCTTCTCCAAGCCGAGTGGAAGAAAATACAGCTAGCCATCGTACAACGCCTGGTTGAGAGTTTGCCCCGGAGGGTCGCAGCTGTAATCGCCGCTCGTGGAGGCTCCACCAACTATTGAAGGTGAATAAACTTCGTTTTCCTTTGCTATCACAGGTGTCCAATTACTTGTTGGTAGATAGTGTATAATATTAAGTATTAACTTTATTATACTACTCAAATTTATTTGTATAAATGCAAAATGCTATTTCATTGTCACTCTAAAACGGCTTAATCTCACGTATTCCCCAAAATTTGGCGCCCCTCAAAGGAGGCAGATCGACGCTCTGGGCCACGATTCAGGCTGACCCAGTGGAAAATCCGCCTCTGAACTAACATAAACATCCTGAAATGCGTAGTACCGATCCGTTCTCCGATTCTGCCTCCTCCTTTCGCTTGGAAGTGAACCGGTAGACAAAATATCTAAAACGCTTCCATCATCTTTTTAGCTGCTTCCTCAGACAACTAAAAAAATTTGGGTTCATCTTCATGGAGATAAAATTCCTAACCACTAAAAGTTGGCATCCAATCTGATTATCAATCTAATTTTATTTTTTTCCCCTTCAGCCATATAAGATATCGCTGCCACGTCATTGTTATGGTATGCGTCTTGGGGAGGTGACATCTGTTTGCTGTTTAAGTTCTTCGTATTCGACCAAAAATGACAAGTATGAAAAATTGTCTGTTATTATACGTATCTCATGACAGTTTGTCACTGTGCAGCGTTTCGTGTTCGGTGCCACGTGGGAAAGGACTTTCAGGGGCAGCTGCCTTGTGATGGAATCCAGCCAAGCTGATTTTTTCTTCCATTCTAAAACCTCTCTCTCGCTTTTTTTTTTTTTTTTTTCTAGATTACACTCACACACACGTACATACATCATATCAGGCATTGTGGTATAGAATACATGCACAACAGGATTCTGATGCACGATTTCCATAGAAACAGTCAAGCATAAGAAGATTTTTTTGTACCTACTTCACTCCCTTTTGTCTTTCTATGACGTTCAGCAGAGGTTTCTTTTAGCGTGCTGAAACAATAAATGTTAAATTTTTGTTTTTAGACATTTATTACACAGAATGAGGGACAAGTCAAATTTTTGAAAAGGAGAGGGAACTTTACGACACAATGAGCACCTTCAAGGTCTATGAGGCAGTCGTATGTCCCTAATTTAGTGCTACTGGTTCTAGAAAACAAGCATCGCCATTAGACAAACGCACTAGCCATTAGAGATGAGTTCGGGCTCAATTTTAGGAGCCCGGGACCGGCCCGCTGTCTTTGATTACATGTGTTTGCTGAGCCCGTTCCTGGCTCGCTGTTTTTTTTTTTTTTTTACATGTGTTTGCTGAGCCCGTTCCTGGCTCGCTGTTTTTTTTTTTTACATGTGTTTGCTGAGCCCGTTCCTGGCTCGCTGTTTTTTTTTTTTTTTTACATGTGTTTGCTGAGCCCGTTCCTGGCTCGCTATTTTTTTTTACATGTGTTTGCTGAGCCTGGATCCGGATTCTTGGAAAATTTTGCTTATCAAGGCTTGCATTTATGCATTATACACTGGCCAAAGGTATGGCCCAAGCAAGGATTAGTTTAAAAATCATTAGTTTAAAAAGTTTAGTTCAGTTAATCCACTTCGCAATATTAATATGTTTTTAGAAATACTACGCATAAAGCCAAATGCTCTAAAATGTGGATTTGAAAATAAATAAATAATCAACGTGCCTTCGACCGCATCAGGAGAATCAGTAATTTTGGTAAAAGCTGAAGAAAAGAAAATAGTTTAGAAACAAAAAATTCGCTTCGTTATTTCTTTTTGATTTCTAAATTTACTTTTATTTTGAATAAATTGCATTACGAAACGCACAACGTCGTACAGACAGTTGCAAGTGTTTGAAATTTTGACTCTAGAAAACTAATCTTTGCAATATAATTTACATATATGCTAATTGGTAAAGGTAGTTTAAAGTGATGTAGTAGAATAAAAAAAAAAAAAAAAAGAACGTAAAAGCATTCTAGACCAGATTATTCTGCATTTTGTAACATTAACAAAGCTTTGCGCTTAATAATATAATAATCACAATATTATCATATGTGTGTGCAGTTTCCAGATCAAGTTCCTCATGAAAAAAGAGAGAGAGAGAGAATTGCCCTCAGCGCTTCAACTTGATCTTCCTTTCTCTAAAACTCGACCTGCTGCACTAAAAACCAACGTCATCCCAAAAATCGCGGGAGTGAGGAAATTTAAAGAAATAAATAACAATACTTCTAACTGCACAATTTTGGAAATTAATACATCATTTTAAAGATGAGATTCTTGATTTTTAATAAAATACAAAAAATGGGAATGGGATTTTTTCCCAGTTTTTCGATACCAGACCTCCTTAAACTAATCCTTGCTTGGGCCATAGCTTTGGACAATGCATAATGCCAATTTTGCTAAGCAAAGGTTGTCTTGCAATGGCAGCTAGCTTAGGAAATTGAAAATCCTTCCACCATGGTAACAAATCCACAATGAAATTCAACACGTGTAATTCAACTGGGCTCGGAATTACACGTGTTGAATTAATTACAATAATGAAATTCAAGACTTGTAATTCCGAGCCCGGAGCCGGGATTTTTCGGTAGTTAATGAATTCTGAGTCCGTCCGAGCTCGGGCCCAAGCTTATCTCTACTAGCCATGCCTCTCTCTATACCATCTCGGACGAATGATCAGAAGCTAGCAGCTCAGACCACTCAGCCACCTTACTGACGAAGAATGATTTTAAAGAAAGGCTACCCGTATTCTGAACGTGTGTAGCTGAAGGAAGATCTGTATTTTTCGTGCTGATTTGTACAATCTGAACAAAAGAACTTCCGTTTTTTGCACGATATTCAGATGAGATACTGACAACTAACACTAGAACTTTTTTTTTTTTTTTTTGCAGTTTTTCATTGATTGTCTACAAGCATATTTGTCGCGCACCTTTCAATCACGTGTCGGAGAATTTGATACTTAAACACCTGTTCCATTAATTTGTAGTCTCACATCTGAAGATGAGCTCATAGCGAGCTCGAAATGTCTTATGGTTTTAAACTACGACATTATTGTATCTTTTAATTGTAAATTAAATATTTTGGTAAGTTAATGGTTTCAAACAGTATCTAATTTGAATATTGTGCAAAAAACGGTAGTTATTTAGTTCAGATTGTATATACTTAAGCTTATTTATTTTCTGAAGCATATATCACTGTAGTGGTTATACATTTGTATAACGAAGCCCATAACAACACGGGTCTTTTCTGAAATACCCAGCTGATGTGAAACATCACAACAGAAGAAAATCGAAATAGAGTTAAAGGGGCTCAAAGGCAGAAATATCAAAACTACTTTTTGACACGGAGGGCAACACATTTTTTGGTCATATCATAAAACTTCACGTGAATTTGTAAAACAGGAAGTGATGATGTTATTTGATAATGTAACAAATAAAACGATTATATCAATAGAATCTAATTTAGTATAAACCTTGAACTTTATACCTATATTACCGGGTTTTTCTATATATAAAGGTTTTACTCATAAACGATGTTAAACTGTACTGATTTAAACACCGCCAAATTAGTATGAATTCCAGAAGAACCGTATAGTTCTTGCATTATACACTGAACTGCCCCCAAAAAACTGGAATTCCTCTCTTACACTGCTTTGGTCCTCCTCACGATCGGATAACGGCAGCAACGTGACGGGTCATGGACTCTATGCGCGCTCTCTGTAGTGCTGTGGAAACAGTGCCCACCACGCTTCTTGAAGAGCGTTCCACAATTCCATAATATTTGAAGGAGGAGGACTTCTAGCATTGCCGGCACGTTGAACAACATCATCACAAATGTTGTAAAGTACGACTTCCACGCACAAAAGTGCGGAAGGATACATTGACATTTAATGACTTCAGCGTGTGGTGAGTGATGAGGAGAGTTGCGAGAGAGATATTGAAGGAGGAGGACATGCCTAGCTTTGGCTAAGAGAACAAGTTCAGTTTGTAGCTCGGAGTGTATTCCAGTTTATGTTTTTGTGTAAAGAAATAAATGTTTTGTGTTGTGATCGAGTGTCTGTGATGTTACAATGTGTTCGATGGCGTTTAAATCCGGTGGAGGGGGGGGGAGTCAGGATGCCAAACTCCCTGGAATGTTACTTTAGCCAAAATAGGGCGACTGCAGAAGCGTGCGGTGACGCATTGTCGTGTGAAAGAGGTCACATCTGTCGGAGTGTTTGCATGACATGAACGGGTGCAAATGATTCCCAAGGATGGTTACGTAGTATCCACCGGTCAGAGCGGTCTGCAGATATATGAGGGTCCTGATACGTGCCAGCTGAAAACACCCCACACCATAACAGAGCCACCGCTCGCAGCACTCTCCCTTGTGGGCATGCGAGATCCATTGCCTCGTGGGGTAGTCCCCTCACCCGGAGTCGGCCATCCAGCCGAAATAGTTGATACCTCTATTCGTCGGACCAAGCTACACATTTCTAGTCATGTTGCGTCCTATGGCGGTGTTCTCGAGCCCAAGCGAGGCGCACAGCAGAGTTGGAAACGGGTCGAAAATTTCGGACCCGGACACGTAACTGACCCGGACAAATCTACTTTGAACTATAAATTCGAAACTCAATTTATATATATATATATATATATATATATATATATATATATTCATCCAAATAATTACTTGATATTCAATAACTGAAATCCTTTTTCAATAATAAAATTTGGTTACTTGCTAATTTCTAGTGCCATTTTTAGTGCCATTATGTTGCATAATCCAGAAGTAATGGCTGACTATGACCCTGACCGTGGAGCATATTGCAAATGGGAATCATTATTTACGATTACACAAATGTATTTTTTTAAATGTATTTAGATTGTTCACGCTTTCCACGCTTTGATGGAGGTGCGCATACTTTCATATGGTCCGCTAGATTTCTGGTTCCATAATCTTTTATTACACCGTCGACATCTTTCTTTGTATTATAATTATACACCTTCCACATTTTGAACAACAAGCAAGAGCAAACAACACAGAATTATTCACCGGTCCCTTAATGAGACGAAACAATTTCCTGCATTCACACTTCCCTTTGTGGTTATCAACAAGCACGTATTTGTTGGCCTCGACGCCTATCTCAACCTCCTTAATATTAAATACATTCATATTAACAAATAAGGAGTTAATTTCGACATGACGTGTCATGGGAACGGGATGTTAGCAAATCAATCGAAAACCTCTGAATGCTCAACGAAAAGATGCGATGTGAAAAGTGACTCTTAGTCATACAGTGAACTTCGCACGGAGAGAGTGAATCAGCTCAGAAGCAGGCGAATGGCGTTTGCCTGTACCTTGGCCTGGACAATCGCACTGTAAACGAACGCAAAGGAAGTATCTTTTTACGATATGGTGTCGGTGTGTCTGAAGTCGGTCGGTAGAAATCTTCGTTGCTTTAAGAAAGAGACGACAATATTTTTGAATGGCAAATCATTATTCACTCCGTGGGCACCAGTATCGACTACAGAATTCTACAACGCGCATTTTTCTTTGGAATATACACTGCTGGCCACCCAAACACCAAGAAGGAAGCATCCGATTGGCCTGAAATTCGCAGCATACGTCACCCGCGAGAGGACATGCAAACGACTAGCATTGCAGGGCATATGCAAATCATGTGCGCCCGGCACGCCACCGAGAAGCGCTGTAAGAAGGGTGCGCAGTAGGCCGGGGTATGTAAGTAGTGGAAGTGTGTTGTGCTGCCCGGACCTGTGCGTGGGAAGCTTCCTGATGCCTTGTCGAATAATACGGCAGTCATTCCAGCAGGCTTCGGAGTTCGACAGAAATCGAACTGGAATAAAATTGGGTCAGGAACACCTTAACCCGACCCGTTGACCCGTGACCCGTTTCCATCTCTGGCGCGCAGCCTTGTGTCGTAGGGTCAGCAATGGCACCAGGGTTGACCGTTGTGGTTCTGGAACTCCGTAGAACACAGGGAACGTTGCACTGTTCAAATGCTGATGCTACTACTGTCACCAGCATTGAATTGCGCTGTAATTTGCGCCAATGTTGTATTACGGGCGAATGTTACGATGCGTGCGAAACGCCGTTGTCCACGATCATCCAGGGATTTTCTACGGATATACCAGTCTTGCACTCTGCATGTTTTCCCTGAGAGTGTGTAGTCCAGGTACACCCTTGAAATTGTTGACCGTATAAATTCAAATTTCGTGGTAATTTCCGAGATAGACTGACCCATCACAAGGGCGCCGACTATCATGCCACGTTCGAAATCGCTTAAATCCTGCTAAACGGCCAACTGAATTGCGAATGCTACTGCTTGAGCTTGCGAAGATATCTGCCTCTGTATATACGTCGTTTGCGGACGATGCCATTTATCACATGGGTGTGGTGGCATGTAATGGAAAAGGTACCGCCCTTCCCTGTTTTTTTTTTTTTGTTGTTGTTGTTTGGCACCTCAGTGTACATCAAACATCATAATTATAAAAATATATCTCAGTCGTTTTACCCACTCCCCCTTAAATTTCCTTTCTTTAAAGAAAGACTGGTCTTATCATACTTAAAGGAAATAGAAAATGTTTCTGATCTTTTTGTAAAAACAAATTTCAGGAATTGCAGGACAACTGTTTTTTGTAAGGCTGGTACTTCGTGAAACCTTTTTTGTTGTCATACTGGACAAGCGAGTGGAGTTCAACCCGCATCTCAGGAATGGCAAAAAAATATTTGAAGTACTACGTGATTAATAATCAAAACTGAAAATTATATTTTGTTTTATCAGAAGGAATGTTAAATGGCAGGAAATAAAGGAAATCCGAATATTAATTAGATTTCTGATATCGGATATAATTAAAAAGAAAGAAAAGTAAAGGGGAAGCATGGGCGTACTCATAGCTCCTGCTCATGGGCCTCAGAAGAATGATTTTTCAAATTTTTTGCGGAAACTTCATATAAAACCGGTTAAAGAAATAGCTAGGAATTTTTGACGGCAGCTTTGAATGAAGTATTAAAAAGAAAAGGAATTTCTGGTATTTTTTTATTTTTTTCCCCCAGTAAACTAGCAATCATTCATGCCCGTTCTCCGAAAGGTGAATCTATAAAATTATTTTTTGAACATAAAATTAAAGAAAGGGAAAAATAGTTAAAGGAAAGAAAAGTAATTTAAAATCAGCAACTGTTTTACGATTTAGAACAGCGTCGCGACGTCAATGCATACAGTTTGACGTAAAACGGAGTAGGCTTTGGCGCTCCTTAATTTTAAATCAAAATTTGAAATTTTCAAAGCATTTCAATGATTCTGACCAAGTTATCTTTAAACCTATCAGAATTTTGAAACAGTAAAGCTAAGCCACCCATTTGAATTTTTTGGTTTTCAGACTTTTTTCTAGGTGTAGAATTTGCAGAAAAATTCAGGCAAACAAGGTTTCAAAGCGCTGGTTTTTTTTTGTTTTTTTTTTTGTTTTTTGTTTTTTTCGTGCATTTGCAAGTATCCAGACATTAAGATCTACCAGCATGCCAGTTTTTAGATCTGTAGGTTATTTAGAAGTGGTCTAACAATTCGCAAAAAGTTGAAGCAGACAATGTTCCAAAGCCACCATTTTTTTTATCATTTGTTTTTCGTACTTTTCCAGGTTTACGGACCTTAAGACCTATATGCATGCTAATTTTCAGATCTCTAGTTTTGCAGTAAACAAGTAAAATATTGTAGAACTCATTTTCGCTTGAGTTTATAAAAACTGGGTGACTGAAAAGCAGGTATTCCAGAAGACTTGACGCGCCTTTTCACAGTCATAGCAATAGTTCCTATGCATGTATATTAATAAGAGAAAGTGAATGAAATATCAGTTAAATGAATGAAATTTTTATTTCAATGAGATTAAGGTGTTATATCTAGGTAAATTATACTTGTTTATACATAACGACGCCGCCCCGGTGGCGCAGTGGTCTAAGGCGCTGGCCTCTGATCATTCGTCCGAAAGGGGTCCGGGTTCGAATCCCGGTGAGGCATGGATGTTGTGTTTGTCTTACGGCACTGGCTCTCTCCCTTCCCTGGAACCAGTGACCCTAAATTAGGGACGGGCGACTGCTTATAGCCCATTGAGTTGCTCACAGTGGTCGTTAAACCTCCAATCAAAAAAAAAAAAAAAAAACACATAACGACGCATCCTTCAGAATGTAATGGGCTAAAAGGTGTTCCTCGAGGAAAAGAAAAATGAAGATATAAGCCATTTTTTACGCTTTCCAACCGTAGGTTGAAGAAGTGTATATGATCCAGCTTTGTCCGCCCGTCCGTCTGTCCGCACGATAACTGGCGTAAAAATGGGTCGATTTTGATGAAATTTTAGTATGTGGTAGGGGACCACCCGGGGACGAACCCTATTGAAAATGGGACAAATGGGGTCAAAGGTCACGACGTAGGAGCGGGATCATTCTATTACCCTTATGAGTCATAACTTGCGTAAATATGGTTCGATTTCAATGAAAGTTTACTATGTGGTAGGAGACCGCCTGGGGACGAACCCTATTCAAAATGGGTGAAGTGGGGTCAAAGGTCAGGACATAAAATCGGGATGCATTCCATTGCCCTTATGCGTCATAACGTGCGTAAAAATGGTTCGATTTCGATTAAATTTCAGTATGTATTAGGGGACCACTGGGGACGAACCCTTTTGAAAATGGACGAAATGTGGTCAAAGGTCAGGACATAGGATTGCGATCCATTCCATTCTCCTTATCCCACATTATTAAGGTGGACGTCAAGTAATTTTGCTTCCTATACTTCCAATGGAAAAACTTTTGTGCACATATCCTTCACAATTAATGTGTTCCCAAGGATGAGAATTTGAACATCGATTAAAATAACTTCACATTATAACTTGGAAAACTTAATATTTTCTAAAACATAACCATAATTATATTAAAAAGGAATAACTTTTCCTTTGGTGGTGTTGAAACCAGAGAAAAGATGGCGCAACCTGTACTTTGATGACGTCAGTGGACAAAAAAATGTTGGATTGCATAATTACGGTTATGGTTTAGATAATATTAAGTATTCCAAGTTATGAAATGAACCTATTTTAATCGATGTTCAAATTTTCATCCTTGTGAACGCATTAATTCTCCAGAAAAAAGATGGCGCGACCTGTATTTTCATGACGTCAGTAGACAAACAAATGTTGAATTGCATAATTATGGTTATGTTTTAGAAAATATTAAGTATTCCAAGTTATAAAATGAAGATATTTTAATCGATGTTCAAAGTTTCATCCTTGGGAACGCGTTAATTGTGAAGAAAATGTGTACAAAAGTTTTTCCATTGGAAGTATAGGAAGCAAAGTTAGCCGCCCCGGTGGCGCAGTGGTCTAAGGCGTTGGCCTCTGATCATTCGTCCGAAGGGGTCCGGGTTCGAATCCCGGTGAGGCATGGATGTTGTGTTTGTCTTACGGCACTGGCTCTCTCCCTTCCCTGGAACCAGTGACCCTAAATTAGGGACGGGCGACTGCTTATAGCCCATTGAGTTGCTCACGGTGGTCGTTAAACCTCCAATCAAAAAAAAAAAAAAAAAAAAAAAGAAGCAAAGTTACTTGACGTCCACCTTAAAGTAGCAATTCTTGTATGTATCTATGTACATTTTATTTTGAAATCGGCTCCAAGAATTTTGATGAAAGTCGTTAAGATACCGTTTTCTGGTATTAGAAATCGATTTAGCTTGATCTCGACTTTAGAAGAATTCGTTTAGTGGGTTAACGTTTTTAGTGATGGCGTTGTTCCATTAATGTTACCAATGCTTAGAAATCTTATGACGTCACAACTCGCGTTTGAGAATGTTGGCGCGCGGTCATGCCATCTATCTCATAACGTCACGTGTTGTTTGTGGATCCTATTAAAGATTTATGACGTCACACCTTGCTAGCAGATGGTCGCGATTCGCATCTGCCTCATTACGTCACGCGTTGTGTGCGTACGTCCGTCAGCACGATAACTCGCGTAACAACTGTTGGATTTTGATGAAATTTTAGTATCTGGTAGGGGATCACCTGGGAAGGAACCCTATTTAAAGTGAACGAAATGGGGTCAAAGTTCAGTTCATAGGAGAGGGATCCATTCCACTGCTATTATGCGACATAACTAACGTAAAAAAGGTTTGATTTCGATGAAATTTTAGTATGTGGTAGGGGATCACCTAGCAACAAAACTTATTGAAAATGGACGAAATGGGGTCAAAGGTTAGGACACAGGAGCGGGATCTATTCCATAGCCCTTATGCATCATAACTTACGTAAAAATGCTTCGATTGTGACAAAACTTTATCATGTTATTTCGGAGGTATACTAAGCTGGTTCTGTTGAATATCATCGAAATGGGATCAAAGGTCAAGGCACAGGACCGAGATTTATTCCACAGACATTATTCTCATAACTTGAGTAATGATTTCTGTAATGTTGGAAAGCGTATTATAATCAATGCATTGCATGATTTTACTAACTTGTTTTTATAACTGAGTCAAAAGCAAAAACTTTTACTATGTGCAAGACATTGTGACATTATATTAAGTGTGTTTTTTATGTTTAAGAGTAAATAATTTACGTAATTTTACTCTTTCCGTGCCACAATCCTTAATTGTTACTTTTTCATTAATGTTCTGTATTTTCGTATAAATCGGAAAAGGGTGTTGTTACACAATGTCACACGGCAATTACGTGCTTTTTGTGTGTGATCGTGAGACATTTCAAAGAGTCTGGCCTTAGTTCTCTAACAGAATAAAATTTGCATGATGTGATTAACTTTGGCGTAAGTGTTTTGTAATACTTTGTAGAACTAGGGCAATCATTTTAATTACAACGTGTACATTTGTGTTGCATGCATTAAAGTGTAATAATTTTGATTTTACGAAAAATACCAATAGGTTCGAAGGAATTTGAATTATCAAAAAGTCCGTAAAGCCTAGTTAATAGCATGGAATTTGAAAATTTCAGTAATTGAATACAAATAGAGTTTCGCAAAAGGGCCTCCAAAATTTTTTTTTTCCGAGAGGGCCCCGAGTTTTTCAGGTACGCCGCTGGGGGCAAATCTGATGTTTCGCTCCTGCACGCAAATTAGTATACAAGCAGTTGCTTCCTCTTCTGGAATTTTTGGATTGGAGGTTTAACGACCACCGTGAGCAACTGGATGAGCTATAAGCAGTCTCCCGTCCCTAATTTAGAGTCACTGGTTCAAGGGAAGGGAGAGAGCCAGTGTCGTAAGACAAACACAACATCCATACCTCACCGGGATTCGAACCCCTACTCCTTTCGGACGAATAATCAGAGGCCATCGCTTAGACCACGGTTCCAACGCCACAACTCAAAGGCGAAATAAGAAAAAGCAAACTTTGTTGCATGAAGTTTAACGACCGCCGTGATCAACTCGATGGGATAAAAGCAGTCGCCTATCCCTAAGTTAGGGCCACCGCTTGCAAGAAGTGGAGAGAGCTGGGACCGTAAGACAAACGCAATATCCATGCTTCACTGGTATTCGAACCCGGTCGCATTTCGGACGAATGATCGGAACACTACGCCATTGGGGCGGCAAACGCAAACGGCAAAGTTTTATACATATAAATATTTTTGCATTCTGCGTTGGGCTGAGGGTCCAAGTTGAGCGAGCAGTAATTCCTTAACTTCTAACACACTTACGTAAAATATTGTTTGGCCGCCCCGGTGGCGTAGTGATTTCAGCGCTGACTACTGACCATTCGTCCGAGACGGGTCCGGGTTCGAAACTCGGTGAGGTATAGATGTTGTCTTAGGGCACTGGCTGTCTCCGTTCCCTGGAACCAATGACCCTAAATTAGGGACGTGCGATTGCTTATAGCACACTGAGTTGCTCACGGTGGCCGGTAAACCTCCAACAACAAAAAATGAATATTGTTTGATTGTTCGCTTAACTCGAACTCTCAGCCCAACAAAGAATGGAAGATTGAAAACAATCTTCAGAGTGCATTTCCAAGCTTAAAAAATAGCTTAGAGAATGTTTTTAACCTTACCAGTCACGAATTGCCCTGCTGAAAGATGATTTTCAGCACTCTCAAGAATAAAAAATTAAAAAAGGACGTTATCGTGATAATGTGTGCAGAAAGGAACAGAACGCTGTGTATAGTCTATTCTTCAGTAATTGACGCTTTTGCCCATACAAAGGCCCGTATAAAACCGATGATCATGACATAATTATGGTGCAGTTAGACAATAGGACGAAAAGGGGAAATTACGTAAGTGTTAATCAAAATTTCCTTCGCATCGTGAGTGTTTATTCAGATCATTTTAATATTTAGACGTGCTATATTTTTCATTAATAATAATGGTAACATTGCAAAATTACTTAACATAACCCAATACATTCCAAAACACATTCCATATTTTCCGTGGGCGTTTTTTCCTAATTCCGAAAAGTGGGAGTTTTTTCCGTGGGCGATTTTTCCGTGGGCAATTTTTCCGTGGGCGTTTTTTCCGTGGGCATTCTTTCCTCATACCATTCCAGAGAAACAGACACACACATGCTATGAACCTGCACCGTTTAGCAAAAGAAAAAAATTTGATGAGGGAGGGGCGCCATCTTGTATTGTGCCCATGTCGTCAGAGACACTTACTTCGTCCCTGCGTCACGTGACACAGGTATGCAAAATACACTATTCATGAACAGCCACGGGTTCCGTTTTATCAGGTTTATGCACATTTTTAATATAGTAACTCTATGACTGTGGCAAAATATATGACGAATCGTCATTGCAGCAGATGCCAAACATCTGCTACAATGACAATTACAAAATGTTTCATCGGCATGAAATCTCTTTGCTCACAGTAGGATGTAATGATGAAATTCCGCATTGAATGTTTCACAACAGCGCACAGTATGGAAAAGTATCAAAAGCGAAGAAATTTAAGATATATCATCCTCTGCAACAGATGTTCACTGCACAAAGATTTCTGTAAAGTTTTTCCAGAAATCTACCTGAAGGAATTTTTTCATTCTTGATTTTCAGTTGAGCTATCTCTGGAATTTCGTGGCGCATGCGTCCAAAAGGTTCAAAAGAACGACAAAGAAATTTCCTTATTGCCCTAATAAGCGGTTTGATTTTATTTATTTATCCATTTTTAGCACGTCTTTTGTAAAAAAAGATCGTGCTTACGTTATCGGTTTGTCCGTCTACAGACACAATATCTCTGCAACTATTAGTCCGATTTGAAAAATTATTTTTGTATTGGGAAGATTGAAATATACGAATGATGATCCTTCATTTCGTTTTTCTTTTTTTACGATGTACAATGTCGCCGCCAGAGTTCGTAAATGCAGATGATGTCGAATTCAAAAATACATTTTATTCCACATATTTGCTTCTAAACATCCGATTGAAACAATTCTTCTATCTTTCGAATCCATTTATGTCCAAGAATATTTCCGTTAAGGGGCGTAAAAGTAAATTACATTTTCCCCGATATCTCTTCTTCTAAAACTCCGATTTGAAAAACGTTTTCTTTAGCGGATACAGCTCCTGATGGAAACTATTTGGCACAAAATTTCTAATTTTTGGTAAAAAATACTTTGGCCACCAGGGGGCGCAAGTGTTGATTTTGCTTCTGATGTATTTGCCATAATATCTCAGCTTCTAAAATCTCGATTGAAAATTTTTTTTCGTGGACCGATGCCACTCACGTCGATAAACCTTTTCGGAATATTTCCTTTTTAAAATATTTCATGGTTTCTCTTCCAGGGGCGCATACATATATCTTATTTTTATCAATATCTCTGCTTCTAATGGTCCGATTTGGAAAATTCTTTCTTTATTAATAGAGTTTCCGGTGTGACATGTTTTTCAAATAATTTCAAAATTTTCCAGTAATTTATAAACTTTTCGCTTGGGGGCGTAAAGGTAAATTGCGTTTCCCCTACATCTCTGCTTCTAAATCTCCTATTTGAAAAAAATATTTCTGCACCGGATTAAGTTCCTGATAGGAAATCCTTACACATAATTTCTAATTTTTGTAAAAAATTGTTTGGCCACCAGGGGGCGTAAGCCTTAATTTCCGCTTCTGATGTATTTGGCAGCAAAATATGAGCTTCTAAAATCTCGATTGAGAAGAAAAAGTCGTTTGTGGACCGATACTACTTATGTCGACAAACCTTTCAGGAACGGTTTTTTCTTAAAATAATGCATGTTTTCTACGCCAGGGGGCGCAGATGCATATCTTATTTTTGTAAATATCTCTACTTCTAGGAGTCCGATTTGAAACATTTCTTCTTTGTTGGATAGTGTTTCCTATGCGAAATGTTTTTCATATAAATTCAAAATTTTCAAGTGAATCATAGACTTTTCGCTAGGGGGCAAAGGTGAATTGTGTTTTCTGCGTTATTTCTGCTTCTAAAACTCCGATTTGAAAAATTATTCCTGTATCATATACAACACTTGATGTAAAATATATGTCATATAGTTTCTAATGTTTGGTAAAGAATCCTTTTGGCCACTAGGAGGCATAAGTGTTAATTCTGTTTCTCATGAATTTGTGGCAAAATCTGGGATCCTGAAAACTCGACTAAATTTTTTTTTCTTTTGAATCGATACTGCTCATATCGAAAAGCCTTTTGAGAATACTTTCTTCCTAAAATAATGCATGTTTTTCCCAGCAAGGGGTGCTAGGTCACATTTTCATTTTTGTCGATATCTCTGTTTCTAAGAGTCCGATCTAAAAAAATTATTTCTGTGTTGGAGAGCGTTTCCGGTGCGAAATGTTTCTCATGTAAATTCATAATTTTCTTAACGCACAAGTCTGCAACTAGAGGGCGAAAGTTCAGGATTCCGTTTACAGCAGTATCCGAGTTATTAAAAACCGGTTTGAAAATCTTCTTTCTTCCGTCAGATACTATTGTTTTCCATATCGGTTCCATTGACTTTGAATAGCTTTGATAAATTTAATTTGCATCAGAACGGTTTCAAAACACGTGCTAATTACACCCAAAACTTCGGTGCTATCTTTCTTGTTGTATGTAGTTTTTGGGTCTTCTGCTTTCCAATTAAATTTATGTGTTGATAATATGGTAAAAAATGGTCAGATTAGAAACAAGATGGCACAGCGGAAATTTTTGTATGGTATTTATTCGTAGGAATTCTGTTTGCCCTTCTTGAAAACTAGCTATAGACCCCCATGGAAACGCAAGTATTGTGGTCTTTGCTAGAAAAAGTTTGTGAAGTTAATTTTAAAAGATTGTTTTAATGCATCTGTTTAATGAAAACGAATTCGTTTAACGAAACTCAGTTACGTCTGTATATTGGCGTGAGTTTGGAAGACAGTTGACAAAAAAAGTACTCAGGAGCAATTTCTTTGGTTCGGTTTCTTTTATGTCTGCTAATAACATGGCCCCCAAGGCGTGGATCCTGTGAATTATTCCGACAGAGTGACCACAGAACTATTGGTTCCAGAAGACAGCAAACAATGACCTCTCTGAATACTGATGCCCGGAGAGGAAATCTTCGCACAGAAGTAGACAGCAAACATGGCATTAGGGCCTGAATGAAAATGCTGCTGATGTTTCAGATCCCAACCCACCGGAAGTGGCGTGGGACGGCCCCCTGACGACGCACATTATGGGGAGGAGTGACTGCAATGATCACTTGCACCGGAAGTAATTCGCGGGTGGTTCGAAGGCCCCAGTCAATATAACAGACAAAGCACATTTGGGGAATTTTGGAACATTGCTCCTCCCTCTCTCTCTCTTTCCCTCCCACTGAACCATGAACGCTTCTCACTTCTGTGAGGCTGTTTAACGAAAGCCTTAAAGTATTACTGATTGACAATAGATTTTCTTTCCATTATAAAGAGGGATATTCCTTTAGAGAAGCGAAGTTCTGTTTTCAGCATCGCCATTGTAAAAGTAATGCACATATTTCTTCGATATGTTTTATTACATTTAGTTTAGGAAGATTTAAACTAACATGCATAATATATATTTTCTTTTAATTAATGTGGAACTACACATATACGTTAGTACCCAGGTATGGAGAACTGGCTCCCGGAGAACTGACCACACAAATTTTAAGGGTCCGTATAAAAATTGCGTTCTTGGCTGTTCTGTGGCCACGCTCCCAGAGGTTGGTTATCTGACTCAGATAAAGCTTTCGTATTTTATTAATTGCGATATTTAATGAAATTCTTTATAAAAACTGCTTATAATCTACAACTCAACAAAGGAATTTCGGGCTTTATAAACTACAGCTCAACATGTTCTCTGCGGGCATCCACTGCCGCGGGAACCCTGTGCATGTAAGGGGCTTAATACCAAAAATATAAAGAATTTCTAGCCGAATGGGAAGCAGATTTTCAGCGTTTGCAAAGTACAACTCAACGCGCTACCGCATCAGTTCTGAATATGTGTCCGAAGGAGGGGGGGGGGGGCTTAATACCAAAAATATGAATTTTAAAGAATTTCTTGTCCGATCGGGAAATTTTCAGCTTTTACAGTAAAACACACAGCGCTTCTGCTGAAGAGGATGCCCGCAGTGAATTTGTAGAATTGTCATTTGTAAACGCTGAAAATCTGCTACCGATGAGTAGGCTACAAGTTCTTTATAGTTTATATTACTGGTATTAAGCCAGTGGCATACCTGAGAAAATCGGGGACCCCGCAAAATATATCTTCGAGGCCCTTTTGTGGAAATCGATTAGATTTCAATTATTGACAATTTTAAATTCCATATTAATAATTTTCATTATTATATATTTGAAAATTTTTAATTCCATATTATTATTTGAATTATTTGAAATTTTTATTTTCATATTATTAATAGGTTTTATCAGCGTTTGAGTAATGCAAGTTCTTTGGAACCTACAGGTAATTTTCGTAGAACCAAAATTGTTGCCCTAATTTTATACGAATACAAAATTTCACAAAACACTATATAAGTTTTATTCTTTAAAGAACTAGCCATCTCTTTGAAATCATCTTGAAAATTTTAGTATTTTAGAGAACTAGCCATCTTTTTGAAATTATCTTGGAAATTTTACTATTTTAGAGAACTAGCCATCTTTTTGAAATTATCTTGGAAATTTTATTATTTTAGAGAACTAGCCATCTCTTTGAAATTTATCACGATCACACACACACACTCAACTGTCGGATAATAGCGTCTGATAATTTTTCCAATTTATAAGAAAACAACAGAAGTTAGCAAATAAGTAACAATTAAGAATTGTAGCATAAAAAAAGTAAAACTACTTAAATTATTTACTCTAGAATATAAAAGTAACACTTAACATAATTCCACAATATTTTACCCGTAGTAAAATGTTTTCTCTTGACTCTGTTATGAAGAAAATCCCACAAGTCTATTTCTTCGTCCCAACGAAGAACATGTTTTAGTTCATTGCATTCTGAGGAATGCGCTGTTAAATGCAAACAGCTGTAATACATAACACCTGATCCTGATTGTACAAAAATTTTATTCATTGAACTGATATTTCTTTTGCATTGCCTTGTATATGGCTGCGAAAAGGGGCCTCAAGTACTCTGAAAAAAATGGATACTTTCTCGTCATCCAGTTTTTACAAACTAAAACCGCGGAAATGTTGCTAAATATTTACCTTATTTATCGGTAAAAAAATACCAAAAATTGGTTTTCTTTTAAATATGTCCTTCAAATCAGCCGTCAGGAATTACTTGCTATTATTTTAACCACTTGCATATGAAAATTTTTGTAAAATCTTTTAACTGAGGCAACAGCCCTCCAAGCCGTGAGGCCCTCGACAATGCGGGGGTTTGGAGACTTTCAGTACGCCCCTGTATTAAGTCCCCCCACCCCCACCCCGACACACAGGGTTTCTGCTGAAGAGGATGATCGCAGAGAATTTGTAGAATTGTAATTTGTAAACGCTGAAAATCTGCTCCTAATTAGGCTACAAATTATTTATATTTTATATTTCTGATATTACGGCCCCCCCCCCACACACACACACAGTGTTCGCCGAAACAAAGGAATTACACCATGAGTCATACTATGTTCCGAAAAGGACGATAAGGAGGTATTTTTTAATAACGTTGCACTTAGGCACTAAATATTTACATAAAAGCGAAGTAATTACTGTATCTCCTTTACCTAGGCACTAAATATGAATTACTATGTCTTATGCCTAGGCTCTTTCAATAGTTTTTATTCTGCCTATGTCATACTCATAATGTTTACAAGTATTAACTCCAGTTAATCATATTGCGCTTTTACTTAGGCAGTAAATATTAATTCATAGGTTCCAGGAGTAGGCCTTTTTAACAGTTTTTATTCTACCGATGTCATCTTCATGACGCCTGCATATCAAGTCAAGTTAATCCTAATGCGCTTATCCTCAATGGTAAAAAAAAATTAATTCGTTGAACTGATATTTCTTTCACTTTCTCTTGTTAATATGAATCGAAACTATTGCTATGGCTAAGAAAATGAGTCTCAAGTCCCCTAAAGTAGCTGCTTTCCTGTTATCCAGTTTTTATAAAGTAAAGCCATGAAAATGATTTCTAAAATTTTTACCAATTTACTGAAAAATATTTCTTTTTATATCTCCGTCCAAGGATGCCTTAATTCCTGGCAGTTTTTTAACCATTTTCATGTGAAGTTTCCACAAAAAATATTGTAAAATCCTTTTGCTTAGGTTAGCCGTGAGACCGGGTTTCGGACATTTGGGCACCGGACTTTTGGGCACCGGACATTTGGGCACATTCTCTTTTAAAGCAATGAAATTGCGCTGCGTTAAAAATTATAGTGTTCCTATATTTCTCCCTACTTGAGCAAGTGGTGTGCACAAAAAATTTTTCACTTATATCTCATAATCATTAAGAAATTGAGACATATTTACAATTTTCTGTCTAAAAGACGGGGCGGACATTAGGGCACCGGACATTTGGGCACCCGGACATTTGGGCACAAATGTTTAAGGGGCCGTATGACAATTGCCGTTTCTTGGCCCATTAGTAAGAGTTTGACCGAGAAAATGTTCGCCGTAAGTTACTTAGGCACTAAAATTTACGTGCACGTGCCTACTCAGCAAACCTGTCGGGGGAAGGGGGGGCACTGCCAAAAGTGCAAAAACAAAATATGAAGAATTTCTCTTCCGAACGGAAGTTTTTCATCATTTACACACTACAACTCGAGACATTAACTCAGGGCATGTGCTTACTCAGTAAACCCAATGGGGGGGGGGGTCAATACCAGAAATGTAAAATATGAAAATTTTCTCGTTCAATCGGGAGATTTTCAGCACTACAACTCGGCTCGTTATTTGAAGGAATGTGCTTACTCAGCAAACCTGTCGGAGTGGGGGTGGGGATTGCCAAAAGTGCAAAATATGAAGGATGAAGGATTTCTCTTCCGAACGGGAGATTTCCATCATTTACAAACTACAACTCGAGACATTAACTCAGGGCATGTGCTTACTCAGTAAACCCAATGGGGGGGGGTCAATACCAAAAGTGTAAAATATGAAAATTTTTTCGTTCAACCGGGAGATTTTCAGCACTACAGCTCGACACAATATTTGTAGGAATGTGCTTACTCAGCAAACCTGTCGGGGGGGGGGGTATTGCCAAAAGTGTAAAATATGAAGAGTTTCTTTTCCTACCCGGAGATTTTCATCATTCACATGCCTTCAGATAATGTGTCGAGTTGTGGCTGCTAAATGCTGAAAATCACCCAATCGGACGAGAAATTCATCATATTTTACACTTTCGGTATGCCCCCCCCCACACACACACAGGTCTGCTGAGTAGGCACATAACACTCAAATAATGTGTCCAGTTGTAAATGCCAAAAATCGGTATGAGGAAAGAATGCGCACGGAAAAAACGCCCACGGAAAATATCGCCCACAGACAAAATGCTCACGGGAAAAAATATGTGATCGACTGATAAGTTTATATGTCTGTTATAAACGGTGACAGGACAACTGGTCACAGACTGCTGGCCAAAAAATCGTTAGGGGTCATATAAAAATTGCGGTTTCTTGGCCACCTCACCTACATAACGAAAATGGGTGTAGGAGAATTGGCCACAAAAGTTCAAGGGTGTGTGTGCGGGGGGGGGTAAGTATTATCGATTTTTGGCCTACATTGAGAATTGAATTAGGAACTCCAAACAAATTTCGAGAAAACGTTCTATGTAAGCCAAGCGAGAATTACAGCATAATTCATGTATGTTCGGAAAAGGACCCTAAGGTGGGATTTTTTAATAACGCTGCACTTTTACGTAGGTACTAAATATTTACATAACATTTCAAGTTTGCAATATTTTTCTTTTACTTAATTAATTCTTTTTTTTTTTTTTTTTTGATTGGAGGTTTAACGACCACCGTGAGCAACTCAATGGGCTATAAGCAGTCGCCCGTCCCTAATTTAGGGTCACTGGTTCCAGGGAAGGGAGAGAGCCAGTGCCGTAAGACAAACACAACATCCATGCCTCACCGGGATTCGAACCCTGACCCTTACGGACGAATGATCAGAGGCCAGCGCCACCGGGGCGGCACTTAATTAATTCACAGGCGAAGAAAAAAGTGTTGAATTGGCTTAGGCCTACGGCCTATTAATTAATGTATGGATTGAATGTATGGTGCATAAGTAGAAGCACAATATTATTGACAATTAATACAGACATTTGACGTGGAATAGGAATAGCTGTGGTGCCGTGGAAGCATATCCGGCGCGTAACTGGAAGACCCTGAGTTCGATTCCTGGAGGCGGCCACTGAGAATTTTTCAGTGACTCACTTATAAACGTGGAAAGAGCGATGACTTGCCGCCCCGGTGGCGCAGTGGTCTAAGGCGTTGGCCTCTGATCATTCGTCCGTAAGGGGTCCGGGTTCGAATCCCGGTCAGGCATGGATGTTGTGTTTGTCTTACGGCACTGGCTCTCTCCCTTCCCTGGAACCAGTGACACTAAATTAGGGACGGGCGACTGCTTATAGCCCATTGAGTTGCTCACGGTGGTCGTTAAACCTCCAATCAAAAAAAAAAAAAAAAAGAGCGATGACTTTTGTTTGATTATTGACAATACTTGTATACTTGTTATGTAAATTTTACGAATATGGGAATGACGGAACGAAAACTTTTAGAAGGGCCTAAACGTTAGTCCTAATATTATTTTGTGCCTGAGTAATACCGCAATATTAATAATTTGATGTGTTACGTAAACGTTATGAATATAACATCGTTAGAATAAAAACTGTTAAATAGGCCAAGGCCTAGGACTTATGACTTAAGGGCCGCGGGTGGCCTAGTGAAGAACCAAATAAGATTGTTAACTTTCAACTTCCTACTGTAGAGTAGCTACTTTCTTAAAAAATTCCAGTTCGGCTGTACTATAATAAATTTGTGACTATTCTTATTTTTTAAAGTAAGGTCTTAATTTTTATAAAACTATGCATGTTTATTATTTAACTATATCAATTAAAAAAGAAATCATTAAAAGTCAGATTATTTTATTTATAAATACTTTTAAAGTTTAATGCATTTAATTGTAAAAGCGATTTTCGTAAAAGCCGCAGTGTACTGATATAACTTTGTGTAATGTGCTTTCTTTCCACTGTTGTCTGTTGAGTACGGCGAGCGGAAGGGGGGGACATCTGTCTTTCGTCAAAGTGGTACTTTGCAGCTGCAGCTGGAACGTTTGCCATCGACCGCACCCCAAATTACAAGCGATATATGTCATTTAAATTTATCGGTTGGCCACCGGTCAGGGTGTGTCTTCCCCGTGAGTAGTATAATCTCAAGTTACAGGCATACTTCTTTTCTTCCCAGTGTAAAGAAAAATGAATACGCACTAACACCCATCCTCACTGCTATAATATACATTTCCCTCACTGCTATAATATACATTTCCCTCACTGCAGTGTATTAACAATCCTCTTCAGTTTATGCTTGTTTTGTTCACCAGCTACTGTATTCTGATTTTTTTTTCTACTTTATGCACTTTTCTTTAAGAAATGGAAATTGCGGTGAATCAGAAAGGCGGGCAATCTGTTGCTTATGATGGTTTTATGTACATCAAGCATTCCTTCAAGAAAGGAATGCTTGATGTACATAAAACGGTGTGATAAATGTTCTTTTTATTGTGGGGGAAGTCTCTACGCAGACGAAGGGCTAAGAAATCCCCAGGCCTGTGCACGTGCCTACTCAGCAAACCTGGGGGGGCGGGGGGCGGGGCGGGATACCAAAAGTGTAGAATATGAAGAATTTCTTGTCCGACCCGGAGATTTTCATCATTCACATGTCTTCAGATAATGTGTCGAGTTGTAGCTGCTAATTGCCGAGAATCTCCCGATCGGACGAGAAATTGTTCATATCTTACACTTTTGGTATTACCCCCCCCCTCTTCGCCGACAGGTTTCCAGAGAGTGGACATGCGCTAAGAAAATTTGTCGAGTTGCAGTTTCTAAATGCTGAAGGTCTCCCAGATCGGAAGA
Organism: Macrothele yani; assembly: GCA_039090855.1. Lineage (NCBI taxonomy): Eukaryota > Metazoa > Arthropoda > Arachnida > Araneae > Macrothelidae > Macrothele > Macrothele yani. The sequence goes on along the minus strand of CM077026.1, from coordinate 37,049,630 downwards.
GATATTCTTGATATTCACGATTTTGGTATTACCCCCCCCCCCGACTAGTTTCCTGAGGCAGCAGATACCCTCAGATAATTCGAACGTGTTGTAGCTTGTAAACGCTGGAAAAGCTTCCCGATCAGACCAGAAATTCTTTATATTTCATATTTTAGATTTTAAGCACCCCACCCCCTCCCCCCATCCCCAGACAAATTCCCTGGGTTTGCACATACTCGCAGAGAATTTTTTATTTGTAGTTTCTAGAAAAATGTCGTATAGCAGTTGGCTTGAAGACAACGGTGAATCATTAGTGTGTTTTTAAATAAATGTTGCATAAGAATACCACGGCTTTCAGGCCAAGACCATACAACCTCTACAGTCAATCAGTGCAATCCGAACTTTCCTCTGGCATTTGTAAGGTTTGCAGAAAATATTTTACACATCAAATTATTAATATTGCGGTATTACTTAGGCAGCAAATAATGTTAGTACTGACGTTTAGGCCCTTCTAAAAGTTTTCATTCCGTCATTCCCATATTCGCGTTATGTAGGTGAGGTGGCGAAGAAACCGCAATTTTTATATGACCCCTAACGGTTTTTTTGGCCAGCAGTGTGTGACCAGTTGTCCTGTCACCGTTTATAACAGACATAAAAACTTATCAGTCGATCACATATTTTTCCCGTGAGCATTTTGTCTGTGGGCGATTTTTCCGTGGGCGTTTTTTCCTACTTTCGAAAAGTGGGCGTTTTTTCCGTGGGCGTTTTTTCCGTGGGCGTTTTTTCCGTGGGCGATTTTTCCGTGGGCGTTTTTTCCGTGGGCATTCTTTCATACAATCCTACCCGGAGATTTTCATCATTCACATGCCTTCAGATAATGTGTCGAGTTGTGGCTGCTAAATGCTGAAAATCACCCAATCGGACGAGAAATTCATCATATTTTACACTTTCGGTATGCCCCCCCCCCCCACACACACAGGTTTGCTGAGTAGGCACATAACACTCAAATAATGTGTCCAGTTGTAAATGCCAAAAATCGGTATGAGGAAAGAATGCGCACGGAAAAAACGCCCACGGAAAATATGCCCACAGAAGAAATGCTGACGGGAAAAAATATGTGATCGACTGATAAGTTTATATGGCTGTTATAAACGGTGTTCGGACAACTGGTCACAGACTGCTGGCCAAAAAACCGTTAGGGGTCATATAAAAATTGCGGTTTCTTGGCCACCTCACCTACATAACGGAAATGAGTGTAGGAGAATTGGCCACCGGACAACTGGCCACAAAAGTTCAAGGGGGTGGTGGTGGGGGGATGGGGGTGTAAGTATTATCGATTCTTGGCCTACATTGAGAATTGAATTGGGAACTCCAAACAAATTTCGAGAAAACGTTCTATGTAATCCAAGCAAGAATTGCAGCATAATTCATGTATGTTCGGAAAAGGACCCTAAGGTGGAATTTTTTAATAACGCTGCACTTTTACGTAGGTACTAAATATTTACATAACATGTCAAGTTTGCAATATTTTTCTTTTACTTAATTAATTCACAGGCGAAGAAAAAAGTGTTGAAAAGGCTTAGGCCTGCGGCCTATTAATTAATGTATGGATTGAATGTATGGTGCATAAGTAGAAGCGCAATATTATTGACAATTAATACAGACATTTGACGTGGAATAGGAATAGCTGTGGTGCAGTGGAAGCATATCCGGCGCGTAACTGGAAGACCCTGAGTTCGATTCCTGTGGCGGCCACTGAGAATTTTTTCGTGACTCACTTATAAACGTGGAAAGAGCGATGACTTCTGTTTGATTATTGACAATACTTGTTATGTAAATTTTACGAAAATGGGAATGACGGAACGAAATCTTTTAGAAGGGCCTAAATGTTAGTCCTAATATTATTTTCTGCCTGAGTAATACCGCAATATTAATAATTGGATGTGTTGCGTAAACGTTATGAATATAACATCGTTAGAATAAAAACTGTTAAATAGGCCAAGGCGGTGGTCTAGTGAAGAGCCAAATAAGATTTTTAACTTTCAACTTCCTACTGTAGAGTGGCTACTTTCTTAAAAAATTCCAGTTCGGCTTTACTGTAATAAATTTGTGACTATTCTTATTTTTTAAAGTAAGGTCTTAATTTTTATAAAACTATGCATGTTTATTATTTAACTATATCAATTAAAAGGAAATCATTAAAAGTCAGATTATTTTATTTATAAATACTTGTAAAGTATAATGCATTTAATTGTAAAAGCGATTTTCGTAAAAGCCGCGATGTACAGATATAACTTTGTGTAATCTGCTTCCTTTCCACTCTGTCTCTTTTCTACGGCGAGGGGAAGGGGGAGACATCTGCTTTTCGTCAAAGTGGTGCTTTGCAGCTGCAGCTGGAACGTTTGCCATCGACCGCACCCCAAATAACAAGCGATATATTTCATCTAAATTTTTCGGTTGGCCAGCGGTCAGGGTGTGTCTTCCCCGTGAGGAGTATCAAGTTACTGGCATACTTCTTTTCTTCCCAGTGTAAAGAAAAAATGATTACTCAAAAAAATACGCACTAACACACATTCTCACTGGTATAATATACATTTCCCTCACTGCAGTGTATTAACAATCCTTCTCAGTATATGCTTGTTTTGTACACCAGCTACTGTATTCTGATTTTTTTTCTACTTTATGCACTTTTCTTTAAGAAATGGAAATTGCGGTGAATCAGAAAGGCGGGCAATCTGTTGCTTATGATGGTTTTATGTACATCAAGCATTCCTTCAAGAAAGGAATGCTTGATGTACATAAAACGGTGTGATAAATGTTCTTTTTATTGTGGGGGAAGTCTCTACGCAGACGAAGGGCTAAGAAATCCCCAGGCCTGTGCACGTGCCTACTCAGCAAACCTGGGGGGCGGGGGCGGGGCGGGATACCAAAAGTGTAGAATATGAAGAATTTCTCTTCCGACCCAGAGATTTTCATCATTCACATTCCTTCAGATAATGTGTCGAGTTGTAGCTGCTAATTGCTGTGAATCTCCCGATCGGACGAGAAATTGTTCATATTTTACACTTTTGGTAATAACCCCCCCCCTCGCCGACAGGTTTCCAGAGAGTGGACATGCCCTAAGAAAATTTGTTGTGTTGCAGTTTGTAAATGCTGAAGATCTCCCGATCGGAAGAGAAATTATTGATATTTCACAATTTTGGTATTACCTCCCTCCCCCGACTAGTTTCCTGAGGCAGCAGATACCCTCAGATAATTGAACGAGTTGTAGGTTGTAAACGCTGAAAAGCTTCCGATCAGACCAGAAATTCTTTATATTTCATATTTTAGGTTTTAAGCACCCCCCCTCCCCCCATCCCCCGACAAGTTTCCTGGGTTTGCACATACTCGCAGAGAATTTTTTTATTTGTAGTTTCTAGAAAAATATCGTACAGCAGTTGGCTTGAAGACAACGGTGAATCATTAGTATGTTTTTAAGTAAATGTTGCATAAGACTACCACTGCTTTCAGGCCAACATCATACAACCTCTACAGTCCATCAGTGCAATCCGAACTTTCCTCTGGCATTTGTAAGGTTTGCAGAAAATATTTTACACATCAAATTATTAATATTGCGGTATTACTCAGGCAGCAAATAATATTAGGACTAACGTTTAGGCCCTTCTAAAAATTTTCATTCCGTCATACCCATATTCGCGTTATGTAGGTGAGGTGGCCAAGAAACCGAAATTTTTATATGACCCCTAACGGTTTTTTTGGCCAGCAGTGTGTGACCAATTGTCCGAACACCGTTTATAACAGACATATAAACTTATAAGTCGATCACAGATTTTTCCCGTCAGCAGTTCTTCTGTGGGCATATTTTCCGTGGGCGATTTTTCCGTGGGCGTTTTTTCCGTGGGCATTCTTTCATGCAATCCAAAAATCTGCCAATCGGACGAGGAATTTTTCATATTTTACACTTTTGATCCCCCCCCCCCTCCCTATTGCCGACAGGTTTCCAGAGAGTGCACATGAGCTGAGAAAATTTGTTGAGTTGCAGCTTGTAAATGCTGAAGATCTCCCGATCGGATGAGAAATGAGAAATTCTTGATATTTTACGCTTTTGGTATCCCCCCATCCCCCCACGCACACACTAGTTTCCTCAGGCAGCAGACGCCCTCAGGCAATTCGATGAGTTGTAGCTTGTAATGGCTGAAAATCTCCCGATCGGACCAGAATTCTTTATATTTCATATTTTAGGTTTTAAGCCTCCCCTTCCCCCACCCGACAAGTTTCCTGGGTTTGCTCATACTCGCAGAGAATTAGTTTAGTTATAGTTCATAGAAAAATATCGTAAATAAAAAAATACGAAATTACGCACATTTTATGTGTGCTTGGGGGGGGGGGCTAAGAAAAATCCCTACCTCCTTCAAGGCGGTCAAACATATAAAAAAACGTTTCGTCTATTTTAGTGTTTTAAATTTATCAAAAATTTGGCTATATTAACTGGGGGGGGGCTCTCCCCCATGGACACCCTTGGTGCTATGTAATCATGAATATGATGTAATCCATATTCATGATTATGAGCCATGTAATCCCGATCCAGGACGACGAAATTGTCAAGTTTTCGGATATTATGCTTGTCATATTTACACCCAAAATAACGTATTGTCATCTTCAAAATTTGTGCATTGTAATATTTTTTTAAATTCAATTATAATTGTCGTTTGTCTTACTGGAAACGTTTTCTCCATTCAATTCCCCTCACAGCGAAAAAAAAAAACGGCAAGTTTTGTACGGCCCCTCAAGATTTGTGCCCAAATGTCCGGGTGCCCAAAAGTCCGGGTGCCCAAATGTCCTAAACTCGTGAGACCACTTCCCAATGCGGGGTTTGTGGGAGCTGTCAGCACCCCCCTTCTTGATTCAAAGCTATTATATAACAGTGCGAAATGCTGTTTCATAGTTTAAAATTATTATATAACATATGGCGTTCCACATGAAAGCCATATTCTACAGAAACCTCTGTGTAAAGCAAAATACTGAAGTTTACATTTCTTTAAGAAAAACAGAATGGAAATCTTTTCTATGGTAGTAGTTTTGCATACACTTCTTTACCTTCGCTCTTCTTTCAATGGCTCTTTTCTAATGCTAAACGACTTGAAGAAAATCTGGCTGACAAATTTCTGTCGTACCTGACAAATAAAGAATGAAGTGCAGTTATGGTTATTGGGTTCGGCAGCTGCGTAGTAGACGTCCAGTGACGGCACGACAAAGGACGATGCTTATGGAACCCCTAAATGTGACAGCCATGGACCTAATGATGTACACTATTCGCCGCCCACTAGCTTTACATTCTCAGCTTTGACCGCTCTCAAGAGTTCATGTGGATGCGGGGTAGGGACAGAGGTGTCCGCAGCCTAGCATTAAAATCATGTGCTGGGGTTTTGTCCTAATGCCCGCTCACGACGGGAGATTGGGGCCGGGAGGTTAACACAAAGGTTGTGGCCTCCTTACCCTCTGATAAATGACTGAAACCCCACTGGATCTCTTCTTTAGTCGCGGTTGCTTTTGTTCTGCTGATTTATTACCCCATAAAATGTCAAGTAATGCTTATCCTTACAGTTGGGAAGAGACACGTCATGAACAAAATTCTTAAATCTTCAGTCATGCTAATTCTCTTGTTAGATGAGATTATAGTCTTAATATCTGACGAATTCAAATGGATTTTTTTATCGACATTCGTTTCGGAAACACTGCCATGTCCTACACAATTTTATATTTAAAATTTTGGTGTGTGTTCAACTCAGAGCTTATTTAAGAGGTGGCTAGCGGGGGGGGGGCTGCAGCTCCGGGCACCGCATTTTTTATAGGCCCCAGAATTATGCAGGGTGCTTGAAGAATTGACAGAGTTCTACAGTTTATTTATTTTGCAGACAGCACAGCGAAAACTATAAGAAAGTACCTTGTGAAAAATTCTTTCTATTTCCTTCCACTTTTTTAGGAGTAAACAAAAAGTATAGTCGTCCCCAGTAATTCATCAAATCTATCGAAAGCATTGCAGATGTTTTTTTTTTTTTTTTTTTTTTTGTACATATCTGTAATTGGAGGAAATTTTCGTACGTTAAGGATTCGTTTGAATCATGATATTTGGATCATATTATTTTTTACACTACTTCGATATAATTTCGACAAACTGAACTCTGTGGGGGGGGGGGGAATGGGGGGATTAAAGCAAAACTGAGCTGGTGCCCATTTTTCAACCATGTATTTTTACATTTTCTTGCTAACTCTGATTCATCCATGAATCATGGAATTCACACTTCCATATGGCGGAGATATTTTTATGGTTTCCTCATCATATTTTGGGTTGTTCTCTTCGGTTACCGGAAAAAAAAAATTCAAGAAAAAAAGATCCACGGAAAAAAAAGTCCATGGAAATAAAATCCAACGGCTTCTTTCATGTGGGTTAACCAGTAAGAAACTTAGGGGGTCATATAAAAATTTACATAAAAAAAAAAGTTCTCACTTCTCAAAGATTACAAGGACACCATAATTTGTTTCCATGAACGTTTCGAGCAATGGGGGGGGGGGTGTTTAAAAATTGCATTTTTGTTTCTTGTGTCCACTTCCATGTTGGTTGACCTTGTAAGAAATGTAAGGGTCGTACAAAAATTGTACTTTTGACTTTCTTGTGTCCACATCCATGTTGGATGACCTTGTAGGAAATTTAGGGGTCGTATAAAAATTTCATTTCTGATTTCTTTGTGTCATTTCTATGTAGGAAGCTTAAGGGGTCGTATAAAAATTTCTTTTCTGATTTCTTTGGGTCACTGCTGTGTAAGAAGCCTAGAGGGTCGTATAAAACTTGTCATTGGATTTTTTCCCTGGCTCTCTGTTTTTTTCCTGTGGATCTTTTTTCCTAGATTGACGCCACAGAGGCAGCATAGTTTGATTAATTAATGACCTACGAATTAATAGTAATAAATATTTATAAACTGATTGCGATTTTGAAGTTTGGTAGCAATTTAATAGAAGATTAACACAGAGGTTTTGTGAATATTGAAACTGCTCCTTTTATGAATGCTTTGCAGATTGGCCAATAAGAAGGGTGCAGTAAAACCCAACATAAATTAGTACCTTCACAGTAATAATAATAATGAAAATATTTTCAATAATGATTAGGTCATTTCTAAAAAAAATCAAAAAAGGAGGCCCGGGCCCAGCGGTTATCGGAAAACTGCCACACACTTTTCATTAAGGGGGTCCGGCACAAATTGCTGTTCCTCTGAAGAACACTGAATGTGTGACAATTTTTCCAGTGGGGCAGTTTTCCAAATTTCCGAATTATGTGTGGCAGTTTTCCAAGGTGCCTAACGAGGGAAAGGAACTCTCTTGTTTGTCTGAATTTCCATGCCGGTTCATTTGAGTTTAGGGCAACTGGCCACAAAAGTTCAAGGGGGGAGGGGGCTATAAAGATTACCGTTTCTGATCCTATATTGAGAACTGAATTGGGAACTCCAAACAAACGAATTTCCAGAAAACGTTCTTTTTTTTTTTTTTTTTGGATTGGAGGTTTAACGACCACCGTGAGCAACTCAATGGGCTATAAGCAGTCGCCCGTCCCTAATTTAGGGTCACTGGTACCAGGGAAGGGAGAGAGCCAGTGCCGTTAGACAAACACAACATCCATGCCTCACCGGGATTCGAACCCTTTCGGACGAATGATCAGAGGCCATCGCTTAGACCACTGCGCCACCGGGGCGGCGAGAAAACTTTCCATGTAAGCCAAGCGAGAATTGTGTTTTAATTTGAAGAAATAAATTGACGAGGATCAGAGGTACACTTGGTTTGGGGGTCTACCCCCAACTTCCGTAATTTTATATTCTGGACCTCTAGAGTCGGTCGGTGTATCCTCGATGTTACCCTTGAAGAGCTCTTAGAAACCACGAATTATTATATAAAGCACGGTACTAATGTTTACAGCTCTACGTCCATTTTGACATTTTGGGGAAGCCCCTCCAGCTCATGGACTTCGCGAACGCTTCAAGGGGAACATCCTGGATACACTGACTAATATTACGGAGTTGGAAGTAGTCCCCCCTCCCCCAACCAAGTGTACCTCAGATCCTCGGCAATTTATTTCTTCAAATTAAAGTACAATTCTCGCTTGGCTTACGTGGAACGTTTTCTCGAAATTCGTTTGTTTGGGGTTCCCAATTCAGTTCTCAATATAGACCCAGAAACGGCAATCGTTATAGCTCCCCCCCCCCCCCCCTCCTTGAACTTTTGTGGCCTAGTTGCCCTAAACTCAAATGAACCGGCATGAAAATTCAGACAAACAAAAGAGTTCTTTCCCCTCTTTCAGCACCGTGTGAAAATTGTCACATATTCCAAGTGTTCTTCGGAGGAACAGCAATTTGTGCCCGGCCCCTAAATGAAAACCATGTGACTAGAACACCCCCCCTCCTTAATCCGGCCCTGTGTCGATCATGTAAATGGATAACCGTTTCGTTAGAATTGGATTTTATTTCCCTGGCTTTTTTTTCCGTTGGCTCTTTTTTTCCTGGATTTTTTTCCTTGGATCTTTTTTCCTTGGATTTATTTTCCTAGATTCGTTTTCTTCCGGGTATCTTTATTCGGCCACCTATAGTGAAATCCTAGATGTGCACTAATACTGAGGGCCCAAATTATTGTCCAGCCCCCATGCCCACTATCTCCTTAAACGGGCTCAGCTTCAACTGTAATGACATTGTATTTGCTACAGTTGTTCCGAAATCGTCATGCAAAAGAGAATACAAAAATAGCCACTGCAATCAGCTGTGCTACATCTATAAAACAACCGAAACGCAGAGCCCATTTAAGAAGATAAGGGGGCCCGGAGGCTGGACAGTATTTTGGGGCCGTAGCAGTGGTGCAGTCCTGAAAACAGTAGTGGCCTGGTGTTCCGAAGATCGGCCCAGTCGTATCGACACCGAGTTTAGGACATTTGGGCACGCGGACTTTTGGGCACCCGGACACCAGCAGGTATGCGAAGGGGATGTATGTAAAAATACCCCCGGGAAAAATAGCCCTGGAAGAAATACCCCCAGAACAAACGGTTCACTGTAAACTGCCACACATCTTCAGCAACTTGGCTACAAAAGTTCAAGGGGGGGGGGGTCTATAAAGATTGCCGCTTCTGGGCCTATATTGAGAACTGAATTGGGAACTTCAAACGAATTTCGCGAAAACGTACCATGTAAGCCAAACGAGAATTGTACTTTAATTTAAAGAAATAAATTGCCGAGGATCCGAGGTACACTTGGTGGTGGTGGGGGAGGGGGGCTCTACCCTGAACTTCCGTAATAATATATTCTGGGCCGTCAGTGTATCCAGGAAATTTCCCTTGAAGTGTCCGCCGCAAGGTCCATTTGCTGGGGGAGGGGGGCTTTCCTCCAAAATGTTAAAATGGTCGTAGAGCTGTAAACATTAGTACCATGCTTTATATAATGATTCTGTACACGACAAGGAATTTTCAGCAGGGTGGGGTAACCCTTCCCCCTCGTTAGTTTCTAAGAGCTATTCAGGGGTAACATCGAGGATACACTGACCGACTCTAGAGGTCCAGAATATAATATTACAGAAGTTGGGGGTTGAGCCCTCCAGTGTACCTCGGATCCTCGGCAATTTATTTCTTCAAATTAAAGTACAGTTCTCGCTTGGCTTACATGGAACGTTTTCGCGAAATTCGTTTGGAGTTCTCAATATAGTCCCAGAAACGGCAATCTTTATAGCCACCCCTTCCCCCTTGAACTTTTGTGGCCAAGTTGCTGAAAGATGTGTGGCAGGGTTGTCGGTAAATTGCCACACCGGAACACTGCCACACATCAGTGTTCCTGAGTGGCAGTTTACAGTGAACCGTTTGTTCTGGGGGCATGTTTTTCGGCTTTTCAGTTTTCGGGGGTATTTTCTCCGGAGGTATTTTTCCCCGGGGGTATTTTTACCGTTTACCATGCGAAGGTGGAGGGAGGTGGTTGTCAAGAGAGAGAGAGCGAGTGAAGAAGAAGAAAAAATCAGTTAAGATTACTTGTGTTAAAAAATATCGATTTCGATGGGCGACGATTGCCTAAATTAAATTTTAAAAAGTTTGATTCAGTGAGGGTAAAAAGTAGCCTGGCACGATCTGGCCTTGAGAAAAAGAAAAAAAAAAAAACATCCTGGCGGCGCCAAGCCCCACCAGGCTTCGACTGCAACCCCGAGCCCCAGTACTAGAGTCACATCCAAGATTTTACTATGAGTGGCAGAATAAAAAATACTCAGGAGGAAACACTCCATAAATATGATGAAAAAGCCATGAAAGTATCCTAGCCATATTGAAGTGTTATCCCATGATTCATGGACGAATCAGTGTTAGCAAGACAATGTAAACATGCGTGGCTCAAAAATGGATACCAGTTCAGTTCTGCTTTAATACCCTCCTTCCCCGGGTTGAACTTGTTAAAATTATATCAAAGTAACTCAAAGCAGCATGGAGAGATGCATACTTGGTGTAACCAGGAGAGATAAGAAGAGGAACTCATGGATCAGAAAAATGACAAGAGTGGAAGACATCATGATCAGAGTAAAATCCCTGAAATCGCAATATGCTGGACATATTGCCAGAAGGACAGACCATCTATGGACAGCTGAAATTTTAGACTGGGTTCCAAGGGACAGGATAAGACCCAGAAAAAGACCACATGTGAGATGGATGGATGAAATTCGAAAGTATGCGGGAATAACATGGAGGAGACTGGCACAAGACAGACCGTTGTGGAAGAAACTTGGGGAGACCTTCGTCCAGCAGTGGATTGTTAATGGTTGGCAATGATGAAGGGGAAAAAAATATGATACAAATATCATGATTCAAACGATTTCTTAATATATGAAAAAATTTCCCCAATTAGCTGAAAAAACATCTGTAATGCTTTTGAAAAATTTGAGGATGGACTGGGGGCGACTATTTTTTGTAGACCACAAAAAAGCGGAAAGAAATAGATTTTTTTTTTCACAAGGCAGTTCCTTATAGTTTTCGCTGTGCTATCTGTAAAAAAAACAAAAAAAACTGTTGAATTATGTGAATTCTTCAAGCATTCTGCATAATTATGGGGGCCCCTGAAAATGGGGGCCCGGGGCTACAGCCTTTCTGGCTTCCCTCTTAAATGGGCTCTTACAAAACGGTTTGAGATACTGACACTCGTATTGCACTGTTTTGTAAGGAGCTGTTAAAGTTTGCCACAGCAACTTACAGACGTTCGATGAGAGTTCCCTTATCCACACGGCGTATATCAACGCGGTGGTCCAATTCTGGCCAAACACGCACTGGATATCTTCATCAACTCCAGCGATAGCTGTTGTGACACGTTGTTTTACATCAGTACAATTAATAGGAAGGGAAGGAATGAAGCCCTTGTCTTTGACATAGCCCCATTAAAAAAAATCACATGGTGTTAGGTCCGGATTTCGTGGAGGCCAGCAGACAATCCAGCGCTGTGGAATATTTACACCCAGGTAATTTCTAATCTCTCCATTCCAATGAAGTGGTGCTCCATCCTATTGGAAAATGAAGTTGAAACTGTCTTCGGGTATTTGGGGCATCTATCGGCGGGGTTACTGTTAGATATTGAAATGGACGCCAACTTATTAGAAGTATGATTGTTTACAGGTTCCTATCATTGGAGCAGGGAAGCAAATATATAAATATTTAAACAAATGGAGTGTAACGACAGGTGATTTCGTCCGCACAAATCTTTATTCTTCAGATTCGGGGGAGGGGGGATGCTGGTTAATCAATAATCAAAATAAGTAGTATACACTTTTCCAGCGGGAGATGGATATTTCGGGTGGTTTTCTCTATGTATTTCCGGCCAAATCTGTTTCCATTCATGCTTGTGCGAAGACGTTCCTCCCTGCCTAGTGCCTGAGCAAAATTCTTCCTATCTGTCTGAAATCCCAAACAAGACTCCCTGTTTATGACCACTCTGTATTTCTTCCTTTCACTCTCTGTCGCTCGAAGGAAGATGCTCCGGACGTAAGAAGTTGATTGCTCTTAATTGCTTACCGACGAATTGTCACTTGCGGGCTTTCTCCTAGAAAGCGTGTCCTCCAACGACGGGTGGGGGGGGGGGGGGTAAAGGAGGGGTGGGGTTCTTTCGTTAGTGGGTGGTCCGCGAAGCAATGGTTTCTCCTGAGGGATCTGTTGACCGCCTGTTTTTCACTGAAGGCAAATTTCTTGATGCTGTTGGCTCACTGAATAATCAAAGTCACTATTTAATTATACTCTATCTACCAACAAGTAATTGGACACCCCTGCAATTGACGATATCTGCGGTCCTGATACACGTCACGGCCACCGCCGTTAAATATCGTGTGGGAAACAACAACGCAACCAGTCGCATGCAAGATACCACGCAGTTCGGAGCTCTCTGATTTCAAGAAAGGTGTAATCGGCAGGTATTACAAAAAATGACCGATCCATGCGTGACTTATCCAGCGAGTTGAAGTACCCAAAATTGACAGTGGCCTGCGTGATTGGCAAGTGGAAGATGAGAGGTGACTGTCGGAATGTGCCCCAACCCTGCAGACCTACAAAACTGGGAGTTAGAGACCGACGGGTGCTGGCCGGAGAAATTCGGAAGAACCGCACCAAATCGATGGGCCACATCCGCGAGGAGTTTCAACAGGCATCTGGGAGTGTTCTTTCGATGAATACCATCCGTAAGGAATCTCATCTGCTCGGTTATCACGGACGTGCGGCCGCCCACAAGGCTTTGATCACCAAGTCCAATAGCGCTGCTCAGCTAACGTGGTACAAAGAACGTCGACAGCGGGCAGTTGAACAGTGGAAACAGGTTCTCTGGAGCGATGAATCAAGGTTCATTCTCTACCGTTCGGATGGCAGGGTCTAGGTTTGGCGTCTGCCTGGAGAACGCCTCTTGCCGGAATGAATTGTGCCAACTGTGAAGTTCGACCCATGGTCGCAATTCCTGGTAGACTCAAAGCCGAGACCTACTGCACCAATTTGGATGACCATGCGCTTCCGACGTTGGGGCAGTTTTACGCGGTGGACCCATGTTACTTTCAGGATGACAATGCCACCTGACATGTTGCGAGGTCCACCATGGCTTGGTATGGTGACAATGGGATTAATTGAATGGACTGGCCTGCGCAGAGCCCAGACCTTAACCCTATTGAGCACCTCTGGGACGAGTTGGAGCGTCGACTTAAGGGGTGCCCCCACCGTTCTAAATCGGTGAAGGAACTGAATTGTCTTCTCCAAGCCGAGTGGAAGAAAATACCGCTAGCCGTCGTACAACGCCTGGTTGAGAGTATGCCCCGTTGGGTCGCAGCTGTAGTCGCCCCTCGTGGAGGCTCCACTAACTATTGAAGGTGAATAAACTTCGTTTTCCTTTGCTATCATAATTGTCCAATTACTTGTTGGTAGATAGTGTATTTTAAAAATTTCCATATAACACACCAACCAAATAATTAGCATATCGAGATAAGAACTTCCAGTCACAGTGTTTTCTTGGGAAAAGAAGGGGCCGTATACTTTTTCACGTGATATTGCACAGAACACATTAACCTTTGAGGAATACCACACATGATCCGCTGTTGCTCCAAGATTTTCAGTCCCCCATATGCAAATGTTATGTTTGTTAACTTTCTCACTTATGTGGAACACTGTAAAAAATTGCATATTCAAATTACGGTAGATACACTGGCAGCTGAGTGGTCCGTCAATAAACCGTAATTTTACAGTGCCATAAAGTAATGTTCATTAACAGTCTAATGACCGGGAAATAAAAACGTGTTAACCCCAGAAGTGTTGCCAGTCGACTGATTGCACGTGAAAAAACAGGTGTATAACCACTTTAAGAAGAACGTTGCCAGATTGTCAAGTTTAAAATACAATAACAGTTCAAACTGTTTAAACACCATGAACATGTAGTTTATCTATATCGAAAATGTATGGCTGACTCCCCGGTAGCTTGCTTACGATATGTAAACCGTCTTAATCCGGGTGAAGCACTGACTATTCACGGCAATTTTTTTCAGTGAATGCACAATTCATCGCTGAAAATTAGAAGCTCACTAAAACCATCTTTTTCAAAACAATCCTCCATTGCTGTACAAAAATGGCGACATGTAGTTCTGTCATTGTCACTTTGACATTGCAATAACTGCAGTTTGTCGTGAGTCATTTCCACCAGTACCTTAAAAAAATTTTCAACAGTCAGTTACGGAATTAGTAACTCCCGACTCGCCATCGTTGTGGATTTCCATCAGCTGCGATGATAAATGGCATAAAGACGCTCCGGTTGTTCATCAGATACATGTGGTATCCCTGGACTTATTCATTAATACACATACATCCTTTTGTTTCAATTTTTTGTGCCAGTCGTAGATGGATTGTCTATTCGGCGATGATTTCTTGAAACGTATTCTAAAACACCATTGCACAGCAGTAACAGAATTCGTCTTGCTTAATTCAAGCACTGTGACGGATACCCTAAATTAACTTTCATTTTTTAGTTGCTTTCTGGACGTAAACTTGAGTTCATTTTCTTTTACAGTTTTTCAACCTTAACGTTATATCTTCTATCTCGCGAGATGAGGTTGGCAACACCTTTGAGGTCAGAGAGTATGAAGCATGTGTGTGTGAATGATAAGATCTTGATATTATACACGACATTGACAAAAGTCACAGGACACTCCTTCAAAAGCAAATGAACGGATTCGCTGCGTTGTTAAGATTCGCGGTACACCTATAAACGGTATAAACACATGCTTACAACTGACCGCGCGATCATATCGCACTGTGAAGTTGAGTGAAAGTGTCGCGGTGGGGGAGAACTGACTTTGAGAAAGGAAATATTGTTGGTTGTTATATTAGTGAGTTGTCCATAAGAAAAACCGAGAGGCGTTAAAACATACCCAAGTCAAATGTTTTGGATGTACTGAATAAGTGGAACACACATGGCTTGCCTAAAACAGCAAAACGTACAGGCAGACCAAAGAAAATCAATGATAGAGGACGTCGAAGCCTCGGGAGAGTCGTTACAGCTAATCGACGGAGTACTGTACAAGACCTCAGTGTACAGGTGAGTAAAAATGCTAGAACCTCGGTATGTACACGAACCATTCGCAAAGAACTTCATTGCATGGGTTACCGTGGTCGTGCGGCTGCTCATGAGTCTTTCATCTCCACTCGAAATGCTAGTCGTCGTTCAGCATGGAGTAAAGAACATTTATCGTGGACCGAAGATCAATGGAAACGGGTTCTATGGACTGATGAATCCAGATACACGATCCATCAGTCTGATGGCAGTGTTTGGGTACCGTGGCAGCCGGGGGAACGCCATTTACCACAGTGTACTGTTCCTACGGTCAAGTATGGAGATGGCAATGTACTGGTGTGGGGGTGTTTTTCGTGGTATGATCCCGGGCCTTGGTTATTGTGGACAAACCTGTTAGCCAGCACGTATATCTCGATGTTCTGGACACTTATGCGCTTTCAACTCTGTGGCAATACTATGGAATAGAGCCTTGTTGGTACCAGTAGGATAATGCACCGAACCATAAAGCAAGGACTGTTACGGCGTGGTTTGACGATAATTCCGTATCGTGTGTGGAATGGCCAGCACAGACCCATAATCTTAATCCCATAGAGCAGCTATGGGATGAATTAGAGCGCCGCATAAGTTGTTTTGAACCAAGGCCTACTACTAAGCAACAATTAGCGGCAGCATTATGTACTGAATGGAAGCACATACCTGTCGCTGTGTTCTAAAACCTTGTCAAAAGCATGCCTCGAAGGGTCAGTGCATGCATTAAGGCCAAAGGTGGACCGCACCGTACTAATGTATGTCAATAAATGCTATGTTGTGTTTCTCTTCTAGGTGTCCGGTGACTTTTGTCAATATGGTGCATAATGTGAGGCGGCAGCCAAAAGTGTGGAGATGGTGGGTGTTGTAATGCTATAATCTTGGAAGCGGCGTTGATTTAATTGAAGTTTGATCTATTTGAAGGCTGCGTGTTATATCTTTAGAGTTGGTGTTTTCCTTTACCAAGTTCTCTGCTTATTATCTCACATTATTAAATTACTATTACTGTTGAAAAGTGAGTTGTAGTTCTGCATTGTTGAAATGCCAAAGGAGTTTTGGCTGAGTAAAGACTAACTATAAGTAAATTTTTCTTGCAGATTCTTGGGTGACTCCTGTTTATTCTAAGTGAAGTATTTAAGAAGAATTGGTTGTAGGTAGTGTTCAATAAGTCATATATATACACCGATGATCCATTACATTATGACCATCTACCTAATAAGCTTTAGGACCCACTTTATTCCGCAAAACAGCGGCCTCTCGACGAGGTTGCGATAGGTATCCTGGGGTATCTGGTACCATAATGTCAACATCAGGTCCTCCAGTTCCCGTAGATTTCGGATTGGTGGTGATTTAGCGCAAACCGACTTTTCAAAGTCGAACTCGTACATGTTCGATTGGGTTCATGTCAAGTGAATTTCTAGGCCAGGGAATTAACAGAAAGTCACCAGCATGTTCCGCGGACCACTCCTTGACGATTCTGGCAATGTGAGATGGCGCATTATCCCGTTGGTAATGGCCATCACCAGCAGGGAACACAGTTGTCATGAATGGGTGAACTTGGTCCGCAACGATGTTCAGATACCTGGGATTGTGCTATTGAAATAATGGGGCCTCAGGTGTCCCAAGAAAACATCGCCCGCAGCATAACACAGCCGCTGCCGGCCTGTTTCCTCCCAACAGTGCATCCAGGTGCCATAGCTTTCGTTGGTATTCGGAGGTCGGCCGTCAACGTGATGCACCAGGAATCTTGATTCGTCAGACCACGCCACTTTCTTCCAATCATCCACGGTCCAACAACCTCAATGGTCTTGGTCCCCATTTCATGCGTTGTTGACGATGACGAGCAGTGAGCATGGTGACCCGGCTGGGTCTTCGGCTACGCAAGCCCATACGCAGAAGGCTGCGATGAACTGTGTGCTGTGACACATTGCACTTATCACCACTGCTGTAGCTGCGGGTAATTTGTCGCACTGTGGCCCTGCTGTCGCTGTGAACAATGCGCGACAATTTTTGCTTCCCTGTGGCATCAATGAGCTGCGGGCGACGGATCGTCGTTTGGCCATCTGTGCACTACTTTTGATACGTACTCACTACAACGGCAAGAGTACAACCGACAAGCCGCGCCGTTTCCGAGATCGTAATTCCGAGGCTTCGTGCCGTCACAGTTTGTCGTTTATCAAACTCTGATAAATTGGCAGCGTTTCTCATTCTGACTCCGAAGATTCTAATGACCGAAAGCAGGTCCTCTGGTGGTATATATACTACTCTGTGAACTTCACCTGTGCCACCGTTCAGTCTCCAGGCGCGCTCATTTTTCGAGGGTTGGTCATAATGAAATGGCTCATCGTTGTACATGAACATTACAGCACGCAGAAAGCGTTCTCCACCGTATACTGTATGCGGCCATTTTGCCTGACAAGCCACGTGACTGTAAAAACGCATGCAGTCTTTCAGTGACGCCATGTACTAATACACTGCCGGACAATTGCTAAGGACGGATGACAATAGCAACGATAGCAACCATAAAATGGAAGGCAGGAAAATGTGGAAATTAGCATAAGTGCGGGATACAGTAAGACGTGTTGTGCGTATGCAAATTTCGGATTGCCGAACTTGTTCGTGACGTCATAGCGCTGATAAGAGATATAAAGGATTTGACGCGTATTGACCGTTGTTATTCAAACGCAAAGTTGAAAGGGAAAGAATCAATTGACGAACTTGCAAGTTTCAGTATGTTTTCCCGACATCACCTAGATGATTTTACGCGTGGCCGTATTATTGGCAAGATTCAAGAAGGGCGAAAAATAACAGATGTTGCCAGGGAGTTCGACGTCAGCCACAGTGTTGTTTCAAGGCTTTGGAAATCATTTCAAACAAATGGAGAGTGTAGCAAACGTCACGGGGGAGGTCGTGTTCGCAGTACAACACCTGCAGAAGATCGGTACATAGTGCTATCAACAAAAAGACACCGGCGCAGCACAGCTAGTGAGGTAGCAAATCAGTTTATGGCTGCTACTGGCAAGCGGATCTCCCGAAAAACTGTCGCCAGATGTTTGCATGAAGGAGGACTATACGCCCGCCGTCCTGTTGTGTGCATCCCATTGTCCAGACGTCACCGTACCGCCCGTTTGCAATAGTGCCATCAACATTGCAATGGGACTGATAACGACTGGTCTGCTGTCCTCTTCTCAGATGAGAGTAGATACAGTCTATCGTCTGATTGTCGACGACAACTGATCTGGCGTGATAGTGGTACTGCATATTGTCCAGCAAACATACAGGAAAGGGACCGATATCCGACATGCAGTGTCATGGTATGGGCTGGCATCATGATCAATGGCCGTACGTCCCTCTATGTGCTTCCAACTGGGACTATGACTGGCCAACGATACATTAATGATGTTCTGCTACCTCATGTTCGCATGTTCCGTGGTGCTGTCGGTGATAGATTCATTTTCATGGACGACAACGCAACATGTCATCGAACAGTCGCTGTCCAGGAGTGTCTTGAGAGCGAGGATATTCAACGTCTCGTATGGCCAGCGCGTTCTCCAGATCTGAATCCCATTGAAAATGTGTGGGATGCTTTGGGGAGAAGTCTTGCTGGTCGCCAATGCCCTCCAATAAACAAGGACACCCTCATCCGTGCACTGACAGAGGAATGGGATAAATTACCCCAACAGCTGCTTGATAATGTTGTGCAAAGCATGACACGACGTGTGGAATCTTGCATCGCCCCTCATGGTGGCCATATCCCGTATTGACATCTTACGCCGGAACGCCTGCGGACGGTAATTGCGTATTTTTCACGTTTACATATTCTGCACAAAATGGCCTGTTTGTCCCTTGAACACGTTCCAAAGCCTTCTGGATTTCAGAGCACAATAAATTGTCTTTCTTGTAATGTCCTGGCATTCTGACATTATTTTATATCACTTGGCATCCAACCACACTTACTTTTTTATGCGGCATATAGCCGTTTATGATCCGTCCTTAGCAATTGTCCAGCAGTGTATATAATACAATTTTTACCATTGGTGATAGGACGGTGCATTGTGAGTGTCAATATCTAACATAGTTTTGCTTTCATTATATGTTGAAACCGTCTATTTCATTTGCAACAACCCTATATATTCGCCATATTTCCAGACTTTATGCCCCCCCTGCAGTATTTTAGAGCGATCTCTTAGAATTTTAAGTAAAAAGGAACACCCACGTCTCCAAGCTACCAGAACATTCTCGTTAAGGTCCATTTTAAAGGAAAGTAGACAAAATAAGTTATTTCATGACTGACACTTCTCTTTACTATTATTATTATCTTTAGAAATTATCGCTTTCGGCTTGTTTTTAAACGGCAATATTTACACAAGGAGACACTCCGTTCAGCGTAGCCATAAATTTCAGATACCAAACTACGTCAAAACACGAATACAGACAGATACAAATGTAAACTTCCGTGAACCTTTCACGCGTGTCTTTCACTGCCTTGAGTATGTTTATCTGCCACGTTGATTGCTTTAATGAAGCCTCCAGCAAATCAACGTTTACATCACAGTGATGATAACCACATCAAGAGCTGAAGGTTCCTGTCACCAAAAGCAATTTACATTCGAAATGCTACGTATTTATTTCCCCCTTACTTCATTTTCCTTTCATTAAAGTAGTTCAGGTTTCTTGCTTTTCTAAATATTTATCGTTTTCTTTCACTTTAAGTTTCAGAAATTTTCATTCTCGAACAATTAAATCTGTTTTACTTTGGATGTTTGTTGCTAAATATTCGTAATTCGTGTGTGTGTGTGTGTGTGTGTGTAAAAATATTGTCAAGTACCTCCTTATTTCCCAAATTAACCACATACATGTGCATCGATATTTAATTGTGACAATTTTCCCTAATTTAGGGATGTTTTCTCAGGAACCTGAGACAAAGGTCAAAATTTTGTGATCTAAATAAGAGACCTGAAAATACACACCTACTTTTTTCTGCAACCGAGACAGAGTGAAAACTCATTGTATACAGAAAGCATAACTAGCACGTGACAGAAGAGTCATCTGCCTCCGGGTCCCGCTGCCTCCGGGTCCCGGAAATTCAGGGGTCCCCTTGTCTTTATGAGGTCCTAATTATGTACTAGCGTTATAAAATCCTCATTTTTTATCTTCGATTTCAAGATTTCTAAAAATTAGAAAGATAGCAATGTGCGTATAGTACATAATTAGGACCTCATAATTATGTACTATACGCATATTGCTATCTGAATGCATATTGCTATCAGAAAGATAGCAATATGCGTCCAGCTCAGGCCAGTGATGCTACGAAGAAAGTGTAGAACACTGCCAGCGGAATTTCTCCTCACATTTTGTTTTGGTATGCACAGATTTGCAGAAAACCTACAGAAAAACAAAACAATTTTCAAGAGTAATTTACCTTATGTCTTAAAGGAGAAGTGTTTAATCAATGCATCCTTCCAGTTCTTACTCATGGATCAGAGACATGAACTTTAATTTAAAATGATTGATATGTCACTGGAATTTGGTGACGATTGATCAGTGCCTCAAATTCTTTTGACGACATATCCATGCATTTTTATGAGAAATTGGTAAAAACTAAAATCAATTCAAGGGAGGGTGACGATCCTTCCTTAAGAGATTTCTTGATTTTCTAAACTCAATATTCCCTTCCTAAGGTATGTTTTTCTGCTAGAATCTGGATTTAGTTAGGTCTGCTGAGTACACACCTAACTAAATCCGGATAGCTCAGTATTATCTGGATTTAGTTCAGGTCCAGCTCAGTGCACTACAATTTAGAGAAGATTAATGAACTTAGTAGGATTATTTGTTATCTCAGCACTGAAATCTCTGACTCGTAAATAAACTTGAACGTTGATAACGTCTTGATATCTTTTGAATGTGGAAAATATTTTTGAGATTGCGTTAAAAAATAAGAAGTGAAAAATTCATGTTGCCATAGGTAGTGGTCGGTTGACCCTTCCAAAATGGTCATTTAAAAACAGAATGAATTTACTACGTTACTTGCAGTGATGTTCGTCTGTTATACCTGTGTTGTGGCAAGTGAATTTTAACTGTTATCTGGAAAAAGGGTTTAAATTGTCTGTTTATATATATATATATATATATATATATATATATATATATATATATATATATATATATATATATATATACTTCTGATTATTGTGTGTTGTAAGCAAATGCAATCACTACCTTTCAAAAACCTGTTTCATTCTTTGGCACTTAATTAGGGTCTGTGTTTTTAATAAGTTCTGAATCCGGCAAACTTCAACCACAGCCCTGTCTGTGGTTTCTGGAGACGATATCTATAGTTTGTTTCGGCCACAACTGTACCATGTCCTCATATTAATCCATCACTAGACAGTTTATTTACACGTGTACAATATAACCACCTAATATCTTGCTACATTGTGTAACAAATAACATACACAAACACATGTAACACAAAATACTATTTTTATACTTTTCAGGTACAAGACTGTCGATTTGTATCACACTAAATCCAGATACCTCAGTATTATCTAGATTTAGTTTAGGTCCATCTGAGTACACTACCATTTAGAGAAGTTACGAGCACCAAACAAACAGACAAAAACCACAAACAAGCAAAGCGATAATAACTCGCATATACAGTACACTGAAGAGCAATTGAATTAGAGATACCTGTCTAGTAACGTGTAGCACCACCTTTCGCCCTGATGACGGCGGCGATTCGTCTCGGCATGGATTCGTCAAGACACCGAAAGCGTTGGGAAGCCATACGGATCCGCGACCCCTGAACAAGCTCCCACAGTTCACGAAGATTTGATGGAGGGGGTCAGAGCCTCGAACAACTCTCTCGATGGCATCCCAGATGTGCTCGATGGGATTGAGGTCAGGTGACCTAGATGGCCAAGGAAGCGAGGTCACGTCGGTGGAGTGTTCATCCAACCATTCGGATACAATTCGGGAACGATGGCGCGGTGCATTGTCTTGTTGCAGGATGAGGTTCCGTGGGAAGTTGAAGACGCATAAACGGGAGCAAATGGTCGTCCAGGATATCCCGGTAACGTTGACCTGTGAGGGACGATGTCACACGTACCAGGGGTCACATTTCAGTCCACGTAAACACTCCCCAGACGAGAATACCACCCCCACCAGCTTGAAGAGTACCCTGTTGGCAAGAAGGATCCATCGCTTCATGTAGTTTGCGCGGTACTCGTATCCTGCCATCCGCATGTACCAACGTGAATCTCGACTCATCAGTCCAGTCAACATTTTCCTACATGTCTAGGGTCCAGTGGCGATGTTCCCGCGCCCATTCCATTCTTTGCACCCTGTGATGTGCGGTCAGCAGCGGTACCCTCGTGGGACGATGGCTTCTGTACCCCATAGCGAGGAGATGGTTGTGAATGGTGTGGCTGCTTACACGTTTTTGTGCACCATAATAATAAATAAAAAATGCGATGAAAATGTTTTCTAATACTTGTAATTTTAGGCTTCAAAGATCAGCATATTTATCAGCGATGTATTTCCTATATAATAAATTAACAGCTTTCTAATGAAGAACTACACTATCTACCAACAAGTAATTGGACACCCCTGCAATCGACGATATCTCCGATCCTGATACACGTCATGGCCGCCACCGTTAAATATCGTGTGGGAAACAACAACGCAACCAGTCGCATGCAAGGTGCCACGCAGTTCGGAGCTCTCTGATTTCGAGAAAGACGTAATCGTCGGGTATCACAGAAATGCCCGATACATACGTGACATATCCAGCGAGTTGAAATACCCAAACTCGACAGTGGCCTACGGGATTGGCAAGTGGAAGATGAGAGGTGACTGTCGGAATGTGCCCTGACCCGGCAGACCCACAAAACTGGAAGTTAGAGACCGATGGGGGCTGGTCAGAGAAATTCGGAAGAACCACACCAACTCGATGGGCCACATTCGCAAGAAGTTTCAAAACGCATCCGGGAGTGTTCTTTCGATGAATACCATCCGTAAGGAAGCCCATCTGCTCGGTTATCATGCACGTGCTTCCGCCCACAAGCCTTTGATCACCAAGTCCAATAGCGCTGCTTCGCTAACGTGGTGCAAAGAACGTCGACAGTGGACCGTTGAACAGTGGAAACAGGTTCTCTGGAGTGACGAATCAAGGTTCACCCTCTACCGTTCGGAGTGCAAGGTCTGGTTTGGCGTCTGCCTGGAGAAAGCCTCCTGCCGGAATGTATTGTGCCAACTGTGAAGTTCGGCAGCGGTGGAATTATGCTATGGGGGTATTTCTCCTGGTATGGCACGGGACCCTTGGTCGCAATTCCTGGTAGACTCAACGCCGAGACCTACTGCACCATTTTGGATGACCATGCGCTTCCTACGTTGTGGCAGTTTTACGGGGTGGACCCATGTTACTTTCAGGATGACAATGCCACCTGTCATGGTGCGAGGTCCACCATGGCTTGGTATGGTGATAATGGGGTTAATCTAATGGACTGGTCTGCGCAGAGCCCGGACCTTAACTCTATCGAGCACCTCTGGGACGAGTTGGAGCGTCGACTTAAAGGGTGCCCCCACCGTCCGAAATCGGTGAAGGAACTGACCTGTCTTCTCTAAGGCGAGTGGACGAAAATACCGCTAGCCGTCGTACAACGCCTGGTTGAGAGTATGCCCCGGAGGGTCGCAGCTGTAAACGCCGCTCGTGGGGGCTCCACCAACTATTGAAGGTGAATAAACTTCGTTTTCCTTTGCTATCACAGGTTTCCAAATACTTGTTGGTAGATAGTGTATAAGGTCTTTTGGATAAAGAACTAAGGTATGACAAAACTAATGGTAATAGGGATGGATCCAAAACAGGCTTTCCTTAAATTTGAAGGGCTATGCATCGAACAAGTTAAATAATTTCTCTATTTGTGTCAAATTATTACTGAAGATGCGATATGTGAGAAAGGAATTAGAATGAGACTGGGGATGGCAAAAACGGCTTTTGGACAGAATTGTTAACAAGTTCGCTGCTATCTTAGTAGCCTGTTGTTAACATGTTCATATTAACTTCATAAATACTGCGTGGTTGAGTTGCTAAGTCTTGTCGGATCACTGCATACGTCATGTCGTTTTCGTTTACAGGGCCACCCACAGCGCCACATTTGCATAACGCCAGCTGTCTCTAATTCAATTGCTCTTCAGTGTACAGCTATGCAAGACAGTGCGAAAACGTATCACTGAAGTCATAAGGAAATTCAATTGTGAACTAGTGAGGAAAGCAATTGAAAACAACCAGAGCCTGAAGAGAGCAAAATGACATCTCAGTAACGGAGGAAAAAAGATTATGGCTCTGAGAAAAGAAGATGGTACTGTAACCAGAAATAGTAGCAAAACCTCCCTGCAGAAGTTACATATGCAATTAAGAACATGAAACGGGGAAGAGCTTCAGGAGAACATGGAATTACTGTGGACATTATACAAGAAGCAAGTGGAGTAATTGAAACTACTCTCGCCCAAGTTTTCACCAGATATCTTAATGAAGGTAAGATTCCTAAGGATTCTGCTATAATGATCCTGCTCCATAAAAAAGGTGACGTTGAGGATCTCAGGAACTACAGGCTCATCAGCTTCCTATCAGTGGCTTATAAAATCTTCACTAAGGTTTTTTCACATCGCTTGAAGGAAACACTAGACATGGCCCAACCAAGAGAACAAGCTGGATTCAGGAGTGGCTACAGCACTATAAATCATATCCATGTACTGAGAGAACTAATTGAAAGAACAAGAGAATATGAACTCCCATTATGCATGGCTTTTATTGGCTATGAAAAGGCCTTCGACTCCGTGAAACCATCAGCAGTAACAATGGCTTTGAAATCCAGCGGTATTGAAGATGCATACATTAGCATTATTAATAACATCTATGAAAATGCAAGTGCAAAGGTTCGGATATTTGAGGATACAGCCCGAATAAGAATTGGAAAGGGAGTGTGACAAGGTGACACCATATCTCCCAAGCTCTTTAACGCCACATTGGAAAATGTCTTTCAATCATTGAACTGGGAAAACAAAGGAATAAAGATTAACGATGATTACTTAACTCACCTTCGTTTTGCTGATGACGTAGTCATCTTTGCAACTACCCCTTTAGAGCTGCAGAGTATGATCCAAGAACTTGCTGACAAGAATAAAGAAGTGGAATTAAAAATGAACTTTCAGAAGACAAAAGTGATGTACAATGCTTTTACAAGAAACAAAGATTTATCGATTGATGAAGAAAATCTTGAGACAACCAATTCCTACATCTATCTTGGGCAGCAAATATCAAGGGAAGGTCACATTGATGAAGAAATTAATTGGCGTATAAAACTTGGATGTAGAGCTTGTGGAAGAAACAGTACAATTTTTAGGAGCAATATGCCATTATGTCTCAAAAGAAAAGTGTTTAATCAATGCATCCTTCCAGTGCTTATGTATGGAGCAGAGACATGGACCTTAACTAAAAAGACATACAATGACTGCAGACAACTCAAAGTAGCATGGAGAGATGCATGCTTGGTGTAACCAGGAAAGATAAGAAGAGGAACTTGTGGATAAGGAAAATGACAGGAGTGGTAACTCATTCTTCTGTTTGTTCTCTGGTCCATTAGAAAGACTCGCTCTTTTACGGGTACCTTTTTTGCAGAGTTGCATTTGCAATTTCTAAAACATTTGCACTTGCATGTGCATATGTCAAAGATACGTTGCAAATCTGCACGAAATTGTTCTACCTACTTTTGGTAGGTTTCATCCATTCTTGCAGCGTGTTTTTTCAGCTTTGGATTTCAGTGTTGTCTGCAGTACAACTGATTTTTGGAGCGATGTCGGAAGAGATGCTTTCTTCCATATACTTATCACTTTGTCCGCGACAATACATTCTATTTCTGCTGCAGCAGGCTAATGATTTGCACCTTTCTGCCTAAGAGTATTCCTCACAAGGTAGTAATAGCGCATTACATCTTCGTACGTAGGCCACACATTTTCATGCATCTCCTTATAACTCCCGAGGATAGGGCAATCAGCTTTATTTCTTACTTCAGACATCTTAAGTAGTTGAACGACAAAACCAAAATGCCGATACGATCTAATCAACGTCACTAGGAGTGAAAGAAACTGTTGCATCATTATGACGCAAATCCGCCATCACTCTCTCCCACAAGGATCTGTGCGACTGTGATGAAATGACTCAGCGAGTTCGCAAAAAGAGCTTCGCTGTGAGGGAAGGGGTGGGGTGAGGTGTAGAAGGTAACGAAAACAAAGGAGAGCGTAAAATAGCAAGCTATGCTTCTGAAAATCAACACGAGGTTTCCAGAAAGTATGAGAGGGGGAGGGGGAGGATTGTTAATGTTAAGCCCAAATTCGTAACAATAAGGCTGCCGTCGAACTTAATGCTTACGCAACTAATCATGCCATTTTTGTCGAAAAATTACATACTTTAAGGGATCTGGGGAAGCCTAAGAAATTAACTCATGTCTGCTGGAATTCTATCCGTGTTTATACACTCAAAGGTGATATTAAATATCATGGTGACACAGTATTTTTTTATATTTACAAAATGAAGAAAGCGGGTGTTTTTAAACTATTTTTCCTTATATCTTTCAAACTTCGAGGTTCTTGGAGAAGACTATGATATCGAATAATGTTATACATATTTCGGGGGTCATTTCAGTAATAAAATCGCAACTATTGCACATATTGACGTTTCAAATTAAAAAACAAAGTGTTTTTCGCTTCACCCTATTGCATACACTGAAGAGCAACTGAATTAGAGACAGCTGGCGTTATGCAAATGTGGCGCTGTGGGCGTCCCTGTAAACGGAAACGACATGACGTATGCAGCGATCCGACAATATAAGGTATGATGCGACGGGAATCAGTAAGAGTAGGACGCAGTATGGGTAAGACGAAGGATATAAGCGCATTTGATCGTGGGCAAATTGTCGGGGCCCGACGAATGGGTCACTCCATCTCGAAAGTCATGCAGGCACTGGGATTTTCACGAGCCACTGTGTCACGGGTGCACCGTGAGTACATCGAATCCGGTAAAACCATCTCTGCAAGGGCCAACTGCCGTGGACAACAGCGTGTGGATGAGCGGGGTCATCGTCGGCTAGCTCGCATTGTAACAGCGGATAGACGGGCCACAGTGCAAGAAATCACTCGGTAATCACTGCTAACGGGTTATCATAAATTACGGGTTATCCCTGCTAACGTGTATCCCGTACGAGTGATAGCTCTCACAGCTCGCAGCTTTCTGCTTTGCTTTCTGTGTGACGTCATTTCGCCAGCCAATAGCAGCTCGTGTCCGAAATGGCTCAACCTAAAGAGATATCTGATCTGATCATATGTAGAGGATTTTAGGGAGTGTCTGACCCCAGGTCTTAAACAACCGTTAGAAGTAGGAAGCTAGGAGATTCGGATTAGAGTGCCCGATAGAAAAGTGACACGGAAGCGACGTAGAAAGAGGGAGGAAGATGCCCATATTTATTACCGGGGGGGGGCAATACCGGGGGCTGGACGGCTTAACGTGCCCTATAGACGCACGGTGGATATTTAGTGATTCGAGCGTTCGTACCTGCTGGGATCGAACCCGAGGTCGATCCCAGCAGGTACGAACCGAGGTCTTGTCCTGCGGCAGTCACGAACGTTGACCACTAGGCCACCCGCGGCCCACCTAAAGAGATATCTAAGAACCTTCGTCTTAAATGCATAGTTGCCTAGATCAAGTGGTGACGCATGTGATCACGTATTTTAGATATACGCTGCGTAAGTGATTTTACGTACATCGGGCATGAGGGTTTCTAATTCAGTGGCCGCTGTGTGTATCAATGGGTGTATTAAATGATTGTTTTTTTTTTTATTGGAGGCTTAACGACCACCGTGAGAAACTCTGTGGGCTATAAACTGTTGCCCCTTCCCAATTTAGGGCCACTGGTTCCAGGGAATGGAGAAAGCCAGCGAAGTAAGACAAACACAACACACATGCCTCACGGAATTCGTACCTGGACCCCTTTCGGGCGAATGATCAGAAGCCATCGCTTAGATCCCTACGCCACTCAGGCTTATTAGTATTCCTCAAATTTTGTATGAAAGCTCTTTATAGTTTTCGAGACGTTTCAAAATTTAATTTTGTTACTTTTTATGTGGAAACCAGTGTACTTTAGCAAGCTGTAAATCGACAAAAGGTTCAAACCAAGGAAAACAGAGTTTAAACTAACAGTTCTTCACGTATTTGCTTCTACGTCACACTAGATTTTTTTAACCGTACATTCTCTGCTTGACGTTGAGAAAGATCCTACCAAGCAAAAACAGGGTGGGGTGGAGGGGTGTATTTGTTTAACGAGACGTGTTACATCGCGAATTATGCCGAATTTGTCGGGTAACCCTTCTACCCGACGAAAAGAACGCCTGGCGTGTAACTGCATCTTTACGTGTGTTAATAAGCTTGGGCGGAATAAATTCCGTCGATCGTGTGGAGTGAAATAATAAATTCCCAGCTCATTTCTCGAAACAAGAGGGTTGCATTTACTGAATTTAGAAATCAAGACACACACACACACATTTTATCTCGGACGGTGAAGTGCATTTGTGTTTCCCAGTGCGCCCCTATTTTAAGTCGACAGCTTCTGTGAGAATTCTTGGATCGGTCCCAGCATATCAGACACTTGAAAGGGAGTTGATTGCTGTTGAACACGCATTTCTGCCATTGGGAATTACAAGTAGGTCATGGTGCTTTTCCAGCCTAATTGCAACATCCACATGACGGAGGGGCCACCAATTGATGAATGAGCTCGTGACAAGTGTTCCATTCGCCCCCATTGTCTTCTCGCAAATTACCTGTCACGGCTTCCTCAGATCCATTACTCTCCTCCGGTTCTGAATAAAGAGATTTCTGACTGGGGCGTCATTATTTAGAGGAAAATTTATTGTTATAATTAGCCTTTCGCGACAAAGCGACCCTTGAAATCGATGATTAGCGCTTGCTCGCTTCCCACAATCATTGGAACAAAATGAGCGTGTGTCGCCGTTGACGATCGCTAAGTAAAGATGGAATTAGAGGAGAATTTCATTGGTGGGCATTAAGACGAGCGCACGACCTCAGATTTTTACGAACATTTATGAAAATTCCTGATTCTATTAAAAAAAGTGTCAAATGGATTCGTCACAGTTTGCTTATCCCGTCATGAGGGTTCGCCAATTACGGTGTTGCTCTCCACAGATAAGGGAGGCATCACAAAACAGGAAAAGAAAGAAAAGGGAACAGAGAACTAATCCTTATTATACATTCCAATTAGAAAGCGAACGATACAAACTGATTTTCAAAGGGAGGAAAAGCTTCGTAAGGAGCAGCAATAAGGAATAATTACTTAATGGTAAATGTACACCGATGAACCATTATATTATGACCACCTACCTAATAAGCCGTAGGATTCCCTTCAGCCAGCAAAGGAGCGGTCACTCGGCAAGGCATCGATTCGACGAGGTAGCGATAGGTACCCTGGGGTATCTGGTACCATAATGCCAACATCAGGTCCTCCAGTTCCCGCATATTGGTGGTGATTTAGCGCGAACAAACTTTTCCAAATGGAACCACAAGCGTTCGATTGGGTTCATGTCAAGTGAATTTGGAAGGTCAGGACATTAACAGAAAGTAACCAGCCTGTTCCTCGAACCACTCCTTGACGATTCTGGCAGTGTGGCATGGCCTATTATCCTGTTGGTAATGGCCATCACTAGCGGGGAACACAGCTGCTATGAATGTGTGAACTTCGTCCGCAACGATGTTCAGATACCTAGCAGCTGTCAGTGATTGTGCTACTGGGATAATGGGGCTTAAAGTGTCCCAAGAAAATAAATATCGCCCATAGAATAACACAGCCGCCGCCGGTCTGTTTTCGCCCAACTGTGCATCCAGGTACCGTAACCTCCAGTTGGTAATCGTCATATCCGCGCTCGGCCATCTACGTGATGCATCAGGAATCTTGATTCGTCAGCCCAAGCCACTTTCTTCCAATTATCCATGATCCAATCTCGATGATCTTGGGCTCATTTCATGCGTTGTTGTCGATAACATGCAGTGAGCATGGAGACCCGACTGGGTCTTCGGCTACCCAGCCCCATGCGCAGAAGGATGCGACGAACTGTGTGCTGTGACACATTGCCCTGATCATCACATGTTGTAGCTGCGGGTGTTTTGTCGCACTGTTGTCCTGCGGTCGCTGTGAACAATGCGCGACAGTCTCCTCTCCCCTGTGGCATCAATGAGCCGTGGACGACACACGGCTAAATGGCGTTTCGTCGTTTTTGCCATATGTGCACCACTTTTGATACGTACTCACTACAGTGGCACGTGAACAACCCACAAGCCGCGCAGTTTCCGAGATCGTAGTCCCGAGGCACCGTGACATCACAATTTGTCCTTTTTCAAATTCCGATAAATCGGCAGCTTTTCACACTCTACTAACCAAAACCCGGTCCTCGGGTTGTATAACTTCACCTGCGCCACCGTTCGGTCTCCAGGCGCGCTCATTTATCTAGGCTGGGGTTGGTCATAATATAATGGCTCATCGGCGTATTACTTTACATTACTATTAGTCATTTTTTTAGAGGTGGGGAGGAGTTAACTCCCTCGGTGCGCAGCTGAGTGGGCTATAAGCAACGTGTCGTCGCTTTTGCGGCAAGTGCCGAAAACGTAGCTTCTGTGGGCGTTGATGTTTTGACTTTCCCTTTACCCCAGGAGTGCCCGTGCTTTTTGTGTTGTTCTCTTACCTGTGATTCCCCGAGGAAGGCTAGACATCGTATGTTTTAAAAAATTGCCCAGTCTGACTGGATACATGGTCTGTTATTTCATTACAATTCGTTTTGAGCGTACATCGTTTCGCATCTTTAGCAGCACATCTTTTGAATTCTTTCCGACATGAATAACTTATGTTTTCCTCACCACCCTTTTCCCGACGTTTCGATGCACTGGTCAGTGGTCCAGCTTGGAATTTCTCAGCGTCCTATCCGAGAGAAAGGGAAATTTATGGGTTTCGTCATTGTGCGATTGAGGAACTGGATAATGATCCAGATAGAGTCCCAAAAGAAGGCGATTAATGAGCATCTGCGCTTTCTGGGAATAACGAACGGGGGCTATTGCTCATTAGACGTCCCAGTAGAGGGGAAGGGTGTTTTACTTTGATAGTTTCTTTCCAGAGAAAAACGCCGGAGGCCGAGGGATGTAGGAGTACACCAAAGGAGGGATTCGGTGGGAACCGAGATAATGCTGATGATCAAGAGAGAATGGAAAAATAGGAAAGCGAATACTGGCAGCGCGAGAGACGGAGACCAACGTGTTAATGATAACATAGAGAATTAAGAGAAATCACGGACCTTCCTCATATCAACTGAATAAACGCTTTCCTCGCTGCAAGAACGAGTTATAACTTTAGTAAATGTTAAATCTTATTTATCTGCTCCAGTCGGGTAAAATACGGGTTAAACTCACGATGCAAACACTCCCTGCAACCGAAGCATCAACGAACCCTTCTCACAGGGCACTGAATATACCTCAGTACAAAGCCCTGTAACACATTCATAGTCAATGGAACCCAATAAGAAAAAAACTGATTTTTAGAATCAATTAAACATTTAAAAATAGAAATGGTTACTTTCTCCCACTAGCGGCTGAAAAGTATATCACGAAAAATTAACAAATTTTGCACTAAAAGTTTCTGCTATATATATAAATTTACTGTATATATAATGATATGACTTTACTATATATATAGTGATATAAACTTTTTCTAATTTAGATATAAATTTACTCTAATTTATATATGGATGAAAACATTATATAAATCTACTCTACCTAGCGGAAGAATTTTGAGTAATGGAAAGATGGAAAATATGCGAAAAGTGTTCTTCATGACATAAGGTATACTAATGAATTTTTATTTAAATATGTCTACTGGGAGCAGAGATAGCAATCAGTGATGGGAAAGAAAACAAAAGGCATGGACACTCCTAGGAAATCGCAAAGTCTGAAAGACACAAAAGGGTTGCCTTGTTTAACAATTTAACGACCATGACCCAAAAATATTTAATCACTCTAAATACCATAACGCCCGAAACTATCTGTTGGTTCACTTCTTTGTTCCATAACAACATTAGTGAGTGAGGGTGAATCCTGCTGATCTTTCATAGGTAGAGCAAATTTGAAGAAAAGGCAAGGGTAGGAAATCTGACTCACTCTAGGCTGGCGTTTCGGGCGGCTATAGCCGTTTGTATGAACGGGCGTTTTGGGCGTTTTGAGCGTTATGGCCGTTAAAGGGTTAATCTGTTAATCTGAGAAGGGTGAGTCTCAAAGTACCAACGGGCGCAAAAAGTACGTTTTCGGTATTGGCCGCAAAGACGACCACTTCCTAAGGAATCGTCTGTCCCTAATTTGTGGGCATTGGTTCCATGCAGGAAAGAGAGCCAGTGACCCCAGTTGCTTAGAGAAGAACATCGTTCGTGCCTGACTGCAACCCGTTGGCGAAGTGGCCTAAGAGCTAGCTTCTGACTATTCGCCCGAGATTAGTCCAGGTGATACATGGATGTTGTTTTTGTCTCACGGCACTGGCTCTCTCCCTTTCCTGGAACCAGTGGGAGGGCCGACTGCTTATAGCCCACTAAGTTCTCATAGTGGTCGTTTAACCCAAAAACAAACATGCCTGACTAGGAATTCGATCCTGTACCTAACCTCGGAGAAATTATTTGAATCCAGTAACTCCTAACACTCGGCCACAGAGGCGGTCCTAATCGTGTTTAGCTCTACCGTGACCTTCAAGACGAGAAGGCCATGACACTTAATTCAGTGCCGTCACATTATCCGTCAGATCAGATCTTATGTAGAGGATTTTAGGAAGGGAGTGTCTGACCCAATTTCTTAAAGAAGCCTTAGAAATAGAAATCTAGGAGATTTGGGCTAGTGTGCCCGATAGGAAAGTGGCACGGAAGCGAGGTAGAAAGGGGGAAGAAGACGCCCCTTATTTATTACTTTGGGGCCAGTACCCGGGGTCCGACGGCTTAACGTGCCCGTCCGACGCACGGCGGATATTTAGTGGTTCGAGCGTTCGTAATTGTCTGGGATCGAACCAGAGGTCTTCTCCGTAGCAATCACGAACGTTGATCACTAGGCCAACCGCGGCCTACATTGTCCGTCAGGTAAATTCATATTTACTTAAAACTTCTTTTTCAAAGAAAATAGTGGTTACAGTGAGATGTTTTAATCTTGCTCAGTTAAGTTTATTATTGAATTAAAACAGATAGAAAAGTCATGTTAATGATCCGTAATAAATAATTATTCAGCAGGTTTTAAACATCTGACAGTAACCGCTATATACTTTGAAACAAAATATTTAAATACATATGACTAACCCTGAAGCATAATGTCACCCCACTTCATTAAGTGCCATGGCCTCCTCTTCTCGTATGCCACGGTTCTACCCTGTCCAGGGAATATTGCGGAAACTAATCTGGCGCTAAAGGGAATCTGGGATAAAGACAAGATGCGTGTCGAGGCCTTTTACTAAGGTGAGACATGGGGGAAGTTCGTCGTTACCATGATATCGGAAATCCTGGGTCTGACGTGGCCGCGAAGAGTGTGGAAAAACTTTTTTTTTTTCTCTTTAGCTTGCAGAGAAAATGGTAGAAGGATGGAAAATGTTTAAATTATAACATCATACATTGAAACCTGGGTTATACATACGTTTATTTACGGGATAGCCTTTAAAAAACGTATGAATGTGAAAAACGCATAGACGAAATATCCAAATGCTAAATACTACACAGTCGAGACACATTATTCTGACCACCTTCTACTTTTGAGGTCAACAGCGCGTAGCCAATGAAAGAAGACACGTGTCGTCAGCTGACTTGGAGGGTATATAAAGTGTGCTGTAGGCATTCTAAAAACATATCACTCGTTGCCCTCATGGATAAAAGGAGTGACATATCTGATTTGCAAAAGGGGATGATTATCGGCTTTCGGGTCAAGGGTGGCAGCATTTCTGGAACAGCGCAGTTTGTGAACTGTTCGCGTACTGCTGTGGTTAAAGTGTATCGGGATTGGAGGAATAACGCCATTGCGAATGAGCGACGTGTAAACTGCGGAACAGCACGTGCCATTCATGTGAGGGGTGAATATCGGCTACGAAGGTGCGTGAGGGCCGATCGATACGCTACAGTGGAGCAAACTCACTGGCCGAACGAACCAGGGGACTACCGGAAGTGTGTTTAACACGACATTTCAGCAAACCCTGCTGCGTATGGGGCTCTGATGCAGACGGATGGTCACTACACCGATGCTAACGAAAGTGCATCGGCAGAAAAGGATTGAATTTGCACGGCAGTATCGGAATTGGACCTCCGCTGATTGGCAAAGGATTGACTTCTCCGATGAGTCACGTTTTCTGCTTCATCGAACGGATGGGTGTATAAGGCGGGAAACATCGGAGAACAAACACTCTTCATCCATTGCTGGAAGAACTTAAAGTGGTAGAGGGAAGCGTTATGGTCTGGGGAGTGTTTTCGGGGCATCCTCTGGATCCACTCACACCTGTAGAAGGCACTGTAGACCGAATTAGTTATGAATTCATCCTTGCAGACTACGTACACCCAAACATGCTGATTGTCTTCCCTGTGGTGGATGGGATTTTCCAGAACGACAATGCGCGGTGGCAGACAGCTAGAAATGTTCGAGAGTGGTTGGAAGAGCAAGACGAAGACTTGAAGTACTTCTCTGGCCCCCTAATTTCCCAGACTTAAACACAACTGCGCATATGTGGGACCACCTCGGTCGTGTTGTTTGCTCCATGGATCCACCACCACGCACTCTCCTGCAGCTGTCAGATGCACTGCAGTTAGTATGGCTCCACATGCATGTGAACACCTTCCAGCATCTTATTGAGTCACTCCCAGTCGGTCTAGCTGTTGTCCGCGCTGCATACGGCGGTTACCCGGGATATTAGCTGGTGGTCACAATGATGTGACTCGACCGTGTATTTTGGAATTTATGCTTTGAAGGAGTATAAGATATTCCTTAATAATGGTCCAGTTAAGTGGAATCCGTGGCGAAATAAAAAAAAAGCGTTGCAAAAATCATAAAGCCTATGAAAATCAAAATTTTCTTTTGATGACTCCATTTGCCTATAGAGGTCCTCATTCCAGATTAAATGAAATCCGCACAACTAAGAATCTGAGACTAGTGCTTTATTATCAAACTCGTGCATTTGAGGCTTTTTTATCTGCGGATCCTAAATGCATCCATTTGAAACCAGAATTATGAGTATTGATGATGCATTTGGGATTCTATTGTACTATGCCACGATTGGCGGAACCACAACGTTATACGTCCCAGAGAATTATCAATTTTTCAGCAGCGCATACACTACATTGGCAAAATTCACCGGACACCTAGAAAAGAAACACAACATAGCATTTATTGACATATATTTGTACGGTGTCAGTCCTCCTTTGGCCTTAATGCATTCACTGACCCTTCGAGACATGCTTTCGACAAGGTTTTGGAATACAGCGATAGGTATGCGCTTCCATTCAGTACATAATGCTGCCGCTAACTGTTGCTTAATCGTAGGCTTTGGTTCCAAACTTCTTATGCGGCGCTCTAATTCATCCCATAGGTGATCTACGGGATTAAGATCAGGGATCTGTGTTGGCCAGTCCACGCACGATACAGAATTATCGTCAAACCACGCCGTAACAGTATTTGCTTTATGGCTCGGTGCATTATCCTGCTGATACCAACAAGGCTCGGTTCCATAGTATTGCCACAAGGTTGGTAGGGCATAAGTGTCCAGAATATCGAGGTAGACATGCTGGTTAACAGGTTTGTCCCCGGTAACCAATGGGCCGGGACCATACCACGAAAAACACCCACACACGAGTACACTGCGAGCTCCAAACGTGACCGTAGGAACAGTACACTGTGGTAAATAGCGTTCCCCCGGCTGCCGCCATACCCACACACGGCCATCAGACTTATTGATCGTGTATCTGGATTCATTAGTCCATAGGACCCGTTTTCATTGGTTTACGGTCCACGATAAATGTTTTTTACACCATGCTAAACGACGAGTAGCATTCCGAGTAGAGATGAAAGGCTTATGAGCAGCCGCACGACCACGGTAATCCGTGAAATGAAATTCTCTGCAAATGGTGCGTGTACAAACCGAGGTTCCAGTATTTTTACACACCTGTACACTGAGGTCTTGTGCAGTACTCCGTCGATTAGCTGTAACGACTTTCCTGAGGCTTCGACGTCCTCTATCATTGATTTCCTTTGGTCTGCCGATACGTTTTGCTGTTTGAGGCACGCCATGTCTCTTCCACTTATTCAGTACATCCAAAGCAATTGATTTGGGTATGTTTAAACGCCTGTCGGTTTCTTTTATGGACAACCCACTTATATAACACTCAACAAATTTTTCTTTCTCAAAGTCAGATCTCTCCCGCCGCGACACTTTCACTCAACCTCACAGTGCGATATGATCGCGGTTAGCTGCAGGCTTGTTGTTATAAAATAATCCTGTATTTTTGATAATCTAAAACTCAAATTTTAACGTATAGGCGCTGAAAGCATATAAATGAATTACGTATAACCGAGGTTAAAAAAACGGGAGAAACTACTGTAAAATAAGGGGACTAACGCTAAATTATGTATAAAAGGGAAAAACGTATAACTGTGAAACGTATAACCGAGGCTCCCCTGTTATTATTGCATTTTATCTAGTTTTTAACTCTATACGTGCAATTCGGAGGATCACATTTCGTTTGCTCTGTGTGTCATAATGAAACCGCCATGGTTCATCACCTGTTATCACACCATGAAAACATTATGGAAAGTCGCCAGCAAAATGTTCAAGCAGATCGTCACACATCTCTTTCCGAATTCTCTTCATCACTTTTGTGAGGAGCCATGGTATCCAAAAAGCACAGATTTTCCCGGTATCCTAAGCGTTCTACCACTGTTGAAACACGTCAAATTTGACATGCCAAGGTGGTCCATAAGTCGGGAAGTGGTGATGTATCTGTTATCCTAAATCAGCTTCTCAATGGCTTCCTCAGTTGCGGTGGTTGTCGCATTGGTCGGTCTGCCTCGTGGTTTATCCTGAATGCTAAAATCACCGCTCTGCATCCATCGCTGCACATTACTTCGATCCATTGTTTTCTCACCATACATAGGCAACAATTGTCTGTGGATCGATGTGGCTGAGCTATCTCCAGATTTGTAGAGAAACTCTATTACCGACCGTTGACGTAATAGGGTGTCCATTTCACCATCCATCACGCTTCACCTGCAAAGAGAAGAAACAACTGTTAATGATCATTTGGAGGCTAATAGAATGAAGCCCCTACCCACCAACTTTCATGATTCAACCTTAGAAGAAAGGGGAGTTACAGGCGATTGTGCGTTACTTATTGATCGACCTTTGCATTATACAATGAAATTATTTTCTACTTTGGGCTTTTCCAGATGTCATTATTGTATTTGTTGACAAAATATTTTGAAAATTTCAATTCAGTTAAGCAATATTATGAACGTTAAAGTGTCGTCATAATTTTATTACGACTCATAAACAGCAAGTGTGTGATCCACAAAGCCGTTGTTTCTTTATGTTTTAATTTTCCTAAAGGCATTAAATTTTTACAACTTACTGAAACAATACAGAAATCGTATGTTTTTTCAAGACAGCTGTCGTTAATTTGAGTTCTTGGTTAGAAACAGGGTGAAACGGGTGGCCATTTCTCCTACATCCGAACTACTCGGACACAGTATAGTGTTAACGGGTTGTCGTATGATGGATTGCAGTTGTTATGGAGTTCGATGTTTTTGCCTTATAGCAATTTTTTTACGGATATTATGAAAGAATTACTTCACGAAAGTCTCGAGATCAATTGCATTATTGAATTACTCCTTTATTAATATTTATTTCGACCGGACATCTACACTAGAGTGGAGTGCGGAGTGCTTATACTCAAATTATGTCTAGTGAATATCGTCCTTGACGATTCTCAATGCACCGCTGGATGAACGTCTCCACAATTCGTTATCTTGAGCAATTCTCTTTCATATCACTCCGTCATGATTTAGAATTTCATCAACCTATCTCCTACCACGACTTCTGTTGTTTTTTTTATTCCTTGTTTCTTTTTTTTTTTTTTCAATCTCTTAGTATCCTGCCTAATAAGGGCAAATTTGAAGATTGTGTCGCCCTGGACAACTTTCAACCCGCAGCCTATTTTACTTCCAGTCTTTGCGCAACAATTTGTATGAAACGATACTTGGCGTAATTGCCACCTATATATCTTCCAAACGATACTGATTCCAGTAGAGACCTTTCGAATGAGGGAGAGAGAATTCTTCCGGGGGCATTTAAACAGTCTGATTGAAGAGGAGGGATGTAAAAAACATCTTATCTAAAAGCTCGAGGGAGTTCCCATTTTTCCCCGGGAAGGTTTCCCTTCTGGTCATCCCAATGATTCGATACTTCTTTCAACAATCCATGGCCTTAATTAACCTATTTGTTATGAAAAATGCTCAATATCAATGACACGCAGGAAGCCCACATTACCAATTC
This sequence comes from Macrothele yani, assembly GCA_039090855.1. Classification (NCBI taxonomy): domain Eukaryota; kingdom Metazoa; phylum Arthropoda; class Arachnida; order Araneae; family Macrothelidae; genus Macrothele; species Macrothele yani. The sequence continues at coordinate 37,010,890 of CM077026.1, read as the reverse complement.
AGCCGGATAAAACTCGTAAATGACAATTTAAAATCCCCAACACACCAACCCATCCCACTAACCTGCCAACTTGGAATTTCTTTCACTGAGCTGACGGTATAGTTTGCTCCCTCTCCATGAAGTTCTCGCCACGTCCTAACTTTTTACTATTGTATTAATTATAGTATTATTTTTTTTTGAATCTACATCTGTTCCATTCTTTTACGTTCTACCTCTTCTTTTTTTTTTCTTCTCAATACCCGAATTACAGCACTATGCTGTTTGGCATGGATACCGCAAGGTGTTTGAGAGCACCTACGTTTACAGCATACCAAGCCTTCACCAGACAGTCCTATATGTGGCTCAGATTTAACGGAAGACTTTGCTCCTGTATCCGATTTCCTAACACGCCCCATAGATTCTCAATAGGGTTCAGACCCGGGTTTTATTGTAGCCAGCGAAGATGGTGGAAGTCGCTGTCATGTTCGCTGAGCCACTGCTCAGTACATCTTGCACGATGGGCAGCAGCATTGTCTTCCATAAAGCAGACGTTGCCTGCTGGATAAAACGTCAACATTGCAGGATGGACTTGATCGACAACAATGTTGAAATACTCCTTAGAGGACCACATACAGTGGCATTGTCATTCGTGAAACAGCCCTCACCTGCTGGATAAAAAGTCAACATTGCAGGATGGACTTGATCGACAACAATGTTGAAATACTCCTTAGAGGACCACATACAGTGGCATTGTCATTCGTGAAACAGCCCTCACCTGCTGGGAAAAAGTCAGCATTGCAGGATGGACTTGATCGACAACAAAGTTCAGATACTCCTTGGAGGACCACATACAGTGGCATTGTCATTCATGAAACAGCTCTCACCTGCTGGGAAAAAAGTCAGCATTGCAGGATGGACTTGATCGACAACAAAGTTCAGATACTCCTTGGAGGACCACATACAGTAGCATTGTCATTCATGAAACAGCTCTCACCTGCTGGATAAAAAGTCAACATTGCAGGATGGGCTTGATCGACAACAAAGTTCAGATACTTCTTGGAGGACCACATGCAGTAGCATTGTCATTCATGAAACAACCCTCACCTGCTGAATAAAGAGTCAACATTGCTGGATGGACTTGATCGACAACAAAGTTCAGATACTCCTTGGAGGACTACATACAGTGGCATTGCCATTCGTGAAACAACCCTCACCTGCTGGATAAAAATTCAGCATTGCAGAATGGACTTGATCGACAATAAAGTTCAGATACTCCTTGGAGGACTACATGCAGTGGCATTGCCATTCATGAAACAACCCTCACCTGCTGGATAAAAAATTCAACATTGCAGAATCAACTTGATCGACAACAAAGTTCAGATACTCCTTAGAGGATTACATGCAGTGGCATTGCCATTCATAAAACAGCCCTCACCTGCTGGATAAAAAATCAACATTGCAGGATGGACTTGATCGGAAACAATGTTCAGATACTCCTTGGAGGACCAAATACAGTAGCATTGTCATCCATGAAACAGCCCTCACCTGCTGGATAAAAAGTCAACATTGCAGGATGGACTTGATCGACAACAATGTTCAGATAATCCATGGGGACACACGACCTCCCAGTAACATCGGGAGACTTTTCCCATACTAACAGAACATGCCCCCTCCACTTTTCTCCAGAACTCTAAGTTATGTTTACAAGGCAAGCTGGATTCATTGTTTCATAGGGCTCCAGTCAAACTCTCTGCTACTCTCAGTACAGGACAAGGTGTACATTTTTTTGTACTTTTTCCCAGTCTTCCAGGGTCCAGTCACGGTGTTCTTCAAACCACTGTAGACGAACTTTCTTGTTTTTCGCAGAAATCAATGGTTTTCGTATAGCCATGCGACTTCCAATACCGAGCTTTTTCAATTCTCTGCGCATAGTTCGCTGATATATGTGTCTCGAACAGCCGTCATTGAATACATCAGTCAATTGCTGCACACAGGAAGTTCCGTTTCTCCGTAAAAATCTTCTCAGACGCCGGCGATCTCGTTCCTGACGGATTGTCGTCGTGCCACAGTTACCCTTCTTTGACAACGGTTATTTTCCCCCTGAATAAAGTCCTGGGATATCTCACCTTTTGATAAACCAGCCAGCCCTGTTGTTTTTATAATCGTCGCTCTAGCCAGATAGGCACCCACGATAAACCCTTTACCGAACTGCGAAAGATCCTTTGATTTCCCCATCAACACTAATGACGAGCAGCAGTCTAAAATAGTTGCCTAGATTACGTGTGACGCGCGTGAACGCGTATTTTGCATATGCTTTACGTAAGTGAACTTTACATGTATCTGTATTAAGGTTTCGAATCCACACTGGACAAAAAATTAGTCACCCCTGTCAGAACTTACCTAATAACAGGTGACTGCGCTTCTTGTCTTGATAACAGCATGAATCCCGTGTGGTAGAGACTCCACGAAGTTGTGGATGTATTGAACATCGATTTGCATCCACTCGTGCGTCAATTGGTCCCAACGTTCCGCCAGAGGACGTGGGTGTCTATTCCGGCGTTTCACTTTCTGTTCCAAATTATCCCACAGATTTTCGATAGGATTTAAATCTGGGGATTTGGTGGAGCAGTCGAAGTCGTGCCACTCAGACGCAGTTTTAGTCCTGTGCACATGGCAAGTGTCGTCTTGAAAGACAAGAATGGCAATGTGATGCTACTCCTGGAGATGAAGGGCAAAAGGGCAACACTTCGTCATTCAGAATGCAGATGTGCGCATGCTGGTTCAAATTCATCGTCACTACAACGAGATGGCCTATTTCGTGGTACGAAAAACATCCCCAAAACATCACAGAAACCTCTCCAGCTTGAACAACATCTTCGACACAATCAGAATTAAAGGCTTCATTGGGCCTGCGATGCACTCGTCGCCTCCCATCATTGGAGTACAAACAAAAAATGAGACTCACCAGACCAAATTACTCGTTTCCAATCCTCCACAGTAAAGTTCTGTTGCCTCTGAGCCCATGGATAACGTGCGACTTGCTGTTAAAACAGGCCTTTTTCGTGGTACTCTGCTCCAGATGTCCATCGCATGCAGTTCTCGTTGCAATATCCTTTCAGAAATTGGTTGGAGAATCATCATCATCATTGTCAACCAATATCAATACACTGCTGGACGAAGGTCTCCCCAAATTTCCTCCACAACGGTCTGTCTTTTGCCAGTTTCCTCCACAACGGTCTGCCATGTGCCAGTCTCCTCCATGTCACTCCCGCATACTTTCGAATTTCATCCACCCATCTTCCATGAGGTCTTCTTCTGGGTCTTTTCCTGTTCCTTGGAATCCAATCTAAAATTTCGGCTGTCCATCAATGGTCTGTCCTTCTGGCAGTATATCCTGCCAGAAGGATAGACTATCTTGTCATTTTTCGGATCCACGAGTTCCTCTTCTTATCTCTCCTGGTTACACCAAGCATGCACCTCTCCATGCTGCTTTGAGTTGTCTGCAGTCTTTGTATGTCTCTTTTAGTTAAGGTCCACGTCTCTGCACCATACTTAAACACTGGAAGGATGCATTGATCAAACACTTTTCTTTTAAGACATAAAGGCATATTGCTCTTGAAAATTATGCTGTTTCTTCCAAAAGCTTTCCAGGCAAGTTTTGTACGCCGATTAATTTCTTCATTAATGTGACCCTCACTTGATATCTGCTGTCCAAGATAAACGTACGTGTCTGTTATTTCCAGCTTTTCTCCATCAATCGATAAATCTTCATTTCTTGTAAAAGCATTGAACATTACTTTTGTCTTCTGAAAGTTCATTTTTAATCCCACTTCTTTACTCTTGTCAGCAAGTTCCTGGATCATACTCTGCAGCTCTGATGGGGTAGTTGCAAAAATGACTACGCCATCAGCAAACGAAGGTGGGTTAGGTAATCTCCATTAATCTTTATCCCTTTGTTTTCCCATTTCAGTGATTGAAAGACATTTTCCAATGTGGCATTAAAGAGCTTCGGAGATAAATAATTGCTTGTAGTGAAATATACATGCCAAATAAAGGCTTATTGTACACTGAAACAACAGGTTACTCTAGAACTATGCCCGATAGCACAATTTAGCAAGTAGATTTGTAATCAGCTTGACAATGTCCTTTCAGAATTGGTTGGAGTATACACACACACATATATATATATAAATATATACTCCAACACCATATGTCCGAAGTTGGAGTATATATATATGTATACTCCAACCAATTCTGAAAGGACATTGTCAAGCTGATTACAAATCTACTTGTTAAATTGTGCTATCGGGCATAGTTCTAGAGTAACCTGTTGTTTCAGTGTACAATAAGCCTTTATTTAGCATGTACATTTCGCTACAAGCAATTATTTACAATTACCTTAAAAAGTAATTATTTTAGATTTTCTTCTGTACTTTGCTTGTACTACATCCCCTTTAAGAATTCAACAGCAATCACCTAGCATTTTAGGGCTCCACTTTCCTTCATAGTGGTTTTCTATGGTACATATGTCCTGATGAAAACGTTCCTTGTGCTCATTGCTTACAGCTCCTAAGTTCTGTGGGGAAAAGTCCAGATACGAGTGAAGGAAATGTATTTTAAGGGACATATTGCATCCCATGGCCTTATAGTTTTCTAGAAGCTCAGTAACAAGTTCTTTATAATTTTCTGCTTTCCGGTTACTTAAAACGTTCAGTACCACATCTTTAAAGGACTTCCATGCAGCAGCTTCAGTCTTATTCAAAGTGACTTCAAATGCAAGATCACGCATAAGTTTCCTTATTTGTGGACTAATAAAAATCCTTTGTTTAATTTTGGCTTCAGATCATTTGGGGAACTTGTTCTTTAGAAAACGAAAGGCTTCTACGTCTTTATTCAATGTCTTTACAATTTTTTTATCAAGCCCAGTTTGACGTGAAGCGGTGGTAAGTACACATTCTGAGGACTTACTAAAGGCTCAGCAACAGCATTTTAAGGACTCTTTTTTAGGGCAGGTCTTTTTAATGTAATGAGAATTTCTGTCCGTACTGTTCCATTCACAGAGGCAGCAGCAGTATTTTGTGTATCCAAATTGTAGACCAAGGAGTAAAGCTACCAGTTCAAGATCACCACAAATATGCCATGAGTGTTTTTTGTATGCTGTACTTTGAAGCAACAGTTTCATATTTGCATATGTTTCTTTCATGTATGCAGCATATGCTTCTTTCATGTATGCAGCATATGCAACAGGCACTGACGGATATATGTTTCCGTTATGAAGGACAGCTTTTAAGCATATTTTTGAGGAATCTATAAAAAGTCTCCATTCTTCAGGTTTGTGTTGCTGTTCTAAGGCTTCAAACAATAAGTATAAATCATTGCAGTACACAAGATCACCACTCTTCAAAAATAAGTGTTCAAACTCTTGCTGTCGTCGACGAAAATTACATACTTTTGTACTTGGTTGTAAAAGATTCCATTTCTTCAATCTTGAAGCCAATATTTCGGCCTGACGTTTTGCTAAATGAAGGTCATGAACCAGATCATTTAATTCTTCCTGACTTAAAAGGTAAGGCACAGAATCTTCCGAGAAATCAGGATCTTGTTGTATTTTAATATCTTCTTTGCTGTGAACATTTATTTCGTCAGTATCACTATCATCTAAACTCCACGACTGTGGAGGTACAGGAACAGAAAGATCTGTACCATGAGGAACAGGTCTTATGGCTGAAGGAATACTGGGATACTGAATCGTGTCTTTGGTCTTAGCTGTAATTCCAGATATCTTAGTGATGCAGAAGTAACAGTCTGTTGAGTGGTCTTTCGGTTCTCTCCAAACCATTGGTACCGCAAATGGCATTTGACGTGCTCTCTTCAAATAGCCAGTCAACAAAATCACACATGAATTACAACAAATGTGAGGCGCTCAAGATTTATCTTCATTACCCATTTTGCATAGGAAATAAAGTTCATAAGATTTTCTAATCAACGTTGCGAAATATCGCTTTTGAGACTTTAAAGTATGTAACATACCAGGAGATGTGACGTACCTGCCCGAAGGACGCACACGACATAAAGGCAGATAGGAATCAGAATAAAACGTCTGCGTAGCTCAATTGGTAGAGTGACTTGTTCCGGAATGAGGGGATCCGGGTTCGAATCCTGGCGTGGACAGAAATGACGGAGAAATTAACTTCGTTATAAGTAAATTGTCCACAAATGTAGCAGAAACTGTTTGGATGGTTCACACAAGTGCGCGGCATTATTTAACGTACACTTTGCACAATCCACGCTACTTTTTAAAACCACGAGAAAATGCACGTCATTCTACACCGATTAAATGCATTCGAATGACAAAAATTCTGCTTTGTTCCCCCTTTCGAGAAGGAATTGCACAACAGGAAGTAATGGCGCCAGTATGTCTACTCTCATAGATACAGCTATCCTGACTGCAGACAGATGTCTCCGTTGGGAAACATAGGGAAATTCCTTTAAGTAACACAGCATTCACCCCAACAGAGAGTTCCATTAAAAGAAATTGGAGGATAGTGGAGCAATTGTGACATCTTATTTGGTTTCAGCGCTCGTAAATACATACAAACCCGTTAAAGTTTTCTTTGTAACAAAACCATTGTTTTTTAGTGTAATGTTCTATCAACTCAAAGGTCGTAATCATTAAAATAGCAAATACTTTTACGAATGAAGATAAATTATGTACAGCCACAAAGCGAAAAATCCAAAATCTTTTTATACCCAGGAATGCCAGGTCACGGTTGCTGTGAGGAGCGTGTGTAGCAAAGAACATGACTCATTACGAATAACTGTGAAACCTTTTAACACTTCCACGCACTTTAAATTTTTTTCCCCACTGAAGACACGAAACAATTAAAAAATTAAAATCGCCGTGTAATGATAATTATAAAGGATAGCAATTTCCATAAAATGCTTGTTAAGCAAAACTGATTAAATGTGAGACTTCCTTTTCTTTTAATCTTTCTTTGGAATTTTTTTTCAAGAAAAAAAAAAAAGAGAAGAACGAAATACACTTTTTAGAAATAAATGGATCTTTAAACAACGCTCCATAAATATTTAAGCAGCTTCTTAAGCATCTTGCTTTATTTTTCATGCACGGTTTTGTTATTTCGCGAGAAGCTTATAAAACAAGAGAAATAATAATTAGAAACGTCTCGCTTTGTACGTCCAAAAGTGACAGCAATGCCAGATACCCGTTGAAAATCGGAACGCAGAACAGACAGCTATATCATTAGATATCGTAGGGAGTTAATAGCATTGAAGATGGAGTAAGAACAACGACTTGTTTTGAATGTGTTTTGTTACGTATATATCAATGACAATGAGCCGGCAGCGTTAAATGCTTTATTAAGTTGACAGTTTCAGCCGCAGAGGGGATCAGAATTACGGTGTCGTGAGCGACATTACAGGGAGAATAAAAACGCATGAATTAGTTCTTATCGAAATTTCCACATTCTAGCATTTCGAATGAGCTGCAAATAAGATCCTTTCATTTCTTCTGCTCCGATCACTGTGAAACTTTGTTTTATCATAATGAATAACAGAGCACTTTGCGAAGAAAAGGGACTAGCTGCACCTGTACATTTTAAAATTTTCCAAGCCAGAGAGAGACTCGTTCGATATTAAGTTCTTATTTTCACATTTATAATTTATTAATGCTCAGAGCGGAGGTTTGGTAGTGCTTCTCGCATATGTGTATTATTTTTTCTTTAAGGAATGGTGCAGCCAAATAAAAATTTATGCGCGTTTAGAAATCCGTATTGTTCTGAATGTCCTAAGGGGGCTTGCGCTGTTTTGTTAAAACTGCAATGCTTATTTGATTTAAGGAAACGAGATAAGTACGAAAATAAGTTGACATATCTCACACAGCAATTTAGGGGGAAATATTTATAAGTAATGTACGAATGGAATAAGAACAGTAAAAATATTTTTATTTTTCCCTGTTATCTGTCAAATCATCACAGCTTTCTCCAATATGATGCCGCACAAACTATGTTTCTGCCTGCCTCTTTCTTCGAGAAAATATCTTCCTTCTTATTAAACGTTTGGATGCCCATACTTTTTTGTTTCAGTTGAAGCCCAAGCAGAGGTTTAAATTTAAATGGTTCAGATAAGACAATAAATAAGAGTATATAAAATTTTCAAACACTAAGCAGTCGATTTTTTTTGCATCCTCTAAATGCTGTGACGTTTTGTGAAATGCTTGTTTTCATATGTGTACGATAATTAAGCGAATACAGGAGGGCGTAAAACTGCTTTGCGAATTTCCACTGCCTTTAATTCCATTCTGCCACGCAATAAGGTAAACCAGAATTTTGTAGATGCAGAATTAAATGAAAAGCTGGATCTTCAATTATTTCACATACTTCGTCATACACACTTATTGCAACGTAATCTTCCATTTCATGCAAAATGGTTAACTAATAAATTAGTTTCCCTCCTAATGGTAGCGGAATGGAAACGGGTACGATCTACTAATCTTCAGAGGTAAACAATAAACACATTCCGTGGCACTCAGCGTCGCAAACCACTTCGTAGCTAAAAGCCTTTTTGTAAATCAAATTTTAAAGCATTTTTCTTCTTTTCGGGGTAAATTTCTTTGTGGTTTGCATTCGTTTAGTTCCTTCACAGATATTTGCAGCCCATGAAAATTTCCTCAGGGGCTGTTGTGAAATGTTATTTGAAATTACAAGTGTGTATGTGTCACATTTTCTTAAAACCAGCTTGCAGCTAATATTTCTGAGACTAGATATAACTATGTGAAACAATTTCGAGAATATATCTCACGTTAAAAAAATTATGCAGTGTTAAAAATTCATAATTTCGCATTCAGTACTAATACAATTTGTTAAATGCTTTAGCTTCTGAAAATTAAACGTTATCTTATGCATCATAGTGTGATAACAAATAAAATCTCACAACGGAGACAACGTGTGTTCTTTTTAATCTCCAACATATTCAGAAAACCAGGATTTTTTAACAGTGCTTTAATATGTATAATGAACTTTCGTTCTGTAGGAAAACAGAAAGGTTTTGCGTTTCCCTGAAAATCTAAGCGCTGTTGAAATTTTTAGATAGTACCAAAATTTCGAGCTTCTGTAAAATGATTTTTAATAGAAAATAGCCGGAAGATGGTAAAAAACAATTATGCAGAGGGTGAGGCGAAAGTTTTGCAATATTTGAATCACTTTATGTCTTCATACGTACCTTTACGACGAAAGCTGACCAGCATTCAAAGTATAGGCCATCGTGTTGCACCATTTTTAGCCATCTGTCTGCCGTTTCTTCGATTCTACAGAGGGTGAGTCGAAAGTTTTGCAATATTTGGATCACTTTATGTCTTCATACGTACCTTTACGACGAAAGCTGACCAGCATTTAAAGTATAGGCCATCGTGTTGCACCATTTTTAGCCATCTGTCTGCCGTTTCTTCGATTCTACAGAGGGTGAGTCGAAAGTTTTGAAATATTTGGATCACTTTATGTCTTCATACGTACCTATACGACGAAAGCTGACCAGCATTTAAAGTATAGGCCATCGTGTTGCACCATTTTTAGCCATCTGTCTGCCGTTTCTTCGATTCTACAGAGGGTGAGTCGAAAGTTTTGAAATATTTGGATCACTTTATGTCTTCATACGTACCTTTACGACGAAAGCTGACCAGCATTTAAAGTATAGGCCATCGTGTTACACCATTTTGAGCCATCTGTCTGCCGTTTCTTCGATTCTTCAGAGGGTGAGTCGAAAGTTTTGAAATATTTGGATCACTTTATGTCTTCATACGTACCTTTACGACGAAAGCTGACCAGCATTTAAAGTATAGGCCATCGTGTTACACCATTTTGAGCCATCAGTCTGCCGTTTCTTCGATTCTACAGAGGGTGAGTCGAAAGTTTTGCAATATTTGGATCACTTTATGTCTTCATACGTACCTTTACGACGAAATCTGACTAGCATTCAAAGTATAGGCCATTGCGTTGCACCGTCTTTAGCCATCTGTCTGCCAGTTCTTCGATTCTACAGAGGGTGAGTCGACACTTTTGCAATATTTGGATCACTTTATGTCTTCATACGTAACTTTACGACGAAAGCTGACTGGCATTCAAAGTATAGGCCATCGTGTTGCACCTTCTTTAGTCATCTGTCTGCCAGTTCTTCGATTCCGCGGCGGTACCAGTTCTTGTCCTTCGAGGCGAAGAACTTCTTCACCCCAGCTACCACCTCCTTCTCGTTGTTGAAGTACCACCTGCGAAGGAAGTGGGCCATTGACCGAAACAAGTAATAATCCGACGGGGCAAGGTCCGGATTATATGCTCGGTGTGGCATCAGTTCGATGCCCTAAAGTTCCTGAGTTTTGCCCGGATCGTTCGCGCTGTATGAGGCCAAGCGTTGTCCTGCTGTAGGAGAGCGCACTTTCTGTTCATCAGTACCGAACACTTCTCCTCCAAAACGGCATATATACACTCCAGCTGTTCAGAATAGAGACTGACGTTTATGGTCCGACCGTCTGGAACAAATTCGATATAATCCGGACCGTAGTGGATTATCCCCTTGAAATTCTACCAGGCGCAGAGCATCACCTTGTGCTCGAAGCGCCAACGTTTGGCAACAGGTTCTGGAAGTTGGCCCGGGCTCAACCACTGCCGTTGTGTGTTTGGATTACGAAAATAAACCCACTTTTCGTCGCACGTAACAATTATCTTGATAAAACCTACATAGCGCGGGTTTTCTAGGAGTTTCGTGCAGACTTCCACTCGGCGGTTTGCTTTAGCTGGCGTCAGTTCGTGAGGGGCAATACGGCAGCACCTGTAGACCTTGCCGAAGTCCTGAAGGTGTGGTCTGTGATATGCCCTGCTAGCCTGATAATCCCCGAGTGCTGGTTGTCGGATTTGCTTCTACTGCCTGGCGCGCGGCCACCGAATCCACGGTTTGAGGCCTACTTGCCCTTGGCTAAACGTCGAGGTTTCTGTCACCTGAGCAAAATTTCTTGAACCATCTGATTGCTGTGTTGTGATCACGGAGCCTTCCCTTTTTGCATGACAAATGTTTCGTGTTGCTGGAGAAGCGTTATGGCCGAGTTCAAACTCGTAAAGCGAAAGTTCCGTAATTAGCCGGTTGTGGGTGTTCATCTTTTAGACGCTCCAACCACAGACAGAAGGACGACATGCAATGCTGTTCACAGCAACGACTACCACTTGATATACCTTTCGACTGACTGCAGTGTGCGACTTGAACTAATTTAAACATGTCACACACCCGCCGCAGAACATGCGTTTATGGAAACATTGAAAAATTTTCGATTCACCCTCTGTAAATATCCGTACAAGGCCTGATCAAAAAAGTATCCAGACTGGAATTATTAAAAAACAAGTAGAAGACTTACAGATTTAAAACTTACAAGGTGTGATCGAAAAGTATTCAAACTGGATTTATAGGAAAACAAGTACAAAACTCACAGATTTGAAGCTTACAAAGTGTGATTAAAAAGTATCTAGACTGGGTATATTAGAAAACAAATACACAGTTTACAGATTTGAAACATACAAGGTGTGGTCAAAAAGTATCCAGATTGAAAAACAAGAACAAGACTTACAGAATTGAAAACTTACAAGGTGTAATCAAAAAGTATCCAGACTGGATTTGTAAAAAAAAAAAACAAGTATAAGACTTACAGATTTGAAACTTACAAGGTGTGATCAAAAAGTATCCAGACTGGATTTGTTAAAAAACAAGAACAAGACTTACAGATTTGAAAACCTACTAGGTGTGATCAAAAAAGTATCCAGACTGGATTTGTTAAAAAACAGGAACAAGACTTACAGATTTAAAACTTACAAGGTGTGATCGTAAAGTATTCAAACTGGATTTATAGGAAAACAAGTACAAGACTCACAGATTTGAAGCTTACAAAGTGTGATTAAAAAGTATCCAGACTGGGTATTTTAGAAAACAAATACACAGTTTACAGATTTGAAACATACAAGGTGTGGTCAAAAAGTATCCAGACTGAAAAACAAGAACAAGACTTACAGAATTGAATACTTACAAGGTGTGATCAAAAAGTATCCAGACTGGATTTGTAAAAAAAAAGAACAAGTATAAGACTTACAGATTTGAAACTTACAAGGTGTGATCAAAAAGTATCCAGATTGGATTTAATAAAAAACAAGAACAAGACTTACAGATTTGAAAATTTACAAGGTGTGATCAAAAAGTATCCTGACTGGAATCCAAAAACAAATACAAGACTTGCAGATTTGAAACTTTCAAGATGTGATCAAAAAGTATCCAGATTGGATTTATTAAAAAACAAGAACAAGACTTACAGATTTGAAAACTTACAAGGTGTGATAAGAAAGTATCCAGACTGGATTTGTTAAAAAACAAGAACAAGACTTACAGATTTGAAAACTTACAAGGTCTGATCAAAAAGTGTCCAGATTGGATTTGTCAAAAAACAAGTGTAAGACTTACAGATTTGAAAACTTACAAGGTGTGATCAAAAAGTATCCTGACGGGAATCCAAAAACAAGTACAAGACTTGCAGATTTGAAGCTTTCAAGATGTGATCAAAAAGTATCCAGATTGGATTTATTAAAATACAAGAACAAGACTTACAGATTTGAAAACTTACAAGGTGTGATAAAAAAGTATCCAGACTGGGTTTGTTAAAAAAACAAGTACAGGACTTACAGGTTTGGAACTTACAAGATGTGATCAAAAAGTGTCCAGGCTGTATTTATTGGAAAACAAGTATAAGACTTACCGATTTAAAACTTACAAGGTGTGATCGAAAAGTATTCAAACTGGATTTATTGGAAAAGTAGTACAAGATTTGAAGCTTACAAAGTGTGATTAAAAAGTATCCAGACTGGGTATATTAGAAGAAAACAAATACACAGTTTACAGATTTGAAACATACAAGGTGTGATCAAAAGGTATCCAGATTGAAAAACAAGAACAAGACTTACAGAACTGAAAACTTACAAGGTGTGATCAAAAAGTATCCAGACTGGATTTGTAAAAAAAACAACAAGTATAAGACTTACAGATTTGAAACTTACAAGGTGTGATCAAAAAGTATCCAGACTGGATTTGCAAAAAAAAAGTATAAGACTTACAGATTTGAAACTTACAAGGTGTGATAAAAAAATATCCAGACTGGATTTGTTAAAAAAAAAACAAGTATAAGACTTACAGATTTGAAACTTACAAGGTGTGATGAAAAAGTATCCAGATTGGATTTAATAAAAAACAAGAACAAGACTTACAGATTTGAAAATTTACAAGGTGTGATCAAAAAGGTATCCAGACTGGATTTGTAAAAAAAAACAAGTATAAGACTTACAGACTTGAAACTTACAAGGTGTGATCAAAAAGTATCCTGACTGGAATCCAAAAACAAATACAAGACTTGCAGATTTGAAACTTTCAAGATGTGATCAAAAAGTATCCAGATTGGATTTATTAAAAAACAAGAACAAGACTTACAGATTTGAAAACTTACAAGGTGTGATAAAAAAGTATCCAGACTGGATTTGTTAAAAAAACAAGTACAAGACTTACAGATTTGGAACTTACAAGATGTGATCAAAAAGTGCCCAGGCTGTATTTATTGGAAAACAAGTATAAGACTTGCAGATTTGAAACTTACAAGGCGTGATCAAAAAAGTATCTACTGGATTTATTTAACAAGTACAAGACTTACAGATTTGAGACGTGACAGTCTTCGAAGTAGTTGCCTTCTGGAGCCACACACCGAGTTCAGCGCTGTTTCCACTGTTCGAAACATTTTTGAAGTCATCTTTTGAAATATCAAACAGATGCTTCTTTGCATTCTGTTGTATCTCCCAATTATTATTTAAATCTTTTCCTTTCAAATGATATTTGATTTTTGGGAACAGAAAAAAAGTAGCAGAGAGTGAGGTCTAGCGTGTAGGGGGGCTGTCGGATCTGTGTAATGCGGTGCTTAGCAATAAACTGCTGCACAAGTTGCAATGCATGGACAGGCATTGTCATGGTGGAGTTCCACTCTCACGCAATGCCGGCTCTTTTGCAACGAACTGCGTCACTCAAACGCAGCAAAGCTTGACAGTTGTACTCCGTTTTGATTGCCTGTTCTGATGGAGCGTATTCATGATGCACAATTCCCTCATGGTTGAAAAAAAAAGCGGTCAGACACTTCTGCGGCTCTGTCGTTCTTTTGGACAATTTGGGGTTTTCCACTGTGGAGACTGGGCCTTAGTTTGAAGGTAATAAACATATATCCACAATTCATCACCATTCATCATAGTTTTAAAAACCCGTTTTTGTTGTTTTCGACGCACTCAAGCAGGTCACTAGCAGCTGAAACACGAGCATGTTTTTGCTCAGCTGAAAGCAATTTTAGCACAAATTTGGCTGAGACGCATCTCATACCTAAATGTTCGAAAAAATCGATTGAACTGAATCGATTTTTTCTAAAGATTTAGGTATGAGACGTGATTTGGCGATTTTCCCCACTGAGCTGTGTTCATAAGTTCGACGTTGTTTTCAGTTTTGCTGGTTGCGGGCCGCCAAGACCGTTCATCGCTTTTCACGACCATCTTTAAAACGTTTATGCCACTCATAAACTTGTGCATGACTCATGCAATTCTCACCATAGACTTTTCTGTAACGTTACGTATGTTAACACTCAAGAGACGCATATATTAAACCCGCTTACTTTTGTCGCGTAGTAAGCCCAAAGATTCGCCAAGCTTTCGCACTCCACTGGGAGGCTTTTTCAGGACAATGGTAGACATAAAAACGAAGGTAGTTGGAGCACGTAAGGAACAAAAAAGATAGTTGAAAATAACGTGGGAGACATCACGAGCATATTACACGAATTGTAATATGCTACGCTATACCTTTGGTATATCCTGACAAAACGGAAAATATATACACTATATTAATAAAAGTCACCAGACACCCTTTCAAAAGCAAAATGAATGGATCCGCTGATTTGTTAAGATGCGCGGTACAGCTGCAAACGGTATAAAAACAAGCCTGCAGCTGACCAGGAAAATATCGCACCCTGAGGTTGAGTGAAAATGTCGCTGCGGGAGAGAACTGACTTTGAGAAAGGAAAAATTGTTGGGT
This sequence comes from Macrothele yani, assembly GCA_039090855.1. Lineage (NCBI taxonomy): Eukaryota > Metazoa > Arthropoda > Arachnida > Araneae > Macrothelidae > Macrothele > Macrothele yani. The sequence goes on along the minus strand of CM077026.1, from coordinate 36,995,761 downwards.
GTTATATTAGTTGGATGTCCATAAGAGAAACCGAGAGGCGTTTAAACATACCCAAGTCAACTGTTTTGGATGTACTGAATAAGTGGGAAACACATGGCGTGGCTGAAGCAGCAAAACGTACCGGCAGACCAAAGAAAATCAGCGATAGAGGACGTCGAAGCCTCAGGAGAGTCGTTACAGCTAATCGACGGAGTACTAGACAAGACCTCAGTGTACAGGTGAGTAAAAATGCTGGAACCTCGGTATGTACACGTACCATTCGCAGAGAACTTCATTTCACGGGTTACCGTCGGTCGCGCGGCTGCTCATAAGCCTTTCACCTCCACTCGGGATGCTACTCGTCGTTTAGCATGGTATAAAGAACATACATTTATCATGGACTTTAGATCAATGGAAACGTGTCCTATGGACTAATGAATCCAGATACACGATCCATCAGTCTGATGGCTGTGTGTGGGTATGGCGGCAGCCGCGGGAATGCTATTTACCACAGTGTACTGTTCCTACGGTCAAGTTTGGAGCCGGAAGTGTGCTTGTGTGGAAGGGTTTTTCGTTGTATAATACCGGCTTATTGGTTATCGTGGACAAACCTGTTAACTAGCACGTCTACCTCGATATTCTGGACAATTATGCCCTACCAACTCTCTGGCAATACTATGGAACCGAGCCTTGTTGGTGCCAGCTGGATAATGCACCGAGCCATAAACAAGGACTCTTACGGCATGGTGTGACGATAATTCCGTATCGTGTGTGGACTGGCCAGCACAGAGCCCTGATCTTAATCCCATAGAACACCTACGGGATGAATTAGAACGCCGCATTAGAAGTTTGGAACCAAGGCCTACTACTAAGCAACAGATAGCGGTAGCATTATGTACCGAAAAAAAGCGCATACCTATCGCTGTGTTCCAAAACCTTGTCGAAAGTATGTCTCGAAGGGTCAGTGCATGCATTAAGGCCAAAGGAAGACAGACACCGTACTAATGTATGCCAATAAATGCTATGTTGTATTTCTCTTCTAAGTGTCCGGCGACTTTTTTCAATATAGTGTATATCGGAATGACAAAGTGATCCTAGGACACTAGATGTAAAAAGCATGTGCGAAGTTCCAACTAGGACATGCAGAATACAGCCCTCGCCAGAGAAGTCATGCATTCATTCGGCAGCTCCTCTATGGAATAGTATTGGAAGAATTGCCCCATGCACGAACTTTAAAGAGACTGCCTTCAGGGAAACAGTCGAAATCCCATCCAGAAACCTAGCGTGCAATGATATAGTTTCTAGTGAACTACCAAGAGCTTGACATGCGTTATTAAAAGATGGAAACACATGGCTACACACCGTATAATTGCGTGATAAAAAATTCGTGTAATATGCTCATGATGTCTCCCACGTTATTTTTAAAAATCATCTGTGTTCGTTACGTGTTCCAATTCCCTGCCTTTTGATGTCTACCATTGCCTTGAAAAACCCTCCCAGTAGAGTGCGAAAGCTTGGCAAATCATGTGCGTCTCTTGAGTGTTCACAGTGTTTTGTATTTATAATTGCATTTACGTATGTGACTTTGCAATGTTCGTCAAGTTTTCGACATAATCTGATGCCAATTTGTTGATCAATATTTTGAGACGTGACTGATGCGAGGAACAGCTTTACAGATATTACTTTCTTGGCCATTCTGAGCTCTGTTTATTCTTTATTTTGTAATTTTCAGTAGCTCTAACGCTCATCTTTCGCAGTCTCTTCGTGTCTCTCCTTATTCTTTGAATGTCCTTTATTCTTTCAATGTCCATTGCGCTATCTGCCTTTTCCATCACAACCATCATATACACTGAAGAGCAATTGAATTAGAAATACCTGTCTAGTAACGTGTAGCACCACCTTTCGCCCTGATAACGGCGGCGATTCGTCTCGACATGGACTCGACAAGACACCGGAAGCTTTGGGAAGCCATACGGATCCACGACCCCTGAACAAACTCCCACAGTTCACGAAGATTTGATGGAGGGGGTGGGGTCAGAGCCTTGAACATCTCTTCTCTCGATGGCATCCCAGATGTGCTCGATGGGATTGAGGTCAGGTGAACTAGCTGGACAAGGAAGCGAGATCATGTCGGTGGAGTGTTCATCCAACCATTCGGATACAAATAGGGAGCGATGGCACGGTGTATTGTCTTGTTGCAGGATGAGGTCCCCAGTGGGATGTTGAAGACGCACAAACGGGAGCAAATGGTCGTCCAGGATATCCCGGTAACGTTGACCTGTGAGGGACGATGTCACACGTACCAGGGGTCCCATTTCAATCCACGTAAACAGTCCCCGGAGGAGAATGCCGCCCCCACCAGCTTGAAGAGTACCCTGCTGGCAAGAAGGATCCATCGCTTCAAATGGTTTGCGTCGTACTCATATCCTGCCATCCGCATGTACCAACGTGAATCTCGACTCATCAGTCCAGGCAACATTTTGGCACATGTCCAGGGTCCAGTGGCGATGTGCCCGCGCCCATACTAGTATTTGCACCCTGTGATGTGCAGTCAGCAGCGGTACCCTCGCGGGACGATGACTTCTGTGCCCCATAGCGAGGAGATGGTTCTGGATAGTGTGGCTGCTTAGACGTTTTTGTGCACCAGCGTTAAATTGCCGAGTGATTTCTTGCACTGTGACCCGTCTATCCACTGGTACAATGCGAGTTAGCAGACGATGACCCCTCTCATTCACACGCTGTTGTCCACGGCAGTTGGCCCTTGCAGGGATGGCTTTACCGGATTCGATGTACTCACGGTGCGCCCGTGACACAGTGGCTCGTGAAAATCCCAGTGCCTGCTCGACTTCCGGGATGGAGTGACGCATTCGTCGGGCCTGGACAATTTGCCCACGATCAAATGCGCTTATATCCTCCGTCTTACCCATACTGCGTCCGACTCTTACTGATTCCCGTCGCATCACTCCTTATATTGTCGGATCACTGCATACGTCATGTCGTTTCCGTTTACAGGGCCGCCCACAGCGCCACATTTGCATAACGCCAGCTGTCTCTAATTCAGTTGCTCTTCAGTGTAAGTGCTCCTTGTTTGTGTACTAATAATTAATTGAAGCATGCTTTCAAGAAGACAGATGCAATGAACGTAGAGTACATCTTGTGACAGGAAATAACAATTTGTTTTTGACTGCAAAGAAATTCTGAACAACTAAATTCTACGAACTGTACCACTTTTTTTTTCTTCTGTACATAATCAGCACAGTTTCTTTAAGGAAATTCAGCGTGATATACACTGCTCAAAACGATTAGGGGACATCTTGGTTTTGATATGAACTACTGACATCAACTGTTTCTATGCTAAGAGAAATGAAACAAAATTGAGTAGAATGAAACTTTTGCACAATTACAAACACCTGAGTACGCAACATGTTTTGTGTGACGTTAAAAAGGGCGTGTTTCCGTTAGCGAATGAAAAATGACATGCATCGTACAATCATTTAGTCCAGGATAAAAGCGACTCACATGCTTTGAATGTGTGTTATTGATGAATGTGATGTCCGAACAACGCGATTTATCCGACTCTGTAGCCTGGAGGGGCTATCGGTTGCTTAGAAACGGGTCAAACCTAATCGCAAATACCGGAAGCCGTTGGCGTGTCTCAAAGCGTGATTTCCAGATTTTGGGATCGGTTTTCAGATACTGGAGGCGAAGACCAGGGCAAGGTCTTCGGAGAGCAACATCAAGAAATGAGGGCGGGATTTTAACACTTACTTCCAGGTGAAACCGTAGTATGAAGGCCATTCTACTGCAACGCGAACTCCGTACGGCTACGTGCACAAACGTTTCAACTCAAACTGTTCGGAACTGACTCCACAGTGCTGGTCTGTATGCTCGACGACCTATGGTATGTGTTTCTTTAACCGCACGCCACCGTGCTGCCTGCAGAATTTGAGAACAGGACCATACGGATTGGAGAAGAAATAAATGGAGCAATGTTCTTTTCTCAGACGAGTCTCGCTTTACTGTACATCCTGACAAGAGGCGACTCGTCATTTGAAGGGAACGAGGTACTCGTTATTTGTGCAAGAAAGTGTTCGATTTCGAGGAGGCGGAGTGATGGGGTTGGCCGGTATCCCTATCAGTGGTCGAACCGACCTGTACATCATCAGAAATGGAACACTTACTGCTCATCGGTATATAGGGATGAGATCCTCAGACCCTTAGTCGTCCCTTATCCTGCAGCAGTCGGAGATGAATTCACTTTCGTGGACGGTAAATGCAGGCCACATCGCGCTCAATGGGAGGACGACTTCCCGTTTGACCAGGAAATCATCCGAATGGACTGGCCAGCATGTTTCCCAGACATGAACCCCATCGATCATGTCTGGGACGTTCTGGGGAGAGGGGTTGCTGCTCCATTAACCCCTCCACAAACAGTCCAGCAATTGGAAAGTGCTCTTCTACAGGAGTGGGATGGAATTCCCCAAGCTCTCATTAATACTCTGATTGAGTCCATGCCTCACAGGTGTGAAACATCGCTTTCTGTTAGAGGAAACCATACCCCGTATTAAATCCAATTTTCTGGGGGAAAATGTACCTCTATTTTCATTTTTTACGCTTTCCAACCGTAGATTGAAGAAGCGTATATGCTCCAGCTTTGTCCGTCCGTCTGTCTGTCGGCACGATAACTCGCGTAAAAATAGTTCGATTTCGATGAAATTTAGTATGTGGTAGGGGACCACCTGGGGACAAACCCTATTGAATATGGACGAAATGGGGTCAAAGGTCAGTACATATGATCGGGATCCATTCCATCGGCCTTATCCCATACTATTAAAGGAGCACTTCTTGTATGTATATAAATTTTATTTTGAAAACGGCTCTAAGGATTTTGATGAAAATCGTTAACCTACCGTTTTCTGGTACTAGAAATCGATTTAGCTTGATCTCGACTTTAGGAAAATTCGTTTAGTAGGTTAAATAACCACCCCGAATTATAACGTTTTTAGTGTCATGGCGTCGATCCATTAATGTTACCCATGCTTAGAAATCTTATGACGTCACAATCTCGCGTTTGAGAATGTTGGCGCGCGGTCACGCCATCTGTCTCATTTCGTCACGCGTTGTGTGTGGATCCTATTAAAGTTTTATGACGTCACACTCTTGCTAGCAGATGGTCGCGATTCCCATCTGCCCCATTACTTCACGCGTTGTGTGCGTACGTCCTTCCGCACGATAACTCGCGTAAAAATCGTTCGATGTCGATGGAATTTTAGTATGTGATAGGGGAATACCTGGGAAGGAATCCTAATGAAAGTGAACGAAATGGGGTCAAAGGTCAGAACATGGGTGCAGGATCCATTCCACTGTTTGTATGCGTCATAACTAATGTAAAAATGGTCCGATTTGGATGAAATGTTAGTATGTTGTAGGGGCATGCCTGAGGGCAAATCCCATAGAAAATGGGCAAAATGGGTTCAAAGGTTAGGACACAGGAGCGAGATCTATTCCATAACCCTTATGCATTATAACTTACGTAAAAATGCTTCGATTGCGACAAAAGTTTATCATGTTATTTTGGAGGTATACTGAACCGGTTCTGTTCAATATAATCGAAATGGGATCAAAGGTCAGGGCACAGGAGCGAGATTTATTCCTCAGCCATTATCCTCATAACTTGAGTAATGATTTCTGGTTTGTTGGAAAGCGTATTATATTCAATGCATTGCATGATTTTACTAACTTGTTATGCTATGTTCATAAATATGCATTTTTACGTTCTTCTCCTCAAAAATTATATAAATTAAATGACTAATTGTTTCGGCTATATTTTTCTTCTCACATAGTGAAGTTCCTGTTCCAACCTCCGAAGTTTTCCGTCACTCAGAGTTTTCATACAAAACTACGATATCCCCTAATTGTTTTGAGCAGTGTACTTCTTACGTACTTTTGCTAATTCTTCCATGAAAGTCAATACTTAGATTGCTTGAAATATGAATACTTTGAATTTGAATACTTAGAGAGGACAGAACACATTACCCTTAAAATTTGCATCCCATTCGCTTGGGTGAAGGCAAATAACTCATCATCGTAATTTGCCATGAGTTTCGGAAAAATCATTAAGCTTTGGTCGACCAGATATTTTTCCATTATAGCAGAGCCAAACTCAAACTTAATGAACTAGGAAATTGCCATTGAGGTTTTAAATCAAATTTGGCAGAAGCATAATAATACGCCTGAGATCTTTGACTGCGTCACCTTTAATTTCTTCATTTCCGTGGGCATAGGCTTCCCATCACTTTGGACCAAATTTTAAGCCCAGAACAAATTTTCTTATCACAGGGGAGAGGTACAAAATTCTCCTTTCCGAAATGAGCACATCGCAGTCTGCCATCTAAATGGCTCTTTGTCTAATGAAACTGAAAATTATGCTTATAGACTTTATGGTCCTCGTTTCTGGAATTTAATTTGTGCTTTTCTTGCGAAAATGTTAAATTTTACTCAAATGACAAGAGGATTTTGTCAGTATCAAAGTTAGAAGAGAGATGGGTGAATGATTTTTTGTCAAAGACCTTGAATCGCGTGGCGCTTATGGACAAACATTAAAAACGGGCGTTGTGAAAAAAATATATATATAATTTAAAACGCAATTTTCATGAAATAACGATACAAGTTTAACTATGTGACAACTCATAAAAAAAATCATAATTATTGTTTTATCTTTTAAATAACGTAGTCTTTGGTAATGAAAATACTTCATTCCTAATTTCAGTATACGATCAGGCCAATATCTCACGAACTATGGCAGTTAGCGAGTTACTTCTTGTGCATTTGTACAGGAAACCCCCTATGGCGCACACATTAACAAAGAGGGGCGCGATAACCCCTCGCCCTTCTTTATGGGGTGTTGAGAGGGCTATCGCGCCCCCCTTTGCAGATAGGGCAAAAAAGTCAATTACAAACTTGTTCAGCGAGGCAAAAATAGTACAAAATGTTTTGCCCCATAACAAAAGATGGAAGGGGACCGGGAATGTGGCCCCAAGAAAATCACGGCATCCGGAAGCAACGACAGAGAATTCAGACAAGAACTTATTACTTAGAACTTTTCTAAACTGGTAAGTTTAGAAAAGTTCTAAGTAATGAAAAGTTTTCCTACAAACATTATCAACAGTTCTTGTTCTGAAATAAAACTCAGTTCCTTAACATATTCAATATCAGACTTTGATGTCCAATACAGTAAAAAATACACTGAGAGAAGGAGAAATAGCATCAAGTGGCGAAACACTCATCCAATTGGAAAACTGCATGCACATCTAATTGACTTGCGTACGTGGCAAAGCGTTCGACTTCCCGTCACTGGTTCACGAAGTGTTGGCATCTGTTGTTATAGGACAAAAACATTTCTGTACTACACTATCTATCAACAAGTAATTGGACACCCCTGCAATCGACGATATCTGCGGTCCTGATACATGTCACGGCCGCCGCCGTTAAATATCGTGTGGGAAACAACAACGCAACAAGTCGCATGCAAGATGCCACGCAGTTCGGAGCTCTCTGATTTCGAGAAAGGTGTAATCGTCGGGTATCACAGAAATGGCCGATCCATACGTGATATATCCAGCTAGTTGAAGTACCCAAAATCGACAGTGGCCTACGTGATTGGCAAGTGGAAGATGAGAGGTGACTGTCCGAATGTGCCCCGACCCGGCAGACCCACAAAACTGGGAGTAAAAGACCGACGCGTGCTGGCCAGAGAAATTCCGAAAAACCGCACCAAATCGATGGGCCACATCCGCGAGGAGTTTCAACAGGCATCCGGCAGTGTTCTTTCGATGAATACCATCGGTAAGGAAGTCCATCTGCTCGGTTATCATGGACGTGCTGCCATCCACAAGCCTTTGATCACCAAGTCCAATAGCGCTGCTCGGCTAACGTGGTGCAAAGAACGTCGACAGTGGATCGTTGAACAGTGGAAACAGGTTCTCTGGAACGACGAATCAAGGTTCATCCTCTACCGTTCTGATGGCAGGGTCTGGGCGTGGCGTCTGCCTGGAGAACGCCTTCTGCCGGAATGTATTGTGCCAACTGTGAAGTTCAGCGGCGGTGGAATTATGCTATGGGGGTGTTTCTCCTGGTATGGCACGGGACCCTTGGTCGTAATTCCTGGTAGATTCAATGCCGAGATCTACCATTTTGGATGACCATGCGCTTCCTACGTTGTAGCAGTTTTACGGGGTGGACCCATGTTACTTTCAGGATGACAATGCCACCTATCATGTTGCGAGGTTCACCATGGCTTGGTGTGGTGATAATGGGATTAATCGAATGGACTGGCATGCGCAGAGCCCGAACCTTAACCCTATCGAGCACCTCTGGGACGAGTTGGAGCGTCGACTTAAGGGGCGCCCCCATGGTCCGAAATCGGTGAAGGAACTGACCTGTTTTCTCCAAGCCGAGTGGAAGAAAATACCGCTAGCCGTCGTACAACGCCTGGTTGAGAGTATGCACCGGAGGGTCGCAGCTGTAATCGCCTCTCGTGGAGGCTCCACCAACTATTGAAGGTGAATAAACTTCGTTTTCCTTTGCGATCACAGGTGTCCAATTACTTGTTGGTAGATAGTGTTGTTTTGCCTCGCTGAACAAGTTTGTAATTGACTTTTTTGCTCTGGCTGCAAAGGGAGGCGCGATAGCCTCCTCCAACCCCCTTCAAGGGGGCGAGGGTACTAATCCCAGTATCTTTAATGTTGTGCTGTATAGGCCACTGTTAATATAAAACGCATTTTTTAATAATATCTTCCTTGCCATCTTGATTATGCTTTTATAAATCACTCATAGGTAGTTGGAGGGATCGAAAACAAAAGCTGAAGACAATACCTGCAGCAAGGCATGCGATTCCTCTTTTTCTTTTTCTTTTTTTCTGTTCCTTTCGAAACTTAACTATCACCCTCAGCAACTCGATGGACTATGAAAAGTTGCCCGTCATTAGGGACGGGCAACTGCTTATTGCCGCCGCTAGCCGTAAGAGAAGCACAACATCAATCCCTTTCCGGGATTCGAACCCAGATCCATCTTGGTGGAATAGTCAGAACCCAGCGCTTAGACCACTGCGCCACCAATTAGACCTGGCCTACTTGTCTCTAATACACACAATTTACGTGGATTAGGAACATCAAATAGAAGTCATCGCTCTTTCCACGTTTATAAGTGAGTCACAAAAAAATCTCAGCAGTCGCCACACCGGGAATCGAACCCAGGTCTTCCAGTTATGCGCAGAACATGCTACCACTGCACCACAGCGGCTTCGAATTATCCAGACTCGCATACGACTAACAGGCAAACCACATGGCAGGTTGCTTCTTTGGAGCCCCGCTCAATGCTGAGGATTCACCAAAGATGGAAAGCAGCAACTGAACAAATAACTAGGAGGCGAATGAATAATTAATACACACTATTGACGTGGATTAGGAACATTAAACAGAAATCATCGCTCTTTCCACGTTTATATGAGAATTTTTCCGTGACTCACTTATAAACGTAAAAAGAGCGATGACTTCTGTTTGATGTTCCTGATCCACGTCAATTGTGTGTATTAATTACGCTTCAGCATTTGAACTCGGTGCCTTGACTTGACAATAAATGAAGAGATGCAAATGTAATTATTCAATAAAAGCCACGAGGCACCGTATCCTTTTTGCACGCGGAATCCTTGGAGAAAAACAAAAGGCATTCACTATTTGAAGAATTGGCTCCAAATTCGTGGTAACTAGCGAGACGCTATCATGGCAGACTTCATTGTTGGTAATGATCTCCAATGTTTCCCAAATGGCAGTGGATTCAGGAGTAGAGTAGGAAGCTAATTTATTTATGTCATCCCATATGATCAGTGGAATTGAACTGGACTTCTCTGGATAGGGCCGTGGTTAATCTGCCGTTCTTTATGTCTCTCTTATGCTCGTTGACACTAATTCTAAATGAACGTTTGGTCAACCCAATGTAGTATCGCTTGGAGCCATCCGGATATTGTAGTGTAGAGGAATGGCATAAATACTTGCTTCGTTCGAAAGTGGGGGCTTGTCAGCATTTCGCTTAAACATAGCATATAAAGATGCTGGAGATCTTACGACGATACCGAGTTTCGTCTCCCTGAGCGCGTTCTTGTGTTTATAGGAAACATTAAGGAATAGAGCCAGATAGGAAACATTAAGGATTAGAAAAGATTGGCATGAATCCTTCTGTTTCTTTGTATATATCTATGTACTGTGTTCGGGTCGTATCATGTAAGAAATTAGGCGGCTCTCTTGAGATCATCCGGGATAGCGATCAACCTGGCAGCTCTTTGTACCTGTGCAATCCAACAATTTTTACATTTGGACATAATAAACATAGAGAAAACACCTGGTTATTAAAATATTACTCTAACTATCTTATTTTCCTCCGTCATTGTTGACGGGCGTTTGCCTAGTGAAATCATATTTTCTTACTTTTGATTATCATTCCGAACTCCCCTTTTGAAGATTTTTAAACCCAAAAAATTTAATTCCCCATAAAATTAATATTTCTTTGCTGAGAGTAAATTTTTCCGTTCATGCCACAGTGATAAGTTAGAGAAGTAAAGGATTTTTTTTCTCTTGTTATATATATATATATATATATATATATATATATACCCCTTTTTTTTACATTTCGCTGTCGAAAGGAGTTTGAAATGATTAAGCCAAAGACCACATTGATGCGCTCTTGTCATTAATGAAAAAAAAATGATGTCACGGCATTTCCTCGAAATATATCCACTGACCTAATCCTTTAGCATCCCGCATAGCTCTTTTTAAAGAGTTATTACTTTCCTCCCTCTTTCCCCATCTCCTCCTCCTCCTCCACCTCTAAGAAGAGATGAACAATGATGGTTGAGTGATGCCGGATGCATGGGCACCCTGGCAAAGTCAGTGAAATGGCCATCTTCTCCGCAGCCGCCGGCAAACTATGGGCTGCCCGCATAAAAGTGGCAGGTAGCACTTAAAGTGATAGATTACCTGATTCAGGGGGCACTAATCAGCCGTGCGGAGTAAGTGTCAGATCATTTCTCATCCACCGCCGTAATTGCTACTTCCTCTTTAATACCGGGAACTTTAGGTGACATGCCCCGGATAAATGTCCGTCTTAAATATACAGTTGGCTCCCAGTTCGTGCTTCTGTCGTCCCATCCCTCTAAACTCGCTTTTTCTTCTACTCAATTTTTTTTTCACCCTTTAATTCTTTACCGGTGTTCCTTTCGCCTTCTGCTTTTATCTCCTTTTTATCTACACTCCTCTGTCTGTTTGATATCATCACATGGAATCCTTTCCTTAACAAAACACGGTGATGTCAATATGACTTTCAATTGTGAACACAGGAACAACGTGTGACCCGTTGAATATGCGGGACGTAAACATGCAAGTCCAGTAGAAATGCTAGTCGGTTTAAAATAGATTTTCTGCTTTATCCATAAGAGTACACTTTATTATCAAAAGTATTCGGACACTACCAATTATTTCCATAAGTGCAAAGAACGGTTGCGCAAAAAAAAGGTGCGTTGTGAGTGGGGAGTCACGTATATAAAGCTGAGATGTTCTGTCGTGTAATTAGTAACTTTGAAACGGATAGGCCGCGTGGACGTGAACTTTCCGAGTTCCAGTGTGGGCTGGTCATAGGATGTCATTTGAGTAACGTTTCCATACGGGACATTGCAGCTGAACTTTCCGAGTTCCAGCGTGAGCTGGTCATACGATGTCATTTGAGTAACGTTTCCATACGGGACATTGCAGCTGAACTTTCCGAGTTCCAGCGTGAGCTGGTCATACGATGTCATTTGAGTAACGTTTCCATACGGGACATTGCAGCTGAACTTTCCGAGTTCCAGCGTGAGCTGGTCATAGGATGTCATTTGAGTAACGTTTCCATACGGAGCATTGCAGCTAAAATAAACATACCAAAATCGAATGTAAGTGATGTCGTAAAGCGATGGAAGCAGGACGGTGTAACTACAGCAGAGAAAAAAAAAGAAAAGAAAAAAGAAAAACGTTCAGAAAGGCCGCACAAACAGGCGGAACGTGACAGAAGAGCAATGGTAAGAAATGTTAAGAAATCCCGTTCTTCCTCGGATGTAGGTAAAAATACCCCCGGGGGAAAAATATCCCCGGAAAAAATACCCCGGAGGAAATACCCCCAAAACAAATGATTCACTGTAAACTGCCACCCAGGAACACTGATGTGTGGCAGTGTTCCGGTTTGACCATTTACCGGGGCAACATTGCCATACATCTTTCAGCAACTTGGCCACAAAAGTTCAAAGGATAGGGGCTATAAAGATTGGCGTTTCTGGACCTATATTGAGAACTAAATTGGGAACTCCAAACGAATTTCGAGAAAACGTTCCATGTGAGCCAAGCAAGAATTGTACTTTAATTTGAAGAAATAAAGTGTCGAGGAAACGAGGTACTCTTGGTTTGGGGAGGGGAGCACTACCCCTAACGTCCGTAATATTGTATTCTGGGCCGCTGGAGTCTGTCAGTGTATCCAGGATGTTTCCCTTGAAGAGTCCGTTGAAAGATGTGTGGGAGGGTTATCCCGGTAAATTGCCACACCGGAACACTGCCGCACATCAGTGTTCTTGTGTAGGAGTTTACAGTGAACCGTTTGTTCTGTGGGTATTTTTACCGCTTTTCAGTTTTCAGGGGTATTTCTCCGGGGGTATTTCAACCTTTTACCTTCTTCCTCTGCCGTTTTCATCGCTGCTTAAGTAGGAAATGCTTAAAATGGCTCGGTTAGTACCATAACTATCCTCAGAGAGTTGCACAGTGTGGGTTATTATGATAGAGCAGCGGCACACAAGTCACACATCATTACCGTGAATACGAAGCGCAGTTTGGAGTGGTGTGTGTCCCATCGTTCCTGGACTGTGAGCGACTAGAAAGCTGTTCTTTGAAGCGATGAGTCACACATTTCACTCTTCCAATCTGATGGGCGTGTTTGGATTTGCCGACAACCCTGTGAACGATTTTCGTCGGACTGTGTTCGTCCGACTGTTAAGTTCGGTAGAATGTTCTTCCAACTTTTTAATTCGGCGATTTTGGAATCAACTCCATACTATATCATGGAATGGAGTTGCTTTTCGTGGATGGAACTCGGCTCGTTGGTCATTATACCACAAACCATGAACTCTGAAGTGTACCTCGACGTTCTGGATAATTCTGCTCTACCAACAATGGGGCAATATTATGGAAATGACCGTTGTCTCTTCCAACACGATCGAGCTCCCTGCCGCATTGCACGGGGAGTGCAGCACTGGTTTCTTGAAAATGGGGTGGAATTGTTAAACTGGCCTCCTCAGGATCCTGATCTCAATCCCATAGAACACTTCTGGGGTGAACTGGAGGTTCGGATACGAAATTGATCACAACGGCCGTCTTCGCTTTCCACTCTGGCAGAAGCTTTGCAGGACAAATGGCGAGCCATTCTTGTCGAAGGCATACCGGAAATTGGTTGATAGTATATCTCGACGTGTTGCCGCTGTCATTCAAGCAAAAGGTAGACCGACTAACTACTTATTGGGATAATAAAACCATTTTTGTCCCAATGGTGTCGGAATACTTTCGATTGTGTAGTGCATTTCGCCATCTGGCCCTATTTGCAATCAGAAGGCACAATAAGTTGCGCAGAACTTCGTGGAAAGGACCTCCCATGCAGTTTTACTTCGCAGTCCCTTAGAACTCCCTTTTCTGCCGTTGTTAAGAACGTTGAGGTGCGTATTTTGCAGTGAGGAAATTATCGTAATTGGGGGAATATAATTAATCTACTCATTATTAAGAAGTCTAGTTGCGAGTCTCAGTGAATTAAGTCCATTTACGAGTTCCACTTAATTACGCTGGAAGCAGAGGGATTACTTTTCTCTCTGGAGCTTTAGGCATTTTTCACACAGGTGGAAAAAATCCGTCGAAGCATAAATCTCGCCGCTGTTCTATCGCACGTTTTCAGGCGGACTATATAATTGTACAGAGACACCCACCACTGAACTCTCTTGTATATCTTGCGGGAGGCAAACGCAGTATCAATTATTTTGTTACAAATCCATTTTATACACTGAGTGGCCACTTTATTATGACCACCTGACAGTTTTAAGCAAATAAGCTATGGCTGCACGCTGTTGCCGCCAGAGGGTGACGCTAGTATAAAAAGGGAAAGCTTAGTGCTTGCGACAGTAGTAGAAGTGATTTTTTGGGTGACGAGATGGGTAAAAAATGCGATTTGACGGACTTTCAACGTGGTATGAATGTAGGAGCTCGGAGCCATGGAGCGAGGGTCACCGAAACCGCCGCATTTGTGAAATGTTCCAGAGCAGCTGTTGTTAAAGTGTTTAAAGATTGGACTGTCAGCCACAAACTGTGTCTCTACGTGCACCGTTTGGTCGTCATCGACTAGTGACTGCTCGGGCGGAACGGAGAGTGCCCAGACTGGTAACAGACAACAGAAGGGCAACAGTGCAGCAAATTACAGACCATTTTAATCAAGGATCCCCTCATATGATCTCTGCAAGCACTGTTCGCCGTACACTGCATCGGATGGGATATGGCAGCCGAAGGCCTGTTCGAACAAATTTCCTGTCTGCAGTTAACAAGAGAAAACGTCTCCAGTTCGCACAGGAGCACAAGGATTGGACATTCGATAATTAGAAACAAATTATGTGGTCCCAAGAAAATCATGTTTCCAGTTGCACCATGTCGATGGCCGAGTGAGAATTAGGCGAAAACAGCACGACAGCATCGACCCCAAATGCATTGCTACAACCCTTCAAGCTGGTGGAGGCAACGTTATAGTTTGGGGAATGTTTTCCAGGCATGCTTTGGGCCGTTTAATTCGTGTTGATCAACGTCTGACTGGCACATCATATCTAAACATCGTTGCGGACCAAGTGCATCCTGTCATGTGGATGGTTTATCCCAATGGCGATGGCTACTTTCAACAAGATAATGCGTCCTGCCATAGTGCTCGTATTTTACAGGATTGGTTTCAGGAACATGCCGACGAGTTTACTTTGCTTAGGTGGCCCCTATAATCTCCAGATCTCAACCCCATTGAGAATTTGTGGGATGAAATTGAACGAGCCATTAGACAGCTGGATCTACAACCCTGCAATCTCACACTCCCGGAAAGTGCTATTCATCAAGCATGGTCTCAGATTTCACAAACCACCTATCAACATCTCGTGGAGTCCATGCCACGAAGAATCGACGCAGTATTAAAGGCAGAAGGTAGCTCAACGAAGTACTGAGGGGGTGGTCATAATAAAGTGGCCACTCAGTGTATAATAACGCATTGGACTAATTTTAAAGATAGCCAACATTCCCCAATGCATAGTCACGTGAAAGCTCTTTTATCAACATTTCCCAAAATGTATTCAGCTCTAAGACGCAGAGCACTGCAAGATTTTCACCGCTGCATAAAATGTTTCTTAAAACAACATCTTTCTCGATAATTTTACTTAAATTTGGGTTGTGATTTACCCAAACTGCCCCTACCCAAGTGTCTCGAGAACTAAGACTCCCAGTATTACAGAGGGTGAGTAGAAAGTTTTGCAATGTTTGCATAAATGCATGTGCTGCGACGGGTATGTCACGTGTTAAAACTAGCTCAAGTCGCGCACTGCGGTCAGTCGAAAGGGTGGAAGTCGTTGCTGTGAACAGCATTGCATGTCGTCGTTCTGTCTGTGGTTGGGAAGCCTAAAAGATGAACAGCCACAACCGGCTAGCTAGGGAACTTTTGCTTTACGAGTTTCAACTCGGCCATTTTCTGCTCAAGCAACACGAAACATTTGTCATGTGAAAGAGAAAGATTCCGTGGACGAGTCCCTTAAAACTCCTTTTCTGCCGTTTTTAAGCAACCAGATGGTTCAAAAAAATTTTTTTCAGGTGACAGAAACCTCGACGATCAGACAAGGTCAGGTAGGCCGCGAACCGTGGTTTCGGAGGCCGTGTGCCAGGCCATAGTGGCGAATCCGACAAACAGCACTCGGAGATTATCAGGAGAGCTGGGCATATCACTGACCACCGTGGTTCGTCACCTTCAGGACCTCGGCAATGCTTACATGAGCTGCCGAATTTTCCCACACGAACTGATGCCAGCTGAAGCAAACCGCCTAGCGGAAGTCTGCACGAAACTCCTAGAAAGCCGGCGAGATGTACGTTTCATCAAGAAAAACTTTTACATGCGATGAAAAGTGGGTCTGTTTCCGTAATCGTAACACGCAACGTCAGTGGTTGTTCCGTACATAGCAGATCGATTAGTGATGAACCTGTTGCCAAACGTGGGCGCTTCGAGCACAAGGTGATACCACGAATTTGTTCCAAACGGTCGGACCATAAACATCAGTCTCTACTCTGAACAGCTGGTGCGGATGTATGCCTATTTGGAGGAGAATATCCCGGCACTAGTGAACAGAAAGCGCTCTCTCCTGTAGCAGGATAACCCTCAGCCATACTGCGCGAACAATCCGAGTAAAACTCCAGGAACTTGAGGGCATTGAACTCATACCACACGCAGCATATACTCCGGATCTTGTCCCGTCGGATTATTACGTGTTTCGGTCCATGGCCTACTTCTTCCGCGGGCAACACTTCAACAACCAAGAGGCAGTGGCACCTGGGGTGAAGAAGTTCTTCGCCTCGAAGGACAAGAACTGGTACCGCCGCGGAATCGAAGAACTGGCAGGCAGATGGCTAAAGACGGTGCAACACGATGGCCTATACTTTGAATGCTAGTCAGCTTTCGTCGTAAAGGTACGTACGAAGACATAAAGTAATTAACATATTGCAAAACTTTTGACTCGCCCCCTGTAAATGGCTATCATCATTGTACTCTAAATTAGTTTCCTCTTCCAACTACATATGGGACTGATTTTAGTTTCTGCATCCCAAAGCCGCCCCAATTTGGGCCCCAACATATCAGTGTTTTCCTTACCAACATATCAGTGTTCTCCTTACCAAAATGATGAAATCTTGTCTTTTGAATGCCAAATCATTTAAATCCGGAAGTCTGATTTTGACCGATCGCTATACTTCTTTACACTATAAATATAAGAAAGTAAAAAGGAGAGAGGCGGGATGAAGGGGAGGGTGAAGAAGGGGAAGAAATTGAAAACGTACCTTACGTTCCTATACTTTTTCAATTAGCACTAAATCACTGTTCGTAAGGCCCATTACCAGAAGACGTTAGTAGCGTCTTAATCGTCAAAAGGTCAATTTTCAATCTGATTTGAGTTTACTTAGTAAAAGGAAATTAAAATTAAAAAAAATGCGGGTAAGTTATTGTACATACGAGCTTAGGTCTCTTCCATAACCTAATAAACTTCTCCGAATGCTACCGACAGTATACGTATTCGTAAATGTAAATTTATTGTGTTTTGGAAAAAAAGCCTTTCTGCATTTGTATACAAAGGTCAAAGACAAAAACTTTTCGATTATTTCTATCCCTGAAGATATTCATTCGCCCATAATTTTTCGGGTTTTGGGGCAAAGAACTGGGATGTAGGCAAAAATACCCCCTGAGAAAATACCCCTGAAAACTGGAAAGCGGAAAAAATAACCCCGGAGAAATACCCCCAGAACAAACGGTTCACTGTAAACAGCCACAGAGGAGCACTGATGTGTGGCAGTGTTCCGGTGCGGCAATTTACCGGCAACCCTGCCACACATCTTTCAGCAACTTGATTTAAAAGGGAGAGGGGCTATAAAGATTACCGTTTCTGGGCCTATATTGAGAACTGAATTGGGAACTCCATACGAATTTCGCGAAAACGTTCCATGTAAGCCAAGCGAGAATTGTACTTTAATTTGAAGAAATAAATTGCCGAGGATCCCAGGTACACTTGGTTTGGGGGTTTCTACCCCCAACTTCCGTAATATTATATTCTGGGCCGCTGGAGTATGTCAGTGTATCCAGGAAGTTCCCCTTGAAGTGTCCGCAAGCTTTGCGGGGGGGGCTTTCCTCGAAAATGTTAAAATGGACGTAGAGCTGTAAACATTAGTACCATGTATTATGTAATGATTGTGTACCCGACCATGAATGGTGGGGTGAATCCCCCCCCCCTCCAGTTTTTAAGAGCTATTCAGGGGTAACATCGAGGATACACTGACCGACTCTAGAGGTCCAGAATATAAAATTACGGAAGTTGGGGGTAGAGCCCTTCAAACAAAGCACCTCGTATTCTTTTTACAGACCACTAAATTTCTGGGAAGGGGGGGGCTTACATAGTTTGCCATTAAACACAACATGAAGCATAGAAATTGCGGCGAGTAAATCCCTTACCTTGAACACTTGTCTGCGCTCTTAGAAACTTGGGTGAGGGTGAATTCTCCCCACCCTCCTGAAAATTCGTAGTCGTGTACAGAATCATTATACAAAGCAAGGTTCAAGCTCTACGTCCATTTTAACATTTTGGGGGAAAGCCCCCTCCCAAAGCTCACGAACTTCTCGGACACTTCAAGGGGAACTTCTTGGATACACTGACAGACTCCAGCGGCGCAGAATATAATACTACGGAAGTTGGGGGTAGAGACACCCTCCCCCAAACCAAGTGTACCTCTGATCCTCGGCAATTTATTTCTTCAAATTAAAGTACAATTCTCGCTCGGTTTACACGGAACGTTTTCGCGAAATTCGTATGGAGTTGCCAATTCAGTTCTCAATATAGGCCCCGAAATCTTTATAGCCCCCGCCCCCATTGAATTTTTGTGGCCAAGATGCTGAAAGATGTGTGGCAGGGATGCCGGTAAATTGCCACACTGGAACACTGCCACACATCAGTGTTCATGTGTGGCAGTTTACAGTGAACCGTTTGTTCTGGGCGCATTTACTTCGGGGGCATTTTTTTCCGGGGACATTTTTTTCCGGGGACATTTTTTTCCGGGGGTATTTTTACCGCTTTTCAGTTTCCATGGGTATTTTCTCCGGGTTTTTTTTTCCCGGGAGTATTTTTACGGTTTACCAAAGAACTGGTAACATAATCTTCGCAGACATCCGAAGAAGCAAAGTTATTTTTATTCAGCGAGTTTGAAGGACTGGAAAAAAAATGGAAATCTGAAGGCGCGAGCTCGAGAGAAGAGACCGGGTGAAGCAAAAGATCCCGGTCGAGCACTAACTTTTTTTCTTCTGGTAATTAAAGCAACATGAGATCTGTCTTTGTCTTAGTGGAAGGCAACGCCATTTCTATTGATAATTTTTAGATGTTTGTCATGAAGTGCACGTCTCGTCTGTCCTGGATGGCCTACGGGGCGGGAGACATCTAGAACACAGCCAGTTTTTCCGAAACATCGCTATGAGCTGAAATACCGCACTACGGTGGGGAACGTCTGCATCACGAAATTTCCTAACGAACTGTTTTTGCACTTCGCCCGTTTACTTGTCGTCATGGTGAAAGACATGTTCTACCAAAAGCTTTCTCTGTTCAACCGTCAACACCATTGTCCTTCTGCCGAGACGAGTGATCAATCGACACTTCTTCCTCCGTTGACCATGCGTTCGGGAATGACCTTTGCTCGGAATGACAGCAGCGCGCACTTTGGGGTGGGGAGACATGAAGGTTACCAGGCACAGAGCACTTACACCTGGCGGGTCACTTTCGTGACTACCATGGAGATAACCTCAGGTTCTATCCTGGGCAGGCACGAACGTTCGATCCACTAAATACCCGTCGTGCTTCGGATGGGCACGTTAAGCCGTCGGACCTTGGGTACTGGTCCCCCGGTAATAAATAAGGGCGTCTTCCTCCCCCTTTCTACCCCGCTTCCGTTCACTTTCCTAGCGGGCGCTCTAGCCCAAATCCCTCTAGCTTCCTATTTCTAAGGGTTGCTTAAGACCTGGGGTCAGACACTCCCTTCCTAAAATCCTCTACATATGATCTGATCTACTGTAATTCCATTCAAAATTTCTTTATTATTACATTACTGCAATTCGTACATTCAGTGCACAGTCATTATTCAGACACCCTGTACATACTTTCGTAAGTGACTTTTGCCAACATCTTCAAATAAGTTTCTAATTCATTGGCAGGTGTGTATAGATGCGTTTATAAAGTGACTTTTTGATTCTTGAGGGTACTGTTTTTCTCGCCAATCCTTCACCAGATCTCGCAGAACATCCATCAGAATTGTGTGTAGAGCTGAGTTTTAGGTTTTAAATGTCAGGTATGTATGCTACGATATGTTGCCGACAGCTTATTATTTTTTTTCTAATTTTTCAAAGGCTTTCTCTTCTCATTTATCATTTCGCTTTCTAAATGAATGCCCAAAACATGAAACTAATTTCACGAATAATGGCTTCGTTAGATTTAGATTACACTGTATCCATGTGCAGCTAGTGCACTCATGTGGTTTTGTGTGAAATTCAGGTCTCTACCGTTTTCTTGAGGGATTAATTCTTGAATTTTGTTCCTCCTTTCGATAATGGCGTCTTCTTAATCATTATATTTGTCCGTGTCTTCTCACTTTTCCGAAAATTACTTATCTTTCACCTTATGACCCTATCACATCCGCTCAACAACAATTTCACCTAATCGAGCTGGTTCCTTCACCTGGTTGATCTCCTTCAGTCTCTGGTCAGTCATTATTTTTTACTTAATCCATTATAACGAAGTAAATTTCTCCGTCATTTTTGTCCGCGCCGGGGCTCGAAGTCGGGTCCCTTCACTCCGGAATAAGTCACTCTACCAATTGAGCTACGCAGACGTTCGTTCTGACTGCTATCTGCCTTTATGTCGTGTGCGTCCTGCTGGGCAAGCACGTCACACCATCTTCATTTACAAAGAGAACACTTATGTCGTATATGCTAATTTAACTTTTATTTTTAGTTTCTTTCTCTATATAAATTTGAGTTCATTCCCTTTAAGCGTTTTCAACCTTAGCGTTATATTTTCTCCCTCGCTAAATGGTGTTAGCAACAGTCTTAAGGTCAGAGTGCCTGACGTGCGCCTGTTGGCAGATAACAACGAGAGATATACGAGTGTTGTACCAAAAGTAATGCAAAAGCGGGCATAACTTCTTTATTAACTGGCAGAGGTCGTTCAAATTGCACATGTTGGTAGAGTAACTCTTCCTCTATACAAAGGTACTACTCTCCATCACAAGCGATTTATTTGCGCCATCGTTGATCCCAACTTTCGAATCCTTTTTGAAAATATTCAGGTGCAGACTGTTGTACTCACTTCTTCACAGCCACTTTCACCTCGTCTGTGTCATCAAATCGTTGTCCCCGGAGTGTGTCCTTCACTGGACCGAACAGGGGTGAAAATCGGAAGGAGCCAGCTCTGGGCTGTATGAAGGACCACCAAGCAGCCTAATTTGCTGACCCCCGCCTGATTTGTTGCCAAAGATATGTGTGGTCTCGCATTGTCACGGTGAATGTGAATCCTTTTCAGATTTTTGTTCGGTCTCTTCTTCCATATTGCTTCTCTAAGCTTCTTGAGTGTCTCAATGTTCCGCTCGCCCGTCGCGGTACTGCCACGCTCCAGACAGTCATCATGACTTTCTGTGCTGATCGCTGGCTCTTGAACTTCTTAGGCCTCGGTAAAGAGGTGTGACGCCTTTCCATGAATTGATTCTTCGTTTCCAGATCGTAGAGATACACCCATATTTCATCCTCTGTCACCAGATCAGAAAAAACCGTGTGTTCATTGGCTTCAAACGCTTCCAGCAGATCAGAGCAGACTTCCACACTTCTCTCCTTCAAATCGGGTGTCAGCTACCGAGGTACCCACTTTACACACGCTTTCCGATACCCTAAGTCTTTCACCATCTTCTGTATGGAATTATGACCACAGTCCAGTTATGCAACAAGCTCACAGATTGTGACTCTTCACTCCGCGCGAATCAATTCATCCACTCGCTGACGATTCGTGTCAGTGGTCGTAGATGATGATCTTCCACTGTGTGGCTTGTATGTAATGCTGGTTTCCACTTCTTTAAACTTCTTCATCCATCTGTGCACATTGCTCTTGTCAATAGTGTCATCTCCGTAAACATACATTCTGTAGCCTTCTGTGAATATCGGACAGCCTGCACCCTTCCTTCGTCAAGAACTCAGTGACGACAGGTTGACAGTACTCTACATATTCTATATCACGACTACGCAAACCACACCACTACACTTTTTCCCTGCTTGCTTCAACATCCCACGAGGGTTGTACTGAAAGTAATGCAAAAGTGGGCATAACTTTTATTAACTGACAGAGGTCGTTTAAATTGCAAATGTTGGTAGAGCACCTCTTCCTCTATAGTAACCCTTCTTCTTCATTGCAGGTAAATAATGGATTCCAAGCAGAACCAGCTTACCGTCTTTGAGTTCTTGGCGAAAAAAGGGTGCAGGCTGTCCGACATCCACAGAAAGCTACAGAATGTTTACGGAAATGACACCATTGACAAGAGCAAAGTGCACAGATGGATGAAGAAGTTTAAAGAAGGGGAAACCAGCATTGAAGACAAATCAGGGAATGGGAGATCATCATCTGCGATCACTGACACGAATCGTCAGCAAGTGGATGAATTGATTCGCGCGGAGAGACGAGTCGCAATACGTGAGCTTGTCACACAACTGTACTGTGGTCACAATGCCATACAGAAGATGGTGGAAGACTTAGGGTATCGGAAAGTGTGTGCAAAGTGGGTTCCTCGGCAGTTGATTTCCGATTTGAAGTAGAGAAGGGTGGAAGTCTGCTCTGAACTGCCGGAAGCGTATGAAGCAAATGAAGACACTTTTTTTCGAATCTGGTGACAGGAGGATGAAACGTATCTTTACGATCCGGAAACGAAGAATCAATCCATGGAATGGCATCACATCTCTTCACCAAGGCCTAAGGAGTTCAAGAGCCAGCTATCAGCACAGAAAGTCATGGTGATTGTTTTTTGAGATGACAGGGGTGTCATTCGCCTTGATTTTCTGGAACGTGGCCGTACCGTGTCCAGTAAGTGGTACACTCAAGAAACTTAGAGAAGCCATAAGGAGGAAGAGACCGAACAGGAATCCAAAAAAGGATCCATATTTGCCTTGACGATACGAGACCACACACATCTTTGACAACAAATCAAGTGATCAGCAAATTAGGCTGGTCCCCAATCCACCGTACAGCCCAGATCTGACTCCCTCCGACAAACACGTGTTCGATCCAATGAAGGACAGCCCCCGTGGACAACGATTTGATTACACAAACGATGTGACAATGGATTTGAAGAAGTGGGTACAACAGTCGACAACTGAATTTTTTCAAAGAGGATTCGAGAGTTGAGTTCAACGATGGTGCAAATGCATCGCTTGTGATGTAGACTATGTTGAGTAGTACCTTTGTAGAGAGTAAGAGTTACTCTACTAATATGTACAATTTGAACGACCTATGTCCGTTAATAAAAAAGTTATGCCCATTTTTGCATTACTTTCGGCACAATCCTCGTATTTGTCCTAAGGAATATGCTTATGTTTCAAACTCTAACTCTAACATGGAACTTCACTGTAAAGCACTACAGCGATCCCAAACTAAGCCTTAACTTGGCGAATTAAGCTCCCTTCACCGTAAAACTTAATGAATGACTTAAATGAATCACGGATAGCTTCGCTTGGTTGCAGTTGTATACTTAATTAAACATGAATTAACTAATTAAGTACTAGGAATAATAATGGCCAGATGGAAGTCAAATAAATTGCACTTACACAGTCCAACCTTTTATTCACTTTCGTCAAGAATAGGTAGCATGGGAAACACTCTACTTAATCAAAGAGCTTGGTAACAGAACGTATCATCTTAGACACAATTCTCTTCCTCTCTCTCTCTCTCTGTCTCTCTCTCTCAGCAAAATGTAATAATGAGCTTGCTTTGATACATTCGTAATTAGCGCACTTCACAATGCTGCGCTGAATACAGCACAAATGTAAAATACAGGGTGTCCACAAAGTCTTTCCCACATTACAAAAATTAATATAAACAAGAACGATGACACCGAATGTTTGGGTGTAATAAGCACGTCTTTTGAATCCGTTCTGACGCAAATTAAATTAATCAAAGCTATTTAAAGTCAATGGAACCGGTATGGAAAACAATAGTATCTGACGGAAGAAAGGACTTTTTCAGTCGAGTCTTTAATCCTCAGATATTGCTGTAAACGGAATCGCGAGCTTACGAACTCTTAGAAACAGAGTTATCGACAAAAATAAGATGTGATTTACGTCCTCTGGTGGGAAAACCATGCATTACTTTAGGAAGGAAGCATTCTCAAAAGGTTTATCTATATGAGCGGTATCGGTCTAAGAAAAAAAAATTAGTCGAGTTTTCAGGAGCCTAGATTTTGCTACAAATACATCAGAAGCAGAAATTAACACTTATGACTCCTGGTGGCCAAACCATTCTTTACCAAACATTAGAAATTATGTGGAAAATATTTTCCATCAGGTCTTGTATGCGATACAGGAAGAATTTTTCAAATCGGAGTTTTAGGAACAGAAAACGCAATTTACCTTTGTGCGCCCTTGCGGAAAGTCTATGATTTACTTGAAAATTTTGAATTTATAGGGAAAACACTTCGCATCGGAAACACTATCCAACAAAGAAGGAATTTTTCAAACCGGACCCCTAGAAATAAAGATATTGACAAAATAAGGATATATATCTACGCCCTCTGGCGTAGAAACCATGCACTATTTTAAGAAGAAAATGTTTCTAAAAGGTTTGTCGACATGAGTAGTATCGGGCTACAAACGATGTTATTTTCAATCGAGAATTTAGAAGCTCATATTTTGCTGCAAATACATCAGAAACGGAAATTAAGATTTACGCCCCCTGGTGGCCAAACTATTTTTTTACAAAAATTAGAGATTATGTGCAAACGATTTCTCATCAGGAGTTGTATCCGGTGCAGAAAGAATTTTTCAAATAGGAGATTTAGAAGCAGAGATATAGGGAGAAACGCAATTTACCCTTACGCCCCCTAGCGGAAAGTCTATGAATTACTTGAACATTTTGAAATTATATGAAAAACATGTCACACGGAAGACGCTATCCAACAAAGAAGGAGTTTTTCAAATCGGACTCCTAGAAGTATAGATATTGACAAAAAAAAAAGATATATATCTACGCCCCTTGGCGGAGAAACTGTGGAATATTTTAGGAAGAAAATATTCCGAAAAGATTTATCGATGTGAGTGGCATCAGTCCAAGAAAGAACTTTTGAATCGATATTTTAGAAGCTCAGATTTTATGGCAAATACATCAGAAGCAAAAATTAACGCTTACGCCCCCTGTTGGCCAAAAGATTCTTTACCAAAAATTTCGAAATTATATGCAATAGATTTTCGATCAGGAGATGAATCCGCTGAAAAAAAAAATTTCAAATCGGAGTATTAGAAGAAAAGTTTTCGCAAAACGTAATTTACTTTTACGCCCCCTAGCGGAAAATAAATGCGTAATTTGAAAAAGAAAATATATCTAAAATACTCTTCGACATAAATGGAATCGAAAGATAAAAAAAAAATTTCAATCGGATGTTTAGAAACAAATATGTGGAATAAAACGTAATTTGGAATTCGACATCACCTGCATTTACGCCCTCTAGCGGCGAGGGTTCCAGCGTTTTTAGCGAGCAAAAAAAAAAAAAACGCTGGGACCCTCGCCGCTTAGAAAGACGTGGAGATGGTGAAGAAAACGCCCTCATTCCCAAGAGTCCCAGCGTTTTTAGCGCGCACGAGGACAGTTGGTTCGCCAGTTGTTTGGGAAGTGGCACCACCACGGACGAAGCTGGCCTAGGGACAGACAGTCTACGCTTGCTGCAGCCATTGCCAGTATGGAAAGACCTGTCACCCTGTGTTTGCAACAAAAAGGCGGCCATTTCCAGCATTTGCTGTACTGACACTTATTCAGGCACAGTTTAATCTTCCTACAACAAATAGCATTTCTGTAATAATTCATTTACCGGGTAAAGCGAGTAGTGAAATACCCTGTATAACTTCTTAAACATAAAGCATAACTTGACTGAACGTCATTAAACACTGATTTAAAAGTAATGCACAAAACTTACATTAAAGTAAGAACAAATTACTGTACCTAATTCAATTAGAAGAGGAAACTGCTACCAGTAGAAAACTGCATCAATTAAAGACTGGGTATCAATTATATAATGAAATACACACGTCAACTGTATTAATTATTATTATTATGGACATCAATTATAATAAACACAAACCAGATAATCCGCGCACGGATAATCGAGAATTTGATGTAAGCATTTACAGACGCAAACAATCTTTTTCATATAGATGATGACATCGCTCTGTTCAAGTTGTTGTAACCAGCCATAGCAGCTGAAAAATTGTTTATCCGACATCGCTGGGATCGAACCCCAGAACTCTCGATAATTAGCCGAGTGTGTTCGCATTTAAGCTACAGTGCCAACAATTTTCAGCACCATGCGTGGTTTATCAGTCAGCATCTGACCACACAAATCCATATTGATGGGCTCAGCAACTGATGTGTAGCCACCTGGTGGCATTCAATAATGCAAGCTACGAAATTACAGCTGATAAATCCAAAGGGCGAAAGAAATGGTGAAGGAATTTGAAAGACGTGGAGATGATGAAGAAATTAGAAAGACGTGGAGATGGTGAAGAAATTAGAAAGACGTGTATTCCATTCTTCAAATCTCCCTCTATTTCTATGGATCTAGCATACCTTGGAAAAAAAGGGAGTCTGTTATATGGAAATATTCAAACTTTATTTAAATTGTAAATTTTGTTATGTTGTGTGCCAACGACAGTGAGAAATTCCCTCCCCAGCCAAAAAGGCGCTCAGCACAGATTCACTTCGGAGGAAGGTCATTCTCTCGTCGGTCGTGGGACCTCTATCGAACAAAAGGACACCCCCTTTCCCCCAGCCGTCGTCGGACTTTCTCAGAGCCCGACGGGGACAATGGGAGCAAGCAATTAGGAGTACAATTTCTTGTGTCAAGGGGACAGAAAGTGAAAGGGATTTCGACGTGGCAGTCATAATTGGGGTCTAGTTGGAGATCTTTGGTGGGAAGGAGAAAAGATTTCACGCGGGCATGTGGTCACGTAGGGATGGGATTTGGCGGGGAAAACGCAGAGAGGGCCGTCCATAACATCCATCTCCCGCTGGAGGTATATACCATTTATTTTGACTAATCCATGTTCCCCTTTTCTTCCCCAATCTGAGGAATAAGGATGAGTGCAGTCCAGATCATTTGTCATTGCACTTAGTTTGTCAAGCTACTTATTTGTTTACTTCCCCGCTCCTATGACAGGAGCCTGCAAGCTGCGATTCTTCTGATAAGTTGGCGTCCCCCACAATACATGAATATCAAACCACGCCAGCAAGTCATCTACTTTGGCTTATGCATGGTTCAACTTGTGCATCCTCCCACGTTGACGCAGGTGCGTGATAATGCTCGTTTGGGTAGTCCCCAGCTGTTCGGCCAACTCCCGCGCGGTCACACGTGATCATTCTCCGCTAAGGTCTTCAGCATGTCCATATCCACAGTTGCGGGTCTTCGACCTTTGGTACGGTCTGAGAAGTGAAACTTTTCCTCTCGGAACCGTTCAAACCAACGACAGCACTGATGTTGTGATATGGCATTGGGGTACACACTGGTAATGTTTCTTACAGAACTTGCGGGGGCTCTACAGCGACGAAACTCATACAGCATGCAATTGCGGATGTGCTCCTTGTCCACTTCCATGTTGGTTGGGGCTTACACTCTTCGCCTTCTGACGGCTAACTGCCACTCACTTAAGCCACCTACCTGCTGTCACGTCGGCGTGCTGCACAATCTCAGTGGCTAATGTGAGCCGTGGCCAGGGCTCCAACTTCAAGTATCTGATCAATCGACATAACCTTCTTTCCAATCCAATATTATTTCATGATAATTGCGCTTTAATTTAGCATTTGTTTTCATTAAGGAGCGTTTTTACGCTTTCCAACAGTAGGATGAAGAAACGTATATGCTCCAGCTTTGTCAGTCCGTCCGCACGATAACTCGCGTAAAAATGGTTCGATTTCCATCAAAATTTAGTATGTGGTAGGAGACCACCTGGTGACGAACCCTATTGAAAATGGGCGAAATGGGGTCAAGGGTCAGGACATAGGAGGGGATCCATTCCATCGCCCTTATGCGTCATAACTAGCGATAGGATATCTGCGTTCAGCACGCAGTACAAAATTATATGCGGGCACGTATGTAGATTCCAAATCTGAACATAAACATGTTAAATCAACTTATTTTAACACCCCTTATGTGCACTCTCTAGCACGCAAAATCCCTTTCTGAACTCAATCTTGAATCTTGCACGCAAACCAAATATCTGCACCTGAAATGGACGCACAATTTACTTTTTTTATGTAAAATTTACAGTTAATCTACCATTTTTTATGTGTATCACTGAGAGAGAAACCCCTAGGAAGGGAAAGTTGCAGAAGTACGGATTAGTGCATTCATTTCGCTTCCTCCCTCCCCCGCGCAATGAAATAGGTGCAGTCCTGAAGAATTAGGAAGAAGAAAGAAAGCGTGCGCGCGGGTTAGTTCGCAACTTTTTTTCTCTCCCTTCAGCAGCAAATAGACACAAAGCAAAAAAGAGTAAAATCAGAAAATCTAAATTCTACAGTATTCTAAAGGACTTTCAAAATGAGGGGTTTGAAACTGATGGTGCTCTAATTTTGTGTACGTATTGTGACAATAAAATTATGGTGTATGATAAACTAAAACACCAAAAACTGCCATTGAAGAAACACGAGGAATCCGTCACTCACAAAAAGAACAAAGAAATTAGAACAAAAACCAAGGAAAGCAGTACAAAATGTCCGTTCATTGCGGACGCTTTTTGACAAGCATCTAAGAAAGCCGATCAAGTCAACCAGTTTAATGTTGATACTGCCGGTGCTCTGATGGAATCAGGAATCCCTTTGTCTGAAGTCAATCATCCCTCCCTAAAAGGATTTCTGGAAAAAATACATGCAAAGGAAAATCCCCGATGAGAGCACTCTGAGGATGAACTACGTGGATGTGAACTATGACGTCACTATACTTAAGATCAAAAGCATTATAGGATATTATCCAGGGGCATTCCTTCTGCACGAAACAACAGATGCTCAAAAGAGATATATCCTTTCCAATCTTGTTGCTGCTTTGAACGGAGAACCATCTAGCTTCATGTTATTCAAAATGTATCATTTGGAGAAAACAAATAACTGCACCGTAATACAGGCATTCAACGAAGCTTGTTCGAAGTTTTGGCCAGAAATTCATTACGACAAGGTAATGTATATTAGGACAAAGTCCTCTATAACACTGTTACACACGTGTATACGAGTTTCGAAAAGATAAGTTGACTTCAATGATAATGGAATATTTATAGTTGAACTTAAGAATATTTCTTTATGTACAGTATATATAGATTTAAAAGTTGAAACCTCACATAGGTTATATCCAGGGAGACATAAAAAACAGCAATGAAGCATATGGAGCAACACATATTGCGCTCACCTTACTCCAGTTTCAGTCCCTCTGGCTTGCAATCAATCATGCTTTTTGTTCAGTGTTGTACCACATCATTAAAGGTATTCCACGTTCAAAGTTCAACACAAACACGAACATCAGCACAATTCTACAAGAAGGGGTGATGAGTTAAAATAATTTTGAGACCATTGTCAAGACTAGATTACGTTGACGCAGCCAGAATTTTTTCACTTGAAACATTTCGCTGTTCTATGCCAAGCTATTATGAAGTATCAAGATTAAAAGATTTAAAAAGTCAACAAGTCCCTCCTTGCTCGTTCGGTCATGTTTCAGGCTACACTGTGCCCATCTTCAGCGGTCGGTTGTAAGAGACACCCATATGCTTTTATTGCACTGATTACCTCTCTGTCACCAGTCGACTCATCGCTCATTGGTCCTGTATCCATGCGTAGGTTAATCATGTGATCGGACGAGCAAGGAGGTACTTGTTGATTTTTTAAATCTTTTAATCTTGATACTTCATAATAGCTTGGCATAGAACAGCGAAATGTTTCAACTGATAAAATTCTGGCTGCGTCAACGTAATCTAGTCTTGACAATGGTCTCAAAATTATTTTAACTCATCACCCCCTTCTTGTAGAATTGTGCTGATGTTCGTGTTTGCGTTGAACTTTGAACGTGGAATACCTTTAATGATGTGGTACAACACTGAACAAGAAGCATGATTGATTGCAAGCCTGAGGGATTGAAACCGGAATAAGGTGAGCGCAATATGTGTTGCTCCATATGCTTCATTGCTATTTTTTATGTCTCACTGGATATAACCTATGTGAGGTTTCAACATTTAAATGTATATATACTGTACATAAAGAAATATTCTTAAGTTCAACTATAAATATTCCATTATCATTGAAGTCAACTTGTCTTTTCGAAATTCATATACTACGTGTGTAACTGGACGATGTCATCGCTCTTTCCACGTTATTTTTTAAACAACGCATAGCGACTGAAAAATTGTATTCCGGCACCGCTGGGATCGAACCCCAGAACTCTCGATAACTAGTCGAGTGCGTTCGAATTTACGCTACGGCGCCAACAATTCTCAGGGCCATGCGTGGTTTTTCAGTCAGCATCTGACTACACGAATACGTATTGATGGTCTCAGCAACTGAGATGGCGTCATCTGGTGGCATTTAACGCAACAGCTATTTAATTGTAGCTGATAAATTCATAGGGCGATAGAAATGGTTAATATATATCAAATACGTGGAGATAATGTAAATGGACAATGTCATCGCTCTTTCCACGTTATTTTTTAAACAACGCATAGCGACTGAAAAATCGTGTGTAACAGTATTATAGAGGACTTCGTCCTAATATACATTGCCTATCTCCAACGTAAGTTAGTGTTCAAATATATGTATGTATAGACTGAACTTCTACTAAAATGACAAGGTATGGTTGGTGGTCACAGATCAGGGATCTTACATGCTGAAAGCATTTTCGCACCTGAAGCCTCTCTATCTGAACTTACACCACGTTCCACGTTACCTGCTTGGTGCACTCCTTGCATAGAGTTTGTGTAGCCGTGAGAGAAAAGTACGAAGTTGCAAACCAGTTCATTGGATCAATGAAAAAAGTGCTGCTTAAGGCCCGAGCGAGAATTAATGTGTTCCAGCAAACCACCCAACTTGTCCTTCCTGCAGAGTCTGTGATAGTGAGGTGAGGCACCTGGATCTCTGTAGCTCTGCTGTGGTATACCACTGGATAAGCTTTGCCAAGATCAAGGATTTCATTGCCCAACTTGAAGAAGATGGTAGTGCAGCAGTTAATCAAGAGTCTCCTGGGCAGTAAGGATCTATAAAAAGAGTTGTATGAGGCATACAACTACAAGTTCATTGTAGACAGCATCAAGAAATTTGAAGAACGAAACCTAGAAAAGCAAATATGACTTTGCCAAGACAAAGCTCGAAAATTTTCTTCGGAAGAACCCAGAAGTTATTGCCTTCGTCAGTGAGAACCAAGATCTTGACATTAGCATAAAGACCAAGTTTGCGCCTCTACTGAGCTTCGAGGTGGACAGATCTTTCTCTCAGTACTAAGACTTTTTGACTGACAAGCGGCAGAATATTATTTTTTAGGAAAATTGAAAAAAATGTAATGTGCGACAAAATGACTTTGTATGGAATGAAAAGAAAAAAATGATATAGAAATAACTGGTAAATAATTTATTTTTATTAAATTAAAAGATTAGGAACATTAACATTTAATATCTACATTTAATAATGCACGCAATAGGAAAGAAAATGTGCACACAATTTAGTAAAAATTTGCACGCAAGAATCCTAAGTCATAGCTTACGAAAAATGCTTCGATTGAGACAAAACTTTATCATGTTGTTCCGGAAGTATACTTAACCGGTTCTGTTGAATACCATAGAAATGGGGTCAAAGGTCAGGGCATAGGAGCGAGATTTATTCTACAGCTATTATCCTCATAACTTGAGCAATAATTACTGGTATGTTGGAAAGCGTATCATAATCAATGCATTGCATGATTTTTACTAACTTGTTAATGTAAGGTCCATAAGCGTCAAAATTCCTAGCTAGCGCTCTTCCAGGAGCCATTTGGGCATCTAAATGTAGATCTCCTGCAGTACACAATAGAGGAGTATTAATATGTCACTTTAGTCTCCGACAGTCTGAGTATGTAGAATTTTGGGGTATACGGCTACGTTTCGACGGCAAAGGGTCATCTTGTAGTGATGCATTACTTCTTACACAGTTAACTTAAGAATGCTTACCCGATTATCCATCTGCATTTTCGAAAGGCCACTACTATGACACCTTACAATCATCCTTCTCTCAAACTCCGGGTTTTCAGGTGCTAACATTCTGCCGTCGAGTACACGTTCTGTATGAGCAGTAACTTACTTTTATACTATAGCACAATAATTTGCATATTATGCGGGGACGGAGGAGAGGGAGGCGGTGACTTTTCTTTATGAAGTGTACATGCAGAGCTCATTCTGGAGTTGGAAAAGGGCAGGGTTCAGAATCTTGAAAAGAAATGGCACTTTTAAATTCAAAAGAATATTAATCCTTTCATTTTATTTATTTGGTAATCTAGGTGGGCCCAGTGGTAAACGTTCGTGACTGCCACGGAAAAGACCACAGGTTCGATCCCAGCCACTAAATATCCGCCTGGCGTCGGATGGGCACGTTAAGCCGTCGGACCCCGGGAACTGGCCCCCGGTAATAAAT
This sequence comes from Macrothele yani, assembly GCA_039090855.1. NCBI lineage: Eukaryota > Metazoa > Arthropoda > Arachnida > Araneae > Macrothelidae > Macrothele > Macrothele yani. The sequence continues at coordinate 36,962,991 of CM077026.1, read as the reverse complement.
AAGGGCGTCTTACTCGCTTTCGTGTCACTTTCCTATCGGGCGATCTAGGCCAAATCTCCTAGCTTCCTATTTTTAAGGGTTGTTTAAGACCTGGGGTCAGACACTCCCTTCCTAAAATCCGCTACATATGATCTGATCTAGTAATCTAGGTTTTTAAAAAGAATTTCCGCATAAACTTTGACGTAAATACCCTGAAAGCAAAAGATAAAATGCGAATCTTTTAAAAGCTAAATAAAAAGATAAATGCGAATCTTTTAAAAGCTATGCGGATTTATTCTGCGCAGTGATTGTTCTTCCCTAGAGTTTTGTGTTACGAACAGGGAAAAGAAAACAAACACTGTAACGTTTAAATGAGTGAAAATTTCTCTTCTGCGCTCCTAAATTGAAACAAAATAGCAAATCTAATCCACATGAATCTATAGAAGAAGACAAAAGGATTGAATCTTCGCGCTTCCAAAGGAGTCTCGTAACGGGCCATGAAAAAAAGCAAGAAAAAATAAAACAGCATGATATATCACTCTCGTGCTCCAAAATCAAAACAAAATAGCAAATCTAATTTAGGTGAAGTTATTTTTGGAAAAAGATAAAAATTAAGATTAATAGAAAGTAGATCCGTGAGCCTCCGAGGACTATGTTATTAGCCACGGAAATGAAACGAAAAAAAAAAAGCTTTTAAAATGGGTGTAAATTTCACTTTTGACCTCCTACACTGAAAGACAATAGTAAATCAAATTGAGGTAAAGCTAATCTGGGACAAAAAAAGATAGCATACCTAAGCTCACCGAGAGTTTCGTTAACGGCTTTGGAAATTGGGAACTCTGAAAAAGTGTAAAACTGGGCTTTCAACTTAAAAGAAAGCAGTAAATCTAATTGATATGCAGCCATCCGGTAACGAAAAATATACAGCGTGTTTCAGCTGGAAGTCCCACTTTTTATACATTTGAAGCGATCAGTAGAAAAAAAAATCCCTTTTATTCAAAATAATAGAAGATTTTTCAAATCAGGATATTATAACAGGATATTTTTCAAATATCCTGTTATAATATCCTGATAAAACGTGTGTATCTCATATTTATTAGGTGGAACAACCTTAACACTACTACGGAGAGACTTTTTGACTCTCACAGACTTTTGACTACTAAAGAATCAAGAACCTTTGACCACCACAAATTGTTACATTTCCATATGAATCAGGTCCGATGGTTTCTGGTTCGAAACGTGGGACACCTGGGTCCCGGGATTTTAAAATAACATTTCTTTATGAAAATAATATTTTTTCGGGATTTTAAAATAATATACTTTACACCCCTGGGTCCTGGAATTTCAATTATTTTACTGAAATTCATTCCACGGCCATTATACTCATATAAATGTTTTGATTAAACTTAACATTATCCCGGAGGGACTTTTTGACTGCTAAAAAAAATAACAGGATATTTTTCAAATCAAATTCAGGTAAGACTAATCTGGGATGAAAAAGTTAGCATAGGTAAGCTCCGTGAAAGTTTCGTTAGGCTTTGGAAAAAGGGAACTCTGAAAAAGTGTGAAACCGGGCTTTCAACTTAAAAGATAACAGTAAATCTAATTGATATGAAGCCATCCGGGGACGAAAAAAATACAGCGTGTTTCAGATGAAAGTCCCACTTTTTAAATAGGTCAATCGTTTGACAATAAATAAACAGTAGCGTAACTACGCGTAAATGAGAAGTTAATAATGGCAGAATGACTTACCATCAGATCAAGTGCTGAAAGTGTCCCCTTCTCTTCGAGACACATTTGCACATATTTCATCATGTTTTCTGATACACGCCTCAACATGTCTGGGTCGATATTAGTAGTATAAAAGGACGGCTACTGGCACAGACGGACGAGGGGGTGTGGCAGGGATCAGGAAGCGCGCTCCCCCTCCCGTAAGTGGCGCTAGTGTGTTTTGTCGAAGTTGGTCTGCTGCCTTGCGGGGCTTCATGGAACTTTGTTTTGAGTGATGGCAACCTGGTTTTGAATGTATGCGATGGCAACGACATAGTGGATGCTTGGGGGATGGACATAGGAGGATGTCAACTCGATGTTTCTGTGCCACCCTCTAGTGTCAGTCGGGGGATTTTTTTTTATTTTCTCGGAGATTTATTGGACTTTGTCAAATTTTGGGGGAAATGAAGTAGAAATGCGAAGTCTTTCCCCCTCCAATATTTTTTCCTCAATTTTTTTTTAATATAAAATTCATATAATTTTTTGTAGATTTTCGGATCCCCTGCCTTTTCATTATTTTTTTTATTTTGATATTTTTCCTCCCTCCAATTTTAATCAAGGTCATGAGACTAGGAAATGCTTCTTAGAAACGATTTCGTTCCTGTTAATTCATGTTCAGCTTCAGGTTTTTCCCCCTTTCAAAGGAATGGTTCTCTTCCCAGGTCACGTGCTCATTATGGTCCATTCCTGACAAGGTAGTTGATTGACGTAGAGGTTTAAGATTCTCTCAGTTGAACTCGATCGGTCGAGGAGAGTGCTCGCTTTCGGTGTTTCCTGAAAACTTTAAATGGATTCGCTCATAGCAACATGCGATGAAAATCGCGTCATCTTTAGGAAGAATGAAATGCCTGAAAATTGCTTTCCTTTAGGAGACGACCGATTCATTCGGATATTTTGTTTTCACGGATAATTACAGATTCATGTCCGAAAATATATTTACATCGGTGACTTATATATTCTTACAGCTACGGGAATCATTTTGAAGGGTGTTGAATGGCTTGAACTACTGAATAGCTATATATTTCTGCGTGATGTTGTTAAAAGTCGAGAGCCTGCGAAATATGATTACGTTTACAGTGGAAATATTACAGTGGCTCATCGTTTAGAACCGTTGCCTCCTTTCATGAGAGCGAATCTCCCCTCAATGAAATGTGTAAGTCGAGATTTCCATCATGAAAAAGCGGGACAAGATGGTGAGATTTTGAAATCTGAAATTTGTCTGTGTGGATAACATCGGACTAAAGTGGTTTATAAAAAATCTACTATGTTAAGAGTCACACAACAGACGTTTCTTCCTTCCATTTCTTTTTCCGCTTTAATTAAGGAAGCATTGTGAAAAAAATAATTTGACTTTGGAAGCATTACAAGTCGCAAAAGAAGGAATTCAATGGATTGATGGTGATGTTCTACTTGAGGAAACTCTCTGTAAAGCAATGAATGACTCGGCGAACATGAATGGATGAAAATTCTCGTACGACTTCTACATTTATATAAACATGACCAAAATTATATTAGCTTTGGATTTCGAGAAAATAGCTGAACAGTATGCGAAAGAACTCCCTGACTGGAATCTACGCCGTAAAGTAGACGAATTTTTTCTGGACTCAGTTGATCTAAGTCATTACGTTGGAGAAATTTTAAGAGATTTAGACGAATTTTATTACCGTTAAAAAAATAATAATAAATTAATAAATCATAACGGTCCTTTTAAGGGCCACCCCAATTGATCCAAGAGGGTTACCAAAATCGCACACTGTGTGTGTGTGTTTTCTTTACGTGAAAATTTGAAGACCAAAGTATTTCTTAGTTAACTCGCTTTCAAAAACAGCGCTAAATCAAAGATGGAATCAATGAAGGTAGAGTGACGGATTAAATTCTCACGCTCTCCTTTAAGTATACGTCCCTCGTTTAAGTGGAAGATCAGTTTATTCTCTACTAGATTTTTAAAGACAAACCAAGACTTCAGATTTCTTTTCTTATTAAACTATTTTTCTTACTAGCTTTTATTTTATGACTTAATTTATTTTTCTCCCTCGCTTTTTCATGTGTGTGTGCAATAAATATACCGATCTACAGCAGCTAACATAAAATTTGAATGTAACAGCATTTTATTTATTCTATCTATTTTTTTTCAGTTCATTCTAACAAACGTTTCTTCTCTCTTACTTCCTTTCCTCTATATAACTTATATTGTTTTTAGATATGCTATTTACGCATTCGTTTAAACTTCTCGATGTATATGAATTATAGCAAGAATCTGTAAAAAACTGTGTGAGTTGGGGAAAAGATTTGAGCCGCATTGTAAAAGGGAAGGCTTGCATTGCGTTACCAGGTCTGAATTAGCATCTATGTTGATCCATTTGTTTCGCCAAACGGACTATGAAAGTACTGCTCTCTGGAAGTATGTTTTCATAAAATCCTTTGCAAGTCTTTAGCTCTTTTTCGCAGTTTAACATAACATGACAAGGTAGAAATATTTGAAGCGCTATGACTAATGTCTTATGAGTCTCGAATCGACCATTAATTTGTGTTCGCACCTGGTCAACAAATGGCACGAAAAGATTCTTCCGGAAATATTCTTTTGCAGTTTCTGATGAAATATTCCCTTTTTAAATCATCTTGGATGTAGCTCTTGGCATTGAGATAACTCCATCAACTTCTGTGATCAATTTTGACGCTGCATTAAAAATAACACTGAATTTATCGATGGCGTTACTTCTTAGATGGTCGAGCGAAGTTACCACGAGATCAATATGTTTCAGTGATGTCCTCTATCGCAGTCAACGTTTTGAAGAGTTTTCGACAGCGGTAATATCCACGAAAATACAAGGTCAAGTGTGCAAAGAGTGACTACAGACTGGCCTTGGATAATATCACATATTAGCTGATGAGCTTTTTGGGAGGATTCACGATTTTTTAGATATTGCAAATTTTGTAACGATAGAGATATTTATTGCAAGGTAGATTTCTCAGAATCTCAATAAAGCTTCATGCTTGTAAACCCAACGTGTTTCGCACATCGATATTAACGTCGTGTGCCTGGAAGCTGGTAATAATACTTGCTTGATGAAACCTTTGAGAACTTCGTTATTTTTCGCAGATGAGCTACAAAATGTTCCAATGGACCAAATTATACCTATATGGTTTCGTATACATGAAATTGTACAAGAAGCCCTTAGCGCCAAATGCAGAAAATGTTTCTTAGCGATTTCGGCGCGGGAGTAGGGGTGAACCCCCTCCTTGGCTACGGCCATGCTGACAAGCCTGTTAACTTTTCCATTAAATCAAGAACGTCACTCCAACGGCAACATACTTAGCGCAGCTATTTGTTTTTGTCCTTTCAAGTGATAAAAGTCAAAAAGGGTAATAAAAAAAGATTTACTCGAGCAATTTTCATATCTGTACACGGTTGCTTTTACCAGTTCATTATTCATACCCACGGTCTCATAGGATTTGTCGACGCACTCTTGTTTCAAATGTAATAGGTCTTTGGATGAGGTGCCATTTCAGCACACTACGAAATTTACTATTTGTAAACTTTCAACCCCAGCATCTGCCGTTGTCTTGTTATTTTCTTTTTAGGTACGTTCAGTATGTAAAATTTTAAAAGGACAAAAAATTGGTTTCTTCATTAAAAATAAAAACAGAAAAGAAAGATCTTAGACTTGTCCTCTTTTATTTTCCACATGGTCACGAGTAAACAAATTTATTTCCAAATTTTCTTCTCCTTTCTTACAGACTTGGGATCAGGTCTTCCAACTTTACTTTTCACAGGTCTTCCAACTTTACTTTTCACAGGTCTTCCAACTTTACTTTTCACAGGTCTTCCAACTTTACTTTTCAAAATTCTTCCTTTACGAACACAACTTTCAGTTTTCTTTTCAGAATGAATTATACCAGTGAAGCATCTTTTGCATTTCTCAGTGTCTTAAATACGTAGTTCTACATATTCCACTTCGAAAGCTATATTTTCTTTATTCATCTTCACCTCCCATTTTTTCACAAACAAATCTGCTGATGCAGAAAAAAGGAAGGAGATGAAGATAAAAGAAGAAAATGTAACATACGAAGAGTGGAATTATGGAACTATTATAACGAAGTAAATTTCTCCGTCATTTTTGTCCACGCCGGGCATAAAACCCGGGTCCCCTCATTCCGGAATAAGTCGCCCTCGCTGCTATCTGCCTTTATCTCATGTGCGTCCTGCGGTGCATGCACGTCACCCCCCCCGCCCCCGAAAGAGAGCCGGGACCATGTGTCGCTCTAGGCAGTCATTCGCTGAAGAACGTACGTTGTAGAAATCCCAGTCAATTTGGTGTGTGGAACGTTACATCACACACATTTGTTTTCGAAGCGCTGAAGAACGGATTCTCTTATTTTTCCTGTCTCGCGGTGTGGAAAGAACATTGAGAGAACTTTAACGGCCAGGTAATTTCTTGAAGTTCGGGCGCCAATAAAAGAAGTAAATTTCTCCGTCATTTTTGTCCACGCCGGGCATGAACCCATGGTCCCCTTCATTCTGGAACTCTCCCAACTGAGCTATGCGGACGTATGCTCTCGCTGCTATCTGCCTTTATCTCGTGTGCGTCCTGCGGTGCAGGCACGTCACACTTTATAAGACAGGTGTGAAAAAATGCCACTTCAGGAAATGCAATTGTGAACTAAGGAAAAGCACAAAATAGAACAATTACAGCCTAAATAAAATAAAATATAATCTCAGAATTGGAGGAAAACAGATTATGGAACTCAGAAAGGAAGATGTTTTTGTAACAAGAAATGGAGAAGAAAGTTTGAGGAGAATCAGTGTTCTACATAAAACTGCATGAAATCGATAACACGTCTATTGCGGAAATACAGAAGTGTATGCAGGCACTAAAGCTTTTCCAGTCTTTCTGGGAGACTTTGTCCATGCAACTAGGAACCTCAAACGAGGAAGAGCTCTAGAGGGAAGGTGGAATTACTATGAATATTGTACAGGAAGCCAGTGAGGAAACAGACATTACTCTCGCTCAAGTTTTCACTAGATGCTTCAACGAAGGGACACATTTCTGCTCACTGGAACAATTCCAAACTGGTTCTCCTACCTGTAAGAGGGGACCTTCAGGATCTCCAGAACTTTCTCCGTCAGTTGGTAAAAAATTTTTTACAAAGGTAATTTCATTTTACATCGTTTGAAGGAAACATTGGACACGGCTCAACCAAATGAACAAGCTGGATGTATTAGTAGCTACAGCACTATACTTCAGAACGTATCCATGTAGTGAGAAAATGAACTGAAAGAGCGAATGAACTCCCACTATGTGTGGCTTTCATCTCTATATTAACTGAAAGAGCGAATGAACTCCCACTATGTATGGCTTTCATCACTATATTAACTGAAAGAGCGAATGAACTCCCACTATGTATGGCTTTCATCTCTATATTAACTGAAAGAGCGAATGAACTCCCACTATGTATGGCTTTCATCTCTATATTAACTGAAAGAGCGAATGAACTCCCACTATGTATGGCTTTCATCGCTATATTAACTGAAAGAGCGAATGATCTTCCACTATGTATGGCTTTCATCTCTATATATAAAGTAAACTGGGAAAATGCAAGTGTTTCCGTCCGCGAATTGTTCGACCACTTCCAAATGATCTAGAGATCTGAAAATTGGTTTGCTGATAGGTCTTAACGTCCGTATACCTAAAAAAGTATGAAAAGCAAAAATATCAAAAAGGCGGCTTTGGAACACTGCCTGACTGAATTTTTCGTGAACTGTTCGACCACTTCTAAATGATCAAGAGATCTGAAAGTTTTACATGCTGATATGTCTTAAACGACATAGAGATCTGAAGGTCTGGATACCTAGAAAAGTACGAAAATAATAAAAAATCAAAATGACGGGTTTGGAACAATGCCTGCTTGAATGTTTCGCGAATTGTTCGACCACTTTAAAAAACCTAGAGATATGAAAATCGGCATGGTGATAGGTCTTGACGTCCAGATAACTAGAAAAGTCCTAAAACCAAAAAAAACTCAAAATGACAGCTTTGGAAACTTGTCAGCTTGAATTTTTCACTAACTGTTCGACCACTTTTAAATGACCCAGAGATCTGAAAATTGGCATGCTGATAGGTCTTAAGGTTCGGCTAGCTAGAAAAGTCCGAAAACCAAAAAAAAACCTTATGGCGGCCTTGGAATATTGTATGTTCAATTTTCTAATACTTCTGCTCCTAGGAAAGTGTGAAAATTCAAAAGGGTGACTTAGCTTTGCTGTTCAAAATGCTGATAGATCAGGTCAAGATACCTAGAAAAGTCAGAAAACCAAAAACATCGAAAGAGTAACTTTGGGATATTGTCTGATTCAATGTTTCTACCACTTCAACATCTAGAAAAGTCTGAAATCTAAATTCAAAAGGCTTTGCTTTACTTTTCAAAATGCTGATAATTTTATAATTATGCCAGAAATATTAAAATTCTGTAATTTTTTTTTTTTTTTTTTTGATTGGAGGTTTAACGACCACCGTGAGCAACTCAATGGGCTATAAGAAGTCGCTCGTCCCTAATTTAGGGCCACTGGTTCTAGGGAAGGGAGAGAGCCAGTGCCGTAAGACAAACACAACATCCGTGCCGCACGGGATTCGAACCCGGAACCAACTCGGACGAATGATCATAAGAAAGCGCTTAGACCGCTGCGTCACCGAGAGCGGCTGTAAAAATTCCCTGAAATTTTGATTTAAAATTAAGGGGCACCAAAGCCTGTTACCGTTTTGCGTCAAACCGTATGCATTGACGTCTCGACCCTGTTCTAAATCGTAAAACAGTTACGGACCTTAAATTAATTTTCCTTTTCTTTTATTTTATATTCAAAAATTATTTTATAGATTCACCGTTCCGAGAACGGGCATGACTGTTAGTAGAATATGAAAAGTATTTTGATTCGGTGAAACCATCACTCAGTAGACTATAAGCTGTCGCCCGTCCCTAATTTAGGGCAACTGGCTCCAGGGAAGGGAGAAAACCAGTGCCGTAAGACAAACACAGCATTCATGCTTCACCGGGATCCGAACCCGGAACCCATTTCAGGTGAATGATCGGAAGCCATCGCCTAGACCACTACGCCAACGGGGCGGCCCTGCGGTGTTGAAGACGCTTCGTTAATATTAGTAATAAGATCTATGAATATAGAAGCGCAATAGTTTGATCTTTCGAGGATACAGGACATGTGCAGAGATGGAAACGAGTCATGGGTCAGCGGGTCAACGGTTCGGGTCAAGATGTTCCTGACCTGATTTTGACTCCGTTTTATTTCAGTTTTATTTTTAAAAAGAGAAAAATGTGTTCCAAAGAAAATGCGCGTTGTGGAATTCTGTAGTCGATACCGGTGCCCACGGAGTGAATAATGATTTGCCATGAAAAAATATTGCCGTCTCTTTCTTAAAGCAACGAAGATTTCTACCGACCGACGTCAGACACACTGACACCATATCGTAAACAAGTTAGTAAAATCATACAATGCATTGATTATGATACGCTTTCCAATATACCAGAAACTATTACTCAAGTTATGTGGATAATGGCTGTGGAATTAATCTCGCTCCTGTGTCCTGACCTTTGACCCCATTTCGATGATATTCAACAGAACCGGTTCAGTATACCTCCTGAACAACGTACTAAAGTTTTGTCGCAATCGAAGCATTTTTAGGTAAGTTATGATGCACAAGGGCAATGGAATGGATCCCACTCCAGTGTCCTGACCTTTGACCCCATTTCACCCATTTTCGATAGGGTTCGTCCCCAGTGGTTCCTTACCACATGCTAAAATTTCACCGAAATCGAACCATTCTTACGCACGTTATGACGCATAAAGGCAATGGAATATATCCCGCTCTTATGCCCTGCCTGACCTTTGACCCCATTTCGCCCATTTTCAATAGAGTTCGTGCCCAGGTGGTTCCTTACCACATACTAAAATTTCATCGAAATCGAAAAATATTTACGCATGTTATGACGCACAAAGGCAATGGAATGGATCCTGCTTTTATGTCCTGACCCCATTCCGCCCATTTTCAATAGGGTTCGTCCCCAGGTAATTCCTTACCACATACTAAAATTTTATCGAAATCGAACAATTTTTACGCAAGTTATGACGCACAAGGGCAATGGAATGGATCCTGCTTTTATGTCCTGACCCCATTCTGCCCATTTTCAATAGGGTTCGTCCCCAGGTAATTCCTTACCACATACTAAAATTTTATCGAAATCGAACAATTTTTACGCAAGTTATGACGCACAAGGGCAATGAAATAAATCGTGCTCTTATGCCCTGCCTGACCTTTGACCCCATATTCCGCCCATTTTCAATACGGTTCGTCCCCAGGTGGTTCCTTAAAACATACTAAAATGTCATCGAAATCGAACCGTTTTTACGCAAGTTATGATGCATAAAGGCAATGGAATGGATCTCGCTCCTATGTCCTGACCTTTGACCCCATTCCATTTATTTTCAATAGAGATCGCCCCAGGTGGTTCCCTACCACATACTAAAATTTCATCGAAATCGAACCATTTTTACGCAAGTTATGCCGCATAAGGGCAATGGAATAAATCGCGCTCTTATATCCTGCCTGACCTTTGACCCCATTTCGCCCATTTTTAATAGAGTTCGTCCCCAGGTGGTTCCCTACCACATACTAAAATTTCATCGATATCGAACCATATTTACGCAAGTTATGACGCATAAGAGCAATGGAATGGATCCCGCTCCTATGTCCTGACCTTTGACCCTGTTTCGCCCATTTTCAATAGGGTTCGTCCCCAGGTGGTCCCCTACCACATACTAAAATTTCGTCGAAATCGAACCATTTTCACGTGAGTCATCGTGCGGACGAGCGGACGGACAAAGCTGGAGCATATACGCTTCTTCAACCTACGGTTGGAAAGCGTAAAAAAGATATTTTCTTTGCGTTCTTTTACAGTGCAATTGTCCAGGGCAAGGTACATGTAAACGCAATTCGATTGCTTCTCAGCTAATTCACTCTCTCCGTGCGAAGTTCATTGTATATGACTAAGAGTTATTTTTCAAATCGCATCTTTTAAATTGAGTATTCAGAGGTTTTAGATTGATGTGCTAACATCCCGTTCCCACGACATCTCATGTCGAAATTAACTTCTTATTTGTTAATATGGATGGATTTAATATTAAAGAAGTTGAGAAAGTCGTCGAGGCCAACAAATACGGGCTTGTTGAAAACCACAAGGGGAAAAGTGAATGCTGGAAATTGTTTCGTCTCATTAAGGAACCGGTGAATAATTCTGTATTGTTTGGTCTTGCTTGTTCAAAATGAGGAAAGTGTATAATTACAAAGAAAGATGTCGACAGGGTAATAAAAGATTACGGAACCAAAAATCTAACGGACCGTATGAAGTATGGGCACCTCCATCAAAGCGTGGAAAGAGTGAACAATTTAAATACATTTAAAAAAGTGCATTTGTGTAACCGTAAATAATGATTCCTATTTATAATATACTCCATGGGCACGGTCATAGTCAGCCATTACTTCTGGATTACGCAAAATAGTGGCACTAAAAATGGCACTAAAATTTAGCAAGTAACCAAATTTTATTATTAAAGATAGATTTCAGTTATTAAATATCAAGCACTTATTGGGATAAATATATATATTACGTTTAGATGTATATATATATATATATCATCATCATCATCATTGTCAACCATTATCAATCCACTGCTGGACGAAGGTCTCCCCAAGTTTCCTCCACAACGGTCTGTCTTGTGCCAGTCTCCTCCATGTCACCCCTGCATACTTTCGAATTTCATCCACCCATCTCCCATGTGGTCTTCTTCTGGGTCTTTTCCTGTCCCTTGGAATCCAATCTAAAATTTCGGCTGTCCATCGATGATCTGTCCTTCTGGCAGTATGTCCAGCCCATTGCCATTTCAGGGATTTAACTCTAATCATGATGTCTTCCACTCTTGTCATTTTTCGGATCCACGAGTTCCTCTTCTTATCTCTCCTGGTTACACCAAGTATGCACCTCTCCATGCTGCTTTGAGTTGTCTGCAACCTTTGTATGTCTCTTTTAGTTAAGGTCCACGTCTCTGCACCATGCGTAAGCACTGGAAGGATGCATTGATCAAACACTTTTCTTTTAAGACATAATGGCATATTGCTCTTGAAAATTATGCTGTTTCTTCCAAAAGCTCTCCAGGCAAGTTTTGTACGCCGATTAATTTCTTCATCAATGTGACCCTCACTTGATATCTGCTGTCCAAGATAAACGTACGTGTCTGTTATCTCCAGCTTTTCTCCATCAATCGATAAATCTTCATTTCTTGTAAAAGCATTGAACATCACTTTTGTCTTCTGAAAGTTCATTTTTAATCCCACTTCTTTACTCTTGTCAGCAAGTTCCTGGATCATACTCTGCAGCTCTGATGGGGTAGTTGCAAAAATGACTACGTCATCAGCAAAACGAAGGTGGGTTAGATAATCTCCATTAATCTTTATCCCCTTGTTTTCCCAGCTCAGCGACTGAAAAACACCCTCCAATGTGGCATTAAAGAGCTTCGGAGATATGGTGTCACCTTGTCTCACTCCCTTTCCAATTTTTACGTGTGTTGTATTTTCAAACAGCCGAATCTTTGCACTTGCATTTTCATAGATGTTATTAATAATATTAATGTATGCATCTTCAATACCGCAGGTTTTCAGAGCCATTGTAACTGCTGATGGTTTCACCGAATCAAAGGCATTTTCATAATCGATAAAAGCCATGCACAATGGAAGTTCATATTCCCTCGCTCTTTCAATTAGTTCTCTCAGCACGTGGATATGATCTATTGTGCTGTAGCCACTCCTGAATCCAGCTTATTCTCTCGGTTGAGCCATGTCCAGTGTTACCTTCAAGCGGTGTGAAAGAACTTTAGTGAAGATTTTATAAACTACTGATAGGAGGCTGATAGGTCTGTAGTTTCCGAGATCCTCAATGTCACCTTTCTTATGTAGCAGGATCATTGTAGCGGTGTTCCAATCCTCAGGAATCTTTCCTTCATTAAGGCATCGAGTGAAAATTTGGGCGAGTACTGTTTCGATTTCTCTACTTGCTTCTTGTATGATGTCTACAGTAATTCCATCTTCTCCTGGACTTTTCCCCGCTTCATGTTCTTGATTGCATGTGCAACTTCTGCTGGAAGGACTGGAGGAACTCTGGTACTGGTATCTTTCATGATGTCTGGAGTGCATGTACCATCCCTTTCATATAATTTGGAGTAGAAATCTTTCACTCTTGTCAAAATTTCGCCTCTATTTCTTGTTACAGAACCATCTTCTTTTCTCAGTGCCATAATCTGTTTTCTTCATTTACTGAGATGTCCCTTTGCTATCTTTAGGCTTTGGTTGTTTTCAATTGCTTTCCTCACTAGTTCACAGTTGAATTTTCTTACGTCTTCAGTGATACTTTTTCTTACTGTCTTGCATAGCTCTATATATTCCACTTTGGAAGTCACATCTTCTTTAGTTGTCCTCATCTCTCTTCTTTTTTGCATCAACATTTTCGTTTTTCCTGACAATTTATTTACATGCAACTTGTTCTTAGACCCAGCTAATTTTGTTGCTGTTTCCATAAGAGCTTTGGTTACTTTTCTGTTAACTTCAGAGATGTCCACTTCTTTCGATGTTAGGCCTTCTAAAGCAGAGAACCTGTTCTTCAGTTCCAACTTGAAGGTATTATGGTGTTTTTTAAGGTTGGTTATGTCAATAGATTTTGTTTGTCTTATGATCTTGCCACGTTCAAATTTAGTGTTGAGGTGCATCTTACATCTCACCAATCTATGGTCACTACCTGTGTTGAACTTGTTTAGCACACTGCAGTCTTCTATGACGAATTTTTTGTTACACATAATAAAATCAATTTCACTTGTCGTCCCATTTGGATGTCTCCATGTCCATTTCCTGTGTGGCTTTTTCTTGAAAAAGGAGTTCAAGATGAAAAACCCTTCTGCCTCTGCAAACTCAACGAGAGTATTTCCACGCTGGTTTCTGTTGCCGTGACCGAATTTACCTACTGAAGTTTCATTCTGTTGCTGTTGCCCTATTTTTGAATTGAAATCTCCCATAATTATTTTCAAATGCTGCTTACCTTTATTATTTAGATGACAAATTTCCTCATAAAATTCTTCAATTTCTTCTTCAGGATGACTTGTGGTGGGTGCATAAGTTTGAATAATCTGAGCCTGGTATCTTCTCGAGAGTTGGATAACGAGTCGTGCAGCTCTGTCAGAGGAACTTTCAACTTCTACAACTTTATCCTTCAGTTTCTTCTTTATTATAAATCCAACAGCACTAGTTCTGCCAGTATCTGTCCCACGATAGTAGAAGAGATGTCCACTTTTCAGTTCGATGAGATCTTCTCCTTTTCTCCTTACCTCACTTAGCCCCACGATGTCCCACTTGATCCTTTGTAGTTCCTCTTCCAATTCAAGAAGTCTTGAATCAGAAGATAGGGAGCGTCCATTGTACGTTGCCAAGGTCAGCATCAGATGGCAGCCTAGTCCGGTCCTCCGGGGATTCTTAGCACCCTCTGCCTTCATGTCGCACTGGCCGCTGCCTTGGCCAGGTACATTCCAGCTGCCGGAGACTGAGGGCCAAGATTTAAGTTGTGGAATCATTTTGGAGGGGTTTGACCATAACTCACCACGCTGGCCAAGCGGGTTGGTGAGTGTGGGATAGAATTTCCTCTAATCCCGATGGTATAGTTATACCGCTATTGGCGGTCGTCAGAGCCCCTTTAGTGGGAACAGGATGCACCACGAGAAGGCGGGGTTGACATTTGTCAAGGAGAGGCTGTGATGTTACGCATCACCTGACCTTACATCCCATATATATATATATATACACTGGCGGAAAGTGAAAAAAAGAACACCAAGAAGGAATTGGCGGACGATCATGAAATTTACATATGTTAATGGAGTCGAGTTTACGTAGGTGTGATGTTAATTTCGGGACCAACCAGTGAGCGCTTGCGCCACAGCACGGCATATTATGCAAATTATCGTCGGTGGTATTTAAGGAGTACGGCGGAGTGAATGTAATCAGTCGTCGGCGTACGGACACGTGCGAAGACACGGAAGAAGCTGCAATGCCTGGACATGTTAAACGTGTACGATTTCAGCAGTTATTGGACTTTGAGCGAGGTCGTCTAGTCGGACTCCGCGAGGCCGGGTGGTCGTATCGTCGTATTGCGGAGCGAATTGGACGGGAAGTACCGGTGGTGGTACGATGGCCTTATGCGTGTTCGCAGACGCACAGGGGAGCGTCTCCACACTTCTTGCATCTGCCAGCGATACACAGGATCTACGCCTGATCTCCTGGTGTAGGGAACGATCAGCTATCACTCCCGTACACAACTAGTGTTTGTACCGGGTACGCTAAACAGCACCTCCTACATCAACAACATCATTCAGCCTGTTGTTGTGCCATTTGTAAGGTCGGTCCATCGTGGTGTTTTCCAGCAAGATAACGCACGCCCACACATGGCACGTGCAACGCAACTTGCACTTCAGGGTGAGAGACAACTTCCATGGCCTGCACGTTCAACGGGTTTGTCCCCCATTGAGCATGTTTGGAGTTTTTGGGACAACGACTTATCCGGTCTCCACGGCCTGCCACGACCATCCCCGATTTACGCCTCCAGTTTGAGGATGCTTGGAATTCAGTACCGCAAACTTACATTCAACATCTGTACTACAGACTCCATGCCAGAATTGCACAGTGTAACGCAGTTCATGGCGGTTCAACCTCGTACTAACCATGTTACATGGAAATGTTATTTTTCAGTTTACCAGCAAATACAGCTGTATTGTGCCAAAATGTTTTGATTACGTTATCCTCTGTATTCCGTTATCGTTGGTATCAGACGTCTCCTTCCTGGTGTTCTTTTTTCGCTTTCCGCCAGTGTATATTTATATATAATCTACAAAGCAGAAACTGCGACAAAAAATATATAACAATGATTTTATTATTTATTATTTTTTGAGTTTTTGATTTCTTTTTATTATCATTGTTATATATTTTTTGTTGCGGTTTCTGCTTTGTAGGTCGTTAGGTCTAAGAATTCTTTACTGCTGCTCTAGCGCGTTTTGATTTACAGAATGTAACTTTAATTTTTTTTTTAATTTGGTCTTTAACTCTATTGTTTTAAGTATATATACACTGAAGAGCAATTGAATTAGAGATTCCTGTCTAGTAACGTGTAGCACCACCTTTCGCCCTGATGACGGCGGCGATTCGTCTCGGCAAATACTCGACAAGACACCGGAAGCGTTGGGAAGCCATACGGATCCACTACCCCCTGAACAAGCTCCCACAGTTCACGAAGATTTGATGAAGGGGTGTCAGAGCCTCGAACATCTCTCTCGATGGCATCCCAGATGTGCTCGATGTGATTGAGGTCAGGTGACTTAACTGGCCAAGGAAGCGAGGTCACGTCGGTGGAGTGTTCATCCAACCATTCAAATACAGTTCGGGAGCAATGGCACGGTGCATTGTCTTGTTGCAGGATGGAGCCCCCAGTGGGATGTTGAATACGCACAAACGGGAGCAAATGGCCGTACAGGATATCCCAGTAACATTGATCTGTGAGGGACGATGTCCCACGTACCAGGGGTCCCATTTCAGACCAAGTAAACAGTCTCCAGACGAGAATGTCACCCCCACCAGCTTGAAGAGTACCCTGCTGGCAAGAAGGATCCATCGCTTCATGTGGTTTGCGCCGTACTCGCATCCTGCCATCCGCATGTACCAACGTGAATCTCGAGTCATCAGTCCAGGCAACATTTTTCCACATGTCTAGGGTCCAGTGGCGAAGTTCCCGCGCCCATGCTAATCTTTGCACCCTGTGATGTGCGGTCAGCAGCGGTACCTTCGTGGGATGATGGCTTCTGTACCCCATAGCGAGGAGATGGTTCTGGATGGTGTGGCTGCTTACACGTTTTTGTGCACCAGCGTTAAATTGCGGACTGATTTCTTGCAATGTGGACCGTCTATCCGCTGTTACAATGCAAGCTAGCCGACGATAACCCCGCTCATCCACACGCTGTTGTCAACGGCAGTTGGCCCTTGCGGGGATGGTTTTACCGGATTCGATGTACTCACGGTGCACTCGTGATACAGTGGCTCGTGAAAATCCCAGTGCCCTCACGACTTCCGAGATGGAATGACCCATTCGTCGGGGCCCGACAATTTGCCCACGATAAAGTACGCCATCGTTATCCTGGTCCAGATGTGAAAGCACGTGACTGCATTCATCGCCGAGGCACATCCACAGGTGTTTCTATTCTTTAAGAACTGTGCATAAAACCATTCAAAAACAAACTTTGCGAAATCTTAAAGAAACGGGCTGAACTTTTTATCAACACCATGAATTGGTAATAAGAGGAGTCCCTCAAAATTTCACCGGAATCCAGTCGCAACTTTTTAAAATAGGTATGGAATTTTTAATTCATCGGTAAACAGAAATATATACGCAGAAACGGTTAATAAAATTTTGACGGCTAATTTAAAAGTTATTTACCAATTTAGGCGAAAGTTGGAGGTCATGTTCCTATTAACGATTTATGGTGTTCATTAAAATTTCAGCCAGTTTAATATAATATTCGCAAAGATTCGTTTTTAACTTTTTTACCCCTGAGATTCGCCCCTCAAAGACGTCTGAAACTGAAAGCACGTGATGCATTTGATCGTCGATAACAAATTGTTAACGAATTTTGTTCAGTCAGTGTTCTAATGCTGTGTCTCCTGGACGCGTGTTTAATAATTTGTAACGCTTTTGGTCCGTTTCATTTTACATATTCCATACATTTGGTACATTTCGTTGCTTCAATTCTCGACAAATATTTGTGACAGCAATGCCCAAAAGGAAGAGACCAATTTTTAATCAAACACGAACCAACACGAAATGCTAAAAGATATCACGAACCAAGCAATCGGAAGAGGAAAGATCACAAAGCACGTAAAGCGGACAAAACTCAACAAGGTGTTCGACGAAGGAACGAAACTGCTGACGAAACAGAGGCGCGACTTGCTGAACAACGATTTCGAACTGCTGCAAGACGAAGTAAATGAGGCTGCTGGAGAGACGAACGAGCGCCGAACGTCCAATCGCCAACGAGCATTTGTAATCACCATTAATAAATCGCAGGGACAATCGCTTAAATTTACGGGCTTGGATTTGACAGATAAATGCTTCTCACGTGGACAGCTGTATGTTGGAATGCCAAGAGCAAAGGATCCAACAAAATTATGTATTGTCGCCGATGGAGGAGAAACAAAAAATGTTGTGCACTGCCAAGTGCTGAAATAATCACACTATGAATAAATAATTGTAATGACCGAATTTGTGAAGTAAGCTTTTTTCTTTCTTGCAAGTATCAATTTTTTTCCCGTTTTTTCCAGGGACATACAAGGGAATGTGAAATTAATAAGCCTAAATCCCGGGCATAGCCGGGTAGAAAAGCTAGTATTTTTATAAAAACAAATATCAAATTTAAGTTGGTAGACGAGTAGTCAGAGGCGCGGACATCTGTATAATCGTCCAGGTGTAAGCGCGTGTGGAGAAGCTGTCCTACGGTTCCTGTTCATTCCCTTTCCTAGCACCAATGTCCCGAAATTAGGGAGGGGTGACTAGCGCTGAATGCTCACAGGATTACTAAACTCCAAAACAAAGAAAAAGAAATCAAGGGGAATATTAATTAAATAAAAGGAACTATACACCAACTGTACTTGAATAGTATAACTATACTAGATATCCGAAATTTCTTGCTGCAGAATAGAAATAAAAATTTCCAAGCTTTGTAAAGTACGACTTCCACGCACAAAAGTGCGAAAGGATACATTGACATTTAATGACTTGAGCGTGTGGTGAGTGATGAGGAGAGTTGCGAGAGAGATATTGAAGGAGGAGGACATGCCTAGCTTTGGCTAAGAGAACAAGTTGAGTTTGTACCACGGAGTGTATTCCAGTTTATGTTTTTGTGTAAAGAAATAAATGTTTTGTGTTGTGATCGAGTGAGTGTCTGTGATGTTACAGACGAAAGATAGAATTGGAGGCACCTGTGAGATTCGAACTACGAAAGACAGGAAGTGAAGGCGCCGGTGAGACGGGATCAGCGCAACTTCAGCGGAGTTCTTTATGACAGTGGGAATCGATGAGTTGAAAGTTCTTCAAGCGTGCGAAAGAACCAACGCGACAGGGATAATTTTTTTCCCTCTTTGTGTTGGGAAGAACAAAGGATAGTGACTGTAGTTTGTTTTTTTCGAAATTAGTTGTTCCGTATCGGATTTACACCACATTAGATGTTTATGTAAGTACTGTTTTGTTGTTGTTCTTAGAGAATTATCCAAAGGAATGAAATATCAAAGCAAGTTTTTTAGAAGTTTCCGGGCACGGAATTAAATAGAAGGAAATAGTTTCTGTTAAGAAATAGTACATTCAGATCAACTGTTTGAGCCTAGATTATAGGTAAATGTAGAATATTGTTGTAAACAATTTCTGTGAACGTATACACATATACGAAAATAGAAGGAAATAATTTCTGTCAAGAAATAGTACATTCAGATCAACTGTTTGAGCTTAGATTATAGGTAAATGTAGAATATTGTTGTAAACAATTTCTGTGAACGTATACACATATACGAAAATAGAAGGAAATAATTTCTGTCAAGAAATAGTACATTCAGATCAACTGTTTGAGCTTAGATTATAGGTAAATGTAGAATATTGTTGTAAACAATTTCTGTGAACGTATACACATATACGATAATAAATAAACGTTGGGTACACGTAGAGCTTGTTGAAGTGGCTTTCTTAGGAAGAGCTCGAAAAGAAGAACTTTTGCAGTTGGCGGAAGAATTGGGTATAGAAGTTATGCCAAATCTCAAAATTCTGGAATTAAAAAATAAAATTGTCAACTTTGAAGGTTATGAAGAGGATTTCGTGAAAGAACTTTTGGCAGGTATAAAAGAGCGTAGAGAAACAGAAAGACAAATGGAATTTGAGCTTGAAAAACTCAGAATAGAAGCTGGACGTCAGCCGCTGGGAAGTAGTTTGGAGCAAAATGGAAATTCTCAAAAACCGAGATTAGAACTTCGTCATTTGATGAAAACATTTGACCCAAAAGTCAGTGATATAAGTATTTACTTAGTTTTATTTGAAAGGCAAGCACAACAAGCAGAAATAAAAAGGGAAGATTGGGTCACGAATTTGATAGGACTTTTGCCCTACGAAATATCACAATTGATTGTCAGAGAAAATGTGGAAGATGCTAAAAACTATGAATATGTTAAAAGGTTACTTCTTAAAAGATATAAGTTAAATCCAGAGAAATTTAGATTGAAATTTGTATAACACATGCGTACATCAGAGAAGGCCTGGAGAGATTTCGCCTTCGAGTTAGAAAATTATTTTAATGAATGGATTTCAGGACTTAAAATAGGCGATTTTGAAGGGCTAAAAAAATTAATGATCACAGATCAATTGAAGCGGAGAGTGCCTATAGAAATAAGGGAGCATTTTATTGATAAATGGTCAAATATTGTCTCACCTTCAGATTTGGCTGATATGGTGGACAATTATGAAAGTGTAAGAGGAGGAATCAAGAAAAATTCGTCGAATGAATTTTGTGCTTCAAAGAAAATGCAAGGCAGTGAGAAAAAAACTAGAGATAACTATGATCGCAGAAATTTTATGAAAAATGGATTTTATAATAAAAATTATGTTAAGTCAGATGTAG
Organism: Macrothele yani; assembly: GCA_039090855.1. Classification (NCBI taxonomy): domain Eukaryota; kingdom Metazoa; phylum Arthropoda; class Arachnida; order Araneae; family Macrothelidae; genus Macrothele; species Macrothele yani. The sequence continues at coordinate 36,942,446 of CM077026.1, read as the reverse complement.
GACAAGGGTGGTCAAAACGGAATGTATCTCAGAATGAAGAAAAGTATGATCGCAGACGGAAGATTCAATGTTACGAGTGTGCATCTTATGATCACATTCGACCTCAGTGTCCTAAGCTAAAATCACAGAACTCAGGAAGCGTAAATAGAATCAGAGAGGAAACTGAAGGGGATCTCTTGGCACCCTATACCTTTGAAGGAAAAATAAATGGAGTTACCATGCCTATTCTCCGGGATACAGGTTCATCAGTTGATATCATTTGTCAAGAGTATGTGTCGCCAGGTGAGTTTACTGGAGAACATGTGTGGGTACAGCATCTTCTGGATGAACAAAAGGTTTGTTTACCATTGGCAGAAGTTGAACTAGAATGTGAATTAGGTCATATTGTAACTAAGGCTGCAGTGATTAGAAAGTCGCTAGATCAAGGTAGATATTTACTTGGAAATAAGACGGCCGCTTTGTTAAAAAAAATTGATATGGAGTGGCCACTTAATTCAGAACAAGTAAATGTTGTGGTTACTCGGTATCAAGAAAAACAGAAACGAAACAACGAAGAGAGAAATTCAGTAAAGAATGATTCAGGGAAGAAAGAAAAACAAGCCCTTGAAGGAGAGGCTGTGGGTTCCGAAGAATCAGATGAATTAGAAGAAGAAATTCTGCCATTGAGGCATGATGAAGATAAAGCCATGTTAGAGTTGGTAAAAATGGATTCAAAAAGTTTCATGGAAGATCAACGGCAAAGTTTGGAATTGAAAAAAATTCTCAAAGAAATAGAGAAAACAGATTTTAAAAAGGCAAATGGTTATGCTGTACTAAGAAATGGGATGTTGGTGAAGAAGAAGATCAACAAGATTGGCGAAGAGGAAGATCTTATTGTTGTTCCAGAACAATATAGAGAACAAATAAAAAACATGTGTCATGAGGGAACTTCGGGGCATTTAGGAGTGACAAAAACCAAAGACAGACTAGCGAAGTATTTTTATTAGCCTAACTGTTATAAAGACATTGAAGAATTTGTAAAATCTTGTGATTCATGCCAACGTGCTGGAAAAGCTGGGGACAAAAAGAAAGCACCTTTAAAAATAGTTCCAATTATTCCTGAAATTTTTACAAAAATCAACGTTGATGCCTGTGGGCCTTTGCCCGAGACTTCAAGCGGAAATAGATACATAATTACAGCTATGTGTTTGTCGTCCAAATATCCAGATGCAGTACCAGTACCAGACATAGGATCCAAGTCGGTAGTTGACGCTTTGTTACACATTTTTAGCCGCATGGGATTTCCGAAAGAAATTCAAACTGATCAAGGAGCCAGTTTTGTAAGCATTTTGACACTAGAATTTCTGGAGCGGTTTGGAATAAAAGTTACTCATAGTTCTGTATATCATCCCCAAAGTAATCCGGTAGAACGATTCCATCGAACTATTAAAAGGATGTTGAGAGTTTTATGTCTTGAGTCTGCTCCGGATTGGGAGAAACAGTTACCGGCGGCGCTGTTTGCTTTGAGAACTGTGACACATGAAAGCACAGGGTTTACGCCTGCTGAATTGGTGCATGGAAAAAATCTGAGAATGCCAATGACACTATTGTATGAAAAATGGATGGGTCATCCTGAAGAAGAAAACTATGTCACTGAATATGTACTTGAGTTAATAAATAGGATGAAAAGATCTCAAGAACTTGCCATTAAAAACATGGAAGTGGCTCAATTGAAAAGAAAATATTGGTATGACAGAAATGCGGTAAAACGTGAATTTCAAGAAGGAGATTTAGTATTGGTTTTTGTTACCTGCAGGCCAAATAAGTTAGCGGAACAGTGGAAAGGACCAGGCAAAATTGAGAGAAAATTTCTGAGACTAATTATGTAGTAAGCTTTGAAGGTAAAAATGTAAAGCATCAAGTATGTCACATTAACATGCTGAAACCATACCACAAACGACCAGAATTTGTGAACTTATTGCCCGGTTGTGAAAATGGTGAAATGGATTTAGAGATTAAATTTCCGCAAGTTGAAAAAAATCCCAATATATTTAACCTCTGATATCGAGGAGAACAGTAAACTTCGAGAGCGCCTAAGTGGCCAACAAATTCAGGATCTGAAAAAACTATTATGCCATTACTTGAAAATGTTTTCTAATATTCCAGGAAGACTCATTTGGTCGAACATGATATCGAGCTAGCTAGTAATGCTATTGTAAGAGTTAAGCCTTATAGAATGTCGCCCAGGCAGATAAATATTCTTAAAGCCGAGATAGATAAAATGCTGCAGTACAAGATTATAAAAGTTGGTGAATCAGACTATACATCACCCATTATTTTGGTAGAAGTACCCGGAAGAGATCCACGCCCATGTATTGACTACAGGCGATTGAATGAAGTGACAAGGACCCAGTTCTATCCATTGCCCAACATAGAAGAAAGAGTCGAAAATGTTTCTGGAGCGAAGTATATTACAGTATTAGATTTAACAAAAGGGTACTGGCAAATTCCATTAAGTGCTAGAGCTCAACGATTGGCAGCGTTTGTGACTACTTTTGGAACGTATCGGCCCTTAAAGATGCCATTTGGCCTTAAGAACGCACCTTATTTCTTTAGCAAAATGATGTCGGAACTTTTGAGAGGTTGCGAAGAGTTTGCCGTACCATATCTAGATGATGTTGCCATTTTTTCCGAAAACTGGGGGATCATTTGATACATCTTGAAGAAGTGCTACAGAGGTTGCAGAGGGCTTCCTTGACCATAAAACCTTCCAAATGTAAGTTTGCTCAAGATCACGTCTTGTATTTGGGTCATATTGTTGGACAAGGATATCGAAAACCAGCGGAACGAAAGGTTCAGGCCATACAAAATTTTCCTACGCCAAAGAACAAGACGCAAGTAAGATCTTTCTTAGGTCTGGCGAGATATTACAGCAGATATATTCCAATGTTTTCTTCGATAGCAGCTCCCTTGACAGACATCTTGAAGGGTAAAAATCGTAAAGAGGAAATTATATGGTCAGAACAATGTGAGAAAGCTTTTGTGGAACTAAAAAAATCTTTATCTAGTTTTCCTGTTCTGTATGCCCCTGACTATGAACGTAGATTTATTCTACAAACTGATGCTTCAGATCAAGGAATGGGAGTCGTCCTTTCGCAAGAACAAGAAGATGGCGCTGAACATCCTGTACTCTATCTAAGCAGAAAACTTTCGACAGCAGAGAAGACATACAGTACCAGTGAAAAAGAATGTGCCGCCATTATATTTGCGGTACAGAAACTGAAATGCTACCTGGATGGTCAAAATTTCCTCATACAAACTGATCATAACCCTCTCGTTTCGTTATGCACCAACGCAAGTTCAAATGCTCGTCTGATGAGATGGGCCCTTGCTTTACAAGCATATGATTTTGTTATAATTCATCGATCGGGAACTATGCACAAAAATGCAGATGGACTGAGCAGAGTTCCAACTTTAGATGATCCACCTTGATCATGCTATGTGTCTGCTAGTGAAAACATTTGTTTTTTTTTTTTTTTTTTTGGTTGTGATATATAGTACATAGAAATTGTCGGAAAACATATAAAGATGATTGTTAAATTAACTCATATATTTCTCTTTGTAAATGGATTATGACTCATTATGTGAACTATGACTATTGTATTGTAGAATGACAAGAACTTTTTACCACTGGAAAAAGTTCCTCTGGAAGTGAGGGGGGGTGGAAAGTACGACTTCCACGCACAAAAGTGCGGAAGGATACATTGACATTTAATGACTTGAGCGTGTGCTGAGTGATGAGGAGAGTTGCGAGAGAGATATTGAAGGAGGAGGACATGCCTAGCTTTGGCTAAGAGAACAAGTTCAGTTTGTACCACGGAGTGTATTCCAGTTTATGTTTTTGTGTAAAGAAATAAATGTTTTGTGTTGTGATCCAGTGTCTGCGATGTTACAGCTTTCGCACATCAACCAGATGGCTTTCTCAAGGAAGGTAGACAGCAAACTTCAAACTGAATGATAGAACGCTTCGACAATTTGAACGCGGTGACTTGACTTGACAATAACGAAGAGATGCGAACGTAATCAGGTATTCAAAGACACGAGGCGTTATGCTCGTTTAGCAGGGGGTATCATTGAAGGAATATAAAGAGGTACTCACTATTTCAAGAAATGGTTCCAAATTCGTAGCAACTCCAGTGAGACGCTATCAGTGCACGACTCGCTGTTTGTTGTGATCTCCAAAGTTTCGCTAACGGCAGTAGATTTTGGGGTGGAATAGGAAGCTAATTTCTTTACGTCTTCCCACATAGGAGCAACTTGACTTCTCTGGATAGGGCTGTGGTTTCTTTGCCGTTCTTTATGTCTCTTTTATGTTCGTTGACTCTAATTCTAAATGAACGTTTAGTCATTCCAATGTAGCATCGCTTGGAGCCGTCCGGATATAGTAGAGGAACGGCATAAACAGCTGCTTCATTGGAAGGTGGGGTCTTGTCAGTGTTTCCCTTAAGCATCGTACATAAAGACGTCGGAGACCTGATGCCAACACCGAGGTTCATCTTCTTCAGCGCGTTCTTGAGCTGATAGAAAACATTTGGTATATAGGGAATTCAGCCCAGGTAGAATAGCTGCGGCATAGAAATATCAGTACGACTGGTTGTACCAGGTTCGTGGCGTATCCTGCCTCAGTGGCCAACTCGACGACGTTTCTCAATTCGCATTCCCTAGAAGGAACATCTGAGGAGACTGCAAAGGCTCTTTGGATTGGAGAACGGAATAAAGATGTCATGTAATCATCGGGGCAGAATGAGCTGCGGAGCATTAGGTTAGGTTGAAGCGTTCTATTATTAATGAGCGTTCTAATGAGCTGCGGAGCATTAGGTTAGGTTGAAGCGTTCTATTATTAATGAGCGTTCTAATGAGCTGCGGAGCATCAGGTAATTGTTGAAGCGTTCCATTATTCAGTTGCAGTTAGCTGTCTACCTTTCTTGAAAAAGCCATCTGGTTGATGTGCGAAAGCTCGGATATTCTGATTTTTTTTTTTTTTTTTTTGATTGGAGGTTTAACGACCACCACGAGCAACTCAATGGGCTATAAGCAGTCGCCCGTCCCTAATTTAGGGTCACTGGTTCGAGGGAAGGGAGAGCGCCAGTGCCGTAAGACAAACACATAATCCATGCCTCACCGGGATTCAAACCCGGACCTCTTTCGGACGAATGATCAAAGGCCATCGCTTAAACCACTGCGCCACCGGGGCGGTAAACATTCTGATTTCTATTCTACATCAAGAAATTTTGGATATCTAGTATAGTTATACTATTTAAGGAGAATATTGTTACGTAGATATTGAAAAACACTCCTTACTGAGAATATAATATGCAATACTAGATCTAATTAATAACAAGGAATTATACACCAACTATACTCAAAATAGTACAATTGTACTGGTGATCCGAATTTCTTGGCGTAGAATGGAAATCAAAGTTTCTATTCTATGCAAATAAATTTGGATCACTATTACAGTTGTACTATTTTGGGAATAGTAGACTCCTTTATTTTACAGTCATCAAGAGGAACTTCTCAAAAACCGCCATCAAAGGCACATCAGCGACGCAAATAATCATTAACCGTTCTAAAGCATTTTTTCAGAGCAATCATGTGTTGAATCTTAGGGGCGTTCTTTCAGCTAGGAGTTTTATTGCAGTCATTTTAACTGTGTCTTCAGCTAACGTAGCACGGTGAATGAAAGTGATTTTAGACTACGTAATTATTCTACATCTCTTTCGGCGACATATGCCGTTTTTCTTCAAAGCAAAGATATAACTAGGAAGCGAGATTGAGTAGTGGATTTTATTTTTCTTTATGAGGTGAGAAGTTCCAAGTAGTTCGATAGAGAAGTTTCGTCGAATGAATAGGAGGCGGATGTGCTCTTCGGTTCTCCGGGAGGCACGATGCCAGGATAATGAGATTATACGGGGAAACAGAGAAATGCGAAAGAGCGAGTAACTAGGAAAGAGGCACCCCTGTGCTCGAGTAGTGCAAAACGTTGGTTTCCAATCATTCTTCCGATATGGGAACGAGTTCGAATCCCGAGTGGGGCAAGGATGAAATGCTTGTCTTACAGTACTCACTATCTTCCTTTGCTGAAACCAATGACACTAGATTTGGGATAGGGGATTGCTTATAGTCCATTGAGTTGCTCACGGTGGTCGTAAAGCTCTCTCTAAAACAAAACTAGGAAATAGAATGAAATAGTGAAACAAGCGACGGCGCCCCATTGGCCTAGTGGTCGAAGCGGTGCTTTATTAGCGTTCATCCAAGTGGGTCTGGGTTCGAATCCAGTTAGATATGGATTCGAACGGCACGGGTTTTCCCCCTTCCCTAAAGCTAGTGATCCTACATTAGGGAAGGGCTACTGCTTATAGCTCATCTAGTTGCTCACGGTGGTCGTTAAACCCCTCAACCAAAAATAAAAAAAGAAGGGAAAAGAAAAGAAAAACAAGTGACAGTGTAAATAAATACTTCCAGGGCAAACAGCGATAAGTAAAATAAAAATAAGCCTTAACTCATAATAAACCAGTTGAAAAATATAATTATATCCAGTTGCTTGGAACTTCACTGTCCTGGGTGGTGTATTTGTTAGCATGCTCGACCGGTAATTGGGAGATGCGGGGTTCGATTCCCGCTCCTAGACGATGAAATTTGCAAGTTTTCTGAGAAGTGTTACATGGATGACCAGTAAGTGGTACAAGCAAATTCACTTTGCTTTGGATATAATTATATCCATTTGTTTCTTCATGATATAGTACTTTTCCAGATAAAATTTACAATACTAGTCGCATCTATAAGATCCAGCTAATTCACAAGATCCCTAAACTCCTTAATATGATTTTTTTATTGGAGGTTTAACGACCACTGTGAGCAACTCAATGGGCTATAAGCAGTCGTCCGTCCTTAATTTAGGGCCGCTGGTTCTAGGGAAGGGAGAGAGCCAGTGCCATAAGACAAACACAACATCCATGCCTCACCGGGATTAGAACAGGGACCCTTCTCGGACGAATGGTCATAAGGCAGCGCTCTAACAACAGCGCCACCGGGGCGGCAAAGATATTTAGAAGTGCATATTAGATATCAACGGGAAACGAATGTAGATATATCTCAAAGAGTTTAGGACATTTGGGCACCGGACTTTTGGGCACCGGACATTTGGGCACCCGGACATTTGGGCACCGGACATTTGGGCACCCGGACATTTGGGCACCCGGACATTTGGGCACAAATCTTGAGGGGCCGTACAAAAATTGCCGTTTTTTTCGCTGTGAGGGCAATTGAATGAAGAAAACGTTTCTAGTAAGACAAACGACAATTGGGTGTCCAGGGGGCCCCCCTCCCCCGCCGTTAATATAGCCAAATTTTTGATAAATTTAAAACACTAAAATAGACGAAACCTTTTTTTAAATGTTTGACAGCCTTGAAGGAGGTAAGGATTTTTCTGAGCTCCCCCCCAGCACACATAAAATGTCCGTAATTTCGTATTTTCTTCTTTACGATATTTTTCTATAAAGTACAACTAAACAAATTCTCTGCTAGTATGAGGAAACCCAGGACTCTTGTCGCGTGTGCGTGCGTTCTGAGGGGGGGGGGCTTGAAACCTAAAATATGAAATATAAAAAATTTCTGGTCCGATCGGGAGATTTTCAGCGATATTTTTCTATAAACTATAACTAAACAAATTGTCTGCTAGTATGACGAAACCCAGGACTTTTGTCGAGTGGGGGGGGGGGGGCTTAAGACCTAAAATATGAAATATAAAAAATGTATGGTCCGATGGTGAGATTTTCAGCGATGTTTTTCTATAAACTATAACGAAACAAATTCTCTGCGAGTAGGACGAAACCCAGGACTCTTGTCGAGTGTGTGTGTGGAGGGGGGGGGGGCTTAAAACCTAAAATATGAAATATAAAAAATTTCTGGTCCGATCGGGAGATTTTCAGCGATATTTTTCTATGAACTATAACTAAACAAATTCTCTGCGAATATGAGGAAACCCAGGACTCTTGTCGAGTGTGTGTGTGTGGGGGGGCTTAAAACCTAAAATATGAAATATAAAAAATGTATGGTCCGATGGTGAGATTTTCAGCGATGTTTTTCTATAAACTATAACGAAACAAATTCTCTGCGAGTAGGACGAAACCCAGGACTCTTGTCGAGTGTGTGTGTGGAGGGGGGGGGGCTTAAAACCTAAAACATGAAATATAAAAAATTTCTGGTCCGATCGGGAGATTTTCAGCGATATTTTTCTATGAACTATAACTAAACAAATTCTCTGCGAGTATGAGGAAACCCAGGACTCTTGTCGCGTGTGCGTGCGTTCTGAGGGGGGGGGGCTTGAAACCTAAAATATGAAATATAAAAAATTTCTGGTCCGATCGGGAGATTTTCAGCGATATTTTTCTATAAACTATAACTAAACAAATTGTCTGCTAGTATGACGAAACCCAGGACTTTTGTCGAGTGGGGGGGGGGCTTAAGACCTAAAATATGAAATATAAAAAATGTATGGTCCGATGGTGAGATTTTCAGCGATGTTTTTCTATAAACTATAACGAAACAAATTCTCTGCGAGTAGGACGAAACCCAGGACTCTTGTCGAGTGTGTGTGTGGAGGGGGGGGCTTAAAACCTAAAACATGAAATATAAAAAATTTCTGGTCCGATCGGGAGATTTTCAGCGATATTTTTCTATGAACTATAACTAAACAAATTCTCTGCGAGTATGAGGAAACCCAGGACTCTTGTCGAGTGTGTGTGTGGAGGGGGGAGGGGGGCTTAAAACCTAAAATATGAAATATAAAAAATTTCTGGTCCGATCGGGAGATTTTCAGCGATATTTTCTTTAAACTATAACTAAACAAATTCTCTGTGAGTATGAGGAAACCCAGGACTCTTGTCGAGTGTGTGTGTGGAGGGGGGCTTAAAACCTAAAATATGAAATATAAAAAAATTGTGGTCCGATCGGGAGATTTTCAGCCATTACAAGCTGCATGTCATCGAATTGTCTGAGGGCATCTGCTGCCTCAGGAAACTAGGGGAGGGGGGGGATACCAAAAGCGTAAAATATCAAGATTTCTCATTAATCTTCCGATCGGGAGATCTTCAGGATTTACAAGCTGCAACTCGACAAATTTTCTCAGCGCATGTGCACTCTCTGGAAACCTGTCGGCGATGGGGGGGGGGGGTTAATACCGAAAGTGTAAAATATGAAAATATGAAAAATTCCTCCTCCCATCGGGAGATTTTCGGCATTTACAAGCTACAACTCGACACATTATTTGAAGGCTTGTGCCAACTCAGCAATCGTGTGTATGCGAGGGGGGGGGGGATACGTACCAAAAGTGTAAAATATGAAGACTTTCTCGTCCGATCGGGAGATTTTCAGTATTTACAAGCTGCAGCTCGACAAATATTTTTCTGTTCTGAGCGTATGTGCCTACGCAGCAAACCCGTCCGGAGGGCGGGGGGGAATAATTTCAAAAGTGTAAAATATGAAGAATTTCTCGTCCGATCGGCAGATTTTCGGCATTTACAACTGGACACATTATTTGAGGGCGTGTGCCTACTCAGGAAACTTATCGGGCGGGGGGGGGGGGGGGTTGTAGCTTGTAAATGTTGAAAATCTTCGGATCGGACGAGAAATTCTTCATATTTTACACTTTGGAAATTACCCCCCCTCCCCCGAACGGGATAATTTCGTCGTCCTGGATCGGGATTACATTGCTCATAATCATGAATATGGATTACATTATATTCATGATTACATAGCACCAAGGGCGCCCATGGGGGAGAGCCTCCCCCGCCTGTAACATAGCCAAATTATTGATAAATTTAAAATACTAAAATAGACGAAACCTTTTTTTCAAATGTTTGACAGCCTTGAAGGAGGTAAGGGTTTTTCTTACCCCCTTCCTCCAAGTACTCATACGGGTACCTCTGCATGGCACATTTCTTAGGTTTCAAAGGAACAAAACAATTACACCAGAACTCATACTATGCTCGGAAAAGGACGACAAGGAGGGAATTTTTATAACGTCTCACTTTTACTTAGGCACTAAATCAAGTTATTAATATTTCTCTTTTACTGAATTAGACACTAAATTACTGTGCCTCATTCGTAGGCCCTTTTGTCATCCTTTATTTCTACCGATGCCATATTCATAACGTTTACGTATCAACTCAAGGTAATAATATTGCGCTTTCACTTAAGCACGAAATATTAATTCATAGACCCTACCTAGGCATTTTTAACAGTTTTTGTTCTATCGATGTCACATTTATAACAATTACGTATCAACTCAAGTTAATAATATTCCGCTTTTATTTAAGCACTAAATATTATTTCATAGGCCCTAGGCCTAGGCCTTTTTAACAGCTTTTGTTCTATCGATGTCACATTCATAACAATTACCTGTCAAATCAAGTTAATAATATTCCGCTTTTACTTAAGCACTAAATATTATTTCACAGGCCCTAGGCATAGGCATTTTTAACAGTTTTTGTTCTATCGATGTCACATTTATAACAATTATGTATCAACTCAAGTTACTAATATTCTGCGTTTACTTTTTCACTAAAAATTTTCTCACAGGCCCTAGGCCCAGGCCTTTTTAGCAGTTTTAGTTGTACCGATGTCACATTCATAACAATTACGTATCAAGTTAAGGTAATAATATTGCGTTTTTACTTAAGCACTAAATATTATTTCACAGGCCCTAGGCATAGGCCTTTTTAACAGTTTTTGTTCTATCGATGTCACATTCATAACAATTACGTACCAACTCAAGTTAATAATATCCTGCCTTAACTTTTTCGCTAAAAATTTCTCACAGGGCCTAGGCGTAGCCCTTTTTAACAGTTTTTGTTCTATCCATGTCACATTCATAATAATTACGTATCAACTCAAGTTAATTATATTCTGCTTTTACTTAAGCACTAAATATCATTTCACAGGCCCTAGGCCTAGGCCTTTATTACACTTTCTGTTCGAGCGATGTCACATTCATAACAATTACGTATCAACTCAAGTTAATAATATCCTGCCCTTACTTTTTCACTAAAAATTTCTCACAGGGCCTAGGCCTTTTTAAGTTTTTGTTCTATTCATGTCACATTCATAACAATTACGTATCAACTCAAGTTGGATCAACGAAAACTCCCACACTTTCTCGTACTGCTCAGCAAAGGGCGGAAAGCTCGCACACCGAAAAACTTTTGAACACCTTCTCATGTAAGGGGATGTACACGAACTGCGTTTCATTCCGAGATCTTGTCAGAGTGTGGAAGTTATCCTAGCTGACCATAACGAAATGTACCAGTTTTCCTGGGCATGGTGAATATATTACAAGTATGTCGAAATAATGTCAGTAGACGATGACATCGCTCTGTTCACGTTCTTTTATAAAGAACTCATAGCAGCTGAAAAATTGTTGTTCGGACACCGCTGAACAGAGTGATGACATCGTCTATTTCCTAGGAATATATGGAAATGCGTATGTAAGATTATATTGACACAAGGTTTATGCAGAAGCTTTTCGATTCATTAAATCTTCAGCAATGATTTTAATATTTCGCATGTCATAACATGCAATACAAGGTAATCAACGGGGACTCAACCAGTTGATCTTGAGGTCTTTTTAGAAGATTTTAAATGACAACCTATTGTATTTGCAATAAATTTTGGTTGAGATCGACTGTCGGTCTGTTTTCCCCGAAATCTCGTCTGTCAACGTTTACTTTCTAATCAAAGTTGACATCTGCTCCTGCTGTTTTTATGGTCCCATTAAATGAAAGCTGAGACGCTTCCCCTTCTCAGTATAATTGCTTTACTGTCCACAGGGAAAAAAAGGGGCGGGAACTCCTCATCATCACCGCCGCTGACTGACCACAAGATCAAAGAATATTGGACTTCCGCTCCCCCTTCATCAATGCCCCAGCAGGGCCGAAGGGGGAGTTTAGTTTATTTACACGAGACTGGGTGAGACTGGGTGAGACTGGGTCTGGTGTCAAGCGACCCTCTGGAAATCGTGCGCAAAGCGACCCTGTTATATTTTATCGTGGGCGAAGCTACCCTGCTAATCGAATCATTTTACTTATATATATACAAATCGTAGTGAAATTATTTATATCTAATTAATTAAGTACTTACATCTTCTGAATTTTGTAGCTTTAGTCCAACTTGGTAACATAGTTTAATGCTTTAAGGCATTTTTTAATTTCTTCAGAATTTCCAAATTCGACGTGTGATGCACAAACAACAATTAAAAGAATTAGAAGAACTTGGTCGGAAAAGGAAGAAGATGCATATACAAGTAGACGAACGCATTCGCAATATCATGGGGGAATTTGGAAATTTTAAAGTTCTTAAAAAATGCCTGAAAGCATTAAGCTGTGTTATCAAGTTGGACTAAGTGCAAAAGCTACAAAATTCAGATGTAGGTACTTAATTAATGATGTAAATAATTTGACTACGATTTGTATATATATAGTATACACATATAAAATGATATTACAGACTTGTATTTAGTATAAAAAACTTGATGTAAGTAATTAATTAATTAGATGTAAATAAATAATTTGACTACGATTTCTATATATATATATATATATATATATACCATCGATGGACAGCCGAAGTTTTAGATTGGATTCCAAGGGACAGGAAAAGACCCAGAAGAAGACCACATGGGAGATGGGTGGATGAAATTCGAAAGTATGCGGGAGTGACATGGAGGAGACCGGCACAAGACAGACAGACCGTTGTGGAGGAAACTTGGGTAAACCTTCGTCCAGCAATGGATTGAAAATGGTTGACAATGATGATATAAGTAAAATGATTCGAATAGCAGGGTCGCTTCATCCACGAACAAATATAACAGGGTCGCTTTGCGCATGATTTTCCACAGGGTCGCTTGACGCACGGTCGCTTCCCGCACGTAATCGGGCGTCTGACATGAGGTAGACGTGGGTTTTGAGTTTCATTTAAGCAACCGAGTTTTGTAATGATTCTGAAATTGTCGCTAAATAGATATATTTGTTACTTTTTTTATACATATACATATATATATATTGCATAAAGCAAACAAAATCGTTTTTGTTTGTTTTTTTCTTTTGAGAAGGAGATAAAGTATACCTTCTGAACCGTTTCCTGTACTTCCAATAATGGGCACAGGAATGCCAAAAAAAAAAAAAAAAAAAAAATGCTATTTTTCACTGCTTCCCTCAGAAGATCAAACAGGTACTCCGCGGTTGAATAGAAATGTGCAAAGAAAATACGACATCATTATAAAGAAAGCCACGTGTAAAAATACCTGTCTTCCCCTCTCCCTTAGGTTTTCTTTCTTTTCAGAATGACTGATTTTTTTGAATCAGGGTAAAAAGTCCTAGAAAAAAAAAAGTCCGAGACTGTTGATAAACGCGGAAAAAAAGTCCGAGACTGTTTATAACGAAGCAAATTTCTCCGTCATTTCTGTCCACGCCAGGATTCGAACCCTGATCCCCTCATTCCGGAATAAGTCACTCTACCAATTGAGCTACGCGGACGTTTTGTTCTGATTCCTATCTGCCTTTATGTCGTGTGCGTCCTTCGGGCAGGTACGTCACATCTCCTGCGGTACGTTACATCATCTCCGTCTTTTTTTTTTTTTTTTTTTTTTCGAAGTGCCGGAGAAGGGATTCTCTTATTTTTCCTATCTCGCGGTGTGGAAAAAACATCACACCAATGCGAGATTTTGAACGGTCGGGTCATCCGGATAGTTCGGGCGCCATTATAACGAAGTAAATTTCTCCGTCATTTCTGTCCACGCGTTCTTCCTTTCACATAGTCACGGAAATTGGAGGGGAGGCCTTCCACAAATGTCACGTTTTCTATTTCATCATACAATGTTTGGTGAACCCCGTAGAACCACACCACATGTTCGGGAGGGGGAGATATAACTTTCGCTTGATGCTGAAGTAAACGTTTTACAAACTGAGTCTTCATACAGCCAGTAGGGCCCGCTATCAGAGCAGTGAAAGGATGTTGTAGTCTGGGCACTTCCATGTTGTCGACTGAAGTCATTAAAAAAGGTACAAAATAATTTAAAGACACATAAAGTAGATTTCAATCAATTTTTATTTTAAATTCTGAATTTTGATTCAATTCGAAATTTATGTCGAACGAAATGAAAGACACGCAGGTCGTTTGTTTCAGATTTCCATCCAAAATTTCTTACAATAGAGTACAAGCTTTTTCCGCGACATCTAGAATACAAGAAGAAAATACAATATTGTCCACATACGGCTGTAAACGAACTTTGAAGAGGTACTTCATTCAATTTAACAGTATCAATCTTGGAGACAAATCTGGCAATAAGTCCTTGAAAATATTCTGGAGAATGTCCGAAAGAATAAAAAAATTCCATTGTTTTTGGGTTTGGTATGTACATAGCCAATCAGTGTTTTCCAGGATTTCCATATCGATCCGTATTCACAACAATACATGCTGGGAACTTGACAATTCTCTTGGGAAGTCTGTCACAGGCAAACACTCCGAGGAAGGACCGTTGTGTCACGTGATCTTGCTTTAGGGTCTTTACAATTTGAACACTGTTCATTTCTTCAATTGGAGAAATCACAAAGAATGTTTCTGGACTTTGAAATTTCAATAATGTTTTGGAACTCTGGGTAGATTAGCACAGAAATGGATTTTGCTAAAGCTTTTCCAAATTTGATTTCCACTCTTAAATTTCCTTGTTGGTTCAGGTTCATATGCCCTCCATCACACAGGTCCGGACTGAGATTGAATGCATAAAGAGTGTATCCCTTGGAAAATTCATCTCGATCGATATATATTCCACAATCTTGGCCCAGTTTCTCGGTTCCTTGAAATAGACTATGGAAAGAACGAATTGTGCTGCCCTTTTCGAAATTGGGTTCTAGAGGTTTATGAGGAACTGACTGTCCGTCAACGTACACGGTGATAAAGTTAACATCATAATGCTTAAATTCAAAGGGGTTAGATTTATATGTACCATTAAAAGCATCGTTATCGACACATCCAATAATCAGTCTTTTGGGCATTTGTCCTAGGAATACGTTGTCTTGCATGAAGGACATACTTCCTTTAGAGACGGAATACACTTTGCATAAAACACGATCAATAGGATACTTGGCGGGAGATTTTTCTAAAGCTTTTGCATGGCCGATGGCAACTCCCGGGTTGACTTTCAATTTTCTCACAAAAATGGAGGCGTGTTCGATGAGAACTCTGTAATTGGGGGCCTCTGAGGAGGAAACGAGGCACAAATCAGGTTTACTTCGAACCAGTTTAATTTTCACATCCACTAAATTCAGAAGCAGTCTGTTTTGGAAAAATAAATCACAGTGCAAGGTTCCAATCATGTCAAACGTTTTGCTGTCTTTCACGAGCTCATAGCGTTGATGTAATCCTTTGTTTGTTGCAGCATTCGTGGGATTAATTTCGTTCAGATGTCCGGCTGTATACTTGTAAAACCCTTCGCATGCTAAATAGGATTTCTTTGCGTCTTCTCCATAATTTAATAGAGTTTCAATATATGCTCTGTGAGGATACATGTTGCTCGAGGACGAAATCACTCTTTCGTTTAGCATCAACTTGGGAAAACAGAGAATGAAGAAAACAGTTTATGGGCCCCACGGGCTCTTTGTCAGCTATGACGGAATTGTCAGCTTTCACAATTTTAATTTTTAAGTAGAGTTGGCTGGAAGACAAGTCAAGACAAGTATTCTTCTCCACTCCCAGAAATATTAAATTCCAAAGGTCCTCCATCTCGAATGTTGGCCAAGGGGTGATATTCGATCCATTGTCCTTTTTCTATGCTCGTTTGGGAGGGCGGTAAAGCAAATAAATCAAGTTCCGACTTTAAACATACGGAAGAATGACTGTGAATCAAAGCCATGGTTTACGGATCGAAAATATCGTGTGCTGTCGTCTTGGCTTTCTTTGAACGAATGATGCGCTTCATCGTGTTTCTCTTCCTTTTAACGCTTCCTTCTAACATTTTCTTCACTTTGCTTGCAGCTTTGTCGGTGAGAATTTGACCTGCTTCTTTAGCTCGTTGTCTGGCTGCTGTTTTTGCATCCTTTCCTTGCATTAAGTCATTTGCAAGGTCGACCCCCGTTTGAAAGACTTGTTTTCCAAGCGTTTTTGCACCTTGTTTGAATAATGGTACAGCCGCTCTAAATAACGAGCGAAAAAGTCCCCCAAGTCCATACCCTTTTTGAAGGGGTGCTCCTTGATAGTAGACTAAACCTTTTCCAGTTTGATTGACGTAATATTCCTCGAAGGATTTTGTACAACAGCGGTATGGTTCATGTATGACTACAGAGCCTTGAGACGAAAATGAAGTTTCACGATCGCTCTCCCACGTTCAAATGGTACTAATTGTCCCTAGCGATTCCTTATAACGATTTCTACGGTTTGGAAATGTTTTCTTGCTAGAGGCAAATAATGAGGGCGATCGTATAAGGCGCTCACCACATCTCCGTCTTCTCCGCTCACTTTCACGATGCGAAGGAGAGGAGCAAACATGTCTCCCACAGGCTGAGGATCCACAATATCGCTGTACACGTACAATAAGGAAAGCGACGTGTTCAGATCTGCTACGAAATTTCCATGAATGGTAGCATCGCTTCCTCCTGAGGCAGAATACACTCCAGGTTGAAAACCTAGAATTTCAGCTATTCCTGGAAATAACTGCAGCTGAGAACCAAGAGTTAAAACTGCTTTGACACGTCTCGTGGTTTTATTAAAAAACATCGTAATTTTTTTTCGAGCAATGCTGGGACATGGCTTTTACCACGTCTCCCACAGAATCATAATATCCAGCAGGGATTTTTGCTGCTTTCAGTTGACTTGGACCGAGACCGTAAGCAAAGGAATTTGAATTTACATTCACATTAAACCAGGAATGAGGGTAGATGAGTTCGACGAGTCCCACTTCCCAGTCACCATTGAGTTTGATCGGGGAAGGAAGACGCGTGATGAAATGACAAATTTTATTGTCTGAAAAGTAGCGGAGAGAGCTGTCGCTAGGTAACGTTACATCATTCGTCAACTCATGTTGACGAATGATGTTTCATCTAAAAAAAGGTCGGTTTTATAGAGAGGTCAAGTCTTCCGCGGGGATCCAAGCATTAAATTTATCAAGATACCCTTTAAATTTAACAAAGTATTCCATTTTTCCTTTTCTTTTACGTTTCTTTAGAACACGTTCCACAGGAAAGGCCTCGGACAGAGTAACGTTTTGAAGCTCTTCGGCGTAAAAAGTTCCTTCCAGCTCTTCGTTCAATAAATCTTTATAGACGGGTGGGGATCTGGGAACAAGACCGCTCACAACAAAACCTTCTTCCGTCCAATTTGATTCGTATCCTTTTTCAAATGTCAATTTTGCTTTACTAATCCTCACATGATAGCCCACCTGAAATTTATAGGACTGTTTTTCCTTCTTGAGATCACCATACAGATTGAGAAACACTTGCTTTTCATTATCTTTGTTTACATCTACAGGTTTCATTTTTATACTTCGATGGGGAGAATGATTGTAACTGTGAACTAAATCGTTGAGCACGTCTATGAATTTAAACGTATTTTGACTTGTAAAGTATCGCCACATGCTAGTTTTGAGCGTGCGATTGAATCTCTCCACAACACTTGCTTTTGTCTCGTTGTTCGTTGTAAAGAAATGCACACCGTGTTGTGTTAAAAACCTTTGAAATTCTTTGTTCTTAAATTCAGTTCCTTTGTCTGTTTGAAGTTATACTGGTTTTCTATCTTGGAAAATCTGGGAAAATGCTTGAATGATATGGTACCCTGACTTTTGCTTTAAGGGAATCGCCCATGCATATTTGGAAAATATGTCAATGCATGTTAACAAGTAACGAAATCCATCGTTATATTGACTCAAACTGGAGACATCAGCTAGGTCTGCTTGGAACTGTTGTCCTATTTTATTCACCATCACTCTATTTCTCGGAAAATGTCGTCTCACCGGCTTGTGAAGGGTGTACGTTTTCTCCTCCTTCAACCATTTCATGACGTCTTTTTTCTTGACGCCTTCTTTTTTGACAGCACGGTATAAAGCATCGAGACCACCTAAACTTCCTACTTTCTGAGTTGTCATATACGTCTGTTTCATCATTTCCTCCATTACAACAGTTCAACGAGAGACGATCCACCGTAACAGAAAAACTCATGTTCACACAAACTCGATCACAACTCAAATAACGTCCACTCCCCCTCGCAAACCATTTTAAAAGAAATTCCAAATCCCTAAAACATTTGAACACCATGAAAAACCATAAATCTTACTCTTTCAAGCATCTTTTTCCAATGGTTCGATGGTCTAGCGGAAAGAATGTAAGATTTCTGAACAAAGGACTGGGAGTTTGAACCACTTCGATAAATAAAAATCACAAAATGGTGTAAAAAAAAAAAAAAAGGAAATCAAAACGGTGCTTTTCAGGTTCATCACCAATTCATCAAAAAAGGTTAGCAAACATGTAAACTGAACTTTTTTGACACGATTAAATCCTCTTCCTCTCAATCCAGAAACTATAAGATGATTTTCCTATTTGTTGAAAACACTTTATTTACAACCATAGAAAAATAAAAATAAATAAAACTAACCTCTTGTAAAATATTTAATCGTAAAAACTAAACTGAAGAAAATTTATTAAAGAAAAATATAACCTGAAGAAAATTTATGAAAGAAAAAACTGATCTGGTAAAAAATTGTTAAATCAGATATTGACTTTTGGAGAAATGATCGTTTAAAATGTTTTACTTTAAGGAAAAATGAACGATTCAAATATTGACTTTTAGTTGGATGGCATTTCCCGTGTTATTCTATGAGATTTTTGCGATTATAAAAAAAAGGAAAATTTAAAAATCGCCCTCTTTGTAAAAACAACAAAACCATTTTTGACTTGCTGAAATTTATTCGAGTCAAAAACGAACTTTGTGAAAAATGAACTTTTCAAATATTTACCTGACAATTTCATGAAAGAAACTGACCCGAAGAAATTTTATGTAAGAGAAAACTAACGCCAAGTTTTCCTTCTGAGGACACGCTTCCTTCACATTGCATGACAAATCATCTTTCAGTCTGCGGGCACCAGTATCGAGAACAAAATTCCACAGTGCGCGTTTTTCTTTGAATTTTTTCTTTTCAGAAATAAAACGGACATAAACCAGGTCGAAATCAGGTCAAAAGCACCTTGACCCGACTCGTTTGCCCCGCTAAAAATTGTTGACCCGTGACCGTCTCTGGTCCGTAATTGCAAGGTAAACACTTCCCTCCAATGTCCAGTAATTTTCTCCGAGTGGCTAAAGCTGTATGGGGTCTTGCTTTGTCATATTGCAAGTTGGCGCCTTTCCGGTTAACCAGTACTGGATGCTTAGGTTTCAATTTTTCTTTCAGCCTTTCCAACTGTTGCCAGTACAGGTCATCACTTATCGTTTAGTCAGGTGCAAGAAGCTTCCAGTGAATTATCTCCTTGACATCCCACTATGCACTTAACAAGACCTTTCCCGGATGGAGTAGACTCGCCAACTCGGCATGCAGTCCAATGACGCTTTACATTTCTGTAGAGGACACACATTTCATCACCCGTAACTAATCGTTCCAAGAAAAGTTCATTTCTGTGACGCGCAAGCAAAGAAAGACATGTGGTCATTCTGTCCGATCGATTTCTTGCGATAGGTCATGTGGTACCTACTGGTCGAACTTTGTGATAAACCCAAATGCATACTTCATTCCTTTTACTATTGTTCTGTGCACAGACAACCTTTCTGATAATTCCTCAACGGTTAGATGTTGGTCATTTGATGTGGCTTGGTTGACATTCTCTTCAGAAACCTCTGATGGACGTGCAGAACGTGGTTGATCTCTGCAGCTTGTTTCCGAACTTTCCGGAACCAAAGGCGACATGTGCTTTTGTCTACAGCATCCTCGCCGTACACCTCACAAGTGTTGCTGCAGGCTTCATCTGCATTGTTGCCTTTGTCGAACTCATATGAGCAAACAGTGCCAAGTGTGATGCTCATCGCTTGACATGTTAACCCTTCATCTGCATTGTTGCCTTTGTCGAACTCATATGAGCAAACAGTGCCAAGTGTGATGCTCATCGCTTGACATGTGACTTGTTTACGAATGAGATTCATCTGCATACTTGGGCGCCATTTTATAGCCTACTCCTCGAAGCATTTTGGCCATCACACGCGCCATCTGTTATTGCACTTGTTACTTAAATTGTTTACTTGGAATTTGCATCACGAAAACCGGTAATAATTCATGTCTGCGCCATTTTGTTTTAGAGCGTGTTTACTGAACACCAGGACAGAATTTATTGCATAAAAGACTTACCTGGAAATAGCGCTTCATAAGTTCTAAAACTCACAAGAAAACGCGGTCTGGTATAAGATATGTACTTCTACGCGTAAGCAATGGAGGGCCGACAGTTCTTAGGCATAAATATATCAGACACAACAAAGTCGCATTTTCCCTGTGTTCGTTCGCCGCACATTAGATGTTTCAATAGGCAGCTGATGAAATATCGAATACAAATAACAGCAGTCAGTCGCAATATTTCTCGGATTTCTTTCTTTTTTTTTTTTTTTTTTTTTTTTTCATGAAATCGTTTGAAAGCAGGCCTTTTCAGTCGGGTTCCCGTCCTTCAAAACCCCTCGAAAAATGCATAGTGGTCCTAAATCGCATTGTTTCATTTACTGTAAAAAAGATTACGCAGAGGACAAGCAACTACGTTCTCTTGTTCCTGATATTGCCAGATAGCAAAAATGCGTTAAAATAGTAACAGCATTTTCGGAAACTTAGAATTGCGCAGTTGCAAATGATAAAATGTTATGGTAGTTCATGCATAGAAGCACAAACAGAATTTTTTTGTTTTCTTTCTTTTTCATTTCTTCTACAAATATAAAATATACCTGGTCATATTCTGCGAAAAAAAATTTAATTTCATTATGAGATCTGATGTGCTGTTTTATCTATATCAGTTTTTTTGTACATTTGAACGCACCTCACTATAAAAGTCAAGACCATAGCTTAAATTTCATTTAAAATTCCTAGGTCTAGGTTCCTTGAATGCATCTGACATAAAAATGCGTTAATGGCTCTCGAGAACTTTTTATTCACTATTCAGACTTACGAAATATTAAAATCATTGTAGTTTCACATGCGACAATAACAACTTAAATTTGCGAAAAAAATTTAGGACCTATATAAACCGAATGGCCCCCGGCATAGGCGCCTTCTAAACATGCACTTTAAGGCTGTTTCTTTTGAGTCTCTTTTATTAGGCCTTCTAACGTGTTTATACAAATCAAATATTTATATTGTAACTTCAAATCTTCCAAAAAGGCCTGAAGCCTATGTATCTTTCAGACAGTTTAAAGCTGTTCCATTGAGTCTCTTTTATTAGTTCTTGTAACATGTTTATACAAAACTGATATTTAGGTTGTAACTCAGTCTTCCTAAAAGGCCCGCGGCCTAGGTGTCTTGTAAATATCTGACGACTAATGTATTGAGTACATTTCACTAGCTTTCAGGCATGTCTACACGCACCGAATATTTAGGTTGTAATTCAAAACTTACGAGAAAGGCCGGCCGCCTACGTTCTTTTTAAACACTTGAAGATCGATCCGTTGGATCCTTTTTTATTAGCTTTTTATTGTAGTTATTACACACAAAATATTAAAATCATAACTAAAAATTACATGAATTGAAAAACTTCTATATATCGTCTTATGTCACTAGGACCTGCAGCATTTTTGGAAGAAACGTTTTCAAAGAAGACAGTTTTGGAAGAAATTTGGAGAGACTATCATCCTGCAGTGGATTGATAATGATGTGTGTGTGTTTGTGTGTGCTTATCCTCCAGAAAAAACAGTACCGTTTTGCATATGTGTGTGAATGTGTGCTTTTTTCTGGAGAAAAAGATGCCGTTACTCTAAAACACAAGCTGCTGTTGCTAAAGAAGGCCGATGGACCTAACAAAAAGCAAATAAATTTCTTGAACATTTTTCTTAAGCCTTTTTCTAAAACAAAGCGAAAATTTTCAGTTCCGGCACGTTGTGACAGAAGAAACGCAAAGCGCGCACACACACACTCACACACACCAGGAGCGCCGACTTCACCAAATTATTGGAGGGGGGGGCACAGATGTGAAGAGATCTGACGTGGGAAGAGCACTCTCCCCCACTGTCAGGAGGAAAATTAAAAAAAAAAAAGGACAAAAAGATAAACTACGAGATTTCATGTATGTTTTAAAAGGCAATTGTAATTGCTGATCAGGAAATGTACAAAAAAACCCACAAATATTCTTTTGCTGAATATTAATATTTTTAAAAATAAAATTCAGCCTGTGATTTTTTGTCAATGTATCCAGACAGATGTTATTTCCAAACGTTTGTAAAAAATATGAGAAATTAGTTGGCTTACTTACTCGTACAAAAAAGAAGCGCAGAGAATAAAAAGCTAAATAAAGGCACCAGATGTTATACGATCCTGTAGTTTTATTTATTTTATTCTTGATAACTATTTTAAACAGTTATCACATATCACGAAAAGAACAAGTCAAACACAATACAGGGCGGACAATGCAGTTTCTTTTTTTCTTTCATCCTTTTTTTTTCTTGGTTGGGTGTTTTTTTCTTTTTTTTTTATTGAAGGTTTAACGACCACCGTGAGCAACTCAATGGGTTAAAAGCAGTCGCCCGTCTGCAGACATCTGTAGAAAATTGGTTGAGTTGTACTTTGTAAACGCTGAAAATTTTCCGATGTGAAGACCAGAAATTCTTTGTATTTTATATTCAGCATCGCCCCCCCCCCCCCCCGACAGGTTTGCTGAGTAGGCACATACCCTCAGATATGTGTCGAGTTGTAGCTCGTAAATGCTAAAAATCTCCCGATCGGACGAGAAATTGTTCATATTTTACACTTTTGGTATAAACCCCCCCACACACACACACATGTTTTCAGAGTAGGCACGTGCGCTCAGACAATGTTTCGAGTTGTAGCTTGTAAATGCTGAAAATCTCCCGATCGGACGAGACATCCTTCATATTTTACACTATTGGTATACCCCCCCCCCCGGAGGTTTGCTCAGTAGGTTCATGCCCTGAGATAATGTCTCCAGTTGTAGTTTGTAAATGCTAAAGATCTCCCGATCGGACAAGAAATTCTTTATATTTCACAATTATCATATACCCCCCCCCCCCCCCCTCCGACAGGTTTGCTGACTAGGCATGTGCCCTCAAATAATCTGCCGAGTTGTAGCTTATAAATGCTGAAAATCTCGATCGGGAGAGAAATTCTTCATATTTTACACTTTTGGTATAACCCCCTCCCCCCCCCCCACAAGTTTTCAGAGCAGGCACGTGCGCTCAGACAATGTTACGAGTTGTAGCTTGTAAATGCTGAAAATCTCCCGATCGGAAGAGAAATTTTTTATATTTCACACTTTTTAGTATCCCCCCCCCCCCGACAGGTGTGCTCAGTAGGCTTACGCCCTGAGATAATGTCTCCAGTTGTAGTTTGTAAATGCTGAAAATCTCCCGATCGGACGAGAATTTTTTTATATTTCACACTTTTTAGTATTACCCCCCCCGCCGATTTGCTGAGTAGGCTCGTGCCCGTAAATATTTAGTGCCTAAGTAACTTACGGCGATCATTTTCTCGGTCAATCTGTTACTAGTGGGCCAAGAAACGGCAATTGTTATGATTGTATGAAAGAATGCCCACGGAAAAAACGCCCACGGAAAAATCGCCCACGGAAAAAACGCCCACGGAAAAAACGCCCACGGAAAAATCGCCCACTTTTCGAAAGTAGGAAAAAACGCCCACGGAAAAATCGCCCACAGACAAAATGCTCACGGGAAAAATATGTGATCGACTGATAAGTTTTTATGTCTGTTATAAACGGTGTTCGGACAACTAGTCACAGACTGCTGGCCAAAAAATCGTTAGGGGTCATATAAAAATTGCGGTTTCTTGGCCACCTCACCTACATAACGCGAATATGGGAATGACGGAATGAAAACTTTTAGAAGGGCCTAAACGTTAGTACTAATATTATTTTCTGCCTAAGTAATACCGCAATATTAATAATTTGATGTGTAAAATATTTTCTGCAAACCTTACAAATATGAGAGGAAAGTTCGGATTGTACTGATTGACTGTAGAGGTTGTATGGTGTTGGCCTGAAAGCCGTGGTAGTCTTATGCAACATTTATTTAAAAACATACTAATGATTCACCGTTGTCTTCAAGCCAACTGCTATACGATATTTTTCTAGAAACTACAAATAAAAAATTCTCTGCGAGTATGTGCAAACCCAGGGAATTTGTCTGGGGAGGAGGGGGGGGGGTGCTTAAAATCTAAAATATGTAATATAAAGAATTTCTGGTCCGATCGGGAGATTTCCAGTGTTTACAAGCTACAACACGTCGAATTATCTGAGGGTATCTGCTGCCTCAGGAAACTAGTCGGGGGGGGGGGGGGAGGGGTAATACCAAAATCGTAAAATATCAAGAATATCTCTTCCGATCTGGAGATCTTCAGTATTTAGAAACTGCAACTCGACAAATTTTCTTAGCGCATGTCACTCTCTGGAAACCTGTCGGCGAAGAGGGAGGGGGGGGGGGGTAATACCAAAAGTGTAAGATATGAACAATTTCTCGTCCGATCGGGAGATTCTCGGCAATTAGCAGCTACAACTCGACACATTATCTGAAGGCATGTGAATGATGAAAATCTCCGGGTCGGAAGAGAAATTCTTCATATTCTACACTTTTGGTATTACCCCTCCCCCTCCCCCCGACAGGTTTGCTCAGTAGGTTCATGCCCGGAGATAATGTCTCCAGTTGTAGTTTGTAAATGCTGAAAATCGCCCGATCGGACAAGAAATTCTATATAATTCACAATTATCATATAACCCCCCACCCCACCCCCAGGTTTGCTGAGTAGGCACGTACCCTCAAATAATCTGTCCAACTGTAGCTTGTAAATGCTGAAAATCTCCCGATGGGACGATACATTTTCCAAATCTTAGAGTTTTGATATCCCCCCCCCCCCCGGACAGGTTTCCTGAGTCAGCACATGCGCTCAGATATTTTGTAGTTTGAAAACCCTTAAATCTTTTGCTGAGATGTAGATCATAAACATTTCTTATAAAGAATTACATTAATTATCGCAATTAAGTAAAGACGAAATTACGGAAACTTTATATGACTCTACCAACCTCTGGGGTTCGTGGGCACGAAGCGGTCGAAAACGTTATTTTTATGAGGCCCCTTAAAATTTTTGTGGCCAGTTCTCCTACACCCGTCATGTAGAAATTAACTGTTTTAGTTGTCCTTTGGAAAACTCCCAGGAAGCTATGAGTGCGTATTTTTTTCTTTACACTGGGAAGAAAAGAAGTATGCCTGTAACTTGAGATTATACTACTCACGGGGAAGACACACCCTGACCGGTGGCCAACCGATAAATTTAAATGAAATATATCCCTTGTTATTTGGGGTGCGGTCGCTAGCAAACGTTCCAGCTGCAGCTGCAAAGCACCACTTTGACGAAAGACAGATGCTCCCCCTCCCCCTTCGGCTCGCCGTACACAAAAGAGGATTTCCAAAAGAGACAAGAGTGCAAAGAAAGCACATTACACAAAGTTATATCTGTACATTGCGCCTTTTACGAAAATCGCTTTTACAATTAAATGCTATACTTTACAAGTTTTTATAAATAAAATAATCTGACTTTTAATGATTTCCTTTTAATTGATATAGTTAAATAACAAACATGCATAGTTTTATAAAAATTAAGACCTTACTTTAAAAAATAAGAATAGTCACAAATTTTTTACAGTAAAGCCGAACTGGATTTTTTTAAGAAAGTAGCTACTCTACAGTCATCATCATCATCATCATCAACCATTATCAATCCACTGCTGGACGAAGGTCTCCCCAAGTTTCCTCCACAACGGTCTGTCTTGTGCCAGTCTCCTCCATGTCACCCCTGCATACTTTCGAATTTCATCCACCCATCTCCCATGTGGTCTTCTTCTGGGTCTTTTCCTGTCCCTTGGAATCCAATCTAAAATTTCGGCTGTCCATCGATGATCTGTCCTTCTGGCAGTATGTCCAGCCCATTGCCATTTCAGGGATTTAACTCTGATCATGATGTCTTCCACTCTTGTCATTTTTCGGATCCACGAGTTCCTCTTCTTATCTCTCCTGGTTACACCAAGTATGCACCTCTCCATGCGTCATTGAGTTGTCTGCAGCCTTTGTATGTCTCTTTTAGTTAAGGTCCACGTCTCTGCACCATACGTAAGCACTGGAAGGATGCATTGATCAAACACTTTTCTTTTAAGACATAATGGCATATTGCTCTTGAAAATTATGCTGTTTCTTCCAAAAGCTCTCCAGGCAAGTTTTGTACGCCGATTAATTTCTTCATCAATGTGACCCTCACTTGATATCTGCTGTCCAAGATAAACGTACGTGTCTGTTATCTCCAGCTTTTCTCCATCAATCGATAAATCTTCATTTCTTGTAAAAGCATTGAACATCACTTTTGTCTTCTGAAAGTTCATTTTTAATCCCACTTCTTTACTCTTGTCAGCAAGTTCCTGGATCATACTCTGCAGCTCTGATGGGCTAGTTGCAAAAATGACTACGTCATCAGCAAAACGAAGGTGGGTTAGATAATCTCCATTAATCTTTATCCCCTTGTTTTCCCAGCTCAGCGACTGAAAAACACCCTCCAATGTCGCATTAAAGAGCTTCGGAGATATGGTGTCACCTTGTCTCACTCCCTTTCCAATTTTTATGCGTGTTGTATTTTCAAACAGCCTAATCTTTGCACTTGCATTTTCATAGATGTTATTAATAATATTAATGTATGCATCTTCAATACCGCAGGTTTTCAGAGCCATTGTAACTGCTGATGGTTTCACCGAATCAAAGGCTTTTTCATAATCGATAAAAGCCATGCACAATGGAAGTTCATATTCCCTCGCTCTTTCAATTAGTTCTCTCAGCACATGGATATGATCTATTGTGCTGTAGCCACTCCTGAATCCAGCTTGTTCTCTCGGTTGAGCCATGTCCAGTGTTATCTTCAAGCGGTGTGAAAGAACTTTAGTGAAGATTTTATAAACTATTGATAGGAGGCTGATAGGTCTGTAGTTTCCGAGATCCTCAATGTCACCTTTCTTATGTAGCAGGATCATTGTAGCGGTGTTCCAATCCTCAGGAATCTTTCCTTCATTTAGGCATCGAGTGAAAATTTGGGCGAGTACTGTTTCGATTTCTCCACTTGCTTCTTCTATGATGTCTACAGTAATTCCATCTTCTCCTGGAGCTTTTCCCCGCTTCATGTTCTTGATTGCATGTGCAACTTCTGCTGGAAGGACTGGAGGAACTCTGGTACTGGTATCTTTCATGATGTCTGGAGTGCATGTATCATCCCTTTCATATAATTTGGAGTAGAAATCTTTCACTCTTGTCAAAATTTTGCCTCTATTTCTTGTTACAGAACCATCTTCTTTTCTCAGTGCCATAATCTGTTTTCTTCCCTTACTGAGATGTCCCTTTGCTATCTTTAGGCTTTGGTTGTTTTCAATTGCTTTCCTCACTAGTTCACAGTTGAATTTTCTTACGTCTTCAGTGATACTTTTTCGTACTGTCTTGCATAGCTCTATATATTCCACTTTGGAAGTCACATCTTCTTTAGTTGTCCTCATCTCTCTTCTTTTTGCATCAACATTTTCGTTTTTCCTGATAATTTATTTACATGCAACTTGTTCTTAGACCCAGCTAATTTTGTTGCTGTTTCCATAAGAGCTTTGGTTACTTTTCTGTTAACTTCAGAGATGTCCACTTCTTCCGATGTTAGGCCTTCTAAAGCAGAGAACCTGTTCTTCAGTTCCAACTTGAAGGTATTATGGTGTTTTATAAGGTTGGTTATGTCAATAGATTTTGTTTGTCTTATGAGCTTGCCACGTTCAAGTTTAGTGTTGAGGTGCATCTTACATCTCACCAATCTATGGTCACTACCTGTGTTGAACTTGTTTAGCACACTGCAGTCTTCTATGACGAATTTTTTGTTACACATAATAAAATCAATTTCACTTGTCGTCCCATTTGGATGTCTCCATGTCCATTTCCTGTGTGGCTTTTTCTTGAAGAAGGAGTTCAAGATGAAAAACCCTTCTGCCTCTGCAAACTCAACGAGAGTATTTCCACGCTGGTTTCTGTTGCCGTGACCGAATTTACCTACTGAAGTTTCATTCTGTTGCCGTTGCCCTATTTTTGCATTGAAATCTCCCATAATTATTTTCAAGTGCTGCTTACCTTTATTATTTAGATGACAAATTTCCTCATAAAATTCTTCAATTTCTTCTTCAGGATGACTTGTGGTGGGTGCATAAGTTTGAATAATCTGAGCCTGGTATCTTTTCGAGAGTTGGATAACAAGCCTTGCAGCTCTGTCAGAGGAACTTTCAACTTCTACAACTTTATCCTTCAGTTTCTTGTTTATTATAAATCCAACACCACTAGTTCTGCCAGTATCTGTCCCACGATAGTAGAAGAGATGTCCACTTTTCAGTTCGATGAGATCTTCTCCTTTTCTCCTTACCTCACTTAGCCCGACGATGTCCCACTTGATCCTTTGTAGTTCCTCTTCCAATTCAAGAAGCCTTGAATCAGAAGATAGGGAGCGTCCATTGTACGTTGCCAAGGTCAGCATCAGATGGCAGCCTAGTCCGGTCCTCCGGGGATTCTTAGCACCCTTTGCCTTCATGTCGCACTGGCCGCTGCCTTGGCCAGGTACATTCCAGCTGCCGGAGACTGAGGGCCAAGATTTAAGTTGTGGAGTCATTTTGGAGGAGTTTGGCCATAACTCACCACGCTGGCCAAGCGGGTTGGTGAGTGTGGGATAGAATTTCCTCTAATCCCGATGGTATAGTTATACCGCTATTGGCGGTCGTCAGAGCCCCTTTAGTAGGAACAGGATGCACCACGAGAAGGCGGGGTTGACATTTGTCAAGGAGAGGCTGTGATGTTACGCATCACCTGACCTTACATCCCACTCTACAGTAGGAAGTTGAAAGTTAACAATCTTATTTGGTTCTTCACTTGGCCACCGGCCCTTAAGTCATAAGTCCTAGGCCTTGGCCTATTTAACAGTTTTTATTCTAACGATGTTATATTCATAACGTTTACGTTACACATCAAATTATTAATATTGCGGTATTACTCAGGCAAAAAATAATATTAGGACTAACGTTTAGGCCCTTCTAAAAGTTTTCGTTCCGCCATTCCCATATTCGTAAATTTACATAACAAGTATTGTCAATAATCAAACAGAAGTCATCGCTCTTTCCACGTTTATAAGTGAGTCACTGAAAAATTCTCAGTGGCCGCCTCCAGGAATCGAACTCAGGGTCTTCCAGTTACGCGCCGGATATGCTTCCACGGCACCACAGCTATTCCTATTCCACGTCAAATGTCTGTATTAATTGTCAATAATATTGCGCTTCTACTTATGCACCATACATTCAATCCATACATTAATTAATAGGCCGTAGGCCTAAGCCAATTCAACACTTTTTTCTTCGCCTGTGAATTAATTAAGTGCCGCCCCGGTGGCGCTGGCCTCTGATCATTCGTCCGTAAGGGTCAGGGTTCGAATCCCGGTCAGGCATGGATTTTGTGTTTGTCTTACGGCACTGGCTCTCTCCCTTCCCTGGAACCAGTGACCCTAAATTAGGGACGGGCGACTGCTTATAGCCCATTGAGTTGCTCACGGTGGTCGTTAAACCTCCAATCAAAAAAAAAAAAAAAAAAGAAAAAAAAAGAATTAATTAAGTAAAAGAAAATATTGCAAACTTGACATGTTATGTAAATATTTAGTACGTACGTAAAAGTGCAGCGTTATTAAAAAATCCCACCCCTTAGGGTCCTTTTCCGAACATACATGAATTATGCTGTAATTCTCGCTTGGCTTACATAGAACGTTTTCTCGAAATTTGTTTGGAGTTCCTAATTCAATTCTCAATGTAGGCCAAAAATCGATAAGACTTACCCCCCCCCCCCCACACACACACCCTTGAACTTTTGTGGCCAATTCTCCTACACCCATTCGCGTTATGTAGGTGAGGTGGCCAAGAAACCGCAATTTTTATATGACCCCTAACGATTTTTTGGCCAGCAGTCTGTGACCAGTTGTCCTGTCACCGTTTATAACAGACATATAAACTTATCAGTCGATCACATATTTTTCCCGTGAGCATTTTGTCTGTGGGCGATTTTTCCGTGGGCGTTTTTTCCTACTTTCGAGAAGTGGGCGTTTTTTCCGTGGGCGTTTTTTCCGTGGGCGTTTTTTCCGTGGGCGATTTTTCCGTGGGCGTTTTTTCCGTGGGCATTCTTTCCTCATACCATTGTTATACGGCCCCTTAAACATTTGTGCCCAAATGTCCGGGTGCCCAAATGTCCGGTGCCCAAATGTCCGCCCAGTCTTTCAGACAGAAATTCGTAAATATGTCTCAATTTCTTAATGATAATGAGATATAAGTGAATTTTTTTTTGTGCACACCACTTGCTCAAGTAGGGAGAAATATAGGAACACTATAATTTTCAACGCAGCGCAATTTCATTGCTTTAAAAATGAATGTGCCCAAATGTCCGGGTGCCCAAATGTCCGGTGCCCAAATGTCCGGTGCCCAAAAGTCCGGTGCCCAAATGTCCGAACCCCATCTCAAATACATAAAAGGCAAATACAAATGTCATTATCGGCACCAAAGTGCGGCGTTTTCAGCCATTTTTTTAAAAAAGACTTGAAAATTGCGTCACCCTGGAGAATGAATCGAACCCGCATCTCCCAAGTTGCTTGAAACTCCGTTATCCTGGGTGGTTTAACAGTAGCATGCTCGAAACGAAATCAGGAGATGCGGATTCGATTCCCGGTTCAGGGCGTTCCAATTTTCAAATTTTCTGAAGAGTTGGCTACATGAGAGAGACGGTGAAAATACGGCACGGCACCATTGTGCCAATAATGACACTTGAAATTAGGGAGGGTTTTATACCAAATTTCCAAGTTGGCAAAGTGGTCTAAGGCGCTCACTACTCATTCGTGCGGGATGGGCCCGACTTCAGCTTCCGGATGGGACATGGGTATTTACGCATGTCGCTAACCCATTGCTCTCCCTAGAACTTGTGGCCCCAAATAAGGGAAAGGCGACTATTTCCAGCTTTTAGTTCAATATCAATATGCATCCAATTGCCATATTGGTCATGTTGAAAGTATTTTTATTAGCAGTTATCTATTTCAGCTATTTTTGTGTACCCTGTAACTTTTTTTTTTTTTCTGCGTGTTTCTTTAAGATCACAGCCCTGATCTTAAAAGTTTGATTTCAGCAGATTTTGATTTCGAAGAATGAGCTTTGCATGGCAGAGGGCAGCACTGTTCAGCTATGCTGTTTTGGAGCAACCATTGCGTGGGATGAGGAAGATGATGCTGCCGGTTGAAGAAACGGAGCAAGAAGGGAACTGTCCCATTCATCCAGATGGTGAGTTCTGACATCAATCATTCCAGCATTCACTTTATCACGATGTGTTTAAGCTCCTCTTTCTAGGGAATTCGTCTTCTTTCCTTTTGTTGTCTTTCGAAACGTAGAGAAGCATAAAGCAGCTGCAGCTCACGGCCGCGTGATGTCACTTGCGCGGGAAGAACTTCTACGCTACTGACAGTTCCCCAATAAGCGTAATCTATTGCATCCGACACAGACAAATAAAGCTTCAGAGAGTAGTTATTTCAAAATTGCTCCCGTAACCATTTATTTTGCCACTGGGGTGGTTACAAATGAGATATGAAGTTATAAATTCGATTTTTTTTTTTGCATTTAATCATAGTAGAAATCGTTTCCTATTTTGTTTCTCCACATTGAGAAGTAATAAATAGTTTCTTAAAAAAAGCCTGTCATTTCTAACATTACACAGGAGTTTAAAATGATGTAAATGGAAGACTACGATCGTATGGAGATGATAAAAGTAATTGGGGGGGGCAAAGCAGCAAAAATACCTCGCTCGAACTTTACAGAAACTTCATTGTAAAAAAGTGATGTACTGATTTCTGTTATTCGCAAGCGTTAGTACATGCACACAACTTACATGCACGTAAGTTACATGCACGTAATAATAAAAATCGTTCCTTTTTTACATAATATCAAGCAATATTTACGATAAAATTATGAACTAATGTAACGAAATTTCTGTACAAAAAATGTACCAATGGTAAATTCTAATGCAATTAAAATTTTTAGAACGTTTAGCTCATATATTTATTTTTGTATTTTTCGCGTGGTATGCACTTATATTTTATCAAACAGTTCTGCTATAATTGGTTGTAGTGGGTAAATTAAAGAAAAATAAGGAAAATCATGCTGAAAAAGTACTTTATTTTTGAACTTTAGATATTTGTCTCATGATCTCCAATATATGTCCGTATCAATTGTCCCCGCTCGTAGAAATTCACACTGCTGCAAAATTTTAAGTGCTTGAATTTAAGAAGGTGAAATATGTTTCACGATTCGTTATGAATGTGATTAATACAGAACACATGAAAAATCGAATATCTTAGAAAAGTAATTTTTTTTTTTTTTTTTACATTTAATGTTTTACCTAAGTTATATTTTGCAAGATTTGTTACTCGTGGAATTTCAGGGAAAAGGTTCCGTTTTACAGTACGATCAGCTAAACCCGTTGTGAAAACACAAGTTTGTCCGCGACGGGCATCAAAATCTGGTCCCCTCACTCCGGAGTAAGTCGCTCCCCCAACTGAGCTACGCAGACAGAATGTCTCACTGCAGATTTGTCGTCTTGACAAATGTTTTCACCTCTGTAGTACGTCACATCATCTCCCACTTAATTTTTTTTTTTTTTTTTTTGAAGCAAAGTAGGAATTTTTAATTAATTTCAAAGAATGTGTGGAACAAACATCACACATTTTTCGAAGAACCCAACGGCCAGTGGATCCATTTTCCACAATCGGGCTCCAATGTGAAAACACAAGTTTGTCCGTGTCCCGTCACTCCGGAGTAAGTCGCTCTCCCAACTGAGCTACGCGGACAGAAGGGCTCGCTGCAGATTTGTCGTCTTGACACATGCTTTCGCCTATGAAGTACCTCACACCGTATTCATGGGAAATTATGCAGGTGAATAAATTACCGTAATCCAGTTTGTATTTTTACAAGATTTATGGTTACGGAATGAAATCGATTTCATCGTTCCCTGTTAAACAAGAGCATGTAGAACTCAACGTAAATTCACGCGTGAAACGTGTTTTGTAAAACGTAGCATTTCTAACATGAAACGTATTTTTTTCAAAAATGTAGCATGTAACCAGATTTGAAAAGTATCTTTTTTTTTTTACATTTCATGTTTTACCTAAGCCATATGAAAATAGTAATGCATTTTAATAAGGTTAATCTGTTCTTTGCGTATTTTTAAGCGTTAAAAAGTGAAACGACTCTAGATTAGAGCGTCTGTGATGATCACAAACAATATAATTTCCTTTGTCTGAACCTTGTCCCACTTTGGTGACGCAATTGAAAGAGCTCTTGCCGGTTTTAATTGTCGAATCCCTGCCTCAACCGACTAACTTATTTTCGGTGTTAGTAAATTGCGGCGAGAGCCACGGGAAGTCCCTAACCCCATAGGTAAATTGCGGCTCTAGCCTAAGAGATGGGTAGTTGACAGCGGCTCAGGTTTTGCCCGCAACTCCATAGATAATCATGGCGGCTAGACGTCCCGGTGGCGCAGTGGTCTAAGAGCTGGTTTTGTGACCATTCGTTCCGTGAAGGGTCCGGGTTCGAATCCCGGTGAGGCATGTATGTTGTGTTTATCTTACGGCACTGGTTCCCTGGCGCCAGTGACAATAAATTAGGGCCGTGAGACTGCTTACAGCCCGCTGAGTTGCTCAAGGTGGTTGTTAAACCCTCAATAAAAAAAATTGCGGCTGAAGCTTACGAAAAGGGAAGAAAACATATAATAGCCTACATCTTTGTAATAATGAAAATCGAGTAATATTTCCAAGTTAAATATTTGTTTATATGGTTGCTATAAGAGGAATAAAAAAACTTTTGCATTACCGATACTGAAGAGAGGAAGATGAAGTTACATTGTTATCACACATACAAAACTTGAATATGCATACTTTATTATGCTTTTGAGGAAAGCTGAATGTAAATAATTTCATTTCTCTTTCATGAGTCAACCTCAGCTTACTCGAAAATTAATATTTTGAAAAATATGATGCAAATTTCACCAGTTTAAGTCTTCATACATCGTCCTCTATAATCGTTTATTTTCTTGGACAACATTTCTTTTCTTTGCATGGCAGTTTTGGATTTCCTTCTCGGAGTGATATCACCTGAGCTTTGGATTTTAATACATGTTTGAGTTTGAAAAAGTTTCAGAATTCCTATAAAGTTATATAAGCTTGGATGGAGATGATAAAAGTGAGTATTAAACTCAGCGTGAAAGACTGGCATGCGTTCGTCGTGTGTTCTGTTGATGTCTGGCATTCAGCTTTTTTTTTAACGCAAGAAATATCCTTTTCTGTGAGGGTCTCCAAAACGCCAGAATTTTCTTCCACAACAGCGTTTATTATCTTTTCAGAATTATTCTTATCAGCTTTTCGCAGCAATTTTCTTGTGGGGTTGCAATGATCTAACACGTCCAAGGATTAAAGGGGGATTATTTAGCCGGAATTTACATACACCCATTTGTTTTTATTGTAGTAATGTTCGTTGTTGCAATATTCGTGAAACATGCTTTTACATTTGGGCATCACAAACAAAAAGAATACATGGTTATTTAAAAAATTACTCTACATGCCTTATTTTCCCCCGTCATTATTGACAGTCTTCCACCTAGTATTTTATACAGTAATAACTACAATCCAGTACAAGAATTTACAATCGTGGCCAAAAGTCCTGCACCAGCCTACTGAAAGTCAAGTTTTTGATATTTGAAGTCAACTTATACAGCATAATGGTAAAGTCAGGAATACAGATTATACATCATTTTAAAGGAAATTTTGTGCTGAATTCAAATAGTTTTGCAGAATGTTACTACCAGTAATAGAAGTGAAGTTACAAGCAAAAGTACAGTGTCTAGTCATAAAAAGCAACAAATAGTAGAATTTGTGAAATTAGTGTACAATGTATTTAACGTAAAATAACTGCACAGTACATTATTGACACTTGCAGAACACTTGAAATAACTGACCAACAAGCAAAATACGCTTTAATATTTAATTGGATAACCACGGTTATTTAGTAACAAAGTGCACCTTCTTGGCATGGAGCTAATGAGATTCTCTAGTTGTCCATTGGTGATAGCACGGTGCCATACAGCCCTTACAGACTCAATTAAAGTCTTTAATGTGTTATCACCAATGGGCAACTAGAGAAGCTCATTAGTTCCATGCCAAGAAGGTGCACTTTGTTACTAAGTAACCGTGGTTATCCAATTAAATATCAAAGCGTATTTTGCTTGTTGGTCAGTTATTTCAAGTGTCCTGCAAGTGTCAATAATGTATTGTGCAGTTATTTTACGTTAAATACATTGTACACTAATCTCACAAATTCCACTATTTGTTGCTTTTTATGACTAGACTCTGTACCATTTGCTTGTAACTTCACTTCTGCTACTGGTAATAACATTCTGTAAAAATATTTGAATTCAGCATAAAATGTCCTTTAAAATGATGTATAATATGTATTCCTGACTTTACCATTACGCTGTACAAGTTGACTTCAAACATCAAAAATTTGACTTTCGGTCTACTGGTGCAGGGGGCTTTTGCCCACGATTGTAGAAGATATCCTTCTCACCACCGCTCCAGTTTCAGGGCTGGCTGTCTAACGATTCCTTCCGCAGTTGCTTCCTTTCCGTAGATGTAAGAGCAGAATCAGAGTTATAACTAAAATACGGTTGATCGTCTCCATTAGAATTGGAATACTTCGTCCATCCTTGTCGCATGCTCATTTCCAAAAATATTAAACTTCAGATATTTACCCGTAAGGCGTGTTTTATTTGTAAATCTGGCGTTTCATATCTATGGGAAGGAAACAAGTACGGAAGGAGCCGTTAGACAGCCACTGTGACGTTTGCTCTAAATTAACTTTCATTTTTAGTTGCTTTCTCTATGTAAATTTCATTTCATTCTTTTCGTGATTTTCAACCTTAATGTTTTATCTTCTCTCTCGCGGAATGAGATTGGCAACACTTCTGAGGTCAGAGCGCATGACGTTGACAGAAAGGAACTAAAAGATATGTAATATTGAAGCAGCAGCCAAAAATGTGATATGGTTTTGTGATGTTTTAATTGGGGAAGCTGCGTTACTGTGAAGTTCGATTTACTTGAAGGATGGGTGTTGAGATGTGTTTGATATTTAGCGTTCGGAGTTACTTTTCTGCTTACTAACGTTTGTTAATTAGTTTTGGAAGTATCACTACCATTGTAATGAGTTCAAGTTTTTGGAATATTAACGTTCTGCATGAACGTTATTTATGAGGTATTGACAGAATAAAGGAAGAGTAACTAATTTTTCGACTTAATTTGCGTGACTCTTGTTGCCCTTAAAGTGAAGTACTTAAGAAGAACTGATTGTATGTAATGTTCAGCCATCTATATATATAAACGTTTCAGCACCCTAAAAATTAATATATATATAAATGTTTCAACACCCCTAGAACTAAAGCGGTGGTGAAAACAATACCTTCTAAATTCTTGTACTGAACTGTAGTTACATAAAATACAGGCGCTCTAATCTGGACTTGTCAAGCTTTTTAATGCCTAAACCATTCCTGAAGAACAGATTAACCTCATGAAAATGCATTACTATTTTCAAGATATTTATATACTATACCACGAATATCGTACAATCTCTGATTATTAATATTTTCAACATTAGTACAAAAAGTAATAAAACACGAGTATTTTTGTGAAAATTGTACTGTTTTACGCTGTGCTTTGAATCACGTTCACAAGAAGTTATGAAACTGATTCCTTCATTTGAAATTCTGTAGTCTAGAATTTCGCAATTATATGAGCTTGAATTTCGCCGATGTCAGTTTATAAAAAGCTCAGGCTAGATCATATTTAACTTCACTTTAGAACAGCATTAGGGAATAAAATTACTACAAACGTATTTTATTAGGCTTTCCAACCGTAGGTTGAAGAAGCGTATATGCTCCAGCTTTGTCCGTCTGTCTGTCTGTCCGTCGGCACGATAACTCGCGTAAAAATGATCCGATTTCAATGAAATTTTAGTATGTGGTAGGGGACCAATTGGGGACGAACCCTACTGAAAATGGGACAAATGGGGTCAACGGTCAGGACGTAGGAGTGGGATCCATTTCATCGCCCTTATGCGTTATAACTTACGTAAAAATGCTTCGATTGAGACAAAACATTTTCATGTTGTTCCGGAAGTATACTTCACAGGCTCTGTTGAATATCATCGAAATGGGGTCAAAGGTCAGGGCATAGGAGCGAGATTTATTCTACAGCCATTATTCTCATAACTTGAGTAATGATTTCTGGTATGTTGGAAAGCGTATCATAATGAATGCATTGCAGGATTTTACTAACTTGTTATTCTATTTTATGCTTATATTTTGAACGGGGCATATTCATGTTGGATTAAGCCACTGGATTTACAACTTGAAATTCCGAAAAATAAATATCTCCACTTCGTTCATAGCGATGCGCAAGCGTGACCCTTCACAACTATACATACACGGAAAAGAAAAATGGAAGAAAATAAATGAAATAAAATAAAACAAAAGCAAAGATTAATTAAATACCTGCAATTTTTGGATGAGTTACGTCGAGTTTTAAAATACCGTTCCACAACAAAATTAGCAGAAAAATGTGCATAAGTCACATCCATGATTAATTATGATGCCGGTTTCACTGTGTGTTTGAGTGTGTAGGAACACCAAATGCATTATTTTTGTTTCAATTAATCTAAATAAAGTGCGTAACTAAAGCTCCGAAATCCGAAATGTAAAACTATTCAATCATTCGTTTTTTGTTGTTGTTTTTTTTTTTCACAAGGATTTGGCCATTCCAGAAATATTGTACATTTTTAAAATGAAAGAAAATCAGATATCCTATAGATTACAAAGAACATAAATATCGCCATTATATTTTAAAGAACACCAGGAAAGAATTACATATCTTATTGCATAAATGCATCCCACGTAAAAATAGCCATGAGAAGCGTTACCCCGCCATTTTTGAATAAGAGGAAAGGTTTTCATCTGATACATTTTTCGGCTTATAACAACATTGAGGAATAGCAAATCTCAGAGTTCATCTTTTATAATTCTATGAGAATAAAATGGTTTTATCTCATTTTCTGTTGTATAGTTTAAATTTATTGGAAGATAATATGAGATTATTTATATCATCATCATCAGCAGCAGCAGCAGCAATCATTATCAATTCACTGCTGGATAAACGTCTCCCAGTTTTTTCACAATTTTCTATCTTCAGTCTGTCTCTTCCAAGTCATTCCAACATGCTCTTGAATTCCATTCACTTATTTCACATGTAGCTTTCTTCTTGGTCTTTTCCTGTCCTTTGGTATCTAATCTAGTAAAGCACACCCTTGATACACTGCGACCATTTGTTTCATTTTATTGTGGCTTTACATCATCGTTATATCAAATTTGCCAACTATTTCTAATTACCCAAATTTTGTTGATTGTCCTTAATCCGAAATCCTAATTAGCCTTAAGTTTAAAATGTCAGTTAGGGGAAAAAATGAAGTTATATGTTACAGTGACGCGCCAAGGATTTCTTTATGTAGGTGAACCAAAATATTGAAAATGCAAATAAAAATACTCCAGAGAAAACATCTCCAAAAATATTGGGAATCGATAAAAATATATTCGCCGTATTAAAATGCGTTCCCAATTATTCTTAAATATGTATTTAAAAACATATAAAAATATATTTAAAAATAAGCAGTTACTAATAGAGTACAAGCGAACCCATGACGTGGGCCTGAGCCGATTACGCTGAGTGCGCCACTGATCCAATCTATCATAATAGCTGTACAAACCACAACCAAAATAATCCATGTATTTATTATGGCCTTTTTAGAGTTGCCTTAATTAAACTTTGATTTCAAAAATTATTTTAACTCTTTAGATGTATTAAAATCAAGTCTCTTTTTTAACAAGTGCAGGAAGAACGCTATCTGCTTTAAGTATTCCTAGACATTTGTATTCGTCTTTTTGTGGAAGGGTTTTCACATTGCTTTTGTTTCTAAGAATTGCATTCCTGTTTAGTGGGTAACTTTTCGACATGTCGTAGCTGAATTTGCACATTTTTCAAGCCCAAATTTCAAAAACAGATGTCTTTCCTATAAATTGTGACCATTTGGATCAATGGTACTATTTCTTTGTATGATTTACCATCCACAAAAAGCGAATGAAATATTAGTTCTCCCTGTTTTGACAGTTTATATCCAAGATTTGTTTTCTTTGGAAATGTTAACGGAATCATTGCAATAATCATGAACATTAGTGATTATGAAATAATACCCTGCAACATTCCTCCTTCGATCGTTATATTCATAAGCTCTTCTCCATTTAAAAATTAATATTCATGTTTGCAATCATTTAGAAATTCAGCTGTGTGGGGGAAGGAATCTAAAGCTTTCTCCATGCTATAAACAAAATTAAATTTTCTTCTTTGAATTTATGAGGATACGATGAATTATTACTATTATTATTTCTCTTGCCGTCCAATATCTGGCCGGTGAGTAAAAGGAGGATATATTCATCTCAAGCCTAGAAATTCAGGAATTTTCAAGTGATATGGCAGGTTTCTAGAATGACTGCCTTTGGATTGGGTGAAGTAGTCTCTGTGACAAACTTAAGTTCTCGAGATTTTTCAAAAAGTTATTTGGTACCACTGCGGTTGCCGAAATGACAACTGGCATGATCTGTGTTATTATTATCTTCTTTTATTCGAAATATTCGAAACACAACCTATGAAAAAAATAAACAACGAAATTATCATTGACTGGTATTATTGAGCTCATACGAGTTCCCACCGGAGACCTAGGTATCAGTCAAGTATCGGCGTAATATATATATATATATATATGATGTATCAAATAAAGCTGTTTTTTGCAATTCTGTGGGTGGTATATCAGAAAGCTTCAATTTTCTGAAATGATTCTTAATTGTTTTTGAAATTGTTCCGAGTGCCCCGATGACAATGGGGACTACTGCTGAGTGTTTAGTCCATCGGGTAACTTTTACGGGCAAGTCTCTGTATTTGGTCATTTTTTCCAGTTCTTTTTCGTCGACTGTGGCATCTACAGGAACTGCTATTTCAATTATCCAGACTTTCCGATTTTCTATGACTGCTATGTCTGGTGTATTATGTTCGTGGTCCCGATTGGATTGATTTCAAAAATCCCACAAGATCTTGACCTGATCTTTTTATAAGATCCAGCCTGGTGTTTCCATGAGTTTTCCGATGCTGGTAAATTCTGCTTTCCACATATCCACATATTTATTATTATTATTATTATTATTTTCTTTATTCGAAATATATGAATCACAGCCTCTGACAAACAAAATAAACAGCAAATTATCATTGACTGGTATTGTTGAACTGATACGAGTTTCCACCGGAGACCTAGGTATCAGTCAAGAATCGGCGTAAAATATATGATCTTTTGCAGCTCTGTAGGTGGCATATCAGAAAGCTGCAATTTTTCAAAATGATTCATAAAAATGTTTGACATTATTCCAAGTGCCCCGATGACAATGTGGACTACCGTTTTGTGTTTAGTCCATAACCGTGTAACTTCTAAGGCCAGGTCTCTATATTTAGTCATTTTTTCCAGTTCTTTTTCATCAACTCTAGCATCTCCAGGGATCGCTATATCAATTATCCAGACTTTCCAATTTTCCATGACTGTTATGTCTGGTGTATTATATTCTATGTGTCGATCGGTTTGAATTCTGAAATCTCACAAGATATTGACTTGATTATTTTCTATGGCTTTCTCAGCCTGATGTTCCCAGGAGTTTTTCGATGCTGGCAGATTGTGCTTTCTGCATAATGACCAGTGAATCAATTTTGCAACCCTGTCATGTCTAGCTTTGTAATCTCTCTGTACAATTTTGCTACATTCACATATTAGATGAGATACAGTTTCATCTTTTTCTTGACAAAGTTGAAACTTTGGATTATCACTGACTTTCTGAATTATTATTATTATAATAATTATGTTCGTCGACTTTCCAGGTCAGAGCCAGTGAGTAAAAGGCGGAGATATTCATCTCAAGCCTGGAAATTTAAGAATATTCAAATGATATAGCAGGTTTGTAGAACGACTGCCTTTAGGATTGGGTGATACAATCTCTGTGGTAATCCCAATTCCTCGAGAATGTTCTGAAAATTATTTGGTACCACTGCTGTTGCCGAAATGACATCTGGTAGGATCTGTGTTATGCTTTGTTTCCAGATCCTTTGGATTTCTATTAGCAGATTTTCATATACAAATTTTGAAGATGACAATCCGATTTTTGGCGTAAATGTGACAAGGATGGTAAGTCAGATAATATCCGAAAACTTGAAAATTTTCATCGTCCTGGAGCGGGTCCCGCTCCAGGACGATGAAAATTTTCAAGTTTTCGGATATTATCTGACTTACCATCCTTGTCACATTTACGCCAAAAATCGGATTGTCATCTTCAAAATTTGTATTATATGGCGTAATCCCGTATTTCTTTCAAGATTTTCATATTTCGAGATTTTCTCAGATACTCTTCTTTGGACGTTTTCTGTAAGTGGAACAGCTACATCTATCAGTTGTGTCTTTTTCAGTTTTTTGTCTACAATTACAATATCAGTTCGATTGTGGTCTATGGTCTTGTCTGTGATGATATATTTGTCCCAGTACATGGTGTTATTCTGTTTTTCGAGAATTAGTTCTGTTTGGTACTTGTGATAAGGAAGACCACATTTAACACCATGTTCTTGATGTTGGATCTTAGCCACCTGATCGTGTCTTTTAAAGTATTGTTTTGAAGCAAGAAGAGACCAGCCGACTGAAATGTGTCTTATGGTTTCATTGGCTTTTTCCACACATTCTACAGGTGTTATCATCTGTAACTTTTATTATGTGCTTCTTGTGGTTCTGGGTTACAATAACTCGGTCTTGAATCCCAATGAAGAATCCCACTGTTTCTGGATAAAACTTACCTTTTTATAAATATTGTAATGACAAGATTTTGCAACGTTTTCTAGATCTAAGGACATAATAATAGCGAGCAGTACGCTGCAGAAGTGAATGCAATGTCTGATGACAAACATGAAACAGAGTCAGAAGACCGGACCGAACAAAGCCAGCGGGTGCCATCAACGAACTCAGGACAGCCATCCAAGAGTTCAAAGGAATGGACACTATTATGAGACATAGAGTACCGATACAATGATCTAACAGAGATCTATGGAGTGAATAACAGAACATCTGAACAAGTCTGTGCTACCAGCCTACCTAGATAAAAATGGCACCATGTTAGAATCCATCCACACCGCCGTGTACTCTGCCGCAGTTGCCGTCACAAGACTAAACGAGGAAAACATCATCCATCAGAAGGAACAAAGTACCAAGAAATCCATCCTACCAGCATGGCAAAAAAGACTGCAGGGCCGAGTTGATGAACTCTGGAATAAAATCGGCCACCTCACACAGTACATAAAGGGAAATAGGTCCAAGAAACTGGCAGGAAAAGTAAAGCTCATCCTGAAAAATTCCAAAGTTGACACCAGGTTCGAAGAAAACCAGTAAATGGAAGAATATTTAGACGCGCTAAAACAAAGTCTACTAGCTATCAGCAAGAGACTAAGACAATACAAAGAGAACACACAGCAACATATGAACAAAAATACATTCGAATACGATGAGAAAAGCTATCGTAACATTACCAAGAAAGACATCAAAGGCGAAGTACCACCAGAATGTGAAGCGGTAGAAACATTCTGGAGTAACCTCCGGGCAAGGAATACGAACCACAACAGCAAAGCCGCATGGCTACAGCGAGAAAAAAGGACAGCGAGCCAATATCAGGAAATGGCCGACTGGAAGATCACAGCAGAGGACCTTCAGCAAGTCTTAGCTAAGACTCACAGCTAGAAAGCACCAGATGTTGATAACGTCCACAAATACTGGTATAAGAGGTTCGCCTGTACAAGAAAATACCTGGCAGATCAACTCACCAACATGATCCAAATTCCAGCGCTAATCCCTGATTTCCTCACCCAGGGAGTAACGATACTAAAGGCTAAAGATGAAGACAAGAAATCCAGCCAACTATCGACTAATATAGCGTGTCTACC
The DNA here is from genome assembly GCA_039090855.1 of Macrothele yani. Taxonomy (NCBI): domain Eukaryota; kingdom Metazoa; phylum Arthropoda; class Arachnida; order Araneae; family Macrothelidae; genus Macrothele; species Macrothele yani. The sequence continues at coordinate 36,898,936 of CM077026.1, read as the reverse complement.
TACGCTGTATGAGATGCTAACAGCGTGCATCCCCAATCAGATAATGAGGCACATAGATGGAGAAGCACTTATGGCAGAACAGCATAAGGAATACCAACTGGACTGTAGAGGGCGAAAGGAACGGCTTACCATCGACGCTGTTGTAATGGAGCAAGCTTTCAAGATGCACCGCAACATGTACACAGCATACATCGATTACCGTAGGTCCTACGATTCCGTACTCTACAGCTGGCTGGTAGAGGTCCTAGAGATCTACAGAGTAAGTCCTGTAATTATCAACTTCCTTAAGGCAGCCATGACATGATGGAAGACAACAATCAAAGTCGAGAACATAACAACCAAGCCCATCCACAGAAGGAGAGGCATCTTCCAGGGAGATTCATTTAGCCCACTATGGTTCTGTCTAGACTCAACCCGCTGTCAGCAATGCTCAACGAAAGCAAGTATGGGTTCACCATCAAGTGCAACAAAACCAACAAGTACAAGCTCTCCCACCATACAGCTTGGATGACATCATGATGCATACAGCTTGGATGACATCAAGCGGTATGCATCATCGCAGAACCAACTCCAGCAACTAATCCGGATCAACGAGGGCTTCAGCAATGATATCAGGATGGAATTCGGCATGCAGAAATGCAAGACACAAGGTATGAACCAAGGAAAGCATGATGCACGTAGTTACCAATTGAAGAGCGGAGAACAGATTGCATCTATGGAGGAAGAAGAAGTCTATAAGTACCTTGGTATGCTTCAAGCACAACGTCTAGAACACAAAGAAATCAAAAACGATCTAGCCGCCAAATACAACCAAAGACTAAGGAGACTCATGAAGACCAAGCTCAATGATCGCAACATCACTCAGGCTATCAACACATACGCAGTTCCAGTCCTCACGTATTCCTTCGGAATCATCAAGTGGACCACAGCAGAGCTTGGGGAAATAATGTGCAATACCAGGTCAACTCTCACTAAACATCGCCAGCACTACCCGAAGTCAGCAATAGAAAGGCTGACCATTGGACGGGGCAGAAGGAGGACGGGGAGTGATTGATCTCCTGGAACACTGAGACAAAGAAATCAGCAGCCTCAGAAAATGCCTCAGAAAATACTTCCATCAGAGCAAGGGACCCCTTCACCAAGCGATAAACCAGAGTGACAAGAAGTACACAGCTCTAGACCTCTCTACTCAGAACATCGAGATTGGAACGAGGGAGCCGAAAGAGGAAGCTTAGGGTAAGAAAGTTCTACACGGAAGGTACTACAACGATCTGCAATCGGACCATGTGGATAAGACTGCACCCAATGCATGGCTAACAAAAGGATCACTCTTCCCCGAGACCGAAGGGTTCCTGATGGCTATACAAGATCAGGTTGTAAACACCAGAAACTACTGGTAGCATATCCTGAAGGACACGTCAGAGGAAAGCGACACATGTCGGCAATGCCATCAAGCGCCAGAGACCATCCAACATATCACAGCAGGGTGCAGGGTCCTCACACAAACAGAGTACACGAACAGGCACAATTAAGTTGCCAAGATTGTACATCAGAAATTGGCAAGAAAACACCACCTCATTACAACTGAGCCTGTCCCCTACTAAAAGTATGAGCCAACAACGCTTACAGCACCCACAAGATGTACTAGGACAGATCGATGAGAACAGATGCGATCATCCCCCACAATCGCCCCGGTTGACAAAAAGAAGAAGTCAACATACGTCATTGACGTAGTCGTGCCCAACACGTTCAACACCCAGAAGACGCACGGAGAGAAGCTGTCAAAGTATAACGACCTACGATACGAAGTCAAGGAAGTGTGGCATATGGAGATCGTCACCACCATCCCCATAGTAATATCAGCCACAGGAGTTGTACCTAAGACCATTCACAGCTCTATACAGACACTAGACTTTCAACCTAACACCTACATGAAACTACAGAAGGCACTATCCTGAACATTTCGTTGGATAGTTAGGAAGTTTCTGGACAACTGAGAGAAAGAAATACCACTTCCCAGACTTGGAACGTCGTACCCGTCCCGGAAGGAAAAGAAGAAAAACCTCAGGAAGAGGTGGAATCAAAATAATAATAATAATAATAATAATAATAATAATAATATTTAACCTGAAGAAGAGATGGAAACACACACAAACATAATAATAATAACAACAATAATAATAATAGTAATATTATTATTATTATTAAGTTTTTTTTCTTATCTATAGCAATGGCATCTATAGCGTGACCCACTTGTCGGTATGAACGTAGTCATTCATGGTTTAAAAATCGCTGGGTACTATGTCCCCCGCATCGAGAATCACAGCTCTAAACTCATCCCTGACTTAGGTACTGTAAACCCAAAGCATCCAGTTGATTTATAAGAGTCTGAGGAATTAATTATACCAGTTGTTGATCAGTGGCGACGCCAGAATTTCAGAACTGGGGCGTTTTAGGGGAGCTAAGCATCGTACGGCGGGAGCACAAATTTTGTCAAAAAATTCCGTTCTTGTAGATTTTACCCGACGCTGATGACGTTATCTTTTATATTGGGGGACCGACGCTGATGACGTTATCTACCCGACGCTGGTGACGTTATTTTGTCCAAAATTCCGCTTTTAGATTTTACCCTACGCTGATGACGTTATCATTTATATTGGAGGGACCGACGCTGATGACGTTATCTTTCATATTGGGGGACCGACGCTGATAACGTTATCTTTTATATTGGGGGACCGACGCTGATAACGTTATCTTTTATATTGGGGGGACCGACACTGATGACGTTATCTAACCCGACGCTGATGCCGTATTTTTGTCCAAAATTCCGTTCTTGTAGATTTTACCCGACGCTGATGACGTTATTTTGTCCAAAATTCCGTTCTTGTAGATTTTATCCGACGCCGAAGACGTTATCTTTTTTATTGGGGGGACCGACGCTGATGACGTTATCTACCCGACGCTATGACGTTATTTTGTCCAAAATTCCGCTTTTAGATTTTACCCTACGCTGATGACGTTATCATTTATATTGGAGGGACCGACGCTGATGACGGTATCTACTCGACGCTGATGACGTTATCTTTTATATTGGGGGACCGACGCTGATGACGTTATCTACCCGACGCTGATGACGTATTTTTGTCCAAAATTCCGTTCTTGTAGATTTTACCCGACGCCGATGACGTTATCCTTTTTATTGGGGGGACCGACGCTGATGACGTTATTTTGTCCAAAATTCCGTTCTTGTAGATTTTTCCCGACGCTGATGACGTTATTAGCCCAAGCCGGAAGTATGTCAGCCCGAGTCCGAAGTATGTCAGCCCGAGCTCAAAAAAGAGAAGACGTTTTCAGCTATATACTTTACGTAGTATTTATTCAATGTATGCAGCACTAAGAATAATGGATACATACCTCCGTGACCTTTAACAAGTTACCGTTTTGAAATTTTAGTTTACTTACGGTTTTTTATATATACATATATATTTTTTTACTGTTATAAGGCTGTTAATGAATTTCAGTTTATAACCTGAAAAGGAATCTCTCATTTTTTTAAAACTATAATTACGAAAAGGGTGTATCTCTTCTACTTTCGTAGGCATTCACTCTCAGGGGACTCCCTTCATTTTACAGAAGAGTACAACACTTAATTTAACAAAAAATTCATTTCATATAGCAACATTTCTGTGATTTTGGAATATTCAGATACGTAAACTCATCCCTGACTCGCACTCGCGAGTCAGGGATGAGTTATGGATGGTGTGTTTGTCTTAGAGAGCTAGCTAGCACTTTCCCTTCCCTGAAACCAGCGTTTACAAATTTGGAACGGGCGTTTAATAAAAAAAAACAGAAATAAAGTTTAATAAGCGAAATATGTGACAAATCGGCTTATCATTCTCCATGCTAAAAATTAATAAAACGTTTCGGTAAAAATAGCATTATAAACAGACATTCTGTTGTTAATGTTTACAGTAAGAGTTGGTGGAAAATTTCCAAGGCAATTGCAACCAGGGTATCATAGATTTTAGCAACGGTAAACTATAATAACCATCTTTATTTTTCATTAGTGCTTATTTAGAAAAGGTCCCCATTTTTACTAGATATCTGCCAGCTGCATTAATGAGACAGGACACTTTCTTAATGCTATTACTGTCCGATCCGAGCGAACTTGGATTTTATGACCTTACTGATCTGCGATGCAGTAAGGTGACAATGATCTTTGTAGGAGAGTATCAAGGAATTCTCACATCTTCAGCTTAATGAAGGAAGTTTCCACGGTGAGTCGAAAAACAGTTCAGGGGGCTAGCAGCATAAAATGCATAGCGATGTTCGGCTTTTTTTTTTTTTTTTTTTTTTTGATTGGAGGTTTAACGACCACCGTGAGCAACTCAATGGGCTATAAGCAGTCGCCCGTCCCTAATTTAGGGTCACTGGTTCCAGGGAAGGGAGAGAGCCAGTGCCGTAAGACAAACACAACATCCATGCCTGACCGGGATTCGAACCCGGGCCCCTTACGGACGAATGATCAGAGGCCAACGCCTTAGACCACTGCGCCACCGAGGCGGCGATGTTCGGCTTTAAGGAGGGGTGTGAGAGTACATGGATGCCATGGGGCTGACCAAATGTTCGTGAGAGGACGTAATAAATGTATCTCGCGCGGTCTCTGCGAGGAGGGATAAAAACAGTGGGTGTTTTGGTATGGCGTTTGAAAAGAGAGGGGTTGGAGGTAAGACAGCTGCGTGCCAAGAAGAGTGCCTTCCACTTCCACGAAGAAAGAACGGAAACGAGGGAAATAGAGATTAAAAATGTCCGATGGCGAAAAGTGAGACCAAACAGAAAAAATTAAATTTGGAAAAGAAAACTTAGCAGCGAGATAACTGAGGAAAAGTCTAAGGACGTATTAAGCAGAACGGACCCTCCAGTTAAAAATACAAAGAAGTCATGACAGAGATTAATATTCTACTCCACACTTCACGGAGTAAACATATTCTTCACTGCACAAGAACGACTCTTAATTTTAGCTGAATTTTATTTATTTGTTTGTGACATTTTACAGCGATGAAGCAAGTGTCAAGACCAGAGATGGAAACGGGTCACGGGTCAGTGGTCAACGGGTCAAGGTGTTCCTGACCCAATTTCTATCCGGTTTTATTTCCGTTTTAATTTTGAAAAGAAAGAAATATTTCAAAGAACCCTTCAGCGGTCTTTGATATAATACTTCAGAGCTGCAGAGCATAATCCAGGAATTTGCTGAGACGGGTAAAGAAATGGGATTTAAAATGAACTTTCAGAAGACAAAACTGAAGTACAATGACTTTACAATTAATGAAGATTTATCAATTGATGGGGAAAAGCTGAAAATAACCAATCCCTGCATTTACCTTGGGCGGCAGATATGAAGCGAGGGTCACATCGATGAAGAAATTAATTGGCGTAAAAATCTCGGTTGGAGAGCTTTTAGAAGAAACTGTACATTTTTTAAGAACCTTTAAGACATAATGATGTCTTAAAAGATAAGTGTTTGATCAATGCATCCTTCCAGCTCTTACATACGGAGAAGAGACGCGGACCTTAACTAAAAGAGATATACAAAGACTGCAGACAACTCAAAAGACGATGGAGAGATGCATGCTGGGTGTAACCAAGAAAGATGAAAAGAGGAACTCGTGGATAAGGAAATAACAAGAGCGGAAGACATCACGATCAGAGTAAAATCCACGAAATGGCAATGGGCTGTACATATTGCCAGGAGAACAGACCACAGACGAACAAACTAAATTTTAGACTGGATTCCAAGGGATACAAAAAGACCTAGAAGAAGGCCACGTGGGACATGGGTGAATGGAGGAGACTGGCCTAAGACAGTCTGCTGTTGAAGAAACATGGGGAGAACTTCATCCAACAGCGGAATTATAAGGATTGATGATGATGATGATGATGATAATTCGAATTTATAGTTCAAAGCACATTTCTCCGGGTAAGGTCCGGGTTGGGCCCCAGTTGGATCCAATTATGTGACGGCCGAGTCCGGGTCGGATCCGGGTACAAAAGTTTTGACCCGTTTTAACTCTGGTCAAGACGACACATCTGCAGCGATAAATTCCATTGGTGTAGTTTAGTCGGTTATTTATTTATTTATTTTTGGTTTTTGGTTTTTGTTGGACGTGTAACGACCACACTGAGCAACTGCATGGGCTATAAGCAGTACTCGTCCCTAATTTAGGGCCACTGGTTACAGGGAAGGGAGAGAGCCAGAGCCGTAAGACAAACACAACATTCATGCCTCACCGGGATTCGAACCAGGACCCCTTCCGGACGAATGATCAGAAGCCATCACTTAGACGAATGCGCCCCCTAGGCAGCTTCCACATTGGCGCCCGAACTTTAAAATGGATTTATTGGTCGTTGGGTTTTTCCGAAAAATGTGTGTTGTTCGTTCCACACATTGTCTGAAATTAATGAAAAATCCCTTTGCTTAAAAAATAATAATAATAATAATAGGGAGATGATGTGACGTACTGCAGAGGTGAAGCACGTGTCAGAACGACAAATCTACAGCGATACATTCCGTCGGTGTTGTTTGGTCATTTAGAAGAACTCCGGAGCGAGGAGACGAGGCTTCGATCTGGTCACCGGCAAAAAAAAAAAATTTTTCACATTTTCATCATTGAGGGAAAATACAGGCGAAGCCCCGGAACTTCTAAATTCTTTACAAGCAAAGGCCTAACGAACCCTTGAGACCGGGCACTGAAACAAACTGAATGAACAGCCTTGTAACACAATACTATTCGTATTACGGTTGTAGGACAAGTTTGAATACTTCGAGCTGAGTACGTAAGATTACTTTTATCAACTGTAGTAAGCGTATTCTACATAATTATCATTCACACTCATTTCTTGTTTTTTAGTCATTATCGCAAAAAAAGTATAGTGTTCCAATGTAATGAGGGCAGCTCAATTGAAATTGCTAAGTATTATTATACAATTAAAACAAACGAAGGCGCAAATGAGGGACGTAGAAGTAGCTGTGAAAGAAATACACATTTCCTTTAAGAACCGCGCCCTAACGCAAAAACCTGTCGTTCTAAAATCTTGAAAGTCCGCATTCTTCGTCCCCAGAGAAATAGTTTTCACATTATGCAAAAGGAAGAGCAGGATATGTTGGTGTCTAAGAGATATGAGGAAAATTTTCTGACTTACGATGATAATCCGGAAAAGGAGCTACTGTGAATTGGACCGAAGGTGATTTTAGTGAAATGCGTCATTTCATAGTTTTTTCATATACAACATTTGGGAAGAGCATTTAAGCCACCCCGGTGGCGCAGTGGTCTAAGCGATGGCTTCTCATCATTCGAAAGGAGTCCGGGTTCGAATCCCGGTGAGGCATGGATGTTGTGTTTGTTTTAAGGCACTGGTTCTTTCCCTTCCCTGGAACCAGTGACCCTAAATTAGGGACGGGCGATTGCTTATAGCCCATTGAGTTGCTCACGGTGGTCGTTAAACCTCCAATCAATAAAAAAAAAAACATTTACTTAAGAAACGACAAAATCTGGAAAAGAAATTACTGCAAGATGAACCGAAATTGATTTAATAGAATTACGTCATTTCGTAATTCATTCTTGCACAACAATTGAGAAAAGCATTTACTTAAGGCTCTACGAGACTCGCCGTCTTGTATTGCTGCCTTCTCTTATTAACCAACGGGCAAGCGCATTTCACAAATTGCTCGGGCAATTTTGCACATTTTGGAACACCGTTTGTGGTTAACGTAAGATATATGATAAATAAAGAGTTCCCTGGTTTCAGATTTTCAATTTGGACTCTAAGTATTTATTATTAATTAATAAAACTATGGAAGACTCCTTGGTACGACTTTCGCTGCAGATAAAAAATGAAGGGAAAGGCCAATAAAAATTCTGAAACCAGGGAACTTTTTATTTATCATATATCTGCGTTAGCCACAAACGGTGTTCCAAAATGTGCAAAATTGCCCGAGCAATTTGTGAAATACGCTTGCCCGTTGGTTAATAAGAGAAGCAGCAATACAAGATGGCGGGTCTCGTAGAGCCTTAAGAAACGACAAAATTTGGAAAAGATATTACTTCAAGGTGAACCGAAATTGATTTCATAGGATTCCGTCGTTTCGTAGTTCATTCTTGTGCAGTATTTAGGAAGAGCATTTACGTTAGAAACGACAAAATAGGGAAAAGTAGCTACTCCAAGGGGAAATTTAAAAGAAATATGTCACCTCGTAATTTTTTCCTGTGAAATATTTCGGAAGAGCATTTACGTAAGAAACGGCAAAATCTGTATAAGAAGTTACTAGAATAAACTGAAGTTGATTTCAAAGAAACATGTCAGTTCTTTAGGGCATAATCTTTTTCCGTGCAGCATTTATTTGAGGTACCACAGTTTGGACAAAGAAGCTACTGTGAGGTAAACCGAAGGTGATTTCACAGAAATACGTCATCTCGTATTTCTTTCCTGTGCAAAATTTCGGAAAAATACATCACCTTGCAGTTATTCATGGTGCAACATTCTTCTCCGGAAGAGCATTTATTTAAGGTATAACAATTTGAAAAAGAAGCTACAGTGAACCGAAGATAATTTCACGGACTTACGTTACTTCGTTGTCGTTTAGTGTAAAACAGTCCGGAAAAGCAGCTACTCCAATTTAAACCTAATGTGATTTCAGGGAAATGGGTCATCTCGTAGTTTTTTTAGAATATAATACTTATCTAGGGTGCGGCATTCTGGAAAAAGAAGCTATTCCAAATTGAACCAAAGGCGAGTCAGCGAAACACATTTATCTCGTAGTTTTTACCAATACATACATAACTGCACTTTAAAAACCAGAGGTTGTACTTTCGTGCAACAAGTCAAAGGGTAATTAAGACTGTCAATGCACGATCAGATTCGTCTTAATATAGAGCACAAATACCACACCTCTCAATCACCATCTAGAAACGTAGGTTAAAAAACGTCTTTATTTACAATTAAAAGGGTGAGATTAAAAACTCTAGCGAGCACTTTCGCGAACCACTATGGTCGCATCATCAGAGCTAAGGAGTGAAATCACTATGAAGCGGCACATGACTTATATAGTAACAGAGATGAGCACAAGATTACAAATATGTAAATGAGATGAGTAAAAGATATTAAATGTCAATCACAACAAACTATTTGCAAAATTACCTAAATTATTTTGAGGGTTCCTCGCTTGGATATTCCAACATGAGATCTCTCCAGGCACTAGGAACATAAACAGGTATATCCTCATTGCAACACTTAGGTCCCAGTTTTATAATGTGAAGACTCAGTAAACAACATAGAACTTTTTGTCGAGGCTGTTGATAGCAAGTATGCATTGTCCCAATCCGGTTTTAGGTCTCCCTCAATGACAGTTCTTGACAAAGTCGAATTAACCACTCCTTTACGAATTGCATATTTATGTTCAGCCCATCTGATTCCCAGGCTTCTGCAGGTCGAACCCACATAGCGGAGATTTGCAGTTTGTCCATTAATGTCCAACAGTGGGATACTGTAAACACCAAAATTGGATAGAGTTGGTATTGTGTCTCTACCATGCCTAATCATAGAAAAAGGGTTTTGGGTCTTGACACCAAACCCCAAAGAATATTTTTTGCAGGTGTTTTTTAGCAAAGTAACAACTGGTTTCAAATAGGTTATATTTCCCACGTAGATAGTTGTGGGTACACTTCCTGGTGAGGGTTATAGAAGTCTTCCGTTTATATTGTTGTATAAGTTTTTTAACACGATCCGTGGGGTACCCATGTACTTTTGCAATCTCGTTAAATCTTCATCAATTTCTGATTACAGTAATATGGATTTGAAAAATTTGTAAAAGCTCTTTTAACTAGGAATCTAAGTGCTGAATACTTATAGGGGTTGGTGTACAAGAATTGAAGGGGGTCAGAACCGGGATAGATGTAGGCTTATGATATACAGATAACTCAAAGTTTGTATGGTTAGGGGAATGTGAAACCAAGAAGTCAAGGAAGGGCAGTGACCCTTCTTTTTTCTATTTCTATAGTAAACTTTATGCCAGGAACTATGGATGATAAATCAGAGGCCAAAGCATGTAATTCAGCAGTTGAGTGAGGCCAGACAAGGGAAACATCATCAACATACCTGATGTATAAAAATGGTTGAACACTGCAGGATTTGAGATAGTAATTTTCTAAGTGCTGTAGTAAAATTTCAGCAAGAACAGGTGACAGAGGGGAGCCAATAGATGCTCCCTCCTTCTGTTTGTAGACAGTATTTTGAAAGCGGAAGAAACATCTGTCCCCTACAAGTCTTAAAGCTTGAAGGGTAGTATCAATTTCAGCTTGACTATATTGATTTTGGGAAAGTAGAATTTCCTCAATTCTACTTTTTCCAGAATCAAAAGTAAACAACTGAACGAGGTGTGACGTACCTGCCAGCAGGACGCACACGGCATAAAGGCAGATAGGAATCAGAATAAAACGTCTGCGTAGCTCAGTTGGTAGAGCGACTTGTTCCGGAATAAGCGGCCTCGGGTTCGAATCCCGGCGTAGACCAGAAATGACGGAGAAATTTACTTCGTTATAGAGGGATATTAGGAAAGAGGTTTTCAACATCAAGGAAGGCTAGGAAAAACTGAGTTTTCGGAAATTGGCAGGATTTTATTTTGTTAATGGCTTCTATTGTACTTTTAACAGAGTAAGATGAACCAGTGGTAAAAGGCTTCAAGAAGGTTGCAAGAGATTTTTCCAGATTTCTGGTTGGGTTTGCATATCTTGGGATGAGTAGTCGGATAGGGTTATCCGGTTTATGAGTTTTGACATTTCCGAAAGCTTCAGGGACTCTGGAACCCGGGGGACATAACATATTCCTGGTGATACAGATCGGTAGTAAGCCAGAGTTGCGTAATTTTGATAACTTAGTAATTGTATAGGCAGTTGGGTCTGAACTAAGGGTAGAATGAGGAATTTTCTGAATAGTAGCCAACATTTTAGTAATGTAGTCAGCTTGATTCCTAATGACAATTTGGTTTGTTTTGTTCGCTCCAAGAATGGCTAGGTCCGGGTCAAAGGCGAAAAGTTCAGATTTAGAATATTTCCAAGAAGAGCCAGAAATTTCTTGTTTATTTCGCAGGAGGCCACATGTTTTATGACGAGTATATTCCTGCATTTCTGGGGGAGGTGCTTAATTATTTATTCAGTCTGGGGAATAATCTTCATTAGGTTTGGGTTGAGAATTGGGAAACTGAATTTGTAACCTAGATTTAAGATTTCAGTTTGGTTTGTCGTCAGAGGTTTGGAACTCAGATTTATGAAGGAAGGGGGCCGATTAAGTGGTGTTCCAGGTCCCCCAAACTTCTCCCCAGTTTGGGGGACCTGGAAGACCACTGCTGAACGATTGCACACACAAAACACGCAACTGCCGTGTGGCAGTGTCTAATGACTTCTCCGATTTATACGAAATGTCACAACATGAGTAAGCAAAAAAAATAAGTAACGATTAAGAACTCTTGCATAATAAACGTAGAACTACTTAAATTACTTACTCTGGAAAATAAGAAACACACTTAACATATGCCACAATGTTTTGCACATAGTAAAAAAAAAATATCTTTTGACTCTGTTATAAAAAAAACTATGACACAGGTCTCTGATTTTTCGCTCCCACGGAGAACACTTTTAGTTCATTATAGTCATGTGCAAAAAACTCTAATACATAACACCTTATCTTTATTGTTATAAAAACTCCGCTCATTGTACTCATATTTTTTTCACATTCTCTTGTTAACATACCTGTGTAGAAACTATTGCAAGGGCAGTGAACTTGTTGCCTCCTCTAACTGCAAGGGCTATCTACAAAGGGCCTCAAGTTTTTCTGAATGGCTGCTTTCCCGTCATCTAGTTTTTATGAACTAAAGCAACGAAAATTGTTTCTAAAAATTTTACGTATTTACTGAGAAAAGGAAATGCTTTTCTTCTTAATACTTCATTCAAAGCTGCCCTAATTCTTGGTTATATCTTTAACCAGTAATATAGGAAGTTTCCGCAAAAAAAATTGTAAAATATTTTTGTTCAGGCTAGAGGCACTTTTTTAAGCATGAGGCCCCCAGCACTGCGGCGATTGCGGGGGCTTTCAGTACGCCCCGTGCTATGAACCTGCATCTCAATTTCCCAGATAACAGGGCATTTCTTAAAATTAGTAGTGATATTTTATTCCGCTCCTCTTCCACTGCTTTCCATAGTCCAATCATTGTTTTAGATCTACGTTAAGAAAGCGCTCTTTTTAGTAGTCCGAAGCAAAATAGTTTATTGGAGACACATCAGGGGACTTTGAAGGAATATAAAGACTTGATACCCGTCCCTTTTTTTTCTTTTTTTTTTTTCAAAAAATTGAGCGGTAGATTTGGATGTATGACTGGGAGCCCTGTCCTGATGGAGTTTTACTCTTTGAAGGCTCTGTATACCAAGGAATGGTATTTTCTCCTTAAATAGAGGAGTTAAACATTATTATTTTGGTAATATGTAGAATTGATTTCAGCATTCTTTTTAACTTTTCTTAACTTTAATTTCCCATTGTACGAGAAACCAGTAATAATCATGTATCCTTTGCTGAAACTTTCTTTGGATTCTTCGAACCAAGTTTGCAAGCCTTTTTCTGCTCTTTGCTGAAACTTTCTTTGGATCCTTGGAACCAAGTTTGCAACCCTTTTTCTGCTCTTTACTGAAACTTTCTTTGGATTCTTGGAACCAAGTTTGTAAGCCTTTTTCTGCTCTTTGCTGAACTTTCTTGGAACCAAGTTTGTAAGCCTTTTTTCTGCTCTTTGCTGAACTTTCTTGGAACCAAGTTGTAAGCCTTTTTCTGCACTTTACTGAAACTTTCTTTGGATTCTTGGAACCAAGTTTGTAAGCCTTTTTCTGCACTTTACTGAAACTTTCTTTGGATTCTTGGAACCAAGTTTGTAAGCCTTTTTCTGCACTTTACTGAAACTTTCTTTGGATTCTTGGAACCAAGTTTGTAAGCATTTTTCTGCTCTTTGCTGAAACCTTTTTTTGGTTTCTTGGAAATAAGTTTGCAAACCTTTTTCTGCTCTTTTACGGTAGTAAATCGACCTTTTTTGGTTACAGTCGTTCAGAAAGACCCATGCTTCATCAATAGAGTCTCAACAAACCTCTATCTGTCTCTGGCTAAGTGATTTTCAAAAGAAGTGTTCATCGTGTTCCCCGCTCAGCAAGTGCCTAGTCAAAAGGCGGTGAACTTTATGGTGGTATTGTGTGCGTGCACGTGTTGTTGTTGTTTCACATTGAAATCTTTGTTTATTACATTGTTTATACATAGTTGATACAGAGATTTTTAACGACATGGAGATTGCACTTTGGGTCTGCGGTTTTCTTTTAAGACCAGAGACTTTACTTTTGAAACAGTGGTAAAAGTACGTATCTTCTTTGGATATTCGTTTGGTGATCTTTTACCTGTTAAAAGCAATGCTTGACGATTTTTCCGTTTATATTTAATAATATCGGTTATTTTATATTTAGAAGTGTAAATTCCATGATCATCAGCGTTTTTTAATTGCAGAATAAGAATATCTCTCTTCGTAAAGAGCAAAAAGGAACCACTATACACAGCTTGTTTACATGCGCCATTTTCTTAGCGGACGATATTTAACTGCAGCGGATGTTTCTTTCGTGTACATCTAACACACTGTTGCCAGTTTCAATTCTTTAAACTTCGTTTATTTTCTGTAATTCGTTAATAAAAACGTTCTAAAAATGTGAGAACATCCTCTGTGACGTAGTTCTGTACATTTATTTTCAGTAATATGGATTCATTCCATATTAGAACTGTGAGTTTCTGTATTGCGCTTTCACGTAATTTTACCAAAATTATGAATTTGTTCAGAAAAACTTTTGCTGCCGTTGAGCAGGTTTCGAATAGTGCATGACCCCCTCAAGAATTTGGAATCCGACATTTTTCAGATTTCATTACTCGAAAAACGATCATTTTGTTAACGACCGCATTTGAACATGCTTGTATTTCGTTCCACTAGAAGTAAGAAATGCAATTGTCTTATAGCACGCAAGACTGAAACCAAGGAAGCTCACTGTAAAACGAACAGAGTGCGGGGAGGTAATCAACCTCCCACACAAGAAAATGTAATTTCATCTGAGTTGTTTAAGGTAGAGATCCACAAAACTATTTGCTGACAACCATTTTTATTTAATAGAAGTGGCTGTCTGATCCTCCGAGTACATGGAAAACAACTGCAAATAACAACAACAACAACTTACATATCGCAGGTTGTTGATGTCATTGTCGGAGTTTCCTTCAAAAAAATGAATAACACGTATTTTGTAAAATGCTCCTACAAATAAGTGAAAATGCGCTGCGTTGTCAATACAACTGGGCCGCCCCGGTGGCGCCGTGGTCTATGCGATGGCTCCTGATCATTCTTCCGAGATGGGTCCGGATTCGAATTCCGGTAGAGGCATGGATGTTGTGTTTGTCTTACGACAGTGGTTCTCTCCCTTCCCTGAAGTCAGTGGCTCTAAATTAGGGACGGGCGACTGCTTACAGCCCATTGAGTTGCTCATGGTGGTCGTTAGACCCCCGATAGAAAAAAAAAAAAAAAATACAACTGTGTAGCACAGGGGTGGGGAGCATTTCATGTTGGAAGGCCGCATTAAGTTAGTTGTAATCTAACAAGGCCGCATTCAAGAAACTTCAGTTAGATATACGTAATTCGAAATGTACTTTATTTTGTACAAATCTTACTATCGACTAACTAACCTGAAAAAATGAAAAAAAAATTTAATTCTAAAGTTAACTAACCTTTTAATGACTTTGTTGTGACTGCTTTTTGTTGGAAAGCATTTGAATATTTGGTTGCAACATGGAGGTCCGCAGTTTCAGCTGATCGTCTAGATAGGTATCCGTCATTTGTGACCTTAATGACGTCATGATTTGGGTTAGGTAGAAGAATGTAGATTCGCAGCAATAAGTTGTTGAAAAGCAAGAAAGCATTTTTCGTGAATGTTGCCGAAGGCGTGGTTATTCTCTATTGCATTTTTCCATAATTCAACTGAATCTTTCTTAGAGTCAAATAAGGACTTTAAAATGTCATCCTCTGAGAGCTCAATTAATTCCATCCGCAGTTCTTTTTTTATTTATTGGAGGTTTAACGACCACCGTGAGCAACTCAATGGGCTATAAGCAGTCGTTCGTCCCTAATTTAGGGTCACTGGCTCCCGGGAAGGGAGAGAGCCAGTGCCGTAAGACAACACACAACATCCATGCCTCACTGAGATTCGAACCCGGACCCCTTACGGACGAATGATCAGAGGCCAGTGCCTTAGACCACTGCGCCACAGGGGCGGCGCAGTTCTTTAGGAGCCATAGAACGAAATCATGAGCTTAGCAGGTGTCAAAATAGCCCTTATGACTTACTAATGTCTTAATTGGGGCCGTCAATCGAGGAGCATTATTTCGTTGAAAATTCTTCTACTCTTTGGTATTTTAAATACGGTCATTTTAAGATTGAAATTAAAATAACAAAAGACGAACAAAAACATTTTAATAAAAATAAAAGGATTTGTTCTGCAAAATTTGGATTCACTCAAAAAAGCCGCACTTAATGGCTTAGTAGGCCGCAGATTTCCCCGCCCTGGTATGACACATACGTACTTAGGAAAGTATTTTTAGTAGATTCTCTACACATGAATGTATTTTGTATTGGGTAAAATTGCATTTCGGGAATGTACATCATCATTGCATGGCAGATTGTACAAAAAATAATCATGCTGCAGCACAATAAATTGTCCGAAAGGCTAAATTTTCTATTTTGTGGTAATCATTGTTTTGTTTTTGTTTGTTTGTTTTGGGGGTATAACGAAGACCATTAGCATTTTGTGAAGATTAAGCTTTTGATAAATGTAAATTCAACGTTTACATGCTTAATTAACTATATGTCTCTCTTAATGTTCGTAGTAAACTTCGTGAGCATGTATTTCACTAGGATAAAGACCACAACAGCCAGGAAAATAGAACCAGCATTTACCATTTAAAGAAATAAACCGTACCATTTCAGGTTCTTATCTTACAATCCCGCTTATCGGTTTCAGCTGTAATTAATTAACTCATCTGGTGTCGGATGGGGTCTATAGTTTTATCTCGTGAACTTCGTCATTTGATTATTTAACAAGTCATATCTTCGTTTCGTGAGACGAAAAGATTTTTCTTAAAGGTGGTTCCACATAAAATCTCTTCTTGCTATTTCCAATGGTAAAATTTATTTACATATTTTCTTCACAATTAATGTATTCCCAAGGATAAAAATGTGCACATCGATAAACCTAACTTTAAGTTATAGCATGGGATGCATAATACTTGCTAAAACATAATCATAATTATATTAAAAAATAAACGATCATTTTTCTTTGAGTAATGTTCAGACCTGTTAATAGATGGCGCGACCTGTACGTTGATGACGACAGCGAACAAACAAATGTTGCATTGCTTAATTATGGTTATCTTTTAGCACGTATTAAGTATCCCATGCTATAACTTAAAGTTAGTTTTATCGATGTGCAAATTTTCTTCCTTAGGAATACATTAATTGCTAAGAAAATATGTAAAAAAGTTTTACCATTGGAAACATAACATCGAGCTTTTAGGTGGAACCAAAAGCTCGATGAGAAAAAAATGCTGGAGCAAAATGCTAAACCAGTGTTGCATTCAGAGAGTTTTTTCCGGGAGGGGGGCAATTACAAATTCTTAGGGGGCTGAAACTTGTTGACTGATTATATACATCAATCACAATTTTGTTATTTATATCATCATCATCATCATTGTCAACAATTATCAATCCACTGCTGGACGAAGGTCTCCCCAAGTTTCCTCCACAACGGTCTGTCTTCTGCCAGTCGCCTCCATGTCACTCCCGCATATTTTCGAATTTCATCCACCCATCTCCCATGTGGTCTTCTTCTGGTTCTTTTCCTGTCCCTTGGAATCCAATCAAAAATTTCGGCTGTCCATCAATGGTCTGACCTTCTGGCAGTATGCCCAGACCATTGCCATTTCAGGGATTTAAATCTGATCATGTTGTCTTCCACTCTCCTCAATTTTCGGATCCACGAGTTCCTCTTCTTATCTCTCCTGGTTATACCAAGCATGCACCTCTCCATGAATCTTTAAGTTGTCTGCAGCCTTTGTATGTCTCTTTTAGTTAACGTCCACGTCTCTGCACCATACGTAAGCACTGGAAGGATGCGTTGATCAAACACTTTTCTTTTAAGACATAATGGCATATTGCTCTTGAACATTATGCTGTTTCTTCCAAAAGCTCTCCAGGCAAGTTTTGTACGCCGATTAATTTCTTCACCAATGTGACCCTCACTTGATATCTGCTGTCCAAGATAAACGTACGTGCGTGTTATCTCTAGCTTTTCTCCATCAATCGATCAAGCTTCATTTCTTTTAACATCACTTTTGTCTTCTGAAAGTTCACTTTTGTCTTCTGAAAATCACTTTTGGCTTCTGAAAGTTCATTTTTAATCCCACTTCTTTACTCTTGTCAGCAAGTTCCTGGATCATACTCTGCAGCTCTGATGGGGTAGTTGCAAAAATAACTACGTCATCAGCAAAACGAAGGTGGGTTAGATAATCTCCAATAATCTTTATCCCCTTGTTTTCCCAGCTCAGCGACTGAAAGACACCCTCCAATGTGGCATTAAAGAGTTTCGGAGATATGGTGTCACCTTGTCTCCCTCCCTTTCCAATTTTTATGTGTGTTGTATTTTCAAACAGCCGAATCTTTGCACTTGCATTTTCATAGATGTTATTAAGAATATTAATGTATGCATCTTCAACGCCGCAGGATTTCAGAGCCATTGTAACGGCTGATGTTTCCACCGAATCAAAGGCTTTTTCATAATCGATAAAAGCCATGCACAATGCAAGTTCATATTCCCTCGCTCTTTCAATTAGTTCTCTCAGTACGTGGATATGATCTATTGAGCTGTGGCCACTCCTGAATCCAGCTTGTTCTCTCGGTTGAGCCATGTCCAGTGTTACCTTCAAGCGGTGTGAAAGAACTTTAGTGAAGATTTTGTTATTTATTTATACCTTAATATATATAAACATTTTCTGTTCGTATATCGCAAATGCAAATTCCACGTAATCTACACATCATCATCATCATCATTGTCAACCATTATCAATCCACTGCTGGACGAAGGTCTCCCCAAGTTTCCTCCACAACGGTCTGTCTTGTGCCAGTCTCCTCCATGTCACCCCTGCATACTTTCGAATTTCATCCACCCATCTCCCATGTGGTCTTCTTCTGGGTCTTTTCCTGTCCCTTGGAATCCAATCTAAAATTTCGGCTGTCCATCGATGATCTGTCCTTCTGGTAGTATGTCCAGCCCATTGCCATTTCAGGGATTTAACTCTGATCATGATGTCTTCCACTCTTGTCATTTTTCGGATCCACGAGTTCCTCTTCTTATCTCTCCTGGTTACACCAAGTATGCACCTCTCCATGCTACTTTGAGTTGTCTGCAGCCTTTGTATGTCTCTTTTAGTTAAGGTCCACGTCTCTGCACCATACGTAAGCACTGGAAGGATGCATTGATCAAACACTTTTCTTTTAAGACATAATGGCATATTGCTCTTGAAAATTATGCTGTTTCTTCCAAAAGCTCTCCAGGCAAGTTTTGTACGCCGATTAATTTCTTCATCAATGTGATTCTCACTTGATATCTGCTGTCCAAGATAAACGTACGTGTCTGTTATTTCCAGCTTTTCTCCATCAATCGATAAATCTTCATTTCTTGTAAAAGCATTGAACATCACTTTTGTCTTCCGAAAGTTCATTTTTAATCCCACTTCTTTACTCTTGTCAGCAAGTTCCTGGATCATAATCTGCAGCTCTGATGGGCTAGTTGCAAAAATGACTACGTCATCAGCAAAACGAAGGTGGGTTAGATAATCTCCATTAATCTTTATCCCCTTGTTTTCCCAGCTCAGTGACTGAAAAACACCCTCCAATGTGGCATTAAAGAGCTTCGGAGATATGGTGTCACCTTGTCTCACTCCCTTTCCAATTTTTATGTGTGTTGTATTTTCAAACAGCCTAATCTTTGCACTTGCATTTTCATAGATGTTATTAATAATATTAATGTATGCATCTTCAATACCGCAGGTTTTCAGAGCCATTGTAACTGCTGATGGTTTCACCGAATCAAAGGCTTTTTCATAATCGATAAAAGCCATGCACAATGGAAGTTCATATTCCCTCGCTCTTTCAATTAGTTCTCTCAGCACATGGATATGATCTATTGTGCTGTAGCCACTCCTGAATCCAGCTTGTTCTCTCGGTTGAGCCATGTCCAGTGTTACCTTCAAGCGGTGTGAAAGAACTTTAGTGAAGATTTTATAAACTACTGATAGGAGGCTGATAGGTCTGTAGTTTCCGAGATCCTCAATGTCACCTTTCTTATGTAGCAGGATCATTGTAGCGGTGTTCCAATCCTCAGGAATCTTTCCTTCATTAAGGCATCGAGTGAAAATTTGGGCGAGTACTGTTTTGATTTCTCCACTTGCTTCGTGTATGATGTCTACAGTAATTCCATCTTCTCCTGGAGCTTTTCCTCGCTTCATGTTCTTGATTGCATGTGCAACTTCTGCTGGAAGGACTGGAGGAACTCTGGTACTGGTATCTTTCATGATGTCTGGAGTGCATGTATCATCCCTTTCATATAATTTGAAGTAGAAATCTTTCACTCTTGTCAAAATTTCGCCTCTATTTCTTGTTACAGAACCAGCTTCTTTTCTCAGTGCCATAATCTGTTTTCTTCCCTTACTGAGATGTCCCTTTGCTATCTTTAGGTTTTGGTTGTTTTCAATTGCTTTCCTCACTAGTTCACAGTTGAATTTTCTTACGTCTTCAGTGATACTTTTTCGTACTGTCTTGCATAGCTCTATATATTCCACTTTGGAAGTCACATCTTCTTTAGTTGTCCTCATCTCTCTTCTTTTTTGCATGAACATTTTCGTTTTTCCTGATAATTTATTTACATGCGACTTGTTCTTAGACCCAGCTAATTTTGTTGCTGTTTCCATAAGAGCTTTGGTTACTTTTCTGTTAACTTCAGAGATATCCACTTCTTCCGATGTTAGGCCTTCTAAAGCAGAGAACCTGTTTTTCAGTTCCAACTTGAAGGTATTATGGTGTTTTTTAAGGTTGGTTATGTCAATAGATTTTGTTTGTCTTATGAGCTTGCCACGTTCAAGTTTAGTGTTGAGGTGCATCTTACATCTCACCAATCTATGGTCACTACCTGTGTTGAACTTGTTTAGCACACTGCAGTCTTCTATGACGAATTTTTTGTTACACATAATAAAATCAATTTCACTTGTCGTCCCATTTGGATGTCTCCATGTCCATTTCCTGTGTGGCTTTTTCTTGAAGAAGGAGTTCAAGATGAAAAACCCTTCTGCCTCTGCAAACTCAACGAGAGTATTTCCACGCTGGTTTCTGTTGCCGTGACCGAATTTACCTACTGAAGTTTCATTCTGTTGCCGTTGCCCTATTTTTGCATTGAAATCTCCCATAATTATTTTCAAGTGCTGCTTACCTTTATTATTTAGATGACAAATTTCCTCATAAAATTCTTCAATTTCTTCTTCAGGATGACTTGTGGTGGGTGCATAAGTTTGAATAATCTGAGCCTGGTATCTTTTCGAGAGTTGGATAACATGCCGTGCAGCTCTGTCAGAGGAACTTTCAACTTCTACAACTTTATCCTTCAGTTTCTTGTTTATTATAAATCCAACACCACTAGTTCTGCCAGTATCTGTCCCACGATAGTAGAAGGGATGTCCACTTTTCAGTTCGATGAGATCTTCTCCTTTTCTCCTTACCTCACTTAGCCCGACGATGTCCCACTTGATCCTTTGTAGTTCCTCTTCCAATTCAAGAAGCCTTGAATCAGAAGATAGGGAGCGTCCATTGTACGTTGCCAAGGTCAGCATCAGATGGCAGCCTAGTCCGGTCCTCCGGGGATTCTTAGCACCCTCTGCCTTCATGTCGCACTGTCCGCTGCCTTGGCCAGGTACATTCCAGCTGCCGGAGACTGAGGGCCAAGATTTAAGTTGTGGTGTCATTTTGGAGGGGTTTGGCCATAACTCACCACGGTGGCCAAGCGGGTTGGTGAGTATACCTTTGCTTTAATTCAGTAATGCACCACGGATTTCGCAATGATGTGGTGTAAAATATTGAGGATGCTAGTAAGATAACGCTGTGCCGGAGAACCCCCCCCCCCTCTCCTTCTAAAACATTAGGAGTGGTAAAAATGTCTTCGCCTTGCTACAAGCCTGTTTCTTATTGTTAAGGAATCATTACAGTGTTACCTGGAAACATATGGTGTAAGCCCTGCCGTTTGGTTTTAACCACTTTAGATTAGCACATAGTAGTAAAAAATAAAACTAACTAACCGTTTGAATGCCAGTTTGAGATGCTTTGATTTTGTTTTGCTACAGAGTCTATGTGTATTGGAAAAACTAACGTCACGTTAGCTACACTAAAGCTTAACCGTATACATGGAAAGTCGGCATGCAGAAGACTGAAATAAAAAATAAAGTTGAATGCCAGCTTCCAAAATATGATGATGTATTGATTTGCATACATCGCTACTTTGTGGAATTAGGTTTTTTTGCGGAAGTAGTCCGAGTTGTCAGTGCTTTAAAATTCAGCCCTCAGCGAGGACTATTTAATGTTTTATTGAAGGATGATAGAAATTTCAGATTGAAGTCCATGTGGGTGCCTTTTTTTATTATTATAAAGTTTTGCTCCATTTTCTTAAGCTTTTTTAAATTAATTTCTCCAATTATTCAGCTGTAAATGAAAATAATGAAACTAAATTTAAGGAGAGATAGCCCAAAAATCTACGGGGGGGGGCTTCATAGATTTTCGGAGGAGGACTAAGCATCCCCGAGAAGATGCCTGAATACATCACTGTGCTAAACCTTCTTGTACAGGCCCGACCCAAGCCCGAGCCCGGAGAACATCGCTGGCTTTGTCACTTCACTGAATTCAGTGTCCCTAAATTAGGGACGGGCAGCTCTCTCATTCTTAGAAGCTTATATGGGTCGCTAAACCGCTTCCTCCAACAAAACAAAAATGAAATATGGCCATTCTCTTGCAGAGGATTTCTTTTGTAGGGTGTTCAATTCCTGAAAACATGCGTAACATTTAAATGGCGGCGTGCGGTCCCACGGATCACATCAGTTATTAAGAAATGTTTTATTCATATATAAAATGGACCTAATGATTTGTACGTAGTGAGATCAAAAAGTTCCGAGACTAGGTACGTAGCGCTCCAACAGATGGCAGTACGTGGGTGCGCGAGCAACGATAGAGGGCAGTGACCTTTATGAGTCATTGTGCCGAGTGGCGTCGTTCTGTGAGCATCGGGAGCTGTGCTACACGAAATTTGGTGACCACGTGCAGAACACAGCTGCGATTTCGGTTTCGACCGCAAACTAGAGCAAAGAGCGAACAACGAATTCTACGTCAAACTCGGCAAATTGGGAACGAAGACGCATGAAATATTGCGGCAGGCTTATGGCAATGAAACAATGAGTCGTGCGAGGTGTTTTAAGTGGCAGTGGTGCTTCAATAGCGGCAGAACACCACTAGAAGAGTACGAGAGGTCAGGGCGAACGTCCGCGAGCAAAACCACAAAAAATGTGGACAGAATTAGGGAACTGGTGCATGAGGATCGTCGGAGAATTATTCAAGACATTGCTACCATCGTCAATGTGCCATACGGAACAGTGCAAGAAATTCTGACGTCGGTTTTGAACATGCACAGCATTGCTGCGAAGTTTGTGCCAAAGATTCTGACCCCCGAACAGAAGGCGCTCCGTGTCGAACTCTGTCTAGATCTTCGTCATCAGGTGGTGAACCAACATTCTTGTCGTGGGTCATCATTAGGGATGATACTTGCGTCTACGGTTACGACCCGGTGACCAAACAACAGTCGTCGAAGTGGAAGAGCCGGGAACACGACCGAAGAAGGCCCGATAGGTCCGGAGCGCAACCAAATGCATGCTCATAGTGTTCTTCGAGATTTTTCTGAGGTTGTGCACCGTGAATATGTCCCCTACGGCCATACCGTCACCTCCCTTTTTTACTGTGATATTCTGCGGCGTCTTAGGGAGGACATTTGCCGCAAACGACCTGAAATGTGGCGCAGAGGCGATTTCCTGCTCTAACACGACAATGCAGCAGCTCACAGAGCGTTAGTGTACGTTTATGCTGCAGCCTCGCTGCTGGCACATAGATGCTCGCTCGGGCACCTCGCTGCTTGCATGAAGCTGCGATGCTCGCCATGGAACATTTACCCTGCAGCTGTTCACATCGCTTTATTGTTATAGGAATCACGACTGTATCTCTTATTGTCAAACAGACTTTACTAGTGTTATGGCAAGTTTCACAACTACTGCATATGAAGCCACGAACAAAAGAAGAATTTAAACAAATCTTTGACAAGTTTTACAAGAAATGGGGATTCCTTAACTAACTGTTTAGGTTCTATCGATGGTCAGGCTCCATGTTCTTTAATTATAAAAGCTACTTTTCATAAGTTCTGCAGGCCGTCAGTGATGCACAGTGTAAATTTATTTTCATTGAGGTCGGAGCCTATGGAAAACAAAGTGATGGGGGTGCTTAACATTCCTCAAGATAACTTCCTACAAAGTACTGACATCCAAGCCCCCTTTGTGTTCATAGGTTATGAAGCCTATCCCTGCCGCCCCGGTGGCGCAGTGGTCTAAGCGATGGCCTCTGATCATTCGTCCGAAGGGGGTCCGGGTTCGAATCCCGTGAGGCATGGATGTTGTGTTTGTCTTACGGCACTGGTTCTCCCCCTTCCCTGGAACCAGTGACCCTAAATTAGGGACGGGCGACTGCTTCTAGCCCATTGAGTTGCTCACGGTGGTCGTTAAACCTCCAATCAAAAAAAAAAAAAAAAAAAGCCTATCCCTTACTGAGATACATGGTGAAGCCTTATGTTAGGAAAACTCTTGATCAATCCAAGGACAAGTTGAAAAAAATAAAAGTTCAAATCACACGAAAACTCCACAAATAAAACTTGCTTCTATAAAAACACAACACGGGTTTTAAAGATACGAGAGAGATGACTGCGTAGTTTCACACTCGGTTGGGAAAGTTGGTCAATGGACGGGAAGAGTGGCCTTGAAGGAACCAACCACAGCGTAAGTTTGAGGATGCCTGGCGATGGTCGAGGCTTGAAAAACCAAACCAGTTTGATATCATCGCTGTGGCCGTGATCGCAGCGAGCAGCGCAGATAGCATCGCTGCTCCACGATAAATGAGCCTGTAAAGATTTATGGTTTTGTTTCATCATCGCCAGGCATCCATGTGCACAGTTCGGCGATGTGCGAGCAGCGAGGCTGCAGCATAAACCTACCTTTAGAAACACGCCAGTTTTGCAGCCGCAACAGCATGACTACCCTTCCTCAACCACCTTACTCGCCGGAATCGGCTCCCTGATACTTCTTCCTGTTCCCGAAGATGAAGCTTAAGGGTCGCCGTCTTGAAACCGTGGACGAGATCCAGCGCGAATCGCAGACGGTGCTTGACATGATTCGCGAACAGGACTTCCAGGGAACGTTCCAACAGTGGTAAAAACGCGCTAGCAGCGGTGTATCGCTGCCCAAGGAGACTACTTTGAGAGACATCATAGCCAGACTTACGTAACGTAAGTACTTTGCTGTACATCGACCTAATCTCGGAACTTTTTGATCGGACCTTGTACCTTCTTGTACCTTCCAATATCTTATTAATTAAGCAATCTGCAGGCAAGCTTTGTTGGGATTACCATTGGTAGTATATTTTTTATTGATGCAGTGGTCCCATGGACCGCACAACGCAACTTACGTATCGCAAAACGTTTCGTTCAAAGCTGTCCCGTAAGTGGCGTCGTGGGGGCACGACGCCTTTTCTGTCCCGTAAAGGGCACGATGCCATTGATGCATAGAAAGAATATTGGTCTTCTTCCAAGTTTTAGTGGTTGGGTTTGGGAAAAATCATCTGACGCTTCAGATCTTTGTTAGGCTACTCTGTGATTGTCTCTTACGTTCCGAAAACACAAAGCTGTCATTCTTGTGTTCTCAATGCATCACTCGGAAGAAGTCGATGAAGAGACCGAGACACTGGAAATAAACGTTTTTTTATAACTACACAGAAGGAGTTCACGCATAGATGAAAAATGCAGTATTTATATTCTAGTCATCGCACCAGACGTTGGCCGATGGCTGTATTTTTTTCGAATATTAGATATGAGTACAGTGAATGCATATATTTTGTATCAGTGTCATATTAATCCGGATCCTCTATCACGGTTAGATTTCATGAAATCTGTAGCTAAGCATCTTATAAATCTAAATCTAAAAGAGAGATTGGATAACAAGAGACTTTCAAAAGAATTTCGTTTGTTCATAAAACGCATTCTTATAATCAGGAAAGAGGAGCAGATTAGGAAGGTAAAAACAGAATGAAAAGTTATATATACATATAAAAAAAAAAAAAATAGGAAAACATGCTTTACCATGTCCAGCGGCAAAGAAGCGCAAAACTGTCTATCAGTGTTCTTCCTGCAATAGACCAACATGTACCTTGAATGTCGCCAAAAACTTTTCCTCGAATGCGCAAACTCCGATTCCGAAAGCTGAACGTGTTGTCAGTTGAACGCTTGCAGTTTTCTAGAAGTTCTCGCTGGAAAGACGTAATAGTTAGTTTTTATGAAGAATATTTCATGGACAGCAGATATGCACAGTCATAGAGGTGTACGTATTTTATTATTTTTTAAAGAGAATTTAAAACATTATATATGATTCAGATTAGAATTTTGGGGTTTCAACAAAATGGCGGGCTTTTCAATAACAAAATTTTAACATATTATTTTTTTTCACGCCTTAGAGTGTTATTAAAGTGTAAAACAGTAATTAATATTGCTCCTTTTGCGACAGTTAGTTATTTATCTACGGTAAAGTACATATAGTGGTCCCAGGACCACACGACACTCTTTACGTACCAAATATACACGACGCCATTTACCAGTTAACGTCATATTCTAGTGAAAATACAACGTGCATCCATTAAAAAATGGGCCCAGCACTTTCAGCGACTGAATATTCAGTTTATCGGTACATCTCTGAGTTCTTCGTGAACATGCTCAACAAAATAGAATCTCACATACGATAGACACATGCGTTATTTCAAGTCGTCATTTGAAACTTTCTTTTGGAAAAAATGGTCCCCAAAACAATCTAGAATTACTTTCATGCTCGAGTCGTATATCATCCTGTCTCCATATCTTTCGAATCGCGAGCAGACATGCATATATATACCTTTATAACAAATTCCGCCGCCATGACCCTAATGTAGCAACAAACGGCAAGTAACTAGATATTATCTTTTCGTTTAATGATACACTGGAAATAAATGAGCTGACGCCGTTAAAAAAGCCTTGAACTGGGCCGTTTTATTTTGGTCACGGTAATAAATTTCTTCACACACCTGTTTCGTAACGAATGATGCTTATCTCTGTATATATAACGATCGTATCACGACGACGTCTGTTATTACGAGGTAATTTGGGGCCTAGCACGTCTATATTAAGGAGTTCTCTTTCATTTCCTCTGCGGTGATTAATTACGTCCAGGTTTCATTCCAAACGATAGGATCAATAAGCCATCAATAGGGTATTGAAGATTGTTATTAGAGCTCAGGCAACATCGCTGTGATTATTTTTAATGTATCATAACAGAAGTTGCTCACGAAGTTAAGTAATATTTATTGTGGTCATGCCGTACTAATTCACTTGGGAAAACTTTCCGGATCTCGCTTTCCGTTTTTGTCGGGCAAGACTAGAATAAATTGCTCTAGTCAAGCATGAGACGTCGGAAGAATAGAAAGAGATCTGTTCCATGTGTTACAACAATGAATAGTAACGTTGATAGGGTTCCTGAAAAATTGCACCATCACATTTGGACCAACGGGATAATGGTGAGTTCTCTCCTATAGTGTACACGCTAAATTATTTTGAGGCATCTTAAAGTTTGTAATCAGTGATTTAGTAAAAATTAAAGATATCCTAGACAGCTTGTGAAGACTTAAGCTGTGATTGGAAAGCTACTTTCCAAAAGTAATTATACTCGGGCCAAAGCTAACCTGATTACACTGTTAATGCTGTGAAACCGATTCACCGACAAGATGTATCTTGTGTATCAGTATTTCTCCGCACACTAATGGGGTGGCATGTGTCACGGATCCTTTCCCCTATGGGTGACTTAAGGCAAGACAAAAGGAAACTTCTCGCGTTCCATCACCATGTCACCTCTCAACCCCCACACCTTCTCAACCTTGCTGACCACCAGGCAAACGATTTCTGAATGAGTATTCTAAAACAGTAACCACGAAGAAAGGAGCAAACTTAATCACCAAACCATTATCTCCCGACTTACCCTCAGCTATGACGTCACCAAAATGCGAATATTTGCATTTTTAGAAACGCGACCGAAACTTACATCTTTATTTTTATAATGTACGTAGGTACAACGTTTAGAACATCTATATCCATGTCCTTTTTAGGTCTCAGTTCAAACTCGAACACGGGCTTTTTTTTTTTTTTTTTTTTTTTGATTGGAGGTTTAACGACCACCGTGAGCAACTCAAATGGGCTATAAGCAGTCGCCCGTCCCTAATTTAGGGTCACTGGTTCCAGGGAAGGGAGAGAGCCAGTGCCGTAAGACAAACACAACATCCATGCCTGACCGGGATTCGAACCCGGACCCCTTACGGACGAATGATCAGAGGCTAATGCCTTAGACCACTGCGCCACCGGGGCGGCACGAGCTTTTCAACTGCAACTATTATATATTATGCAGTGGAAATACACACTCCGCAACTTTAACTCCATAGTTAGGTTAGCCTTGTACCGAGTATAGCTATTGCTACAACTAGATTCTTGAAAAAGTAACCTGCTACAGTTACAACCACATTTTTTCTGAAAAGTAGCCTGCTACAGCTACAACTACTTTTTCTGAAAAGTAGCTTGCTACAGCTACAACTACTTTTTTCGAAAAGTAGCCTGCTTGCAGCTACAACTATTTTTTCGAAATGTAACCTACTACAGCTACAACTACTTTTTCCCGAAAAGTAGCCTACTACAGCTATAATTACTCGAAAAGTAGCCTGCTACAGCTACAACTACTTTTTCTGAAGAGTAGCTTGCTACAGCTACAACTACTTTTTTCGAAAAGTAGCCTGCTTGCAGCTACAACTATTTTTTCGAAATGTAACCTACTACAGCTACAACTACTTTTTCCCGAAAAGTAGCCTACTACAACTACAACTACTTTTAGCTATTTTTTCTTCATTTAGTCTTAAGTGAAAATTCTGAAGATGATCCTTATTCTTGCATATGGCATTCAGAACTAAATACTAAGGTAAATTACACAAGCAATATTTCTTTGTACTTACCTCACTCTGATAATCATACGTAGCAAATTTTATCACATTCAGTGGGTTATATTCATTGGTCATATGATATGCTAACAGAATTCAGATAAAAACACGATCAACAAGTACACTCATACTTAGAAATTAAATATATTGTCAGTTTCGTCTCTTCCACCCTTAAAACTGCTACCAAAATATTCTAGATATGGAGCACATTGAACTAAACGAAAATACAGAACGCGAAAATCACTAGAGGAACCACCATATAGTAGTTAAAATAAAGAAAAACAGCTCCCTCGAGCTACCTGCCACAGCGACACATGCAGTACAACTTCTCGGTGCCAGATTAACAAACTGTGCTTCAGGCACGGAGTACCACTCTTGCACCAATGCCGTCTGAAGTTCCAGAAGAGTTCTAGGAGGTAGATGACGTCATGTAATGCGTCTCTCGGGTGTGTCCCATGCATGGCTTAAATCGGGAGAGCGATCTGGCCACTATAAATGGGTGATATCCTCACTTTCTAGGTATTCCTCCACTACGGCAGCTCGATGAAGATGTGCGTTATGATCAATAAACACGAACTCAGGTCCCATTGCACCCCTGAATAGCCGGACATATTATTGCAGAATGACATCGCGGTACGTCTGGCCTATCACGGTTTCTCTTTCGAGCACATGGAGAGTTGTACGTAAACTCGACATTATTCTGCCCCACACCAGAATCCCACCACTGCCAAAACGATAATATTCAAGGATGTTGGAGGTGTTGTACCAAGTCCCAGGTGCTCTCCAGATGAAGACACAGCGTGAATCATTGTGGAGACTAAACCTGGATCCGTCAGTAAACAAAACACAGGCCCGCTGTCCAAGCGCGATGTTCTCTGCTCAAGGATACACGGGCTCTTCGAAGGACTGCAGTTAACAGGGTGCAACTGGAAGTCTTGCGGGCACACAGGCCGTGCTCACTCAATCGTCTGTACTCGGTATGCCTTGAAACCGTGGTCTCTGTGACAACTGAAAGGTCTCTGACAAGGTATCGCTCTACTCTGCCTGTGCCGTCTAGCAGTTAGTGACAAAAGATGGTTTGTTGCAATCCGCTGGATGTCCGGTGCTGAAGCGTCGAGACACATTTTTATTCTGTCGGAATCGCCGCCAGGGTTTGGAAATTACAATTTGTGGGACATGCAGCTCCTGGGACACTACCGCCTAAGTTTGGCCAGCCTCGGGTCGACCGATGATTCTGCCCCGCATAAATAACATCATCAATACGGATTGGCTGAGCCATGTTCATTTGGTATTAAGCATCACCGAAACGCCCAACACCTGCCCTATTCTACAAGCAAGTATTGCGTCATTTTCTTGCAGGACTTCCGTCCACAGTGGGTAGATTTCAGGTCCCAGCCACCTACAGCGAGTTCGCCTTTTAGGCAGGACACAGAAACGGAAGGAATGATAGCAAGCCTAGCGACTTTGACAGAACAGTTAGTAGTAAGATTAGAGTACAGTAGATGGCGCCACCGTACAAGTACGATGTTGCACATAGAGGGGTGAGAGAATTTAAGGGGGAGAGAGCTATACAGTCTGGATCTCTGTTCTTTAACAGGGATCCAGACTGTATAGCACTCTTTGAAATTGAAGATTAACATAAATAGCCATCTTTGAACTCGAAACCTACCATGACGGTACTTCCAACTTTCTATGCCTGTGTGCTTAATAAATGTGCTACTGAAAACAGTATTGTTATGTATATTGGGGTTTTTAGACTTTAGAGATCAGGGATAACACGTTTCGTGGGAATCTGAAAAACGCGGATTTCTTCAGCAATGCATGTGAGTCCCTAATTTTTGTTCCACCTCTTCAAACAGGAAAGGGGAAAGAAGTCTAATGAAAACCATCTCAGACGAAAACAGACCATTATGACGTCTGGGTGAGCAAAAGGAATTTGAGAATCGAAAAGAGATCATGTACAATGTCAAGTGTTTTTGTTTCAGACAAGCCTTACCTTGGGGAGACAAAGGATGGGGTAGAGGATATTGTCTTCCCAAAGGCTTTACCTCAGGGAGACAAAGGATGGGGTAAAGGATCTTGTCTTCCCAAAGGCCTTACCTCGAGGAGGCAAAGATTGTCGTCACCAATGGGAAGTCGTGCGAGGAAGGGACTCCTGTTCCTTTAAATCATTTGTTAAGTTTTAATGGTTATAAGCCTAAAGTTCATAGGCGGCGGAGCCTATACGGCAGGTCCGGCTATAGCCGTACCAGAAATAGAGCCTGGTATGGCTAGCCGTACCAGGCATTTTCTCTTTCAGTATGAAAATATCAGATTTGTTTTTTCAAATAACTTTTTTGCAGTTGCTTAAATAAAAGGTTAATGACAGGGTGGTCAGATGGAGAAGGAAGAAGTCGGTAAACTTGCCGGTTTATTGTATTTTTAGAAGTGAACATATGTGGGCCCATGAAACCATAAATAGCAAAATGCCTTAACGCAAATGCTCGCCAGCAAGTTTTACTAGGCTGTGGGCTGCCTTCTCCCTTTCCCCATAGAGTGTAGAACTACGGTTAAACTCGAGAAGAAGGTTACTTAAACAAGCAGTTGAGGAAGAAGTTCACACCACACTACCCCTCATTCACGGTCCCAACTGCTTGCGTGACGGGGAGTGTGTGGGAAGTCAGTGTGAGAGTGATTGCCTGACATAAAGAAACACCAGGGGTGCACTGTAATGCCGATTGAAAAACACTCAAGATAGAATGAGAAGTGGTCAAGTGAGGGGTGGGGAGCATCAGACGCAGAGTGCAATGTCAATTCCCCAATTGCCATCTTTGATGACCGTGGGTGAAAGACAGAAGGCAACTGTTTTTCACTTGAAGCAAAGATCACACGATTCATTTTTTTTGGGAGATGTTTTGTGTTTGTCAGAGGACTTTTGGCAAAAGCGACGCCCATTTATTTGCCATTTACCCTTTCGGTTTTATGCTGCGAAGCGAAAAAGGGTCCGTGGGTGTGGACCAATGCTGAGACGGGCCGAACCCGAGCCCGAGCCCGAAGCGGGTTCGGGCTGCAAAATACTTACGTTCGGGCTCGGGCGAGCTCGGGCTCTGAAAGAGGGAGATAATATTCTTCCTTTTTTCTTTTAATGTGATTTTGTTTAATTTAGCACGCGATACTTTTTACACTTTCTAGTTATTAAAGAGAATTCTTCGGCAACTGTTTCTAGATGGGGAGTAGGAATTCGGCAGGGCTCTTCATTCCGGGCTTGGGTAACAAATACCATAGGCCATGAATTACTGGATTTCTGCAAAGGAAAAATTTCTTCAAGAACGATAGATACAGTAGAAGACAACACGGTGGCGAAATTTTGCCCCATAACTCCAAGCTGCAGCTCCCTTGTTAATTATGTTGAGCAACGTACGACGTAGATTGCTGTACTGCCCGAGTTTTCCTGATACCGGCCACCCGAAGCATTTGAGGAAGAAGTAAATAGTCAAAGAAACTATAGAAATAGATAGACGTCCGTTCTTCATCCCGCAGTTGAGAAAGACATCGGTTAATTGCAGTGTGAGGAAAGAATGGAAGTCTGGAAGAGGGGACTTTTTTTAATGCCTAAACAGGTTAATCATATTTTTCGGGCTCGTTGGGGACCGGGCTCGATCTCTGGGGTCGATGGCCTATGGGGCTCCACAGTTATGGGAGAAAGAATGTATATTTATGCACAGTTCAAATTTCCATATGCGTGCAAAATGAAATTTCGAGACTACAGAACTATATGTTTTCAGATACTTTAC
Organism: Macrothele yani; assembly: GCA_039090855.1. Lineage (NCBI taxonomy): Eukaryota > Metazoa > Arthropoda > Arachnida > Araneae > Macrothelidae > Macrothele > Macrothele yani. The sequence goes on along the minus strand of CM077026.1, from coordinate 36,866,599 downwards.
CATCCTGGAAATGAACGAGCCTCCAAATAAAAAAAAAATAAAAAGAAGCAAGTTTCTTTAGCCTGCTATTTCAAAAACAAATCCTGACGCCAGTTCTTCAGGAACAGAGAGTCCATCTTCAGCCGCAAGTATTGATGATATCAAGGAAATCACTTCAGCAGCAGAAAATGCCTTCATGGAATGAACAAACAGCAGTTCTGGTGGTAACGTTACATCGACAACCTACAGTTTGCAAGACAGCAGCCTTAAAGATCCTGATGTCTTATCGAAGGAGGGTAAAAGTGCCTACAATACTGTTACACTGACTCCAAATCATCCTAGAGACTACAGTTTTCCAGTGGTTAAGAAACCTGGATCGCAAATTAGGAAATTTCAGGAATTATGGTTCGACGCATGGAAATGGTTGGAATGGGACAGTGACAAAAAAGCAGCCCCTTGTCACACATGCAGATTATTCCTGAAGCTGAAAATGAATGTTCATGCACGAAATGGTGAAAACGCGTTCACGACAAGTGGCTACACTAGCTGGAAAGAGCAAAAAGCATGAACGTTCTTGCTTTCACCGGGAGGCATCACTCAAAATTTCAACTTATTTGAAAAATATTCCTGTTTCCCAACAATTAAGTGAAGCACTTGGGGTAGAACAACAAACATATCAGCAATCGCTGAAAATAATTATTAAGGTACTTTCAATGCATTGTCTGCCTAAGACTAAAAGTACCTTAAAAATTATTTGAAAATAATTTTTAAGGTACTTTTAGTCTTAGGCAGACAAGGCATTGCCTTTCGCTGTCATAACGAAGAAACTGATTTCTAAAGATTGTGAAAAAACTTTAAAAATGGTTTAAACGTAGGAACGACTGCACTTCCCATGAGGTTCAAAATCAAAATTTAAAAATTATGTCTTTAGATGTTGTGCGTAACATCAGACAGAGTAAAACAGTCTGCAAGTTTTTTGCTTATAGCGGATGAGGCATCCGACATTGGAATACGGGAACAATTGTCTTTTTGCTTCCGTTATGTAACAGATGATTTTATTGTGCATGAGGTCTTCATCGGATTGTATAAAGTTGTTGAAACAACCACCTCGTCTTTCCTCGAAAGTGTGATAAAAGACGTGTTTGTTCGATGCGGCCTAAATTTAAAAAACTGTCGCTTAAAAAGCTACGACGGAGCAGCTAATATGGCTGGAAGATTGCAGGGTGTAGCCAAAAGAATTTTAAATGATGAAGCAAGGGCCACTTTTATTCATTGCGCAGCTCATTTCTTAAATTTGGCGCTTCAAGGCACTTGCCCATCTATTCCCGAAATTCGAGACGTTTTGCATATCGCATCTGAATATCAAACGTAATTCACGCGTCACCGAAGCGTAATGCACAATTCCAAAATTTGCAGGTGCAAATAAAATCCGAAGCTTCGAGAACTGTTAAACCACTTTACCCAACCCGGTGGACAGTCCGTCATTTCTTCTATATTGGAAAATTACGAAGTTCTCTTAAACCTTTTACCCGAAATTTCCCATGAAAACCGCGGTCGCCCTACAAGTTCAGCTGCAAGTGGTCTTTGCGGAAAATTAGAAAAATTTGAAACATTATTCTTTCTCAAATTAAGTTTAATTATCTTTGAAAAACTGAGAACTTCAGTAAGGCTCTACAGAGTCAATGCATGACGGCTCACAAAGCCAAAAAAAAAAAAAGGATATTTAATTATGCAAAGTACAGTAGTTTGGAAGAGCTATACGTTGTATAATGAATATAGCTTTTAACTAAGCTAATTATAATGAATTCAATGCTTCTTCTAAGCTAATGCTTCTTCTAATGCTTGTTGTTTGTTAATTACATCATGAATAAACTTTCCTGCTAGTAGTGTAGTAATAATAATGAACAAGCTTTTAACTCCTAGTAATGTTGTAGTAGTAATTAAGATGAATAAAGTCTTATGCTGGTTGTTAATAATAATCAACTAATGAAATAAACCTAACAGCCAGACAGAGATCTGACAAAACTATGAACTGAGAAAGACGTACTTACGATGACAATCTTTTATTTGGTAAACTTCTGGCTCTCACATAAACGAAGATCTCTATACAACAACAGCTTTCTGACACATAAACCACAGCTCACTTCGTACAACAACGGCTCACCCTACGCACATCAACAAAAAGCTCTCTCTACGCACATCAACAAAAAGCTCTCCCACATAAACAAACGCTCTCCCTATACATATCGTTGAACGCGCCTATTTATACTGGCTACCACCACGTCATGACTTACACTCATTGCCAGATCTCATTCAGCGGGAGAAATAACATCTCGTTCAGTAAGAAGATAATTTACATAGTAAAATAAAATAACCAGAGATAGTAAAAATCAAAAGGAAAGTGAATCTAGAGTATACGTTACAGTTGTGATAGCACATTTCCGAAATTATGGACTAAAACTCTGAAACTCTCGAATGAGCTTAACTTAAATGAGGCTTCTGTTCCTCGGTTTCGAAGACCACCAGACGACGGAGCCACAGCGTATGAATTCCCGGATCCCAAAGCCTTATTAAAGCATGTATACTTTAATTTTTTGGATAACATAACAGGCGCCATTAGTTTCAGGTTTGATCAACCAGGTTATAAAATTTATAAGAAAATGGAAGCAGTTCTTCTTCAAGCATTAAAAGAGGATTTATTGCTAGATGACAACATCACGTGTGCACTCATTTCGGAAACGATTTAGAAGAGAACATACGCTAACAGATCAGTTAAAAATACTTAAATATTTGTGTGACTCCGATTCTAAAAGCATTGAAGATATAGAGGCAGAATTAAACAAAGTAGTTCATTAAAAATATATCTGTTCTCAGAAGTTTCTACATTTGTAAAACTTCTGTTAGTTTTGCCCGCAACAACTGCCACAGCAGAAAAAAATCCGCTCTTAGACGTTTGAAAACGTGTCTCAGAAGTACAACGACTAGAAATCGGCCGAACAATGACTAGCAATCGGCTCACGACCGAACTTGAATCTAATCTTTCACTCCCTTTTTTGGATTTTCGCATATTTCGTGACCCGGATACTAATTCACTGTCTTTCTCAGTTTATCGTAAGCCAACTGATTGCAATAGCCTCATTTCATTCAATTCCCCACATCCAACTAAACAAAAACTATCTGCCATTAACTTTATTCTAAGAAGAGCCTTCACGCATTCTTCAAGCGAGAGTCATCTACAGTCTGAAATAAAGTTAATTTTTAAATTGGCTGATAAACACGGCTATCCAAGGACATTGGTTAATAGATTATTCTGCAGAATTAGTAACGAAAGAACCATAAGTCTAGAACCAGACCCAAAGCCTAAGAAACGATTTGTGGGAGCGTTGAACCAGTACCCACACATCACTAACGCATTGTCACGCATATGCTCAAAGCATAACATACTATGCCGTGCAAATTAATTGGGACAAGCTATTTTATTCTCAGAACTGTAATGGGATCGCCAGTTGATGTCGAAAACCCATGTAAACCCGTTTTATCAGCTGTGAGGTGGTGTGACTGTTAGAACTTGATAGTAAGAATGTGGTTTGACCGGTTTTAAACAGGAAATAGGCACTTCAGCTTCAGTTGTGAGCTTTCGTGTGTGACAGGTGGATGTTAGTTTTAGCTCTCTGTGAGTACGTGTTGCTTTCGTGTATTAAAAAATAGATATTTCCTCAAGGAAGCGTGCAAAAATAATTGCTCTGAAGGATCACACTTCTATGCCAGTGAGAGATATCGCTTCTGCAGTTGGTGTAGGCAAATAAAGTGTATCAAGACTGCTTACGCGATGCAATGCATCTGGATCATCGTCTCTAAAAAGGAGAGGTAAATGTGGAAGAAAACGAAAACAACTTTACGAACCGATAAATATCTGATCAGAAATAGTAAAACGAATCCAAAAAAAAAAAAAAAAAAAACAAGCACCGTCCTTCAAGGAGATTTATTGGCTAGTGGTTGTGATGTTAGTGATTCAACTGTACGCCGTAGGCTTCTGGAAGTTGGCCGAAAGGCAAGAAGACCAACGAAGAAACAATATTTGAATGCGAAAATGAAGATAAAACGTTTAGCATGGGCCAAAAAATGTAAATCATGGACTGCTGACGACTGGAAAAAGGTAATTTTCAGTGATGAAACTCATTTATGTGTGCAGGGTTACCAAGCAACTGTGAACCCTTAAGACCAAGGACGAAGCCTTTAAGACGAAGCAACTGTGAACCCTTAAGACCTGAGCATGTCAAACAAACTGTAAAACACCCTCTGAAACAGAAGTTTTGGGTTTTTTTCACATCAAATGGCACTGGAAGCTTAGTTCCTGTTCAAGGTATGATGAATTCAGCTAAGTACGTAGAACTATTACAACGTAGGATTGTTCCATTCTTGCAAACTTTTGACGGGACATTTCAACATGACTTGGGACCATGCCACAATTCGAAATTGGTCAAGAATATTTGCTTGATTAGCCTGGAAATTCACCAGACTTAAATCCCATAGAAGACTTGTGGAATATTTTGAAGAGATGTTTAGGTAAAATGGACTGTACAACCAAAAAACGCATGATAACGGATGCTATAAAAGTGAGATTCCACGATTATGAAGTAAAAAATATGTGCACTCAATTAGTGGAGTCAATGCCAAAACGAATTCAAGAGGTCATTTCTGCTAAAGGAGGGCATACTTCATACTGATACAGGTATTTATCAGTGTATATCAAGGCATAGAATGATATAAAGGCATAATTTTGGAAAAAAGAGTGGTTTTTTCCTTTGTCCCAATTAATTTGCACAGTATAGTACAATTCGGTACCCGATCAAAGAGTCTCATATCATCTGTTAGAAAAGATCGGGCAGCAACCGATATTATGAGCGAATGGGGAGTGTTCAACATACCACTGTTAGGCACCTCAACAGGAGAATGCGTTAGTAATTATATAGGCTCGACACGGAGAAGTTTGGGTATTCGTGTCCAGGAACATAAGTATGATATTCGAACTTTCCGCAATAATACGGCATTATGTAGAAACGTTATAAATGGAACACTGCAACCAGACTGGGCGAATATTAGACTGCTGAACACCCTTGCGTACGTACACTCACTGCACCTTGCTGAAAGCCTGTATATTGAAGCCTTGGGAGACAGGTGCTGCAATGATAACACGCCAGTGGACATACCGAAAGTTTGAAAAAACCACGTCGTCGATTTGAACTTTAAATTATAATTATAAAATAAATTCAATAAAACAATAACATATTAATTTGACAATAATTTTAACAGTGCAACACAATTGGTATTATGTGTAATTAAAGTCAAAAATTGTGTGTATTGCTCGGCTGCGATGACAACACCTTAACCTTGTGACGCTTGAGAATTATACTACGGTGCATTGCTGCACTCCTATAAAGGTCGACACGAGTACTGCATTAACCTCTCTGTTCCACCTGATTATTGGGTAAATGTTACCCCGAAAGTGCTAGTGGAGGTTTTAATTTGCAAATAGCTTTCATCTTTTTATTAAATATCGTACATAGACGGTGGTATTTGTTTTATATGACATATTGTACGAATTGTGCTTTTATCATGTATGTATTTTGCATGACTTGTGCAAAGACATTGATATTCAAAAGTGCATGGAAATATTTGTAAATAACAATGAAAATAGGAAAAAACTGTTTGGGAACATTTTACCATAAATAACATAGGCATAGAAATCTTTTTTATTAGTAATAACAATGTGCGTTGCGTACATATACTCAATACTTCTTATTTCCTGAAATAAACGCAATCATATATTTTAGGTAAGCAATGCTTTAAAATTTTTTGCAACATGGAAACGAAGGAAGAGTTGCCTTGTTCCTTTAAAATATTTGAAAATGATATTCCAATATTGTTTTTATATGCACGTTTCACATATGGCACTTCAAACTGTGTTTTCTTCCTCTGTTATTTAATGTTTTATTTCTAAAAGGTAAGTACGTGTTAACACTGTAGAAATTAGGTTGGGAAAGCTGAAATTTTACATGGATGCAAATGAACGAAACCATGCCATGGCGGGTGCATAACCCCCCCCCCCCCCTGGCTTCTGGGGTAACTGTATATATTGCTACAAATAGCTTTCGAGAGCTTCCACCGCCACTGCTAAAGCTGTAGCTGAAATAGTTGTCCTCCTCGTTCTCTCCTCAACCTGAAGTTTAGTGGATAGCATGGGTCATCACCAATATTTCCTCTAAGAGGCAAATGGCAATGCGCGCCTAACCCAATGCGCTGGGTAGGCATCAAAACCACTTGAGCAAAAAAATTATTTTCCTAGCTTCTCTTACTAATGCAGTAGAAGTTGGAACTTGGATTGGAACCTTTATTTCTTCTAATCCCGCCAGTATTATCACCGTTCTTTCCGCAACTGATTTTAAATAAAAAAAAAAAAATATTCAAAACATTTCATTAATTAACATTTTTATTTTATAAAATGGGAGAAGCTTAAACTTATAAGTACAAACTCAAGTTTGGTGTAAGGTCTCGTACTTTATTTAACACTGTTAAAAAGGACAGAGACTGTGTTGAATGTGCGAACCGTCACGGTGTATATTTGGTTCCACTTAAATCTACGAACCCTGCAGAGCTCGATTTATGTTATGTGGGCTCACCCACTCATACATCGGGGCGCCGCATTTACGAGCATCAGTATAATCTCAGGACGCATTCTGGTGCTACATCTTTGTCGAGACTCTGTTTAAACGGTACCGTGTTGGAAAATAATGCATGGTATCACCGCTAGGTGGAGTAAATGCATAATGTACTATTTCTGAAATATCTGCTTCTGAAATACGGTTTTTTACGTTTTCCAACCGTAGGTTGAAGAAGCGTATATGCTCCAGCTTTGTCCGTCTGTCTTTCCGCACGATATCTCGCGTAAAAATGATTCGATTTCGATGAAATGTTAGTATGTGGTAAGGGACAACTGAGGACGAACCCTATTGAAACTGGACAAAATGGAATCAAACGTCAGGGCATAGGAGCGGGATCCATTCCATCGCCCTTATGCGTCATAACTTATGTAAAAATGTTTCGATTGTGACAAAACTATATCATGTTGTTCCGGAGGTACACTGAACCGGTTCTGTCGGATATCATCGAAGTGGGGTCAAAGGTCGGGCACAGGAGCGAGATTTATTGCACAGCCATTATCCTCATAGCTTGACTAAACATGCTTCTATTGCTACAAAGCTTTAGTATGTTGTTTCGGAGGTATACTGAACCAATTCTCTTTAATATCATCGAAATGGGGTCAAAGGTCAGGGCGCATGAGCGAGATTTATTTTTAAAAAAATTTGTACTCGATAGAGGTCACTACGATGAAAATATTTTGCATGCATTTTATAATATTTCAGCCATTATCCTCATAACTTGACTAAACATGCTTCTATTGCTACAAAACTTTAGTATGTTGTTTCGGAGGTATACTGAACCAATTCTCTTTAATATCATCGAAATGGGGTCAAAGGTCAGGGCGCAGGAGTGAGATTTATTAAAAAAAAAATTTGTACTCGATAGAGGTCACTACGATGAAAATATGTTTCATGCATTTTATAATATTTCGTGACAACATCCGTTGCCACTAAGAGGCGAAAGTGCAATTCCTGTTTTTAATATCTTTGTAATCTTATGCGCGCCTCTAAAAATCTAACTGAAAAAAAAATATCTTTAAGTCCGACGTCACACACCGCGGGAAAAAAAATTGTGTTTTTTTCTAAAAATAAAGTTCAGTTCTCCCACTAGGAAGCGTTAACGTAATTACCTTTAATGATGATATATCAGCTTCCAAAAAATCTGATTTCAAAAACAAAACGAAAAAAATTCTACTGATAGTGTGTTTCTTGCGAGAAATATTTTTCATATATTTGCCAAATTTCGTACCACACTGTTTTAAAACTAGGGGGAGTTGATGTCGGATTTAAAAAAATTCTTTTTTCGGCTGATATCATTTGCGGTGAGAAATATTTTTCGGTTATCTCCTAATACAAGCACAAGCAACTTTGAAATCTACCGAGAGATGCGGCGGGGTCTCCCGGCGGTGAACACCGACACCATGACGGCAGACCTTCACGCCATCGCCCGTCTAAGCTGGGAGCCTTAAGGGACCATTCTGCAAATTGCGTTTTTGTAACAGTAGCCTAAAAAACACAGCTCAGATTACCAAGCGTCGGTGTACAAATCGAAATCTGACTCTATTACTGCGCGATGACGTGTTTTGTCCATACCCTTAAGGTGCCGTTTGTTGCACATGTACTCCTCTTTTCTCATATTAACATGTTGCTCTCTTTAAATTACATGGCGTTCTTACTAAGAATTGGGTGGGTCACCTTTTGCCTTTTCTCACTGGTATTGATTTGGACTGGTGGCCTGCTGCTGTGCCCTACACTCCTACACTGTATGCAAGAGCTGATGGGTTACATACATTTACATTTCTTTGTCTGTCACGCTTTCCACTGGAGTTCTAAGTGACATGCTCCATAATTCTTAGCCCAAAGTGACAGAAAAAACACCTAGGCCCTTTCTGTCTCTTTGGGCTAAGAATTATGATCCATTCATTTATGCAATTCAGAAAAAGAGATAATATGCAAATTGCTAAATGGTCCTTGATACTTGAACCTGTGTGCTACGTGTTCTGAGCTTCCATGTACAATAAGAGCTGGTGTTACTCATTGTCTTACCGTTGTCAGAGCAATGACATTTAATAACTCTTTTTGTATTTTCCCACTTATTTTAAAGCTTAGTGCTGTCCGTAAGACATTGTCGGAATATGCCTTGGGCTAATATCAAAAAAGTTACTAAATATATTATTTCCCTAACAGCAGGTAATAAATAACATTTGATTTGTTTGCCAACAACCGGTGAGGCAACTAGTGAAAAACAAAGCTACTTCTGAACTACATTATGATAGGGCCTAGGTGCTTTTTCTGTCATTGTAGTAAGTCAGATTTCAATTTGTATGCCGTCCCTGGTCATTTCTGGCTGTGTTTCCTAGGTCAGGGTTACAAAGGCATTTGCAGACGTGCCCCATTGCCATCGGTCGTCAGCAAAAAAAAGCTGTCGGCCTTACCCGCTATTCACGCCGCGCGACTTCGTTGTATTTCCCGGTGGATTTCAAAGTTGCTGTTTGTATTAGGACATTACCTTTTTGTACCACACATTTTTGTCACTAGGGGTGTAAGTATTCATTTTCATATGTAGTACCATACTTTAAACTGTATTTGTTTTCTAAGAATCTGACTTGAAAAACATCCTTTTCATTTGCCTTGGATATTTTCTCTTATGAGAAATACTTTGAGCACAATTTATGATTATTCGTAACACATTTCAGCGGCTGATGTAGCACATCTCACCGATTATGTAGCAATCCGGTTGAATATGTGTATTAATATCATTGCCATTCGTTATTAATCCACTGCTGGATGAAGGTCACAGCCAGTCTCATCCATGTTACTCCGGCATACTTCCAAATTTCATCCACCCATCTCTGACGCTGTCTAATTGGGGGACGGGAAAGTAATGTCGCTTTTGGGGGGGAGGCAAGTTTGGGGAGCAGTTGTGAGGTGTTTATGTACGTACATGTGAATGAACTATTTGCCTTTAACTTGTGTACGTATTTTTGTTTTCCAGATTTGCAGAACAAAATGAGAGACCCGACCAGACCCATGTTCGTTACTGTATGCTGTATGAATTTCACAAGGGGAACAATGCAAGCGTGGCCACCGATAACATTTGCGCTGTTTATCCGAATGCGTTAAATGTCCGCAAGTATCAGCATTGGTTCGCCCAATTCCGGTCGGGCAATTTTGACCTCTCTGATACCCCTCGTGCAGGAAGGCTCGTGAAGCTGGAAATGACCTGCTGCATGCAACTGTTAAGGCAGATCCTCGTCAAACCATTGATGAATTATTACAACATCTTAATACATCATGGGCTACTGTTCAAAAGCACCTGCAACAGATAGGGAAGGTCTATAGACAAGGAGTTTGACTCCCACACCAACTTTCACCTGACAACAAAGCCCAGCGTTCCACCATCTGCAACTCTTTGCTCAGCCGACAGGAAAAGGATCCATTTCTTCAGCGAATTGTCACTGGAAATGGAAAGTAGATTCTTTACGTGAACGACAAACACAAAAACCAGTGGCTTTCTCCAGGTCAGACACCAGTTCCTACGCCAAAATCAGTCCTACACCCCAAAAAGGTTTTGCTCTTTGTTTGGTGGACTACCACTGGCATAGCTCTTTTTGAGCTTTTGGAACCCAGACAGACAGTAACGGAAGACCTCTGTTATCAACAACTGGACCGTTTGAAGCAAGCTCTTACTGTAAAATATCCAGCACTTGTCAACAGAAAAGGTGTCGTCCTCCAGCATGACAACGCGAGACCTCACACGGCGAGACGGACTCAGCAGACGATCAGAGATTTTGGCTGGGAAGTTTTGCCCTGATTACCATTTGTTCAGATCTCTGCAGCACTTTCTTAATGGGAAAAGATTCCACAATATTGATGATGTCAAAACGGGGATCTCGGACTTCTTTGCATCCTAGCCAATGTCTTTCTATAAAGACCGTATTCAAAGTTTGGTTTCACGATGGACAAGTGTAATCGATAATGATGGCGATTATATAATTGATTAAGAAATAAATTCCTTGTGTTACAAACAGTGTTTCTCTTCTTTTTCAAAAACGACATTACTTTCCGTCCCCCCAATATTTCTGAGTCTTTTTCTACCCTTTGGTATACAGTCTGAAATTTCGGTTTTCCATCGGTGGTTGGTTCTTCTGGCAATATGTCAAGCCCACTGCCATTTCAAGGATTCTAGCCTGATCATAACGTCTTCAACTCTTGTCATTTCCCTGATCCACGAGTTCCTCTTCTTATCATTCCTAGTTACACAAAGCATGCGACTCTGCAGGAAAGATAAAAGAGGAACTCGTGGATCAGGAAAATGATAAGACTGGAAGACATCGTCATATATATATGCATTAAAAGTCCGATATTAATATTTCAGTTGTCCATCAGTGATCCGTTTTTCTTGCAATATGTCGAGACCATTGCTATTTCAGGGATTTTACTTTGATCATGATGTCTTCCACATTTGTCATTTTCCTGTATAGTATATAAATGACGATGTCTTCTAGTCTTATCATTTTCCCAATCCACAAGTTCCTCTTCTTATCTTTCTCACAAAGTTGCATGTTTGCTGTAACCAGAAAAGATAAGAAGAGGAACTCGTGGATCAAGGAAATGACAAGAATGGAAGACGTCAAGATCAGGGTAAAATTTCTGAAATGACAGTGGGCTTGACTTATTGCCAAAAAAACGGACCACCGATTTCATACCAGGGACAGGAAAAGATTCAGAGTAAGACCCCGTGGGAAATGAATGCATGAAATTCGACTCTATATCGGAGTAACATAGAGGAAACTGGTTCATGACAGACTTTTGTGGAAGAAACTTAGGGAGACCTTCATCCAGAAGTGGATTAATAATGATTGACAATGATGATACATACAGTGCAACTTTCGTTATACGTTTTACTAGGGGAGGTCATGGCAAAACGATGGCATCTACATTTTGGACTGATTTGTATTTTGTATATAAGGTGATTAGCATTTTTCTGTTGCCTTGTATTTGCAGACATTATTTTCTTTCCAACCCAATATTGAGTAATTTTTGCTTGTTCCAAATTTCTTGAATTCAGAGGAAAAAGAAAACTGTGAAGGTTATTTAGATAAAAAAAAATTAATTCGGTCATCTATCTCATGGCTGTAAAAGAACGCCATCTAGATTATTCGAAAGTTGTAACTTTCCGGGTTACGCATGAAAGAATCAAAGAAGCATTTATATATTTGATAATCTGAAATTCAAAATTTAATGTATAATCGCAAGAAAACGTATTGACAGTGGGCTTGACATGAATTCAGATCAGTTTAGATCATATGTAGAGGATTTTAGGAAGGGAGTGTCTGACCCCAGGTCTTAAACAACCCTTAGAAATAGGAAGCTAGGAGATTTGGGCTAAAGTGCCCGATAGGAAAGTGACACGGAAGCGAGGTAGAAAGTGGGAGGATACGCCCTTATTTATTACTGGGGGGCCAGTACCCGGAGTCCGACGGCTTAACGTGCCCATCTGACGCACGGCGGATATTTAGTGGTTCGAGCGTTCGTACCTGCTTGGGATCGAACCTGAGGTTACATCCACAGCAGTCACGAAAGCTGTGTAAATGAATTACGTATAACCGAATTGAAAAAGCGTTAGAAACTACAGTAAAATACTGGAGCGAACGCAGGTCTAAGTGCAAAAGTGAAAATCGTATAACTGAGAAATGTTTAACCGATGTTTCACTATATATGCATCTCTTCTTCGCTAGCGTTTTTTTTTTTTTATCTGCTTTGAATTTTTTTTTTCGCATTTTAAAGTATCCAAAAAAAGTGCTCATTATGCCCCAAAGACTTCGGTGTCATCTTTCTTGTTTAGTAGTACTTACTGTATAATTTGATACGTAATGCTGTCATCTAGAGGGGAAGCTATGTACTGTGAAAAAACGATTTAAAAATCAGAATAATGCTCATCCTTGTAAAGATCTTTGTTTTTTTTTACTAAAGGTTCTTGTTCCAGAGAGGTATCGTGTCAAATGCATATATAGATTTATCTGACATGTCAGTAAAAAGTTCAGTAAGGAAAACGTACAGAAACAAATTATTTCAACCACGCATCAGGTTCAAAAATATTTTTTCTCCTGTTCCTTTCTTCACAAAGATGTCGTGACTGGCAAAAATATACACTCACACTATCTGCCGTAGAAACTGCAAGCCAGTGATAGCTGAAAAATATATTGGGAAACGTATACATGATTTTATGTATCCAAAACACGAAAAAAAAAAATACCGCTCTGCTATAAATACAACACATATTTTAGCAGCTGCAAATAAATACTTGGTGACCCGACAAAATAGTTCAGCTCAAAATTGTCCCGACAAAACAGTTCAGCTCAAAATTGTCCCGACAAAACAGCAGGACATCACAACCGACATATTGCCAGAAGACAGCCTCCAATCAAAAGAGCCCCGTCAAAGTAAAATTAAAAAAAAATACCAACGAAGATTAATAAAATACAACGAAAATTATAAAAATATCCACATTCACCACAATCAAAGGTTTATTACACATCGACTATAGTTTCGCAGAGCGTTTGGCTCGGCTTCATCAGGACGAATAGAGCGTAAACATTCAAATCATTGTGACATCATTAGAATTCTGACGGTCACGGATTTTGGTGAGTTGTTTCCACGCGCTTCAAAGAAATGGAGTCGACGTCATGTCGTTGACAAGCCATGAAGAGTTCCGGTATATATGGAAAACTTCTAATACATTAAGTTTGATAGTCGAATGAGTTTTATCAATGAGCTTAGCGTTTCCAAACAAAAAATTATGGTTATTTTCGTGACAGTGTTAGGCTATCATCATCATCATCATCATTGTCAACCATTATCAATCCACTGCTGGACGAAGGTCTCCCCAAGTTTCCTCCACAACGGTCTGTCTTGTGCCAGTCTCCTCCATGTCACTCCCGCATACTTTCGAATTTCATCCACCCATCTTCCATGTGGTCTTCTTCTGGGTCTTTTCCTGTCCCTTGGAATCCAATCTAAAATTTCGGCTGTCCATCGATGGTCTGTTCTTCTGGCAGTATGTCCAGCCCATTGCCATTTCAGGGATTTAACTCTGATCATGATGTCTTCCACTCTTGTCATTTTTCGGATCCACGTGTTCCTCTTCTTATCTCTCCTGGTTACACCAAGCATGCACCTCTCCATGCTTCTTTGAGTTGTTTGCAGCCTTTGTATGTCTCTTTTAGCTAAGGTCCACGTCTCTGCACCATACGTAAGCACTGGAAGGATGCATTGATCAAACACTTTTCTTTTAAGACATAATGGCATATTGCTCTTGAAAATTATGCTGTTTCTTCCAAAAGCTCTCCAGGCAAGTTTTGTACGCCGATTAATTTCTTCAACAATGTGACCCTCACTTGATATCTGCTGTCCAAGATAAACGTACGTGTCTGTTATCTCCAGCTTTTCTCCATCAATCGATAAATCTTCATTTCTTGTAAAAGCATTGTACATAACTTTTGTCTTCTGAAAGTTCATTTTTAATCCCACTTCTTTACTCTTGTCAGCAAGTTCCTGGATCATACTCTGTAGCTCTGATGGGGTAGTTGCAAAAATGACTATGTCATCAGCAAAACGAAGGTGGGTTAGATAATCTCCATTAATCTTTATCCCTTTGTTTTCCCAGTTCAGTGATTGAAAGACATTTTCCAATGTGGCATTAAAGAGCTTCGGAGATATGGTGTCACCTTGTCTCACTCCTTTTCCAATTTTTATGTGTGTTGTATTTTCAAACAGCCGAATCTTTGCACTTGCATTTTCATAGATGTTATTAATAATATTAATGTATGCATCTTCAATACCGCAGGATTTCAGAGCCATTGTAACTGCTGATGGTTTCACCGAATCAAAGGCTTTTTCATAATCGATAAAAGCCATGCACAATGGAAGTTCATATTCCCTTGCTCTTTCAATTAGTTCTCTCAGTACGTGGATATGATCTATTGTGCTGTAGCCACTCCTGAATCCAGCTTGTTCTCTCGGTTGAGCCATGTCCAGTGTCACCTTAAAGCGGTGTGAAAGAACTTTAGTGAAGATTTTATAAATCACTGATAGGAGGCTGATAGGTCTGTAGTTCCTGAGATCCTCAATGTCACCTTTTTTATGTAGCAAGATCATTGTAGCGTTGTTCCAATCCTCAGGAACTTTCCCTTCATTAAGGCATCGAGTGAAAATTTGGGCGAGTACTGTTTCGATTTCTCCACTTGCTTCTTGTATGATGTCTACAGTAATTCCATCTTCTCCTGGAGCTTTTCCCCGCTTCATGTTCTTGATTGCATGTGCAACTTCTGCTGGAAGGACTGGAAGAACTCTGGTACTGGCACCTTTCATGATGTCTGGAGTACATGTATCATCCCTTTCATATAATTTGGAGTAGAAATCTTTCACTCTTGTCAAAATTTCCCCTCTATTTCTTGTTACAGAACCATCTTCTTTTCTCAGTGCCATAATCTGTTTTTCCCCTTACTGAGATGTCCCTTTGCTATCTTTAGGCTTTGGTTGTTTTCAATTGCTTTCCTTACTAGTTCACAGTTGAATTTCCTTACGTCTTCAGTGATACTTTTTCGTACTGTCTTGCATAGCTCTATATATTCCACTTTGGAAGTCACATCTTCTTTAGTTGTCCTCATCACTCTTCTTTTTTGCATCAACATTTTGGTTTTTCCTGATAATTTGTTCACATGCAATTTGTTCTTAGACCCAGCTAATTTTGTTGCTGTTTCCATAAGAGCTTTGGTTACTTTTCTGTTAACTTCAGAAATATCCACTTCTTCCGATGTTAGGCCTTCTAAAGCAGAGAATCTGTTCTTCAGTTCCAATTTGAAGGTATTATGGTGTTTTTTAAGGTTGGTTATGTCAATACATTTTGTTTGTCTTATGAGCTTGCTACGTTCGAGTTTAGTGTTGAGGTGCATCTTACATCTCACCAATCTATGGTCACTGCCTGTGTTGAACTTGTTTAGCACACTGCAGTCTTCTATGACGAATTTTTTGTTACACATAATAAAATCAATTTCACTTGTCGTCCCATTTGGATGTCTCCATGTCCATTTCCTGTGTGGCTTTTTCTTGAAAAAGGAGTTCAAGATGAAAAACCCTTCTGCCTCTGCAAACTCTACGAGAGTATTTCCACGCTGGTTTCTGTTGCCGTGACCGAATTTACCTACTGAAGTTTCATTCTGTTGCCGTTGACCTATTTTTGCATTGAAATCTCCCATAATTATCTTCAAGTGCTGCTTACCTTTATTATTTAGATGACGAATTTCCTCATAAAATTCTTCAATTTCTTCTTCAGCATGACTTGTGGTGGGTGCATAAGTTTGAATAATCTGAGCCTGGTATCTTCTCGAGAGTTGGATAACGAGTCGTGCAGCTCTGTCAGAGGAACTTTCAACTTCTACAACTTTATCCTTCAGTTTCTTGTTTATTATAAATCCAACACCACTAGTTCTACCAGTATCTGTCCCACGATAGTAGAAGAGATGTCCACTTTTCAGTTCAATGAGATCTTCTCCTTTTCTCCTTACCTCACTTAGCCCGACGATGTCCCACTTGATCCTTTGTAGTTCCTCTTCCAATTCAAGAAGCCTTGAATCAGAAGATAGGGAGCGTCCGTTGTACGTAGCCAAGGTCAGCATCAGATGGCAGCCTAGTCCGGTCCTCCGGGGATTCTTAGCACCCTCTGCCTTCATGTCGCACTGGCCGCTGCCTTGGCCAGGTACATTCCAGCTGCCGGAGACTGAGGGCCAAGATTTAAGTTGTGGAGTCATTTTGGAGGGTTTGGCCATAACTCACCACGCTGGCCAAGCGGGTTGGTGAGTGTGGGATAGCATTTCCTCTAATCCCGATGGTATAGTTATACCGCTATTGGCGGTCGTCAGAGCCCCTTTAGTGGGAACAGGATGTACCACGAGAAGGCGGGGTTGACATTTGTCAAGGAGAGGCTGTGATGTTACATCACCTGACCTTACATATGGAAAACTTCTAATACATTAAGTTTGATAGTCGAATGAGTTTTATCAATGAGCTTAGCGTTTCCAAACAAAAAATTATGGTTATTTTCGTGACAGTGTTAGGCTATAGACGACCTTTTCAGTTCATAGTTCAGGTATCTCTACTAAATTTCCAACTGAAATAAAAAGGAAGGAATTTAAACAATTTCTTGCGAAAGAAATAAAATAATTCAAACATTTTTAGTAAAAAATTGTTTTGATCAAATTAAATTGTCACGTCGTGAGAAATTCCACGTAGAAAGATCAAAATGTTGGTTGCACAATAATTCTGCACATTTTTAAGCAAAGTTTTGGTAAAAACTAATAGTGGTTTTAAACAAGTGAAGTGGTATTATCAAGTTATGAGAAATTCCACGTATATAATCCAAAATATTAGTGCCGTAATAATTCTGCGCAGGTAATTCAAGTCACCGATTTAATTGCACGCACTTTTGCTTCGATGCTTCTATTTGCCTAAACCTTGCTTGAAAATGAGCAAAGTCAATTTCAACTCGATACTGTTCTTTTAGAAAATAATGTATAAAGCTTTTGCCCTGATGAGGAGGTGTGTGTGTGGGGGGGGTAATAGCAATCTATGGTCTGTTACTGAGAGCGGTGCCATTCTTAATTATTAGTGCGAGGAAGATTATTGAGAACTCTTCTACAAACGCTCCATATGGAAATTATAACATAATTCGTAAAGGAAATGAATTATAATTTAATTGTATTTCATGGCAACCGTATTGAGTTTAGAAGAAACATTCCAACAGTAGTTCCAATATTTCTTCCAGACACAATACGAACGCCATGGAATGCAATTAAGTTATAATCCATTTCCTTTACGAATTATGTATGTTATTGATCACGACGCAAAGTGTGGCGTAGCCATATAATTGTATTTCATGACGTCCGTATTGTGTTTGGAAGATATGGTGTGCGGTAGGCTCATGCGTAAGATATTCAAGATGTGGTCTGCGGCAGGCTCAAGATATGGGTCTATGGTAGGTTCAAGGTGCGGGGTAGGCTCTTTTGACGGGGTTCATTTGTCGGGGTACCATATATAGTGAAACTCTGTTATAACGTCCTTCAGTGGACTTTAAAATATTGGCCGTTTTCGCCAATGGCTTTTATAAATGGTCTAAAATAACACTGAAAAACAGAATATTTACTTTAATATTTTTGTATCTAGTAAAAGTAACTTGCCCTATTGTAGAGTTGTAGTAGGGTATTAATTAATCCAATAATTGTACAGTATAGATAAAAAAATTACTTTAGTACTGCACGTATTACTTAATACACATGCGCACATAATTTGTTCATTTAATCCGAAAGATTAAAACACTACACATCACTTTAAAAAATAGCGAATTGTCAGTTGCTTCAAACTTTTTAGCTTCAATTTTTGTACAGTTCCTTCTATATCCCTTTCATTTCACGGAAAAGGTTGTATCGGAAACATGCTTCGTTAATTCATGAAAGGAATCACGAAAGTGGCTCGTGAATTTCACGGAAAAAGTTGTATCAGAAATATGCTTCATTAATTCACGAAAGGAATCACGGAAAGTAGCTCGTGAATTTAATGGAAAATGTTGTATCAGAAATATGCTTCTTTAATTCACGAAAGGAATCAGGGAAAGTGGCTCGTGAATTTAACGGAAAATGTTGTATCAGAAATATGCCTCGTTACTTCAAGAAAGGAATCACGGAAAGTGGCTCGTGAATTTCACGGAAAATGTTGTATCAGAATAATGCTTCGTTAATTCACGAAAGGAATCACGGAAAGTGGCTCGTGAATTTAATAATGGAAAAGGTTGTATCAGAAATATGCTTCGTTAATTCACGAAAGGAATCAGGGAAAGTGGCTCGTGAATTTTACTGAAAAGGTGGTATCAGAAATATGCTTCGTTAAATCAAGAAAGGAATCACATAAAGTGGCTCGTGAATTTCACGGAAAGTGTTGTATCAGAAATGTACTTCGTTAATTCACGTAAGGAATCACGGAAAGTGGCTCGTGAATTTCAGAATTTTTTTACAGAATGAATTTCAGAATTTTTTTACAGAATGAATTTCAGAATTGTTTGCTTTAATAAATTATCGATGAACCAAAGTACAACCACTACGAGAGAAATCCATTTTTATTTTTTTGACCATTTAAATTGAGTTATAGAGGAAGTCATTTGCAACCATATTTATGTACGGATTTGATTGGTACAAAATGCAGTGGAACAAAAACACGAACAGAAAATGGTTATGTGTTTACACAGAAAATTGTTATGTGTTTACACAGAAAATTGTTATGTGTTTACACAGAAAATTGTTATGTGTTTTCGAGCGCAGCGTATTCATCATTCCTTGATGAAATCTGCATCAAGTTAAAAATCAAACATCTTGGCAACTTCTGAGAACTTTTCAAGCCAGTAAATAAAATAAAAAGGAATAAAGATGTAAGATAAGATACAACAGAAAACTTTGCGCTCTTTAGCCCACCGCGACTCTTTCGAAAGTAAATTTCAAAAAACAAATCAGAATACTGCTGAAATGTGTCTGGAAACTTTCCCGTTTGTTATCAGTGTCTTTGTGTTAAGTGTGTTAACGAAACAACTGCTACCCATGAGCTGGAAGTGTGAAGCTGTAAAAGGTAATGAAATGACTGAAACAAGTGAAATGAAGAAAAACAAAGTCACGCCACGCCGTAAATTCGGCAGCTAACTGCCACAAAATTAACTACCTAGAATGGTCATACGCAGCGCTCTTTTCTTTTCTGGCGAAAACGGTGCCATAACTCTTAAACATAAATTTAATTTATAAAAAGAGCAGAGTTGACCTAATAAAAAGCAAAGCAAATTCTTGAGCATTTATCTTTAAGCCTCATTACTCTTGCATCGTACAAAACGTAAAAACATAATTTACATGCTCAAATTATATTAAAAAATATGTATATTAAATTAAAATATTAAAAAACCAGCATTCTGAAACGTTTTTATCCTCCTCGGTTCTCCTGTGTCACATGTGATACAATGGTTACACAATTTTTAAAAAGTGCCCAATGGCAGAAAATCTTCCAGAACCGGTTGTATCATATGTGAAACTATGTAAAATACTTTGCTAAATTTTCTCTTATCTTCAATAAATGGCAACACAAGTCAACTTTCGTGAATTGTGTTGCGTCTTGTAAGAAATACACGATGTCTTCACATGGTTCTGGTAAGTGTTTTATAACTGATTAATTAAAAAAGTTATATGTATTTAAGTATATACATTCCATTTTGGTAAGTATAAGTTAGCTATTTAAAGTAAATAAGCTTAATTTCGTCAACATATTAAATAGTAGTAACTTCTTAAACATTTTTGTATTACTGGTGATACAATGGTTTCCAATCCTGTCGGGAAAAAAATTTATGAGTTATTTTTAACGCGTGTTTACACTTGTATTTCCTAAATATTTTCTACAATCTATCCGTTTGTAACGTACCAGGAGATGTGACGTACCTGCCAGAAGGATGCACACGACATAAAGGCAGATAGGAATCAGAATAAAACGTCCGCGTAGCTCAATTGGTAGAGTGACTTATTCCGGAATGAAGGGATCCAGGTTCGAATCCTGGCGTGGACAGAGAAATGACGGAGAAATTTACTTCGTTATACGTTATTTAATAAATATAATTTAAGAGAAAATTTCAAGTAATGATGTTAACTCACGTTTCTTGTTTTAACATCATTACTTGAAATTTTCACTTATAATAATATTTTTTTTTTTGGCGAATCCTCAGACGATAACAAACCACTTCCAAAAACTTAGGATATTTCCTACATCTATGTCACATGACTGAGCACGAAATAAGCATGTAAGACACATGCCTGAGATGACTGAAGACAGCGCCCACAGAAGGAGATGCACTTACTAAACGTAGGAATATTCCTACATCTATGCCACATGATTGAGCACGAAATAAGCATGTAAGGCACCTGCCTGAGATGACTGGAGACAGCGCCCACAGAAGGAGATGCGCTTCCTAAACGTATGATTCTTCCAACATCTATGCCACATGATTGAGCACAAAATAAGCATGTAAGACACATGCCTGAGATGACTGGAGACAGCGCCCACAGAAGAAGACGCACTTCCTAAACGTCGGATTATTTCTACATCTATGCCACATGATTGAGCACGAAATAAGCATGTAAGGCACATGCCTGAGATGACTGGAGACAGCGCCCACAGAAGGAGATGCACTTCCTAAACGTCGGATTATTTCTACATCTATGCCACATGATTGAGCACGAAATAAGCATGTAAGGCACATGCCTGAGATGACTGAACACAGCGCCCACAGAAGGATATGCACTTCCTAAACGTAGGATTCTTCCTACATCTATGCCACATGATTGAGCACGAAATAAGCATGTAAGGCACCTGCCTGAGATGACTGGAGACAGCGCCCACAGAAGAAGACGCACTTCCTAAACGTCGGATTATTTCTACATCTATGCCACATGATTGGGCACGAAATACGCATGTAAGGCACATGCCTGAGATAACTGAACACAGCGCCCACAGAAGGAGATGCACTTCCTAAACGTAGGATTCTTCCTACATCTATGCCACATGATTGAGCACGAAATAAGCATGTAAGGCACCTGCCTGAGATGACTGGAGACAGCGCCCACAGAAGGATATGCACGTCCTGAAGTAGGAATCTTCCAACATCTATGCCACATGATTGAGCACAAAATAAGCATGTAAGACACATGCCTGAGACGACTGGAGACAGCGCCCACAGAAGAAGTTGCACTTCCTAAACGTAGGATTCTTCCAACGTCTATGCCACATGATTGAGCACGAAATAAGCGTGTAAGACACATGTCTGAGATGACTGGAGACAGCGCCCACAGAAGGAGATACACTTACTAAACGTAAGATTATTCTTACATCTATGCCACATAATTAAGCACGAAATAAGCATGTAAGACACATGCCTGAGATGACTGGAGACAGCGCCCACAGAAGTAGATGCGCTTCCTAAACGTAGGATTCTTCCTACATTCATGCCACATGATTGAGCACGAAATAGGCATGTGAGGCACATGCCTGAGATGACTGGATTCAGCGCCCACAGAAGGAGATGCACTTACTAAACGTACGATTATTCCTGCATCTATGCCACATGATTGAGCATGAAATAAGCATGTAAGGCACATGCCTGAGATGACTAAAGACAGCGCCCACAGAAGGAGATGCACTTACTGAATGTAGGATTATTCCTACATCTATGCTACATGATCGAGCACGAAATACGCATGTAAGGCACATGACTGAGATGACTGGAGATAGCGCCCACAGAAGGAGATGCACTTATTAAACGTAGGATTATTCCTACATCTATGCCACATGATTAAGCACGAAATACGCATGTAAGGCACATGCCTGAGATGACTGAAGACAGCGCCCACAGAAGGAGATGCACTTACTAAACGTAGGATTATTCCTACATCTATGCCACATGATTGAGCTTGAGATGACTGAAAACAGCGCCCACAGAAGGAGATGCGCTTCTTAAACGTAGGATTCTTCCAACATCTATGCCACATGATTGAGCACAAAATAAGCATGTAAGACACATGCCTGAGATGACTGGAGACAGCGCCCACAGAAGAAGACGCACTACCTAAACGTCGGATTATTTCTACATCTATGCCACATGATTGAGCACGAAATACGCATGTAAGGCACATGCCTGAGATGACTGAACACAGCGCCCACAGAAGGAGATGCACTTCCTAAAGGTAGGATTCTTCCTACATCTATGCCACATGATTGAGCACGAAATAAGCATGTAAGGCACATGCCTGAGATGACTGAAGACAGCGCCCACAGAAAGAGATGCACTTCCTAAACGTAGGATTCTTCCTACATCTATGCCACATGATTGAGCACGAAATGAGCATGTAAGGCACATGCCTGAGATGACTGGAGACAGCGCCCACAGAAGGAGATGCACTTCCTAAACGTAGGAATATTCCTACATCTATGCCATATGATTGAGCAAGAAATAAGCATGTAAGGCACATGCCTGAGATGACTGAAGACAGCGCCCACAGAAGGAGATGCACCTACTAAACGTAGGAATATTCCTACATCTATGCCACATGATTGAGCACGAAATAAGCATGTAAGGCATATGCTTGAGATGACTGAAAACAGCGCCCACAGAAGGAGATACGCTTATTAAACGTAGGATTCTTCCAACATCTATGCCACATGATTGAGCACAAAATAAGCATGTAAGACACATGCCTGAGATGACTGGAGACAGCGCCCACAGAAGAAGACGCACTACCTAAACGTCGGATTATTTCTACATCTATGCCACATGATTGAGCACGAAATACGCATGTAAGGCACATGCCTGAGATGACTGAACACAGCGCCCACAGAAGGAGATGCACTTCCTAAACGTAGGATTCTTCCTACATCTATGCCACATGATTGAGCACGAAATAAGCATGTAAGGCACATGCCTGAGATGACTGAAGACAGCGCCCACAGAAGGAGATGCACTTCCTAAACGTAGGATTCTTCCTACATCTATGCCACATGATTGAGCACGAAATGAGCATGTAAGGCACATGCCTGAGATGACTGGAGACAGCGCCCACAGAAGGAGATGCACTTCCTAAACGTATGATTATTCCTACATCTATGCCACGTGATTGAGCAAGAAATAAGCATGTAAGGCACATGCCTGAGATGACTGGAGACAGCGCCCACAGAAGGAGATGCTCTTCCTAAACGTAGGATTATTCCTACATCTATGCCACATAATTGAGCACGAAATGAGCATGTAAGGCATATGCCTGAGATGACTGGAGACAGCGCCCACAGAAGGAGATGCACTTCCTAAACGTAGGATTCTTCCTACATCTATGCCACATGATTGAGCACGAAATCAGCATGTAAGGCACCTGCCTGAGATGACTGGAGACAGCGCCCACAGAAATATATGCACTTACTAAACGTAGGATTATTCCTACATCTATGCCACATGATTGAGCACGAAAAAAGCATATAAGGCACATGCCTGAGATGACTGGAGACAGCGCCCACAGAAGGAGATGCACTTCCTAAACGTAGGATTATTCCTACATCTATGCCACATGATTGAGCAAGAAATAAGCATATAAGGCACATGCCTGAGATGACTGGAGACAGCGCCCACAGAAGGAGATGCTCTTCCTAAACGTAGGATTATTCCTACATCTATGCCACATGATTGAGCACGAAATAAGCATGTAAGGCATATGCCTGAGATGACTGGAGACAGCGCCTACAGAAGGAAATGCATTTCCTAAACGTAGGATTTTTCCAACATCTATGCCACATGATTGAGCACAAAATACGCATGTAAGAAATACGCATATAAGTTTTCTGATTAATTTGTTAGCTCCTGTACCAGTAGTTATTTTAGAGAATATTAATCTGACCTAAAGCAAATCAGGCTTTCAACTTTAGTCTAAGGGAAAAACACATTTCCTGGCGTCGTGGACGCTATTTTTTTTCTTGAAATAAGTCTCGAAAATTTACCGTGCGTCCTGGAGACTGACGGTTACGTTTCTCGTAAACCAAAAGGAAGATTATCTATGTTAAAATGCTTCCCGGTAAACCTTATTGATAACAAGACTGCCTTCGTCATGAAACACCATGAGAAAACTGTGTTTCTTCTACGCGTCGCTTTTGCTAGGATGCATTTACAATAAACCACGTAGTCTATACTACGAGATCGACACACACATGTAGATCAAAAGAGTCGTTTTAATGGGTTTTTGCCAAAACGTGTAAACAATCTTAGCTCGCCTGTTCGAAAAGCTTTTCTTACAGCCGTAGTTGAAAAACTGGTGGTATCCTTTTTTCTTTTTTTTTTTCTTGGTATTTTTATTCTTTTTTCTCAAAATTTTGCATTTTAAAATTGGGGTGCGTCCATGACACCAGGAAATGCGGTATGTGGTTTTGAAATACTCGTGCCAGCATGAATGCCAGATATCAAAGGTTACTTTCCAGAAAAGTCAGTGTAACTAATTCCTAATCAGGCCTTCCATTCAGCTAGGAGGATATATGTGGTTTGGTATCCGTACGAATGCATCCTGTTAGTTTAGAGAAAAATCGGTGTAGCCAATTCCAAATCACGCTTTCGATTCTAGCCTAAAAGAAGTATGTGGTTTATTATCTGTGTGAAGTACCTGGGGTTATTTTTTTCCCCTACTCATTTTTTAAGATGAGTGATTGTTCTTTAGCGCTTAGATTAATAATTAATTTCGACACTATAGGGGGAACCCAATACAAATAAACGCGTCCAGGAGGATGTTCTTTTGATGTGCGCTGGGAGGCGTTAAGCATGCCAACAAAAGCATAGTAGACAGTCAGTCCCTCTCGGCTTTCTGCGTGGAAGAAAAATGGCCTGACCTCCGCCGTTGTTTCGGCACGCCAACCTATTATTTCCTCAGCGCTGCGGACATAATTAATCGGCACTCACAAAAATGGTCTTTCCTCTTACTATGCCACAGCAGATTCGGCCATCCATCAGCCGAGGGAAATGACCATGTTTACTGTCGGCTGGCGCCATTCATTTTCTCCGCAGC
This sequence comes from Macrothele yani, assembly GCA_039090855.1. NCBI lineage: Eukaryota > Metazoa > Arthropoda > Arachnida > Araneae > Macrothelidae > Macrothele > Macrothele yani. The sequence continues at coordinate 36,841,251 of CM077026.1, read as the reverse complement.
AGGTGAAGGGGGGGGGGGGGGTCTGCATCAGCGTGCGGTGCTCTGAATGACGTTAGTCGCGATCAAATGGGTACAACCTAATAGAACATAGTGGCCCCGCATGCCGCTTTATTCCCGTGAAACGCTGAATCTTGACGTGCTCTCTTTCATGGGCTTTGTAATCTTCTCCGGCGAATTTTAGCACCCCGTGCGCTCGCTGCTCAGAAAGAAAGAAAGATAAAAAAAAAAGTAGATAAGAAGAGGAGGGGGGCGGTATGGAAGATGCATCAAATTATTAGATGCATGATGGTGTTATACTTTTAAGTTGCGATGGGAGAACTTTTTTATTTCGTGCTACGTTTAAAGAATACCAAAGGTTACATTATTTATATTAGCGGAATAGCCTAACTGTGGTTCCAGCGTTGTATTGCTTGGGTTACTATATTTGCATCCAACTCATAGGGCAGGGGTTCTTAACCTACAGGTCGCGACCCAAACTTGGGACGTCGGGGCTTCCAAGATGGGTCCCCGTAGCTTCTAAGAAAAAAAAAAAAATAAAGTGTTAATATTTGTTAAATATTTAAAATTTTAAACCTTCGTGTTTAACGCGTGTAAAGATCCGGGAATTTCTGGAGATGACGTCACGGAGACCACCGGCGTTACTTCTTCGGTCATTGGGATCGTGGGAATTTTTTGGACGCCACAGCATTGCAAAATTTCACCCTAAATACCTTTCCACTATATAGATAACCCTAATCTCCTCACCCCCCCCCTCTTCGCCCCAACTTGGTTGCCCCACTGGTTTGACTGTAATTTCAAAAACCAAGAATTTTTTTACACTCTGGGTAATAATGAATAATTACTACACTTATTTATATTATTACATTAGCATTTTTAATTTAAAAATGCACCCATGGATCGCGAAGTTGATCATCTTGTTGATTTTCGGTCGTGGCCAAAAAAGGTTAAGAATCCCTGCCATAGGCTAACGAAGATATTCCATTATGTCGTGCACATAATTTTATATTTATCTCCTGAATGGTACACTAACATAACTACACTGCGCAAAATAATTACGGAGAACATGTGACTTTATCGACATTATGCAAGTCAATGGTGTGATGCCGCCTCGATGGTATGAGGAAAGAATGCCCACGGAAAAAACGCCCACGGAAAAATCGCCCACGGAAAAAACGCCCACTTTTCGAAAGTAGGAAAAAACGCCCACGGAAAAATCGTACAGACAAAATGCTCACGGGAAAAATATGTGATCAACTGATAAGTTTATATGTCTGTTATAAACGGTGTTCGGACAACTGGTCACAGACTGCTGGCCAAAAAACCGTTAGGGGTCATATAAAAATTGCGGTTTCTTGGCCACCTCACCTACATAACGAAAATGGGTGTAGGAGAATTGGCCACAGGACAACTGGCCACAAAAGTTCAAGGGTGGGAGGGGGGTGTAAGTATTATCGATTTTTGGCCTACATTGAGAATTGAATTAGGAACTCCAAACAAATTTCGAGAAAACGTTCTATGTAAGCCAAGCGAGATTTACAGCATAATTCATGTATGTTCGGAAAAGGACCCTAAGGTGGGATTTTTAATAACGCTGCACTTTTACGTAGGTATTAAATATTTACATAACATGTCAAGTTTGCAATATTTTTCTTTTACTTAATTAATTCACAGGCGAAGAAGAAAGTGTTGAATAGGCTTAGGCCTACGGCCTATTAATTAATGTATGGATTGAATGTATGGTGCATAAGTAGAAGCGCAATATTATTGACAATTAATACAGACATTTGACGTGGAATAGGAATAGCTGTGGTGCAGTGGAAGCATATCCGGCGCGTAACTGGAAGACCCTGAGTTCGATTCCTGGTGGCGGCCACTGAGAATTTTTCCGTGACTCACATATAAACGTGGAAAGAGCGATGACTTCTGTTTGATTATTGACAATACTTGTTATGTAAATTTTACGAATATGGGAATGACGGAACGAAAACTTTTAGGAGGGCCTAAACGTTAGTCCTAATATTATTTTCTGCCTGAGTAATACCGCAATATTAATAATTTGATGTGTTACGTAAACGTTATAAATATAACATCGTTAGAATAAAAACTGTTAAATAGGCCAAGGCCTAGGACTTATGACTTAAGGGCCGCGGGTGGCCTAGTGAAGAACCAAATAAGATTGTTAACTTTCAACTTACTACTGTAGAGTAGCTACTTTCTTAAAAAATTCCAGTTCGGCTTTACTGTAATAAATTTGTGACTATTCTTATTTTTTAAAGTAAGGTCTTAATTTTTATAAAACTATGCATGTTTGTTATTTAACTATATCAATTAAAAGGGAAATAATTAAAAGTCAGATTATTTTATTTATAAATACTTTTAAAGTATAATGCATTTAATTGTAAAAGCGATTTTCGTAAAAGGCGCAATGTACAGATATAACTTTGTATAATGTGCTTTCTTACCACTCTTGTCTCTTTTGGAAATCCTCTTTTGTATACGGCGAGCGGAGGGGGGGGGGATCTGTCTTTCGTCAAAGTGGTGCTTTGCAGCTGCAGCTGGAACGTTTGCTAGCGACCGCACCCCAAATAACAAGCGATATATTTCATTTAAATTTATCGGTTGGCCACCGGTCGGGGTGTGTCTTCCCCGTGAGTAGTATAATCTCAAGTTACAGGCATACTTCTTTTCTTCCCAGTGTAAAGAAAAAAATACGCACTCATAGCTTCCTGGGAGTTTTCCAAAGGACAACTAAAACAGTTAATTTCTACATGATGGGTGCAGGAGAACTGGCCCCAAAAATTTTAAGGGGCCGTATAAAAATAACGTTTTTGACCGCTTCGTGCCCACAATCCCCAGAGGTTGGTAATCAGAGTCATATATAGTTTCCGTAATTTCGTCTTTTCTTAATTGCGATAATTAATGTAATTCTTTATAAGAAATGTTTATGATCTACATCTGAGCAAAAGATTTACGGGTTTTCAAACTACAAGTCTGCAAATTATCTGAGCGCATGTGCTGACTCAGGAAACCTGTCGGGGGGGGTAATATCAAAACTGTAAGATTTGAAAAATGTATCGTCCCATCGGGAGATTTTCAGCATTTACAAGCTACAGCTGGACAGATTATTTGAGGGCATGTGCCTACTCAGCAAACCTGGAGGGTGGGGTGGATGGGGTGGTTATATGATAATTGTGAATTATATAGAATTTCTTGTCCGACCCGGAGATTTTCATCATTCACATGCTTTCAGATAATGTGTCGAGTTGTAGCTGCTAATTGCCGAGAATCTCCCGATCGGACGAGAAATTGTTCATATTTTACACTTTTGGTATTACCCCCCCCCCCCTTCGCCGACAGGTTTCCAGAGAGTGACATGCGCTAAGAAAATTTATCGAGTTGCAGTTTCTAAATGCTGAAGATCTCCAGATCGGAAGAGAAATCTTGATATTTTACGATTTTGGTATTACCTCCCCCCCCCCACCCCGACTAGTTTCCTGAGGCAGCAGATACCCTCAGATAATTCGACGTGTTGTAGCTTGTAAACGCTGGAAATCTCCCGATCGGACCAGAAATTCTTTATATTTCATATTTTAGATTTTAAGCACCCCTCCCCAGACAAATTCCCTGGGTTTGCACATACTCGCAGAGAATTTTTTTATTTGTAGTTTCTAGAAAAATATTGTACAGCAGTTGGCTTGAAGACAACGGTGAATCATTAGTATGTTTTTAAATAACTGTTGCATAAGACTACCACGGCTTTCAGGCCAACACCATACAACCTCTACAGTCCATCAGTGCAATCCGAACTTTCCTCTCGTATTTGTAAGGTTTGCAGAAAATATTTTACACATCAAATTATTAATATTGCGGTATTACTCAGGCAGAAAATAATATTAGTACTAACGTTCAGGCCCTTCTAAAAGTTTTCATTCCGTCATTCCCATATTCGCGTTATGTAGGTGAGGTGGCCTAGAAACCGCAATTTTTATATGACCCCTAACGGTTTTTTGGCCAGCAGTCTGTGACTAGTTGTCCGAACACCGTTTATAACAGACATAAAAACTTATCAGTCAAACACATATTTTTCCAGTGAGCATTTTGTCTGTGGGCGATTTTTCCGTGGGCGTTTTTTCCTACTTTCGAAAAGTGGGCGTTTTTTCCGTGGGCATTCTTTCATGCAATCGCCTCGATGGCGCAGTGGTCTAAGCGATGGCTTCGGATCCCGGTGAGGCAAGGATGTTGTGTTAGTCTTATGGCACTGGCTCTCTTCCTTCCCTGGAGCCAGTGGCCCTAAAGTAGGGACGGAAGACTGCTTATAGCCGATTGAGTTGCTCATGGTGGTCGTTAAATCCTCAATCAAGAAAAAAAAAAAAAAAGGGGTTGATACCTTACTGAAACGTGCAAAACGCAGGTCGAGTGTGACGCAGACAACCGAATCATGCATATCCTTATGCGCCTGTGACGTCAGAATACCTAATTGGGATAAAAACGAAGGTATTTCGGGAGCTTCCCTATTCTGTCGCATTTGTTTTTATATTCTGTTTCTTGAAGTTTTCGATTCGAACGATGTCTCAACAGCGTGATTTACCGGAATCAATTGCGTGAAGAAGTATTGGCAGGCTGAAAGCAGGTCAGACACAAAGGATGATAGCACAGGAGTGTCAGGAAGTGTCATTTCCCGACTATGGGCACGGTTCTGGGATACAGAAAGTGTTCGAAGAAGGCATGGTCAAAGCCGTCCACCAGGAACTAAAATAAGAGACGACTACAATAAGAGACGTACTTGTGCCTTTGGGAAACTAAAGTTAGTTTTTTTTTTATTGCTACTACTGGGGAATTGGCGGACAAGATTCGGCAAGCCATCAGTTACGTCATGTGATCGCCGGCTGCCACTGCTGGGAGACTAGCGGACCACATGAGGCTAGCCATCATTTATGTCACGTGCTTCTAGGGCAGCTTAAGGGCCATTTGTGGCAGCCACTGCCTGTGATGAATCTGATGGCTCTGTTCTATCATATGACAACTCATTGGGTGCCAACTGTTGGCCAGCTGCTGGCCTGAACTGCGTGGCCGCAGGGACATTTTATTGAGAGTTGGGTCAGCGGCAACACAGTGCTGACTTGAGTGCTGGCCCAGCAACACTGATTTTGCTGGGATCGCATGAGAATTTGCTAATACGCTTTTTCTTACCTATGTTACTGAATATTTCACTGTGTCTTACATAAAAATAATATTTTACGTTCAACAACGTCAGTCGCATGTGATTTTCCTTACAATATCTCTTGCTCCCTTAATTCTTTTGGGCAGGGTACCATCCTAAGCATAATCTTTTGCATCTGCTTGAAACGGTAAACGGTAAACTCCCCCACCGGTAAATTCCCCCACATTCAGTCAATTCCCGCACCTCAGAAAATTCCCCCACCTTTTTGAGTCGTATTTTGAGTAAAATTCATTTGTACACGGACCCTTACTGAAAAAGGTGGGGAATTTACCGGTGGGGGGGGGTTTTACCGGGATTCGCTTGGAACCCCTTTAGATAAAACTATCTGTCTTGGTCTGTAGACCATGCGTTTACAGCGCACTTTGCCTCAAAATAACCTTTATACGCGTATGTTTTTCTTTTAGTTGTGGCAACAGACAATAATCAGACGGGGCTAGATCTGTGGAATTGTGTGCGGCTTTAATTATTACACAAACTTCTCCATTTTCAGGAACACATCACTAAAACGTCTTTTTCTAAAAAGGCGTGCTCCTGTTTTCATGACGTCCGTCCGTCCGAATTTAGAAAATATATATTTGCAACTATTAGTCCCATTTGAAAATTTGTTTTTGCTTTGGGAAGCGTGAACCTTTGTAACGATGATACTTCTCTTCTGGACTTATTACCATGTAGAATCTTGTCGCTTGGGGGCGTAAACACGTATGTTATTGAGCACAAAGCATATTTTGTAGCATATCGTATTGCTTGAAAATATCTGATTGAAAAAAAATCCTTTTTTTTTCCTTTCCCATAGTAACGTTATGTCTCATAGCACAAACACAGGCCACTGAATTAGATACCATTATGCAAATGCACGTAAACGTCATTTAGGCAGTGTATATGAAGTTGCACATGCAATCAAGAACATGAAGCGGGGAAAAGCTATAGGAGAAGATGGAATTACTACAGACATCATACAAGAAGCAAGTGGAGAAATCGGAACAGTACTCGCCCAAATTTTCACTCGATGCCTTAATGAAGGGAAAATTCCAGAGCATTGGAGCAACGCTACAATGATCCTGCTACATACAAAAAGTGACATTGAGGATCTCAGGAACTACAGACCTATCAGCCTCCTATTAGTGGTTTATAAAATCTTCACTAAAGTTCTTTCACACCGTTTAGTATGAGGAAAGAATGCCCACGGAAAAAACGCCCACGGAAAAATCGCCCACGGAAAAAACGCCCACGGAAAAATCGCCCACGGAAAAAACGCCCACTTCTCGAAAGTAGGAAAAAACGCCCACGGAAAAATCGCCCACAGACAAAATGCTCACGGGAAAAATATGTGATCGACTGATAAGTTTATATGTCTGTTATAAACGGTGACAGGACAACTGGTCACAGACTGCTGGCCAAAAAATCGTTAGGGGTCATATAAAAATTGCGGTTTCTTGGCCACCTCACCTACATAACGAAAATGGGTGTAGGAGAATTGGCCACAAAAGTTCAAGGGTGTGTGTGCGGAAGGGGGGGGGGGTAAGTCTTATCGATTTTTGGCCTACATTGAGAATTGAATTAGGAACTCCAAACAAATTTCGAGAAAACGTTCTATGTAAGCCAAGCGAGAATTACGGCATAATTCATGTATGTTCGGAAAAGGACCCTAAGGGGTGGGATTTTTTAATAACGCTGCACTTTTACGTAGGTACTAAATATTTACATAACATGTCAAGTTTGCAATATTTTTCTTTTACTTAATTAATTCTTTTTTTTTTTTTTTTTTTTTTTTTTTGATTGGAGGTTTAACGACCACCGTGAGCAACTCAATGGGCTATAAGCAGTCGCCCGTCCCTAATTTAGGGTCACTGGTTCCAGGGAAGGGAGAGAGCCAGTGCCGTAAGACAAACACAACATCCATGCCTCACCGGGATTCGAACCCTGACCCTTACGGACGAATGATCAGAGGCCAGCGCCACCGGGGCGGCACTTAATTAATTCACAGGCGAAGAAAAAAGTGTTGAATTGGCTTAGGCCTACGGCCTATTAATTAATGTATGGATTGAATGTATGGTGCATAAGTAGAAGCGCAATATTATTGACAATTAATACAGACATTTGACGTGGAATAGGAATAGCTGTGGTGCCGTGGAAGCATATCCGGCGCGTAACTGGAAGACCCTGAGTTCGATTCCTGGAGGCGGCCACTGAGAATTTTTCAGTGACTCACTTATAAACGTGGAAAGAGCGATGACTTGCCGCCCCGGTGGCGCAGTGGTCTAAGGCGTTGGCCTCTGATCATTCGTCCGTAAGTGGTCCGGGTTCGAATCCCGGTCAGGCATGGATGTTGTGTTTGTCTTACGGCACTGGCTCTTTCCCTTCCCTGGAACCAGTGACACTACATTAGGGACGGGCGACTGCTTATAGCCCATTGAGTTGCTCACGGTGGTCGTTAAACCTCCAATCAAAAAAAAAAAAAAAAAAAAAAAGAGCGATGACTTTTGTTTGATTATTGACAATACTAGTATACTTGTTATGTAAATTTTACGAATATGGGAATGACGGAACGAAAACTTTTAGAAGGGCCTAAACGTTAGTCCTAATATTATTTTGTGCCTGAGTAATACCGCAATATTAATAATTTGATGTGTTACGTAAACGTTATGAATATAACATCGTTAGAATAAAAACTGTTAAATAGGCCAAGGCCTAGGACTTATGACTTAAGGGCCGCGGGTGGCCTAGTGAAGAACCAAATAAGATTGTTAACTTTCAACTTCCTACTGTAGAGTAGCTACTTTCTTAAAAAATTCCAGTTCGGCTGTACTATAATAAATTTGTGACTATTCTTATTTTTTAAAGTAAGGTCTTAATTTTTATAAAACTATGCATGTTTATTATTTAACTATATCAATTAAAAAAGAAATCATTAAAAGTCAGATTATTTTATTTATAAATACTTTTAAAGTTTAATGCATTTAATTGTAAAAGCGATTTTCGTAAAAGCCGCAGTGTACTGATATAACTTTGTGTAATGTGCTTTCTTTCCACTGTTGTCTGTTGAGTACGGCGAGCGGAAGGGGGGGACATCTGTCTTTCGTCAAAGTGGTACTTTGCAGCTGCAGCTTGAACGTTTGCTAGCGACCGCACCTCAAATAACAAGCGATATATTTCATTTAAATTTATCGGTTGGCCACCGGTTGGGGTGTGTCTTCCCCGTGAGTAGTATAATCTCAAGTTACAGGCATACTTCTTTTCTTCCCAGTGTAAAGAAAAAAATACGCACTCATAGCTTCCTGGGAGTTTTCCAAAGGACAACTAAAACAGTTAATTTCTACATGACGGGTGTAGGAGAACTGGCCACCGGAGAACTGGCCACAAAAATTTTAAGGGGCCGTATAAAAATAACGTTTTTGACCGCTTCGTGCCCACGACCCTCAGAGGTTGGTAATCAGTCATATATAGTTTCCGTAATTTCGTCTTTTCTTAATTGCGATAATTAATGTAATTCTTTATAAGAAATGTTTATGATCTACATCTGAGCAAAAGATTTAAGGGTTTTCAAACTACAAGTCTGCAAATTATCTGAGCGCATGTGCTGACTCAGGAAACCTGTCGGGGGGGGGGGGGGGTAATATCAAAACTGTAAGATTTGAAAAATGTATCGTCCCATCGGGAGATTTTCAGCATTTACAAGCTACAGCTGGACAGATTATTTGAGGGCACGTGCCTACTCAGCAAACCTGGGGTTGGGGTGGGGTGGGGTGGTTATATGATAGTTGTGAATTATATAGAATTTCTTGTCCGACCCGGAGATTTTCATCATTCACATGCCTTCAGATAATGTGTCGAGTTGTAGCTGCTAATTGCCGAGAATCTCTCGATCGGACGAGAAATTGTTCATATTTTACACTTTTTGTATTACCCCCCCCCTTCTTCGCCGACAGGTTTCCAGAGAGTGACATGCGCTAAGAAAATTTGTCGAGTTGCAGTTTCTAAATGCTGAAGATCTCCAGATCGGAAGAGAAATCTTGATATTTTACGATTTTGGTATTACCTCCCCCCCCCCACCCCGACTAGCTTCCTGAGGCAGCAGATAGCCTCAGATAATTCGACGTGTTGTAGCTTGTAAACGCTGGAAATCTCCCGATCGGACCAGAAATTCTTTATATTTCATATTTTAGATTTTAAGCACCCCCTCCCCAGACAAATTCCCTGGGTTTGCACATACTCGCAGACAATTTTTTTATTTGTAGTTTCTAGAAAAATATTGTACAGCAGTTGGCTTGAAGACAACGGTGAATCATTAGTATGTTTTTAAATAACTGTTGCATAAGACTACCACGGCTTTCAGGCCAACACCATACAACCTCTACAGTCCATCAGTGCAATCCGAACTTTCCTCTCGTATTTGTAAGGTTTGCAGAAAATATTTTACACATCAAATTATTAATATTGCGGTATTACTCAGGCAGAAAATAATATTAGTACTAACGTTCAGGCCCTTCTAAAAGTTTTCATTCCGTCATTCCCATATTCGCGTTATGTAGGTGAGGTGGCCTAGAAACCGCAATTTTTATATGACCCCTAACGGTTTTTTGGCCAGCAGTCTGTGACTAGTTGTCCGAACACCGTTTATAACAGACATAAAAACTTATCAGTCAAACACATATTTTTCCCGTGAGCATTTTGTCTGTGGGCGATTTTTCCGTGGGCGTTTTTTCTTACTTTTGAAAAGTGGGCGTTTTTTCCGTGGGCGTTTTTTCCGTGGGCATTCTTTCATGCAATCCACCGTTTGAAGGTAACACTGGACATGGCTCAACCGAGAGAACAAGCTGGATTCAGAGTGGCTACAGCACAATAGACAATATCCACGTACTGAGAGAACTAATTGAAAGAGCGAGGGAATATGAACTTCCATCGTGCATGGCTTTTATCGATTATGAAAAAGCCTTTGATTCGGTGAAACCATCAGCAGTTACAATGGCTCTGAAATCCTGCGGTATTGAAGATGCATACATTAATATTATTAATAACATCTATGAAAATGCAAGTGCAAAGATTCGGCTGCTTGAAAATACAACACACATAAAAATTGGAAAGGGGTGAGACAAGGTGACACCATACCTCCGAAGCTCTTTAATGCCATATTGGAAAATGTCTTTCAATCACTGAACTGGGAAAACAAAGGGATAAAGATTAATGGATATTATCTAACCCACCTTCGTTTTGCTGATGACGTAGTCATTTTTGCAACTACCCCATCAGAGCTGAAGAGTATGATCCAGGAACTTGCTGACAAGAGTAAAGAAGTGGGATTAAAAATGAACTTTCAGAAGACAAAAGTGATGTTCAATGCTTTTACAAGAAATGAAGATTTATCGATTGATGGAGAAAAGATGGAGATAACAGACACGTACGTTTATCTTGGACAGCAGGTATCAAGTGAGGGTCACATTGATAAAGAAATTAATCGGCGTACAAAACTTGCCTGGAGAGCTTTTGGAAGAAACAGCATAATTTTCAAGAGCAATATGCCATTATGTCAGAAGAAAAGTGTTTGATCAATGCATCCTTCCAGTGCTTACATATGGTGCAGAGACGTGGACCTTAACTAAAAGAGATATACAAAGGCTGCAGACAACTCAAAGCAGCATGGAGAGGTGCATGTTTGGTGTAAACAGAAGAGATAAGAAGAGGAACTCTTGGATCCTAAAAATGACACAAGACAAGAGTGAAAGACATCATGATCAGAGTTAAATCCCTGAAATGGCAATGGGCAGGACATACTGCCAGGAGGACAGACCATTGATGGACAGCCGAAATTTTAGATTGGATTCCAAGGGACAGGAAAAGACCCAGAAGAAGACCACATGGGAGATGGGTGGATGAAATTCGAAAGTATGCGGGAGTGACATGGAGGAGATTGGCACAAGACTGACCGTTGTGGAGGAAACTTGGGGAGACCTTCGTTCAGCAGTGGATTGATAATGGTTGCCAATGATGATGATGATGGTATGTAAAATACCTGATCAGGTGCGTCATCACGTGATCCAGGCAACTACGAGGGTCATAACAAAAGTTCTGAACACATTAACCTAAAACTACCCCATCAGAGCTGAAGAGTATGATCCAGGAACTTGCCGACAAGAGTAAAGAAGTGGGATTAAAAATGAACTTTCAGAAGACAAAAGTGATGTTCAATTCTTTTACAAGAAATGAAGATTTATCGATTGATGGAGAAAAGCTGGAGATAACAGACACGTACGTTTATCTTGGACAGCAGGTATCAAGTGAGGGTCACATTGATAAAGAAATTAATCGGCGTACAAAACTTGCCTGGAGAGCTTTTGGAAGAAACAGCATAGTTTTCAAGAGCAATATGCCATTATGTCAGAAGAAAAGTGTTTGATCAATGCATCCTTCCAGTGCTTACATATGGTGCAGAGACGTAGACCTTAACTAAAAGAGATATACAAAGGCTGCAGACAACTCAAAGCAGCATGGAGAGGTGCATGTTTGGTGTAAACAGAAGAGATAAGAAGAGGAACTCTTGGATCCTAAAAATGACAAAAGACAAGAGTGAAAGACATCATGATCAGAGTTAAATCCCTGAAATGGCAATGGGCAGGACATACTGCCAGGAGGACAGACCATTGATGGACAGCCGAAATTTTAGATTGGATTCCAAGGGACAGGAAAAGACCCAGAAGAAGACCACATGGGAGATGGGTGGATGAAATTCGAAAGTATGCGGGAGTGACATGGAGGAGATTGGCACAAGACTGACCGTTGTGGAGGAAACTTGGGGAGACCTTCGTCCAGCAGTGGATTGATAATGGTTGCCAATGATGATGATGATGGTATGTAAAATACCTGATCAGGTGCGTCATCACGTGATCCAGGCAACTACGAGGGTCATAACAAAAGTTCTGAACACATTAACCTAAAACGGAAGCTCATGATGCAATCTGGAAAATGATTGCGTCATGTCAAGGGAAGACTCTTAGCAACACAGTGGTGTCAGAACGACGCACTATCATTTGCTGTGTGGACGTGGAAGGGTTTGGAAATGGAAGTGTAGCAGTGCTGTTTTAACTCTTTCCTTAATTACCGAAGTATGTTAGAATCAGAAGATTGCAAGGTTCCTTGAGCACTGTACACATCAATAGAGTAGTAATAGTTCATTCAACAAAAGGGATTTGACGTTTGATAAAATCTTTTATTTTCGTGATTCTGCTTACTTAATTATTACTCCGGGTTACCTGTGATTAGACCATCTCTCATGTTCTATAACTCCTCGCTATTCATTCATGGTTACCGCTCGTACGCGGAGACAACCTCCCCTCTCCATATTTACTCCTTCCCTGAAACGTCTCGCCACTTCTCTCTACCAATGTGAGACGCATTCTCCCCTAACACACGTCATCATCCCACCTCCAGAAGTAGTGTTCTCCGCAACTCCTTCTCGAGAGGCGCCTCAAGCAAAGAATATCTAACGCTTAAAGAAGGTCAACTCTCATAGATATAACGTAAAACAGGCGGCAACAGCGCCACCACATCTTAAGAGGTAATATGCTCTGCGGGAAAGTTAACATTCAGGAGCAAAACACGTTAGGGGGAACTACGGCAGTGAAGCTTTTCTTTGATCCACGATGGTTTCCTTCGATCTGATGACTATTTGCTTAGAGCAGTTTTTTGTTGTTGCTGTTTTCTGATATCCCGCCCATCCCTTATTTTGGTGGGAAAAATATGCAATAACATTAGTATTACCATCTAAATTAAATTTCAGCAAATATTACAGTTAGACCTAAGGATCCGTACAAAATGCAGACATTCCCTAGTATTTGGCATTTACTGAAAAGGTTTCTGAAAACCTAAAGAACAAACAAAAGCCTTAACTAACCCGATTGGCGTAACAAAACTAACATATCCGATTTGCGGAGTGATTATGCTACCGAGAAGGTAACAATCCCGTGCTGTGAGTATCTCGGCCGACTGTTCTTTACCCAAAGAATTGAAGTCAAAGATTGAAGTCAACAGAAATACGCATGCGCAGTCTGCTCTGTCTGCTCCGGCATCAGCCTGTATGTTGGCTTCTGTGCACTGCATTTTTTCTCGGAAGATATGGCGGCGCTAGTTACGTCTCGCTGAGGTAACTTCTTCTCGTTAGATATTCTTTGCCTCAAACCTCGTTCGAACACCTTCTCAAAATGCGTCTCCATCTCCGCTGGCCCCCGAAGGACGGAAGTCCTTCTTAATGAGTCACTTTAAAACTCTAGAAAAAAGCCTTCTTCTATAAAAGCTATCTATACACGAAATCTCGGGTGTTTTCCATCTCCAGGAAGTCCGCCGATAAACTGATCGTTTCCGGTGACTTACTGGCTCTCCAAAATCGAACTCAAAAATCATATCCTTAAGAAGTTTCCCACGATTACTTTTAAAACATTCTAAAACTGCAAGAATTCTTAATTATTTACATATTCATTAAAATTCAACCATTAAAAGATATTTACATTACATTACATTTCATAAAAATAAATATTCCCGTTCTAGTACGCTATTATTAAAGGTTATTTAGATTTACCACTATTACAGAAGCGTGCAGCTCCTCAGGTCTCGGCATTGCGTTAGACCAGCACTCGTACGTGAAAATAGAAACACTGCGGGGAAAACACTGACACAGATCCACGCTGCCTTACAAGAAGTTTGTGGGAAAGGAACTCTTGATCGAAGCACAATTTCTCGTTGGGCATCGCGCTTTCGGGAGGACCAAAGAACCATCGAAGATAATCACCCCTCAGGCCGACTTCAAACGGCGACAAACAAAACATCTATCACCATCATTGTTTTATTGCTTCTTGAAGAGAATCGCCATTTGACAGTCGAGGAGATTGCTCATCAGGCAAATTTGTCCACCATGTCTGTTCACCGGATCTTGACCGCCTCACTGGGAAAAAGAAAAATCGCCGACCGCTGGATGTCCCATCAACTCACCCCTAGCAGAAAGCAGCCAGAGTGAGCATCTCACAGGAACACCTCCACAGCTTCGAAAGAGAGGGCGAGACCTTCCTGAACAGAACTGTCGCAATTGATAAGACTTGGACCCGTGATTTTGAGCCGGAACGGAGGTCACAGTCAGCTGAATGGAAGCATCCAAGTTCTCCACACCCCTCAAAGTGTCGTCTGCAACAATGCAAAGTGAAGCAAATGATTATTTTTGCGCACCCAGTGTGTTGTGATCTCTCATCGAGTGGCCGGTAGAGCAAAATGTCAGCGCACAATATTATTGTGATTTTCTGAGGACAAAGTTGAGACCTAAAATACGTCAAAATCTCCCCAACTTGCTTGAAGCGGAAGCGATCTTGCTTCATGACAACGCATCGCGTCACGGTGCAGCGTCCGTACGGGGACATTTGTCGAAATATGGCTGTGAAACTTTATCCCACCCACCATACATCCCTGATCTCAGTCCACCCGACTTTGGTATTTTCCCAAAGTTAAAAAACCGGTTCGGTGGCATCCGCTACGAATCGCTGGACGAATTGTCACTGAACGTGACCCGAGTAATACAACAGCTGAATTAAGATCCGCGTACTACGGGGCATGCAGGACCTACCTCGCCGCTGACGGGCTTAGCAGTGGAGGGGAATACATTGAAAGGCAATAAGATACGTTTTCTCCGTGACGTCACACTTTTCTCAAAAATGGACAGTGTGCAGAACTTTTGTTAGGACTCCCATATTTAAGACTGCTGCTCGTCAGTAGTATTGATCACAGTAGGGAAAACACAGGAGCTTTCGTGGTTCGATAACTTACTGTGGGTGCCCGTCTAGCTGGAGCGACGATTTTGAAAACCGCAGAGCTAAATGGTTTCCCGACAGGTGTGGATGTCCCTGGACTTTAATCAGTGGAAACGGATTGCTTGTTGAAGGCGTAGCTGTGGCGCGACGCAATCTGTCAGGAACGAGAGAGCTGTGGCGCGACGCAATCTGTCAGGAACGAGAGAGCTGTCGGCTGAGAAAGCTTGTGCGGCAGAACTTCCTGTGAGAAACAATTGACCGATGTATTCACTGAACGCTGTTCTGACCTATATCTCAGCGAACTATGCACAGAGAATTGAAGAGGATCCGTATTGGCAATCGCATGCCTATACGGAAGCCACTTATTTCTTCAAAAAAAAAAAAAAAAAAACCGGAAAGTTCGCCTACTGTAAGGTCAAGAACGTCGTGACTGGGAACTGAAAGACTGGAGAAAAGTCATGTGGTCCGACGAATCGCGATATACCTTTTCCTGTTTGCTGGATCAGTTTTGCTGGAGTCCCATGAAGTAATGATCTCAGCTTGCCTTGTACACGCAACTCAAGGTTTTGGTGCTGGTGGTGGCGTCATGGTTTGTGGGGAGCTTACTGTTGTTACGGAGCAGCACCCTTGGTATTGATGGAAGGTCTGGTGTCTTGCAAGGATTATCTGAACATTGTTACCGATCAGGTCCATCCTGCAATGTTGGCTTTTTATCCACCAGGTGAGGGCTGTTTCATGGATGACAATGCTACTGTATGTGGTCCTCCAAGAAGTATCTGAACATTGTTGCCGATCAAGTACATCCTGCAATGTTGGCTTTTTATCCACCAGGTGAGGGCTGTTTCGTGGATGACAATGCTACTGTATGTGGTCCTCCAAGAAGTATCTGAACATTGTTGCCGATCAAGTCCATCCTGCAATGTTGGCTTTTTATCCACCAGGTGAGGGCTGTTTCGTGGATGACAATGCTACTGTATGTGGTCCTCCAAGGAGTATCTGAACATTGTTGCCATTCAAGTCCATCCTGCAATGTTTACTTTTTATCCAGCAGGTGAGGGCTATTCCTACTGTCAATCGCAGAAAATTGGTTGAACAGTATTTCAGCGAACATTACAGCGGCTTCTATTATCTTTCCTGGTCACCACAAAACCAGGATCTGGACCTCTATTGAGGATGTATGGGACACGTTAAAAAAAAAAAAGATCCGGGTGCAAAGTTCTTTTCCGTAAAATCTGAGCCAGTTAAAAGACTGTCTGGTGAACGCCTGGTATGCTGTTGGCATATATGCAATCCAGCAGCATATGGAATCCATGCCAAACCACATACGTGCTATAATTCATGCTAAAGGAGGTACAACCCGGTGTTTTATAGAAGTTTCTATTTCAGTGGCCAGTATGTTTACATCGCTGCTACCGAATGGCAATACACCAGGAAGCTAAAGATACAGTATGACTATACACCAGCAAGCTTAGGTACCGAATGACTATACACCAAAAAGCTGAAACTACCGAATGACTATACACCAACAAGCTGAAACTACCGAATGACTATACACCAACAAGCTGGAGCAACTAAATGAATATAAAACAGCAAGCTGAAGCTACTGAATGACTATACGCCAGCAAGCTGAAGCTACCGGAGGACTGTACAACATTAAACTGAAGCTACCGGATGACTATACACCAGTAAGCTGAAGCTACCAAATGACTATACACCATCAAGCTGAAGCTACCAAAGGACTATACACCAGCAAGCTTAAGCTACCGAATGACTGTACACCCGCAAGCTGAAGCTACCGAATGACTATACATCAGCAAGCTGAAGCTACCGAATGACTATACTCCAGCAAGCTCTTTCATAAACACGAAGACAATTAAGTAAATAACATTTTGAAAGATGTTATATTATCAGGCAATTAACGATAAAACTTTCAACAAACACAACAACGTTAAATTCTAAGTTAAACTCTTGCGAAAATAACAAACATATCCCATTGAAGTTGATAAAGATGAGCTGAAGAACTCACGTCACCTAATACTTAACTCTAAACATTTAATAGATATCATGCACTCTGTTTTTATTCCTTGCCTGGCCACTGTATAGACTGCCAGTGTTGCCAAAAAAAGAACATACTATCTTTGTAGTTAAGACGTTACGTTAAGTATGGCTAAGGATTACAAAAATTTGCATAAGATACGGCTAACAGAAAGGGAAAGTTAAAATAAGTAATATACGTCTCAAGGTCAATTTCCGTTTTGTTTATATAAACATTTTTCTTATTCCTTTTTGACAATTGTATTTGGCTAACTACTAAACGACGTTATCACCAACCATAAGCATGAAGTCATGGACAAAAATCCGGTTCCCAAGCTGTGATATATAGGTGCAGCGACACATCATTCATGAATGGAATACGGAATTACACCATACAATACAAATTATTTGTGGTGGTTACATTCAAGTTAATCGGAAACTTTAGACTTGGTCGTTCTGGGTGGTGTAGTGATTAGCCTACAAGGGCGCTAGCTGAGAGACGCGGGTTCGATTACCGCCCAAGGACGACGAAATTTTCAAGCTTTCGGATATCATCTGACTTACCATCCTTGTCACATTTACACCAAAAAACGGATTGTGATCTTCAAAATGTGTAGACACATCATTATTTGCATTTTATGAACGTCCTGGTAGGCAAAAAAGCAATGTGTATAAATAATGTATCTAAATATTATTTTAATTTTATTTCCCAATATATCTGAGCCATTTTCACGTTTGGAAATTTAAAAAATCACCACGGTGTTAATGAAAGGAAATAACGGCTGCTGTTAAACTGCGCGAAAGTATTCTCAGAAAGCTAATGGGAAATAATGGTAAAAGCGAACAAAATACAAAATTCAAAAAACATGAAAAATTGCTTGGAAGCTGAAATCCAGAAAAATGTGCACCCACGGTACCCTTCATCCCCATTGGAAAACCAAATTTATCGAAAAGCAACTTAGTGTGTGTATCTATGTTTGCTTTACATATCCAGCGCATTTTCTAGAAAGATTGATTGTATCAATTACCGGAAGTCGATTTGCTCAATCCCAGCACAGACAAACAAGATATTTCGAGAAATCGATACCGTCAGTGGTGAACTAGAATTGATTATTTGATATTAATCTTTGCCTTCAACTATGCTGTTTCTCCCCTTCTGTATCTTCCTTCATGATCGCGAAATTTTGGGACTTGAACATTTTTTTCTTTTTTGAGAACGATAACAGCGTCTTTTGCTTTTAAGAGGGGGAAACGATATTTGACCAATTCGAATGCTGTATTTAAGACAGAATACTCTTATCTGATCAAGATGCAATTCCTTTTATTCTCACAACTTGCCGCTGCGTTTATTTTTTAACATTTTTTTTTACAATTTTGATGCAATTGAAAGCAGTTAGAGCGTCATAATGAAGATAAAACAAGGGAACGAAATTTTAATGGTTGAGTATCTTTCTATTTTGTTCAGAATGGAATACACTATCCTAAACTTTCAGCGTCTATACCGTGAAACTCATTTATTCAGGAAAGATCACACTTTTCTACAAAAAAAGAACGCGTTTTCTTTGTCCCACAAGAAGTAATCGTCATATTTTGGGGATTTTTATGCTGAACTTAAATATATTAGACTTTTTCTATTCTTTGTTTGGGGGACACGATCGGACTGCCGTTATATCCGTTTCTGCGGTATAACCGACGGAGTTATATCCAGCTTGCAGTGTAGTTAATGCATTTGCTTTTGTAAAATTGCAATAGTAAATCCACAGATTTTCCCAAAAGTTTTCATAACAACTAAAATTTGCTCTGAATTTGAAGATGAAATGTTCTATTTTAGCTTCACCAGAAAAGAAAAATATAGCAACAAACTAAAGGTTCAAAGACCGAGAAAAATGAGAGCGGAAGTTTTTAACTTCCGCAATATGTATTTTGAATGATCATGAAAAGCAATGGGTGAACTTTGTTCTGATCTTTTTTTTTTTTTTTTTTTCGTATTCTCTGGCATCATTATTAATTGGGAGCAGGGAAATTCACCGTATGGGGTAGACTTTGAAGTTTGTGGGAGGTAGTGTGGGTGACAGAGCGAAGTGCGTACCTCGATTGGGCCATAAACGAAAACAAGTATGAGTGAGCTTTGTTCTGTTTGTTTAGTGTTGTCTAGCATCGTTAGTACCTGGAATCATGGAATCAGGGAAAGTCACTGTATGAGGTAGACTTTGAAGGGTGTGTGTGAGAGAGAGAGAGAGAGAGAGAGAGAGAGAGAGAGAGAGAAAGAGAGAGAGAGAGAGAGTGGACGACAGAGTGAAGTACGTACCTCGATTGGGCCATAAACAAAAACTAGTATGGGTGAGCTTTCTTCTGTTTGTTTAGTATTGTCTGGCTTCATTAGTAATTGGGAGCAGAGAAAGTCACCGTGCGGGGTAGACTTTGAAGTGTGTGTGTGAGAGATAGTGTGGACAACAGTGTGAAGTACAAGTACGTACATCGATTGGGCCATATACAAAAACTAGTACGGGTGAGCTTTGTTCTGTTTGTTTAGTATTGTCTGGTATCATTAGTAATTGGGAACAGAGAAAGTCACCGTATGAGGTAGACTTTGAAGTGTGTATGAGATAGTGTGGGTGACATAGCCAACTACGTACCTCCATTGGGCCATAAACAAAAACTGGTATGAGTGAGCTTTGTACTGTTTGTTTATTATTGTCTGGCATCGTTAGTAACTGGGATCATGGAAAGTCACTGTGTGGGGTAGACTTTGAAGTGTCTGTGTGTGAGAGAGAGTGAGAGAGAGAGAGAGAAAGAGAGAGAGAGAGAGAGAGAGAGAGAGAGAGAGAGAGAGAGAGAGTGTGGACGATGGAGTGAAGTCCAAGTATACCTCGATTGGGCAATAAACAAAAACTAGTATGGGTGAGCTTTCTTCTGTTTGTTTAGTATTGTCTGGCATCATTAGTAATTGGGAACAGGGAAAGTCACCGTGTGGGGTAGACTTTGAAGTGTGTGTGAGAGAGAGATAGTGTTAACGACAGAGTGAAGTACAAGTACGTATTTCGATTGGGCCATAAATAAAAACTAGTATGGGTGAGCTTTGTTCCGTTTGTTTAGTATTGTCTGGCATCATTAGTAATTGGGAGCAGGGAAAGTCACCGAGTGGTGTTGACTTCGAAGTGTGTTTGAGAAAGTGTGGGTGCCAGAGCGAACTACGATTCTCGATTGGGCCACAAACAAAAAACTGATATGCGTGTTCTCTGTTCTCTTTGTTTAATATTGTCTGGCATCATTAGTAATTGGGAGGAGGGAAAGTCACTGTGGGGGGTAGACTTTGAAGTTTGTGTGTGTGAGAGAGAGATAGTGTGGATGACAGAGTGAAGTACGTACCTCGATTGGGCCATAAACAAAAACTAGTATGGGTGAGCTTTGTTCTGTTTGTTTAGTATTGTCTGGCATCATTAGTAATTGGGAGGAGGGAAAGTCACTGTGTGGGGTAGACTTTGAAGTGTGTGTGTGTGAGAGAGAGATAGTGTGGATGACATAGTGAAGTACGTACCTCGATTGGACCATAAACAAAAACTAGTGTGAATGAGCTTTGTTCTGTTTGTTTAGTCTGGCATCGTTAGTAACTGGGATCAGGGAAAGTCACTGTGTGGGGTAGACTTTGAAGTGTCTGTGTGTGAGAGAGAGTGAGAGAGAGAGAGAGAGAGAAAGAGAGAGAGAGAGAGAGAGATATAGTGTGGACAAGAGAGTGAAGTACATGTACGTACCTCGATTGGGCCATATACAAAAACTAGTATGGGTGAGCTTCGTTCTGTTTGTTTAGTATTGTCTGGCAACATTAGTAATTGGGGACAGTGAAAGTCACTATGTGGGGTAGATTTTGAAGTGTGTATGAGATAGTGTGGGTGACAGAGCGAACTACGAACTTCGATTGGGCCATAAACAAAAACTAGTAGGGGTGAGCTTTGTTCTGTTTGTTTAGTATTGTCTGGCATCATTAGTAATTAGGAGCAGAGAAAGTCACCGTGTGGGGTATACTTTGAAGTGTGGGTGTGTGAGATAGTGTGGACGACAGAGTGAAGTACAAATACGTGCCTCGATTGGGCCATGTACCAAAACTAGTATGGGTGAGCTTTGTTCTGTTTGTTTAGTATTGTCTGGCATCATTAGTAATTGGGGACAGGGAAAGTCACCGTGTTTGGTAGACTTTGAAGTGTGTATGAGATAGTATGGGTGACAGAGCGAACTACGTACCTCGATTGGGCCATAAACAAAAACTAGTATGGGTGAGCTTTGTTCTGTTTGTTTAGTATTGTCTGGCATCATTAGTAATTGGGAGCAGGGAAAGTCACCGAGTGGGGTTGACTTCGAAGTGTGTTTGAGAAAGTGTGGGTGAAAGAACGAAGTACGTGCTTGTGCTTCGATTGGGCCATAAACAAAAACCAATAACAAGTTTCCACGCTGGAAATTTTCCTATTAAATTAACTCATCTGAATAGAAGGGATCAAACTTTATTTTGAAATACTGTATTTTATCCATACGTGAAATTTAAAGAGCATCATGTCGGCTTCCTCGGAATAGGAGCAATTGAAAGGTATGAAAATAGTGCTGATGGTTTTTTCAGTTCTCGTTCGCAGTTTCTACTTTAAAAATTGAGAAGAATTTTTAACGGAAAAATTTTTAAATCATCGTTGGTCGCGCTGTGAACATCTCTCTCATTACGCTTTGCATATAAAGAGGCCACCTATTTGGATGTGACCCAGGGAACATTAACCCCACTCTAGATGACTTTCCGATAAGGGATGGCGAGAGTTTGACCTTCAAACAGTCTGCGCTTTGTTCCCCTGTGCTTCGTGTGAACATTTCTCTTATCAAGCCACCCCTGGTGTTGGCGTGACGTGAGAGCTTTTCCCATCAAGCAATCACTGCCGTTTGTGTTTTGCATATTTTTAGATAACGCGACGATGCGATGGCGTTTTTTCACCTAATTTGATTTGTAACTATATATTACCTATATTTCTGGCAAAGGAAAAATTCTGAAGTGTTATTATTGAGAAGACTACTTAAAACAGAGGGAAAACGGAAATTTGAGAAAAACTTTCACACGACCACTGCCGTTGTTCAACCTGAAATGACCAATGACGAGTTAAAGTCCTGCTGTTCCAGGAAGTGGCAACGCAGTAAGTTTATAGTGTATGTGTGTGCCCTCTACAAAGTCTCTTTCTTTTTTTCTTTCCTTCTAGACCGGAGTAACTGCTCCCCCATAAAATGAGCTACAAGATCCGCTACTGTTGTATGCGTATGTACGTGTGTGCAACTGCTCCCCGATAAGATCAGATTGTAGATCCGCTATTGTTCTGTGTATATGTGTGTGCGTGTGTTTGCAACCGCTCCCATGGCCTGATTTACGCCTAGGCCCGCAAAGCCCAGGCCTAAGGCCCCGCATTTTAGAAGACCTCTGAATCGCAATGCAAAAAAAAGCGTGTTTTTTTATTAATCAATTATTATGAATGGAAAAAACATTAGGAGGGAAAAACTTTTTTAGCACGTCTTTTGTAAAAAAAGATCGTGCTTATGTTATCGGGTTTGTCCGTCTGTCCGTCCGTCTCTACCCGCGGTATCTCTGCAACTATTAGTCCGATTTGAAAAATTATTTTTGCATTCGGAAGCTTGAATTATGCGAATGATGATCCTTTATTTCGTTTTTTTACGATGTACAATTTCGCCGCTAGAGGGCGTAAACGCAGATGGTGTCGAATTCAAAATTACGTTTTATTCCACATATTTGCTTCTAAACATCCGATTGAAAAATTAATTTATCTTTCGATTTCATTTATGTCGAAGAGTATTTTAGATATAATTTCTTTTTCAAATTACGCATAGATTTTCCGCTAGGGGGCGTAAAAGTAAATTACATTTTTTCCGATAACTCTTCTTCTAAAACTTCGATTTGAATTATTTTTTTTCAGCGTATACATCTCCTGATAGAAAATCTTTTGCATATAATTTCGAATTTTTAGAAAATAATACTTTCACCACCAGGGGGCGTAAGTGTTAATTTTTGCTTCTGATGTATTTGCCATAAAATCTGAGCTTCTAAAATAACGATTGAAAAAGTTCTTTCGTAGACTGATGCCACTCACATCGATAAACCATTTCGGAATATTTTCTTCCTAAAATATTCCACAGTTTCTCCGCCAGGGGGCGTAGATGTATAACTTATTTTTGTCAATATCTCTACTTCTAGGAGTCCGATTTGAAAAATTCCTCCTTTGTTGGATAGTGTTTTCAGTGTGACATGTTTTTCCTATAAATTCAAAATTTTCAAGTAACTCATAGACTTTCCGCTAGGGGGCGAAAAGGTAAATTGCGTTCCCTCCTATATATCTGCTTCTAAATCTCCGATTTGAAGCAGATGTATAGGAGGAACTTTCTACAACGGATACAGCTCCTGATGGGAAATCGTTTTCACATAATTTCTAATTTTTGTAAAAAATGGTTTAGCCACCAGGTGGCGTAAGCCTTAATTTCCGCTTCTGATGTACACTGACGGAATAAAAAATCCCAACACCACGAAAAAATAGTTGTAGAGGAATGAAATGGTGGCAATACATCTGTATAGGTAACATATATAATCGATTAAGGTTTCAAGATCACAGCTTAATGTAAGCGCGAGAAGAGCCATTTTAAATGCAAAATCCTGGTACATTAACAACCGGTGTAACCGCCAGAATGTTGAATGCAAGCACGCAAACGTTCATGTATTGTGTCGTACAGGTGCTGGATGTCAATTTGTGAGATGGAGTTCCATGCCTGTTGCACTTGGTCGGTCAATACAGGGACGGTTAATGCTGGTTGGGGGTGACGCTGGAGTTGTCGTCCAATGATGTCCCATACGTTCTCGATTGGTGAAAGATCTGGTGATCTAGCAGGCCACGGCAACATGTCGACACTCTGTAGAGCATGTTGGGTTACAACAGCGGTATGCGGGCGAGCGTTATCCTGTTGGAAAACACCCCCTGGAATGCTGTTCATGAATGGCAGCACAACAGGTTGAATCACCACACCGACGTACAGCTGGGCCGTTAAGGTGCGTGGGATAACCACGAGAGTGCTCCTGCTGTCATAGGAAATTGCTCCCCAGACCATAACTCCAGGTGTAGGTCCAGTGTGTCTCGGCCGCAGACAGGTTGGATGCAGGCGCTCACCTGGCCTCCTTCTAACCAACACACGGCCATCACTGGCACCCAGGCAGAACCGGCTTTCATCAGAAAACACAACAGATCTCCACTCCGTCCTCCAATGAGCTCTAGCTTGACACACTGACGTTGCAAACTGCAGTGGTTTGGAGTAAGTGGAATGCACGCTACAGGGCGTCTGGCTCGGAGCTGTCCTTCAAGTAACCGATTAGTAACAGTTCGTTGTGTCACTGTGGTGGCAACTGCAGCTCGAATTGCTGCCGCAGACGCGGTACAATGCGCCACGGCCATACGCCGTACACGGTGGTCTTCCCTCTCAGTAGTGCCACGTGGCCGGCCGGAACCCGGTCTTCTTGAGGCAGTACCTTCCCTTGACCACCGCTGCCAACAATCATGCACAGTGGCTACATTCCTGCCAAGTCGTTCTGCAATATTGCGGAAAGAAAATCCACCTTCTCGTAACCCTATTACACGACCTCGTTCAAACTCCGTGAGCTGTTGATAATGGCTTCTTCGTCTTCTTAAAGGCATTCTTGACTAACATCATCACACTACGTCGAATCTCAACGATAACTAACGCTCACGAACGTTACAGCGCGTATTTACAGCAAACCTGCTTTGCATGTTCCGAGGGGCGCTACTTGCGCCACACGTATGCGCCGAGCGCGAAATTTGCATAGACGTCATCTTACAGATGTACTCTCACCGCCTACCAACTGTCGTTTATCTAACACAACCCCTTCTTGGTGTTGGGAATTTTTTTCCGTCAGTGTATTTACAGCAAAATATGAGCTTCTAAAATGTCGACTGAAAAAAGTCGTTTGTTGACCGATACTACTCATGTCGACAAACCTTTTAGGAACATTTTCTTCTTGAAATAATGCTTGGTTTCTACGCCAGGGGCGTAGATGTATATCTTATTTTTGTCAAAATCTCTACTTCTAAAAGTCCGATTTGAAAATTTCCTTCTTTGTTGGATAGTGTTTCCGATGCAAAATGTTTTTCCTATAAATTCAAAATTTTCAAGTAAATCATAGACTTTCCGCTAGGGCGCACAAGGGTAAATTGCGTTTTCTGCTCCTAAAACTCCCATTTGAAAAATTCTTCCTGTATCGCATACAAGACCTGATGGAAAATATTTTTCACAAAATTTCTCATGTTTGGTAAAGAATGATTTGGCCACCAGGGGTCATAAGTGTTAATTTCTGCTTCTGATGTATTTGTTGCAAAATCTGGGCTCCTGAAAACTCGACTAATTTTTTTTTTTTTTTTTTTTTGGACCGATACCGCTCATATGGATAAACCTTTTGAGAATACTTTCTTCCTAAAATAATACATTGTTTTCCCACCAGGGGACGTAAAGTCACATCTTATTTGTGTCGATAACTCTGTTTCTACGAGTTCGTAAGCTCACGATTACGTTTACAGCAATATCTGAGGGATTAAAGACCCAATTGAAAAACTTCTATCTTCCGTCAGATACTATTGTTTTCCATACCGGTTCCATTGACTTTGAATAGCTTTGATAAATTTAATTTGCGTCAGAACGGATTCAAAAGACGTGCTTATTACACCCGAAATTTCGGTGTCATCTTTCTTGCTTTTCCTGTAATGAATATTTACATTGGTGTTTTTAGTAGGCTCTTTCACTACCACCTTATTTGAACTGCAGCTCAGTGACGTCATGTCGTGTCAGAACAAGAGCAGCCCATAGGAGCAGCCATTTTATAACCACAGCCCTGCTGGTTAATGTCATTTGCATGTTGCTACGTGTCTAGGAAAGTATAATTAAATGCTAAAATAGCAATACTGAACAATTAAATAGTGTTTTACTTACCCGTCTGTATTTTTAAGTGAGATTTTCTTTGCTAATATTAAGATTTAGTAAAAGTAGATATCATTTCCTATTTTCCCCTGCACAGTGTCACATTTATTTAATCAACTGTTAAATTAATTGATAATATTTCGTGGCGACCAGTATACTTACTGTTTCAATAATGTGGACAGGTGAGAAGGGGGGGGCATCATCTTGTGCTGTGCCTAGGGCCCAATTCTGTGTAAATCGTTTCCTAACTGTTGTAACGTATACTCTAGATTCAGTTTCTTTTTGATTTTACTATCTCTTGTTTTTTTATTTTCCTATGCAAATTATCTTCTCTCTTAACGAGATGTTGTTTCTCCCGCTGAATTATATGTGGCAACGAGTGTAAGTCATGACGTGGTGGTATGCAGTATATATAGGCGCGCTCAAGTATACCAAAGAGCTTCGTTTTATATGTGTGATAGGTTCTTCCTAATTATTGTTATGCGATTCTACGATAGTACGAAAGTTCGGTCTAACAGTAGTTGTGTTATTTTGGAGTGTGTATTTGAGTAATACCAGGAGCTCCCCAATATAAGGTTAAAAGTGAGTACGTTTTCTTAGTTCATTTTATTGTCAGACCTCTGTCTGGCCGTTAAGTCTATTTCATTGAGTGTCTTACCTAAACAAACACTAGCACTTTGAAGATTAAGCACACTTTAGCTACGTCAAGTAACCTTTCAATAACCCTAACGTGACTTAACGTAAGCTTTCCTGCACTACACACCAGCCGGAGATTTTTATTCATTATACTGTTCCTCCATAAGATGAGTGAAAACTTTCAAATACGTGGAGACAATGTAAAGAGACAAAGCCATCACTCTTTCCAAGTTTTTCTTTAATTAACACAGAACAACCGAAAAATTGTATTTCGATACTGCTGGGAAAAATTCGGTTGCTGTGTTAATTAAAGAAAACGTGGAAAGAGCGATGACTTCGTGTATTTTCATAAGATGAGCTTCTACATCCGTTACTGCTGTATGCGTGTGTACGTGTATATGTCTGCAACTGTTACCCCACAAGATGAGCTTTCGGATCCGATACTTCTGCATGTGTGTGTGTGTGTGTGTGTGTGCAACCGCTCCTCTTATCATGAGCTTCTAGATCTGCTACTGCTACATGCGTGTATGTGTGTGTCTGTGAAACTGGTTCCCCAAAAGATTCGCTTCTACATTCGCTACTGCAGTGTGCGTGTGTACAGTGTATGTGTGTACAACCGCTCCTTCATAAGATGAGCTTCTAGATCCGCGACTGCTGCGTCCGTGTGCACGTGTGTGTGTGTGTCCTGTGTACGTATATGTGCAACTGCTCCCCCATAAGATGTGCGTCTAGATCCGCTATTGCTGTATGCGTGTGTACGTGTGCGTGTGTGTGTGTATGTGCAACCGCTCCCCCATAAGATGAGCTTCTAGATCCGCTGCTGCTGCATGCGTGTGTACGTGTGTGCTATCGTACACACGCATACAGCATACGCTATCGCTAATGTCTGAATTTGGAAACTAAGCGCACTGAAACACTGCCAGATGTACACGTGTTCCGCGGCACTTTGAGAATGACATCGTTTTGTAATCTAGAAGGAACGGCATGGAAGCCAGTTCTATCTTTTACTTTATTTTATTTTTAATTTTCTGATGCAATGCTGTCACTTTTAAGGCCTTGGAAAAATCACGACGCAATTAACGCTGTGAGCGCTATCTTCTTGTAAATACTAAACTTTGCAGGTATGTCGAAAAGGTAAAAGCAAAGTGACACAATCCTAGCTATGTACGATATTATCATTCAGCACGCACGAGGAACATTAATCAGGAGATATTTCTCTGCCTCTGCCTGAACTGTAAGTCAGGAACAGTTCCCGGGGCCTCAAACAATTACCAAACGACCGCCTGCGTCTTTTTTGCTGTTCCAGGCGACAGGAAGTTTGCATTGGAGCATAGAATATCTCTCTCTCTCATCGTTATTTCATTAGATAAAGAGCTCTGCAGATGGCTTTGTACCGTGTCGACCAGACATTTAAAGTGCGTGATGAAGTTATCAAATCTCACAATGACTGACAGGAAATTCGTGCTTGAAATATCAACAGCTTTCTGTAGCCATCGATCAACGGATAATAAAGAGTTCGTGAACATTTCCCCATATGACCTTGTTTCACGAGCAACAGTCAGGCTTTTATTTGCCTGAGACTTTATGTTCGTAAACGAGACGGATATTTTAAATTATACACTGTAGCAGGCAGAGTGTATGTGGCATTGTGTCATAAAGAAGGCGGCACGCAGGCTGAAATTTCAAGCACGATGTATTCTCACGTTGCTCCGAATTTTTGCTTGTGGAAAATTGATATGTTGTTATGCATCAATGAGGGACCATCTGGACAACGTTAAATGTTCTCTTTCATGCTCTTCTTTTTTTCCAAAATTCCTCTACTCGTGGAGAACAAGATAGAGATCTACATCAAATGAATGTGTCTGCGTACGCGCAGTTTCACTCACGTATCTGTAGAGTCTGTTGAAATCATATCAAGGGACATAAACATGTGAAAAGAGTTATAGTACTTTTCTTTTATGTGAAGGGAAAAAAATATTTTGTTTTTCAACATGTTGCGCATTGAAAAAATTGTCTTGAGTGCATTAAGGAACACAAACAAACAAAACAACTAGAGAGTAATAATAATAAATTTTATTCTTGCTGTTGCATGTAGAATTTATGAATATACATCAATATTTTTGTGTTATAGAGAACAGCAAGGGAGAATCAGGGAAAAGGCTTCAGAGTCCTGACAAAAGCCCTGATTTCCCAAATATATAGACAAGCAAGCACAGGTTCGTCAAACACAACAGTAATGTTAAGTGTTAGTTATATTATAAATGATTTGTTTTACATTATTAAGTTTTTTAATTTAACTTAACAAATATTTTTTAGTTTATTTTTGAATAAGTTTAGGTTATTTATTATAGTCAGCTCGACAGGCAGCGCATTCCAAAACTCAGGACCAACACAATCCAAGCTCCGTTTCATCATCACAGGTTTTGGGTATATGGGTCTTAATAGTGATCTATGTCTCGTTTCATAGTTAGAAGTATGAAAATTCCATTCAATGATATCTGTGTATAAATTTTGTTTTATTCTTTCAAACATTAATTTACCAAACAAAGATTTTCGCTCTTTCCAGGTTTATAAGTGAGTCACGGAAAAATTCTCATTGGTCGCCACCGGGAGTCGAACCCAGGGTCTTCCAATTACGCGCCGGATATGCTAGCGGAAGCATATCCGGCGCGTAATTGGAAGACCCTGGGTTCGACTCCCGGTGGCGACCAATGAGAATTTTTCCGTGACTCACTTATAAACGTGGAAAGAGCGAAAATCTTTGTTTGATGTCCCTGGTTCACGTTAAATGTCTGTATTAATCAGTTTACCGATTTTGAAACAAAATAGTTGTTTAACAGATAAAATTCCATGATTGTTGGTGTTGACATGAATATGGTATGACGTATATTCTGATTTAAATTACATTTTTAGTTCCTTTTCCTATGTAAATTTCTGTTTGTTCTCTTTTACACTTTCCAAACTTTACGTGATTTCTTCTCTCTCACATGAATGAGATTGGCAACACTTTTGAGGTCAGAGAAAATGACGTATGAATGTGATAAGAACGATAGATAAAAAGTACGATACAGCAGTTGCTTAGTGTATGTGCGTGTGTGGAGATGTTCGATTTTGTGAAGCGAATTTATACGATAGATAGTAAAGATATTATATGAGAAGCAATGCTATATTGTGGATGTCATTATTCGTTGCCTGGACCAATAAAACGTCATCGTAAGTTTGGCTTCTGTATATGTTTTGTCTGGCTGTAAATCATGAATTTAGAGCTGTTTCGTGCAACTATTGCATCGTATTCTCATTTAGTTCAACATTTCCTTAGTCATGGATTTAGACATAGCGTAAGCTCGCACACGAAAAAGGCTGTACGTTATATTGGCGCCCGAACTTCCAGGATGATCCGGCTGTTAAGTTTCCCGCAAAGATGTGATGTTCCTTCCACACGACGAGACAGGAAAAATGAGAATCCCTTCTTCAGTGCTTCGAAAAAATAAATCAGTGTGATGTTACGTTTCACACACCAAATTGTCTGGGATTTTTCAAATGCACATTCTTCATGGGATGACTGCCTACAGCGACACATGGTCCCGGGGCCATGCCCCCGGCCCTCTTTCGGGGCGGGGGATGTGACGTTCCTGCACCGCAGGACGCACATGAGATAAAGGTAGATAACAGTGAGAGCACATGTCCGCGTAGCTCAGTTGGCAGAGCGACTTACTCCGGAGTGAGTAAGTCGCTCTCCCAACTGAGCTACCCGGATTCGGATGCTCGGCGCAGACAAACTTGTACGTTGTAATTTTGAAAAGTGGGAAGTTGGTATGAGAAGCCGAATTTGTTTTCAAGTCTAATAGCCTTTTGTATTTATTTTGTAGTATTTGTACATGAGTGAGACAAGGTGACACCATATCTCCGAAGCTCTTTAATGCCACATTGGAGGGTGTTTTTCAGTCGCTGAGCTGGGAAAACAAGGGGATAAAGATTAATGGAGATTATCTAACCCACCTTCGTTTTGCTGATGACGTAGTCATTTTTGCAACTAGCCCATCAGAGCTGCAGAGTATGATCCAGGAACTTGCTGACAAGAGTAAAGAAGTGGGATTAAAAATGAACTTTCAGAAGACAAAAGTGATGTTCAATGCTTTTACAAGAAATGAAGATTTATCGATTGATGGAGAAAAGCTGGAGATAACGGACACGTACGTTTATCTTGGACAGCAGATATCAAGTGAGGGTCACATTGATGAAGAAATTAATCGGCGTACAAAACTTGCCTGGAGAGCTTTTGGAAGAAACAGCATAATTTTCAAGAGCAATATGCCATTATGTCTTAAAAGAAAAGTGTTTGATCAATGCATCCTTCCAGTGCTTACGTATAGTGCAGAGACGTGGACCTTAACTAAAAGAGACATACAAAGGCTGCAGACAACTCAAAGTAGCATGGAGAGGTGCATGCTTGGTGTAACCAGGAGAGATAAGAAGAGGAACTCGTGGATCCGAAAAATGACGAGAGTGGAAGACATCATGATCAGAGTTAAATCCCTGAAATGGCAATGGGCTGGACATACTGCCAGAAGGACAGACCATAGATGGACAGCCGAAATTTTAGATTGGATTCCAAGGGACAGGAAAAGACCCAGAAAAAGACCACATGGGAGATGGGTGGATGAAATTCGTAAATATGTGGGAGTGACATGGAGGAGACTGGCACAAGACAGACCGTTGTGGAGGAAACTTGGGGAGACCTTCGTCCAGCAGTGGATTGATAATGGTTGACAATGATGATGATGATGATTTGTACATAGTTTATTGATGTTGGTTTCAGTGGTTTGTTCCCACAAGAAAAAGGAATAATTAATATGTGATTGCATGAGTGTGTTGTATAAAAGTTTAAGTGTCTTAGTAGTTAGACTTGATATAATTTTGCTTATAATCCCATTATTTTTAGAGATTCGATTTGCAATTGAATCTACATGGTTGTTCCATCTTAGGTCAGAATTTAAAACAATTCCCAGATACTCAAAACTTTGTACTGTATCAATAAGTCTAGTAACCCTAGTCATGGACACAGGGGTGTACTGATAACCCTCTCGGGAGGCGGGGGGGGGGGCTCAAGGTTAAAAGGGCATCTAGCCTAAGTAAAAAGATTTTACAAATTTTTTTGCGGAAACTTCGTATGAAACTGGTTAAAGAACTAGCCAAGAATTAAGGTAGCTTTAAATGAAAGCATTTTTTTTTCTCAGTAAATACGTAAAATCTTTAGAAATCATTTTTGTTGCCCTTGTTCATACTAACTGGATGACGGGAAAGCAGCTATTCAAAACAACGTGAGGCCCCTAGCTGATACAGGGCTTTTCAAGTTCATAGCTCTTGCAATAGTTTCTATGCAGATATGTTAACAAGAGAATGCGTAACAAATATCAGTTCAATGAGAGGAATTTCTATACCAATCAGGATAATGTGTTATGAATCACAGTTGTTTGCACATAACTGTGCATCCTTCCGAATATAATGAACAAAAAGGTGTTCTTCGCGGAAACGAAAAATCGGGGACCTTTTTCCTTTTTTTTATAACAGAAACAAAATATTTTTTTAGTATGTGTGAAAACATTGTGGCATGATATTAAATGAGTTATTTTATATTCCAGAGTAAATAATTTAAGTAGTTTTGCGTTTCTTCTGCTGCAGTTCTTAATCGTTACTTAGTTATTTGCTTACCTATGTTGTGACATTTCGTATAAATCGGAAAAGTCCTTAGGTACTGTTACGCAGTAGTTGCATATTTTCAGAGCTGCCGTTAGGGGTGGGCGACAGGTGTGGTCGCTCAGGGCCTCGCGCTCAGGGGGGAAGGGGGCGGGCGCTCACATTCTAAGAAAAAAAGAAAGAAAATGACAGGGAGAGAGGAAAACCGAGTGAGTGAATTTCTTATTTTCAATTATTCTAATTTTGTTTTTAAACTCCGTCTTGTTTAAGTATTCAATTTTTTTAAATATCGATTGCTGAATATATATTTACCGAAATATCGGCAGCAAACTACAATATTATGTCCAGCGAAACATTAGTATTGAAGCCATTCAACGTTCACCGTGCATTGATAGTTATCGAAAAAGATTTGCTACGTGAGGTACTTCCATCTGATGTCAAAACAGCAGCCTGTGCTTTAAGATATATGAATAAAATTCCGGATCCTTTCCCTAATGCCTTCATCGCCTATAGGATATTACTTACTGTCCACTAACGTTGGCAAGCGTAGAAAGAAGCTTCTCACGCTTGAAGCTGATTAAATCTTATTAAAGATCTGTCATGTCTCAAGAATGATTGATGTCTTTCGCAACTTTGTCAGTTGAACAGGATAAAGCAAACAAACTAAATTTTGACGATTTAATAGCTGACTTTGCGGGGATGAAAGCAGTGCTGTAGTCGTAAAATCAGCAGATGGTATACTATATGCAAATCCTAAAAAAATCAGAGGTCTATACTACATGGACACAAAAAAAAAACTAAAAAAAAACTAAAGGCACGGTACCCTCGCGGGTACCGTGCTTTTTTAACAATTATGACTATGAGCTCACTTACCGATATGAATAAAGTATCTTCTCCTCTCTCCTGTCAATTATGATATGTTGAAGAGCATGCACAAGATTATTTTAAGTTTTATTGAAATATATCCCATAAGACCTGAGCCTCCTCGGTGGCGTAGTGGTCTAAGCGACGGCCTCTGATCATTCGTCCGAAAGGGGCACGGGTCCGAATCACGGCGAGACATGGATGTTGTGTTTGTCTTATGGCACTGGCTCCCTTCCTTCCCTGGAACCAGTGTCCCTAAATTAGGGATGGGCGACTGACTGCTTATAGCCTATTGAGTTGCTCGAGGTGGTCGCTAAACCTCCAACCGTAAAAATAATAATAATAATAATAATAAAGCCTGACGAGATAAGTCCTTACAGCACTGTTGTTCTCCAGAAGAAACTCTTGATCCACTATCAGTTGCTGAACGATGATTCATCAACCAAGATCTTACATATTTTTTTGGATTAAATCGTTCAATGGGCTGTCCATTTGAATTTATGAACATCAGGTTAGATACGTTGGAAATTAACAAAGATGCTCTCAGATCGGTTATGATGTTGTTCATTAAACTGAATCCTCGTTTGCATTCAGCTGTCGAACAAGGCAGAGTTGAAATCGTTCTTAACAGGGGTTTTAAGCTTTCTGGGACAACTTGGCCGTTTCCAGTATATTCTCTGTCTCTAAATAGCTTGCATTTCATCAACATTAAAACGTCTACAGATTCTCTTTGTTTCTAGTTCTCCATAGCGTGTAACGTATACTGTCGATTCATTTTCCTTTTGATTTTACTATCTCTGGTTATTTTATTTCTCTATGTAAATTATCTTCTTACTGAACGAGATGTTATTTCACCCGCTGAATGAGATCTGGCAATGAGTGTAAGTCATGACGTGGTGGTAGCCAGTATAGATAGGCGCGTTCAGTGATACCTAAGAAGAGCGTTTGTTGTTGTATAGGGAGAGCGTTTGTTGTATAGAGAGAGCGTTTGTTTATGTGGAGAGCTATTGTTTATGTGAGTAGAGCTTCGTTCATGTGCAAGGAGCTACGTGTTATTTGAGTAGCTGTGTGTGATGATACCAGTAGAAGTTCATAATAAAAGGTTTTACGTAAGTACGTCTTTCTCAGTTCATAGTACTGTCAGACCTCTGTCTGGCTGTTAGGTTTATTTCATTTAGTGTTATTAGTAACAACCAGCATAAGACTTTATTCATCTTAATTACTACTATAACATTACTACCAGTTATAAGTTTGTTCATTACTATTACTACACTACTAGCAGGAGACTTTATTCAGGATCTTAATTAACTAGTAACAACAACCATTTGAATTCACTATTAGAAGCTTAGTACAAGCATTGAATTCATTATAATATTAGTGAAAGCTATATTCACGATAATTAATTTAGAAGAAGAAATTTATTCATTATAAGCGCACACGTCGTCTGTTTTAATATTTATTCGCTCTAACGAAGAAATATCTTTAAGAAGTTGTACATTTTCACTATTTGAATCTGAACACAGTCGTGATTTCATCTTGTCAACCGTGCTTTGAATAAACTAGTTTGGTTAATAAGTACAATTTTGTTGTTAGGAATCAATGGGATATTTTTAAATAATAATTCCTCGTTCGTTGCTAATGCTAAATGAGTTTTTTACCCAGGATTTTCTCCAAAGCTCTATAATTCTTATGGTTCATTTCATTAGATTTTCAGTTCTTGGCAGCGATGTTGTTCGAAATTGAAGTTCTGTTGATAATATGGAAATTGAAGGTATACGCTATTCTGTCAAAACAAAGCAGAGGGTATACGGGTATACCGCCTTATACCCTCCACTACAGCCCTGGATAAAAGCAAGAAAAGTTCAGTTCTTATAAAGTGAGTTCAATAATGTAAGTACTGTCCCGTAATAGGTAGAGACGGAGCTATTTTGAGGGAAGGACGTATGATGGTGCTCTTGTTTTATCTACATCATTTAAGACACTTACAAAATATCAGTAGTGTTCACAAAATTTAAAATCTTGTCTTTCGTTATTGGTTAATTTTCAAATATCTTGACGTTCCATTAAACTGTAAAGATAACTTCAATAAACTATGTTTTAAGTCTAGTGTGTGTTTTATGTCTAGTGTAGTCTAGTGTGTGTTTTATGTCTAGGGTTAAAGCAAAGGCCCCACGGCTAGGTTCGCACCCGGGCCTGCACCTGCTAAGTGCGGCTCTGCAGGTTTTATGTGTGCAATCGTGAAATAATAATTTTGTGGGTGCAATCGTGAAATAATAATTTTGTGGGTGCAATCTTTAAAATAATAATGTTTGCACGATATGATTAACTTTGACGTACTGTAAGTATTTTGTTGTAATCTGTATCGCTAACCAAGGGCAATCATTTTAATTATCATATCGTGCAAAAAAAGTGTAACCAGGCCAATCATTTAAAATTATCATATCGTGTAACCAGGACAATCACTTTAATTTTCATATCGTCCGAGCCTTGTTGGCAACCACGACAATCATTTTAATAGTATTTTTCGTAAAACCAAAATTATTTCATTTGTGTTTCACGCAATAATGTGAAATAATTTTGGTTTTACGAAAAATACTCGTAGGTTCCATAGAATTTGATTTATTAAAGCACCCTTAAATCCTAGTTAATAATATGGAAGTTAAAATTTTGAGTAATTGAAAGATAATGGATTTTTCGCAAAAGGGCCTCGAAAACATTTTTTTACGGGGGCTTCGAGTTTTTCCGGTGCGCCACTGCATGGGCTCCCATAGAGGAATGCAAGAGGGGGCATTTGCCCCCACCTGGAAATCGAACTGTGTCCTTTCTGTCCATGGAGGGTACTACAGAGACTTTTACGATAACATTATATATTATTATGATTGCTAATTTTTCTGTAGAACTTCTGAATGCGTGTATATTCAGTAGAAAAAAAGTAAAAGTTGGAATTTACGGTAGAAAAAATGAAATTTTACAGTACAAAGTAACGATGAAATTTTCCATTGTATGTTGGAGAACAGCATTCACACCTACAGTATGGAAAGGTATGAAACTCTAAGAAATGGAAAATATGTCATCCTTTATCGCAGCTATTCATTACTGGAATACTATTCTATTCATCTCTCGAAATTTCCCTCAGAAATTTGTCTTGACTGTATTAATTTTTATTCTTGATGATCAATTCAGTGATCACTGTGGTTTCTTGCCGCAAGTAGCGTAAGTGGCCAAAAAATAAAAAGAATGACAGTGAAACTTCCTTATTGTCCTACCACGCAGTCTAATTTCATTTATCCATGTAGTTTTTTTTTTTTTTTTTTTTTTTTTGGTCTTCTGGTTTCCAGTTTTAATTTATGTGCTGAGAGTTTCCTGATGTCTTTACTTCTGATTTAAAACTAAACTTGTATCTTGGCTGATTGTAAGAATCTCATTTTAGCTGCCTCAATTCTGCTTTGTGGTCTACTTCTCACAGTCCAGCTTCCAGTTCCGTATAACACAGTGATTGAAACCATTTCTTTATGGAAGTTTAACCGAACGCTCTTTCTTTTAATTCTTATGAATTTCTATTTATGGTGCCACGGATGTTCTGAAATTTATGAAACTTCATATCTTGGTCAAATGTGATTTAGATAAGTAATCGTAATGTTTTCTTATTATTTAGTTAAAATTGCGGAGTTTTTCGCTAAATAGCAGAATTGTTAGGTCTGCGAATATTTCCCGCGCTTCACGTAGTGGGCTGTAAAAGCTAAACGGTAAAAATTTTGTCAGAATTCCGTGCTATTGGGGTAGGACACTAACACTGCATCTAGTAACATGTATTTGGGCACAGCCTAGACGTGCGTTTAATTGAACTAAGGCATAGTAACCAACAAGGTGCATATTCGTTACTGTTTAATCTCGGGAAAACCGTTGCAGGAGCCCGAGATTGGTTTTGTTTGACACACGGTAAGAAAGTTGCAGGTACACACACCGCCACCGAATTCGAAACCTTTATGCATGTGCACTTAAGTGAATGTACAAAATAGGTGAAAACGTGCGCCATCACGTGATCTAAGAGACTCATTAAAAGTGCTGCTCTTTAGTAATCATCAGTGAAACAAAATAAATTAAATTAAAGATGACAGCACGAGAAGACCTTCCACGCTAAATTAAAGAGCAAGACATAAATTACATGAATTACTGAAATTTAATATAAAATACCCTGAATTAAAAAAACCCAAGAAATTCATTAAATAAAATGGAAAATAAAATATAAAATAAAATCTCTCTTCCTTACATTCATTTAATCGAGAGGAAATCAAATCCGCCTCCAGACATGCAAAATTAAACAAATAAAATAAAATAAAAATAAAGCAACAAAATACAATAATTTAATCAGAGAATGACACAATGGCCTGTCAGCTTTCTTCACATTCTTTGCATATGCCTAAGGCAATGCATATCCTCTACAACTCTAATTTACTTCATAACTTTCAATTTCTTCCCTTTCCTATAGTGCGTCGCATAAATATAGAGACAGAACAAATTCTCGAATAAAAAAGAAACAACAACGAGCTGAAATGTACACCTCATATTTATAGCAAAAATAGCATAGGACACGCAGCTGCACAATAGTTTGACGGAAACATAACAATTCCAACGCCAAGTACAAGAAAAAAACCAGAAATACGCTGTCTCAAAAATATAAAGACTCACAAGTTATGAGCACCTCCGGTACGAATAGTAGAGCCGTTGTTCAGAATAACACTGAAAACCCAATTGGGCATGCTTTCCACCAAGTGATGTAAGTGTTCTTGACGGAGTGCGTACCAGTTTCGTTCAGTCTGATCTTTCAATGCCACGGCACTTGAGAACTGCCATCCATTCGCATACACATCACGAGATAGGATACCCCAGAAGTTCTCAATAGGGTTCAGATCTGGACTGAGTGCTGGCCAATCCATTACGGTCACATGATGAGTGTTAAACCAGCTTTTCGTTGATGCAGACCGATGGATAGAGACATTTTCTTGCTGGAACAGATAATTAATCAGCACCCGCTAGAGTTTCGGCAAACGGCAGAAGGTGGCTGCTGAGTATGTCCTGATACGTTTCGGAGTTTTGCCTGCCTTGCAGGAAAGCAATATCGTTGTCCCATTGAACGCAAAAGCTCCCCAAACCATGACAGATCCCCCTGCTTTCTGTCTGCTGAAGAAGGTGCGTGGCTCGCGTCGTAAATCATGCCACTGGTAGTTCCAACCGTCAGGGCCATCCAGGTTGAACTTTTTCTCATCTGAGAAAATATAGTTGTGATCCACTCGTCAGTCCAGAGCATGTGGCTGCTTGCCCATAACAATCTAGCTTCCTTGTGGCGCCGCGTGAGGTGTGGCAGACGGCGCATTTTACGGAGCACAATGTTGCGGCTTTCCTTGATTCGTCGATGAACTGTGTCCTTTGAGAGGGTGGCCCAAACAGTCTCAGAAACTTGACTTAGTGATAACCTTTGGGATGCAACTAAACGCAGGATGGTACGATCGTCTCGTTTGGTTGTTATTCGAGGCCTTCCAGGCCGTTTTCTGGAAGTTAACGCACCGAGTTTTGATAAAGTCTTATAAATGACTGCCCTACTTCTCCCCATGGCTGTACAAATTTTCGCTACAGGCAATCCATTCGTTCCAATCTTCTGCACCTCCTCACCAGAAAGTTGACTGTCGCGTGGCATTTCGGCAAATGAATGTCTGACGGCAGGTCCGCTGTCTTTTGTAGACTGGACCGAATTACGGCCCATGCGCGTACGTACAACATGTTAATTTGTACATCTCATTTTCATGTGGCTACTTTACATAGTTGTCTTTATATTTATGAGACACATAAAATTACACTATTTCCCTTTGTGGTGTTCTTTTCACACAATCCGATCATCTCGACGGTTTGAAACGATTGTTGTAGGGTTATGTCTAATTAAGTACCACTTCAGCTTCCTACCTATATTCGCATTGCCTTCACGGCGCAAAGTCGACTATATTTATGCGACGCACTTTATCTCAGCACCAGCTCCTTCCTTCTTTCGATGGCGGTTGGACGTACGGCTAACTACCGGAAGGGCAGGGAGGGCGGTTGCCCTCACAGAATGCTCATTCCAGGGGCGTAAATCCATGCTCGGGGGGGGGATGGAAACTGTAACTAAAAAAGAAAGTTACACCCTTCAGTATTTTCCTTTTAAAGACTTTCGTTGGTCTCATACAGTATTCCATGCAGTTAGCCAGGGCACAGATTAAAACACACCATGAGGTGTGAACATATATATTACATCCATAAAGGGAATTTTCCAAAACAGCGAATGGAGGCATGGAAAACAATATTCTGATATGCCTAATCTTCATGACATTTCCAAACATGTCGTTGGGACGAAGAGCGAATTAATCATTTGTTCTATGTCGTAGAAAGTTCTCTGAGTGTTTGACCTTGAAAGTAATTTTTCCAAGCCCTACCCCTAAAGCTTCTTCCTATTGTTACGTTCCCTATCCGATACTCATTCCTTCTGCGCTGGTTTAGTTTCCGTTCTGCATTTCTATGGAGTGTTATGTTGTCGAAGTTCACATAATTTTTACGCTTTACTTGGTATTTACAAACTGTGATTCTTGGGTATTTTCCTAGTTTTCACATTTTCAATAAATTTATGTCAAAAACCTGAACTGCGACTTTTGAACGATCTTAATACTTTCCTATAACGGAGGTGTGTGAGAAAGTGAAAAACTACATATTTACTGAGTGGGACTCGAAGAGGCGTAATTTGAAGTCTCGCCCTCCCAGATAAGAAAAGCTTGCTACGGTGCTGCCTTAAGCATCATGTCATTCACGTCTGACTGAACTTGGTGGCGTTAGGTTGCAGGCGACTAAACCTCTTAGATATATGTCGATTTTGGCATTTTGATAGCATCAGCAGTGTTGAACGCAATGGGAAAAGCAAAGGATCATTCAGAATTCGGTAAGGGTTTATTGTGAGTGCCTATCTAACTGGGATGACGATTTTGAAAACAGCAGAGCTGACTGGTTTCTCAAAAAGTGAGGTATCCCGGGTCTTTAATCAAGGAAAAAATAAACCAAATTGCTTGTCTAGGAGTCGTAACGTGGCTCGACGATTATCTGTCAGCAACAAAATCATCGTCGTCTAGGAGTCGTAACGTTGCTCGATGACTATCTGTCAGCAACGAAATCATCGTCGTCTAGGAGTCGTAACGTGGCTCGATGACTATCTGTCAGCAACGAAATCATCGTCGTCTAGGACTCGTAACGTGGCTCGATGACTATCTGTCAGCAACGAAATCATCGTCGTTAGGAGTCGTAACGTGGCTCGACGATTATCTGTCAGCAACAAAATCATCGTCGTCTAGGAGTCGTAACGTGGCTCGATGACTATCTGTCAGCAACGAAATCATCGTCGTCTAGGAGTCGTAACGTGGCTCGATGACTATCTGTCAGCAACGAAATCATCGTCGTCTAGGACTCGTAACGTGGCTCGATGACTATCTGTCAGCAACGAAATCATCGTCGTTAGGAGTCGTAACGTGGCTCGATGACTATCTGTCAGCAACGAAATCATCGTCGTTAGGAGTCGTAACGTGGCTCGATGACTATCTGTCAGCAACTAAATCATCGTCGTCTAGGAGTCGTAACGTGGCTCGATGACTATCTGTCAGCAACGAAATCATCGTCGTCTAGGAGTCGTAACGTGGCTCGATGACTATCTGTCAGCAACGAAATCATCGTCGTCTAGGAGTCGTAACGTGGCTCGATGACTATCTGTCAGCAACGAAATAATCGTCGTCTAGGAGTCGTAACGTGGCTCGATGACTATCTGTCAGCAACGAAATCATCGTCGTCTAGGAGTCGTAACGTGGCTCGATGACTATCTGTCAGCAACGAAATGATCGTCGTCTAGGAGTCGTAACGTGGCTCGATGACTATCTGTCAGCAACGAAATCATCGTCGTCTAGGAGTCGTGACGTGGCTCGATGACTATCTGTCAGCAACGAAATCATCGTCGTCTAGGAGTCGTAACGTGGCTCGATGACTATCTGTCAGCAACGAAATCATCGTCGTCTAGGAGTCGTAACGTGGCTCGATGACTATCTGTCAGCAACGAAATCATCGTTGTCTAGGACTCGTAAAGTGGCTCGATGACTATCTGTCAGCAACGAAATCATCGTCGTCTAGGAGTCGTAACGTGGCTCGATGACTATCTGTCAACAACGAAATCATCGTCGTCTAGGAGTCGTAACGTGGCTCGATGACTATCTGTCAGCAACGAAATCATCGTCGTCTAGGAGTCGTAACGTGGCTCGATGACTATCTGTCAGCAACGAAATAATCGTCGTCTAGGAGTCGTAACGTGGCTCGATGACTATCTGTCAGCAACGAAATCATCGTCGTCTAGGAGTCGTAACGTGGCTCGATGACTATCTGTCAGCAACGAAATCATCGTCGTCTAGGAGTCGTAACGTGGCTCGATGACTATCTGTCAGCAACGAAATCATCGTCGTCTAGGAGTCGTAACGTGGCTCGATGACTATTTGTCAGCAACGAAATAATCGTCGTCTAGGAGTCGTAACGTGGCTCGATGACTATCTGTCAGCAACGAAATCATCGTCGTCTAGGAGTCGTAACGTGGCTCGATGACTATCTGTCAGCAACGAAATCATCGTCGTCTAGGACTCGTAAAGTGGCTCGATGACTATCTGTCAGCAACGAAATCATCGTCGTTAGGAGTCGTGACGTGGCTCGATGACTATCTGTCAGCAACGAAATCATCGTCGTTAGGAGTCGTAACGTGGCTCGATGACTATCTGTCAGCAACGAAATCATCGTCGTCTAGGAGTCGTAACTTGGCTCGATGACTATCTGTCAGCAACGAAATCATCGTCGTGTGGGAAGGCTTGTGAGAACCAGAACTTCCTATGTGCAGAAATTGCCCGATGCATTTAATGAAGGATGTTCCCGCCTCATATATCAGCGAACTATTATCGGGGAATTCAAGAGGATCGGTATTGGCATTCGCATACCAATACGGAAACCATTGAGTTCTGCGAAGAACCGGAAATTTCGTCTACAGTGGTTTCAAGAACACCATGACTGGACAAGACTGGAAAAAAGTCATGTGGTCCAACGTGTCCTGTACGAAAACCACTGATTTCTGCGAAGAACCGGAAAGTTCGTCTACTGGGATTTTCACCGTCACTGGACAAGACTGGAAAAAAAGCCCTGTGGTTCAACGAGTCGCGTTACATCTGGTGTCATGGTGTGCGGCACGTTCTGTTTGTACAGAACAGGTCCCCTGATACTGGTGGATAGTCGGGTGTCCTCCAAGAAGTATCTAACCATTGTTGCCGATTTAGTCCATCCTGCAATGTTGACTTTTTATTCAACTGACGACGGCTGTTTGATGGATGACAATGCTACTGTATGTGGTCCTCCGAGGATTATCTGAACATCGTTGCCGATCAAGTCCATCCTGCAATGCTGACTTTTTATCCAACAGATGACGGCTGTTTCACGGATGACAATGCTAATATATGTGGTCCTCCAAGGAGTATCTGAACATTGTTGCCGAACAAGTCCATCCTGCCATGTCGACTTTTTTATCCAGCAGGTTAGGGCTGTTTCATAGATGACAATGCTACTGTAAGTGGCCCTTCAAGGAGTATCTGAACATTGTTGCTGATCAATTGTACCATGCTATGTTGACCTTTTTGCCAGCAGGTGACCGCTGTTTTATGGACGACAATGCTATTTATTGCCCATCGCGTAAGATATGCTCAGCAGTGGTTCAGAGAGCATGACAGTTACTTCTACCGTCTTCCCTGGCCACGGCAAAGCAAGGGTCTGAACCCCACTGAGAATGTATAGGACATGTTAGAAAAAGAGATGCCGGAGCAAAGTCTTCTTTCCTCAAATCTGAGCCAGGACTGTCATATGTGCTTCATTGCTTGCCAGATGCTCTAAACGTAGATGCTATCCAACACCTTGTGGAACTAATGCCAAACCGTTTACGTGTTGTAACTCGGGCTAAAAGGTAGTCCGTCCAGGTATTAAATGAGTTCCTAATTCAGTGGCCGGTATGTGTAGAAACACGTGTGAATAGTTTGTGAAATTCAGAAATCTTGATTATAGCGTTGAGGACGAGCAGCGTGGCGGAGGGCAAAAGGAGATGCAGAGCGTAGATTTGCAAGCTCTTCTGGACGAAGATGACACCCAGTCGACCACTGAAGTTAGGCGTGAATCTGTCGACCGTAGTTCAACGGTTGCATGCCGTGGTAAAGATTCAAAAGGTGGTGACAGTCGGTACCGTACTAATTCACGGAGTGCAACATTAGTTAA
Source organism: Macrothele yani (assembly GCA_039090855.1). Classification (NCBI taxonomy): domain Eukaryota; kingdom Metazoa; phylum Arthropoda; class Arachnida; order Araneae; family Macrothelidae; genus Macrothele; species Macrothele yani. The sequence goes on along the minus strand of CM077026.1, from coordinate 36,797,658 downwards.
AGGCTGAACACATGCGCTTCATTACTTGCCAGATATCGGAGAAAGTACTTCCTGTGGAAATTCATTACTGGAGCTGAAAAAGAAAGGGTTCGCGATGACAACCCGCAACGCAAAAGGTTACTGGTAGACCCCGGTCAGCCAATGGCGTCAACACCGAAGCCCAACATCCAAGGTAAGAATGTTCTCTGTATTTCGTGGGATATGCAAGATGTTGTGTAACGTGAACTCATGTCACCAGGTCTGACAGCGACTGTTGAACGCTATAGTTGCAGCTACTGCTTTAGTGCTAGATAGTGTAAAGCAAACCATGGCCGTCAGTAGGTCATTGCATGATAACGCATGTCGCTGCAGCTACCTAGGAAATCATTATGCAGCTTGGGCGGGAGGTTTTTCCTTACTTCCCAGACTTAGCCCAATTGGTCTTCCACTTGCTCCGCTCCGTGTAACATTTCTTAATGTGCCAGCGGTTTGCCAAACTAGAGGATCCCCTAAAACGAATCCACGAATTCATCGCATCGAAACAGGCTTCGTTCTTTCAGGACTGCATCCGGCAGCTACAGGATACATGGCACAAGGTGACACATTACCTCGATGATGATTAAATGCGAGCGGTTTGTGTAAGTGCGACTGCCAGCAGATCGCCAAGCTTGAGGATAGCAAAAGTGACAGCAGAAATATCCTCCTACCACAAAAACAGTCCGCAGTGAACTTCACACAGCCAACATCCATGGAAGACCTGCAATTGTCAAACCTTTAATCACAGAAATCAACGCTACAATGCGAAAAAGATGGTGTCATGAGCATAGCACCTAGACAGCTGAGGACCGGAAACGTGTGATGTGGTCCGATGAATCCTCATTTACATTATTTCCAACAGTAGGTGGAGTTTATGTCTGGATCATCCCCAAAGAAGCGTGCAATTCGGGATGCTCAATTTCAGTTGTCAAACATGGGATAGATCTGTAATGGTCTTTGGCTGCCATATCTTGAATATATTCAGTACCGTTGTGACGTACTACAGAGGTGAAAACATGTGTCAAGAACACAAATCTGCAGCAAGACATTTTGTCCGCGCAGCTCAGTTGGGAGAGCGACTTACTCCGGAGTGAGGGGACCCGCTTCGATGGCCGTCGCGGACAAACTTGTGTTTTCACACTGTACATGGTCATGTTACTGCCAGAGAGTACTTGCACATTGTAGGTGATCAAGTGCATCTTATGGCTTAAATGTTTCCCAACAATGATGCCATTTTTCACGAGGATGATATTGTGCTCATACAAACAGCCAGAACAGTTTAGTCTTGATTTGAAGAGCACCTAGATGAACTTCAACTTTTGCTCTGGCCAGCTCAATCACCTGATTTGAATATCATCGAACCACTGTAGACAGTTTTGGAGAGCAGAGTGAGAAGCAGGTTCCCTCCTCCAACATCTTTGAAACAATTTACTGATGTTCTTATCGACGAATGGTACAACATCTCACTGGAGACTATACAAAAGCTGTATGAATCTATTCCAAGAAGGTTGGAAGCTGTATTGGAGGCAAATGATGGTCTATCACCTTACTAATAAAAACATATCGCATATTTCCCAGGAGTTCACATTATTTTCTCCAAACCCTGTACATGTATCCAAGAGGACGTCCTGAACCCAGGCAAGAAGGATGCTTCTTGGACACGCCTCTCTCCCTTTCTCTCTTGCCTCCTCCACAATAGACTCCTCACTCCATATTATGCAACATGGCATCTCACCCCTGTCTTTTCCGAAACTGACTCTCCGCTCAATTTTTAGACACGGGTTGCGTTCCACGTTACCACACTTTCTGTTTCTTTATTTTCCGCTCATTAGTAAAAGTGCGGATTATTTTTAAGGGTTTAACGACCGCCGTGATCAACTCGGTGGGCTATAAGCAGTCATCCGTCCCTAATTTAGAGCAATAGGTTCCATGTCCGTGGAAGTTAGAGAGCTAGTTTCTTAAGACAAACACAACAGCTATGTCTCACTGAGCTACGAACCCAGACACATCTCGGCCGAATGGTCAGAAGCCAGCGCTTAGATCACTGAACCACTGGTGCGGCTAGTACGAATTCACTGGGTCCCATCTGAATTTTCGGCTAACCTCACTCCCTTGCCGATTAATCTTGTGGACTGTTATTTTCCTTCGCGCGAGCCTCGAGACATCTTCGTCTCCTTTATCTCACACAGACTCCCTCTTTCGCGCTCTTCTCGAACTCAACTGCCCTCCGACATATCCGTTTCCTTAACCCCTGAAACTGATCGTCGTCGAGTTGAAAGTAAGTCTTAGTTCTTCTGAAAACACATTGTCTATCAATCAACTTTTGTCTGTTGCAACACGCTTTCACCTCGAGCGCAGACACCGGCCATAAAAAACACTTTAGGTGCCATAAACTTCAGCGTCTCGTGCACCCTAAAATCTAAGCCTCAAAGGATCATGTCCGACACCAGTCTAGTTAGGGAAATACAATGGTACTCTAGGAAACAAAGGAATATTCGCACTCTAAAAAGGACCCCACATGTTTACAGCATTCAAAACATTACTGAAATGAGAGTTCTTAAGTATTTACAAAAAAAAAAAAAAAAATTAAATTAACGTAATTAGCCGTTTACGCTAAAAGTTATTATTAAACGTCATTAACAAGTGAGTTACTGTTACAGCTACATGCACGCTGCACTAGCAGCGCTACTTCCGATCATTTCCTTTTAATAATTCAAAAATATATATTTTTAGTTTATGTTTTTAACTCCATACCGTGAACTCAAAAGAAGGAAAACTTTGTGTCAAGGAGTAGCAAATATTAGGGGTACAAATAAGTTTTAAAGCGTTTTAAGATAACGGAACATGTAATTTGAGAGAAAACAACAATACCTTTACGAATCAAAATGTGCGCAGTCATTATCTATCACCTTCCGCCATCGGTCGGGCAGCTGATGGATTCCAGCCAGGAAGAATACTTCGTCGTGTGACGCGATGAAGTTGTCAACCCATTTTTGTACTTCGTCACATGACCGGAACCGTACAGCAGACAAGCCATGTTGCATCGATCGGAACAAATGATAGTCTGAAGGGGCTATGTCGGGACTATACGCCGGGTGCTCCAAAACTTCCCATCCAAGCGTCAATAACGTTTCCTTGACCGATTTCGCGACATGTGGCCTAGCGTTGGCATGCAGTAATTTCAATAGACGCAATCCTTTCCCTGTGAATGGATGTTTCCGACAGATTTCCTGGTTCAATCGCAGCAATTGTTGCTTGTAGCGATCAGCAGTGACAGTTTGACCCTGTTCTAATAGTTCATAATAGAGCACACCCTTCATATCCCACCAGATGCACAACAAAACTTTCTTGGAGTGAATATTGCGTTTCGGTGTCGAAGTCGTTACTTCACCGGGGTCTACCCAGTGTATTTTTGCGTTTGGGATTGCCATACCATATCCACATTTCATCACCCGTAACTATTTCCTACAGGAAATAATTTCTGTTATGTTTATTCAACAGATTCAAACACTTCATGACACGCTCATCCTTGTTCCTCTGACTCAGGTCATGTGGCACCCATTTTCCTTATTTTCTGAATCTTTGCCATTGCGCGTAAACGATTGGAAACGGTTTGTTGAGTTACCCCCCAGTTGTTTAGCTAGTTCTTTCTACGTTTGAGATGAATCTTCATCCAGCAATGCTTGTAGTTCCTCATGTGCAACCTTCTGCGGGGCGCCGCTACATTCTCGATAGCTAACATCAAAATCACCTGCTTTAAACCGACTAAAATAAAACTCACTCGTGCTGTTCTATACAATTTTCTCCGCAATAACAGAACAGATCGATGCACATGCTTTTGCAGCACTTTTTCCTTGATGAAATTAGTAACGAATGCAGTGTCGAATAAATGCAGTATCGCTTGCCATCTTTCACCTACCGATGTGCAAGCGAGTTTAACTGTTGGGCAAACTTTTGTGTCACATTTTATACTCTGGACCAGTTACGGTCACATGACAACAACGCGGGGGAATGTCGGATATGTAAATTAGCGGTATACGTCACACAGAAAAGGCTTTAAAACTTATTTGTACACCTAATGTTATATGAAAACGTTTGGTGGGGCTTCCTAAAGAACAGATAATTCTCGTTTTCTTTTATGAACTTCTAGAAATGGAGATGTCACGTGAACACAAGGACAAATGGACAAACGATAATACGTAAAAGCAATAATACGTATGTCAAAAAGACGCTTCAGAAAGCACGCTCTCTTATCGAAATTTAATTTAGTACGTCCCTTAGGCTGCTGTCGTAATTTTTTTCCCCATTTTGAACAGAAGTCTGCAAAACAAAACAGTGGAGGAGAATGACCACATGCAATGCACGCAGATCTCTCAAAAGCTGAATCAGAACTTGATGATATCCGGTCTATGTAATTTTTCAGTTTGATAAGGTGCACAAAAAGAATAGGCCTTGTCAAGATATCTCGCTTTTCCTTCCTCCTGCTTTTTCAGTTCTCCGTTATCGGTTCAATCACGACATTTAGGTTTTCGACTGTCTCCTACAACTCCTTCCATAAATCCCTCAGGGTTTACGCTTGAGTGTGTTGATGCCAGCTGATACGATCGCACATACAAGCGAAAATTTACTTCTCTCGAAGACCTGGCTGGGTTATCTGCCGCTGTATTCCTCCGAAGGAACCAAATAAATAACAAACCCGAAGTTGCCTTGCGTCATAATGCGAAGGATAAGAAAGCAACGAGTCAAAAATCACTGAGATAAGGTCGCTTGTTTGCGAGGCTGCGAAGATCTGCCGGAATTTGCCGTCGGAGTCACAAACTTCATATTTTTATCCTCTCCATCAATTCTAGTGGAGCTCTCATAAATAAGAAGGACAAGTGCAGGAGCACTGACCTTGCAAACAAGCGAGGGGTATTTGAAAGATATCGTCCATCTTCACCGCTTTTGTCGGCATGACTTTCACGCATTTCACCAAACACACTTTTCATCCGAAACCGGGTTATAAAAATAAAGGTGATGATAGCCAACATGTATGTATGCATTTCTTTTTCCTCTTTAATGTTTTCTCCCTCTTGCTGTTTGCTCTCTATCATTTACGAATGTATCGGGATTTCAGCTAAACATTTCCCCCCATATTGCGTGATGATGGATAAACTGCGAAAATGTTCGCAACCCGTTTTTAGAAAGTCATATTCATATTTGAAGCGAATAACCCTTGAAATGGATTCCTGCGATTTTTGCAAAATGTGAAAGGTTTACTAATAATCTATAACTTTTAAAATGAATACGTTGATCACTTAGAAATCAATCGTTTCGTCATTTTTAAAAAACTCACAGGAGAAGTGAGAGGTTTCTTGTCAGACGGGCTCCAGGATTACAAAATAAAGTTGGTACAGCGGAAACTCTGTTATACGTTTTTCTCCAGGACTGTCTTAAAAAGTAGGTATAGATGTGAAAACCGTATAAAACAAACTTCAAAATGTTAAACATTGTCGTAAAATTTTGAATGCCTCCAAAACGAAAAAAAAAGTAAAGAAAAAAATTTAGATTACTCTAATTTGTAATGTAAGACAACATACATACACCGAACATCGGTGGATCCAGAAGATTACCTTAGCGTGGGGAGGGGGGTACCTCTGGTCAAGGGGGTGAGAGACTTTTTGGAAGGGTCATACACACAAACGCACACGCATAAAAAATATTGGCAGAGCTGCCCCTTCCTGAAATTTTTAAATCATAAAATGGAAAAAACAACAGAAAATACGGCACTATTTTTCTGGCATTCAGTTGCCTGCTTTGCGAGGAAAAGAGCTCCGTGTGTTTTAAATATCAGGTGTCGATAGAATCTTTCAAAATAAATTTGGGTTCTTCCATCTGGACGGCTTAATTTAGCAGAAAAACTTACAGTTTGAATCACCGAATCATTCCTAAGCAATATGACCGATAATTCCTCTTTAAAATGTTCGTTTATTATTTCGCAATGCATGATTCATACTTCTTTTGAAAGTAACTTCCATTTACTTCATTCACTTCATTGAGTCACTCCTGCGCCATTCATTCATTGTCTTACTGGTGAATTTCCCTCAATAGTTTGTGGAAGTGTTACATTAAACAGAGCAAACCCGTTTCTTTCCGTGATCAGTCAAAATCCGTTTTCCCTTCTGCTCTCAGCTTCCTCTGTTTCTGAAATTCTACTATTGTTTTCTTTCTGTTTTCTCTCTCTCTCTCTCGCTCTGTCTTTCTTCTCTCTCGCTCTCTCTTTCTTCTTCTCTTTCTTTTCTCTCTCTCTCTTCTATATCTCTCGCTCTCTCTTTCTTCTTCTCTTTCTTTTCTTTCTCTCTCTTCTATGTCTCTCGCTCTCTCTTTCTTCTTCTCTTTCTTTTCTCGCTCTTCTATATCTCTCGCTCTCTCTTTCTTCTTCTCTTTCTTTTCTCGCTCTTCTATATCTCTCGCTCTCTCTTTCTTCTTCTCTTTCTTTTCTTTCTCTCTCTTCTATATCTCTCGCTCTCTCTTTCTTCTTCTCTTTCTTTTCTTTCTCTCTCTTCTATATCTCTCGCTCTCTCTTTCTTCTTCTCTTTCTTTTCTTTCTCTCTCTTCTATATCTCTCGCTCTCTCTTTTTCTTCTTCTCTCTCTTTTCTCTCTCGCTCTACTCCTTCTTCTTTCTCTTCTCTCTCTCTTGCTCTCAGCCTTTCTTCTCTTTTGCTCTCAGCCTTTCTTCTCTCTCTCTCTCTCTCTTATTTATCTCTCGCTCTCTCTTCCTTCGCTCTCTCTCTCTTCTTTATCTCTCGTTCTCTCTTTCTTCTTATCTTCCTTTTCTCTCTCTCTTAGATATATATCGCTATCTTTATTTCTTCTTCTCTCTCTTCTCTTTTTCTTTCTTCCCTCTCTTCTATCTCTCTCGCTCTCACTCTTTCTTCCCTCTCTTCTATATCTCTCGCTCTCACTCTTTCTTCTTCTTCTCTCTGTTTTCTCTCTCTTTCTCGCTCTCACTCTTCTCTCTCTTTCTCGCTCTCACTCTTTCTTCTCTCTCTCTCGCTCTCACTCTTTCTTCTCTCTCTCGCTCTCACACTTTCTTCTCTCTCTTCTCTCTCTCTCTCTCTCTCTCTCTCTCTCTCTCTCTCTCTCTCTCTCTCTCTGTCCCTCTCTCTGAAGCTAGAACAGAATATTTATCCTCCAAATTGACAGCGAATTTTAATGGTTATAAAATCTTTTACGAAAATCTGTGCATTTAATATTTTTACAAAGTATTTACATTAAGTATTTACGATCTTTGCCATTTAAAAAAGGAAAAGTCCGTTTTAGGGGTGGTAGAGGCGATCGTTCCAGTCGCTCCTCTGCATCTCCCACTGAGACCGAACAGCCAAAACGTCTTTATGAAAATCGAAGCAACTACAGATAAAAAAAAATGACGCGTGTGAAGGTCATGAAGCGGTATAAATAACACCTGTGAGCTCTGTTAATCAGTATTATTTTTGTTCTTCAGATGCACTGTAAAAAATAAGTGGTGTCAATTTACGGAAAATTCCTGAAATACGTGCAGCAAAGTTACCGGTAGATGTCCGTCGCTTACCAAAATTTCCGTTTTTAAAAGTTCCCACTTTTTTTTTCTTTATTTCCGTATTTTCACAGATTTTTCGTAGTCAGTAATTCCGTTTATTTCAAAAAAGTCCGTTTCAATATTTTTCGGTCTTTAGACAGAAATTTCGCCAAATCGAAGACACTAAACTTTTCAGCCCTTACGAAGATAATCCTGTCGCAACGGGGATGATCAAACTCACGCTGCTTCGGCTGGTTCAACAGATAACGCTCGCCTTAATCACTGAGCCAGAATGACTCGGAAATTTGAAACACGTTCATAACAAAACTAATTCCTCGATGGGGGAAAATTTTGTTTTGTCATTTATGCGAGTGATTTTGTCATTTTATTTTCTGTTGGAGCTTATAATTTTTTAATGGATTTAAAATAATTTTATTTTTTTCTCTAGGAGGATTTATCACAAATTAAATATTTTTTTCTTCGTGATTTTTCGAAGTAACAGAAGGACTTAGAACTTGAGATCTTTTGAATCTGACAATGACTTTGAATTATCTTTCGGAAAAGGTAAAATATACTGTTCAGGCGTTTTCGACGGTGGGCCGAAGTAAAGGTCTGCACGGGCCTAATTTGGTGAGCCCGAACCGGACTCGTTAATTGCACCTCTTATTTAGGCCCGGCCAGGCCCGTGATGTTCCATTTGGTATTATTTTGTCTTTCTATTGTATTTTATTAAAATGTAAAAATTAAATAATAAAATGAGATATTATTAAAAATATTTAGTTGAATGTAAGCCTAAAAATATTAACTAAACTTTGACAATTGCCAAAAAATATAACCTTTAAAAAGAGAGAAAAGGGAAGACTAAGCGCGTTCAGAATCTGCCTTTCTTTGAACTAGTAAGAGGCAACACTACAAAAGTCAATCCCTATACAGATTAGGGATAGGAGAAAAAATTCATGTCGTCCCACTCTCTCACACAAACACAGCCACACCCTCACCCCCACTGCAGACAGCCTCCGTCCCCCAGTCTACACAACACACACACTCGCTCGAGGTCGAATCTTTTTGCTGTCAACAAGCCCCAAAATAATTTTACCACCTTAATACCTACAGATTGGTAAAAACACTCTGAGTGCCTCTCCTTGCTTTTGTGATTACGCCGCGTAGGCTATGTCATGGACGTAAGTAAAGCCAGCGAAACAGTTAAACACCAGGAATTCAAGGAACACGACGTTTTTATTCTTTACCATTGCGATAAAAAGAATGGGTCGATTTTGCCAGGCCCAGCCAGGTCCTACATGTCTAGGGAAAAGCCCGGCATAGCCCGTTGCTTTGTTCTTTAAACTAAAAAAGGCCGGGCCGGTCTCGGGCTTGGCAGGCCAGCCCAGCCCGTGCAGACCTTTACACCGAGGTATTATTTCACAAAACTCCTAAATATAAAATTTACTCTTGATAGCTATCACAGCCTTTGCCTCATTCATGTGTTACGCTATCCACAATATCCAATCTCGCTGCAGAACTTCCAAATCAGATCCTTTAACAGACGACTGGAATTTAACAGTTAATCAAACCTCAATTATTCCCACGAATCGCTCCTACCACAGGAAAATTCTCGTCATATGGATACGAAAAAAAGTGAAAACAGAGTTTTTCGTTTTAATGTAAGAAAGGAACTGCTGAACGGTTTCTAAAAATTCTGAATTTTCAGTTAGCACATCTTAAAAACGGTAATTTACCGTCAATATAGGAAAAGAAATTAGGGAAAGGTTTCGGAAAATTCAGAATTTCCCGTTAACACATCTTAACAAGAAAGATGACACCGAATTTTCGGGTGTAATAAGCACTTCTTTTGAATCTGTTCTGACGCAAATAAAATTTATCAAAGCTATTCAAAGGCAATGGAACCGGTATAGAAAACAATAGTATCTGAAGGAAGAAAGAAGTTTTTCAAGCGGGTTTTTAATCCCTCAGATATTGCTGTGAACGGAATCGTGAGCTTACTCCCTCTGGTTGCAGACTTGTGCATTAAGAAAAACATGAATTTATATGAGAAACATTTCGCACCGGAAACGCTCTCCAAGACCGAAAGAATTTTTCAAATCGGACTCTTAGAAACAGAGATATCGACAAAAGTAAGATGTAACTTCACGTCCCCTGGTGGGAAAACCATACATTATTTTAGGAAGAAAGTATTCTCAAAAGGTTTTTCCATAAAAGCGATATCGGTCCAAGAAAAAAAATTTAGTCGAGTTTTCAGGAGCCCAGATTTTGCTACAAATACATCAAAAGCAAAAGTTAACACTTGTGACCCCTGGTGGCCAAACCATTTTTTACCAAACATAAGGAATTACGTGAAAAAATATTTTCCATCAGGTCTTGTATGCGATACAGGAAGAATTTTTCAAAACGGAGTTTTAGAAGCAGAAATAACGCAGGAAACACAATTTACCTTTGTGCCCCCTAGCGGAAAGTCTATGATTTAGTTGAAAATTTTGAATTTATAGAAAACGCATTTCGCATCGGAAACACTATCCAACAAAGAAGGAATTTTTCAAATCGGACTCCTAGAACTAGAGATATTGACAAAAATAAGATATATATCTACTCCCTCTGGCGTAGAAACCATGCATTATTTCACGAAGAAGATGTTCCTAAAAGGTTTGTCGACATGAGTAGTATGGGTCAACAAACGACTTTTTTTCAATCGAGATTTTAGAAGTTCATATTTTGCTGCAAATACATCAGAAGCAGAAATTAAGATTTACGCCACCTGGTGGCCAAACCATATTTTTACAAACATTAGAAATTATGTGCAAACGATTTCTCATCAGGAGCTGTATCCGGTGCAGAAAGAATTTTTCAAATCGGATATTTAGAAACAGAGATATAGGGGGAAACGCAATTTACCGCTACGCCCCTAGCGGAAAGTCTATGAAGTACTTGAAAAATTTTGAAATTACATGAAAAACATGTCACATGAAAAACACTATCCAACAAAGAAGGAATTTTTAAAATCGGACTCCTAGAAGTAGAGATATTGACAAAAATAAGATGTACATCTACGCTCTCTGGCGGAGAAACTGTGGAATATTTTAAGAAGAAAATATTCCGAAAAGGTTTGTCGATGTGAGTGGCATCAGGCTACGAAAGAATTTTTTCAATCGATATCTTAGAAGCTCAGATTTTATGGCAAATACATCAGAAGCAAAAATTAACACTTACGCCCCCTGGTGGCCAAAGTATTCTTTACCAAATATTTGAAATTATATGCAAAAAGTTTTCCATCAGGAGATGTATCCGCTGAAGAAATTTTTTTCAAATCGGAGTTTTAGAAGAAGAGTAATCGGGGAAAATGTAATGTACTTTTACGCCTCCTAGCGGAAAATCTATGCGTAATTTGAAATAGTAAGTATATCTAAAATACTCTTCGACATAAATGGAATGAAAAGAAAAAATAATTTTTTCAATCGGATTTTTAGAAGCAAATATGTGGAATGAAACATATTTTTGAATTCGACATCATCTGCATTTACGCCCTCTAGCGGCGAAATTGTAAATCGTAAAAAAAAAAACGATATGAAGGATCATCATTCGAATATTTCAAGCTTCCCAATGCAAAAAGAATTTTTCAAATCGGACTAATAGTTGCAGAGATATCGTGGGTACAGACGAACGGACGGACGGACGGGCAAACCGATAACATAAGCACGATCTTTTTTTAAGAAAGACGTGCTAAAAAAGGTTATTTACCGTCAATATTGGAAAGAACTTACGGAAAGGTTTCTGAAAATTCAGAATTTTCCTGGCGTACGGAAAATGTGTGAAATTCAGGTTTCTTTCCGTCCTTTCACGGAAAAGGTTGTATCAGAAATATGCTTCCTTAATTCACGAAAGGAATCACGGAAAATGGCCCTTGAATATCTGAAATTTTTGTTTAGTGTATTTTTGCTTGCAGGCCGCTTTGAGTTACTATGCTAACCTCGATCCACCGTCGAAAACGCCTACGATGGGCACCCGAGCATCAAAACTGGACCTTGAATGATTGGAAGGAGGTCGTTTGGTCCGACGAATCTTGTCTCCTGTTGCACCATGTGGACAGCGGGTATGTGTGCCTCCTCCGGAAAATTTGGCACCAGGATGGGCCGTGGGACGAAAACATGCCGGTGGAGGAAGTGTAATGCTTTGGGCAATGTTCTGCTGGAAAACTCTGGGTCCATTCATGTGCAGGAAACTATCTCCGGTAGCACGCTAAATCGATTCGACGTCAAATTTTTGGTCGATATGAAACGTCGAATATAGATATCCATGTCCACTTTTGTTACGGCTTTTCGACGTCCAATATTAAGTCGATATCAAGTCATCAGTAGGCGACGGTTTGACCTTTCGAGAGAAACATGTACTGTACAGCGTTGATACGCAGAGTAGACGTCGATTTTACGTTGATATTACGCAGTTTAGTAATCGATCCTAGTACTGTTGTAATGTCGAATCTACATTTACTCTACAATTTAGATGTTGAAACATGAAATTTTAAACTTTTAATCGTGGCGTAAAACGTAGAATGTATTCGTATTTGTAGTATGATTCTACGACGAAGATCATATAATTCATTTTTTATTGTTTCGACATCCAAGTCTTATCGGACGCAATCGAAAAGGCACATAATTCTCAAAAATTTCACAGAATTTTTGGTGATCTGTCAGCATCACACTAGGCCTATCCCTAATTGGGACATGCATACGCACGAGTTACATATCTTAAAAAATATTTCTATTAATACTTAAAGGAACGAGACTCTACTTCTTATAAACATACTTAAGCCAAAAATAAAATTAAAAAAAAAAAACTTTCAACTTACCGGCGAAAAAAGGAGACAGGTAAAAATCTCGTCTTACAACAGAACTGATACAACCGACCAACACCCCAGCATCCAAAAAGTTTAATAAGTAGGAACTGTACACCAATGATACTCAAAATAGTATAACTATACTAATAATCCGAAATTTCTTGGAGTAGAATAAAAATAAAACTTTCCAAGCTTTCGCACATCAACTAGATGGCTTTTTCAAGGAAGGTATTTATTGTATTTATTTTATTCTATTCATTTATTTTCCAATCAAGACACCGCGTTCAAATTGTTGAAACGTTCTATTATCCAGTTTGCGGTTAGCTGTCTACTTTCCTTCAAGAAGCCATCTGGTTCATGTGCGAAATCTTGGAAAGTTTTATTTCTATTCTAAATTTCGGATTATTAGTATAGTTATACTCTTTTGAATCCAAAAAGTTTGTTTACCGAAATGGTTGCAAAGGCGCATGCGCGCGATTCTTATAGATCACATAAAAAATATCGATTATTCGACCTAATGGAACTAAATGGATAAACTGCGTATAACTATCTACAGGGTGTCCACAATGTCTTGTCACCCCCCTGTAATAAGAAATGTAAGTGAGCTATGTATCTGTTGTATGATGATGTATATGTTGAGTCATATGTTGAGGCATCCTTAAACATCCAGTGTATTCGTTTGGGCTCAGTCATTCTCGTGACAGAGAATAATTTTACGCCATGTTCTGTGGGACATTTTCCGAAGCAGTTGCGGGATGATACGAGAGAAAGCACGTCTCACTGCTTGTTTAAGTTCATCAGTGGTTTGGTAGCGCTGCTGTGCAACAACCTCCTTTGTGAAACTCCAAAGGTCATTATCACACGTTGAGAGATCTGGGCTTCGAGGTGGCCATTCAAGTGGAGCGGACAGCACTGCCGAACCTCGGCCGATCCAACGATCCCAAAAGATCTCACCATGGTATTCCCGAACAGCGATTACGTAATGGGTGGGTGCCCTATCCTGTTAGAACCATACGTCATTCAGAATGATAAGATTTCCAAGTTGTGGCACAACCTAGGTTTGCAGCATGTCCAGATAAGTTGTCTGATTCACTGGACCATCAAAGAAATACGGTCCAAACAGACGTCGACTATTCATTTTTTTTTTTTTTTTTTTTTTTTTTTGATTGGAGGTTTAACGACCACCGTGAGCAACTCAATGGGCTATAAGCAGTCGCCCGTCCCTAATTTAGGGTCACTGGTTCCAGGGAAGGGAGAGAGCCAGTGCCGTAAGACAAACACAACATCCATGCCTGACCGGGATTCGAACCCGGACCCCTTACAGACGAATGATCAGAGGCCAGCGCCTTAGACCACTGCGCCACCGGGGCGGCCGACTATTCATTGCAGCCCGTATCATGACATGCGGAGTATGATGCTCCAATTCTTTGACATAATGTGGGTTTTCCTTGGACCAAAACACAACGTTCCGTGACCGACAGCTGCATTATATCGCACATTCATCACTGAAAATGACCTTTCCACGTTTTGGGATTGTGGCAAATGTCTGAAGCATCATTTTGCACATGCATCCCGTCTGCGGTTTAAATCGATGTCTGATAACTCCTGAACGAACATCGGGCGATATGGGTGCAAATTCAGGTCATTCTTCATGTGCTGATGCAATGTCGATCGTGGTATTCCAAGCTCCGCTAATCGTTTGCGGAGCGACTTCGTCAATGACCTGATAACTGATTCCTCGACCGCTTGACACTGTTGCACTCTGGTTGATGGTCTTCCCGTTCGTGGTTTATCTTTGATGTTGCCCGCATCGAAGAGTGTATGTTCCCACCGCAGAACAGTCTGTTTTAGAGGAGCCTTTCTGTCGAATCGTTGTTGGAGATCGGCACGCACGTCACGCATTGTGTTTCCTGTGTGTGGACGTTCGTGTACCCAGACACTGACAACAATTCGCTGTTCCAGGGTGTATTCGCTGGTATCCACATATGGTTCCGGTACCTAATCTGTAAATAAACACAATACAGACCATAACTCAACATATGCATCATACAACAGATACATAGCTCACTTACATTTCTTATTACAGAGGGGGGGGGGTAACAAGACATTGTGGACACCTTGTACATGTACACTGAAATTAAATGTAACAATTTTTCTTGACGTTCCATCTCATCGAGTTTACGTCGAACACTATGCTTCGACGTGATATCATCCTGGTAACCAAAAATCGACGTCGATTCGACATTACTGTGCTACCGGGGACGATGTCTACCACATACCTTGCAAACCACGAACATATTTTCATGGCAACGGTATTACCCCTCTAGCCATCTTTCATCAGGATTATGAGCCATGCCTCACTGCCCAGATTGGTATTCCCCCTCTAGCCATCTTTCATCGGGAAAATGTGCCATGCCACACTGCCCGAATTGGTATTCCCCCTCTAGCCATCTTTCATCAGAATAATGTGCCATGCCACACTGACCGGATTGATATTCCCCCCTCTAGCCTTCTTTCATCAGGATAATGTGCCATGCCACACTGCCCGGATTGGTATTCCCCCTCTAGCCTTCTTTCATCAGGATAATGTGCCATTCCACACTGCCCGGATTGGTATTCCGCCTCTAGCCATCTTTCATCGGGATAATGTGCCATGCCACATTGCCCGGATTGGTATTCCCCTTCTAGCCATCTTTCATCGGGATAATGTGCCATGCCACACTGCCCGAATTGGTATTCCCCCTCTAGCCATTTTTCATCAGGATAATGTGAAATGCCACACTGCCCGGATTGGTATTCCCCCTCTAGCCATCCTTCATCAGGATAATGTTCCATGCCACACTGCCCGGATTGGTATTCCCCCTCTAGCCATCTTTCATCAGTATAATGCGCCATGCCACACTGCCCGGATTGTTCGAGAATGGTTCATGGAACATGAGGAAGACGTTATTCATGCCTTCTTTCATCAGCATAATGCGTCATGCCACACTGCCCGGATTGTTCGAGAATGGTTCATGGAACATGAGGAAGACTTTTATCATGCCTTCTTTCATCAGCATATTGCGCCATTCCACACTGCCTGGATTGTTCGAGAATGGTTCATGGAACATGAGGATGACGTTAATCATGCCTTCTTTCATCAGCATAATGCGTCATGCCACACTGCCCGGGTTGTTCGAGAATGGTTCATGGAACATGAGGAAGACTTCTAGGAACATGAGATGACTAGCACTGGCCTCCGTATTTCACAGACATCAATCCAATCGAGCATCTGTGGTTTGTCTCGGAACAGCAAATCCGTTCTGCAGCGGCTCAACTGCTTAACTTTCAAGAGTTAAAGGATATGCTGGTAACGTGTTGGAACCAAATATCACAAGACCCCTTTGGAAATCTTGTAACGTTCATGCCTTGACAAGTAAGAGCTGTTTTGAAGTCACCTGGGGGACCATCATTACACTAGGCAGGTAGTCGTAATGTTTTTGCTCTTCCGTCTATATACTTTGTGACGTGCCTGCCCAGCAAAACGCACATCAGATAAAGGCAGATAACTGTGAGAGCACATGTCCGCGTAGCTCAGTTGGGAGAGCAACTTACTCCGGAGTGAGGATACCCGGCGCGGGCAAACTTGTACGTTATATTGGCGCCCGTACATCCAGGATAACCCGGCTGTTAAGTTTCTGGCAGTGATATGATGTTCTTTCCTCACGGCTAAATAGGAAAAATGGGAATCCCTTCTTCAGTGCTTCGAAAAAATAAATCGGTGTGATGTTACGTTCCACACACCAAATTGTATGGGATTTCTGAAATGCACGTTCTGCATGGGATGAGGGGGGATGTGACGTGCCTGCCCTACAGGACGCACATGAGATAACGGCGGCAGATAGCAATGAGAACACATGTCCGCGGGGCTCAGTTGGGAGAGCGACTTACTCCGGAGTGAGGGGACCCGACTTCGTTGACCAGCGCGGACAAACTTGTACGTTATAACGTGAATACTTCGTTAAATTAAGCCTACGTCTATTTTTATTTGTGTATGATTTTTTAAAATTCTAAATTCATTATAAACACCACTGTAGGGTAATAAATTATGTACGACTTCATATTTCCAATACGAGTAAACAAATTGTTTCTGAAAATACAGTTAGTAAATCAGAATACGATTTTGTTCCATATCCAATGCCTATATTGCACATCCTTTACAGATAAGCATAGCTCTTTTTAAAGCGGTTTGTCCGCTAATTGATTTAGCATTAATGCCGCGTTAATTATTCACTTATCTTTGCTTGCTTCAGATTTTTTTGAATTCAGAGGAAAGAAGATAACTGTAAAAAAAACGCTATTTAGTAAATTCTTAGCTGCGTCATCTATTTGACTGCTCCAAAAAGAAAAGCGCTTCTTCCATTTCCTCAAAATTGTAACATACCGGATTACATATAAAATAATCCAAGAAACCTGTATTCCTGTTGATCCATAGTTCAAAATTTTACGTGTAGTCGCAAAAAGCGTGTAAAATTCACAAATTTGTCGGTGACTTGGAATCAGCGTTTCAGTCAGAGTTTTTTCCAGGAGGGTAATTACAAATTTAGAGAGTGAAACGTATTGACTAATTATTTACATATAATCACAATTTTGTTATTTAAATATCATCATCATCATCATCATTGTCAACCGTTATCAATCCACTGCTGGACGAAGGTCTCCCCAAGTTTCCTCCACAACGGTCTGTCTTGTGCCAGTCTCCTCCATGTCACCCCTGCATACTTTCGAATTTCATCCACCCATCTCCCATGTGGTCTTCTTCTGGGTCTTTTCCTGTCCCTTGGAATCCAATCTAAAATTTCGGCTGTCCATCGATGATCTGTCCTTCTGGCAGTATGTCCAGCCCATTGCCATTTCAGGGATTTAACTCTGATCATGATGTCTTCCACTCTTGTCATTTTTCGGATCCACGAGTTCCTCTTCTTATCTCTCTGGTTACACCAAGTATGCACCTCTCCATACTGCTTTGAGTTGTCTGCAGCCTTTGTATGTCTCTTTTAGTTAAGGTCCACGTCTCTGCACCATACGTAAGCACTGGAAGGATGCATTGATCAAACACTTTTCTTTTAAGACATAATGGCATATTGCTCTTGAAAATTATGCTGTTTTTTCCAAAAGCTCTCCAGGCAAGTTTTGTACGCCGATTAATGTCTTCATCAATGTGACCCTCACTTGATATCTGCTGTCCAAGATAAACGTACGTATCTGTTATCTCCAGCTTTTCTCCATCAATCGATAAATCTTCATTTCTTGTAAAAGCATTGAACATCACTTTTGTCTTCTGAAAGTTCATTTTTAATCCCACTTCTTTACTCTTGTCAGCAAGTTCCTGGATCATACTCTGCAGCTCTGATGGGCTAGTTGCAAAAATGACTACGTCATCAGCAAAACGAAGGTGGGTTAGATAATCTCCATTAATGTTTATCCCCTTGTTTTCCCAGCTCAGTGACTGAAAAACACCCTCCAATGTGGCATTCATGTATTTTTAAATATACATGAATGTATATAAAAAAAAAATTAAATAGATTATAAAAATTTTCTTATGCTCGTATATCGCAAACGTTAATTCCAGGAAATCTACCCCTACAAGTGATTAAAAATGTAAAAATGTTATACCTCTGCTTTAATTCCGTAATACAATACCATGGGGTGGAGTAAAACATTGAGGATGGTAGTAAGATAAGTCTATACTGGTGACCCCCTCCCCAAAAAAAAAATATTAGGGGTAGTAAAAAGCTTATTTCTGGTTATTAAGGAATCGTTAGAGTGTTACCTGAAAACGTATGGTGTAAACCATTCTCCTGCCATTTGGTTTCAGCCCCTTTAAATTATTTAGATTAGCACACAGTAGTAAAAAAATTTGAGATGTTCCGATTTTTTTTTTTTTTTTTGACAGAGTGTAAACCTCCCACGGCCAGAAAAAAAAAATAACTTTTTATGGGAACAATTTCTAATAATTTGGTATTGTTAAAAATTAGGTTGCAAATATTTTGTTGTATTTGGAGCACTAACGTCACGTTAGCTACACTGAGGCTTAACCATATACATGGAAAGTCGGCATCCAGAAGATTGAAATAAAGCTGAATGCCAGCTTCCAAAATTCGATGATGTATTACAGTGCAATCATCTCTACTCTGCGGAATTAGGTTTTTATTGGGGAAGCAGTTCGAGTTGTCTGTGCTTGAAAAATTGCCCCTTCAGCGAGAACTGTTTAATCTTTTATTGAAGGATGATAGAAATTTCAGATTTTCAAGTTCATGCGAATGTTTTCTTCTTCTTATTATAATATTTCCCCTCATTTTCCTAAGTTTTTTTAATTAATTTCTCTAAATATTCAACTATAAACTAACACAGTTAGACTAAAAGATCGCCCAAAAAATCTACGGAGGGGCGTTCATAGATTTGGGGGGGGGGCTAAGCACCCCCGAGAACATGCCTGAAAACATCGCTGCGTGGGATCGAATCCCTCTGCTCCGAAGCCGAATGCCGACGGAATTTATCGTTGCAACTTTTTTTCTTTTTGACATGTGATTCACCTCTGTAGTGCTTTATCAGTGTATAAATGAACAACGCGTAAGCGAATTGAGAAAGCGTTAGAAACTACAGTAAAATATCAGGACTAGCGCAGAATTACGTGTAAAAGAGAAACACGTATAATTGAAAAACGTATAACCGAGATTCCGCTGTAATCATTCCCCAAATTTAAAGCTAAAATAATAAAACATCCTATTGTAGGAAGGTGTGGTACAACATAAAATGGGAATGTGGTTTCAGCTGCGTGTGGGAGAGACAGGGTCAGCTTAAAACTTGATTGAGAACATAAAGTTGCAATTAAAAGCATTATAAACAAAACAGGTTTGGATAGAGATGTACAAAATACAGGACATTAAGTGATTTGGGATCCTATGGAAATAGACACATGAGCAGCACTTTTTCAAAAGAAAGTTGCAGAAGGACTGGAAATAGAGAGAAGATGTATGTGCAACGTTGAATGATCTGAAAGAATGGAATTTATGTCATGAGGAGCACACCTACCGAGTCCTGTACGCGGGTATGCATACTGAGTCCTGTAGACGGGTATTTCGTACTACCCAGTCCTTAAAAAGGACTCGGTAGTACGTCTAGAGTCCTGAAGAAGAATTATAGGCATACTAATTTTCGGGCAGTACATCTATTCCCCGAAAATTTGACTAGTAAGTAAAAACGATTGATTCCTAGGTAAAACACATATCAATTTCAGTAGTTATATAGATTAACCCTTAAACAGCCGAAACCTGAAACGAATTGTGCCAAAATGTTTCTGTCCATCCCAAACAGAAATTTTCATAAAGTGGGTGGGTTTTATGAAAGCTACAGAAAAACAATTATTTCCCCCCTCATTTCAACCGTACCGACCTTATACGTGTCAATAATTCCTACATTTAGGAGTACGTGACGCCCCCAACTGCAGACGATACAGAGGAGGACTTCTGTCATAGATTTAAGCAGTTATAAGAACGCTACCAACATTGTTTTGTGTTTCGTGGGCATTACGTGTTTGGAGGACCAATAAAGTAAGTTTTCTTAAATATTATATGTTGCTCATTTTTACCATGCATTCGCTAAACTTTGTGAAACGCCTGGTGAACCTTGTACACAGCGGAGAATTGATAGCCCGGGCGTACGCATTGCGGGGAGGCCTCACGGCTAAAAGGGCCTCTAACTTCAGGAAAAGATTTAACAATATTTTTCGCGGGGGGGGGGGGGGGCTGCGTATAAAGACGATTAAAGAAATAGAAAATTGTTTGCGGAAGTTTTTTGAATGAGTGCAATGGAACTTGGTTAATTCGAATAGAAAGTGAAGATCATGAAATTCGAAAGTGAAGATCATGAAATTCGAGTTATCGAAAAACACTTATTCGTAATTACAACTGCAGGGAAATTTTTGAATTTCGAATTATCCAAGAATTCCATTTAAACAAGTTCGAATTACCTAAGTTACACTGTATTAAAATAAAAGGAAATTTTGGTATTTTTTCAAAAAATAATTAAAATGTTTGGAAATCATTTTTACGATTTTGCTTCATAGAAACTGGATGACGGAAAAGCACATATTTCAGAAGAGTTTAGGCCCCTTTTCATAGCTACGGCAATAGTCCCTATCAGTGGCATACCCACTGATCGACTTAAGCCCCAAAAACACCCTAGGTCCAAAGACACCCTACGTACATCTATCTATCTATCTATCTATTTATGTACTTAAGGTCCTTGATAAAGCCAAGGCTCAGTATTCTCGACACCTTCTACATTCAGTTGTTTTATTTTATTTTTTTTCTTTTCTCCTTTTACTCACACAGGTAGATACATAACCTTTTCTATGTTGTACTAGGTGTGAGTCAAAATTATATTTGTATATTTTTTTTGCTTAGGTATCTTTATAGAACTATCTATTTATCTACATATATATCTATCTATTTGGTGTATACACTATGTGCGTATACTATATACGTATATACACTATATTTGACAAAAGTCACCGGACACCCACAAGAGAAAAACAACATAGCATTTATTGACATACATTAGTAGGGTGTTGTTCTAGGGTGTTGTTCCACCTTTGGTCTTAATGCATGCACTGACCCTTCGAGACATGCTTTCGATAATATTCTGGAACACAGCGATAGATATGCGCTTCCATTCAGTACATAATGCTGCCACTAACTGTTGCTTAGCAGTAGGCCTTGGATCCAAACTTTTTATGCCGTGCTCTAATTCATCTCATTTGTGCTCTATGGGATTAAGATCAGGGCTCTGTGTTGGCCAGTCCACACACGATACGGAATTATCGTCAAACCACGCCGTACCAGTCCTTGCTCAATGGCTTGGTGCATTATCCTGCTGGTACCAACAAGACTCGGTTCCATAGTATTGCCACAGAGTTGGGAGCGCATAATTGTCCAGCACATCGCGTAGACCTGCTGGTTAACAAGTTTGTCCACGATAACCAATGGGCTGGGACCATACCACGAAAAACACCCCCACACTAGTACATTGCCAGCTCCAAACTTGACCGTATAGGGACAGTGCACTGTGGTAAATAGCGTTTCCCAGGCTGCCGCCATACCCACACGCGGCCATCAGACTGATGGATCGTGTATCTGGATTCATCAGTCCATAGCACCCGTTTCCATTGATCTACGGTCCACGATAAATGTTCTTTACACCATGCTTAACGACGACTAGCATTCCGAGTGGAGATGAAAGGCTTATGAGCAGCCGCACGACCACGGTAACCCATGGAATGAAGTTCCCTGCGAATGGTACGTGTACATATCGAGGTTCCAGTATTTCTACTCACCTGTACACTGAGGTCTTGTGCAGTACTCCGTCGATTAGCTGTAACGACTCTCCTGAGGCTTCGACGTCCTCTATCACTGATATTCTTTGGTCTGCCGGTACGTTTTGCTACTTCAGGCACGTCATGTGTCTTCCACTTATTCAGTACACCCAAAAGAGTTGACTTGGGTATGTTTAAAGGCCTCTCGGTTTCTCTTTTGGACAACCCACTAATATAACACCCAATAATCTTTCGCTTCTCAAAGTCAGTTCTCTCCCGCCGCGACATTTTCACTCAACCTCACGGTGCAATATGACTACGGTCAGCTGCAGGCTTGTTTTTACACCGTTTACAGCTGTACCACGCATCTTAACAACGCAGGGGATCTGTTCATTTGCTTTTGAAGGAGTGTCCGGTCGACTTTGGTCAATATAGTGTATGTACACTATGTTCGTGTACACACACACACAGCCCCCACCCTAACAGGAATTCCTGGGTGCTCCACTGGTTCCTATTCATTTTGAAATTTGTGTACCAATGAAGATAAGGTATTACACATTACAACTGTCTGCACGTAACTACGCATCCTTCAGAATATAGTGAACTGAAAGGTTTTCTTGGTTGGGACGAAGAAACAGAGACCCGTGCCAATTTTTTTTTTTTATAACAGAGTCAAGAGAAAAACATTTTACTTTGTGCAAAACCTTGTGGCTTTATTTTGTGTGTTTTATATCATCATCATCATCATTGTCAACCATTATCAATCCACTGCTGGACGAAGGTCTCCCCAAGTTTCCTCCACAACGGTCTGTCTTGTGCCAGTCTCCTCCATGTCACTCCCGCATACTTTCGAATTTCATCCACCCATCTTCCATGTGGTCTTGTTCTGGGTCTTTTCCTGTCCCTTGGAATCCAATCTAAAATTTCGGCTGTCCATCGATGGTCTGTTCTTCTGGCAGTATGTCCAGCCCATTGCCATTTCAGGGATTTAACTCTGATCATGATGTCTTCCACTCTTGTCATTTTTCGGATCCACGTGTTCCTCTTCTTATCTCTCCTGGTTACACCAAGCATGCACCTCTCCATGCTACTTTGAGTTGTCTGCAGCCTTTGTATGTCTCTATTTAGCTAAATATATATATATTCAAGTGCAAATAATTTAAGTAATTTTACTTTTTGTGTAGTATTATTCTCAATTGTTACTAATTTATTTGTTTACCTTCTTCTGTATTTTCGATAAATCGGAAAAGGTCATTAGATACTGTCACACGCCAGTTACGTATTTTGTGTGTAATCACGAGGCATTTCAAAGAGGCTGGCCTTTTCCCTAAAAGAATAAAATTTGCATGATATGATTAACTTTGGCGTAAGTGCTTTACAGTACTTTGTAACGGTATAAAACTAGGGCAGTCATTTTAATTACAATGTGCACATTTATGTTACACGCAATAAAGTGCACCAATTTTAGTTTTACTAAAAGTACCTGCAGGTTCCAAAGAATTTGAATTATAAAGATGCCCACAAAACTTATCTAATAAGATGGAGTTCAAAATTTTCAATAATTGATAGCTAATAGATTTTCGCAAATGGGCCTCGAAGATATATTTCGCCTGGGGTGCTACCTCGTTTCCCTGGTACGCCAGTGCTTGTGCACCGCGTGTCTTTTAAGAAAATTTACCCTTGTTGAAACCATACGCACTAAATATAGTGTGGAAGAAATATTCTTCTCATAATACGTGGAAAATACGTCATGATAATTAACACAACAATCAAACATCTCTGAATTGACTATTTACTGTTTCACACGAAATGTCAATCACATCAGAAAACTCGAAAATTTCATATCCGTAGAGCGCGAATCGAATCCCCATCTCCTGACTCCCGTTAGAGCAGGCTCTAACGGAAATCGGGTGATGCGAGTTCGATTCCCGCTCCAGAGCGATGAAATTTTCAAGTTTTCTGATGTGATTGACATTTCGTGTGAAACAGTAAATACAATAAATTCAGAGTTGTCTGATTGCTGTGTCAAATATCATGATGTAATTTCCACGAATTTATGAGAATATTTCTTCCACACTATATATACCTGAACGACTGGTGATTTGCTTTAGAAGTCTGCACGGGCCTAATTCGGTGAGCCGGTCCCGGTCCAAGCCCGTGCGTTTAAGGTGAGCCGGCCCGGGCCCGTCAATTGCAGCTCTTATTTAGGCCCGCCGGCCTGTGATGTGCCATTTAGTATTATTTTGTCTTTCTACAGGGTGATTCATAAAGAAGTGTACGGTTTCCAGATGCTGTAAAACAGTAAAAGTTGAAGACACGGACCACAACTGCAAACCGTTAGGTAGATGTACTCATAAAGCTTATGTCCCGCTACAGATGGAAGTGACGTAGGCGATAGCGCGCGTGTCACGTGACTAATCAGTCAAAATGGCAGCGTCTGCAGTGGAGAAGGCGTTTTGTGTTGTTGAATTGAGCAAAACGGAATCTGTAACTGTTGTGCAACGGCATTTTCGATCACGATTCGGAAAAGAACCTCCAACCAGAAAATCTATCTACGTTTGGCATAAAAAATTTGGAACTACTGGCTGTTTGCGCAAACTTAAAAGTCCTGGACGACCACATGTATCGGAAGAAGTCGTCGATAGTGTTTGCACCGCCATTCAAGGAAGCCCGGGAAAATCAACGCGGAGGATGAGTCGTGAAGTACAGATTTCACAGCCCACTGTCTGGAGATTCCTCCCCTTCCTGTTGATCTAGCGGAGCTGAAACAACGTATCACAGCCACTATCACTGCACTTGATTCAGATATCTTACCTCGCGTTTGGGCGGAAATGGATTACCGGCTCGATGTGTGTCGTGTGACTGAGGGTGCACACACAGAACATCTGTGACTGTCTCTAAAAAAACTTGAAACATTCCCCTACAATTCTGTTACAGGTAACATAAAATATCTTACATTGTTTTAGTTTTATAGTGCGTTGAAACGGTATACTTCTTTATGAATCACCTGTATTGTATTTTATTAAAATGTGAAAATTAAATAATGAAATGAGATATTATTGAAAATATTTAGTTGAATGTAAGTCTAAAAATATCAACTAAGCTTTGACAATTATCGAAAAATATAACCTTTAAAAAAAAGAAAAATGAAGACTAAGCACGTTCAGAATCTCCCTTTCTCTGAACTAGTAAAAGGTAAAAATATAAAAGTCAATCCCTATTAGGGATGGAAATAAAAATCCATGTCGTTCCACTCACACACACACACACACACACACACACACACCCTCACGCCACTGCAGACATCCTCCGTCCCCCACTCTACACAACATACAAACTCGCTCGGGGTCGAATCTTTTTGCTGTCAACAAGCCCCCCAAAATGGTTTTACCATTTTAATACCTACAGATGGTAAAAACACTGTGAGTGCCTCTAATAACAGTTAAACACACCAGGAAATCGGGGAATACGATTTTTTTCTTTATTTACCATTGCAATAAAAAGAATGGGTCGAATTGGCCTGGCCCTGTTGTAAGAATTGCATGGGAAAAAGCCCGGCCCGTTGCCTTGTTCTCTAAACTAAAGAAAGGCCTGACCCGGCCCGTACTGTCCTCTAATTTGCTTAACAACGCTATATGGAAGCAGAATTCTCTTCGATTAAGAAAGTGGTCGGAGAATATTCTAATACTCTTTACACTCAGATATTTGGGACTTGTAACGGTTAGCTTACTCGGACGGAAATCGAGAGATGCGGGTTCGATTTCCGCTCCAGTGCGATGAAATTTTCAAGTTTTCTGATGTGATTGATATTACATGTGAAACAGTAAATACAGTCAATTCAGAGTTGTCTGATTGCTGTGTGAATTATCATATACGCACTAAAATTAGTACGACCAATTTAATTATAATATTGCCATGAAACACTGTCGGCACGTACATTCAATTTTACTTATTAAACTCAATGTGGCAGAATTTCTTGCTCTTGA
The DNA here is from genome assembly GCA_039090855.1 of Macrothele yani. Taxonomy (NCBI): domain Eukaryota; kingdom Metazoa; phylum Arthropoda; class Arachnida; order Araneae; family Macrothelidae; genus Macrothele; species Macrothele yani. The sequence continues at coordinate 36,771,918 of CM077026.1, read as the reverse complement.
TCCTGAGAGGAGGAATAGGTATTCAGTCCGAGAAATCGGCAAATTGAGCTAAATCCCCATTGTAGTAACATTTTCCTCCTTGGCAGCTTGTATCCCATCATTAACTGCCTACGTCATCAGTAAAACACGGGCTAAATCGAGGTGAATTACTGGTCATCAACATTATCCCGTCTTATCACTGAACGGAAGCCCCACTTCCGCCGCTATGTATCCTTCCGCCGCGCTTAAATATGAGCCCAACAACAGACGTCTCGCCGATATCGAGGCCGGCCTAATTAATTCTACATAATTAACACGGGAGTTCGCTAATTACGTAGGTAAATATGCGGGCCTGCGGCCAGACGTTTGTTGATGACTCAGAGTGATCTATGCCTGAGGGGGTGTCTCATAAATTGCTCGCGCTTCCAGGCGGCCAGAAACGCACAAGGACTCCCGTAGATTACCACCAGACCCTGAATAATTAATGCCCTTGTGGTTGGGAGCTGGGGTTATAATGAATCCTCCACCTGACGTAATAAATCTGTGTCGAAAGTGACGGGAATTTCCTGCGGGAGGAAAAAGCCCAGCTTTCAGTTCTGAAGGAAGACGACAGAGCTTTCTTTTACCACGCCAAGACTGTCAGTATTATAGAATTTCTACCGCCGTCTCTAGACAGAATCAGAAGCTATATGTCGCGATTGCATCTCTTAATAATGCCGCTCGTGGAAATACTCATACATAACATTATGGCTTAATCAAAGATTATTTGTATTGTAACTCTTCATTAAACTCCTCCAAGGACTAAGTGGTACTCTGGGTTTCTCTGCTCGCTAGCATTATTGTTTTTTTTTTGTTTTTTTTCGTTTCCATTGTAGGAGAAACTCACAGAAAGAAACATTTTGCAAAACCCAAACCACGTTAATGAAAGGAAACATCAACTAATTGCAGTGGGAATTTCTGAAATGCATAATTTGTTATGAAAAAAGAAGATGTAAAGTTCAAATTAAGTGAAAGGTTTTGAAGAGAAAGCTTGTAAAAAATGCTGCTCTTTCAATGGGAGGCTTTTAATCAAACACAATGCGTTTACATGCGTCTATGTCTGTGCCACTTACGCAAAGACACTTAAGTGGGATTCATTAAAAAAATATATTTTTTCGTAGAAAAGAATTAGGGTTTGATGGGGTAAATATATGGTTATGTACATTTAGTAGACAAAAATTAGAGATAAGGTGATGGGCAGTCGATACGGGCACCCCTCCCCTCCCTCCACAGAATGAAATAGACCCAAACCGAGCGCAGACGATAAACAGGCTGACTGCAGGGCTTCCCGACAGTATATTGCAATCGACGAACATGGGCAAACGTGGTGATCTGAGCGGCTTCGATCGTGGACGCGTTGTCATAGTCAGAGACGGAAACGGGTCGACAATTTTAACGGGTCAAACGGATCCGGTCAAGATGTTCCTGACCCTGTTTTATTTCCGTTTTATTTTTGAAAAGCAAAAAAGGTTTTTTTTTTTTTTTTTTTTTCAAAAAGAAAAACCCCCACTGTGAAATTTTGTTCTCGATACTGGTGTCCTAGGACTGAAAAATGATTTGTCACGCAATATGAAGGAAAAGCGTCCCTTCCTTCTGAGGGGAAATGATGAAAACAACATCCGCATTTTGGAAACTTTCAAATCATAAACTTATGAAAATTGGTGTTGCTGTGAGACATATTCTGAAGCTTGATATGTTATCAAGAAAATAGCAAAAACTAAAATAAAACACACAACAAGTTGCTTAATCAAAAACTTTTGACTGTAGCGGCATAAAAATTAGGTGGAACAGCCTTAGCATTACTGCGGGGAATTTTCGATTCACGCAGATGCGTTTGAAAACATGTGTAAAACAGGTAGGTTATGTCTTGCAAATGAAGGACGACAGTTTCAATACTTCCTGTAAGTGAGTAAATTATACGTTCCTATGACACATTTGTTTGATTTCCATATAACCTAAGATACCCACTGCGGAGAGACTTTTTGAACGCCCTGCATATATATATACATATATCATCATCATCATCATCATTGTCAACCATTATCAATCCACTGCTGGACGAAGGTCTCCCCAAGTTTCCTCCACAACGGTCTGTCTTGTGCCAGTCTCCTCCATGTCATTCCCACATACTTTCGAATTTCATCCACCCATCTTCCATGTGGTCTTCTTCTGGGTCTTTTCCTGTCCCTTGGAATCCAATCTAAAATTTCGGCTGTCCATCGATGGTCTGTCCTTCTGGCAGTATGTCCAGCCCATTGCCATTTCAGGGATTTAACTCTGATCATGATGTCTTCTCCTCTTGTCATTTTTCGGATCCACGTGTTCCTCTTCTTATCTCTCCTGGTTACACCAAGCAAGCACCTCTCCATGCGTCTTTGAGTTGTCTGCAGCCTTTGTATGTCTCTTTTAGTTAAGGTCCACGTCTCTTCACCATATGTCTCTTTTAGTTAAGGTCCACGTCTCTGCACTGGAAGGATGCATTGATCAAACACTTTTCTTTTAAGACATAATGGCATATTGCTCTTGAAAATTATGCTGTTTCTTCCAAAAGCTCTCCAGGCAAGTTTTGTACGCCGATTAATTTCTTCACCAATGTGACCCTCACTTGATATCTGCTGTCCAAGATAAACGTACATGTCTGTTATCTCCAGCTTTTCTCCATCAATCGATAAATCTTCATTTCTTGTAAAAGCATTGTACATCACTTTTGTCTTCTGAAAGATCATTTTTAATCCCACTTCTTTACTCTTGTCAGCAAGTTTCCTGGATCATACTCTGTAGCTCTGATGGGGTAGTTGCAAAAATGACTATGTCATCAGCAAAACGAAGGTGGGTTAGATAATCTCCATTAATCTTTATCCCTTTGTTTTCCCAGTTCAGTGATTGAAAGACATTTTCCAATGTTGTATTAAAGAGCTTCGGAGATATGGTGTCACCTTGTCTCACTCCTTTTCCAATTTTTATGTGTGTTGTATTTTCAAACAGCCGAATCTTTGCACTTGCATTTTCATAGATGTTATTAATAATATTAATGTATGCATCTTCAATACCGCAGGATTTCAGAGCCATTGCAACTGCTGATGGTTTAACCGAATCACAGGCTTTTTCATAATCGATAAAAGCCATGCACAATGGAAGTTCATATTCCCTCGCTCTTTCAATTAGTTCTCTCAGTACGTGGATATGATCTATTGTGCTGTAGCCACTCCTGAATCCAGCTTGTTCTCTCGGTTGAGCCATGTCCATTGTCACCTTCAAGCGGTGTGAAAGAACTTTAGTGAAGATTTTATAAACCACTGATAGGAGGCTGATAGGTCTGCAGTTCCTGAGATCCTCAATGTCATATTTTTTATGTAGCAGGATCATTGTAGCGTTGTTCCAATCCTCAGGAATTTTCCCTTCATTAAGGCATCGAGTGAAAATTTGGGCGAGTACTGTTTCGATTTCTCCACTTGCTTCTTGTATGATGTCTACATTAATTCCATCTTCTCCTGGAGCTTTTCCCCGCTTCATGTTCTTGATTGCATGTGCAACTTCTGCTGGAAGGACTGGAAGAACTCTGGTACTAGTACCTTTCATGATGTCTGGAGTACATGTATCATCCCTTTCATATAATGTGGAGTAGAAATCTTTCACTCTTGTCAAAATTTCGCCTCTATTTCTTGTTACAGAACCATCTTCTTTTCTCAGTGCCATAATCTGTTTTTTCCCCTCACTGAGATGTCCCTTTGCTATCTTTAGGCTTTGGTTGTTTTCAATTGCTTTCCTTACTAGTTCACAGTTGAATTTCCTTACGTCTTCAGTGATACTTTTTCGTACTGTCTTGCATAGCTCTATATATTCCACTTTGGAAGTCACATCTTCTTTAGTTGTCCTCATCACTCTTCTTTTTTGCATCAACATTTTGGTTTTTTCTGATAATTTGTTCACATGCAATTTGTTCTTAGACCCAGCTAATTTTGTTGCTGTTTCCATAAGAGCTTTGGTTACTTTTCTGTTAACTTCAGAAATATCCACTTCTTCCGATGTTAGGCCTTCTAAAGCAGAGAATCTGTTCTTCAGTTCCAATTTGAAGCTATTATGGTGTTTTTTAAGGTTGGTTATGTCAATACATTTTGTTTGTCTTATGAGCTTGCTACGTTCGAGTTTAGTGTTGAGGTGCATCTTACATCTCACCAATCTATGGTCACTGCCTGTGTTGAACTTGTTTAGCACACTGCAGTCTTCTATGACGAATTTTTTGTTACACATAATAAAATCAATTTCACTTGTCGTCCCATTTGGATGTCTCCATGTCCATTTCCTGTGTGGCTTTTTCTTGAAAAAGGAGTTCAAGATGAAAAACCCTTCTGCCTCTGCAAACTCTACGAGAGTATTTCCACGCTATTTTCTGTTGCCGTGACCGAATTTACCTACTGAAGTTTCATTCTGTTGCCGTTGCCCTATTTTTGCATTGAAATCTCCCATAATTATCTTCAAGTGCTGCTTACCTTTATTATTTAGATCACGAATTTCCTCATAAAATTCTTCAATTTTCTTCTTCAGCATGACTTGTGGTGGGTGCATAAGTTTGAATAATCTGAGCCTGGTATCTTCTCGAGAGTTGGATAACGAGTCGTGCAGCTCTGTCAGAGGAACTTTCAACTTCTACAACTTTATCCTTCAGTTTCTTGTTTATTAAAAATCCAACACCACTAGTTCTGCCAGTATCTGTCCCACGATAGTAGAAGAGATGTCCACTTTTCAGTTCAATGAGATCTTCTCCTTTTCTCCTTACCTCACTTATCCCGACGATGTCCCACTTGATCCTATGTAGTTCCTCTTCCAATTCAAGAAGCCTTGAATCAGAAGATAGGGAGCGTCCATTGTACGTAGCCAAGGTCAGCATCAGATGGCAGCCTAGTCCGGTCCTCCGGGGATTCTTAGCACCCTCTGCCTTCATGTCGCACTGGCCGCTGCCTTGGCCAGGTACATTCCAGCTGCCGGAGACTGAGGGATATATATATATATATATGTATTATAATCCAAAGTAGATTTCTCCGCATCGGGTCCGCGCCCAAAATTTTTTTCCCGTTTCTAACTCTGGTCAGCGCATGACAGATGGGTCATTCTATCCCCCAGGTGGTAAGAACCATCGGGGTCCCAAGCTCAACTGTATCAAAGGTCTACCGCGAGTATACCATGGACGGATGCACCAAAGTCCAGAGAGCAAGCGCTGGCCGACCGAGGTTGAAGTAGGATATCCAGGCTCGTACAGACCTACTGCTTGCCAACGGCAGCGCCAGGAAAATGTCGGAGCTGCCCCAGTGGCACAGTGGTCTAATCGATGGCTTCTGATTATTCGTCGGAAAGGGGTCCGGTTCGAATCCCGTGAGGCATGGATATTGTGTTTGTCTCACCGCCCTGGCTCTCTCCCTTCCGTGGAACCAGTGGCCCTAAATTAGGGACGGGAGACTGCTTATAGCCCATTGAGTTGCTCCTGGTGGTCGTGAAACCTCTAATAATAATAAAAAAAATGGATGCCCAAGCATTGTCAACAAGCGAAAAGTACTGCGTACGTTGCATTCCATGAGTTATGGCAGCTGACGCCCTATTCGGTTTATGGCGTCTCACGTCGTCGGATCACGAACCCGATCTCCATGAGTCTTTTCCATCTTTCTATATCCAAGCACAATTCTTCCATCATGCCATTTTGACTAAGTGCTCTCTTTATTCCATCAGACCATGTTCTTCTAGGTCGGTCTTCATTTTTCCGTTTGTTTGATTTGAATTCCATGGGAATTCTAGGCAGTCCTTGGCTGGTCATTTTTTTTACATGACCAAACCAACACAGTTGTCTCTTCTACACTGGCGGAAAGTGAAAAAAGAACACCAAGAAGGAGACGTCTGATACCAACGAAATGTATACAGCATAATAACGGAATACAGAGGATAACGTGAACAAAATATTACGGCAAAATACAGCTGTATTTGCTGCTAAACTGAAAAATAACATTTCCATGTAACATTATTAGTACGAGGTTGAACCGCCATGAACTGCGTCACACTGTGCAATTCTGGCATGGAGTCTGTCGTACAGATGTTGGATGTAAGTTTGGGATGTTGAGTTCCAAGCACCCTCAACCTGGACGCGTAAATCGGGGATGCTCGTGGCTGGCCGTGGAGAACGGATAAGTCGTTGTCCCATAAAATCCCACACGTGCTCAATGGGGTACAAATCCGGTGAACGTGCAGGCCGTGGAAGTTGTCTCACACCCTGAAGTGCATGTTGCTTTGCACATGCCGTGTGTGGGCGTGCGTTATCTTTCTGGAAAACACCACGATGGACTGACCTTACAAATGGCACAACAACTGGCTGACTGATATTGTTGATGTAGGAGGTGATGTTTAACGTATCCGGTACAAACACTAGTTGTGTACGGAAGTGATAGCTGATCGCTCGCCACACCAGGAGACCAGGTGTAGGCCCTGTGTGTCGCTGTCGGATGCAAGAAGGGTGGAAACGCTCCCCTGTGCGTCTGCGAACACGCATACGGCCATCGGAGGCTCCCAAGCAGAATCTGCTTTCATCGCTGAACACGACAGATCGCTATTGCGTTCTCCAGTGCAGACGTTGGCGACACCACTGCAGCCGTTCCTGACGGTGGGCTAGAGTCAGAGGTACACATGCCAGAGGCACACGTGCACGTAGTCCTGCATCCAGTAGACGGTTGCGGATGTTCGCATAGTCACCTCAGGTGCAACGGCAGCTCGGATTTGCCTCGCCGTGGATGTTCTGCTTGACAACGCCGCTCTTCTTATGCGTCGATCAGTCCGCTCATCAGTCCGTCTGTGACTCCCGGTTCCACGTCTTCTCGTGTGGGAATGTTTCTTGGACCATCTACCCCACCATTGTACCACCACCGATACTTCCCGTTCAATTCGCTCCACAATACGATGATACGACCACCCGGCCTCGCGGAGTCCGACTAGATGAACTCGCTCAAAGTCCGATAACTTCTGAAATCGTACACGTCTTCCATGTCCAGGCATTGCAGCTTCTTCAGGGTCTTCGCACGTGTCCGTACGCCGACGACTGATTACATTCACTTCGCCGTACTCCTTAAATACCATCCACCATAATTTGCATATTATGCCGTGCTGTGGCGTAAGCGCTCACCGGTTGGTCCCAAAATTAACATCACACCTACGTCAACTCGAACCCATTAACATATGTAAATTTCATGATCGTCCGCCAATTCCTTCTTGGTGTTCTTTTTTCACTTTCCGCCAGTGTATATGTCTTCTAAAATTGTTTGTTTCACTTCCATTTATTCCTTAATCTTTTCTTTCGTTATTTTCTATCTTTTTAACACTGTACATGGTCCTTTTAAAGCATCCATCTCTACGGCTGTTACTTTCTTTCTATCCGCTTCTGTTAAGGTGGTTCCACCTAAAATCTCTGCCTTATGTTTCCAATAGTAAAACTTCTTTACATGCACTATATTTTGCAAAAGTCACCGGACACCTAGGTGAGAAACACAGCATAGCATTTATTGGCATACATTAGTACGGTGTCGGTCCACCTTTGTCCTTAATGAATACACTGGCCCTTCGAGACATGCTTTCGATAAGGTTTTGGAGCACAGCGATAGGTATGCGCTTGCATTCAGTACATAACCTCTGACTGTTGCTTAGTAGTAGGCATGGTTTCAAACTTCTTATGTGGCGCTTTAATTCATCCCATAGGTGCTCTATGGGACTAAGATCAGGGCTCTGTGCTGGCCAGTACACACACGATACAGAATTATCGTCAAACCATGACGTGACAGATCTTGCTTTATTATCCTGTTGGTACCAACAAGGCTCGGTTCCATAGTATTGCCACAGAGTTCGTAGGGCATAATTATCTAGAATATCGAAGTAGACGTGCTGGTTAACAGGTTTGTCCACGATAACCAATGGGCCGGGATTATGCCACGCGAATAACACCCCCACACGAGTACACTGCCAGCTCCCAACTTGACCGTAGGAACACTACACTGTCGTAAAACCCACACACGGCCATCATACTGATGGATCGTGTATCTGGATTCATCAGTCCATAGGACCCGTTTCCATTGATCTACGGTCCACGATAAATGTTCTTTACACCATGCAACGCGACGAATAGCATTCCGAGTGAGATGAAAGCTTAAGAGCAGCAGCACGACCACGGTAACCCATATGGAATGAAGTTCTCTGCAAATGGTACTTGTACATACCGAGGTTCCAGCATTTTTACTCACCTGTACACTGAGGTCTTGTGTAGTACTGCGTCGATTAGCTGTAACGACTCTCCTGAGGCTTCGACGTCCTCTATCACTGATGTTCTTTGATCTGCCGGTACGTATTGCTACTTCAGGCACGCCATGTGTCTTCCACTTATTCAGTACATCCAAAACAGTTGACTTGGGTATGTTTAAACGCCTCTCGGTTTCTCTTATAGACAACCCACTAATATAACACCCAAACAATCTTTCCTTTCTCAAAGTCAGTTCTCTCCTGCCGCGACACGTTCACTCAACCTCACAGTGCGGTACGATCGCGTTCAGCTGCAGGCTTATTTTTATACCGTTCGCAGCTGTACGGCGCATCTTAACAACGCAGCGGATCCGTTCATTTGTTTTTGAAGGGGTGTACGGTGACTTTTCTCAATATAGTGTATTTTCTTCGCAATTAATGTATTCCGAAGGATAAAAATGTGCGTATCGGTATAACTAACTTTAAGTTACAGCATGGGATACTTAATACTTGCTAAAACATAACCATAATTATATTAAAAATCAATCAATTTTCTTTAAGTAATGTTCAGACCTGTTAATAGATGGCACTACCTGTACATTGATGACGTCAGTAGACAAACAAATGTTAGATTGCTTAGTTATGGTTATGTTTTAGCAAGCATTAAGTATCCCATGCTATAACTTAAAGTTAGTTTTATCGATGTGCAAATTTTTATCCTTGGGAATACATCAGTTGCGAAGAAAATATGTAAAGAAGTTTTACCATTGGAAACGTAAAGCAGATATTTTAGGTGGAATTACCTTAATCGCCAGGCCTGGGCCCCATATAGTAAGATGCTCTTAACAATACTATTATAAATACCCCATTTCCTTTTTCTGGTTATTTCTTCACTACACCAGATTCCGTTCAGGCGTTTACCAGCTTTCCTTTCCTGTGCAATTCTATTTCTTAATTCCATTGCATCTCTATCTTCTTGTGTTACAATTTACATTCAGACTTTTCATTGATTTATCAAAAGCATTTGATACTTTAAATCATAACTTATTATTATCAAAATTGTACGCAATTGGTATTCGGGGTACATAACATAATCTATTTATAAACTATCTCACTGGTCGCCAGCAATATACAGAAATTGAACACACGAGATCTAACTTACAATCAGTCATTTCAGGGGTCCCTCAGGGCTCGGTACTTGTTCCATTATTATTCAATATTTATATTATTGACTTCTGTACCTGTTTACACAATTCAGATATAATTTTATATGCAAATGATGCAACCATATTAATACATGGAAATGATGTTGAGACATTGGTGCGATAACTACAAAAGTCCGTTTTATATCTATCCCTAATTGGTTAACTAAAAAAGATCTGGCTATTAATATTAACAAAACAAAAGTAATGATTTTTTCAAGTACCTCAACCATCACCTCCTTAATTAAGAATATTAATTTACTTGGATCATCTATAGAAGTGGTTTAAAAGTCATAACTAACTTGGTATCATTATTCAGCACGATTTAAAATCGAATTCACATGTTGACTGCCTTTCTAATAAGATCTCAAGAAATATAGGGGTTATTAGTAGTGCAGTGGCCAATTTAACCCCAAAAGTAATTATTTTATTATACTACACTTTAATTAAGTCTCATGTAATCTATTGTATATCTGTTTGGGGATCGACTACTCTATACAATATGAAAAAACTTCAGTCGTTACAAAATAGTTTCATAAGACTATTACAATTTAAACTACAAAATACTCAATTTTCAAATACAGTCTTTCAGGCTAGACTCAGTCTAAATGATTTTGATATATACTAACTATTCAACAATTGCATATCTATAGTATAGGTAAACTGATGTTTTTAAGAATTAAAAATGGTTTCTACCAAGATTTAATTACAATAAGTACTCAGAGTCATGATTAATCCACGAGATAAAAAACAACACTAATCTCCATGTTTCCACTAACAGAACGATTTAGATAGATCATTTATTGATTATATTGGTCCTGCCTTATGGAATACGTTTCCTACTGATATTATATCACTTAATAATATTAATATATTTAAAGGAAAACTCAGGCATTTCTTACTGACCAAAATCTCATAATGTACCTTTATTAATTGATAGTACCACCCTAGCTGTGTTTGATATTATGTGGACTTGACTTGTTTATGTTTTTTTGCATTTTTTTTTATTTTCATAAAAATGTTGATGCTTTGGGAGAAGAGGGCACGTCATGCCTATCAGGCCTTTTCCCTCCTCATTCCCTGTAGTTACAAAAATATACTATTTCTGTTATATATTTTTGATTATGTAATACCATGTCTGTAACAACTAAAATGCAACAAAATGAAAATGAAATGAAATCTTAACACCTAGGTAATTATAATGATCGCATCTTTTAATTTCATCCGTATCTTCTAGCTGTACATTTGTTTCATTATTTGCAATGCATAAATATTTTGTTTTATTTAAATTCATAGTTAATCCCTATTTTTCATATTCTTCTTCTATTTTTCTAGTCATATACTTCAAATCAAATTTATCTTCTGCAAGAAGTACCTGATTAACAGCGAATTGTAAAGTAAATACCATCGTTCCATTTAAATTAATCCTCATTTCTCCACACTTCCTTTTCCATTCTTTCAAAGCCTGTTCCACATAAATCTACATAATGTTCTACATAATGTTGGAGATATGCAACATCCTTGTCTTAGTCCTTTAGTCCCTAGGAATCCTTTTGAAGTTTTCTGGCCGATTTTATAACTATAAACTATACATAACTAGAATAAACTGTTGAATTCAAAAGTTTAATTTTGTCTGCGATTAGCTCTACCTTCGCTCAAGTTATGTAAAGTATTAGGAGATTGGTTTGCACGCTATCGCCGTTGTCGTTCTCTATTTAAGCGACGTTTTCTTTAAGCTTTGTCTTCTTCCATCTTGTACCACAAAGAAAAAAATACACGGAACCAATATTTTTTTATATTTCCATCACAGTGAATCCAAACTGCGCCTGCAGTTTCTTTCTTACAATTTTACTTGTTTTGTGTGTGTGAAATAAAATAACCCTAATTCCTTTTTCATGAAACTACTCTGCAATTTTATTCCTTTTTATAAAATTACTCTGCAATGCGAAGTAAATGAAAATAAAACACGACATAACACCTACGTAACAGAACAAAGGTCGCAGACAGTTGTTTGAGCACGTGCGTGTTGCCACAGATGAAGTCATTTGTCTTAGTAACTTTATTTTATGTTCCGGTGTTTCTCTCTGATTGTACGTATCGTACTCATTGAGCTTAGTTCCAATTTCGGCCACCGGATAAAAGCAGATGGCGCTGTAAGTACTGAAAGACGTCAGAACGTTACAGACGTAGCCTAATATATAGCTTTTATACTTGGACTTGATTACCTGAAACACAGTATTCCTAAATTAGGGATGAAAAATGTAGCGCTTCTAATGCGTTTGGAAAGCAAAATTTTCCATTTCGCTGTGTGTGTTGCGGTGGGAAACTTAGGTTTTCAGTTCCGCATAAGACATCTGTAATTCTCAAAATTGCTTTCAATTATTTGGCGAATTGTAAGGTTCGAATGGATACAGTTGACGGAGTTTATCCGATTGTATGAAAGAATGCCCACGGAAAAAACGCCCACGGAAAAATCGCCCACGGAAAAAACGCCCACGGAAAAAACGCCCACGGAAAAAACGCCCACTTTTCGAAAGTAGGAAAAAACGCCCACGGAAAAATCGCCCACAGACAAAATGCTCACGGGAAAAATATGTGATCGACTGATAAGTTTTTATGTCTGTTATAAACGGTGACAGGACAACTGGTCACAGACTGCTGGGCAAAAAATCGTTAGGGGTCATATAAAAATTGCGGTTTCTTCGCCACCTCATGGGAAACTTAGGTTTTCAGTTCCGCATAAGACATCTGTAATTCTCAAAATTGCTTTCAATTATTTGGCGAATTGTAAGGTTCGAATGGATACAGTTGACGGAGTTTATCCGATTGTATGAAAGAATGCCCACGGAAAAAACGCCCACGGAAAAATCGCCCACGGAAAAAACGCCCACGGAAAAAACGCCCACGGAAAAAACGCCCACTTTTCGAAAGTAGGAAAAAACGCCCACGGAAAAATCGCCCACAGACAAAATGCTCACGGGAAAAATATGTGATCGACTGATAAGTTTTTATGTCTGTTTTAAACGGTGACAGGACAACTGGTCACAGACTGCTGGGCAAAAAATCGTTAGGGGTCATATAAAAATTGCGGTTTCTTCGCCACCTCACCTACATAACGCGAATATGGGAATGACGGAATGAAAACTTTTAGAAGGGCCTAAACGTTAGTACTAACATTATTTTCTGCCTAAGTAATACCGCAATATTAATAATTTGATGTGTAAAATATTTTCTGCAAACCTTACAAATATGAGAGGAAAGTTCGGATTGCACTGATTGACTGTAGAGGTTGTATGGTCTTGGCCTGAAAGCCGTGGTAGTCTTATGCAACATTTATTTAAAAACACACTAATGATTCACCGTTGTCTTCAAGCCAACTGCTATACGATATTTTTCTAGAAACTACAAATAAAAAATTCTCTGCGAGTATGTGCAAACCCAGGGAATTTGTCTGGGGAGGGGGGTGCTTAAAATCTAAAATATGAAATATAAAGAATTTCTGGTAAGATCGGGAGATTTCCAGCGTTTACAAGCTACAACACGTCGAATTATCCGAGGGTATCTGCTGCCTCAGGAAACTAGTCGGGGGGTAATACCAAAATCGTGAATATCAAGAATATCTCTTCCGATCTGGAGATCTTCAGCATTTAGAAACTGCAACTCGACAAATTTTCTTAGCGCATGTCACTCTCTGGAAACCTGTCGGCGAAGAGGGGGGGGGGTAATACCAAAAGTGTAAGATATGAACAATTTCTCGTCCGATCGGGAGATTCTCGGCAATTAGCAGCTACAACTCGACACATTATCTGAAGACATGTGAATGATGAAAATCTCCGGGTCGGAAGAGAAATTCTTCATATTCTACACTTTTGGTATTACCCCCCCCTCCCGACAGGTTTGCTCAGTAGGTTCATGCCCGGAGATAATGTCTCCAGTTGTAGTTTGTAAATGCTGAAAATCGCCCGATCGGACAAGAAATTCTATATAATTCACAATTATCATATAACCCCCCAGGTTTGCTGAGTAGGCACGTACCCTCAAATAATCTGTCCAACTGTAGCTTGTAAATGCTGAAAATCTCCCGATGGGACGATACATTTTTCAAATCTTAGAGTTTTGATATATCCCCCCCCCGACAGGTTTCCTAAGTCGGCACATGCGCTCAGATAATTTGCAGACTTGTAGTTTGAAAACCCTTAAATCTTTTGCTCAGATGTAGATCATAAACATTTCTTATAAAGAATTACATTAATTATCGCAATTAAGAAAAGACGAAATTACGGAAACTATATATGACTCTGATTACCAACCTCTGGGGTTTGTGGGCACGAAGCGGTCAAAAACGTTATTTTTATACGGCCCCTTAAAATTTTTGTGGCCAGTTCTCCTACACCCGTCATGTAGAAATTAACTGTTTTACTTGTCCTTTGGAAAACTCCCAGGAAGCTATGAGTGCGTATTTTTTTCTTTACACTGGGAAGAAAAGAAGTATGCCTGTAACTTGAGATTATACTACTCACGGGGAAGACACACCCCGACCGGTGGCCAACCGATAAATTTAAATGAAATATATCGCTTGTTATTTGAGGTGCGGTCGCTAGCAAACGTTCAAGCTGCAGCTGCAAAGTACCACTTTGACGAAAGACAGATGTCCCCCCCCTTCCGCTCGCCGTACTCAACAGACAACAGCGGAAAGAAAGCACATTACACAAAGTTATATCAGTACACTGCGGCTTTTACGAAAATCGCTTTTACAATTAAATGCATTAAACTTTAAAAGTATTTATAAATAAAATAATCTGACTTTTAATGATTTCTTTTTTAATTGATATAGTTAAATAATAAACATGCATAGTTTTATAAAAATTAAGACCTTACTTTAAAAAATAAGAATAGTCACAAATTTATTATAGTACAGCCGAACTGGAATTTTTTAAGAAAGTAGCTACTCTACAGTAGGAAGTTGAAAGTTAACAATCTTATTTGGTTCTTCACTAGGCCACCCGCGGCCCTTAAGTCATAAGTCCTAGGCCTTGGCCTATTTAACAGTTTTTATTCTAACGATGTTATATTCATAACGTTTACGTAACACATCAAATTATTAATATTGCGGTATTACTCAGGCATAAAATAATATTAGGACTAACGTTTAGGCCCTTCTAAAAGTTTTCGTTCCGTCATTCCCATATTCGTAAAATTTACATAACAAGTATACAAGTATTGTCAATAATCAAACAAAAGTCATCGCTCTTTTTTTTTCTTTTTTTTTTGATTGGAGGTTTAACGACCACCGTGAGCAACTCAATGGGCTATAAGCAGTCGCCCGTCCCTAATTTAGTGTCACTGGTTCCAGGGAAGGGAGAGAGCCAGTGCCGTAAGACAAACACAACATCCATGCCTGACCGGGATTCGAACCCGGACCCCTTACGGACGAATGATCAGAGGCCAACGCCTTAGACCACTGCGCCACCGGGGCGGCAAGTCATCGCTCTTTCCACGTTTATAAGTGAGTCACTGAAAAATTCTCAGTGGCCGCCTCCAGGAATCGAACTCAGGGTCTTCCAGTTACGCGCCGGATATGCTTCCACGGCACCACAGCTATTCCTATTCCACGTCAAATGTCTGTATTAATTGTCAATAATATTGCGCTTCTACTTATGCACCATACATTCAATCCATACATTAATTAATAGGCCGTAGGCCTAAGCCAATTCAACACTTTTTTCTTCGCCTGTGAATTAATTAAGTGCCGCCCCGGTGGCGCTGGCCTCTGATCATTCGTACGTAAGGGTCAGGGTTCGAATTCCGGTGAGGCATGGATGTTGTGTTTGTCTTACGGCACTGGCTCTCTCCCTTCCCTGGAACCAGTGACCCTAAATTAGGGACGGGCGACTGCTTATAGCCCATTGAGTTGCTCACGGTGGTCGTTAAACCTCCAATCAAAAAAAAAAAAAAAAAAAAAAAAGAATTAATTAAGTAAAAGAAAAATATTGCAAACTTGACATGTTATGTAAATATTTAGTACCTACGTAAAAGTGCAGCGTTATTAAAAAATCCCACCCCTTAGGGTCCTTTTCCGAACATACATGAATTATGCTGTAATTCTCGCTTGGCTTACATAGAACGTTTTCTCGAAATTTGTTTGGAGTTCCTAATTCAATTCTCAATGTAGGCCAAAAATCGATAATACTTACCCCCCCCCCCCGCACACACACCCTTGAACTTTTGTGGCCAATTCTCCTACACCCATTTTCGTTATGTAGGTGAGGTGGCCAAGAAACCGCAATTTTTATATGACCCCTAACGATTTTTTGGCCAGCAGTCTGTGACCAGTTGTCCTGTCACCGTTTATAACAGACATATAAACTTATCAGTCGATCACATATTTTTCCCGTGAGCATTTTGTCTGTGGGCGATTTTTCCGTGGGCGTTTTTTCCTACTTTCGAGAAGTGGGCGTTTTTTCCGTGGGCGTTTTTTCCGTGGGCGATTTTTCCGTGGGCGTTTTTTCCGTGGGCATTCTTTCCTCATACCAGTTTATCCGCAAGGTTTTTCCCTTTCCGTTTTTGAGGAGTTGGGTTATCAAAAGTGTTGCCAAAAAAATATCTGACTCCTCAATAAATTTTTTAGGAGAACCGATCTACGCATAACTATTTTTCTGCTGTTTTGTTTTATTTGTTATGAAGGACGCTTTCCTTTCGAAGATTTTTGATGACTTGATTTTTACTTTCGTAAATCACTAGCTTCAGAGCAGAAAGCGACAAAATTGTTCGGGAAAACACCTAAAAAGGCAGCAGAAAAAATAAAATAAAATAAAATTGAATTACAATACAATACAATACAATTATTTATTGCACACATTTAAAACTTACAGCTATATGAAAATGCAATACACCAGGAGGAATCTGAACATATTGGTTGTAAGGCGATTCCCCTATCAGATGTAAGAAAAATAATAAAACATATGGCATTTATGAAAGCAAGTAAGATGGTTATAACAGAAGCACCACTGTTAGCAGCATGCTTGGAACTACAATTTAATGATAGGGTTGAGATTCGTTATGGAGATCAGAGTGATTTACAATGTAATTTCGCAGAGTCAAGGAAAACTTTTTGATGTTTTCCAGGGATCTGATGCTCTCTGTGAGATTATTCCATAGGATAATGGCTTTATACACTATGCTATTTAAACCATAATTAAGTCTCACACACGGCTGACATAATTTGTTGTTAGCAACAAATCTGGTGAAGATAGAAAAATCCAGATATTTGATGTCAGATTGAAAAATAGGCAGTTTAAGATGCATTATTTTAAAAAACATGATACCTAGTTTCAAGGTAAAAATTTCATGAATTTTTAGAATATTTAGTTTTAGAATTTAGGAGGAAAACTATGGCTACCATCAAGCGAAGAAATGCCATTAAGTACAAATCAAAAAGAAGAAATACGTAACATTTGTTATTTGTATTAATAGAGTTCTCGAAAGCAAAGAAACAGACGGTATGAGCACCATATCAATTTTCTTCCCTTTCTCTGTCTTAGTATCAGCATGTTATTACCTATTTATTCATTGTTTATACACTTTTTGCCAAACAAAACAAAACAAAAGAATTAACCGAAGCATCCAGAAGAAACCGTACAATCGTAATGAAAATTGGTATGTACATGTGCAAGAAAGGAAATCATTGCAATTCTAGAGCAGCTGGGCCATTTATTCGGATAAAAGGGCTACACGAGTGGAACAAGTCCGTACGTTGTATTACCACCTCTGGCTCGGATATTAGAGGTTACTCGGCGTGGCATAGACGTATACAAGTTCACAGATACTGTACTAATGTATAGCATGTCAGACGGTGTCCGAATTGCGGGCCAGTTCCCCAACATTCCGGGATGGGCACAGAGATGGAAACGGGTCACGGGTCAACGGGTAACCGAGTCGACAATTTCTTGCGGGTCAGACGGGTCGGGTCAAGATGTTCCTGACCCGATTTCGACCCCGTTTTGTTTCCGTTTTATTTTTGAATAGATAAAAAAATTTTCAAAGAACCTTTCAAAGGTATTTGAAATGATACTTCAGAGCTGCAGAGTATGATCCAAGAACTTGCTGAGAAGGGTAAAGAAATAGGGATTAAAAATGAACATTCAGAAAACAAAACGGATGTACATCGAATGAAGATATATCAATTGATGGGGAAAATCTGGAGATAACCAATTCGTACATTTTACCTTGAGCATCACATATCAAGCGAGGGTCACATTGATGAAGAAATAAATTGGCGTATAAAACTTGGTTGGAGAATTTTTGGAAGAAACAGTACAATGTGGATCTTAACTAAAGCCATACAAAGACTGCAGACAACTGAAAGAAGCATGCCTGTTGTAACTAAGAAAGATAAAAAGTCAAACTCGTGGATAAGGAAAATGACAGGAGTGGAAGACATCACGATCAGAGTAAAATCCCTGAAATGTAAATGGACGGGGCATGTTGCCAGGACAACAGATCACCGACGAACAACCGAAATTTTAAACTGGATCCCAAGGAACAGGAAAAGACGCAGCGCAGAAGACCACGTGGGTGTTGGGTGGATGAAAGAAACTGGGCCAAGACAGTCGGACGAGGAACACTCTTTGGGAGACCTTCGTCCTGCAGTGGATTGATAATGATTGACAATGATGATGATGACATATTCGAGATTTTAGCTCAAGGCAGATTTGTCCGGGTCAGGACCGGGATGGGTCCAGGTCGGGTCCAATTAAGTGACGGCCGGGTCAACCAACTGTGGATGGGCGTAGGTGGCGTCCCTATCATGTCCTGAAGATGTTCAATCGGTGAGAGGTCGGGTGATCGGGCTGGTCATGAAAGGGTGTCGACATTGCGGAGACACGCCTGACAGACCAGCGCTGTGTGTGGGCTGGCATTATTCTGTTGAAACATTGCTCGGTGATGCTGCGACAGAAATGGCAACACAACAGGTCGTAGAATTTCGTCAACGTACCATTGGGCCGTGAGAGCGGTATGAAAGACTACCGAGGCTATCGTAAGAAACAGCTCCCCAGACAACCACTCCTTGTGTGAGCCGTGTGCCGTTCCGGGATAAAGACAGAATCCGTGCGGTGGTCGTCTATTATCCAGACACGTATTCGCTGCTTATTGGCGCCAAGTGCAAACCGTAACACATCAATGAAGATAACACGACGTCACTGGGCACTATCACCTCGTTAATCGGGCCGAACACCATTACATCCGGCGCCGACGATGCTCGCTGGTCAGTGATAGACAGCGGAGTGGACTCCTCGAATGAAGTCCTCGTACCGCAAGTCATCTGGCATCGGTCCGGATGTCCACTTCCGTATCTGTAGACGATGCAACATGGCCACCGATGGTTAAGAGCGACGAATGCTGTTCTGTTCGTGCGGCTCTCACAATCGCTCGACCTCGCGTTCTGTCCTTGCCCTCGGCCGTCCCCTGCTCGCGTGCCTCTGGGTTGCGCTTTCTTCGACCCATTGGCGTCAACATCGTTCGATTGTCGCGTCTCTCAGACCCAAATGCCTGGAAATGTGGCGACATGACCAATCGGCCTCTCTCAGGCTCGCTGAACTGTTCGTATTACCCACGGATCCAATGTCGAAGCATCCTCACAGTCCGTGGAGGTTAATGCAATCACAATCCGCTGTTACAATCGTCTCTGCGTGCGAGCTTTGCTCTTCATATACCCTTCTCGACGCGCGGTTTCCATGCGCTGTGACCCCCTACAGCGGGCAACAGCGTTATTTTTTAATTTACATATTCGGCCCTGGGGTACTTGCATGCGGAGTTTCTTCAGGATCGAACGGATTTCTGCAGGGGATTCATTTTTTTTTAAATTTTTGCAGAGATGTATCCATTGTTTATTACTTTTATCCAGTGCTTTTTTCTGTCAAAACCTGCCGAAACGGTATTCTGGCACTTTTTTAACATATAGTTTTTCGTTTTGCGTTTGGAATAATTAGACGAAACCCGTCGGAAATCGACGTTTAGTTTATTTTTCTTTTTTTGGAAAAAAGAATAAACTCATATGAAACAACAAATGTAAACTTTATTTGATTGACAAATTCATTCAACCACTTCCAGGTTCTGTTTTTTTTTTTTACTGAAGGTTTAACGACCACCGTGAGCAACTCAATGGGCTATAAGCAGTCGCCCGTCCCTAATTTAGGGTCACTGGTTCTAGGGAAGGGAGTGATCCAGTGCCGTAAGACAAACAAAACATCCACGCCCCACCGGGATTCGAACCCGGACCCTTCACGAACGAATCGTCATAAGCCAGCGCTTAGACCGCTGCGCCACCAGGGCGGCCCGGTTCGTGATGAGAATCACGACTGCACCCTTTTCAGTCGTAAAATGTGAGGCGAAAATCCACTCACCTCGATCGTGTGCAAAACTTCAACTGGATAGCGCACTCTTTCACTCTCATCTTCAGTCACAACTGTGTTTGTAAATGTTGAGATTAGCGTTGCGGACTCTCTTCATTCTCTCTTGTCTGAGACATATAGTTGCGGCCCATTGATCGCTCACGCCTTCCAGTAAGGCTCTTACGCTCTCTCTCTATCTTTTTTTTTCTTTTCTGCGGGAGAGAAATTCTGTTAAATAAAGTATTTACTTACTTTAGGACTGATCATAGAACACCATGCACGCACCAAGTCTGACACTGAACTGAGCGCCTAATGTAGATAAGGGCAGCACGCTTCTCCCATAGACTTTACATGGGAACTTTGCCGCCCAATCACACCCGAACCGTTTCCCTAATCTCAGTTTTCTCTTCAACTGGCACATCTACATGGTAAGACCTTTATTTTGATATCTCAACCATATCTTTACGTTCAGCCGTTCTCTCAAAATAGGACTCACAGTAAAAGACCTTGTAGAATTAATATATAGATTATAAGATTCGATAATAACCGTAACATGTGAGGGAGAGAGATAGCAGGAGTTAACCCCTTATGTTTGATTTTTTTCCAAGTTGTACACCGAAAACAAATTCCTGTACGTAATATACCGATGTACAACCTTTGTACAGCGGTACATTATATATAAAGAAAAATACACTGCATCGTGAACAAAAAATCAAGAAGTTATTTTGGAGGTTTCTCTCAACGAAAGAGACACGATTCGTGATTTTAGAGAATACCGAATACCTACGACTTCGAGGAAAAGTAAAGCCTAAGCAATTTTATGAAGCCAACGTAGCATCTTCTAGCGAATGTGAAAGGTGATTTTCTCAGACTAATTTGATAAACATCCCAGTTCAGTCATCTCTCTCAATCGCAGCAATAACCTCATTGTTATTCGTAAAAATTGCATCCTTCGCTAACTCAGTTTGATCTTTCAAAAAAGTTCCAATCGCGGCTCTCTTGAGGACATCAACCGGTAGTGGATACGAAAGGCAAAGCGCAGACGAAAACGATAAAAATATCCCAAGAGTTAAATAAAATTTGAACTGTATTTTAGGATCAAAATGCAATTCCCTTCTGTTCCACAGCGCAACGTAATTCTTTGCTCAAATATTTCTTTCATTTGTAGGTAAGTTTGACAGAGATTTTAATTTCAGCATTTCCTATGTATTACTTTCATTTCTGGGTTAGCTTGGCAGAGATTTTAATTTCATCAATTACTGTGTGTTACTCCAATTTGTGGGTAAGCTTGACAGAGATTTTAATTTCAGCATTTGCTATGCATTATAAAAATGCTACGGAACACCGTTTTTTTAATTCCCTGCTGCTAATAGGAATTGCGACACCAAGAAAGAAACAAGCAATCACAATGAAATTTATGGGAATGATGAGTTATGGTACAAGCTGCAAACGAGTACAATTACATATCGGTTCGTAATGTGGAAGGCCAAAAAATTATTAATAAGTAAATCCACCATAGGCGGTGATAACCGACCCGACAGACCGTGGAATCAAATGAAACAGAGTTTGTCTGCGGTGTTGCATTCCGTTTTGCTTCTGCACGCATCCACAATCGATGGTTGTGACAAGCAGCGAGGCCATGCGAGCCAGTCGTTGCGCGATGACACTCCAGACGTTCTTTGTAGGAGACAAATCTGGCGAACGAGCAGCCCAGGAAAGACGAGCAACTTGTTGCACACAGACCACGTCTTGGACAGTACCATCAACATGGGGTCGGGCATTGTCTTGTTGGAAGACGGCTCCCGGGATCGTCTGAAGGAAGGGTAGAAGTTTAGTTTCCAACAACTACGTGATGTAGAGTTGCCTGTTCAATGCGCGTGTGATACGTAGTAGGTGAGTGCGTAAATGAAACATAATAGCACTCCAGACCATCACGATCGGCGTGGAACTGGTATGGCGCTGCACAATGTAGCCTTCCAGATGCCGTTCACCACGGTATCTGTGAATAAGGATTCTCCATTCGTGATGCATTAGACTGAATCTGGACTCGTCCGAAAACACAATATGCTCCCATTCAGCAATCCAGTTTCGACGGTCGCAGCACCACTGCAATCGCTGGCATCTATGGTTCAGAGTCAAGGGAGGTTGCAGCAATGGACAGCGAACAACGAGACCTCTCTGAAGTAATCGGTGACGAACAGTGCTTGCAGACATCGGACGATGTGTGACCGTCTTCTATTTCTGCGCAAGTGTCGTGGATGGTGTTGTGCGCGAAGTCCACTGCCATACGGTGAAAGTGCCTGTCTTCCCACTCGGTCCTGTGATTTCGAACTCCAGACCATGCTCGACGATGCGTAGAACCTTCTGCTGTCCATTGACGCCATGTACGCATAACGGTAGTTGCGTTACGCCTAACGCGTGCAGCACTATCACGGTATGATAAACCACCTTCTCTGAGTCCAACGATTCTACCTCTTTCAAACTTCGTCAAGGGTTCGTATAGTTGTCTCGTACTTCTACGCGGCATATTTACATGCTAACAACTGCGTACGGTCGAGTTTAGCGATAGAAAGTTTAAAAACCTGCTCTCTGTGCGCCTTTTCTTATACCTCCTGGTGTGACGTTTCCGATGGCGTTGCGCGCGCCTCAAATTTGCATGTGCGCTGCAATTTTAATCATTCGCATTACCCACGGTGCCCTATCCACCCGGCAAATTTCGCGCAAATCCGAGCATTTCTTCATGGTGTTGCAATTCCTAATAACAGCAGTGCATTATAATTTAATATAAATCATGTTTTTGCATTTTGCATCATGCAACTAATAATAAGGCTTAAAGAGCAATCTTCAAGAAATTCACTTGCTTTTTGTTGAGTCCAACATTTCTTCCCTATAGCAACCTATGTTTAAGAATTACAGCACCTTCGTAAGGTTCTCTAAGCACGGTTCAGATATGATTTTTGTAAATATTTATTACTGTATAATGTTGAAGAAATATTCCTCTCATACGTGGAAAATACGTCATAATAATTAACACAGCAATCAGAGACTATATAATGTTGAAGAAATATTCCTCTCACACGAGGAAAATACGTCATAATAATTAACACAGCAATCAGAAATCTCTGATTGCTGTGATAATTATTATGACGTATTTTCCACGTATGAGAGGAATATTTCTTCAACATTATATATACTTGGACGACTGGTGATATGCTTAACAACGCTAGATGGCAGCACAGTTGCTTCATTAAGAATGCGGTCGGACTACTTTCCGATGATCTTAATATTCAGATGATTGTGTCTTTCTCGTCCTGGGTGGTGTAACGCATAGCATACTCGAATGGAAATCGGGAGATGCGGGTTAGATTTCCGCTCCAGGCTGGCGATGAAATTTTCAAATTTTCTAATGTGATTGATATTACGTGTAGAACAGTAAATACAATTAATTCAGAGATTTCTGATTGCTGTGTTAATTATTATGTATTATTATGCTTGTTCCCACCTGGAATTTCTTTGTTCACGTTATTGTGACAGAGACGTGAAGATAAGCATGGCCGCCCCGGTGGCGCAGTGGTCTAAGGCGCTGGCCTATGATCATTCGTTCGTAAGGGGTCCGGGTTCGAATCCCGGTCAGGCATGGATGTTGTGTTTGTCTTACG
This sequence comes from Macrothele yani, assembly GCA_039090855.1. NCBI lineage: Eukaryota > Metazoa > Arthropoda > Arachnida > Araneae > Macrothelidae > Macrothele > Macrothele yani. Next base: position 36,748,386 of record CM077026.1, on the reverse strand, counting down.
GCACTGGCTCTATCCCTTCCCTGGAACCAGTGACCCTAAATTAGGGACGGGCGACTGCTTATAGCCCATTGAGTTGCTCACGGTGGTCGTTAAACCTCCAATAAAAAAAAAAAAAAAGATTAGCATGTTTTGAGCGTGCTGATGTTCAGCAACACCAGATCAGCGACACTTAATTCTGCTTAGAATATACGTAAGTATGACAAGGCGTTTTTGAAGTGTATTGTACCGATGTTGGAAGACGAATTATCGTTTTACGATGTGTGAATGAGAGACGCGCGCTTAAGGGCAATTTACATATTGCCAGGCAGGTAACGATTTGGCTCTCAAACACATTAGTAAGGAGGAAATTTAAAAAATATTCCTCGAGGGAGAGGAGTGTATACATACTTTGGGGAGAAGGAATACACAGTTTTCGCAAAGGATGGCATAGTGGTGTGATTCTGATTGTCACGGAAACGACCTCGGTTCGATCCTGGGCAGGTAAAAACGTTCGAACGACTGAATATCTATCCTCTGTGCCTCGGACGAGCACGTTAAGCCGGCGAGCCTGGAATACTTTTCCGCTGATAATAAAATTAAGGACGTCTGTTCCTCCTCCTTTATACCTCGCTTCCGTTTGACTTCCCTACTGGACACTCTAGTCCAAATCTCGTAGCTTCTTACTTCTGAGGGTTTGCGAAAACACAAGTTTGTCCGCGGCTGACATCGCAACTGTGTTCCCTCACTCCGGAGTAATTCGCTCTCCCAACTCGGCTCCGCGGACAGAATGTCTCGATGCAGATTTGTCGTCTTAACACATGTTTTCATTTCTGTAGTACGTCACAGGTTCTTTAAGATTTTGGATCAGACACTATTTTTCTAAAATTCTCTACTTAAATATCTAAATCAAGTGGTTTGGGACAGATGTTCTTGCGAGTTAAAAGGGAACGAGCGGTCTTGAAAAAGCCCCCGGTTTATGCGCTAATGGAACCGTAACGTTTATTGCGGGAATTTCTGTAGAAGACAATCCGAAAGTACGTTAAGGTATGATCTGAGTCAGTAAGACGATCAGATACGGGAATCTGCGAATTCTCCCGTTGACCACCGGTACGATATTTCCAACGCCGAAGTACATTAAATTAAACGTTTTTATTTGTTACTTTTTAAAGAAAGTTCGCATGTGATTCAGTGTGTCGAACAAGGTCAGTTTTCGCAGAATAAAGAGGAACTGACAGCATCTTTTTTTTTTTTTGATTGGAGGTTCAACGACCACCGTGAGCAACTCAATGGGCTATAAGCAGTCGCCCGTCCCTAATTTAGGGTCACTGGTTCCAGGGAAGGGAGAGAGCCAGTGCCGTAAGACAAACACAACATCCATGCCTCACCGGGATTCGAACCCGGACCCCTTTCGGACGAATGATCAGAGGCCATCGCTTAGACCACTGCGCCACCGGGGCGGCCGACAGCATCTTGTCTGAGGTTGATGGAATCAAAATAAAATAAAATGTGATGACTCTAGCTGGATCAAAGGTACAGTACAACCATAAAGATGCGGAAGGTGCGAAGGTTGTTACCAGGGCCGTATATACCGGGAAATGGTCATTCCAGGGGCGTAAATTATTGAATGGTCATTCCAGGGCCGTATATACCGGGAAATGGTCATTCCAGGGGCGTAAATTATTGAATGGTCATTCCAGGGCCGTATATACCGGGAAATGGTCATTCCATGGGCGTAAATTCTTGAATGGTCATTCCAGGGGCGTAAATTCTTGAATGGTCATTCCAGGGGCGTAAATCTTGAATGGTCATTCCAGGGGCGTAAATTCTTGAATGGTCATTCCAGGGCCGTATATACCGGGAAATGGTCATTCCAGGGGCGTAAATTCTTGCTCTGGGGATGTAAAAAATAGAAATGTATCTAAAGAAGAAAGTTACACCCTTCAGTATTTTCTTTTTAAAAACTTTAATTAGTCTCATACATAATTCCATGCAGTTAACTAGGGTACAGAGTGATATACACTGTGAGATCCGAACATCTGTCTCATATCCATAAAGGGAATTTTCCAAAACAGTGAATGGCTGCATAGAAAACAATATGCTGATATGCCTAACTTCCATGACCTTCTCGAACATGTCATTAGGATGACGAGATAGTTAACCATCTGTGCTCTGTCGAAAGAAGTCTCTCTGAGCGTTTAACCTTGAACAGAAGTTTTTCCAAGCCCTACCCCTTAAGCGTCTTCCCATTGTTCCGTTCACTATCCGATGCTCATTAGTTCTGCGCTGCTTTGTTTTTCGTTCTGCATTTCTGTGGAGTGTTGTGTTGTCGGCGGTCGCATGACGTTTACGCTTTACTTTGTATTTACAACTTGTGGTTCTTGGGTATTTACCTAGGTTTTTATTGCTTTAATAAAATTCTGTTAAAAAATTGGAAGTGCGATTTTTGAACGATCATACACATGTGTAATACGATGTGTGAGAAAATAAAAACCACGCGTTATTTGAGTGGAACTCGAAAGGGCGTAGGTTTGAACTCGAAGGGGCGTAATTTTAGTCTCGCAGTGCCAGATAAAAAAACCTTTGCTACGGTCCTGGTCGTTACAGCTTTTTCTCCAGAAGAGAAGCACTGCTTTTATCACTGTTCTTCGCTGAACAAAGCATCGCTGTTCGCTTGAGTGGTGAGTTGAGAACCCCAGATGCTCGGGCTGAGGGTTATAGTTCTAGTTCCTGTGGAGAAATGAGTGTTCCTTTCGTTCTGTTCCTCTTCCTTCCTTGCAGCTAATTTTCAAGAATTTAGGTCGACGGTCAGTGCCATATCACAAGCCGTCGCCCTGCGGATTGTGACTGAAAAGTCACGTACAGGGCGATTGCGTACGTGGCATCCTATTATTAGTCTGCGCTGGAAATCAGTTACCTCTGTCAGTCGAGGAACCTAGCATTCACCGTTATGCTATTTTCTCATCATAGCATTGAGTACATACACAGTCGTATCAGAATAATATGACCACCGCCGGAATCACATTGTACCCACCCTGACGCGTCACAAATTGCACGTGACAAGAAGGACTACAGGGAGACATAAGCGGCCGGCCAGGACAGATGAGCTATAGTGCCAGACGTGAGCACAATTGGCATAGGTAGTGATTTGACGGACGCTCAAAAAGGAATGATCATCGGCTACAACGCCAAGGATGGAAGCATCTCAGAAACAGCAGATTTCGTGGGCTGTTCGCAAGTTGCTGTAGTAAAGGTGTACCAAGAATGGACCGCTGACACACCGAGTACCTCCTGACGTCATAACTGTGGAGACCCAAAGACCATCGACCTCATAGGAAAACGTCGTCTCCGTCGCCTAGTGAAGGGCAATCGACGCGCAACAGTGCAGCAATTGACGACGCAAATGAATGCTGAGGCACCCAGTTACCTGCCCTCGATAACACTAGAGCGAAGCTTTACGCATGGGTTTTCGGAGTCGGCGATGGGTCAAGGCGCCCTGTTAACCCATTTCCATCGGCAACGACACCTGCAGTTCGACTGGGACTACTGTCATTGGACAATGGAAGAGTGTAAAAAGCTTGTTTTCTCCGACAAATCGAGGTTTCTACTCCACAGAAAGGACGGGCGGTGGCGGATACGGTGTCAGACATACGAGAACCAATTCCCGGACACGCTTGTCGGTCAAGTACAAACCGGCGGTGGCAGTGTGCATGTCTGGGTTATGTTTTCCTGGTATGAACTGAAACCGCGGGTACCACTGGACGGGTCCCTGAACGCCAATGACTACCTGTTCATCCTCGCTGCCCACATACATCCCTTCATGTTGGACGTTTACCCTAGTGGTGATGTTGTCTACCAGCAGGACAGTGCGCCCTTTAATGTCGCTCAGGGGGTGCGTGACTAGTCCAGGAACACGACGTCTCCATTCTCGCCCTTGGCCGACGAAATCGCCCGACCTCAATCCCATAGAGTACTTATGGGACTATTTGGATCGGCACGTACCACGTGCTGACCTACGACAACGTCATCTCCGGGACCTCCGTGCTCTGCTGCAGACCGAATGGGTAGGTGTGCCTCCGGAAACCTTCCAGGGCCTCATTGCGTCTATGCCACGCCGTCTCGCCGCTGTCATCAGGGCCAAATGTGGTTATTCCCATTATTAGGTAGGTGGTCATATTATTCTCATACGACCGTGTATTTATAGTTGAGTCTGTGATGTGGTGCTTGACAGTGACTTAATTTACTATCACTAGAAGGGTGTCAAGGTATTAATGATAAATTTTCCCTCATGAACTGTGTACTTTATCGTCGCTAAAGGAAATCTGTGCATTCGAACCGTGCTAGAGGGTGTGGGATTAAGATGCAATCCTACTAACTACTCTAATACTGGGTAAATGGCATTAGGAAATTTAAAAAATATGCTTATGTTCACAACTTATATCGCACTCAGAATGTTATGGAAAATTGCACTGGTATGTGATGAAATAACTTACAGTCGGAATGAATCAAGCAAATGTAAAAAGTATAAAGATCGCTTGAATTGCAGAACTTCTGTGAATGGGACACTTCTGACTTTCAAAAAAAAAAAAAAAAAAAAAAAAAAAGGAAAAGAAAAGGTAAAAAAGTAACGCTTGAAAGTTGAAGGTGCCACTTTTGCCTCTTCTTTTTTTAATCTTCAAGATCTGTCGGACAAAAGTGGGAAGTCAATGACTTGATAATCTCGACACTGTCGTGACAACTTCATATTCATGACGCCATTATGAAAGCATGGTGTCATGGAATTGCCTTCCTTTACGACACACGCTTTTCATCACGCCAAAACGCACTCAACTGTTTCCAGTGAAACACATAATTTCTGCATCCACTGTGTGTCTGAGAATACTGGTTTTATTCCAGACTCGCTTTGACTTTCACTGCCTGTTCATTCGACCGGAGTGTTTGTAAACGTTAGATGCCCAAAACGAAGAAAGAGCTTTTCCCTCATGAAGTGAAATCAAAACATTATTCTGTATTAATCATCGATGTTAATTTCTAATTGAAAAATATGCCTTCCTCTTGTAAATTTTGAAGCACACTTGTACAATATAATGGATCAGAGAAAGAGAGTTACCCGTTTAGTATTTTGTCACATGTATAGCGATAGCTGCACATGTTTCGACAAAATACTAAACTACTACTACTGTATCGTTTAGCCGTTTCGACAAAATACTAAACTACTACTACTGTTTCGTTTGGCCGTTTCGACAAAATACTAAACTACTACTACTGTTTCGTTTGGCCGTTTCGACAAAATACTAAACTACTACTACTGTTTCGTTTGGCCGTTTCGACAAAATACTAAACTACTACTACTGTTTCGTTTGGCCGTTTCGACAAAATACTAAACTACTACTACTGTTTCGTTTGGCCGTTTCGACAAAATACTAAACTACTACTACTGTTTCGTTTGGCCGTTTCGACAAAATACTAAACTACTACTATTGTTTTGTTTGGCCGTTTCGACAAAATACTAAACTACTACTACTGTTTCGTTTGGCCGTTTCGACAAAATACTAAACTACTACTACTGTTTCGTTTGGCCGTTTCGACAAAATACTAAACTACTACTACTGTTTCGTTTGGCCGTTTCGACAAAATACTAAACTACTGCTACTGTTTCGTTTGGCCGTTTCGACAAAATACTAAACTACTACTACTGTTTCGTTTGGCCGTTTCGACAAAATACTGAACTGTTTTCGTTTAAAATACTAAGTATAAAATACTAGACTATACTACTACTTCTTCGTTTGGCCGTTTCGACAAACTACTATAAACTACTACTACTGTTTCGTTCGGCCGTTTCAACAAAATACTAAACTGCTACTACTGTTTCGTTTGGCCGTTTCGACAAGATACTAAATTATTACTACTGTTTTGTTTGGCCATCTGTGCATCGTAAGATGTAATTTGTTCCTGGGTGCCTTGCAGTAGTGCGGCTGTGGAAGACCAGATAAACTCAAGTTAATCCTTTAACCGGATGGGACGAATTAATTCGGGGTTAGCAAAATGGGCTGAAATCAGCTGGAAAGAATACACTTGATGTATAAAATGTAGGCCAAACGAGGCTGAAACGAGTCGGGCCACGAATGGCCTAGTGGTTAACGTTCGTGACTGCCACGTAGAAACCTGAGGTTCGATTCCAGGCAGGTACGAACGCTCGAACCACTAAATATCCGCCGTGCGTCAGATGGGCACGTTAAGCCTTCGGACCCCTGGTACGGGCCCACCCGGTAATAAATAAGTCTTCTTCCACCCCTTCTACCTCGCTTTCGTGTCACTTTCCTATCGGGCACTCTAGCCTAAATCTCCTAGCTTCCTGTTTCTGAGGGTTGTTTAAGACCTGGTGTCAGACACTCCCTTCCTAAAATCCTCTACATCCGATCTGAGCTGATCTGAAACGAGTAAACCTGCACAGGAGAAAGCGTTGCTTCCCCCCCCCCCTCAGCTTTGTTAATCAAAGTTGTCACTTAAGGATATGATTACCATTAATGCTTTGTGACTGATTACATGACAAAGGTAGCTATAACAATGGTGACGAACCTACGGAGATGCTAGTTAGTCAGTTGTCTCTACTCAGTGGCATGATGTTTTTGTCAGGGGGATTAACCCATCTCCGTCATGCATCAGGCCATGAAACAAAAAATAATGGAATAAAAGATAGCGCTGATCACCAGGATGGGCTTATTTATGGTCGTTACTGCTGAGATAGAAGGGGAAGAAATTGTTTTGCCGTAGCTGTCGTAAATCCAGGGAGCTATGTGCGTACTTCTGTTTGGGGAGCGTCGAAAATTTGGGGCGCATAAAAGGTTACGCGAATCTGGGTCCGACGGAATACAAAAGGACGGAACCAGAGATAGCCAGAAATTCCTGCGTTAGCTGAAACAGAGATAAGAATGCCACCAAATGAATTATGCTGAGAACTATCATTAGACAGTATTTTAAGTTTGAAAAAGGAATCTTGACTCTTACTTTACGAGTAGGGTCGAGTGGGACGAATCACGTTAGTCTCCTCAGATTTCATAAAAAGGGATACTAACGGCATCTTGTCTGAGATTAATAGAAACGAACGTGATAACTGTCGCGGGATCACAAGGATAACTTTCGTAATGTACGTGAATCGGAGGAAAGGTGTGAGAGTCGTTACAGAGATTCTGCACCATTATTCTATGCTACCCTGAAATTCTTGATCGTTTCTGAAACTACTTATATACAGATCGCGTTTCATTTTTAGAGGCGACAAAGAATCCCACGAAGGCACAGTGGAGTAGTCAGTGTAACGTGTAGTTTAGCATATCTAAAACAATATAATCTACAGAGTGTGTTTAAGTTACGGGGGGGGGGGGGGGCGACGTCGGAAAGGAATGATACGATTGTGAAAACACAAATCATGGAGAAGCCGACTGGGACGACAAAACTAGGTCGGGAATTTTAGTCTTGCGGAGCAGTATAATACCACACCTATCTACAGGGGAATAAATCCTACATTCCCTCATGAAAAAAGTTCTTTTAGATCCTAAATAGAACAAAAATGGTGAAATTTGCATTGGAAATACGAGTTTAGTCGTCAACAGATTTTAATAACAATTTACCAGTGAAATAATTTTAAAAATACGTTCACAATTGAATGTAGCACCAAACACGCTGAAAATTGAGTACTGTTACCAGATAATTAATTTCCCTTGAAAAATTCGGTTTTGACAAAAAAAAAAAAAAAAATCTCATGAGGACCCCATTTTCCAATAAATCGCCCTAAAGATCATTCCGAAAGTTGAATTGTGCAGATGTTACGTAGAAATTTTCCTACAGAATAAATTTTTATATTAATTTGGTCATTGATCGCCTTAAGTACAATAGAATGGGTACCTTTTTTTGAGTACACGCCTTTTTGATCGCCCAAAGCGCAACAGAATGGGCACCTTTTTCTTGAGTAGACGGATTTTGGATAGCCTAAAGCGCAATAGAATGGGTACCTTTTTCTTGAATAGACACCTTTTTGATAGCCTAAAGCGCAGTAGAATGGGTACCTTCTTCTTGAGTAGACGCCGTTTTGATCGCCTAAAGCGCAGTGGAATAGGTACCTTTATCATGAAAGTGAAGCGAGGAAAAGCTCCAGGAGAAGATGGAATTACTGTAGACATCATACAAGAAGCAAGTGGAGAAATCGAAACAGTACTCGCCCAAATTTTCACTCGATGCCTTAATGAAGGAAAGATTCCTGAGGATTGGAACACCGCTACAATGATCCTGCTACATAAGAAAGGTGACATTGAGGATCTCGGAAACTACAGACCTATCAGCCTCCTATCAGTAGTTTATAAAATCTTCACTAAAGTTCTTTCACACCGCTTGAAGGTAGCACTAGACATGGCTCAACCGAGAGAACAAGCTGGATTCAGGAGTGGCTACAGCACAATAGATCATATCCACGTGCTGAGAGAACTAATTGAAAGAGCGAGGGAATATGAACTTCCATTGTGCATGGCTTTTATCGATTATGAAAAAGCCTTTGATTCGGTGAAACCATCAGCAGTTACAATGGCTCTGAAAACCTGCGGTATTGAAGATGCATACATTAATATTATTAATAACATCTATGAAAATGCAAGTGCAAAGATTAGGCTGTTTGAAAATACAACACACGTAAAAATTGGAAAGGGAGTGAGACAAGGTGACACTATATCTCCGAAGCTCTTTAATGCCACATTGGAGGGTGTTTTTCAGTCGCTGAGCTGGGAAAACAAGGGGATAAAGATTAATGGAGATTATCTAACCCACCTTCGTTTTGCTGATGACGTAGTCATTTTTGCAACTACCCCATCAGAGCTGCAGAGTATGATCCAGGAACTTGCTGACAAGAGTAAAGAAGTGGGATTAAAAATGAACTTTCAGAAGACAAAAGTGATGTTCAATGCTTTTACAAGAAATGAAGATTTATCGATTGATGGAGAAAAGCTGGAGATAACAGACACGTACGTTTATCTTGGACAGCAGATATCAAGTGAGGGTCACATTGATGAAGAAATTAATCGGCGTACAAAACTTGCCTGGAGAGCTTTTGGAAGAAACAGCATAATTTTCAAGAGCAATATGCCATTATGTCTTAAAAGAAAAGTGTTTGATCAATGCATCCTTCCAGTGCTTACGTATGGTGCAGAGACGTGGACCTTAACTAAAAGAGACATACAAAGGCTGCAGACAACTCAAAGCTGCATGGAGAGGTGCATGCTTGGTGTAACCAGGAGAAATAAGAAGAGGAACTCGTGGATCCGAAAAATGACAAGAGTGGAAGACATCATGATCAGAGTTAAATCCCTGAAATGGCAATGGGCTGGACATACTGCCAGAAGGACAGATCATCGATGGACAGCCGAAATTTTAGATTGGATTCCAAGGGACAGGAAAAGACCCAGAAGAAGACCACATAGGAGATGGGTGGATGAAATTCGAAAGTATGCAGGGGTGACATGGAGGAGACTGGCACAAGACAGACCGTTGTGGAGGAAACTTGGGGAGACCTTCGTCCAGCAGTGGATTGATAATTGTTGACAATGATGATGATGATGATCATGAAAGTCATTTTTCTTGAGTAGACGTCGTTTTGATCGCCTAAAGCGCAACAGAGTGGGTACCTCCTTAAGTAAACGCCTTTTTGATCGCCTAAAGCGCAACAGAGTGGGTACCTTCTTAAGTAAATGCCTTTTTGATCGCCTAAAGCGCAGTAGAATAGGTACCTTTATCATGAAAGTCATTTTTCTAGAGTAGACGTCGTTTCGATCGCCTAAAGCGCAGTAGAATAGGTACCTTATCATGAAAGTCATTTTTCTAGAGTAGACGTCGTTTTGATCGCCTAAAGCGCAGCAGAGTGGGTACCTTCTTAAGTAAACGCCTTTTTGATCGCCTAAAGTGCAACAGAGTGGGTATCTTCTTAAGTAAATGCCTTTTTGATCGCCTAAAGCGCAATAGAATGGGTACCTTCTTCTTGAGTAGACGCCTTTTTGATCGCCTAAAGCGCAATAGAATGGGTACCTTTTTTAAGTCTACTCATTATTTTGACCCACGAACTAGTAATGGTAAATAATGGTTTCTTTTAAAAGAAAAGCAGAGGAAGGATAAAGATTTCAGAATATCTCTACGGGAAAACTGCTTTGTGGGCTGTTGGTTAGTCTGTGGATGGGAGCGCCCGTAGCTTAATTTTTAAAAGGGGACAAACAGAAATTTTAACTACAAATAACATATACAAATTTCCACAGTGCTTTTTTGTTTTTTAGCCGTCTTCAGCACACTCTCAACACATAAATTTAATTGGAAATGAGAAGACCCAAAAAATCTATATAACAAGAAAGATGACACCGAATTCGTAATAAATACGTCTTTTGAAGCCGTTCCGATGCGAATTAAATTAATCAAAGCTATTCAAAGTCAACTGAATCGGTATGCAAAACAGTAGTATCTGACCTAAGAAAAAAGTTTTTCAATCGGATTTTTATTCCCGCAGATATTGCTGTAAACGGAAACGTGAACTTACGCCCTCTGGTGGCAGACCCGTGCGTTAACAAAAATTTGAAATTATATGAGAAACATTTAGCAGCGAAAACGCTCTCCAGCAAAGAAAGAATTTTTCAAATTGAACTCCTCGAAGTAGAGATATCGACAAATATAGGCGGGAAAACCATACATTATTTTAAGTAGAAAGTATTCTCAAAACGTTTTTCGATGTGAGCGGTATCGGTCCACGAAATATTTTTTTTCAATAAGCGTTTCAGGATCTAAGATTTTGCTGCAAATGCATCAGAAGCAAAAATTAACCCTTACGCCCCATAGTGGCCAAACCATTCTTTACCAAATATTACAATAGATATGTAAAACATTTCCCATCAGGAGATGTATTCGATACTGGAAGAAATTTTCAAATCGGAGTTTTAGAAGCAGAGATGTCGGGGAAAAGCAATTTACCTTAACGCTCCATTGCGGAAAGTCTTTGAATTACTTGAAAATTTTGAAATTATATGAAAAACATTTTGAACTGGAAACCCTATCTAACAAAGAAGGAATTTTTCAAATCGTACACTTAGAAATAGAGATATTTATTAATACAAAAATAAGATATATATCTACGTCCCCTGGCGGAAAAATCATGCATTATTTCAAGAAGAAAATATTCCGGAAAGGTTTATCTACGTGAGTTGTATCGGTACACGAACGATTTTTTTTTTCAATCGAGATTTTAGAAGCTCAGATTTGGCTGTAAATACATCAGAAGCAGATATTAAGCCCTCTGGTGGCGAAACCATTTTTGCAAAAAATCTTAAATTACACGCAGGAGATTTTTCCATCAGGAGCTGTATCCGCTGCAGAAAGAATTTTTCAAATCGGAGTTTTAGATGCAAAAATATAGGGGGAAACGTATTTTACTTTTGCGTCCCCTAGCGGAAAATCTGTGCGTAATTTGAAAAAACATTTATGTCGAAGACTTAAATAGTCTTCCACATAAATGGAATCGAAAGGTAAAAAATGTTTTTCAATCAGATGTTTAGAAGCAGATATATGTAATAAAATGTATTTTTAATTCAATATCACCTGCATTTAAGCCCTCTAGCAGCGAAATTGTGCGTCGTAAAAAAAAAATGAAATAAAGGATCATCATTTGCACATTTGTAGCTTCCCAATTCAAAAATATTTTTTTCAAATCGGGCTAATTGCAGAGACATGATGTCCTCAGACGGATAGGCAAACCGGTAACATAAGCACGATCTTTTTTACAAAAGACGTGCTTTAGAAAGATGGATAAATGAAATCAGACAGAATGTTAGTACAATAAGGAAATTTCTTTTTCATTCTTTTGATCTTTTTGACCACCTGTGTCATATGCGCCACGAAACTGCAGAGATCACTCAGTTGGTTATCCTGAATAAAAGAATTCCCTCAATACAAATTTAAAAACAAAACAAAAATCGAGAAATCTTTGCCTAGCAGTTAATAACTGCTGCAGAACATTATGTATTTTTCATTTTTTCGCCTCTCATACTTTTCCATACTGTCCGTTTGTACTGTTCTCCATCACGCAATGGGAGATTTCGTTATTATTGCTGCAAATTTACACTTTTTGTGCTGGATATTCAAACTGTTTTTACTGCAACACATGCACTCAGAAGTTCTACAGAAAAATTAGCAGTCAGATGTAGTGTTATCGTAAAAATCTCTGTAGTGCCTACCAAGAACAGAAAGTACATGATTTGATTTCCACAGAAAGGCAAATGCCCCTCTTGCCCACCTGTATGCGAGCCCATGTCTGTGGATAACAGTGTGAAGATAAAGGGCGTATTTGGAGGGAAAAACCCGAGGGGCCATGCCCCCTCTCCCCCCCCCCCCCCCCCCCGCGCCCGAAAGTGTTTAACTTTGTTTTTTGTTAAAATACACCTTACATTAGAAAAACAATGCATCAAGTTACATTAGAGAAAAATGCTTTAATTTTTTCTTCTATTTTTTTTTTACCTTTCATTTTGTTCTGGTGGATTTCAAATCCTACATTTTTTCGCCCCACGAAAAAATTCTATAATGTGGAGTTATAGCAAAATATCCTGGTTAACTGAAAGGGAAAGTAAACGTACTTTGTTTTGTTTCCACTGCTTACTACTCCTTTGTTTCTACTGTTTTTTTTTTTTTATGCTATACAGCACCGCATATATATAAATAAAATTTCTACTTCATTCTATGTGGTTAAGTATATTTTCAGCAGGTGACGTTTGGAAACCTCACAATCCACTGAAATCGTGTTTTACAGTACGGAAGAAGGTTGAGAGCAATATTTTAAATATTTAGCTCCTGATAAATATTAGGTCATCCAATGCCACTGCGAAATAGGATCCAAAATATTTCATGCGTATGTTATTATCGAGAAATGTAAATAAAAAAAGTAAAACTAAAACTTAGCATCAAAACCAGTGTTTTTGAAACATGTGAACGCTTCAGAAGTAGTTTGCTTTTAATTAATTAGTAATTTTAACTTCCAATGCCTAGGGAAACTACTTGATGTAACGATTTGGCATAGAAATCTGAGAGATACATACTCCTTTTTTTCTTCTTTCGTTGTTTTACGACCCTTTGTTACAACTACCCCTTCAGAGCTGCAGAATATGATCCAAGAACTTGCTGACAAGGGTAAATAAGTTGGATTAAAAATGAGCTTTCAGAAGATAAAAGTGAAGTACAATGCTTTTACAAGAAACGAAGATTTATCGATTGATGGAGAAAAGCTTGGAACAACCGATTCCTACATTTATCTTGGGCAGCAGATATCAAGTGAGGGTCACATTGATGAAGAAATTAATCGGCGTATAAAACTTGGATGGAGAGCTTTTGGAAGAAACAGCAAAATTTTTAAGAGCAGTATGCCATTATGTCTCAAAAAAAAAGTGTTTAATCAATGCATCCTGCCAGTGCTTACGTATGGAGCAAAGGCATAGTCCTTAACTAAAAAAGACATACAAAGACTGCAGACAACTCAAAGTAGCATGGAGAGATGCATGCTTGGTGTAACCAGGAAGATAAGAAGAGGAACTTGTTGATAATGTGACGTGCCTACCCCACAGGGCGCACACGACATAAAGGCAGATAGCAGCGAGAACAAACGTCTGCGTAGCTCAGTTGGTAGAGCGACTTGTTCCGGAATAAGTGGACTCGGGTTCGATCCCCGGCGTGGACCAAAAATTGTCGGAGAAATTTACTTCGTTACAATAAGGAAAATGACAGGAGTGGACGACATCATGACCAGAGTGAAATCACTGAAATGGCAATGGGCTGGACATGTTGCCAGAAGAACGGACCACCGATGGACAACCGAGATTTTAGACTGGAGTCCGAGGGACAGGAAAAGACCCACAAGAAGACCCCATGGGAGATGGATGGGTGAAATTCGAAAGTATGCTGGAGTGACATGGAGGAGACAGGCCCAAGACAGACAATTGCGGAAGAAATTTGGGAAGACCTTCATCCAGCTGTGGATTGATAACGGATGTTGATGATGATGACGATATGTAATATGTGTACGTAGCGTGTATATATATATATATATATATATGTGATTACATTAGATAGGTATATATTGATATATACGGGTCTTCGAAAAGTTCTCTGCCCGACAATGAAGGAAACATTATAGATATAGGGCCGAAAAGAAAACTAGTAGACACTATGTAGTTGTTTGAACATGCGGACTAATATTTTTGAATGTTTAATTTGTGACGTGCGTCGCTCTTAATCTCCTGGGAGAGGGGAACTTGTGCCCCCAAAGCCCCCCGTGGATGCTCAACCGGGATGATCAGGAACTTGCAGATCGTTACTTTCAACAGGACGATGCAACGTGACACACCTCCAATAAGCGCATGACAGAAATTCGCAGCTTTTCCCTGGATAGGATTATCTCCAAAGACCTGTCTGTGGCCGCCTAGATTAGAGCCCTACAGAGGCAATATTTTTAGGCCCGAGCCTGGCCCTGGCCTACTTAGTTAATGCCAGGCCCGGCCATTCAGGTCCGTCATAGGTTTCATTTGCGTAACTGTCACTTGCTTTAACACAGACGGTATTTGTACTGTAACTTTTTGGACTAACTCGAAACTCGTATAAAAAGAGGGCATAAGTAAGTTAACTAACCCACTGATAACCAGAAATACGGCAAATGCAATAAATAGTGTTCAGTAAACTTAAGTAAATTATCGTCATTTCATAATTGAACCCTTTGTAGGGTCAGACACTGTTTATACGAGTCAAGTACTGTCTTCTTTGACACTTTTACCCAGAACATAATATAAATTGATGCTGAGTCATGCACACACAATAACATGCTTAATGGTTAATAGTTAATACAATAAACTCTCGTACGCAGAATGTGATTCCGTTCTGTTGGCCCAACGTCTTTGATTTTAATTCTTCAGGTTTAGGATATAACTCCCAAAATCCAAATGTAACGCAATTTTCCGATTGTTTTGCTCCTCGAACCTCTAATTTATCCAACCCAATATTCATAAATATTTAAAACAAAGCAAGTAGCAAATCAAAATTATAAAGACAGAGCCGTACAATAGTTTACTAGCGCATATTGAAGCTTTAATTGATTCCTAATTTCTATAAATGTAAATCATCGTACGGAGCAAGTGTTTTTCTGGTGAAAACTTTCGAAATGACGATAATACTATTTTATAATTTATGGATTCAAAGGGGAGATCGGTTGCCAAAGATCAAAGACGAAAAAACCCGCGCAGAATAAATAAATAAATAAAAAATAGCACAATGAGGGAGAGAAGAATGATTGCGAGAAACAAAAAATATGATCACGGGAAGGGAAAGACAGAGACTTCAAAAACAGAATGACCTATATTTATCAACAACCTGATTACACGGTATACATGTAAGTGCAGGCCCATCCAAGCCTGCCTACGAAATTGTAGGCTCAGCCCGTAAGTTTTAAATTACATGCAGGCTCGGCCTAGCCCGTGCAGGGCTCTAGCCTAGATCTCTCGACCTGACACCTCCAGACTTCTTTCTCTGGGGACTTTTGAAAAACAAGGCTTATGCCAAAAAGCTAAGGTCGATTGAGGAAATGAAAGACAACATCACACGTGAAATTTCTGTCATCGACGTCACTACGTTACATCACACATTCGCCAATATGGAGCGTCGGGTGAATATGTGCTTGGTCGCTGGCGGTGGGCACTTCCAGCATCTTCTATGAGACATTCCTTTTTTTCATGTATCAAGGTATGTTTTACATTTATTTAATTCAAATGTGCCTATGCAATGGTGAGTTAATTAAGAATATAAGTCTTCAGTCCCGAGTGAATCATCCTGTAGAACAAACATGTCACCCATATTCTGAGTCCTCTTTAGACCGCTCCAAAATCGGGCGAATTTGTTCGGTTCTAAACAGAGTTGCGTTTCCTATTATTATTGATAATATACAATGAATATTATATCCCGATGATTTTAGGAAATGTGCAATGAATATTTATCTCCCGATGATTTTAGGAAATATGCAATGAATATTATTTCCCGATAATTTTAGGAAATATGCAATCAATAATATCTACCGATGATTTAAGGAAACCTACAAATCAGAAAAAAAAGTTTCAACAAAAGTGTGTTAACTAATTTTAGAAGTGTGGGTTGCATCCTGCGCAGTTACTTTACGGCGGCATTTATTTACTTTACAACGTTCATTGCTAGTTCTCTTATTTCATTAAAAATGGCCTGCATTTGCTTTTGCCTTTAAAATTAATTTCGCTGTTTATTTACTCAGTACTTTTCTTTTAATAATGATTCGCGTACAACATCACTATATTTAATCTGTCTTTCTCTCCCGCTAGAGAGTGAAAAAAAATTGCGATCCCTAATGATTTTCAAAAGCGCATCATCTTTTAAAATGAGTTGTGTTTAAAAAAATATTCATACGCTTGGGCAAATATTTGCAGTTTATATACAAAACAAAAACAAAAATAAAAAAAAAGAACCTGATTAGGCAGCATTAAGTTTGCTCATTTCGAAATACCTTAATTACCCCTGTTTAATTTAAATCATAGGATTAAGCGGCTGAATTTTTATTTGAGAATTTTTTTCTTCTTTCCGCATTGGAAATAGACTTAATTCGTTTACAGCCTCGTTACATTTCATTCTTTTCCGTTTTGTTACTTTTTAATGCACACACTCCGTTTCTCGATTTTCGAATAATGTATTAATGCAACATTATAGAGGGAAGAAAGAAAGTGTTGACTTTTGTTTGGATGAGAAAAATTTAATATGATTAGTAATTATGTTATGTCTTGATAGAAAGAATGGAAATCTAGTTCTGTTACATGCACTTAATTCGCAAAATTCTTTCAAAAGCGTCTTTAATTATTAATTTCTCTTCTTTGAATAGCCTGATATTAAAGCTTTCCCTGAGTTTAAGATGTTCTTTCTTACATCGCGTTACATATATAAAAAAGCAATACGTGGAAAACAAATATAATTTTGAATACATCTAATGCTATCTTTTTAGTATCAGGACAGTGATTGGATGGAATAACTGAAGGAGTATTGAAGCAACCCGCTTCGTCGTTGTAAAATTCTCAGGCTCCATTCGTGCTTAAATATGTTTATATATTCACAACCGGTCGGAAATTTAATATTTATATATTCCAGAGCCCACTTAAGAAGGGGAGATCGGGGGTCTGCAGTCCCTGGCCCTGCATCATCAAGGAGCTCCAGAATTATGCATGATGCTTGAAGAATTGACAGATTTCTACAGGGTTTTTTTGGTGCGTATTTTTTTTTTTTTTTTTTTTTTTTGTCGATAGCTCAGCAAAAACTATAGGAAAACACCTTGTGAAAATATTTTTGTATTTCTTTCCGCTTTTTAGGAGTCCGCAGAAACTATAGTCGCCTCTAGTTCATTCTCAGATCTTTCGAAAGCATTACAGATAGGGTTTTTTTTTCTTTTTTTTTTTTCTTTTTGTACACATCTGTAATTAGGGGAAATTTTCATACATTAAGAAATCGTTTGAATCCTGATATTTGGATCATATTATTTTGTCAACTACTTCGATAAAATTTCTACAAGCTAAACCCTGGGGAAGGTGGCATCAAAGCAGAACTGAACTGGCATCCATTTTTCAACCATGAAGTTTTACATTTTCTTGCCTACAATGATTCGTCCATGAATCATGGGGTACACACTTCAGTATGGGGGTAGTATTTTTACGGTTTCCTCATCATATTTTGGAAATGATCATGTCAGATAATATGTAGAGGACTTTAGAAAGGGAGTGTCTGACCCCAGGTCTGAAGCAACCCTTAGAAATAGGAAGCTAGGAGATTTGGGCTAGAGTGTCCGATAGGAAAGTGACACGGAAGCGAGGTAGAAGACGCCCTTATTTATTACGGGGGGGGGGGCAGTATTCCGGGTCCGACGGCTTAACGTGCCTATCCGACACACTGCGAATATTTAATGGTTTGAGCGTTTGTACCTTCCTGGGATTGAACCTGAGGTTCCTCCGTGGCAGTAATGAACGTTGACCACTAGGCCATCCGCGGCCCTATATTGGGAAATTTTCTCCTGGGTATTTTTATTCGGCCACCCATAGTGAAATCCTATAGATGTGACATTAATACTAGGGCCCCAAATTACTATCCAGCCTCGAGTCACCTGTCTCCTTAAATGTGCTCTGATATATACACATCAGATCGGAAAATTTCACTGTTTGTGTCATTTTCAGCAGCGTCCGTGAGACAAGATTGGCGCCACGCAGGAAAGGATTGGAAATCCTTGTAAACAAGTTGACAATGTAGATCATGCGATGAGAATAGGGCTCAGTATCACGATAAGGATATAGCGGCATACGCTAATATGTATTAATTAATGTATTGTGCCGATATGTTTGCATATGTTAACAGTTTAGTGTCAGTAAATGGAGAAAGGGCAGAGGTTAAGACTTCAAAATCAGCTTTACTAATAGATGAACTTCTCCCTGGGCTTCAGAAACTTATAAAAACGTTGTTTGGCTGATGGCAAGAGCATTTTGTCGTTCCGTCTGCATTTACGCCAAATGTTTGTAGTCCCGCGGCAGAGAAGGGAGGCTTACGCTGAGCTAGCGCGTGTGGTGAAGACAATTCAAAGAGGTCGGGAAAAGGCAGCTTTTCACTTAAGTAATCTCCTTTTAGTTAAGAGATAATATGACCGCAGGAAAGAGTCAGCTGAAGTTTCCCCATTCGCTGACGGAATGAGAAGCCAAAATAATTGTGCTTGGTCGTCTATTAAATTAGCTCATTAAGTTTTAAGAAAGGAGATCTTATTTACCGTGAATCGTCCTATTTCGATCAAATAGATTAAGTTTCTCAGATATATTTAAAAAAGAAGAACTAACGACATCCTATCACAGAAGAAAAAAAACCAACCCAAATGTGATGGCCCTCGTTGGATTCCAATACGTGGGTGCTACGTAAGGTAGAGGAAAAGTGCGAGGGACTTTACCGTCATTACCTTGTCGAAGGTTGCAGAGTTAAAAATTCTTCTGATCACAGAATTTTTATGAAATAAAAGATTTGTATTTCAGTCCAGCACCAGAAAATGCTACAAATTTATTCTTTCCTGATTTCAGCAGTTGAAGGAAAATTCCTCCCAGACTTTGACGTTTGAAGAGATCCTTAAAACACAGAAATAGTGCACAAGTACCATCCTGTATGTACACGACTGCGATGAAAGTGCAGTTTATGTTACCCTCGTGAACCATCACACCATGGCCACCAACTTAACAGCGTGTTGGTCCGCCATTCGCCGGGATAAGCGTTGCACAGGGTTTTATATATCTGTACCCCGAGGGCTATAAAGACATTAGATGTGTACCTGCTGTATAGCGTACCCGAGACTCTGGTGATGGGTAAACACTGCGACCTGAATGAGTTCGGTGGCCGGCTGATAATGGTTGAGAGGAAGAGGGGTTCTTCATCTACGTAAGACGAGAATTCAGTCAGGGAAAGCTGCACCAGGGCACCAGTGTGTGGGGGCGCCGGAAAGGTTGAAATGATATTGCTACTAAAACCGGAAATGCGCCAAATAAGTAATTTTGTACACTTATTGTAATAAAAATCCGCTCACCGGGCAGGAGGCGTCGGATTGAAATGAGATTTTAGTAGTGAGATGGTATATACCAAGGAAAGAAGTGATTACAATATCACACAGCAGCAGGACAATTTCCCGCGGACATACGGTACACATTCCGGTCAGCGTTAGTACCGCGTCAGACCGCCTCGTGCTCGGACACACGCGGTGATACTGTCCGGTATGGAGTCAAAGAGACGTCTTATGTTATCCTTGGACAGATTGGCTCACACTTCTTGCAACTTTGCGCTCTAAATCACGAACACAGGGACATGGAGAAAGCTGGCGTCTCATCTGGTCCCAAATCCTGCTCGATGAACGAGAGATCAGGCGACCTGGCAGGCCACGAAAACATCGAAGGATGACGTAGACAGTCCTGAGAAACCCGAGCCATGTACGGAGGGGCGTTATCTTGTTGGAAAATAGCTCCCGGCCTCCCCTCCTCGAAAGGCAGCACATGGGACCGCAAGATCTCTTGTACGTAGCGCTGGGCTGTCAACGTCCCTCGGATCACTGCAAGGAGAGTCCGGCTGTCAACGGCCCTTGGATCATTGCAAGGAGAGTTCGGCTGTCAACGTCCCTCGGATCACTGCAAGGAGAGTCCGGCTGTCAACGTCCCTCGGATCACTGCAAGGAGAGTCCGGCTGTCATACGCGGTGGCTCCCCAGACCATCACGCCTGCAGTTCAGGACATGGACCACTGTACAGTGAGGTAGGGATTGTAGCGCTCACCTGCGGATCTCCACACTCTGAAACGGTGGTCGTCCGTTCCCATACAGAAGCGGGATGCGTCGCTGAACACTATACGTCGCTGAACACTATACGTCGCTCGACCGTAGCATTACACGTTGCTCGCTGCTGACACCACTGCAATCGACGCCAACGATGGTCAGGTGTGAATGTCAGAAAACGTCAGAGCCATCGGGAGTGCATATTCGCCCTTGCTTTTAGTCTGGAAATGGTTCTGGCGGACACAGGAGTCTATTGAACAGCCGCAACATGTCTCTGGATTTTGGACAAGGGCGTCGTTGCATCTGTGCGTGACTCTCTCACGATCCCACGGTCCTCTCTGCTAGTAGCGTGTCTATGTCGTCCAAGGCCAGTCCGCCGTGTCTGGGTACCTTCCCGTGTACATTGCTCACAACACGATCTCACCGTACTGACAGAACGGCCCAAATGGCGGCCGATTCGGGGCGCCGGCCACTCTGCTTCTCTCATCCCGACGCTACGGCCTCGTTCAAACTTCGTGAATTGCCTGTACGCATATCTACGGCGGGTCCTCGGCATGTCTATCGCTCAGGGACCTTACCTGACTCTTACCGTGCACTTCGGCACGAATGTGTAGTCCCCAGCGTGGTGAGTTATGAGCCTCAAGGATTGCGATTGCAGACCCGGTCTTGGACGCGCGGGCATGCGGAATCGCACGAAACTTTAATAATTTGCATATTTGCTCTACCCGTAGCTATTCGCCGAATTTCGCGTTAATCGCACGGTTTCTTTTCTTGGTGCGGGTTTTTTATGACAATGAGTGTAGTATGGTGACACACGTTTCGCCTACAGATAACTTTTTCGGAGTTTAACGACCACCATACGTGCAACTATCTATATGAGCCCATGTGTAATACAGACAGGGGTGGATTTCCAACTAGGCCCACTAGGCGCGCACCTTGGGCCCCAGAGCTTGAGGGGCCCCGAAAATGTATAATTGGATTACCAACATTGTTTTTGTTTTCACAGACCGTAACAAATCAATCTTTAAAACGACCACTTTATTTGTATTATCAATTGATATTTTACTTTCTCGTATTAGTAACACATATTTTTTCTTGCTGTTGTTGATACTCCAAATTTTCGAGTTCTTCTTATTGTATGACGAAGTAAATTTCTCCATCATTTATACGCTAAGGGCGGGATTTGACCCCCCCCCCCAACTCTCGACTCCGGAGCTCCGAGTGCTATCCACTATACAGTACTACACGTGTAGCCTCACTTCCCCAAATTCTTGCTAGTCCAGTGGGTTGATTATGGTTGATGATGATGATTGAATATACATATAATTTTTTGAATTTGACGATAAAAAATATTATAAATGTTACACAACGATTTTTTTTCCTGAATTTCGACGATAAAGGAAACGATTTATTTCGCTTAACGAGACTCAGGGCAAACATGAATTAGGGAAAACATAAATTTAGGAAAACGTGAATCAAGGCAAAGCAGAATTAGAGCAAACTTGATACAGGAAACGTTTTTAGGGAAATCTTTGATACGGACAAACGTGTTTAGGGTAAACTTGAATTAGGGAAACGAGATTCAGGGAACACGAGATTAGGGCAAACGAAATTAGGGAAAATGGGAATTCGGGTAAAAGTGATTGGGGTAAACCTGTTTAGAACAAACGTAAATTAGGGGAAACAAGATTTAGGGCAAAGGAGATTAGGGGAAATGGGAATTCGGGTAAAAGCGATTTCGGGGAAACGCATTTGGGGCAAACGAAATTAGAGGAAATGGGAATTCGGGTAAACGGGAATCGGATTAGGGGTAACGGATGTTAACCATAAGGCAGAAACTATAGCAACGAGAGCACTGCCATGTGCACTCATTGTTACCTGCCGTTATCTCTTGTGACGTGCCTGCAGGGCAGGCACGTCACATCCATCACGGGTCAGCCGTGACCATGTGTCGCTGTAGGCAGTCATCCGATGAAAAATGTGCATTTGAGAAATCCCAGACTATTTGGTGTGTGGAACGTAACATCACACTCATTTACTTTTTCGAAGTACTGAAGAAGGGTTTCTCATTTTCCCTGTCTAGCTGTATAGAAAGAACATCACACTACTGCGAGAAACCAATCAGCCAGGTCATGCTGGAAGTTCGGGCGCCAATATGACGAAGTAAATTCCTCCATCATTTTTATGCCAGGCGCGGGATTCGTACCCCCAACTCTCAGAGCTCCATTACACTGGCATATGCTCTCTCTGCTATCTGCCTTCATCTCATGTGCGTCCTGCGGAGCACGCACGTCGCAATCGATGTACTTGTTTGGAAAGGAGCAGTTAAAATGATTTAATCTTCCTTTTCGTAGTAGATAAAGGAAGGGTTCACGCATCCCACACTTTTTATTGTTTAAAGTGAATACTTAACCGATCTGGTGTGCTATACATTACTTTCATGCTACTTTCAGCCTAAAAAAAAAAAAAATGCGATGTGCACGGAGAGACAGGGATTATATTAGCACTGCTTCTTACAAAACGTTCTAACAATAGAAAAATAGAATGGCGTTTTAAAAGGCATAAAAACTTTTTAATTTTGCTTTTTTTGAAAATCTGACGGATTAAAATTTCTGAGGAGCTGGGGGGAAGGGTCGCTGAATCTTTTAGCGCCTAGGGCCCCAAAAGTCCTAAAGTCGCGTCTGAATACAGAGCATCTGGTTATAGGAAAGCGAAAGAACCAGCGGCATCGGACAAACATGCCACCGATTCCTTATCCGAAATTCGAACCCGGGCCCGTCTCACACGAAATTTTATAATACAGTGCACCCACAGTTCGCATAATGGGAAGTTCCGCATATACCGAAGATTTTATCGATTCCCTTGAACTTCATAATATTTTCCCTTATAAATTTTAACCGCATATTACAAACAATCATTTTTGGCATGGTTATCAGCAAGCACGGTATTAAATGTACAAATAACTTTTAAAACGTTTTTTTTTTTTTGTGTGTGTGTGACGTATACCGCTAATTTATATATCAGACATTCCCCGTGTTGCTGTCATGTGACCGTAACTGGTCTTGAGTATAAAATGTGACACAGAAGTTTTTGCCCAACAGTCAAATTCACTTGCACATCGGTAGGTGAAAGATGGCAAGCGATGCTGCATTTATTCGACACTGCATTCGTTACGAATTTTATCAAGGAAAAAGTGCTGCAAAAGCATGTGCATCGATCTCTTCTGTTCTAGGGGAGAATATTGTGTCGAAAAGCACGTGTGAGTTTTAATTTAGACGGTTTAAAGCAGGTGATTTTGATGTTAGCGATCGAGAACGGAGCGGCACCCCGCAGAAGGTTGCACACGAGGAACTGCAAGCATTGCTGTATGAAGATTTGTCTCAAACGCAAAAATTACTAGCTGAACAACTGGGGGTAACTCAAAAAACCATTTCCATGCGCAGTGGGAAAGATGCAGAAGGAAAGAAAATGGGTGCCAAATGACCTGAGCCAGAGGAACAAGGATGAGCGTGTCATGAAGTGTTTGAATCTGTTGAATGAAAAACATAGAAAGTCTTTCCTGTGAAAAATCGTAACGGGCGATGAAAAGTGGATATGGTACGACAATCAAACGCAAAAAAAAAAAAAAAACCCACTGGGTAGACCCCGGTGAAACAACGACTTAGACCCCGAAACGCAATATTCAATCCAAGAAAGTTTTGCTGTGCATCTGGTGGGATGTGAAGGGTGTGCTCTATTATGAACTATTGGAGCAAGGTCAAAAACTGTTACTTCTGTTCGCTACAAGCAACAGTTGCTGCGATCGAACCAGGAAATCTGTCGGAAACGTCCATTCACAGGCAAAGGAATGCGTGTTATTTTTGAAAAGAGGAAAATATATTCCAAAGTAAAATGTGCGTTGTGGAATTCTGTAGTCGATGCTTGTGTCCACGGAGTGAAGAATGATTTGCCATGCAAAAATATTGTCGTCTCTTTCTTAAAGCCGCGAAGATTTCCACTGACCGACGTCAAACACACCAACACCATATCGTAAAAAGATACTTCCTTTGCGTTCTTTTACAGTGCGATTGTCCACGGCAAGGTACAGGCAAACGCCATTCGCCTGCTTCTCAGCTGATTCACTCTCTCCGTGCGAAGTTCAATGTATGACTAAGAGTTACTTTTCACATCGCATCTTTTACATTGAGCATTCAGCGGTTTTCGATTGATGTGCTAACATCGCGTTCCCATGACATGTCATGTAGAAATTAACTGCTTATTTGTTTATATGAATGGATTTAATACTAAAGAGGTGGAGAAAGGCGTCGAGGCCAACAAATACGTGCTTGATCAAAACCACAAGGGGAAGAGTGAATGCTGGAAATTGTTTCGTCTCATTAAGGAACCGGTAAATAATTCTGTGTTGTTTGGTCTTGCTTGTTGTTTGTTCAAAATGTGGAAAGTGTATAATTACAAAGAAAGATGTGGACGGTGTAATCAGAGATTATGGAACCAAAAATCTAACGGACCATATGAAAATATGCGCACCTCCATCAAAGCGTGGAAAGAGACAAGAATCTAAATACATTTGAATAAATACATTTGTGTAATCGTAAATAATATTCCCATTTGTAATATACTCCATGGTCACGGTGACAGTCAGCCATTACTTCTGGATTACTCAAAATAGTGGCACTAAAAATGGCACGTAACCAAATTTTAGTATTTAAACAGGATTTCAGTTATTAAATGTCAAGCAGTTATTGGGATGAATATATATATATATAGAATCAAGTTTTCTTTCAAAAATCTGAGTTTTAAAAAATTAATATTTCCTTTTTTAATTGCAATGTAAAAATTTGGAATTCTTTTGCATTGCTATTCAGGTTTAAATTCTCTCTCAGGCGAACTTGGCATTTCGTTATAGCTGAAAATTATTTCTAATTATTATGTCACTCTCACAACTTGAGTTCTCTTTAATCTTCTTCTCTCTGTTTAATAGTAACAGATGAAGAGCATGGGTCGGGCCATGAAAGTTATGGATGCAAGCTAAATTGTTAGCTAGAGCTAGGTCATACAACTCTGCGGAGGTCATGACATATATATATTTTTTAAAACAATTTTTGGTGGGCTTATTACTTGCATCTATGGCTTTGCAGAAACCCATTTCCAACTAGGTCTTTGTGGAAGTGAGAAAATGCAGAGTTTTTGCTGGTCCTTGATAAAGCCAAGGCTCAGTATTCTCGACACTTTCTACATTCAGTTGTTTTATTTTATTTTTTATCTTTTCTCCTTTTACTCACACCGGTAGATACATAACCTTTTCTATGTTGTACTTGGTATGAGTCAAAAATATATATATATTTTTTGCTTAGGTCTCTTCTTAATAGAATATATATATATATATAACGTTTATATGTATGTATGTATAAATTGATTTTCGAATTTATAGTTCAAAACAGAATTCTCCGGGTCAGTTACGGGTCCAGGTCCGAAATTTTTGACCCGTTTCCAACTCTGTTATACACACACCCGTAACAACTCTCCAACACATCCTCAAGTTGTTTCCTTAGACACCATCCTCGCATAAAAAATCTCAAAATCGCTCCATTTGAAGCTGTGTAACACACACATGCACTTTTTAATTTTTTGAGAATTAGTCTTTTTTATTTTCTGTAGAACAATTATCAGCAGCAGTTAGCATTTACATGAATTCCTCAGCTTTACCTTAAAGTACTTTATGTACTATCATAATGCAATGATTTCTCATTTTTGTTTTTAATTTGAAGTTTATGTATGCAGCTGTTTAATGTTTATTTTTTAGTTTTTCTTGTTTAAAGCATAGCTTCAAGTCACCCGTCCACAAAACATACACTGACGGAAAAAAAATCCCAACACCACGAAAAAATATTTGTAGAGGAATGAAATGGCGGCAATACATTTGTATAGGTAACATATTTAATCGATTAAGGTTTCAAGATCACAGCTTATTGTAAGCGCGAGAAGAGCCCTTTTAAATGTGAAATGCTGGTACATTAATAACCGGTGTAACCGCCAGAATGTTGAATGCAAGCACGCAAACGTTCATGCATTGTGTCGCACAGATGCTGGATGTCAGTTTGTGAGATGGAGTTCCATGCCTGTTGCACTTGGTCGGTCAATACAGGGACGGTTAATGCTGGTTGGGGGTGACGCTGGAGTTGTCGTTCAATGATGTCTCATACGTGCTCGATTGGTGAAAGATCTGGTGATTTAGCAGGCCACGGCAACATATCGACACTCTGTAGAGCATGTTGGATTACAACAGCGCTATGCGGGCGAGCGTTATCCTGTTGGAAAACAACCCCTGGAATGCTGTTCATGAATGGCAGCACAACAGGTTGAATCACCAGACCGACGTACAACTGTGCCGTTAGGGTGCATGGGATAACCACGAGAGTGCTCCTGCTGTCATAGGAAATTGCTCCCCAGACCGTAACTCCAGGTGTAAGTCCAGTGTGTCTCGGCCGCAGACAGGTTGGTTGCAGGCGCTCACTGGCCTCCTTCTAACCAACACACGGTCATCACTGGCACTCAGGCAGAACCGGCTTTAATCAGAAAACACAACAGATCTCCACTCCGTCCTCCGCTGAGCTCTAGCTTGACACCACTGACGTCGCAAACGGCAGTGATTTGGAATAGGTGGAATGCACGCTACAGGGCGTCTGGCTCGGAGCTGTCCTTCAAGTAACCGATTTGTAACAGTTCGTTGTGTCACTGTGGTGGCAACTGCAGCTCGAATTGCTGCCGCAGACGCGGTACGATGCGCCACGACCATACGCCGTACACGGCGGTCTTCCCTCTCAGTAGTGCCACGTGGCCGGCAGGAACCCGGTCTTCTTGAGGCAGTACCTTCCTTTGACCACCGCTGCCAACAATCATGCACAGTGGCTACATTCCTGCCAAGTCGTTCTGCAATATTGCGGAAAGAAAATCCACCTTCTCGTAGTCCTATTACACGACGTCGTTCAAACTCCGTGAGCTGTTGATAATGTCTTCTTCGTCTTAAAGGCATTCTTGACTATCATCAACACCTTACGTCGAATCTCAACGATAACTAACGCTCACGAACGTTACAGCGCGTATTTACAGCAAACCTGCTTTGCATGTTCCGAGGGGCGCTACTAGCGCCACACGTATGCGCCGAGCGCGAAATTTGCATAGACGTCATCTTACAGATGTACTCTCACCGCCTAGTAACTGTCGTTTATGTAACACAACCCCTTCTTGGTATTGGGATTTTTTTTTTCCGTCAGTGTATGTACGTACATGTATGTCTTCATTTTAGTCTGTCACAAATTTTGCAAATATTCTTCTGAATCATTTTAGCATGCACAAGATTTGTAAAAATATCACCATCTGCAGTTTCGGCAACCCATGTTAGTACTTCTTTGCTTTAGTATTGTTTGCAGAAGCATTTAAATATTAGAGATTTAAAAAAAAAAAAAAAAAAAAAAGAACATCACGAAAGCGAAATAATCATGTGTAATTCTGGAGGGAAAAAACATTTCCGGTTTTAAGCATTCTTAAGCATAAAAAAAAAATACAACAGTTCTTCATTATTAGCACGTCTTTCGCAAAATAAAAAAAAGGACGTGCTTATGTTATCAGTTTGTCCGTCCGTTCGTCCGTCTGTGGACACGATATCGCTGCAACTATTAGTCCGTTTGAAAAATTCTTTTTGTATTGTGAAGCTAGAAATATGCGAATGATGATGATCATTTTTTTTTTAACGCTGCACAATTTCGCCGCTAGAAGGCGTAAATACAGATGACATCGAATTCAAACTGCATTTTATTCCATATATTTGCTTCTAAACATCCGATTGAAACATTTATTTTACCTTTCGATTCCATTTACATCGATGAATATTTTAGGTATAGTCACTTTTTAAAGTTACATATAGATATTCCGCTAGGGGGCGTGAAAGTAAATTGCGTTTTCCCCGATATCTCTTCTTCTAAAACTCCGATTTGAAAAAAAAATTTCTTCAGAGGATACAGCTCCTGAGGGGCTGTATCCTCTGAAGAATCGGAAAAGAATGGTTTGGCTACCAAAGAAGTATAAGGGTTGATTTCTGCTTTTGATGTATTTGTAGCAAAATCTGAGCTCCTGAAAACTCGAGTTAAAAAAAATTATTTCCTGGACTGATACCACTCACGTCGAAAACCCTTTTGAGAATATACTTTCTTGTTAAAGCAATGCATGTTTTTCCCACCAGAGGGCGTAGATGGATATTTAATATTTGTCGATATCTTTGCTTCTAAGAGTTTGACTTAAAAAATTCTTTCTTTTTTAGAGAGCGTTTCCGCTGTGAAATGTTTCTCATATATTAAAAAAAAAAATTTAACGTACGAGTTTCCCGCCAGAGATCGTAAGCGCACGTTTCCGTTTACAGCAGTATCTGCGGGATTAAAAATCTGATTGAAAAACTTCTTTCATTGGTCAGATGCTACTGTTTTCCATACCGGTTCCATCGAC
The DNA here is from genome assembly GCA_039090855.1 of Macrothele yani. Lineage (NCBI taxonomy): Eukaryota > Metazoa > Arthropoda > Arachnida > Araneae > Macrothelidae > Macrothele > Macrothele yani. The sequence goes on along the minus strand of CM077026.1, from coordinate 36,719,514 downwards.
TTTGAATAGCTTTGATAAATTTAATTCGCATCAGAACGGATTCAAAAGATGTGCTCATTGCACCCAAAATTTCGGTGTCATCCTTCTTGTTTTTTAATTTTCCTCCTGACAGTGGAAGAGACGTGTCCTTGCCACGTCCGATCTGTTCACGTCTACTACCCCCCCCTCCCCCATAATTTGGTGAAGTCCGCGCCCCTGAAATTTGTACTACCATAATGCAATAATTTTTCTCGATTTTTGTTTTCAATTTGAAGTATATATACACAACAGTTTAATGTTTCTTCTTTTAGTTTTTCATGTTTAAAGCATAGTTTCAAATCAGTCGTTGCAACCACAAAACATATACAGGGTGCATAGGAAAGTCCCTTTATCCTGGAATAACTTGCGAACGGAGAGAGGTACAGTTATGCAAGTGAGATAACGGTATAGTAAAGCGACTACGCCCGATCGAATGCAACCAATGGCAGCGCCCCTAGTGACGAAATTCGGAAGTTAGCCATTGCAAATCGAAAACGAAAAGAGATAGAGCAAAATTCCCAACTGCAAAGTTGTAGAGCATCAATTAATTAATACCAAACGACATTTGTTTCACACGAATAAGATAAATTGTCGCCTGAATACCCTAAAATGTTCGAAATCGATGCGCGACGTTTTGTGTGAACGTTTAAAGGGAACAGGCATAGGTATGAGCAAATACACACAATTTATTGCATAAATGTGTAATTATGTCAATACAGTTTTATGACGTCAGACAAAACAAAAACAAAAAAGGCAAACTGGCGTACAGTGGTAAAAAGTTAATGTCGAGTATGTTCGAAGAGTTCGCCATTGCCCGCCATGCACATTTGTTTGTATTCGGGAAAGTAACTCTCCATGCACATTCCACAGCGTGGAAGGTGTCACACTATTGCAAGCATCTGTAACACGACGACGTAGATTCAGCAGACTTGTAGGCGCTGTTACATACACCTGATTTCTTACGTAACCCCAGAAATCCAAGCTCGCCATTCTCACACAGCGTACGTAGACCTAAACTTCTGATCAAGGCACATTCTGCTACTGGTTTTTATATCGTATGTACGGTACAACGTTACAATCTGCATTTGCATACGGCTACATTTGCGAAATGTGAATATGCAGATTCGAATCGTTGCTCATCGATTTCGGACATTGTAGGGTATTCAGGCGACAATTTATCTTATCCGTGTGAAACAAATGTCGTTTTGTACTAATTAATTGATGCTCTACAACTTTGTAATTCAAAATTTTGCTCTATCTCTTTTCGTTTTCGATTTGTAATGGCTAACTTCCGCATTTCGACACTAGGGGCGCTGCTATTGGTTGCATTCGATCGGGTGTAGTCGCTTTACTGTACCGTTATCTCACTTGTATAACTGTACCTCTCTCCGTTCGCAAGTTATTCCAGGCTAAAGGGACTTCCCTATGCACCCTGTATACTACGTATATGTATCTTTTCATTTTAATATGTTACAAATTTTGAAAATATACTTCTGAATCATTTCAGTTTGCTCAAGATTTGTGAAAATATCAATATCTGCGTTTCAGCAACCCGTGTTAATACTTCTTTGCTTTAGTATTGTTTAAAGAAGCATTTATATATTAGAGTTTAAAAAAAAAGAACATCAAAAAAATGAAATAACCACATGTAGTCCTGGGAAAAAAAGATTCTCGGTTTTAATCATTCTTACGCATAATAAATACAACAGTTCTTCATTTTCAAAATTGTTTCCTTATTTTTAATCCTAGTCTTAAAACCAGAATATTTCACTAAAAAATTTTAGACTTCAAAAAAAGTTGCCTTATCCAATCCACACTCGTCTCCTACTTTTCAAGAAGTCCAAAATTTTAAGCGTCCCCCCCCCTCCCTTCCAGTTTAAAATTCCTGGATAAATTCCTGGCTTCAGTCATTCAACCCGTATTATTTCATAACCCCAAATCTGAAATTATAACACTATCCCGCATTGCGCACCCACGGAGGGGGCTTTGGGGGCTTAAGCTCCCTCCAAGGAGATTACGAGCGACGTACGTCACAAAATAATCATTCAAAAATATTATTTTACATGTTCAAAAAATTACATAGTGTCTTCTTCCTAAAAGAGATTAAGAGCAACGAACGTCATAAATTAAACATTCAAAAATATTATTTTACATGTTCAAAAAATTACATAGTGTTTTCTATTACATGGTGTCTTCTTCCCAAAGCCCCAAAGAGATTAAGAGCGACGTAGTTACAAATTAAATATTCAAAAATATTATTTTACATGTTCGAAAAATTACAGTGTCTTCTATTACATGGTGCCTTCTTCCCAAAGCCCCAAAGAGATTAAGAGCGACGTAGTCACAAATTAAACATTCAAAAATATTATTTTACATGTTCAAATAATTACATAGTGTCTTCTATTACATGGTGCCTTCTTCCCAAAGCCCCAAAGAGATTAAGAGCGACGTAGTTACAAATTAAATATTCAAAAATATTATTTTACATGTTCGAAAAATTACAGTGTCTTCTATTACATGGTGCCTTCTTCCCAAAGCCCCAAAGAGATTAAGAGCGACGTACGCCACAAATTAAACATTCAAAAATATTATTTTACATGTTCAAAAAATTACATAGTGTCTTCTATTACATGGTGCCTTCTTCCCAAAGCCCCAAAGAGATTAAGAGCGACGTAGTCACAAATTAAACATTCAAAAATATTATTTCACATGTTCAAAAAATTACATAGTGTCTTCTATTACGTGGTGCCTTCTTCCCAAAGCCCCAAAGAGATTAAGAGCGACGTACGTCACAAATTAAACATTCAAAAATATTATTTTACATGTTCAAAAAATTACATAGTGTCTTCTATTACATGGTGCCTTCTTCCCAAAGCCCCAAAGAGATTAAGAGCGACGTACTTCACAAATTACACATTCAAAAATATTATTTTACATGTTAAAAAAAATTACATAGTGTCTTTTTATTACATGGTGCCTTCTTCCCAAAGCCCCAAAGAGATTAAGAGCGACGTAGTCACAAATTAAACATTCAAAAATATTATTTTACATGTTCAAAAAATTACATAGTGTCTTCTATTACATGGTGCCTTCTTCCCAAAGCCCCAAAGAGATTAAGAGCGACGTAGTCACAAATTAAACATTCAAAAATATTATTTTACATGTTCAAAAAATTACATAGTGTCTTCTATTACATGGTGCCTTCTTCCCAAAGCCCCAAAGAGATTAAGAGCGACGTACTTCACAAATTACACATTCAAAAATATTATTTTACATGTTAAAAAAAATACTTAGTGTTTTTTATTACATGGTGCCTTCTTCCCAAAGCCCCAAAGAGATTAAGAGCGACGTAGTCACAAATTAAACATTCAAACATATTATTTTACATGTTCAAAAAATTACATAGTGTCTTCTATTACATGGTGCCTTCTTCCCAAAGCCCCAAAGAGATTAAGAGCGACGTAGTTACAAATTAAATATTCAAAAATATTATTTTACATGTTCGAAAAATTACAGTGTCTTCTATTACATGGTGCCTTCTTCCCAAAGCCCCAAAGAGATTAAGAGCGACATAGTCACAAATTAAACATTCAAAAATATTATTTTACATGTTCAAAAAATTACATAGTGTCTTCTATTACATGGTGCCTTCTTCCCAAAGCCCCAAAGAGATTAAGAGCGACGTAGTTACAAATTAAATATTCAAAAATATTGTTTTACATGTTCGAAAAATTACAGTGTCTTCTATTACATGGTGCCTTCTTCCCAAAGCCCCAAAGAGATTAAGAGCGACGTACGCCACAAATTAAACATTCAAAAATATTATTTTACATGTTCAAAAAATTACATAGTGTCTTCTATTACATGGTGCCTTCTTCCCAAAGCCCCAAAGAGATTAAGAGCGACGTAGTCACAAATTAAACATTCAAAAATATTATTTTACATGTTCAAAAAATTACATAGTGTCTTCTATTACGTGGTGCCTTCTTCCCAAAGCCCCAAAGAGATTAAGAGCGACGTACGTCACAAATTAAACATTCAAAAATATTATTTTACATGTTCAAAAAATTACATAGTGTCTTCTATTACATGGTGCCTTCTTCCCAAAGCCCCAAAGAGATTAAGAGCGACGTACTTCACAAATTACACATTCAAAAATATTATTTTACATGTTCAAAAAAATACTTAGTGTTTTTTATTACATGGTGCCTTCTTCCCAAAGCCCCAAAGAGATTAAGAACGACGTACTTCACAAATTAAACATTCAAAAATATTATTTTACATGTTCAAAAAATTACATAGTGTCTTCTATTACATGGTGCCTTCTTCCCAAAGCCCCAAAGAGATTAAGAGCGACGTACGTCACAAATTAAACATTCAAAAATATTATTTTACATGTTCAAAAAATTACATAGTGTCTTCTATTACATGGTGCCTTCTTCCCAAAGCCCCAAAGAGATTAAGAGCGACGTAGTCACAAATTAAACATTCAAAAATATTATTTTACATGTTCAAAAAATTACATAGTGTCTTCTATTACATGGTGCCTTCTTCCCAAAGCCCCAAAGAGATTAAGAGCGACGTAGTCACAAATTAAACATTCAAAAATATTATTTTACATGTTCAAAAAATTACATAGTGTCTTCTATTACATGGTGCCTTCTTCCCAAAGAGATTAAGAGCGACGTACGTCACAAATTAAACATTCAAAAATATTATTTTACATGTTCAAAAAATTACATAGTGTCTTCTATTACATGGTGCCTTCTTCCCAAAGCCCCAAAGAGATTAAGAGCGACGTAGTTACAAATTAAATATTCAAAAATATTATTTTACATGTTCGAAAAATTACAGTGTCTTCTATTACATGGTGCCTTCTTCCCAAAGCCCCAAAGAGATTAAGAGCGACATAGTCACAAATTAAACATTCAAAAATATTATTTTACATGTTCAAAAAATTACATAGTGTCTTCTATTACATGGTGCCTTCTTCCCAAAGCCCCAAAGAGATTAAGAGCGACGTAGTTACAAATTAAATATTCAAAAATATTATTTTACATGTTCGAAAAATTACAGTGTCTTCTATTACATGGTGCCTTCTTCCCAAAGCCCCAAAGAGATTAAGAGCGACGTACGCCACAAATTAAACATTCAAAAATATTATTTTACACGTTCAAAAAATTACATAGTGTCTTCTATTACATGGTGCCTTCTTCCCAAAGCCCCAAAGAGATTAAGAGCGACGTAGTCACAAATTAAACATTCAAAAATATTATTTTACATGTTAAAAAAAATACTTAGTGTTTTTTATTACATGGTGCCTTCTTCCCAAAGCCCCAAAGAGATTAAGAACGACGTAGTCACAAATTAAACATTCAAAAATATTATTTTACATGTTCAAAAAATTACATAGTGTCTTCTATTACATGGTGCCTTCTTCCCAAAGCCCCAAAGAGATTAAGAGCGACGTACGTCACAAATTAAACATTCAAAAATATTATTTTACATGTTCAAAAAATTACATAGTGTCTTCTATTACATGGTGCCTTCTTCCCAAAGCCCCAAAGAGATTAAGAGCGACGTAGTCACAAATTAAACATTCAAAAATATTATTTTACATGTTCAAAAAATTACATAGTGTCTTCTATTACATGGTGCCTTCTTCCCAAAGCCCCAAAGAGATTAAGAGCGACGTAGTCACAAATTAAACATTCAAAAATATTATTTTACATGTTCAAAAAATTACATAGTGTCTTCTATTACATGGTGCCTTCTTCCCAAAGCCCCAAAGAGATTAAGAGCGACGTACGTCACAAATTAAACATTCAAAAATATTATTTTACATGTTCAAAAAATTACATAGTGTCTTCTATTACATGGTGCCTTCTTCCCAAAGCCCCAAATTGATTAAGAGCGACGTAGTCACAAATTAAACATTCAAAAATATTATTTTACATGTTCAAAAAATTACATAGTGTCTTCTATTACATGGTGCCTTCTTCCCAAAGCCCCAAAGAGATTAAGAGCGACGTACGTCACAAATTAAACATTCAAAAATATTATTTTACATGTTCAAAAAATTGCATAGTGTCTTCTATTACATGGTGCCTTCTTCCCAAAGCCCCAAAGAGATTAAGAGCGACGTAGTCACAAATTAAACATTCAAAAATATTATTTTACATGTTCAAAAAATTACATAGTGCCTGACATTGTGCCTTCTATTACATGGTGTTTTCTTCCCAAAGCCCCAAAGAGATTAACAGTAACGTACGCCACACGTTGTGTACGTATACATATATATATAGCCCCCTCCAACAGGAATTCCTGTGTGCGCTACTGCTACCCCGGGTTGTACTCCTTGATGTCCTTATCTGGGTAGAAAAAAAGAAAGAAAAAAAAAAGGAAAAAGTTGCTCATCTTACCGTATTAGTTACAGTCACTGAGATACGTGTCACTGCTTTGAATTCACTAATGTTGAAGCAGATGTCAGGTATCTTTTGAAGATCAAGAAGCTGTAACATACTCTTCCCTTCCCTAACAGGTGTAAGAGGTTCAGATGCACAGCCTCTCCGACATTTTTGCGCCTTTTCATTATAATATTTTTTTTCTTTACTCCTTTTTGCGTGACTACCCATCCGTTCTTTATTCCACGGGAAAGCTTTCTCAGCTGTGTTATAACGCATAAAGACCGGTTGGTGTCCATGCACACCAGGTGGTGGCGTTCCGACACCCGCAGAGCAAAGGTGTTGTGCTCGCTGGGGTTCTTTTCAGTGGCAGGGTTCTAACCCCTTGCTGTGATGCTACCATGTTTTGCTGGTTTCAACTCATCTCTCTTCACGAAGTCAAGCAATGGCATAATCCATTGAATAGCCAAAATGGCTCCATGGGAGCTCTGCCGAAATCCATATTTTACAGCACATCATGGCTTTCATGTATACCATACCTGTTCCTATTCATCTTACGATATCGCTTTTCGTGGATTTCTCGAAGTGTGGAATGCCCGGTGTGCCATCATCTTTTTTTTTCTTTTTTTATTTCTCCTTTCATCCTCCCTGACATTTCCTTGGGGGTATTATCTGCAAGTTGTAAATCGTTTTCTCAGAGTGCACGGAAAAAGATTAAAAAAAAAAAAACCAGTCAGTCACCCGCAAGAAGAACTTTTAAGCTTCAGGACATATTTCAGCGGACGCAAGTTGAATACCACCGACTTGGAGTGTCTGAAACCAATTTAATTACCATAACAAACATCAATAGACAAACTTACACTTAGTCCGGCTAAGCGTAAAACACCCCATGTAATAAAAAATGAGAGAGAAAAAAATCAGCGCTTTGAAAGAACTCTAGTAAGTAAACTCTTCCAGGAATATTTAATGTTAGTTGGAAAACAAATACCGGTGCATGCTGTAAAAGAAAGGAAGCATGAAAGTCTCGCTGCATTTCGTTGGCTTTATGGTGTATTCCAGTTAAAGGCCAAAGCAAAGAACAAGAGTATTTATTCTAAAGTGTGTAAATAACCTTACATCTCACATCAGAAAGATGATTCTTTTCGAGTTGAGAGCGTAAATTCGAGAGTCAGACTGCTGTGTCGATTCTGCTTTTCTTCCATTCCTGGAGCTAGGAATTGTAAATGAGAAACGGCGTGCCACTAAATGTTTAGTTCTATTAAAGATTATCTTCTTAATTTTTCTTTCTTAGTGTCGCATTTTTCTTCCTATAATCAGCAGACAGTGAAATTCAGAAAAGGGAAAGAAAATCCTTCGCATGATTAGCAGTCCGTGAAATCAAGAAAGAAAAAGAAAAAAACAATCGCCGCGTGTAATTCGCACCAGCGATGTTGATCCCGAACCAATTTTGCCACTGAAAAATCGCGATTCACGAGATGACCCTGCAGTCCTAAAACTAGGAGAAAATGATATTCTTATTAAAAAAAATAATATCTGTTGTTTTAAAGTGCTTTTATGTTACTTTCAAGTGAATAAAGAGCAATAATGAGCTTTTTCAACGTTACCACAGTTCCGTGGCTACATGCCATTTCCGTAGTTAGATTACGTAAAGTGCAGTTCCGAACTTAGACTTGCGGCACCCAGGAACTTGTGTAATGCTGAGCTTTCCACAGCAAGTGATCGTACGCTAGGGTAAACAATACTGTCCTCGTTGCATCGTATTTTCTGTCAAAATGCTCGTAAGGAAATAAATCCTTCTTTCCAACTGTTTGCCGACGTCAACCTTTATATCCCCCCTCCCCCCATTAACCAATTTTTAGTAATTTTACAAATATGCAGCCTCTCCTGACAAGTATAATGCGAATTTTTAAAAATTACAGTGCAGCAAAAAAGTGCATTGTTTTTTTTAGGCAGCGTATAATCCGCAGAATTTTGTTTTATAACTTTTTTAACAGATAATCGGAGGGTTATTTGACGAAAATTACGGTATTATTTATTTGTTTCATTCCCTGATAGCAGTGCACTTGGATGGAATCTGTTCAAAAATAAGGTCCTGAACCTAAACTTGGAGTGGCACTTCGGGTGGGCTAAGGTGGGCTCCATCCCAAAGAACGTTTCTTTTAGACAACCTTTTAGCCTCACCCCTTCCCAATATTTAAGCAGTTGGAACACATAGCGGGTCCCACTGTCTAAAATATTTTAGGGAGCTTTAAAAAAATGTATCTTGTTGTTTTTTTTTGTAATTCACAGTAATTTTATTCTATAAAAATGTATTTTTTGTTCAATGTGTTGTATTATTTTGCGAGATAAAGGGAGTCCTGTGAGCGAAAGTCTTGAAGAATAGTAGTAAGATACAATTTTAGTAATAATACGTATTAAAAAAAATATCCTTATCAGGTTGCAAACTGAAATTCATGAACAACATTATGACATCAAACATTCGAAAAGAAAAAATAAAATGGTGTAAGTAAGCTAAGAAAAGAAATAGAAACTCTTTAAATAAAGAGGCCATTGTGGTTAGTATCCATGGTATCCAGTGCTATGTATAATAAAATAACTTTGCTGATGTGCTTTTATAAGCCCCATTCGAGTTCAGTATTTACGTCTGACAGTGGCGGCTCTTGCCCTTCCCGAACCCCGGTCGATGGCCCTTCACGGGGCCCTTTGCAATAGCAAAAACCCGAAACCATCGCAATAGCCCCTTACATATATACACTGAAGAGCAATTGAATTAGTGATACCTGTCTAGTAACGTGTAGCATCACCTTTCGTCCTGATGACGACGGCGATTCGTCTCGGCATGGACTCGACAAGACACCGGAAGCGTTGTGAAGCCATACGGATCCACGACCCCTGAACAAGCTCCCACAGTTCACAAAGTTTTGATGGAGGGGGGTCAGAGCCTCGAACATCTCTCTCGAGGACATTCCAGATGTGCTCGATCGAATTGAGGTCAGCTATCCTAGGAAGCGAGCTCACGTCGGTGGAGTGTTCATCCAACCATTCGGATACAAATCGGGAGCGATGGCACGGTGCATTGTCTTGTTGCAGGATGAGGTCCCCAGTGGGATGTTGAAGACGCACAAACAGGAGCAAATGGTCGTCCAGGATATCCCGGTAACGTTGACCTGCGAGGGACGATGTCACACGTACCAGGGGTCCTATTTCAGTCCACGTAGACAGTCCCCAGACGAGAATGCCACCCCAACCAGCTTGAAGAGTACCCTGCTGGCAAGAGGATCCATCGCTTCATGTGGTTTGCGCCGTACTCGTATCCTGCCATCCGCATGTACCAACGTGAATCTCGACTCATCAGTCCAGGCAACATTTTGCCACATGTCTTGGGCCCAGTGTCGATGTTCCCGCGCCCATGCTAATCTTTGCTCCTTGTGATGGGCGGTCAGCAGCGGTACCCTCGTGGGACGATGGCTTCTGTACCCCACAGCGAGGAGATGGTTCTGGATGGTATGGCTGCTAACACGATTTTGTGCACCAACGTTAAATTGCCGAGTGATTTCTTGCACTGTGGCCCGTCTATCCGCTGTTACAATGCGAGCTAGCCGACGATGACCCCGCTCATCCACACGCTGTTGTCCACGGCAGTTGGCCCTTGCAGGGATGGTTTTACCGGATTCGATGTGCTCACGGTGCACCCGTGACACAGTGGCTCGTGAAAATCCCAGTGCCTGTACGACTTCCGAGATGGAGTGACCCATTCGTCGGGCCCCGACAATTTGCCCACGATCAAATGCGCTTAGATCCTTCGTCTTACCCATACTGCGTCCGAATCTTACTGATTCCCGTCCGATCACTCCTCATATTTTCGGATCGCTGCATACCTCATGTCGTTTCCGTTTACAGGGCCGCCCACAGCGCCATATTTGCATAACGCCAACTGTCTCTAATTAAATTGCTCTTCAGTGTATATGTATCATGATCAGAGTAAAATCCCTGAAATGACAATGGGCTGGACATACTGCCAGGAGGACAGATCATCGATGGACAGCCGAAATTTTAGATTGGATTCCAAGGGACAGGAAAAGACCCAGAAGAAGACCACATGGGAGATGGGTGGATGGAATTCGAAAGTATGCGGGAGTAAGATGGAGGAGACTGGCACAAGACAGACCGTTGGGGAATAAACTTTGGGGAGACCTTCGTCCAACAGTGGATTGATAATGGTTGACAATGATGATGATGATGATGATGATGATACTGTATATACATACGTAAAAAAATTGCATGTTGCTTACTCTGACAGTAAACCAGTCGCTCGCTTTTTGTTTCTTATAGAAACCCTGACTGGGGGTGAATGTGATCCCAAAGTAATTTTTTTGCCTTGGGAATTGTGGTATTGATTTATATGAAATAAACAGGATGTAATACAATACATTGTTCATTAATATAATAAGGAATCCAAAAAAATATTACCTGTTCCAAAATGACCTGTTACTAAATGAACAAGGCTAGCTGTATAATTATGAGATAAGCGTATTATTTAAAGAAGAATGGTTTGACTTTTCTTGTGGCTGAAGTTTTCTATCAAATCATTGTAATCCAGAGTAAATGGCGCGTCGTTTTTTATGGACAGAAGAGCGAGAGCTGACAGCCGGTCTTGGGTCATGGTGTTCCTATTAGGTAGGTCTTGATGAGCTTCAGCTTAAAAAAGTTCCTCTCGGTAGACGAAATATTAAAATTGGTCATTTATTTGTATATGATCGTGAACTACAACTGCAATATATTAGGTAACGCCAGGCAAAAACTACTAATTATTGGCTGCGGTGCGCGGCCCCTCTGTGCGCGGGGTCCTGGGCGGTGGCCCGGTATGCCCATACCTGGGGCCGCCACTGAAGTCGGATTGATGCTCGTTCTTATTTTTATGTAGAAAGAATATAACGAAAAAAGTATTAAAAAGCAGTTGAGGCATTAAAACTATTATTTATAACTATCTAATATCGTTATTGGTTTGTCCTGGAATGTGTCTTAGTTCTTTAATCCTAAAGTTTCAGTCCTCTCGCTGCTTACTCTGTTTCCTATAGTCATTCGCTGCTCGTAGCTACTCTAATTCTACATAACTTTTCATTCTTTCATGACCAGACCTTTTCAGAGACCAGATGCTCATGCTTTCATAACGGCCTTCTGGGAAACCAGAGACCAGGAACGAGATTATCCTTCTCAAATAATTCTCTCGCGTCATCTCCTCAAAACTTCTGTGCTCTTCGTCCAATCGTCCTAAATCTTTTCCTCCAATACCTCCTCACGCGTTTCTCTGACGCCTCGAAGAGCAATAAATTCATTTAGCCGTCTGCACAGCACCTTCGGATCACAATGTATTAATTGCTGCGTAGCTTAATAAAACCATAAAACAAATGAACACTTTAATAACGTATTAAGTTCGATTTCAATGGGAAACGCTACTTTACAACTCTATAGATGACCGTTGGCGATAAATACCTTCTTGGAAGTGTCATTGAAGTTTCCCATTCCGGACTGACAAAAGAAAGACCATCTGTTGAATATTCTCAGTAGCAATTGAATAAATTCTACATATGTATCTGACAAATATTATTTTGGGAAAACATCATCGTGAGAGCTAAGTCTCTAATTTAAGTTTTGGGGCTGGAGGAGAGAAAGTCAGCGCGATGGGATAAGCGTACCACTCATTTCCTATCCAGGACTCTGGCCCGCTCGGATGAACGGTCAGAGACCAGCGTTCATACCCCTACGCCCCCAGGATGACTAGCAGCGCTGGTTTAAATCTATATATATATATAAAAAAAAAAAGGAGGTATTCTTTTTGGCACAATTTCTGCAAAGAACTTCAAGATATTGTGCCGCACCGTACGATACTTAGCCCTCTCAACTCTGATGACCTAAACAAATATATCTACGCGGTACCGTAACACCCTCCATCACCGACAGCTCGTACGCTAAAAATAGATTCTACACCGGAATATGCTTACTTGTTTATGGTGGTAGAAGAATCTGGTTCGATAATACAACTTACGATCTAAAACGATACGTCGGTACAACTTGCAATCAGAAAATTTTGTCAGAATTCTCTTGATGGTCTTCACCTCTGAAAACAAAATTATCAATTCTGTGATGTAAATAAGCGTAGAAATACATTAAACAGTTGCAGCTTTTGTTATTAACAACAAATTTGCATACGTATTTAAATTTGCTGTAAACCAACAGGTCTGTTGTTTTTTGAACAAAAATTAATTAAATATATTAGTTATTTACATATAAAAATCACATGAAGATGGAATTTGCCGCCGTTGTGGCGCAGTGGTCTAAGCCATGGCCTCTGATCATTCGTCCGAATGGGGCCAGGGTTCGAATCCCGGTGAGGCGTGGATGTTGTGTTTGTCTTATGGCACTGGATTTCTCCCTTCCCTGGAGCCAGTGGCTCTAAATTAGGGACAGGCGACTGCTTATAGCCCACTCAGTTGCTTACGGTGGTCGTTAAACCCTCAGTAAAAAAAAAAAAAAAATGGTGGAACTTTTCTCCTATTTGAGTTAGCGAATAAGAAATTCGTAATCTGATGATTGAACACCATCACTTTCTATAAACATGAGTAACAAAATCTTTAAATGCAAGTGGCACGCATTAGTAGATTTCCGCGGCGTAGAAAAAGCTTCTTCAAGAATTATGGGCGTTAGATAGCAGATAGCACCCCGCCGAAATTTTGCCCTCTGCCTCCACGCTGCAGCCCCCTGATAATTCTGTTAAGCAAGGTGCGTAGATTTCAGACCCGCCTGATCTTTCCGGAAGTCCGATCACCCGAGTTTCTGGATGCCCAGCCGCCGGAAGCATTTCAGCAGGAAAAGAATTGGTTAAAGAAAATGTAAGGCTATACTTTAGAAACATATACACTGCTCGCCACCCAAAATGCAACACCAAGAAGGAAGCATCCGATTGGCCTGAAACTCGCAGCATGCGTAGCCCACGAGAGGACGTGCAAACGATTAGCATTACAGGGCATATTCAAATCATATGCGCCCGGCACGCCACCGAGAAGCACTATAAGAAGGGTGCACAGAAGGTGGGGTGTAAGTAGCGAAAGTGCGTTGTGCTGCCGGACCTGTGCGTGGGAAGCTTCCTGATGCCTCGTCGCAGAATACGGCAGTCATTATAGCACGTTTTGGAGTTCGGCAGAGGACGAAAAGTGGTTTATTGCGACAGCGGTTTATCGTACCTAGACATCAGCGCCCGTGTGGGACGACATCCAGCCACAGTGAGGCGAGTATGGATTTGGTGGGTGCGGGAGGGACGGACGGACCGATGTGAGCGATTACCGCAGCCGTGGCACACCACCGAATGAGAGGACCGGCATGTTGTGCGGCGGGCATTGACGGCTCGCACCGCCACATCACGAACGTTAGTGCAGTAATTAGGGTGTGTTGCGCAACAACCTGTGTCGGCACGTACCGTTCGACGTCGTCTGCAGGAGCGGGGACGTGTCGCACGGCGCCCATTTCTCCTAATACCGTTGACGTTACACCACCGGCGAGTTCGGTGGCAGTGGGCCATTGAACGCCGCTCCTGGACTACGGAATGGCACGACATTGTCTTCTCCGACGAATCCCGCTTCTGCCTGCGACACCACGATGGCCGGATCCGCGTGTGGCGGCGCCGCGGCGAGAGACTGTGTGAGGCCTGCATTATACATCGCCATACCGGTCCGTCGCCTGGCGTTATGGTTTGGGTCGCAATTGGATATGACACCCGCACCCCTCTGGTACGCATCGCTGGTACACTGAACAGCCACCGCTACATCTGCAACGTTTTGGAGCCTGTAGTCCTCCCTTACCTGCAGGGCCTGCCTGCGGCCACGTTTCAACAGGACAATACGCGCCCGCACGTGGCACGCATCGTGCAACAATTCTTCACGGCCCACCAGTTGTCACGGCTGCCGTGGCCCGCCTATTCTCCTCATATATCGCCCATCGAACACGTCTGGTCGCTGATCGGCAACCGAGTAGCCAAGCAAGCACCACCTGCGGCTACGCCTGATGAACTGTGGCAACGTGTGGAAGCAGCCTGGACCGACATACCCGAAGCCCTCGTCCAAAGCCTCTTTCGTTCGATGCCGCGGCGTGTAGCGGCAGTTATTGCCAGCCATGGGGGCCACACGAACTATTGATGTCTGCGTGTTCCGCAAGTCGCACGGGCCTGTAAGCTCAATCGTTTCATCTTTGTATCTGTTGCTATGTGTCCAGTAAATCTGGCTTTGCTATCTCGTGTCCTTCTTGGTGTTGTACTTTTGATGGCAAGCAGTGTAGATATCCTTTCACGCTCCCCACTTGAGAAAAAAACATCAGTTAATTGCAGGGGGAAATACAAGGGAAGGTATGAAAGAGGAGGTTTTTTTTTAAAGCAATTAATGGCTAAACGGATCAGTCAGTTTTGGGGCTCGTTCGAGTCCGGCAGAGGCGCAACTAGGCATTTCTGTGCCCGAGGCAAAGCACAGAATACTGCGCCCCCATCTATCTTAGAAATTAGTTATATATTTTACTAATTTAGTAGCGTACACGCGCGCGCACACACACACACACACACACACACACACACACACACACACACACACACACATGTATATTGCTCGACAAAGCAAAATTAACGTCACACCCCACTGTACATATCTGTAGGGGAGGTACATTCGAGCTGTGACTGTTTGCATAGCTCCAGACTTGGGATGTTCGGCACCACATCAAACAGGCCAAATATATCTGGAAGTCGAAGCTTAGAGTCGCAGAAATAGAGCCGCGGATGGCTTAGTGGTTAGTGTTTCAGACTATCGATGCTGGGTCCCCAGGTTCAAGCCTGGGCTGATCTTTCAGAGATGGTGTGATTTACTAACAATCGCTGAATATCCGCCGTGCATCGGACGAGCACGTAAAGTGACGGCCCACAGGCTGGACCCACTGGTTAAATGGGTATCCTTTCCTATGTCCTCCCTGAAATTCTCTCACCCATCTATGTGCAATATCGTACTTGTACGGTGGCGCCATCTACTGTACTCTAATCTCACTACAAACTGTTCTGTCAAAAGTCGCTAGACTTGCTCTCATTCCTTCCGTTTCTGTGTCCTGCCCAAAAGGCGATCTCGCTGTAGGTGGCTGGGACCTAAACTCTACTACCTGTGGACGGAAGTCCTACATGAAAATGACAAATTCTCTCTCCATGTACGAGTCGCAGAAATGTTTAAATAGTCCCTAGAGAGAACAACATGAGCAACATCCTTATCTTGGACAGCACGTACAACCACAGCACGAGACACCGGTGGCGCAGTGGTCTAAGCGATGGCTTCTGATCACTCGTCCTGGGAATGTTCCGGGTTCGAATCCCGGTGAGGCATGGATGTTGTGTTTGTCATACGGCCTTGGTTCCCTGGCACTAGTGGTCCTAAATTAAGGCCGGGCGACTACTTATAGACCACTGATTTGCTCACGGTGGTTGTTAAACCTCCAATAATGAAAGACAAAAACAAACCGCGTCTTCATTTTTCATGCAATCTTTTGAGATCTTTCCGTGGGCGTTTTTTCCTACTTTCGAAAAGTGGGCGTTTTTTCCGTGGGCGATTTTTCCGTGGGCGTTTTTTCCGTGGGCATTCTTTCATGCAATCCCGGTCGGGGTGTATCTTCCCCGTGAGTAGTATAATCTCAAGTTACAGGCATACTTCTTTTCTTCCCAGTGTAAAGAAAAAATACGCACTCATAGCTTCCTGGGAGTTTTCCAAAGGACAACTAAAACAGTTAATTTCTACATGACGGGTGTAGGAGAACTGGCCACCGGAGAACTGGCCACAAAAATGTTAAGGGGCCGTATAAAAATAACGTTTTTGACCGCTTCGTGCCCACGATCCCCAGAGCTTGGTAATCAGAGTCATATATAGTTTCCGTAATTTCGTCTTTTCTTAATTGCGATAATTAATGTAATTCTTTATAAGAAATGTTTATGATCTACATCTCAGCAAAAGATTTAAGGGTTTTCAAACTACAAGTCTGCAAATTATCTGAGCGCATGTGCTGACTCAGAAAACCTGTCGGGGGGGGGGGGGGGGGTAATATCAAAACTGTAAGATTTGAAAAATGTATCGTCCCATCGGGAGATTTTCAGCATTTACAAGCTACAGCTGGACAGATTCTTTGAGGGCACGTGCCTACTCAGCAAATCTGGGGGGTGGGGGGGGGGGTTATATGATAATTGTGAATTATATAGAATTTCTTGTCCGACCCGGAGATTTTCATCATTCACATGCCTTCAGATAATGTGTCGAGTTGTAGCTGCTAATTGCTGAGAATCTCCCGATCGGACGAGAAATTGTTCATATTTTACACTTTTGGTATTACCCTCCCCCCCCCCTCTTCGCCGAGAGGTTTCCAGAGAGTGACATGCGCTAAGAAAATTTGTCGAGTTGCAGTTTCTAAATGCTGAAGATCTCCAGATCGGAAGAGAAATCTTGATATTTTACGATTTTGGTATTACCTCCCCCCCCTCCCGACTAGTTTCCTGAGGCAGCAGATACCCTCAGATAATTAGATAATTCGACGTGTTGTAGCTTGTAAACGCTGGAAATCTCCCGATCGGACCAGAAATTCTTTATATTTCATATTTTAGATTTTAAGCACCCCCTCCCCAGACAAATTCCCTGGGTTTGCACATACTCGCAGAGAATTTTTTTATTTGTAGTTTCTAGAAAAATATTGTACAGCAGTTGGCTTGAAGACAACGGTGAATCATTAGTATGTTTTTAAATAAATGTTGCATAAGACTACCACGGCTTTCAGGCCAACATCATACAACCTGTACAGTCCATCAGTGCAATCCGAACTTTCCTCTCGAATTTGTAAGGTTTGCAGAAAATATTTTACACATCAAGTTATTAATATTGCGGTATTACTTAGGCAGAAAATAATATTAGGACTAACGTTTAGGCCCTTCTAAAAGTTTTCATTCCGTCATTCCCATATTCGCGTTATGTAGGTGAGGTGGCCAAGAAACTGCAATTCTTATATGACCCCTAACGGTTTTTTGGCCAGCAGTCTGTGACCAGTTGTCCGAACACCGTTTATAACAGACATATAAACTTATCAGTCGATCACATATTTTTCCCGTGAGCATTTTGTCTGTGGGCGATTTTTTCCGTGGGCGTTTTTTCCTACTTTCGAAAAGTGGGCGTTTTTTCCGTGGGTGTTTTTTCCGTGGGCACTCTTTCATGCAATCCCGACCGGTGGCCAACCGATAAATTTAAATGAAATATATCGCTTGTTATTTGGGGTGCGGTCGCTAGCAAACGTTCCAGCTGCAGCTGCAAAGCATCACTTTGACGAAAGACAGATGCCCCCCTTCCGCTCGCCGTATACAAAAGAGGATTTCCAAAAGAGACAAGAGTGGTAAGAAAGCACATTACACAAAGTTATATCTGTACATTGCGCCTTTTACGAAAATCGCTTTTACAATTAAATGCATTATACTTTAAAAGTATTTATAAATAAAATAATCTGACTTTTAATTATTTCCCTTTTAATTGATATAGTTAAATAACAAACATGCATAGTTTTATAAAAATTAAGACCTTACTTTAAAAAATAAGAATAGTCACAAATTTATTACAGTAAAGCCGAACTGGAATTTTTAAGAAAGTAGCTACTCTACAGTAGGAAGTTGAAAGTTAACAATCTTATTTGGTTCTTCACTAGACCACCCGCGGCCCTTTAAGTCATAAGTCCTAGGCCTTGGCCTATTTAACAGTTTTTATTCTAACGATGTTATATTCATAACGTTTACGTAACACATCAAATTATTAATATTGCGGTATTACTCAGGCAGAAAATAATATTAGGACTAACGTTTAGGCCCTCCTGAAAGTTTTCGTTCCGTCATTCCCATATTCGTAAAATTTACATAACAAGTATTGTCAATAATCAAACAGAAGTCATCGCTGTTTCCACGTTTATAAGTGAGTCACAGAAAAATTCTCAGTGGCCGCCACCAGGAATCGAACTCAGGGTCTTCCAGTTACGCGCCGGATATGCTTCCACTGCACCACAGCTATTCCTATTCCACGTCAAATGTCTGTATTAATTGTCAATAATATTGCGCTTCTACTTATGCACCATACATTCAATCCATACATTAATTAATAGGCCGTAGGCCTAAGCCTATTCAACACTTTTTTCTTCGCCTGTGAATTAATTAAGTAAAAGAAAAATATTGCAAACTTGACATGTTATGTAAATATTTAGTACCTACGTAAAAGTGCAGCGTTATTAAAAAATCCCACCTTAGGGTCCTTTTCCGAACATACATGAATTATGCTGTAATTCTCGCTTGTCTTACATAGAACGTTTTCTCGAAATTTGTTTGGAGTTCCTAATTCAATTCTCAATGTAGGCCAAAAATCGATAATACTTACAACCCGCACACACACCCTTGAACTTTTGTGGCCAGTTGTCCTGTGGCCAATTCTCCTACACCCATTTTCGTTATGTAGGTGAGGTGGCCAAGAAACCGCAATTTTTATATGACCCCTAACGATTTTTTGGCCAGCAGTCTGTGACCAGTTGTCCTGTCACCGTTTATAACAGACATATAAACTTATCAGTCGATCACATATTTTTCCCGTGAGCATTTTGTCTGTGGGCGATTTTTCCGTGGGCGTTTTTTCCTACTTTCGAAAAGTGGGCGTTTTTTCCTACTTTCGAAAAGTGGGCGTTTTTTCCGTGGGCGTTTTTTCCGTGGGTGTTTTTTCCATGGGCGTTTTTTCCGTGGGCATTCTTTCCTCATACCATTTTTGAATGAGAGCAACTTATTTTTCCTTGAGATTTTGAGGAAGAAATGTGAGTTTTAAGTTGCAAAGACTATCAACACTGGTGCAGCATATTATAAGCAAATTCTATAAATGGACAAATGACAAATTTTGTCGACTAAAACTCAACCAGAAATTGATGCAAAAGTTTCAATTCCAATTTTAACCAGATTGTAAGCACTGGGGTTTGCTCTCTCCCTTGAGCTGCGCTCGGGGCAGCCGCCCCACCTTCCCCGCCCTGGTTACGTCCCTGGGGCCCGGGCTCTGTCTTGCAATACAAAATTCGGGTACGAGCGCTTAAATTTCGGCACTGTTCAAAATCTCAGCACTGTTGCCAGGGCTGTAGTGCCGTATACCATCTGCTTTTTTTTTTTTTTTTTTTTTTTTTTTTTTTTTTTTTTTTTTTTTTTTTTGGACAGAATAGCGTATACCTTCAATGTCCATATTATCAACAGAACTTCAATTTCGAACAACATCGCTGCCAAGAACTGAAAATCTAATAAAACTAAGCATAAGAATTATAGAGCTTTGGAGAAAATCCTGGGTAAAAAAAACTCATTTAGCATTAGCAATGAACGAGGAATTATTATTTTAAAATGTCCCATTGATTCCTAACAACAAAATTGTACCTATTAACTAAACCAGTTTATTCAAAGCACGGTTGATAGGATGAAATCAAGACTGTGTTCTGATTCAAACAGTGAAAATGTACAACTCTTAAAGATATTTCTTCGTTAGAGCGAAGAAATATTAAAACAGACGACGTGTGCGCTATGGAGAACTAGAAACAAGGCGAATCTGTAGACGTTTTAATGTTGATAAAATGCAAGCTATTCAGAGACTTAGAGAATATACTGAAAACGACCAAGTTGTACCAGAAAGCTTAAAACCCCTGTTAAGAACGATTTCAACTCTGCCTTGTTCGACAGCTGAATGCGAACGAGGATTTAGTTTAATGAACAACATTCTAACCGATCTGAGAGCATCTTTGTTAATCTCCAACGTATTATAACGTAGAAGTCTTTTCGTATTTCGACGTTAATTTAAAACATCAACATACTAAGAAATAGTTCCTAAATGAAAGAAACCTTAACGGCCAGACGAAACATGTAAACAACAGAAGTCAAACTTACGGAAAAGACGCTTTATTCAAGGTTGTAGCACGTCCATAACAGAACGACATCAATATTTAAACACACCACACAGCTTTACAGCTTTTAACACAACGCTCGCGTTACACGCTCTCTTTTAGCAACAGATTAGTCGTCGTTTTTATCTCTCGTTCTTATCAAAACTCAACCTCAATTGTGTTGCCAAACGTATTCGTTTGAGAGAAAAGATATTACGTTAAGAGTGAAGAATAACTGAGAATAAACTCAAGATTTACATAGGGAAAGAAACTAAAAAGGAAAGTTAATTTAGAATATACGTCACAGTATCTAACCTGATGTTCATAAAATCAAATGGACAGCCCATTGAACAATATAATCCAAAAAAAATATGTAAAATCTTGGTTAATGAGTTATCGTTCAGCAACTGATAGTAGATCAAGAGTTTCTTCTAGAGAAGAACACTGCTGTAAGGACTTACCTCGTCAGGCTTTTTTCTTCTTTTTTTACGGTTGGAGGTTTAACGACCACCGTGAGCAGCTTAATGGGCTATAAGCAGTCGCCGTCCCTAATTTAGGACCACTGGCCACGGAAGGCAGGGAGCCAAGACCATAAGACAAACACAACACCCATGCCTCACCGTGATTCGGACCCGGACCCCTTTCGGACGAATGATCAGAGGCCATCGCTTAGACCACTGTGCCACTGGGAGTTTAGGACATTTGGGCACCGGACTTTTGGGCACCGGACATTTGGGCACCCGGACATTTGGGCACCGGACATTTGGGCACCCGGACATTTGGGCACCCGGACATTTGGGCACCCGGACATTTGGGCACAAATCTTGAGGGGCCGTACAAAAATTGCCGTTTTTTTTTTCGCTGTGAGGGCAATTGAATGAAGAAAACGTTTCTAGTAAGACAAACGACAATTGGGTGTCCAGGGGGAGAGCCCCCCGCCGTTAATATAGCCAAATTTTTGATAAATTTAAAACACTAAAATAGACGAAACCTTTTTTTAAATGTTTGACAGCCTTGAAGGAGGTAAGGATTTTTTCTGAGCCCCCCCGCACACATAAAATGTCCGTAATTTCGTATTTTCTTATTTACGATATTTTTCTATAAACTATACCTAAACAAATTCTCTGCTAGTATGAGGAAACCCAGGACTCTTGTCGAGTGTGTGTGCGTGTGGAGGGGGGCTTAAAACCTAAAATATGAAATATAAAAAATGTATGGTCCGATGGTGAGACTTTCAGCGATGTTTTTCTATAAACTATAACGAAACAAATTCTCTGCGAGTATGACGAATCCCAGGACTCTTGTCGAGTGTTGGGGGGGAAGGGGGGGGGCTTAAAACCTAAAATATGAAATATAAAAAATGTATGGTCCGATGGTGAGATTTTCAGCGATGTTTTTCTATAAACTATAAGGAAACAAATTCTCTGCGAGTATGACGAAACCCAGGACTCTTGTCGAGTGTGTGTGGGGGAAGGGGGGCTTAAAACCTAAAATATGAAATATAAAAAATGTATGGTCCGATCGGGAGATTTTCAGCGAAATTTTTCTATGAACTATACCTAAACAAATTCTCTGCGAGTATGAGGAAACCCAGGACTCTTGTCGAGTGTGTGTGTGGAGGGGGTGGGGGGTGGTGGCTTAAAACCTAAAATATGAAATATAAAAAAATTGTGGTCCGATCGAGAGATTTTCAACGATGTTTTTCTAGAAACTATAACTAAACAAATTCTCTGCGAGTATGAGGAAACCCAGGACTCTTGTCGAGTGTGTGTGGAGGGGGGGGCTTAAAACCTAAAATATATGAAATATAAAAAATGTATGGTCCGATGGTAAGATTTTCAGCGATGTTTTCTATAAACTATAACGAAACAAATTCTCTGCGAGTATGACGAAACCCAGGACTCTTGTCGAGTGGGGGAGGGGGGCTTAAAACCTAAAATATGAAATATAAAAAATGTATGGTCCGATGGTGAGATTTTCAGCGATGTTTTTCTATAAACTATAACGAAACAAATTCTCTGCGAGTATGACGAATCCCAGGACTCTTGTCGAGTGTGGGGGGAAGGGGGGCTTAAAACCTAAAATATGAAATATAAAAAATTTCTGGTCCGATCGGGAGATTTTCAGCGAAATTTTTCTATAAACTATAACTAAACAAATTCTCTGCGAGTATGAGGAAACCCAGGACTCTTGTCGAGTGTGTGTGTGGAGGGGGGGGGCTTAAAACCTAAAATATGAAATATAAAAAAATTGTGGTCCGATCGGGAGATTTTCAGCCATTACAAGCTGCAAGTCATCGAATTGTCTGAGGGCATCTGCTGCCTCAGGAAACTAGGGGGGGAAACCAAAAGCGTAAAATATCAAGATTTCTCATTAATCTTCCGATCGGGAGATCTTCAGCATTTACAAGCTGCAACTCGACAAATTTTCTCAGAGCATGTGCACTCTCTGAAACCTGTCGGCGATGGGGGGGGGTTAATACCAAAAGTGTAAAATATGAAAAATTCCTCCTCCCATCGGGAGATTTTCGGCATTTACAAGCTACAACTCCACATTATTTGAAGGCATGTGCCAACTCAGCAATCGTGTGTGCGAGGGGGGGGATACGTACCAAAAGTGTAAAATATGAAGACTTTCTCGTCCGATCGGGAGATTTTCAGTATTTACAAGCTGCAGCTCGACAAATATTTTTCTGTTCTGAGCGTATGTGCCTACGCAGCAAACCTGTCCGGGGGGGGGTAATTTCAAAAGTGTAAAATATGAAGGATTTCTCGTCCGATCGGCAGATTTTCGGCATTTACAACTGGACACATTATTTGAGGACGTGTGCCTACTCAGGAAACCTATCGGGCGAGGGGGTTGTAGCTTGTAAATGTTGAAAATCTTCGGATCGGACGAGAAATGCTTCATATTTTACACTTTTGAAATTACCCCCCTCCCCCCGGACGGGATAATTTCGTCGTCCATGATCGGGATTACATAGCTCATAATCATGAATATGTATTACATCATATTCATGATTACATAGCACCAAGGGCGCTCATGGGGGAGAACCTCCCCCCGCCTGTAACATAGCCAAATTATTGATAAATTTAAAATACTAAAATAGACGAAACCTTTTTTTAAATGTTTGACAGCCTTGAACCTTGAAGGAGGTAAGGGTTTTTCTTACCCCCTTCCTCCAAGTACTCATACGGGTACCACTGCATGGCACATTTCTTAGGTTTCAAAGGAACAAAACAATTACACCAGAACTCATACTATGCTCGGAAAAGGACGACAAGGAGGGAATTTTTTATAACGTCTCACTTTTACTTAGGCACTAAATCAAGTTATTAATATTTCTCTTTTACTGAATTAGACACTAAATTACTGTGCCTCATTCGTAGGCCCTTTTGTCAGCCTTTATTTCTACCGATGCCATATTCATAACGTTTACGTATCAACTCAAGGTAATAATATTGCGCTTTCACTTAAGCACGAAATATTAATTCATAGACCCTACCTAGGCATTTTTAACAGTTTTTGTTCTATCGATGTCACATTTATAACAATTACGTATCAACACAAGTTAATAATATTCCGCTTTTACTTAAGCACTAAATATTATTTCATAGGCCCTAAGCCTAGGCCTTTTTAACAGCTTTTGTTCTATCGATGTCACATTCATAACAATTACCTGTCAAATCAAGTTAATAATATTCCGCTTTTACTTAAGCACTAAATATTATTTCACAGGCCCTAGGCCTAGGCATTTTTAACAGTTTTTGTTCGATCGATGTCACATTCATAACAATTATGTATCAACTCAAGTTACTAATATTCTGCGTTTACTTTTTCACTAAAAATTTTCTCACAGGCCCTAGGCCCAGGCCTTTTTAGCAGTTTTAGTTGTACCGATGTCACATTCATAACAATTACGTATCAAGTTAAGGTAATAATATTGCGTTTTTACTTAAGCACTAAATATTATTTCACAGGCCCTAGGCCTAGGCCTTTTTAACAGTTTTTGTTCTATCGATGTCACATTCATAACAATTACGTACAACTCAAGTTAATAATATCCTGCCTTTACTTTTTCACTAAAAATTTTCTCACAGGGCCTAGGCCTTTTTAACAGTTTTTGTTCTATCAATGTCACATTCACAACAATTACGTATCAACTCAAGTTAATTATATTCTGCTTTTAGTTAAACACTAAATATGATTTCATAGGCTCCTAGGCCTAAGCCTTTGGCCTTTTAAACAGTTTTTATTCTAACCATGTCACATTCATAACAATTACGTACAAAGCAAGTTAATAATATTTCGTTTTTACTTAAGTACTAAATATTATTTCATAGGCCCTAGGCCTAGGCCTTTTTAACAGTTTCTGTTTGAGCGATGTCTCATTCATAACAGTTACGTATCAACTCAAGTTAATAATATCCTGCCTTAACTTTTTCGCTAAAAATTTCTCACAGGGCCTAGGCGTAGCCCTTTTTAACAGTTTTTGTTCTATCCATGTCACATTCATAATAATTACGTATCAACTCAAGTTAATTATATTCTGCTTTTACTTAAGCACTAAATATCATTTCACAGGCCCTAGGCCTAGGCCTTTATTACACTTTCTGTTCAAGCGATGTCACATTCATAACAATTACGTATCAACTCAAGTTAATAATATCCTACCCTTACTTTTTCACTAAAAAATTTCTCACAGGGCCTAGGCCTTTTTAAGTTTTTTTCTATTCATGTCACATTCATAACAATTACGTATCAACTCAAGTTGGATCAACGAAAACTCCCACACTTTCTCGCACTGCTCAGCAAAGGGCGGAAAGCTCGCACACCGAAAAACTTTTGAACACCTTTTCATGTAAGGGGATGTACACGAACTGCGTTTCATTCCGAGATCTTGTCAGAGTGTGGAAGTTTTCCTAGCTGACCATAACGAAATGTACCAGTTTTCCTGGGCATGGTGAATATATTACAAATATGTCAAAATAATGTCAGTAGACGATGACATCGCTCTGTTCACGTTCTTTTATAAACAACTCATAGCAACTGAAAAATTGTTGTTCGGACACCGCTGAACAGAGTGATGGCATCGTCTATTTCCTAGGCATATATGGAAATGCGTATGTAAGATTACATTGACACAAGGTTTATGCAGAAGCTTTTCGATTCATTAAATCTTCAGCAATGATTTTAATATTTCGCATGTCATAACATGCAATACAAGGTAATCAACGGGGACTCAACCAGTTGATCTTGAGGTCTTTTTAGAAGATTTTAAATGACAACCTATTGTATTTGCAATAAATTTTGGTTGAGATCGACTGTCGGTCTGTTTTCCCCGAAATCTCGTCTGTCAACGTTTACTTTCTAATCAAAGCTGACATCTGCTCCTGCTGTTTTTATGGTCCCATTAAATGAAAGCTGAGACGCTTCCCCTTCTCAGTATAACTGCTTTACTGTCCACAGGGGAAAAAAGGGGCGGGAACTCCTCATCATCACCGCCGCTGACTGACCACAAGATCAAAGAATATTGGACTTCCGCTCCCCCTTCATTAATGCCCCAGCAGGGCCGAAGGGGGAGTTTAGTTTATTTACACGAGACTGGGTGAGACTGGGTGTGGTGTCAAGCGACCCTCTGGAAATCGTGCGCAAAGCGACCCTGTTATATTTTATCGTGGGCGAAGCTACCCTGCTAATCGAATCATTTTACTTATATATATACAAATCGTAGTGAAATTATTTATATCTAATTAATTAAGTACTTACATCTTCTGAATTTTGTAGCTTTAGTCCAAATTGGTAACATAGTTTAATGCTTTAAGGCATTTTTTTAATTTCTTCAGAATTTCCAAATTCGACGTGTGATGCACAAACAACAATTAAAAGAATTAGAAGAACTTGGTCGGAAAAGGAAGAAGATGCATATACAAGTAGACGAACGCATTCGCAATATCATGGGGGAATTTGGAAATTTTAAAGTTCTTAAAAAATGCCTGAAAGCATTAAGCTGTGTTATCAAGTTGGACTAAGTGCAAAAGCTACAAAATTCAGATGTAGGTACTTAATTAATGATGTAAATAATTTGACTACGATTTGTATATATATAGTATACACATATAAAATGATATTACAGACTTGTATTTAGTATAAAAAACTTGATGTAAGTAATACATTAATTAGATGTAAATAAATAATTTGACTACGATTTCTATATATATATACCATCAATGGACAGCCGAAATTTTAGATTGGATTCCAAGGGACAGGAAAAGACCCAGAAGAAGACCACATGGGAGATGGGTGGATGAAATTCGAAAGTATGCGGGAGTGACATGGAGGAGACCGGCACAAGACAGACAGACCGTTGTGGAGGAAACTTGGCTAAACCTTCGTCCAGCAATGGATTGAAAATGGTTGACAATGATGATATAAGTAAAATGATTCGAATAGCAGGGTCGCTTCGTCCACGAACAAATATAACAGGGTCGCTTTTGCGCATGATTTTTTTCTCTGGATAAAATCTCCGCGAGTTGGTTTCTTTCAGTGTGAGGAGGCCATCAGCCCCACCCACACTGCCCCCAGCGACTAGGGAGTGGCAGTCGTGTTTGGAAGTTTGGGGAAAAAGTCGGCCATGTTTCCTCTTGAGTGGAGAAAGTTTAGCTGCATAAGAGGTAAGCCCTCTTCATTGTCTTAGGGTTTTAGGTTTTATAAGTTCAATGTTTGTACTTCTTGTATTTTTTTCTCTGTTGTTTTTTGCTTTTTAGCATTTAGGCACTGGCTAGACTGTTAACATTTTTGCGGGTTTTAACTCTTTCTTTTCTTGGTATCTTTGCGCGTCTTTTTAGGAAACTTAGGCACAGAAGCTGGCTAAGCATATATCCTTTACTTTGCGCTGTATTTTCAAAGTAGTTAAGGTCTTAATAACTACTTAATTATGCACTTAAAGCACTGCTGAAATACTTTGTACATATTGCAACTAATTGTTTATGTCATATAACTTTCACAAAGCTTTTCTTTAGTTAATTATTGTCTTTAATTTATTCTCGTTTTTGTGTTGTCAGATGTTGCGGAGTAGGGGTTTTAGAATCAAGTTTTCTTTCAAAAATCTGAGTTTTAAAAAATTAATATTTCCTTTTTAATTGCAATGTAAAAATTTGGAATTCTTTTGTATTACTTTTCAGGTTTATATTCTCTCTCAGGCGAACTTGGCGTTTCGTTATAGCTGAAAATTATTTCTAATTATTATGTCACTCTCACAACTTGAGTTCTCTTTAATCTTCTTCTCTCTGTTTAATAGTAACAGATGAAGAGCATGGGTCGGGCCATGGAAGTTATGGATGCAAGCTAAATTGTTAACCAGCGCTAGGTCATACAACTCTGCGGAGGTCATGACATATATATATAAATTTTAAAACAATTTTTGGTGGGCTTATTACTTGCATCCATGGCTTTGCAGAAACCCATTTCCAACTAGGTCTTTGTGGAAGTGAGAAAATGCAGAGTTTTTGCTGGTCCTTGATAAAGCCAAGGCTCAGTATTCTCGACACTTTCTACATTCAGTTGTTTTATTTTATTTTTTATCTTTTCTCCTTTTACTCACACCAGTAGACATATAACCCTTTCTATGTTGTACTTGGTATTAGTCAAAAATATATAATTTTTTTGCTTAGGTCTCTTCTTAATAGAATGTGAATTCTGAATTTTCGTAACTGCTGCGTTGCGCGTTTCGATCTTCAGGTTAATTTTGCAACTTTCGTTTTAAATTCTAAAGTTTTTCCTTAGTTTTCAGCATTGCTCTTCAGTATATATATATATATATATTGCATAAAGCAAACAAAATCGTTTTTGTTTGTTTTTTTCTTTTGAGAAGGAGATAAAGTATACCTCTGAACCGTTTCCTGTACTTCCAATAACGGGCACAAGAATGGCAAAAAAAAAAAATGTTATTTTTCACTGCTTCCCTCAGAAGGTCAAACAGGTACTCCGCGGTTGAATAGAAATGTGCAAAGAAAATACGACATCATTGTAAAGAAAGCCACGTGTAAAAATACCTGTCTTCCCCTCTCCCTTAGGTTTTCTTTTCTTTTCAGAATGACTGATTTTTTTGAATCAGGGTAAAAAGTCCTAGAAAAAAAAGTCCGAGACTGTTGAAAAACGCGGAAAAAAAGTCCGAGACTGTTGAAAAACGCGGAAAAAAAGTCCGAGACTGTTTATAACGAAGCAAATTTCTCCGTCATTTCTGTCCACGCCAGGATTCGAACCCTGATCCCCTCATTCCGGAATAAGTCACTCTACCAATTGAGCTACGCGGACGTTTTGTTCTGATTCCTATCTGCCTTTATGTCGTGTGCGTCCTTCGGGCAGGTACGTCACATCTCCTGGTACGTTACATCATCTCCGTCTTTTTTTTTTTTTTTCGAAGTGCCGGAGAAGGGATTCTCTTATTTTTCCTATCTCGCGGTGTGGAAAAAACATCACACCAATGCGAGATTTTGAACGGTCGGGTCATCCGGATAGTTCGGGCGCCATTATAACGAAGTAAATTTCTCCGTCATTTCTGTCCACGCGTTCTTCCTTTCACATAGTCACGGAAATTGGAGGAGGCCTTCCACAAATGTCACGTTTTCTATTTCATCATACAATGTTTGGTAAACCCCGTAGAACCACACCACATGTTCGGGAGGGGGAGATATAACTTTCGCTTGATGCTGAAGTAAACGTTTTACAAACTGAGTCTTCCCACAGCCAGCAGGGCCCGCTATCAGAGCAGTGAAAGGATGTTGTAGTCTGGGCACTTCCATGTTGTCAACTGGAAGTCATTAAAAAAGGTACAAAATAATTTAAAGACACATAAAGTAGATTTCAATCAATTTTTATTTTAAATTCTGAATTTTGATTCAATTCGAAATTTATTTCGAACGAAATGAAAGACACGCAGGTCGTTTGTTTCAGATTTCCATCCAAAATTTCTTACAATAGAGTACAAGCTTTTTCCGCGACATCTATAATACAAGAAGAAAATACAATATTGTCCACATACGGCTGTAAACGAACTTTGAAGAGGTACTTCATTCAATTTAACAGTATCCAACTTGGAGGCAAATCTGGCAATAGGTCCTTGAAAATATTCTGCAGAATGTCCGAAAGAATAAAAAAATTCCATTGTTTTTGGGTTTGGTATGTACATAGTCAACCAGTGTTTTCCAGGATTTCCATATCGATCCGTATTCACAACAATACATGCTGGGAACATGACAATTCTCTTGGGAAGTCTGTCACAGGCAAACACTCCGAGGAAGGACCGTTGTGTCACGTGATCTTGCTTTAGGGTCTTTACAATTTGAACACTGTTCATTTCTTCAATTGGAGAAATCACAAAGAATGTTTCTGGACTTTGAAATTTCAATAATGTTTTGGAACTCTGCGTAGATTAGCACAGAAATGGTTTTTGCTAAAGCTTTTCCAAATTTGATTTCCACTCTTAAATTTCCTTGTTGGATCAGGTTCATATGCCCTCCATCACACAGGTCCGGACTGAGATTGAATGCATAAAGAGTGTATCCCTTGGAAAATTCATCTCGATCGATATATATTCCACAATCTTGGCCCAGTTTCTCGGTTCCTTGAAATAGACTATGGAAAGAACGAATTGTGCTGCCCTTTTCGAAATTGGGTTCTAGAGGTTTATGAGGAACTGACTGTCCGTCAACGTACACGGCGATAAAGTTAACATCATAATGCTTAAATTCAAAAGCGTTAGATTTATATGTACCATTAAAAGCATCGTTATCGACACATCCAATAATCAGTCTTTTGGGCATTTGTCCTAGGAATACGTTGTCTTGCACGAAGGACATACTTCCTTGAGAGACGGAATACACTTTGCATAAAAAGCACGATCAATAGGATACTTGGCGGGAGATTTTTCTAAAGCTTTTGCATGGCCGATGGCAACTCCCGGGTTGACTTTCACTTTTCTCACAAAAATGGAGGCGTGTTCGATGAGAACTCTGTAATTGGGGGCCTCTGAGGAGGAAACGAGGCACAAATCAGGTTTATTTCGAACCAGTTTAATTTTCACGTCCACTAAATTGAGAAGCAGTCTGTTTTGAAAAATAAATCACAGTGCAAGGTTCCAATCATGTCAAACGTTTTGCTGTCTTTCACGAGCTCATAGCGTTGATGTAATCCTTTGTTTGTTGCAGCATTCGTGGGATTAATTTCGTTCAGATTTCCGGCTGTATCCTTGTAAAACCCTTCGCATGCTAAATAGGATTTCTTTGCGTCTTCTCCATAATTTAATAGAGTTTCAATATATGCTCTGTGAGGATACATGTTGCTCGAGGACGAAATCACTCTTTCGTTTAAACTAGCATCAATTTGGGAAAACAGAGAATGAAGAAAACAGTTTATGGGCCCCACGGGCTCTTTTGTCAGCTGTGACGGAATTGTCAGCTTTCACAATTTTAATTTTTACGTAGAGTTGGCTGGAAGACAAGTCAAGACAAGTATTCTTCTCCACTCTCAGAAATATTAAATTCCAGAGGTCCTCCATCTCGAATGTTGGCCAAGAGGTGATATTCGATCCATTGTCCTTTTCTATGCTCGTTTGGGTGGGCGGTAAAGCAAATAAATCAAGTTCCGACTTTAAACATACGGAAGAATGACTGTGAATCAAAGCCATGGTTTACGGATCGAAAATATCGTGTGCTGTCGTCTTGGCTTTCTTTGAACGAATGATGCGCTTCATCGTGTTTCTCTTCCTTTTAACGCTTCCTCCTAACATTTTCTTCACTTTGCTTGCAGCTTTGTCGGTGAGAATTTGTCCTGCTTCTTTAGCTCGTTGTTTGGCTGCTGTTTTTGCATCCTTTCCTTGCATTAAGTCATTTGCAAGGTCGACCCCCGTTTGAAAGACTTGTTTTCCAAGCGTTTTTGCACCTTGTTTGAATAATGGTATCGCCGCTCTAAATAACGAACGAAAAAGTCCCCCAAGTCCATACCCTTTTTGAAGGGGTGCTCCTTGATAGTAGACTAAACCTTTTCCACTTTGATTGACGTAATATTCATCGAAGGATTTTGTACAACAGCGGTATGGTTCATGCATGACTACAGAGCCTTGAGACGAAAATGAAGTTTCACGATCGCTCTATTACGTTCAAATGGTACTAATTGTCCCGAGTGATTCCTTATAACGATTTCTACGGTTTGGAAATGTTTTCTTGCTAGAGGCAAATAATGAGGGCGATCGTATAAGGCGCTCACCACATCTGCGTCTTCTCCGCTCACTTTAACGATGCGAAGGAGAGGAGCAACCATGTCTCCCACAGGCTGAGGATCCACAATATCGCTGTATTCGTACAATAGGGAAAGCGATGTGTTCCGATCGGCTACGAAATTTCCATGAATTGTGACATCACTCCCTTCTGATGCTGAATACACTCCAGGTTGAAAACCTAGAATTTCAGGTATTCCTGGAAATAACTGCAGCTGAGAACCAAGAGTTAAAGCTGCTTTGACACGTCTCGTGGTTTTATTAAAAAACATCGTAATATTTTTCGACCAATGCTGGGACATGGCTTTTACCACGTCTCCCACAGAATCATAATATCCAGCAGGGATTTTTGCTGCTTTCAGTTGACTTGGACCGAGACCGTAAGCAAAAGAATTTGAATTTACATTCACATTAAACCAGGAATGAGGGTAGATGAGTTCGACGAGTCCCACTTCCCAGTCACCATTGAGTTCGATCGGGGAAGGAAGACGCGTGATGAAATGAGAAATTTTATTGTCTGAAAAGTAGCGGAGAGAGCTGTCGCTAGGTAACGTTAGATAGAAACTCATGTTGACGAATGATGTTTCATCTAAAAAAAGGTCGGTTTTATAGAGAGGTCAAGTCTTCCGCGGGGATCCAAGCATTAAATTTATCAAGATACCCTTTAAATTTAACAAAGTATTCCATTTTTCCTTTTCTTTTACGTTTCTTTAGAACACGTTCCACAGGAAAGGCCTCGGACAGAGTAACGTTTTGAAGCTCTTCGGCGTAAAAAGTTCCTTCCAGCTCTTCGTTCAATAAATCTTTAACTTTATAGACGGGTGGGGATCTGGGAACAAGACCGCTCACAACAAAAACTTCTTCCGTCCAATTTGATTCGTATCCTTTCTCAAATGTCAATTTTGCTTTACTAATCCTCACATGATCACACACCTGAAATTTATAGGACTGTTTTTCCTTCTTGAGATCACCATACAGATTGAGAAACACTTGCTTTTCATTATCTTTGTTTACATCTACAGGTTTCATTTTTATACTTCGATGGGGGGAATGGTTGTAACTGTGAACTAAATCGTTGAGCACGTCTATGAATTTAAACATATTTTGATTTGTAAAGTATCGCACCATGCGAGTTTTGAGCGTGCGATTGAATCTCTCCACAACACTTGCTTTTGTCTCGTTGTTCGTTGTAAAGAAATGCACACCGTGTTGTGTTAAAAACCTTTGAAACTCTTTGTTCTTAAATTCAGTTCCTTTGTCTGTTTGAAGTTTTACTGGTTTTCTATCTTGGAAAATCTGGGAAAATGCTTGAACGATATGGGACCCTGACTTTTGCTTTAAGGGAATCACCCATGCATATTTGGAAAATATGTCAATGCATCTTAACAAGTAACGAAATCCATCGTTATATTGACTCAAACTGGAGACATCAGCTAGGTCTGCTTGGAACTGTTGTCCTATTTCATTCACCATCACTCTATTTCTCCAAAGTAGATCGTGCATTGAAGGCAACTACCTCGATTACTTTGGACTATTTCTGCACGAATTCGAATTCTCCTAATACTCTATTTCTCGGAAAATGTCTTCTCACCGGCTTGTGAAGGGTGTACGTTTTCTCCCCCTTCAACCATTTCATGACGTCTTTTTTCTTGACGCCTTCTTTTTTGACAGCACGGTATAAAGAATCGAGACCACCTAAACTTCCTACTTTCTGAGTTGTCATATACGTCTGTTTCATCATTTCCTCCATTACAACAGTTCAACGAGAGACTGGGTTCAGATGAGGACTCAAAATGTTGAGCTTGATGAGTAGTTGCTGGGAATTTCGAGAAGAAATTCAAAAGTCGCGCTCAAATGGTGGTTCACCGTCAGCTGACAGGAAAATCATGGTGATCTCATCAACCATAGGAAGACTGTAGCGTCTGCGGTCATTGGCAATTTATGGTCTTCATCAGCAGCTCTTTTCTTTTCATCAATTTCAACTTCTCGCAGCATGCGATAAGCGTGAGCATGCACATTGTTACGACGAATTACCTCATCCAAGAAAGCTACGATATCAGGATTACGTTGCTAATTCCCTGGATGATTTATACGCTGTTGATTTGCCAAGCCTGAGTCAATAACATGAAGCTCAGCATAAAAGCAATTGCTGTCTTCACTGGTATTCATCTATCCTGTTTGATGGTAGATCTGTCTGTGAACTCTGAAGATTTAGAGACCGTTTTCTGCAACGTGAGCAAATTTGTGCGCCCAACGATATGAAACTTAAGGCGCTGTGGAAAGAACTAATATTTTCATTGAAGTGCCGATAATTTGGATGCTGTCGATTACTTATCATATCCTTCAAATCAGGTGGAAACTCGCGAACTGCTTGGCCTTCATTCTCAAGCAAAACAGTTACTTTGAAACAGCAATACTTGAGTGTTTTATAATCAGATTTCTCAGCACAAAAATTAATAGAATGGCAGAACTGACTGTAAGAGAGAAATACATTATTAACGGAATTTCGGACATTCGACATCATTTTCATATTTTATGTGATTACGATTCAAGGACTGGAATTAGAAATCAAGCGACAAAAAAAAAAAAAAAAAGAAGCAGCACGTGGTTTCCCGTTTCCAGAAAAATAACTCTTCTATTTACTTTTTATTTCCAGAAAAGGAACATTTCTGCAAGTTAAATTTGTCGGATTACTAAAAGCCCTTGAGGCTAATGGGTTTGGGATGTATTGTAAGACTCCAACATGGCGCCCGACCGTTTGAGAAAATGTAGATATTTATTTTAACCAAGTCGGTTCGGAATGTATGAACACAATACTGTGTACAATGCTGGCGAACTATGCTGTCCGTTGGAGATTAGTTCTTGGAAAAGGTCAATGTCGCGATTGGGGCCGTTAGGTGACCTTCGTAACGCAGCGAAGGCTGGGGGTTAGGGGGTCAGGGAGTAAACGGGTCGGAAAAGAATGGGGGAGGCAACAGTGGAGGCTCGTTGTCTGCCTCTCACTAGATAGTTCATCGCGCCTCAGGCGATAGGGCAGTGGTTAGTACGCGGACGCGAGGCTCGATATTCAGTTAGTTGAGGGTCGGAGCTTGGTGGAGGAGCACGTGTATGATGCTCGACAGGAAGCTAAAAAACTTAGTATGTCCTCGTGGATGGACGGAAATTTAGCGTTCTTGTGACACACACCGTTGCAGGCTCTCACAAGCGCGTGGAGATTCTGTGCCAAAGAGCGGACAGACTCCGGCAGGTATTATTAGGAAGAACAATAAAGTGTTAGCAAGGAGAGCTGCACGACGACGAAAACGCACGTGTGAAACAATGCGCAAGTGATTTCTTGCCACGAGCGAAGTCTCCGATATACAGCCTAGGCTCGGACAGCATTTCTTTGAATAATGATTAAATTTGGTTTAAGTTTAGAAAACTTTGATGGATTCCTTTCGAGGCCTGTCTCATCGTTATTCATTCACCTCCCCTCCCTTGATCAGCCGATCTTAATATAACAAAGCTGAGGGAGCGGAGCGCCTGTTTGACCAATAATTATAAATTATTGGTTATCTAAGTAACAGGAACCTTGACCTATTGTCTGTGAGGTGCGTGCTCCGGTGAACGAGCTTTGATTACAGAGCCTTGCAGGACTTTGAATTACATAAGGCAGGTGGAGAATTTACGTTCGCCCCTACACTGACACTCAACATTCATCGCAGCACAATCATGAGCAGGGTCTTCGAACTCGTTAAAGGTTTCATGATTGAGAATAGCAGGACGATGCAATGGACATGGTCGTTATCTTTAAGCAGCCGGTTCAGCACTCCGTATTGTAGCTTCTTCCGGACTTTCTGTGGCTTGCTGACCGAGTCTGATTAGTTAAATTCGTAGAACACCGTGAACTTACTGAGATTCTTGCTCTTCTGATGAATTTCGAGTGATTTTAGATTGGCCTGAACGTCGTACTTCAGCTTCAGCACGTCATAATGCAGCCTCTTCTGGGCACTCTGTGGCTTGCTGACCAAGTCTGATTCGTTGAATTCGGGAAACGTCCTGAACACGTTCACTTTCTCGATCTTCTGATGATTGTCGAGCACGTTTAGATTGCCGTGGACGTTGTATTTGAACAGCAGCGTCAAATACAACGTTTAGCAGAGTCTTGATCTTTCATCATAGCAGTTATGGTATGAAACTGTCATTTGAAAATAACTTTCTTACTTCATTTTTGTTTCTTGTACTTATAGTTATCGAACAGCATTCATATACACTTTTTACGCTTTCCATATTTTGGTTGAAGAAGCGTATGTGCTCCAGCTTTGTCCGTCTGTCTGCACGATAACTCGCGTAAAAATGGTTCGATCAAATTTTAGTATGTGATAGGGACCACCTG
Source organism: Macrothele yani (assembly GCA_039090855.1). Lineage (NCBI taxonomy): Eukaryota > Metazoa > Arthropoda > Arachnida > Araneae > Macrothelidae > Macrothele > Macrothele yani. The sequence goes on along the minus strand of CM077026.1, from coordinate 36,683,456 downwards.
GGAACGAACCCTATTGGAAATGGGGTCAAAGGTCACGACTGAGGAACGGAATTCATGTCATTGCCCTTATGCGTCAGAACTTGCGTTAAAATGTTTCTATTTCGATGAAATTTTAGTATGTGGTAGGGGACCACCTGGGGACAAATCCTGTTGAAAATGGACCAAATGGGGTCAAAGGTCAGGACATAGGAGCAGGATCCATTCCATTGCCCATATGCGTCATAACTTACGTAAAAATGCTTCGATTGCGACAAAACTTTGGTATGTTGTTCCGGAGGTATACTGCACCGGTTCTGTTGAATATCATCGAAATGGGGTCAAAGGTCAGGACACGGGAGCGGGATTTATTCCACAGCCATTATTAAATAACTTGAGTAATGATTTCCGGTATGTTGCAAAGCGTATCATAAACAATGTATCGCACGATTTTACTAACTTGTTTTAAAAAGGGCATAATTAATATTTTAAAATTGTTCCGAGTAATAAACTCCACAGCGTTAGGTGCATCTTTATGTGTGTGATAATAATTCATGTCTGCGCCATTTTGTTTTTGAGCGTGTTTACTGAACACCAGGACAGAATTTATTGCATAAAAGACTTACCTGGAAATAGCGCTTCATAAGTTCTAAAATTCACAAGAAAACTCGGTCAGGTATAAGATATGTACTTCTACGCGTAAGCAATGGAGGGCTGACAGTTCTTAGGCATAAATATATCAGACACAACAAAGTCGCATTTTCCCTGTGTTCGTTCGCCGCACATTAGATGTTTCAATAGGCAGCTGATGAAATATCGAATACAAATAACAGCAGTCAGTCGCAATATTTCTCGGATTTCTTTCCTTTTTTTTTTTTTTTTTTTTTTTATGAAATCCTTTAAAAGCAGACCTTTTCAGTGGGGTTCCCGTCCTTCAAAACCCCTGGAAAAATGCATAGTGGTCCTAAATCGCATTGTTTTATTTACTATAAAAAAGATCACGCAGAGGACAAGCAACTACGTTCTCTTGCTCCTGATATTGCCAGATAGCAAAAATGCGTTAAAATAGTAACAGCATTTTCGGAAACTTAGAATTGCGCAGTTGCAAATGATAAAATGTTATGGTAGTTCATGCATAGAAGCACAAACAGAATTTTTTGTTTTCTTTCTTTTTCATTTCTTCTACAAATATAAAATATACCTGGACATATTCTGCGAAAAAAAATTTAATTTCATTATGAGATCTGATGTGCTGTTTTATCTATATCAGTTTTTTTGTACATTTGAACGCACCTCACTGTAAAAGTCAAGACCATAGCTTAAATTTCATTTAAAATTCCTAGGTCTAGGTTCCTTGAATGCATCTGACATAAAATGCGTTAATGGCTCTCGAGAACTTTTTATTCACTATTCAGACTTACGAAATATTAAAATCATTGTAGTTTCACATGCGACAATAACAACTTAAATTTGTGAAAAAAATTTAGGACCTACTATAAACCGAATGGTCCCCGGCATAGGCGCCTTCTAAACATGCACTTTAAGGCTGTTCCTTTGAGTCTCTTTTATTAGGCCTTCTAACATGTTTATACAAATCAAATATTTATATTGTAACTTCAAATCTTCCAAAAAGGCCTGAAGCCTATGTATCTTTCAGACAGTTTAAAGCTGTTCCATTGAGCCTCTTTTATTAGTTCTTGTAACATGTTTATACAAAACTGATATTTAGGTTGTAACTCAGTCTTCCTAAAAGGCCCGCGGTCTAGGTGTCTTGCAAATATCTGACGACTAATGTATTGAGTACATTTCACTAGCTTTCAGGCATGTCTACACGCACCGAATATTTACTTTGTAATTCAAAACTTACGAGAAAGACCGGCCGCCTACGTTATTTTTAAACACTTGAAGATCGATCCGTTGGATCCTTTTTTATTAGCTTTTTATTGTAGTTATTACACACAAAATATTAAAATCATAACTAAAAATTACATGAATTGAAAAACTTCTATATATCGTCTTATGTCACTAGGACCTGCAGCAGTTTTGGAAGAAACGTTTTCAAAGAAGACAGTTTTGGAAGAAATTTGGGGAGACTTTCATCCAGCAGTGGATTGATAATGATGTGTGTGTGTGTGTGTGTGTGTGTGTGTGTGTGTGTGTGTGTGTTTGTGTGTGCTTATCCTCCAGAAAAAACAGTACCGTTTTGCATATGTGTGTGAATGTGTGTTTTTTTTTCTGGAGAAAAAGATGCCGTTACTCAAAAACACAAGCTGCTGTTGCTAAAGAAGGCCGATGGACCTAACAAAAAGCAAATAAATTTCTGGAACATTTTTTTTAAGCCTTTTTCTAACACAAAGCGAAAATTTTCAGTTCCGGCACGTTTTGACAGAAGAAAAGCAAAGCGCGCACACACACACTCACACACACCAGGAGCGCCGACTTCACCAAATTATTGGGGGGGGGCACAGATGTGAAGAGATCTGACGTGGGAAGACCACTCTCCCCCATTGTCAGGAGGAAAATAAAAAAAAAAAGGACAAAAAGATAAACTACGAGATTTCACGTATGTTTTAAAAGGCAATTGTAATTGCTGATCAGGAAATGTACAAAAAAACAAACAACACAAATATTCTTTTGCTGAATATTAATATTTTAAAAATAAAATTCAGCCTGTGATTTTTTGTCAATGTATCCAAACAGATGTTATTTCCAAACGTTTGTAAAAAATATGAGAAATTAGTTGGCTTACTTATACGTACAAAGAAGAAGCGCAAAGAATAAAAAGCTAAATAAAGGCACCAGATGTTATACGATCCTGTAGTTTTATTTATTTTATTCTTGATAACTATTTTAAACAGTTATCACATATCACGAGAAGAACAAGTCAAACACAATACAGGGCGGGCAATGCAGTTTCTTTTTTTCTTTCATCTTTTTTTTTTTTTCCGGTTGGGTGTTTTTCTTTTCTTTTTTTTTTTTTTTTTATTGAAGGTTTAACGACCACCGTGAGCAACTCAATGGGTTATAAGCAGTCGCCCGTCTGCAGACATCTGCAGAAAATTGGTTGAGTTGTACTTTGTAAACGCTGAAAATTTCCCGATGTGAAGACCAGAAATTCTTTGTATTTCATATTCGGCATCGCCCCCCCCCCCTACAGGTTTGCTGAGTAGGTACATACCCTCAGATATGTGTCGAGTTGTAGCTTGTAAATGCTAAAAATCTCCCGATCGAACAAGAAATTCTCTATATTTCACACTTTGTAGTATTACCCCCCCCCGACAGGTGTGCTCAGTAGGTTTACGCCCTGAGATAATGTGTCCAGTTGTAGTTTGTAAATGCTGAAAATCTCCCGATCGGACAAGAAATTTTTTTATATTTCACACTTTTTAGTATTACCCCCCCCCCCCCCGACAGGTTTGCTCAGTAGGTTTATACGCCCTGAGATAATGTCTCCAGTTGTAGTTTGTAAATGCTGAAAATCTCCCGATCGGACAAGAAATTCTTTATATATCACAATTATCATATACCCCCCTCCCCCTCCCCCGACAGGTTTGCTGACTAGGCATGTGCCCTCAAATAATCTGCCGAGTTGTAGCTTATAAATGCTGAAAATCTCTCGATCGGGAGAGAAATGCTTCATATTTTACACTTTATGGTATAACCCCCCCCCCCCCCCCCACACACACAAGTTTTCAGAGCGGGCACGTGCGCTCAGACAATGTTACGAGATGTAGCTTGTAAATGCTGAAAATCTCCCGATCGGACGAGAAATTTTATATATTTCACACTTTTTAGTATTACCCCCCCCGACAGGTGTGCTCAGTAGGTTTACGGCCTGAGATAATGTCTCCAGTTGTAGTTTGTAAATGCTGAAAATCTCCCGATCGGACAAGAAATTCTTTATATTTTACACTTTGTAGTATTACCCCCCCCCCCCCCCCGACAGGTGTGCTCAGTAGGTTTACGCCCTGAGATAATGTGTCCAGTTGTAGTTTGTAAATGCTGAAAATCTCCCGATCGGACAGGAAATTTTTTATATTTCACACTTTTTAGTATTACCCCCCTCCCCCCGACAGGTGTGCTCAGTAGGTTTACGCCCTGAGATAATGTCTCCAGTTGTAGTTTGTAAATGCTGAAAATCTCCCGATCGGACAAGAAATTCTTTATATTTTACACTTTGTAGTATTACCCCCCCCCCCCCCCGACAGGTGTGCTCAGTAGGTTTACGCCCTGAGATAATGTGTCCAGTTGTAGTTTGTAAATGCTGAAAATCTCCCGATCGGACAGGAAATTTTTTATATTTCACACTTTTTAGTATTACCCCCCCCCCGACAGGAGTGCTCAGTAGGTTTATACGCCCTGAGATAATGTCTCCAGTTGTAGTTTGTAAATGCTGAAAATCTCCCGATCGGACAAAAAATTCTCTATATTTCACACTTTGTAGTATTACCCCCCCGACAGGTGTGCTCAGTAGGTTTACGCCCTGAGATAATGTGTCCAGTTGTAGTTTGTAAATGCTGAAAATCTCCCGATCGGACAAGAAATTTTTTATATTTCACACTTTTTAGTATTACCCCCCCCCCCCACGACAGGTTTGCTCAGTAGGTTTATACGCCCTGAGATAATGTCTCCAGTTGTAGTTTGTAAATGCTGAAAATCTCCCGATCGGACAAGAAATTCTTTATATATCACAATTATCATAACCCCCCCCCCCCCCCCCCGACAGGTTTGGTGACTAGGCATGTGCCCTCAAATAATCTGCCGAGTTGTAGCTTATAAATGCTGAAAATCTTTCGATCGGGAGAGAAATGCTTCATATTTTACACTTTTGGTATACGACCCCCCCCCCCCCCCACAAGTTTTCAGAGCAGGCACGTGCGCTCAGACAATGTTACGAGTTGTAGTTTGTAAATGCTGAAAATCTCCCGATCGGACGAGAAATTGTTCATATTTTACACTTTTGATATATCCCCCCCCCCCCCCCCGGTTTGCTGAGTAGGCTCGTGCCCGAAAATATTTAGTGCCTAAGTAACTTACGGCGATCATTTTCACGGTCAATCTCTTACTAGTGGGCCAAGAAACGGCAATTGTTATTTATACGGCCCCTTAAACATTTGTGCCCAAATGTCCGGGTGCCCAAATGTCCGGGTGCCCAAATGTCCGGTGCCCAAATGTCCGGTGCCCAAATGTCCGGTGCCCAAATGTCCGCCCAGTCTTTCAGACAGAAATTCGTAAATATGTCTCAATTTCTTAATGATAATGAGATATAAGTGAAATTTTTTTGTGCACACCACTTGCTCAAGTAGGGAGAAACATAGGAACACTATAATTTTCAACGCAGCGCAATTTCATTGCTTTAAAAATGAATGTGCCCAAATGTCCGGGTGCCCAAACGTCCGGTGCCCAAATGTCCGGTGCCCAAAAGTCCGGTGCCCAAATGTCCGAACCCCGCCACTGGGGAGGCTCAGGTCTTATGGGATATATTTCAATGAAACTTAAAATAACCTTGTGCATGCTCTTCAACATGTCGTAATTGACAGGAGAAGATACTTTATTCATATATTCGGTGAGCTCGTAGTCATATTTGTTTAAAAGGCACGGTACCTCCAAGAGGGTACAGCGTCTTTTTTTTTTTTTTTTTTTTTTTTTTTTTTGGTCTATGTAATATGATGACCTGTGATTTTTTAGGATTTGCACATAGCTGATTTTACGACTACAGCACTTAGTGTTGCACACTAATAGGTAATATTAATCCTTTCCAACTGACCCGAACCAGTTTCCATGATGATTGAAAACGAGCAAAATGTACCATGGAATGAAGATATAAAAAGAAGATGTTGGTGTGAAGTTTTAAAATTTCCCCTTCCTAACAAATCCCCTTCGCCCGCAACTCTTGGCTTTTTATTTTTTTTGTTGGCTTTGTATATTCGGCGCATCCGTAGATGTTTTTCATTTTACCAGGAAATAGATGAGTTTCGTCTCAGTGAATTTCGGGACCCCTCCTGGATCTCCACCTATTTGTTCTCACCTCTAGATCTACACCCCACAGACAAAACCAGGTATGGATGTCGGATCGGAACTAAACAGATTGATGGAGATTCGGGCTCCTCTGGCGGAAAAGGAGGACAGAGCTGCGGGTGGCTTGCGGGAAGCTAAGGTAAGAGTAGGCGAGGGGGGTGCAGATGGAGGAGGGATGTGCGGGATCAGGGGTGTGATTCCTTTTCCTATGGTTTGAAGGCTATCACCGCAAGCGGCCGAAAACCGCGGGTGGCCGGATCGTTACTCGGCCACCACCAGGTGCCGCGTGACAAGCCGTCACACAGTGTTTCACGCCCTGTCGACCCTCCGTGATCTGCCGTCAGTTGCGATTCTGTTCGGTCCCTTGTGTTTGAACCACAGACAGATGCTGAGGCCGTTCGGTATTCTCTCTCTCTCTCTGGCACTCTGCACGCTTCTCAAAACCCCCCGTCAATCCTCCGAGCTTTAAACCGAATATCTCTCTCTCGGGAATCCTAGCCGCCAAGACCTGCGCAGCATCCCTTTACTCACGCAGAATGCCTAATTCAGCACAGGGTAACAATAGAATTAAAAGCACCTAGCGTCGTAATTTGAAAGTCAGATCAAAGGTACTGAAAGTCATCTTGTGAAGCCACAGAAAATCCTTTTTCCTGTCACCATCTTCTAAATGGACTTTTTATAAAAGAAAGTGCCAATAAAAAAGCATTACCTATCACTCATTTCAAGATCGCCTAGCTTTGTAACAGAATTTGTTGCGAGGCAGTCATCTTTACCGCTGTTAGATCCGTTAAAACAAAGGCAGGCCTTCCAGTGTTTCTTTCAGGACTTTTTGGGTGCAGGCGGAGGTAAATGGAACCTTAGAAGGGCAAGTTTTCCATTTGCCATATACCGTATATATATATATATATATAATTTTTAAGTCCTATACATATATAGAAGTAATTAACATATACACTATATTGACAAAATTCACCAGACACCCCATCAAAAGCAAATGAACGGATTCGCTGCGTTGTTAAAATGCGCGGTACACCTGCAAACGGTATAAAAACAAGCCTGCAGCTAACTGCGATCACATCGTACTGTGAGGTTGAGTGAAAATGTTGCGGCAGGAGAGAAGTGACTTTGAAAAAGGAAAGATTGTTGGGTGCTATATCAGTGGGTTGTCCATAAGAGAAACCGAGAGGCATTTAAGCATACCCAAATCAACTGTTTTGGATGTACTGAATAAGTGGAAGGCACATGGCGTGCCTGAAGCAGCAAAACGTATCGGCAGACATTTGTATATTCTTAAGAACGGTAAGAAAATCAGTGATAGAGAACATTGAAGCCTCAGGAGAATCGTTATAGCTAATCGACGGAGTACTGCACAAGACCTCAGTGTACAGGTGAATAAAAATGCTGGAACCTCGGTATGTACACGTACCATTCGCAGAGAGCTTCATTCCGTGGGTTACCGTGGTCGTGCGGCTGCTCATAATCCTTTCATCTCCACTCGGAATGCTATTCGTCGTTTAGCATGGTGTAAAGAAACTTTAGCGTGGACCGTAGATCAATGGAAATGGGTCCTATGGACTGATGAATCCAGATACGCGATCCATCAGTCTAATGGCCGTGTCTGGGTATGGCGACAGCCGGGAGAACGCTATTTACCACAGTGTATTGCTCCTACGGTCAAGTTTGGAGCTGGCAGTGTACTAGTGTGGAGGTGTTTTTCGTACTACGGCCCCGGCCTATTGGTTATCGTGGACAAACTTGTTAACCAGCGCGTCTACCTCAATATTCTGGACAATTATGCGCTACCAACTCTGTGGCTATGGAACCGAGTGTTGTTGGTACCAGCAGGATAATGCACCGAGCCATAAAGCAAGGACTGTTACTGCGTGGTTTGACGATAATTTCGTATCGTGTGTGGATCGGCCAGCACAGAGCCCTGATCTTAATCCCATAGAGCAAATGTGGGATGAATTAGAGTGCCACACAAGAAGTTTGGAACCAGGTCCTACTACTAAGCAACAGTTAGCGGTAGCATTATGTACTGAATGGAAGAGCATACCTATCGCTGTGTTCCGAAACCTTGTCGAAAACTTGTCTCGAAGAGTCAGTGCATGCATTAAGGCCAAAGGTGGACCGACACTGTACTAACGTATATCAATAAATGCTATGTTGTATATCTCTTCTAGATGCCCGGTGACTTTTGTCAATATAATGTATATAGTAATTACTTCTTCAAACATTTCAACAGCAAACTTACTCCAGCTAAACGAGACGGGGGGGGGGGGGTTGGATTTCAAAATATTGCAAGTTGGACGATAGCCACAAAATCTCATTTTGAAAATAATCAAACGCGAAATAAAAATATATAATCATCTAAATGTTGCCACATAAGTGGAAACTATGTTAAAATCAGAAGTTTAACTAGCAAATTTTCTGTAGAAATTATTTTGTTTTTACAAACAAAACTTTCAGAGTAGAAGAGCACTATAAAATTGCTTTTCTTCATATGATCTACTAATTCCAATTCAAAATGAACATGTGAAATTAAAACTGTAGAATGAAAACACAGTTGCGATGGGTAGTTTATAAATGGTTTAGTACTTACGTTAAAAAATACAGCACAGGAAAATTATCCATGAAGTTCATGATGCGCAGTTCATTTAATGACTTTCACTCAGTTACACTGTTGCTGTTTTTTAGCTTTGGTTTATCGCATTCGTTACACTGTATGGCTTGAAATTATCGTCTGTTAAAACGCATTCAACAAACTCCTGATCCTGAATCGCGATGCCCTGACTATGAAGTATGACTAGTCCAGTTATTGCATTTTGAAGAACGGCATGCGTCTTAATACACTTTTTAAGCAAAATAAATTATAATATTTGAACAAAAATTAAGAAAAAATTTTAATTGGAGAAATATTTGTAACTTCAAAAGAAGCGAAATATTCTTTTTCATTATAGCCTGAATTTATTAACATATGGCTTGGTAACATAAAATGTTTACGATGGGGGGGGGGGGGGGGCTTCTTTCTCCCGGATGTATCCTGAAAGAAACACCGAGACCTTCAGGACTAGGAGAAAATACGAGAACAGGAAATTAAAACCGAAATAAAAATTCCTGCTTATTACTTCTACTTTCCAAACTGTCCTACCTTGACCGGGGCAAAAATTTCGGACACAGCCCCGGCTCGGTCCCGGACGTCCCATAACTGCACCCGACCCGACCCGATCGGGACCCGTAACTGACCCGGACAAATCTGCTTTGAACTACAAATTCGAAACTCAATTTATATATATATATATACATATAAAAGTATTATTTACTTAAGAGCAAAACTGAAGACTATATATATTCATCCCAATAACTGCTTGATATTTAATAACTGAAATCCTTTTTTTTTATAAAAGTTGGTTCCTTGCTAAATTTTAGTGCCATTTTTAGTGCCACTATTTTGCCTAATCCAGAAGTAATGGCGGACTATGACCGTGAGTATATTACAAATGGGAATCATTATTTACGGTTACACAAATGTATTTTTTTAAATGTATTTAGATTGTTCACTTTTTCCACGCTTCTTTCGCCCACTTTTCGAAAGTAGGAAAAAACGCCCACGGAAAAATCGCCCACAGACAAAATGCTCACGGGAAAAATATGTGATCGACTGATAAGTTTTTATGTCTGTTATAAACGGTGACAGGACAACTGGTCACAGACTGCTGGCCAAAAAATCGTTAGGGGTCATATAAAAATTGCGGTTTCTTCGCCACCTCACCTACATAACGGAAATGGGTGTAGGAAAACGTTCTATGTAAGCCAAGCGAGAATTACAGCATAATTCATGTATGTTCGGAAAAGGACCCTAAGGGGTGGGATTTTTTAATAACGCTGCACTTTTACGTAGGTACTAAATATTTACATAACATGTCAAGTTTGCAATATTTTTCTTTTACTTAATTAATTTTTTTTTTTTTTTTTTGATTGGAGGTTTAACGACCACCGTGAGCAACTCAATGGGCTATAAGCAGTCGCCCGTCCCTAATTTAGGGTCACTGGTTCCAGGGAAGGGAGAGAGCCAGTGCCGTAAGACAAACACAAAATCCATGCCTGACCGGGATTCGAACCCTGACCCTTACGGACGAATGATCAGAGGCCAGCGCCACCGGGGCGGCACTTAATTAATTCACAGGCGAAGAAAAAAGTGTTGAATTGGCTTAGGCCTACGGCCTATTAATTAATGTATGGATTGAATGTATGGTGCATAAGTAGAAGCGCAATATTATTGACAATTAATACAGACATTTGACGTGGAATAGGAATAGCTGTGGTGCCGTGGAAGCATATCCGGCGCGTAACTGGAAGACCCTGAGTTCGATTCCTGGAGGCGGCCACTGAGAATTTTTCAGTGACTCACTTATAAACGTGGAAAGAGCGATGACTTGCCGCCCCGGTGGCGCAGTGGTCTAAGGCGTTGGCCTCTGATCATTCGTCCGTAAGGGGTCCGGGTTCGAATCCCGGTCAGGCATGGATGTTGTGTTTGTCTTACGGCACTGGCTCTCTCCCTTCCCTGGAACCAGTGACACTAAATTAGGGACGGGCGACTGCTTATAGCCCATTGAGTTGCTCACGGTGGTCGTTAAACCTCCAATCAAAAAAAAAAAAAAAAAAAAAGAGCGATGACTTTTGTTTGATTATTGACAATACTTGTATACTTGTTATGTAAATTTTACGAATATGGGAATGACGGAACGAAAACTTTTAGAAGGGCCTAAACGTTAGTCCTAATATTATTTTGTGCCTGAGTAATACCGCAATATTAATAATTTGATGTGTTACGTAAACGTTATGAATATAACATCGTTAGAATAAAAACTGTTGAATACGCCAAGGCCTAGGACTTATGACTTAAGGGCCGCGGGTGGCCTAGTGAAGAACCAAATAAGATTGTTAACTTTCAACTTCCTACTGTAGAGTAGCTACTTTCTTAAAAAATTCCAGTTCGGCTGTACTATAATAAATTTGTGACTATTCTTATTTTTTAAAGTAAGGTCTTAATTTTTATAAAACTATGCATGTTTATTATTTAACTATATCAATTAAAAAAGAAATCATTAAAAGTCAGATTATTTTATTTATAAATACTTTTAAAGTTTAATGCATTTAATTGTAAAAGCGATTTTCGTAAAAGCCGCAGTGTACTGATATAACTTTGTGTAATGTGCTTTCTTTCCACTGTTGTCTGTTGAGTACGGCGAGCGGAAGGGGGGGGACATCTGTCTTTCGTCAAAGTGGTACTTTGCAGCTGCAGCTTGAACGTTTGCTAGCGACCGCACCTCAAATAACAAGCGATATATTTCATTTAAATTTATCGGTTGGCCACCGGTCGGGGTGTGTCTTCCCCGTGAGTAGTATAATCTCAAGTTACAGGCATACTTCTTTTCTTCCCAGTGTAAAGAAAAAAATACGCACTCATAGCTTCCTGGGAGTTTTCCAAAGGACAAGTAAAACAGTTAATTTCTACATGACGGGTGTAGGAGAACTGGCCACAAAAATTTTAAGGGGCCGTATAAAAATAACGTTTTTGACCGCTTCGTGCCCACAAACCCCAGAGGTTGGTAATCAGAGTCATATATAGTTTCCGTAATTTTGTCTTTTCTTAATTGCGATAATTAATGTAATTCTTTATAAGAAATGTTTATGATCTACATCTGAGCAAAAGATTTAAGGGTTTTCAAACTACAAGTCTGCAAATTATCTGAGCGCATGTGCCGACTTAGGAAACCTGTCGGGGGGGGGGATATATCAAAACTCTAAGATTTGAAAAATGTATCGTCCCATCGGGAGATTTTCAGCATTTACAAGCTACAGTTGGACAGATTATTTGAGGGTACGTGCCTACTCAGCAAACCTGGGGGTGGGGGTGGGGGTTATATGATAATTGTGAATTATATAGAATTTCTTGTCCGATCGGGCGATTTTCAGCATTTACAAACTACAACTGGAGACATTATCTCCGGGCATGAACCTACTGAGCAAACCTGTCGGGGGGGGGGGGGGGGGGTAATACCAAAAGTGTAGAATATGAAGAATTTCTCTTCCGACCCGGAGATTTTCATCATTCACATGTCTTCAGATAATGTGTCGAGTTGTAGCTGCTAATTGCCGAGAATCTCCCGATCGAACGAGAAATTGTTCATATCTTACACTTTTGGTATTACCCCCCTCTTCGCCGACAGGTTTCCAGAGAGTGACATGCGCTAAGAAAATTTGTCGAGTTGCAGTTTCTAAATGCTGAAGATCTCCAGATCGGAAGAGATATTCTTGATATTCACGATTTTGGTATTACCCCCCCTCCCCGACTAGTTTCCTGAGGCAGCAGATACCCTCAGATAATTCGACGTGTTGTAGCTTGTAAACGCTGGAAATCTCCCGATCTTACCAGAAATTCTTTATACTTCATATTTTAGATTTTAAGCACCCCCCCCCTCCCCAGACAAATTCCCTGGGTTTGCACATACTCGCAGAGAATTTTTTATTTGTAGTTTCTAGAAAAATATCGTATAGCAGTTGGCTTGAAGACAACGGTGAATCATTAGTGTGTTTTTAAATAAATGTTGCATAAGACTACCACGGCTTTCAGGCCAAGACCATACAACCTCTACAGTCAATCAGTGCAATCCGAACTTTCCTCTCATATTTGTAAGGTTTGCAGAAAATATTTTACACATCAAATTATTAATATTGCGGTATTACTTAGGCAGAAAATAATGTTAGTACTAACGTTTAGGCCCTTCTAAAAGTTTTCATTCCGTCATTCCCATATTCGCGTTATGTAGGTGAGGTGGCGAAGAAACCGCAATTTTTATATGACCCCTAACGATTTTTGGCCAGCAGTCTGTGACCAGTTGTCCTGTCACCGTTTATAACAGACATAAAAACTTATCAGTCGATCACATATTTTTCCCGTGAGCGATTTGTCTGTGGGCGATTTTTCCGTGGGCGTTTTTTCCTACTTTCGAAAAGTGGGCGTTTTTTCCGTGGGCGTTTTTTCCGTGGGCGTTTTTTCCGTGGGCGATTTTTCCGTGGGCGTTTTTTCCGTGGGCATTCTTTCATACAATCTTTTTTAGAGGTGCGCATACTTTCGTATGGCCCGTTAGATCTTTGGTTCCATAATCTTTTATTACACCGTCGACATCTTTCTTTGTAATTATACACTTTCCACATTTCGAACAACAAGTAAGACCAAACAACACAGAATTATTCACCTGTTCCTTAATGAGACGAAACAATTTCCAGCATTCACTCTTCCCCTTGTGGTTTTCAACAAACACGTATTCGTTGGAGTCGACGCCTTTCTCAACTTCCTTCATAATAAATCTATCCGTATTAGAAAAATAAGCAGTTAATTTCGACATGACATATCATGGGAACGGGATGTTAGCACATCAATCGGAAACCTCTGAATGCTCAATGTAAAAGATGCGATGTGAAAAGTAACTCTTATAGTCATATAGTGAACTTCGCACGGAAAGAGTGAATCCAGCTGAGAAGCAGGCGAATGGCGTTTGCCTGTACCTTGCCCTGGACAAACGCACTGTAAAATAAAGCAAAGGAAGTATCTTTTAACGATGTGGTGTCGGTGTGTCTGACGTCGGTCGGTGGAAATCTTCGTTGCTTTAAGAAAGAGACGACAATATTTTTGCATGGCAAATCATTATTCACTCCCTGGGCATCAGTGGTAAAAATACCGCCGGGAAAAAATACCCCCATAGAAAATACCCATGAAAACTGAAAAGCGGGGAAAATATCCCCGGAGAAAATACCCATGAAAACTGAAAAGCGGAAAAAATACCCCCGGAAGAAATATCCCCAGAACAAACGGTTCACTGTATACTATCACACAGGAACACTCATGTGTGGCAGTGCTCCGGTGTGGCAATTTACCGGCAACCAACCCTGCCACAGATCTTTGAGCAACTTGACCACAAAAGTTCAAGGGGGGGGGGGGTGCTATTAAGATTGCTGTTTCTGGGCCTATATGGAGAACTGAATAGGAACTCCAAATGAATTTCGCGAAAACGTTCCATGTAAGCTAAGCGAGAATGGTACTTTAATTTGAAGAAATAAATTGCCGATGATACGAGGTACACTTGGTGGGGGAGGGGGCTCAACCCCCAACTTCCGTAATATTAGATTCTGGGCCACTGGAATCTGTCAGTGTATCCAGGCTGTTCCCCTTGAAGCGCCCGCGAAGTCCGTGAGTTCTGGGGTGAAGTGGGTGGGGGGATTCTCCCAAAGTGTTAATATGGACGTAGAGCTGTAAACATGAGAACCATGTTTTACATAATGATTCTGTACACGACCACGAATTTTCAGGAGGTGGGGTGAATTCACCCTCCCCAAGTTTCTAAGAGCGCGGACAAGTGTTCAAGGTAAGGGATTTGCTCGCAATTTCTATGCTTCATGTTGTGTTTAATGGCAAATGATGCCATCATTCCCGCCTCCCACAGAAGCCTGTGAAAGGGATACAAGGTGCTTGGTTTGGAGGGCTCTACCCCCAACTTCCGTAATTTTATATTCTGGACCTATAGAGTCGGCCAGTGTATCCTCGATGTTACCCTTGAATAGCTCTTAGAAAGTGGGGGGTTACCCCACCCTCCTGAAAATTCGTGGTCGTATACAGAATCATTATATAAAGCATGGTACTAATGTTTACAGCTCTACGTCCATTATAACATTTTCGGGGAAAGCCCCACCCCAAAGCTCATGGACCTCGCGGACACTTCAAGGGGAACTTCCTGCATACACTGACAGACTCCAGCGACCCAGAATATAATATTACGGCAGTTCGGGGGTAGAGCCCCCCCACCACCACCAAGTGTAACTCGCATCCTCGGCAATATATTTCTTAAAATTAAAGTACAATTCTCGCTTAGCTTACATGGAGCGTTTTCGCGAAATTCGTTTGGAGTTCCCAAATCAGTTCGGTATGAGGAAAGAATGCCCACGGAAAAAACGCCTGCCAGTTCTCAATATAGGCTCAGAAACAGCAATCTCTATGCCACACACACCCCACATTTGAACTCTGTGCCACACCCACCCACACACACCCCCATTGGAAATTTCTATGTCACGCACCCCCCCCCCCCACCGCCATTTGAACTTTTGCGGCCAAGTTGCTCAAAGATGTATGGTAGGGTTGTCCCGGTAAATTGCCACACCTTAACACTGCCACACATCAGTGTTTCTGTGTGACAGTTTACAGTGAACCGTTTGTTCTGGGGGTATTTCTTCCGGGAGTATTTTTTCCGTTTTTCAGTTTTGAGGGGCATTTTTTCCCGGGGGTATTTTTACCTACATCTGGGCATCAGTATCGACTACAGAATTCCATAACGCGCATTTTTTCTTTGGGATTTATGTTTTTCTCTTTTCAAACATAAAACGGGAATAAAACCGGGTCAACATCGGGTCAGGAACACCTTGCCCCGACCCGTTGGGTCAGCAAGAATTTGTCGGCCCGTTGACCCGTGACCCGTTTCCATCTCTGGTGTGCAGGGCATGGGCGCTGTTACATGTACGTTACTCCATATTATTGTACCCCGTCTTGCCATGAGACAGTTCATGGCTAGACTTGTAAATAATCAGCAAATACGTTGTTGTTTTTGCGCTGATTTGTTTTTCGTTTTGCATATTATACTAAATACAAAGGCCGTTCCGTAAGAATTGAGAGTAATTTTTTTGAGTTGGCTGCAGTGCGAGGGGGGGGGGGGGGTGACGCAGACGACTAACTAAATTAAGAAAGCATCTATGGCAACAGTTATTAGCCGTGGCAGATTATTCTGGTTTTATTATTGCGCAGTTGTTTAAGGTACGTCTGTATTTCGCCATACAGCTATGGAGGTGAGTGATTTAGAGTTAAAAAGTGAAACGCGTTGTGCGAAAAATTTTTTGCTATCGTTTAGTTAAAACGGCTTTAGGAACATTTATTTTAATGCTATGTTTGGGTGAGTCAACGATTTTTAGATGGCACCATGATTTCAAAAAAAGGGCGTTTGTCGGCAGAACTCGCTCCTAGGCCTGGTGGACCTGAACGTGTTGTTACGGAAGCGTATTGTTAACAGTGTTTGGGAAATCCTGCAAGAAGATTGACGAATGACGTGTGAAGATATAGTAACGTCAATTAATATTACAAAAACGTCGAAATTCCGCATTCTACGCGACAAATTACTGCTGCATCGTGTGTGTTCCAGATGAGTACCTCATCACCCGATGAGAGAACAATTGTTAGCCAGAGTTCAGATGCATCATGAGTGGAACCAAATGACTGCGAAGGATCCAAACTTTTTAAACACAGTAATAACTGCCGATGAAACACGGGTCTATTATTTCGACCCCACTCACGAAGAGCACAACGAATATCTGGAAACACGCAGGTTCACCTTTTCCCTAAAAAGTCCGCCAAACCAAATCGGCTGAGAAGGTGGTAATGATATATATATATTTTTTTATCAATAAATGTGTAGTCTACCAACATGCCGTTCCTCCACAAATTACTCTCAATGCTGAGTATTACATTCCAGTCTTCATGCGTCTGCGACGACACATATCGATTAAGCGACCGAACCTGGTGGGAAAGTGGTCGCTACACCATGATAACGCCTGCCCACATGTGGCTCTTTGTGTTCAACAGTTTCTTACAAAATGCAGTATTGAAATCATGCCACAGTCCTGACCTCGTCCCGTAAGATTTCTTGTTGTTTCCAACAATGAAGGAGAAGGTCCGTGGCGGAACAATCAACACAGATGCTGACGTTATTTCAGTTGTACAGGGGTCACTAAAGCAGCTTCCACAAAATGCCTTCGCAACATGCTTTGAAAAGTGGACTGAACGATGGATCTGTTGCATATCATCCGAGGGAAGATACTTTGAAGAAGAATAACATATATTTTGCTGTACCTATATTTCTTCATTTTGTGTGATTTTACTCTCAGTTTTTATGGAACGGCCGTTGTATCAGCGTTTCGGTACTTCCAGCTTTTAAACCGCCCTTTGCCTAGTTTTCAGGAGGGAGCAAACAGAAATGGACGGAATGATGAGGAAAGTTTAAGGGAAAGATGGCGTATCATATTAAATACCGAATTAAAAAGCAGAATGCTCATTTCATTCTAAATAAATCTGTTAGAAATAACACTCTAATCTCTGAGCTGAGTTGTTTTATACTGTAGTAGTATGTCATATTACTGTCAAAATATCAATTTTTAGTCAGCTTGAATTTTAGCTCGAAAAAAAAAAAAAAAATACTTGGTGATGAATTTCTTCAATTTCGCACCGAAACATGCTCCCAAAACCGCAAACAGCTAACTTGTATCTCACTTTATGCTTCTTCTTTCTTTTTTTCTATTTGAGAAGGAAAACCTAAAAATGGAAACGAATATCGTAATTTCCGGGGCCCTTCAGCATCGCCGGGTCCCGCCCACGAGCTTCTTGGCTTCCCTGTAAACCCGCCCCTGGTGTTTTGTGCCACTGTTCTTGATTGTTAGCCATTTGTTTGCCTTCTTGTCTTCTCTGTTTCCGTATAAATTCCAAAAAGTCATTTGACACTGTCGCACGGCAACTATGTGCTTTGTAACCTGGACATCAATATTTGTCGGGAGGGAATGTAGGTAACCATTTTAAGGATAGGAAATTGGAATCCTCTTCCCTCTCATTAGTGCCTTTTTCGCCATTTCGATGCAGCTGCGTCAACGGGCTGGTTTTCGCATCTTAGCGTCCCATCCGAGGGAAAGTAAGATTTATGGGATTTTGTTACCATGCGAAGGAGGAATTGGATAGTGATCTCTGAGGGGTCACAGAGGAAGGCAATTAAGGAGTCTCTGCGCCTTTTAGGAACAGCTAACTGGACGGTATTGCGCTTTAGTCCTCCCAATCGAGGGGAAGTGTGTTTTACGTTGACACTTTCCTGCGAAGGAGTGACGAGACAGGTCAGGGAAAAGGAAAAGGGGACCACGCACAGAGATCGAGGGAAGTAGGAGCCCAACGAAGGAAAATAGGATTCTGTTGGAAGTGAGCGGAGAAGGAGGTGCTGAGAATCTCACTGGTCGGTGCAAAACCGAGGTAAGGGGAGAATAGAATGAACGCTAATGACCAGAGCAAATGTCCGGGTTGGCAAATGTCCAGTGGGCTTTTGTCCGGACCCATGTAAATATGACATGAATGGTATGTCAGATAATACCCGAAAACTTGCCATTCGTGTTATATTTACACCAATAAACGGATTCACAACTTCAAAATTTGTATTGTACAGTGATGTAATCCCGTATTTCATTCATTGATTAAAATCATAACTCAGAATTTAGGATTCGAGTCGGAATGCTTCTACATATACGTATATGCCCTGTGTCATTATGATCTTACATATGCTTTTATGTCACTAGAAAAAACTCCTACATTTTGTGTTGTGCTACTAGGAAAACTCCCGCACTTTGACAAAATCTCCAAACGAAACGCAATTTTTGTACATCCTGTTACATGGGAATGCATAGGAGATGACCGGTGTGGGAGTTTTCCTCGATGCAGCTGTTTTCCTAGCAGCACAAGAAAGTATAGGAGTTTACACGGACCTGCATTGTATGTCAGCCTTCGTCGTATTTATTTCAACTATGTCCTTAGCTACCACACGGGGAAGGAAAGTGGTCCCAGACTACCATTGGAGTGGGAAATGGATGCGCTCCATGGGGCTCAAACCCCTTCCCCATTGGATATCAAGGCACATTTTTCTCTTAAACGCCGAATCACATGATGATTTCTTTTTCTGTGTTAAACCAGAATTTTAAATCTTTTCCATTCAAAATATCGAGATGAATCTGAAAAACCGGTAAAAAAACTGACCCAAATCACATTTGTTTTCTAACGAAGTTGCGGATTTTTTAACCCCTTTGAATTTTTGTTTCATCGGCGCATTTTTCGAAGTGCAAGCAACACGCACACAGGGTTCACTCGCTGTCGTTTACACTCCTGGAAGATGCCTTTTTTAACAATAAGACAAGAGGAAAGAACAACCACTGCCATAGAATCCTTATCAAGTTGTGAAGCTGTTTTTTTTTTTTATCCCAATATCAACAAATTACTAAAAATTTTATCAACGCTTCATGTCTCTACGAGTTTAGGACATTTGGACCCCGGACTTTTGGGCACCGGACATTTAGGCACCCGGTCATTTGGACACAAATCTTGAGGGGCCGTAAAAAATTGCCGTTTTTTTTTTCGCTGTGAGGGGAATTGAATGGAGAAAAAGTTTCCAGTAAGACAAACGACAATTATAATTGAATTAAAAAAAATATTACAACGCACAAATTTTGAAGATGACAATACAATTTTTTGGGTGTAAATATGACAAGCATAATATCCGGAAACTTGACAATTTCGTCGTCCTAGATCGGGGTTACATAGCTGATAATCATGAATATGGATTACATCATGATTAGATAGCACCAAGGGTGTCCATGGGGGCACCCCCGTTAATAATATAGCCAAATTTTTGATAAATTTAAAACACTAAAATAGACGAAACCTTTTTTTAAATGTTTGACAGCCTTGAAGGAGGTAAGGAGTTTTCTTCGCCCCCCCCCCAAGCACACATAAAATGTCCGTAATTTCGTATTTTCTTATTTACGATATTTTTCTATAAACTATGACTAAACAAATTCTCTGCGAGTATCAGCAAACCCAGGAAACTTGTCCGGGGGGGGGGGGGCTAAAACCTAAAATAGGAAATATAAAGAATTTCGGGTCCGATCGGGATATTTTCAGCCATTACAAGCTGCAACTCGACAAATTTTCTCAGCGCATATGCTCTCTCTGGAAACCTGTCGGCCATGGGGGGGGGGCATAACAAAAGTGTAAAATATGATGAATTTCTCGTCCGATCGGGAGATTTTCAGCATTTAGCAGCTACAACTCGACACATTATCTGAAGGCAAATGAATGATGAAAATCTCTAGGTAGGAAGAGAAATTCTTCATATCTTGCACTTTTGGCAGTACCCCCCCCCCGACAGGTTTGCTCAGTAGGTTCTTGCCTTGAGATAATGTCTCCAGTTGTAGTTTGTAAATGCTGAAAATCTCCCCGATCGGAAAAGAAATTCTTTATCTTTCACAATTATCATACCCCTCCCCCCACCCGACAGGTTTGCTGAGTACGCACGTGCCCTCAAATAATCTGTCGAGTTGTAGCTTGTAAATGCTGAAAATTTCCCGATCGGACGAGAAATGTTTCATATTTTACACTTTTAGTATTACCCCCCCTCCCGACAGGTTTGCTCAGTAGGTTCTTGCCTTGAGATAATGTCTCCAGTTGTAGTTTGTAAATGCTGAAAATCTCCCGATCGGACAAGAAATTCTTTATATTTCACAATTATCATAACCCCCCCCCCCCCGACAGGTTTGCTGAGTACGCGCGTGCCCTCAAATAATCTGTCGAGTTGTAGCTTGTAAATGCTGAAAATTTCCCGATCGGACGAGAAATGTTTCATATTTTACACTTTTAATATTACCCCCCCCCCCCCACACCACCACCGACAGGTTTGCTCAGTAGGTTCATGCCCTGAAATAATGTTTCCAGTTGTAGTTTGTAAACGCTGAAAATCTCCCGATCGGACGAGAAAGAAAATTTTCATATTTTACACTTTTAGTATTACCCCCCCCCCCCCCCCCGATACGTTTGCTGAGTAGGCACGTGCCCGTAAATATTTAGTGCCTAAGTAACTTACGGCGAACATTTTCTCGGTCAAACTCTTACTATTGGGCCAAGAAACGGCAATTGTTTACGGCCCTTTAAACATTTGTGCCCGAATGTCCGGGTGCCGAAATGTCCGGTGCCCAAATGTCCGCCCCGTCTTTCAGACAGAAAATCGTAAATATGTCTCAATTTCTTAATAATTATGAGATATAAGTGAAAAAAAATTTGGGCACACCACTTGCTCAAGTAGGGACAAATATAGGAACACTATAATTTTTAACGCAGCGCAATTTCATTGCTTTAAAAGGGAATGTGCCCAAATGTCCAGATGCCCAAAAGTCCGGTGCCCAAATGTCCGAACCCCCTTCGAAACACAATGTCGAATTTTCAACTTTCTGGACTTGCAATGCTGAACATTCATCGAGAAGTAGAAGAATATACAGGATCAACATTTTGAAGACAATGGTGACGAAGCGCAGTTACCTTGTACAATGATACTAAGATATGTAAGCACAATTTTATCAAAACTACTAGCAAAACTTTACATTTTCAAAATTCTGCGCTGTTATTTATTTCATAAAATAACTAATAGAGAGAAGTACTCTATTTTAAGTAATCACATTTAATAAATAAATAGCCCTCCACATTGCATAAGGTTTTGTATGAAAATTTTGTGAATTTTAATTTTTGAATAAAATTGTTAATTTATCAATGAATTTATATAATTATTCTAAATAATGAATTATTGATAATTAACGCTTAATTATTAATTGATTATCATAGATGAGCAATTATTTTCGGGGTTTGGGTATGAAACTACTTGAGCCCCCTCCCCCCCCCCCCACCCTCCCCTATTTTAAATTGCTGCGTCCCGGCAGACTACGTAACGATTTGACAACCCTTGCGTTTCCAACTGACCTTTTCTTTAAAGCAGGGGATTGCGAGGGAGTGCGAAAAGAAAAAATACAGAAGTCGGACACTGAAGTTACAGAGGATTTGGGGTAACGAGAGGGAGTGGACTCAGTACGCCAAAGGGAATGAAATGATGCAGGGGAAATAGAAAAACAAATGAGTAGCGAGGCAAACGCTGTAAATAAATAACAATGGTATTTCCTGGATAAATACGCATGGCTTTAGCTGTTAAAAAGAGCTGGAAGCAAAATGCGATTATTTCCATGTGATTCCTCGTAATGAATTTTTCTGTGAAGGTAAACGTTACAGTTTAATCGAATCTAAAGGAGAGAAAAAATTCCTTTAGTCAGTTCCAAAGAAAAAAATATACCTCACCAAAATTTATCTCCTGCACGGTAAAGAATTGATGTTGTCAACGGGTAAATTAGTCGCGCAAGTTATAACTGAATACTGCTGCGTATGTATCTAATATTAAAAACTTGAATTGGAATTGATGAAGTTGTATGATCCATTAAAGAGCAAGACAGAAAGGTACTTAATAAAAGGCATTACTCTTACAGAACAGATGTTTATTAAATCTGTGTTTCGTCTGTAGAGTTGTGCAATATAGTATTAAAATGATGATAATAATAATAAGACTTTCTCGAAGAATTATTTGTGAATGCTTATGCGTCACACGATACTATAGCATTATTTTATTATTGTTTTTTACTGCTGATGTAGTGTAGAAGATAAGGTTTGAATGGCGGATTTTAATGCATCACGCCCCTCTCTAGATAATCGTTGCGCCGCATCGTAATGACTCACGAATATTGCTGACAAGCAGAAGATATGTTTGCTTATTGACGTTAGGTGGAAAGGATATGCGTCATTATGTACTGACAAGCCCTCATTACATCATTCCGTTGAAGACAGTTCCAGCGAGCAAACCCAACGCAATCCTTGATTATGGCAGCTGGGGGAAAAAAAGAAAAGAAAGAAAAAAGCGAAATTTACGACCACACACCGGGCGGAATTCCACTAATTATACTTCTTGTAAATCACACTGGGTTTATCTTCGGCCCATATTCTCGGATTTACGATCGCCTGACACGATATTTTATGGCGGGGTGACGACACTTGAAAAAGCTCGGGGCCACCTGGAGGGCTGTTTCATGAGAAGACGTGTTACACTACACCCTATAAGTGGCAAAGACATAATTCTTAGCAGAGCTGGGAGACGTGCATGTGATAACGCAGATGCGCTGTAATGAACGACCCTGTTGCTTTTCCCTCAGAATTCAAACACGGCCCACGGGAACCGGAAAAACGCCTTCCTTGGTTATTCTGCATATGATAAGTGACAGAATATTCGGGTAGACACCTGAAGAAGCAGGTCAAAGAACTGAAAGATTACGTTCGGGGAAGTCGTTCTAACCACGATTTTCTACCGCAATAAAAAATACACAAAACAGCAACTTTGCGGAGCATTTAAACTACATACATACATACATACATCTCATTAAGCTGTTCTCTGAGATTCAATTATTAACTTCTCAAAGAAATTTCGTCTGCTAAATTAAAGTTTAAAAACTGATGGAACCAGATTTTACTTACTGTTCGTCAGGGCCTGATTTATGCACGTGCACAGGGCCTCAGAATTTGAAGGGGCCTCCAAACTACCTTAACAGTAATATAAATTTTCAGAACCAAAATGTATTTTCCGTTGTAGCACGAAATTAGTATAAGTTCCGGTTTCAAAATTTTGGATGAGATTTTGGAAACCAAATTATTATTATTTCGTATAATAAAGCTCAAGCGTTGAGCTGTGATCGGCCAGTGCAACATCTTAATCTCACCCTTATTTGTAATAATAAAAATGCAATGGGAGGTTCACTGTAAACCGCCACACAGGAAAACTCCCACACAGGAAAACTGCCACACAGGAAAACTGCCACACACAAAAAAAAACTGCCACACAGGAAAACTGCCACACGCCTTTCATTAAGGGGCAGGGTACAAATTGCTATTTCTCCGAGGAACACTTTGAATGTGTGGCAGTTTTCTCGTGTGGCAGTTTTCCAAGTTTCCGAATTATGTGTGACAGTTTCCCAAGGTGCCTAACGATGGGAAGGAACTCTTTTGTTTGTCTGAATTTTCATGTAGGGCAACTGGCCACAGAAGTTCGAGGGGAGGATGGGGGGGTATAAAGATTGCCGTTTCCTGGCCTATATTGAGAATTGAATTGGGAACTCCTAACAAATTTCGAGAAAACTTTCTATGTAAGCCAAGCGAAAACTGCTGTGTTCAGGAAAGGACAATAAGGTGGGATTTTTTAATAACGCTGCATTTTTACTGAGGCACTAAATATTTACATAACATATCAAATTTGTAATATTTTTCTTTTACTTAATTAATTCATAGGCCCTACACCTCGGACTTTTTAACAGCTTTTAATCCGCCAACTTCATATTCATAACGCTTACGTATCAAATCAAGTCAATAGCATTGCGCTTTTACTTAGGCACTAAATATTAAAGTCGTAGGCCACAGGCATAAGAGTTTTTAACAGTTTTTATTCTACCAGTGTCATATTCACAACGTTTACACATCAAATCGAGTTAATAATATTGCGCTTTTATTTAGGCACGAAATATTTATTCACAGGCCCTAGGCCTCTCGTCTACAAGCCACATTGGCTATAAAGTTGACTAGCATGTTGGATGTGTTTTAATGTTTCTACTGCTAGAAAAACTGCTTGCAAAAAAATATTTACCAGTAAATATTCTTTTCGTCTGTTTGACTGAAAATTTTAATCGAGGGGGCCTCAGACATTGGACGTTCCCAGGGCCTCGACTGACCTAAGTTGGGCCCTGCTGTCCATGCATCAAACGTCTCCATTTACAGCGATTTCGACACACAACTCGAGCTTCATTGACATTCATCACACGTCTCACACAAGACCTATTGTACTTCATACTTATTATCTTCTTCTCATGTAAATATTCCTGAATCTGGTCATCCCATGATTTCTTTGACATTCCTCTACCTTTGTTTCTTTCCAGTTTGGGCTCAATAAATTATTTTAGTCAACATCATTTGTAAGACTACCTGTTACTATAAACTCTTTCAACATGGCTAAACCACCTAAGACTATTTTTGTCTCCACCTTACTAACAATATTTCGCTTCACATTACACATCTGCAACGATTAATGGAAAAGTCCCCCAACAGGAAAATTCCCCCACACTGGAAAATCTCCCCCACTTTTTGAATCAGGGAGCGTGCGCAAATTGCACTTTAAACAAAATATCGAATGTGGGGGAGATTTCTGGGGTCACAGTTTCAATTTTCACTCAGTTTAAAACAAGATGCAATTAGTACAAATATGTGGGAGAAATTTCCGGAGTTGGCGTTTCCATTTTTACCGCAACTTACAGATGCTTCATAAGTATTTCGTCTTTTACCGCAGTTTATAGTAACAGGTGGTCTTACAGATAGCTGGCTGACAGGATGGAGGAAATTACTAGGGTTAGCATTTCCATTTTTACTGAACTTTCCGGGGTCGGCATTTTGATTTTTGCCACAGTTTATACACTGGCGTGCAAAAATTAAGGACGAGACGGTTTTTCGAATGTAACGTCGTGCAGAAGTGCTCCACATCGACTCAAATCATACCATGAGATCTCCAAGATGTACGAATATGGGACAAGTGAGCAAAACCGTCCAAACAAGGAATCCAAAGGATACAAAGGCACTTTATTGAAAAGGTAGCTTTGAGCACAACTGGACAGAAGACAGAAACGTCCATGTGACAGGCGGCTGCCAAGAAAAATCCAGTCTTTAGTAGGGGATATGATCACCTCTGGCTGCGTTGCAGGATTTACAACGTCTGTCCATGCTGAGGACGAGGTTGTCAAGGAACTGTTGAGGCATCGCGGCCCATTCCTCTTGTAGCGCCAATCGCAGCTGCAGAATTGTTGCTGGCGACTGGTGACGTGCTGCCAAGCGTTTCCCGAGAAGGTCCCACACGTGTTCGATTGGATTTAAGTCCGGAGACCTTGCGGGCCAATCCATGCGTTGAATATCTTCACTCTCCAACAGCTCTGCGACAGCCACTGTACGACGAGGTGTAGCGTTGTCGTCCATGAAGAGGAACTCAGGACCCACAGCACCTCTAAACAGACACACTTGAGGCAGGAGAACCTCGGTACAATAGCAGACACCAGTGACTGAACCTCCTTGGAAGATGTGGAGGTCAGTACGGCTACCAAGCATGATACCGCCCCAAACGAGAACTCCGCCACCTCCAAACTGGTCCCTTTCGATGATGTTGCAGTTGTGATTGCGTGTTCCCTGCTCTCTACAGATGTGTATACATCCAGAATCGCTCGACAGACTAAATCGGCTCTCATCTGTAAAGAGAACTCGACCCCATTGCTGATGTGTCCAGTTCTTGTGTTCCTGGCACCACAGAAACCGCCGTCTCCGATGAGCAGGCGTTAATGGCGCACACCGTACTGGTCGTCGTGCAAATAGACCACCTTTGTGCAGCCTCCTGGCCACGGTAAAACGCGACAACGAACTTCCAGTTGTCTGTTGCATGTGCCTTGCGATTTCTCCCGCTGTCTGCCGTCTGTCTCTTCTCGCCTGTAGGACAATATACCGGTCGTCCGTCGCCGTGATTGCCCGTGGACGACCACTGCTAAACTCTTAGACAGCTGTTCCTGTCGTTTGAAATTTTCTCCAAGCTCGTGAAACGATGCTGTGAGCGATCCCGAACTCCTCGGCCACGCTAGTCACACTTCGACTTTCTTCCAACTTCCCAACGACGCGACCTCGGGTAAAGTCATCCAGATGTCGTCTACTGGATTGCCTGTTGGTTACATCACACGGTGGCAGCAACTCGACGTCGTTCAAACCGATGTACACCGTGCAATCACTTTCACCGAATTGCTGAGCGTACACCGCCCGTCTGCTTTATACCCTTCCGCCCCCCCCCGTCATGCTGCATATATGCGTATGCCCTACCGTACCGGATCCTAGTCTATCTCCTGAGTGGTCTTTCGGTCCTCTCTGCCTGCTCGTTTCTCTGCTGTACTAATTTATCCTCTTAGTCCTTAATTTTTGCACACCAGTGTAATAAAAACGGTCTTACAAGTAGTAGACTAGCAGGGTTGGAGGAATTCTGACCCCGGAAATCTCAGGGTGTTTAGATGCCTACCCCGGAAATTTACCCCGCATATTTGTCCTAACTGTAAGGCTGCATATTGTTTTAAACCGAGTGGAAATGGTGACCCCGGAAATCTCCCCCACATTCCATATTTTGTTTAAAATGCAATTTGTGCACGTTTCCTTATCCAAAAAGGTGGGGAAATTTTCGCGGGGGGATTTTCCTATGGGGAGTTTTCAAATGCAGGGGACTTTTCGTGTGAGGGACTTTACCGGTTACCATCTGCAACACATCTTTCCTCACATGATCAAAGCTTGTTTAGCCACAACCCCCCCCCCTCCCAGCCCCGTAAGTAACACATTTCTCTAACACACAATCGACTCCTATGTCTCTTCTGAAGTACCCAGGTATCACTGCCGTATAACAGAGTAGAAAAAATTACACTTTCATGCACAGCCATGCGGAACTGTTTTGAAAACCCATCACTCCTTTAAAATCCTCCCAAAGCAGCTATGACTCTCAAAAAGGAATTCACTCGGCTATTAATTTCACCATTTAATTCGTTTTATCTATCAAACATGCTTCCTAAATATACAATTTCATTCACTTCGTCTATCACTGTGCCATGTAGACCAAATTTGCATTCAATACTAACCTTTTCTGGCTCAAAAACTATAATTTTAGTTTTTCCCTTATTTATACTCAGTTTAAATTTAATACAAACGTCGTACATCCGAGACATCCTACTGTACAACTCACTTTTGCATCCTGGCAAGAGGACTGCGTCATCAGTGTACAACAACTGCCCACTTGGGTATTACCATCACATTATCCAGTACTGTTTATTATGCACGCATCCATAATCATGTTGAACAGCCATGGTGACATTACACAACTTTCTCTGACACCTGCACGAACAGAAAACCATTTCAATAAAACTCCATTAACTAGTACACATGCTCTGTTGCCTGCATACAAGCTTTCAAACTTTTGAGCGGATTCCGAGTTACACCATAATTATTAATGACCTTCCACTGAAGTTACCTCTTTACTAGGTCATAAGCTTTCTTTACACATATGAGACCAGCAAAAACTTTCTTACAAACAGACAAATACTTTTGGATCATCATATGTAATGCAAAAATTTATTTACCAGGTATAAAACCACTCTGTACAGCTATGCTACACGCGAAAATTGAAACAAATTACGAGGTCATGCCCTTTTATTTTAAGAACAGGATGGAATGCCAACGTTGTCAACAGCAGAAGTAATGCTTCTTCAGTGGTAGACACGGGCTCCTGGCTATATTGCCATGCAGTGACTTTGTCATTGCATGAGTTTGGCGCCATGGACAAACTCATGCCACAGTAATCACTAGAAAGTTGCAGATTCTGCTTCAGGGGGGCAGGTAAGGAAACTAGCAATTAAAATCGCATATAAAACTTTCATTCTAGAAGTTGGAGGAAATGCATACATACAATCAACCCTTGATGTACTGCCACCGTTCCTTTACATTACACTGCATTGCCACATGAAGGGTGGCGTTATATCAACTTTGCAAATTATTTCTAAGTAACCCACAGGTGAAAAAAGCGTTGGGAAACGGGTCAACTCATTTGTCATTTTAATGACAGTTGGTAGAGAGCAAAGAACCAGCACTTCCCTTCCGCTTCAGGACTTAGGTGACTGCACTAAGCTCACAAGGCAGCTGTCGGACTCAAAGCTAATCAGGCACTCTTCGCGGATGCTACTCTGTAAGCAAATGGAGGCCATGGATAAGAGGTGAGACATACACTGAAGTGCCAGAAAAATCGGTACAGACGAGCTTATGCAAAATACATAACAACGTCACCTATGCGCGTACTCGGTTGCGTCCGCCAGTGCCTATATAAAGCGATAGACATCCTTGCCAGCTGTCAGAGCTGTTTTCGGCATTAGAATGGCAACTAATAACGATTTAAGCGATTTTCAACGCGGTGTCATAGTTGGCGCTCGTGAGGTGGGCCATAGTATTTCGGAGGTAGAAACGAAGTTCGGATTTTCACGGACGACCATTGTAAGTGTGTACCGTGACTACAAGAATTCCGGCAAAACCTCCAACCTACGATGCCAGTGCGGCCGTAAAAAGACATTGGGTGAACGTGACGATCGCCGGCCATCACGAATCGTTTCACGCGATAGGCGTGAAACACTCTCGCAGGTATCATCGGAATTTGATACTGGAGCCTCAACAAGCATCAGCGTCCGGACTGTGCAACGTACCCTGCACGATATGGGCTTTGGGAGCCGACGCCCAACTCGAGTCCCCTTGATGGGTGCACGACACAGAGCTATGCGTCTCGCTTGGGCACGGCAACACCGCCACTGGACACTTGATGACTGGAAACAAGTAGCCTGGTCTGACGAGTCTCGTTTCCAGATGTATCGAGCGGATGGAAGGATTCGGGTGTGGCGCAAACCCCATGAAGCCATGGATCCCGCCTGGCAACAGGGAACTGTACCGGCTAGTGTGGGGTCCATAGTGGTATGGGGTGTGTTTAGCTGGGCTTCACTGGGAGCCCTGGTACGTCTACAAACGTCTGTGACCGACCAACGCTAGGTGAGCAACCTTTCTGACGAGGTACACCCGTTCATGTCCTGCATTCATGCTGATGAGTTGGGCCTGTTCCAAAAGGACAATGCACCTCCACACAAGTGTTGGGACGCCACATTATGGTTAGAGGAGCATTCACTGAGTTTGGAGTGTTGCCATTCCTACCCAAGTTCCCAGATCTGAACGTGATAGAACACATTTCGAATTCATGCAACGCGCTATCGAACACAGGAATCCGAGACCTCGGAATACACCCGAATTGGTTAACGCTCTGCAGGAAGTATGGTGTGCATTTCCTACAGCACATTTCCAGAAGCTGGTGGAGTCCATGCCCCGTCGTATTTCTGCAGTCCTGCGCTCCCATGGCGGACGTACCAAGTATTAGTGCAATCTAGACGGTATGAGGAAAGAATGCCCACGGAAAAAACGCCCACGGAAAAAACGCCCACTTTTCGAAAGTAGGAAAAAACGCCCACGGAAAAATCGCCCACAGACAAAATGCTCACGGGAAAAATATGTGATCGACTAATAAGTTTATATGTCTGTTATAAACGGTGTTCGGACAACTAGTCACAGACTGCTGGCCAAAAAACCGTTAGGGGTCATATAAAAATTGCGGTTTCTTGGCCACCTCACCTACATAACGAAAATGGGTGTAGGAGAATTGGCCACAGGACAACTGGCCACAAAAGTTCAAGGGTGGGGCGGGGGGGTTGTAAGTATTATCGATTTTTGGCCTACATTGAGAATTGAATTAGGAACTCCAAACAAATTTCGAGAAAACGTTCTATGTAAGCCAAGCGAGAATTACAGCATAATTCATGTATGTTCGGAAAAGGACCCTAAGGTGGGATTTTTTAATAACGCTGCACTTTTACGTAGGTACTAAATATATACATAACATGTCAAGTTTGCAATATTTTTCTTTTACTTAATTAATTCACAGGCGAAGAAAAAAAGTGTTGAATAGGCTTAGCTCACGGCCTATTAATTAATGTATGGATTGAATGTATGGTGCATAAGTAGAAGCGCAATATTATTGACAATTAATACAGACATTTGACGTGGAATAGGAATAGCTGTGGTGCAGTGGAAGCATATCCGGCGCGTAACTGGAAGACCCTGAGTTCGATTCCTGGTGGCGGCCACTGAGAATGTTTCCGTGACTCACTTATAAACGTGGAAAGAGCGATGACTTCTGTTTGATTATTGACAATACCTGTTATCTAAATTTTACGAATATGGGAATGACGGAACGAAAACTTTTAGGAGGGCCTAAACGTTAGTCCTAATATTATTTTCTGCCTGAGTAATACCGCAATATTAATAATTTGATGTGTTACGTAAACGTTATGAATATAACATCGTTAGAATAAAACTGTTAAATAGGCCAAGGCCTAGGACTTATGACTTAAAGGCCGCGGGTGGCCTAGTGAAGAACCAAATAAGATTGTTAACTTTCAACTTACTACTGTAGAGTAGCTACTTTCTTAAAAAATTCCAGTTCGGCTTTACTGTAATAAATTTGTGACTATTCTTAGTTTTTAAAGTAAGGTCTTAATTTTCATAAAACTATGCATGTTTGTTATTTAACTATATCAATTAAAAGGGAAATAATTAAAAGTCAGATTATTTTATTTATAAATACTTTTAAAGTATAATGCATTTAATTGTAAAAGCGATTTTCGTAAAAGGCGCAATGTACAGATATAACTTTGTGTAATGTGCTTTCTTACCACTCTTGTCTCGTTTGGAAATCCTCTTTTGTATACGGCGAGCGGAGGGGGGGGGATATCTGTCTTTCGTCAAAGTGGTGCTTTGCAGCTGCAGCTGGAACGTTTGCTAGCGACCGCACCCCCAAATAACAAGCGATATATTTCATTTAAATTTATCGGTTGGCCACCGGTCGGGGTGTGTCTTCCCGTGAGTAGTATAATCTCAAGTTACAGGCATACTTCTTTTCTTCCCAGTGTAAAGAAAAAAAATACGCACTCATAGCTTCCTGGGAGTTTTGCAAAGGACAACTAAAACAGTTAATTTCTACATGATGGGTGTAGGAGAACTGGCCACCGGAGAACTGGTCACAAAAATTTTAAGGGGCCGTATAAAAATAACGTTTTTGACCGCTTCGTGCCCACAACCCCCAGAGGTTGGTAATCAGAGTCATATATAGTTTCCGTAATTTCGTCTTTTCTTAATTGCGATAATTAATGTAATTCTTTAGAAGAAATGTTTATGATCTACATCTGAGCAAAAGATTTAAGGGTTTTCAAACCACAAGTCTGCAAATTATCTGAGCGCATGTGCTGACTCAGGAAACCTGTCGGGGGGGGGTAATATCAAAACTGTAAGATTTGAAAATGTATCGTCCCATCGGGAGATTTTCAGCATTTACAAGCTACAGCTGGACAGATTATTTGAGGGCACGTGCCTACTCAGCAAACCTGGGGGTGGGGTGGATGGGGTGGTTATATGATAATTGTGAATTATATAGAATTTCTTGTCCGACCCGGAGATTTTCATCATTCACATGCCTTCAGATAATATGTCGAGTTGTAGCTGCTAATTGCCGAGAATCTCCCGATCGGACGAGAAATTGTTCATATTTTACACTTTTGGTATTACCCCCCCCCCCCCTCTTCGCCGACAGGTTTCAGAGAGTGACATGCGCTAAGAAAATTTGTCGAGATGCAGTTTCTAAATGCTGAAGATCTCCAGATCGGAAGAGAAATCTTGATATTTTACGATTTTGGTATTACCTCCCTCTCCCCCCCCCACCCCGACTAGTTTCCTGAGGCAGCAGATACCCTCAGATAATTCGACGTGTTGTAGCTTGTAAACGCTGGAAATCTCCCGATCGGACCAGAAATTCTTTATATTTCATATTTTAGATTTTAAGCACCCCCTCCCCAGACAAATTCCCTGGGTTTGCACATACTCGCAGAGAATTTTTTTTATTTGTAGTTTCTAGAAAAATATTGTACAGCAGTTGGCTTGAAGACAACGGTGAATCGATAGTATGTTTTTAAATAACTGTTGCATAAGACTACCACGGCTTTCAGGCCAACACCATACAACCTCTACAGTCCATCAGTGCAATCCGAACTTTCCTCTCGTATTTGTAAGGTTTGCAGAAAATATTTTGCACATCAAATTATTAATATTGCGGTATTACTCAGGCAGAAAATAATATTAGTACTAACGTTCAGGCCCTTCTAAAAGTTTTCATTCCGTCATTCCCATATTCGCGTTATGTAGGTGAGGTGGCCTAGAAACCGCAATTTTTATATGACCCCTAACGGTTTTTTGGCCAGCAGTCTGTGACTAGTTGTCCGAACACCGTTTATAACAGACATAAAAAACTTATCAGTCAAACACATATTTTTCCCGTGAGCATTTTGTCTGTGGGCGATTTTTCCGTGGGCGTTTTTTCCTACTTTCGAAAAGTGGGCGATTTTTCCGTGGGCGTTTTTTCCGTGGGCGTTTTTTCCGTGGGCGATTTTTCCGTGGGCGTTTTTTCCGTGGGCATTCTTTCATGCAATCGTATTAGACTGGTGTACCAGTTTTTCTGGCACTTTAGTGTAGATGATCTGAAACAATGTATCACAAGAGCTGGAGAGGCGAAGATGTGTTAATGCGTGTTTGACAAGAATTCCACCACCGCGTTGATATATATGCTGTATGGCTAAGAGTGCACACATCGAACATCTGTAAGTTGCTGTAACGAATTTCAAAGGTTTGCTACAAAACGGTGCAACGTGAGTTTCAATATCTTAAATAGTTTTGGTTTCATAAAATGTTGAAACTGTCTATTTCACATTTGTAACAACTCTGTATAAAATGCTTTCAGAGGGGAGGTTAGTATTCAAAAAGTTTTGCGTCGTCTACCTACACAGTTTCGCGCTACTGTTCTTTCTTCTACTTGCGCCCTTGGAAAAACTCTTTCGCATATCCCCGATCACTCTACTTTCTTATTCTACAAGATATATAAGAAAATAAAAAGGGGAATGGCGAATGGGGGTGGGGGGTGTAAGTAGGAAAACGTATTGAAGACATAAAGGCACCGCGCGTTCCTCTACTTTTTCAATTAACAATACACTACTGCATATACTTAAAAATTAATGTACATGTCTGAACATTTGGTAAAAAAGAATTTATATTACTGTATTTTGAAAATTACAGTAGGAAACAATGAGACAAAGTTCGAAGATTTTGATAAATAATGATCTCTCAAATATCAGCAGAATAACTGCAAGCATATGTCGGAAAACAGACTTATAAAATGATGTACATATATACGTAAAAGAAATAAAAAAAAAAGAAATGTTGTTAGAAAGCTACATCAGCCGATATGAATTAAAAAGAAATAATTCCTTACAAATTATATCTGGACCGCAAAGCGAAATTTGGAAAATTTCAGGAAAACTAAAATAGGGTGTGGAAGAGCATTGAACGGCGGTTAGAAGGAAGTGAAGAGAAAGATCGATAGTCAACCACATGGAAACGTTCATGTCCAAGTCGTTATGTAATAAAGTGTGAATTCCAGATGTGGAATCTGAATGCTATGAAAGAAAAATATTTGGTTAACAGAAAAATAAAATGTTAATGACCTTATATATTAGTCGGAAACAGTCTTAAATTTATTCTGTTTTTACGTAGCTGACAATGAAAAGTAATGTACATAAAAACTGCAATTCTAACCAGAAGTCTGGCAACATTTTTTAGCTGATTTATTTGTCTACAATTTGGCAGAAACTCCAATATTCCTTCCATGTGAACTTATTGCGTGGCAGAACACTGAAGAAAGACTTCTGATACATACAGAAGCCAAAAACGTGCTCACAACACTAAATAACTCATGCAATAAAATACAAAAATACATAGAATTTTCCATCTAAATTGCACACTGGGCTTACTGTCAGCTGAAAGAGAAGAAAAAAAGATATTTTTTAATAGCTATTTCAATCTTATTTAATGGTTTCTTTCTGTGAATGTAAAAACTGCAATTTGAATACACGCCACACTGCTGAAACTGATTTTGTTTTAGTTTTTTTCTGTTTAGCGATTTAACATTGTGAGCAACTCAATGTGCTATATATAGGCAGTCGTACATCCTTAACTGGGGTCACTGTTTTCGGGAGGGGAGGGGGGAAGAGCCGGTACATTATAGAAAGTGCAAAATCAATGCCTTGACCGTAATTCGGGGGCGGCGGACCCATCTAGGACGAATGATTAGAAGTCTGCGCTTGTACCACTTGACCATCGGGGCCAAGGTTGCCAGATAAAAATTTTGATTCAAAGCCAGACAATACTAGAAAAAAGCCAAACATTATTAAAACATTTTTCATACTCACATCACATGAAAAGCTCTAGATCCTGTTTATTACTGTCGTCTTCACTGAAACAAATAGAACCTACAGCATAAACCTTTTCAGATGTAAAGTCTTTTAACATTTTCGCAGATGGAGTGAATACACTTACATTTGTTTGAAAGCAAAAGTTGAGCTCTGATTCTCACAATAGCATCAAGAAACTTCAGTTGCTTTTTTTCCTTTGCCTTTGTTTTAACTGGGATTACAAAAGAGAATAGCCTCTCAACTACGGCATTATTAACTGGGATTATTAGAGAAGAGCCAAAGTGGCGAGCTCTTTAAATGCCTGATGTTGGAGCACGCCAATCCAAAACTGTTCACTGTCTGTAGGGAATCCATTTTTCTTAAATAAAGCTTCTCCTTTCCAATAGACAAAACACATTTTTCTCTATTGTTTTTCAACAGTGCTGATCTTGTTTTTTTGCAAGGTGTATAAAGGGTAATTCTAAAAACATGGTGCTTGAAACTTGATTTAAAATGACGTTAGGGCTCAATTTCGATAGATTTAATATCTCTCGCCGAGAGAAGTCTGCATGTAACTTGACTGAGAGCTATTCAAGCATGCTCATGCATCTTTTTTGACATTTTTTATTTCTAGATGAGCCTCAGTATTGTTTTTCTTCTATAGGAACAAACAATATTCTGCTAAAAATTTGTTTGCAAAATCAACTTGATGAATATTTTTTATCAGACTTTTATGGTGTAAGAATAATTCTTGGTACAATTCGTGAGGATCAGCTTTTATTTGAATAAAAAGGCTGTTCCTCAAATTTTGAAAGACTGAAACGGCTGTCAAATTTTAAAAGGCTGAAAAGGCTATTCCTCAAATTTTGAAAGACTGAAAAGGCTGTCAAATTTTGAAAGACTGAAAAGGCTGTTCCTCAAATTTTGAAAGACTGAAAAGGCCGTTCCTCAAATTTTGAAAGACTGAAAAAGCTATTCCTCAAATTTTGAAAGACTGAAAAGGCTGTTCCTCAAATTTTGAAAGACTGAAAAGACTGTTCCTCAAATTTTGAAAGACTGAAAAGGCTGTTTCTCAGTCTTTCAAATTCCTGTGCAACAGGTGTCGCAAACACAAAAAAATAAGTAATTTTTGCAGTCTGACATTATTTCCTTTTACAATCTTGCTTTGATTTTTTTGTCAAACTTTGATTGGGCAGATTCAGCCCTACTGTGAACTTCTTCCCAATTCATCTAAATATTAAACATAACCAGGAACTTCGAGTCAACTGTCAATTAAAATTTAAACTGCGTAGATTCCGATTTCTGGCCAGTTTGTCGTTAAGGTGTTGTCATTTTGGAGCAAAAAAATAACTTTTTTAATGAAAACTTATTTTAAGAGTGGTCTAAGCATGTAGTTTTCGTGCACCTAGTGTAAAAAGCCAGGAAAAATCCAAACAAGCCAAATCTATTCTCTGACGGTAACTAATCTGAAAAAAAAAAAAAAAAAAAAAACAGGTTTCTGGAATTTGGCGTCAAAAGAAAACAATATGACAACCCTGATCAGGGCTGCCTATTATAACTGATTTCGGACTGGCAATAATTATTCATGTTGCAAACATTATTGCGTTTTTTTTTCATGTCAAGTGGAAAAGAAAGTTTAGAGCTCTAGATTACTTGTGGCAAAATGAATTTCATTTCACTTTTGTTACTGAAAAAAACAAAAAAATTCCGAACTGTTTTTCAGAAGTGGAGATAATTGCAATTATATTTCAAACAGTATAATGCACTTGTACCCTCTAGTGTTTCCAAAGTTGGAAAATGTATGAATAATCTTTAATGCCATGAAAGCTGTAGGACACCAAGGAGAGTTTTTGAATTTGACTTTTAGAAATAGAGATGTCGAGAGAACTAAAATATATACTTCTGCTTCCTACGGATAAAACAGCGAATTATTTTAAGCAGGCCTCCAAATATCGACAGATACAAGAAACGTGTTCATACCACTAAATAACCCGTATAATAAAAGAAAAAAATGCATAAAAGTTTTCATCTAAAAGGTACAAAACGGGTCACGGGTCAATGGGCCGACAAATTCTAGCGGGTCAAACGGGTCGGGTCAAGTGTTCCTGACCCGATTTCGACCCAGTTTTTCTTTTCTCCGTTTCATTTTTGTAAAGCAAACAAAAATGCGTACTGTGGAATTTTGTGCTTGATACTGACGCCGGCGGAGTGAAAAATGATTTGTCATGCAATATGAAGGAAGAGTGTCCTCAGAAGGAAAAGTATCCTTTCCTTCTGAAGGGCAATGATGTAAACAACATCCATATTTCGGAAACTTTCAAGTCATCATAAGCCGCCCCGGGGGCGCAGTGGTCCAAGCAGTGGCTTATGATCATTCGTCGGAAAGGGGTCCGGGTTCGAATCCCGGTGAGGCAGGGATGTTGTTTTTGTCTTACGGCTCTGGCTCTCTCCTTTCCCTGAAACCAGTGGCCCTAAATTAGCGACGGGCGACATAGCCCATTGAGTTGCTCACGGTGGTCGTTAAAACTCCAATAAAAAAAAAACTCATCATAAACTTTTGAAAATTGGTGTTGATGTGAAACGTATTCTGCGGCTTGATATGATATCAAGAAAATAGCAAAAACTGAAATCAAACATACAACAAGTTGCCCAATTCAAACATTTTGCAAGATAATGCACCGAGCAATAAAGCAAGGTTTTAAAATCGCTTTATTATTATTCATCATTAGAAAACATAAAAGGGAGACGTACAGCGTTGGGCGTCTCACGGGGAAATAATACAAACTGTTAAAACATGATGGTATATACACTGCAATGACAATGGGGATGAATACCAGATGCTGCAAGCAAAGCATATTGCATAAAAATTGCAGAAGTGACAGAGAGAAACACATCGTGTCACATGACATTGGCTGGGCATGATTTACAGGATAACACAGGCGAAACAATCATACACAATTAGAAAAAGAACAGCACAAACACCGCCGTGAAGGTAAAACATTACATACATGAGATAAAAACACAGCGTGCACAATTGTGCAAGTTATTTAACGAGGGTAACAAAGCAGCATAATACAGGCGGGGTGAAGGTAATTAATGTACACGAGTAAGCATGAAAATACACTGAGATGACATTAGCATTCACAATTCAACGGTAGCGTGACTGTTACGACGTGTAATTCCGTACCGTGTGTGGAGTGGCCAGCACAGAGCCCTGATCTTAATTCCATAGAGCATTTAATGGGATGAATTAGAGCGCCACATGAGAAGTTTGGAACCAAGGCCTACTACTGAGCAACAGTTAGCGGCAGCATTATGTACTGAATTAAAGCTCATGCCTATCGCTGTGTTCCAAAACCTTGTGGAAAGCATGTCTCGAAGGGTCAGTGCATGCATTAAGGCCAAAGGTGAACCGACACCGTATGTCAATAAATGCTATGTTGTGTTTCTCTTCTTGGTGTCAGGTGACTTTTGTCAGTATAGTGTATATTATAGTTCAAAACAGATTTGTCCGGGTCGGGTACATTTTAGACCCCTTTCCAACTCTGCTACTATCAGCTGCAAGTGAAAAAAAAAATATTTATGACAAATATAAAAGTTTGGGGGTGCTATAATTATTATAGCTAAATGGAGTTTGCAAGTGAACATGCCTCAGAAAACTTGAAATTTTATATTGCCCTGGAATGGGGCTGCCGCTTGCCTACCACCGGTTGTAAATCGAGAGATGCGGGTTCGATTCTCATTCCCGGACGATGCAGTTTTCAAGTTTCCAGAGGCATGTCTACTTGCATGATTAGTTTGGCATACATCTGCCCGTAACATCTATTTGACTATCATAAATGGACTTTATTGCATTTTTGTTATTGAAAGTAAATAATTCGAGTTGCATATAGATAGAGGTTTTGAGATACGCGGGTAAGGAAACGCGCGGGAAAAATGTTTGAGACTTCAAATTCTTGTCAAAGAGATGCTAAAAAAAAATAAAAAAATTGTAACTCCATCCTCGGCCATTTGCATACGAAACTAGTCCGCAAACTCGATACAATGCATCAGAACAAGCTGTTTCATTTTTCATTCTTCCACAAAAATGAATCTTCTTAAAAGAACAAATAAGTTACAGCCTGGCGAGTATCATATAAATATGCAAATAACTCTATTGTGTGTCCCGAAAAATATGTGCTGTGTAAGAGGGAATTTTTTTTTTTTTTTTTGCCTTATCTTTACAATGGCTGTTCGCGGCAGCCTCTCCTGTTGACGTGCATAACCACTTGAAGAATCTTGAAGAAGTAGAAAAATATCGAGTTCATGTCATGCAGGACAAACTGTTATCAACACATGGTGTCCATCTCGAGTGTAGAGCCGTTGCTATCGCCAAAACTTGAGAGGGACCTCTTCTTCTTCCTTTGACATTAAATTATGTACGAGATTGTTGGATACTTGCGGATGAGTTTCCCGACTAGTCGCCCAACGCCTCGGGAAATGGTGATAGCACCACAGGGAGGAACATTGACATCAATGTCTTTTAAAATAAGAAAGGCCCCTCTTGCATCTTAAGTATAACTTGAATTTGTTTTTCACGTGTGCACGTGCCAGTAATAAAAAAAAAAAAAAAAAAAAAAAAAGAAGAGAAACCCTTTTAGTAGAATCGCATTACGCTGTCCCCCTTTCCCTCTATGTACTTAGAACGATACGATATTGACTTCAATCGTTACGTTCTTGAGAGACGCCACTTTAAGTAAAAAACGCATTATGATAACCATTGATTCAATTGAAATTTACGGGTTTGGATACGGACAGGTGATATTGTTACAGCGGTCTTCATTGGGCTTAATTTCAGTGCCCTGTCGCGCGTTATCTTCGTTTGTAACGTAATTAAACAATTTCAGCGATTTTTATAGCTACGTTTTCCTTAAATAATGAAATAGATGAATTGGGAGCTAATTCTCAGGAAAACTTAACCTGATTTTCAGAGGCGTAAAAAGGCATTTCTGCGCCCGGGGCGAACCGTAAAATACTGCGCCCTTATTGGGTCTATATTATTACTAATTTAATAATTAAATAAATGTATATCTATATAATACTTATTTAATAATTAAATAAATGTATATCTATATATTACTTATTTAATAATTAAATAAATGTATATCTATATACATGTATTACTAATATAATAGTTAAATAAATGTCTGCAGACAACTCAAAGCAGCATGGAGAGGTGCATGCTTGGTGTAACCAGGAGAGATAAGAAGAGGAACACGTGGATCCGAAAAATGACAAGAGTGGAAGACATCATGATCAGAGTTAAATCCCTGAAATGGCAATGAGCTGGACATACTGCCAGAAGAGCAGACCATCGATGGACAGCCGAAATTTTAGATTGGATTCCAAGGGACAGGAAAAGACCCAGAAGAAGACCACATGGAAGATGGGTGGATGAAATTCGAAAGTATGCGGGAGTGACATGGAGGAGACTGGCACAAGACAGACCGTTGTGGAGGAAACTTGGGGAGACCTTCGTCCAGCAGTGGATTGATAATGGTTGACAATGATGATGATGATATTCCAAATGTGTTGTGTTGCTAATTAATAGTTAAATAAATGTATAATAAATACATATTCCAAATGTGTTGTGTTACTAATTTAATAGTTAAATAAATGTATACATTTCTAAATGTGTTGTGTTGATGTTTTCAGCGCGTGTTTTTCCTTTTTCTGTCAGTGGCTAAGGACGGGAGATAAAAGTTAAGGATTTGGGACCTCAAAGAAGCCTAAATAGAAAGATTAATTCCGCCATGAGTTACAAAAAGACATATAAACACTGTTTTGGCGAAAAAAAAAGGGGCTCTTGGGGTTCGGTCCGCGTATAGTATGTGTAGTACCGAAGTTGGAGACACGATGCTCTTATGTTGACCAGCTACACAGTTGGCGGACGTTTGTGCTCAACAACGGAGTGCAAAAGAAACGGTATTCGCACCCTAAGGAGTGGATACTGTTCCGATTTGCTAAGAGCTAACGAGACCGTGGAGAAAAAATCAGCTTAATTTTCTCCATTCGCTGACGGAGCGAAAAGCACGAAAGCCGGAATGTTTGTCCTTGGGTCAACTCTTAAATTTATTGTTTAGTTAAAAAAATAAATACAGACATGGCGTTCTATTATGGTAAACGGTCCTACTTTGAGAAAATAAGTTAGCATGTTTCTTTTACCAGAAAAGAATATATTTTTTATAAAAAATAAGCTATAAAAATGTCATGCGGTTTTCCTATTAAATCAAGAGGAATAGCAGATTCATCGCTGTAAGAGTAATAAACAACTAAATATGTATATAACATAGTTTGTTGGGTGACAAATTAAATCCAAAGGTTGAGGGGGAAGCACAGTCGTATGAGTTCAGTCGTCCTCATACGACTGTACTCCCGTGTGCTGAGTGGGCTCATCTACCTTCTAAGGTTCTAAGAGGATATCAGCTCTCCTTCCTGCTCCACCTGGATACGTCCCTGATTCCAGATGGAGTGGACCCCTACCATCACCACCACCACCAAACAGACATCTTGGCCGCACTACTGTAAGGCACACCTGGTTTCGTATTCCGATCTTCTTATATCAGTACAAGAAGTATTGTACTTAGCGAAGAAAGAAAGAAAAACAAACTGTCACTATCAGTCAGAATGAATGGTAACTTTGACACAATTTTGCTAATTCAAATGTTTTACCTGTTAGTTTTGCGAGGTTTTGCTGTGAATAACTCTCTTCTTTAAGCATTTGGATAGTACTTACCAAATATATATATAGCTTTGTATCCACTTCGTTTTTCTCTTCTTTTTCCGATCTTCTGCGTTATCAGTCACAACAGCTAACAAATAGCCGATAATAGCAGGATCCTAACAAAATGAATTAAGGTAACTCAAGAGATAAATTCCTCCAAAGCCATAGACCGTATCGCGGTCAGTCCTTGATCGGGCGGTCAATAAATCGTCTAGAAGGTGAGATATCGACCAGAGATTTTGTTTTGTTCGGCTGACCGCGTCATCTCATACTAGGGCGACTGGTGCGTGAAAGTCCATGCATCACGTGGGAACCACTGATGGGAAAATAACTTGGATACCCATTTATAACAAAGACAAAACGTACTTCGGAAGAACACATAGACATCCCCAGAACATCATTTTAGAAATTACACGAAACTGGATTTAAGGACATTCATTTTTTTTTTTTTTGATTGGAGGTTTAACGACCACCGTGAGCAACTCAATGGGCTATAAGCAGTCGCCCGTCCCTAATTTAGGGCCACTGGTTCCAGGGAAGGGAGAGAGCCAGTGCCGTAAGACAAACACAACATCCATGCCTCACCGGGATTCGAACCCGGGCCCCTTACGGACGAATGATCAGAGGCCATCGCTTAGACCACTGCGCCACCGGGGCGGCTAAGGACATTCACATACATGTTAGCCATTTCGGGATTGTCAGTCTAAACAATATACACCAGCAGCTCAACCGACAGTAATCAAATAGTCGCTAGAAATAATTCTTAATTGTGTATGGTAAAGTCGCACGGTAATCAAAATGCATCTTCTGTCACGCTTAGTGAACATTTCGGGCTGGCCCGGTGGCGCAGTGGTCGTAGCATTGGCACCTGATAATTCATCCGAGATGGGTCTGGGTTAGAATCCCGCTGAGGAATGGATGTTGTGTTTACCTTACGGCACTGGCTCTATCTCTTCCCTGGAAGCAGTAGCCCTAAATTACGGAGATGCGATTGCTTATAGGCCATCGAGTTGCTCACGGTGGTCGTTAAACCTATAAACACGAAACAACAACAAAAAAAGAAAAACATTTTGGACAACGTCCTCTGTGAAGATTCAAAGGCACATACACTACATTGACAAAAGTAACCGGACACCCCTTCAAAAGCTAATGAATGGATCCCTTGCGTATAAAAACAAGCTGACCGCGATCATATCGCATAAAACAAGCTGACCTTGATCATATTACAATGTGAGTTTGGGTGAAAATGTCGCGGCGGGAAAGAACTGACTTTGAGAAAGGAAAGATTGTTGGGTGTTATATTAGTGGGTTGTCCATAAGAGAAACTGAGAGGCGTTTAAACATACCCAAATCAACTGTTTCGGATGTATCGAATAAGTGGAAGACACATGGCGTGCCTGAAGCAGCAAAACGTACCGGCAGACCAAAGAAAATCAGTGATAGAGGACGTCGAAGCCTCGGGAGACTCGTAACAGCTAATCGACGGAGTATTGCACAAGACCTCAGTGTACAGGTGAGTAAAAATGCTGGAACCTCGGTATGTACACGTGCCATTCGCAGAGGACTTCATTCCATAATTTACCGTGGTCGTACGGCTGCTCCTAAACCTTTCATCTCCACTCTGAATGCTACTCGTCGTTTAGCATGGTGTAAAGAACATTTATCGTGGACCCTAGATCAATGGAAACGCGTCCTATGGACTGATGAATCCAGGTACACGATTCATCAGTCTGGTGGCCGTGTGTGGGTATGGCGGCTGCCGGGGAAACGCTATTTACCACAATGTACTGTTTCTGCGGTCAATTTTGGAGCTGGCAGTGTACTCGTGTGGGGGTGTTTTTCGTGGTATGGTCCCGGCCCATTGGTTATCGTGGACAAACCTATTGACCAGCACGTCTACCTCGATATTCAGGACAATGATGCCCTACCAACTCTGGCAATACTATGGAACTCAGCATTGTTGGTACCAGCAGGATAATGCATCAAGCCATAAAGCAAGGCCTGTTACGGCGTGGTTTGAGGATAATTCCGTATCGTGTGTGGACTGACCAGCATAGATCCCTGATCTTAATCCCATAGATCACCTAAGGGATGAATTAGAGCGCCGAAAAAGAAGT
Organism: Macrothele yani; assembly: GCA_039090855.1. Classification (NCBI taxonomy): domain Eukaryota; kingdom Metazoa; phylum Arthropoda; class Arachnida; order Araneae; family Macrothelidae; genus Macrothele; species Macrothele yani. The sequence continues at coordinate 36,639,854 of CM077026.1, read as the reverse complement.
TTGTAGCCAAGGCTTACTACTAAACAACAGTTAGCGGCAGCACTATGTACTTAACGGAAGCGCATACCTATCGTTGTGTTCCAAAACTTTGTCGAAAGCCTGTCTCGAAGGGCCAGTGCATTCATTAAGACCAAAGGTGGACCGACACCGTACTAATGTATGTCAATAAATGCTATGTTGTGTCTCTCTTCTAGGTGTCCGGTGACTTTTGTCAACATAGTTTAGTTACACCGAATGGCCAAAACATTATGGCCAGCGCTTCTTTATGCAAATCGAAGCAACTATAGGTAAATGATAGCGCGTGTGAAGGTAATGAAACGGCACAAATAAGACCTGATACTGAGCTCTGTTAATCAGTGTTTTCCCTGTGCTTTATATGGGAAAGGCAGCATTTTTTTATATTAAAGGTTTGACGACCACCGTGAGCAACTCAGTGGACTATAAGCAGTCGCCCGTCCCTAATTTAGAGCTACTGGTTCCAGAGAAGGGAGAGAGCCAGCGCCGTAAGACAAACACAACACTCATACTTCACGGGGATTCGAACCCGGACCCTTATCGGACGAACGGTCATAAGCCATCCCTTAGACCACTGCGCTACCGTGAGGCTAAACGAGTTTGACAAAGGCCAAATTGTAATGGCCAGGCGACTGGGTCAGCACATTTCTGTGACGGCAGGGCTTGTTGGGTGCTCACGGTCATCCGTAGTTAAGTACGTCAAAAAAGTGGTGCGAGGAACCGCGAATCACCTGAAAGGTATGGGCCTACCACCACTGATAGATTTAGAGTTGAGCGAATGCTATCCCGTATGGTGCGAGTCATCAGTCAAAATGTTTTGGCTCTTCGATGCAAGTAACAAAACAAGTTTTTAAATGAGTTTTAGGAAACCTTGGAGCGTCCACAACTCGCTGGGTAAGAGCTGTTTTGTTGGCTCATGGAGGACAAACATCATATTATTCAGGTGGTCAAAATGTTTTGGCTCTTCGGTGCAAGTAACAAAACAAGTTTTTAAATGAGTTTTTAGGAAACCTTGTAGCGTCCACAACTCGCTGGGTAAGAGCTGTTTTGTTGGCTCATGGAGGACAAACATCATATTATTCAGGTGGTCAAAATGTTTTGGCTCTTCGGTGCAAGTAACAAAACAAGTTTTTAAATGAGTTTTAGGAAACCTTGGAGCGTCCACATCTCGCTGGGTAAGAGCTGTTTTGTTGGCTCATGGAGGACAAACATCATATTATTCAGGTGGTCAAAATGTTTTGGCTCTTCGGTGCAAGTAACAAAACAAGTTTTTAAATGAGTTTTAGGAAACCTTGGAGCGTCCACAACTCGCTGGGTAAGAGCTGTTTTGTTGGCTCATGGAGGACAAACATCATATTATTCAGGTGGTCAAAATGTTTTGGCTCTTCGGTGCAAGTAACAAAACAAGTTTTTAAATGAGTTTTAGGAAACCTTGGAGCGTCCACATCTCGCTGGGTAAGAGCTGTTTTGTTGGCTCATGGAGGACAAACATCATATTATTCAGGTGGTCAAAATGTTTTGGCTCTTCGGTGCAAGTAACAAAACAAGTTTTTAAATGAGTTTTAGGAAACCTTGGAGCGTCCACAACTCGCTGGGTAAGAGCTGTTTTGTTGGCTCATGGAGGACAAACATCATATTATTCAGGTGGTCAAAATGTTTTGGCTCTTCGGTGCAAGTAACAAAACAAGTTTTTAAATGAGTTTTAGGAAACCTTGTAGCGTCCACAACTCGCTGGGTAAGAGCTGTTTTGTTGGCTCATGGAGGACAAACATCATATTATTCAGGTGGTCAAAATGTTTTGGCTCTTCGGTGCAAGTAACAAAACAAGTTTTTAAATGAGTTTTAGGAAACCTTTTAAACTCGCTGGGTAAGAGCTGTTTGTTGGCTCATGGAGGACAAACATCATATTATTCAGGTGGTCAAAATGTTTTGGCTCTTCGATGCAAGTAACAAAACAAGTTTTTAAATGAGTTTTAGGAAACCTTGTAGCGTCCACAACTCGCTGGGTAAGAGCTGTTTTGTTGGCTCATGGAGGACAAACATCATATTATTCAGGTGGTCAAAATGTTTTGGCTCTTCGGTGCAAGTAACAAAACAAGTTTTTAAATGAGTTTTAGGAAACCTTGTAGCGTCCACAACTCGCTGGGTAAGAGCTGTTTTGTTGGCTCATGGAGGACAAACATCAAGTTATTCAGGTGGTCAGGAAATGTTTTGGCATCTTCGATGCAAGTAACAAAACAAGTTTTTAAATGAGTTTTAGGAAACCTTGCAGCGTCCACATCTCGCTGGGTAAGAGCTGTTTTGTTGGCTCATGGAGGACAAACATCATATTATTCAGGTGGTCAAAATGTTTTGGCTCTTCGGTGCAAGTAACAAAACAAGTTTTTAAATGAGTTTTAGGAAACCTTGTAGCGTCCACAACTCGCTGGGTAAGAGCTGTTTTGTTGGCTCATGGAGGACAAACATCATATTATTCAGGTGGTCAAAATGTTTTGGCTCTTCGGTGCAAGTAACAAAACAAGTTTTTAAATGAGTTTTAGGAAACCTTGTAGCGTCCACATCTCGCTGGGTAAGAGCTGTTTTGTTGGCTCATGGAGGACAAACATCATATTATTCAGGTGGTCAAAATGTTTTGGCTCTTCGGTGCAAGTAACAAAACAAGTTTTTAAATGAGTTTTAGGAAACCTTGTAGCGTCCACAACTCGCTGGGTAAGAGCTGTTTTGTTGGCTCATGGAGGACAAACATCATATTATTCAGGTGGTCAAAATGTTTTGGCTCTTCGGTGCAAGTAACAAAACAAGTTTTTAAATGAGTTTTAGGAAACCTTGTAGCGTCCACAACTCGCTGGGTAAGAGCTGTTTTGTTGGCTCATGGAGGACAAACATCATATTATTCAGGTGGTCAAAATGTTTTGGCTCTTCGATGCAAGTAACAAAACAAGTTTTTAAATGAGTTTTAGGAAACCTTGTAGCGTCCACAACTCGCTGGGTAAGAGCTGTTTTGTTGGCTCATGGAGGACAAACATCATATTATTCAGGTGGTCAAAATGTTTTGGCTCTTCGATGCAAGTAACAAAACAAGTTTTTAAATGAGTTTTAGGAAACCTTGTAGCGTCCACAACTCGCTGGGTAAGAGCTGTTTTGTTGGCTCATGGAGGACAAACATCATATTATTCAGGTGGTCAAAATGTTTTGGCTCTTCGGTGCAAGTAACAAAACAAGTTTTTAAATGAGTTTTAGGAAACCTTGTAGCGTCCACAACTCGCTGGGTAAGAGCTGTTTTGTTGGCTCATGGAGGACAAACATCATATTATTCAGGTGGTCAAAATGTTTTGGCTCTTCGATGCAAGTAACAAAACAAGTTTTTAAATGAGTTTTAGGAAACCTTGTAGCGTCCACAACTCGCTGGGTAAGAGCTGTTTTGTTGGCTCATGGAGGACAAACATCATATTATTCAGGTGGTCAAAATGTTTTGGCTCTTCGATGCAAGTAACAAAACAAGTTTTTAAATGAGTTTTAGGAAACCTTGTAGCGTCCACAACTCGCTGGGTAAGAGCTGTTTTGTTGGCTCATGGAGGACAAACATCATATTATTCAGGTGGTCAAAATGTTTTGGCTCTTCGATGCAAGTAACAAAACAAGTTTTTAAATGAGTTTTAGGAAACCTTGTAGCGTCCACAACTCGCTGGGTAAGAGCTGTTTTGTTGGCTCATGGAGGACAAACATCATATTATTCAGGTGGTCAAAATGTTTTGGCTCTTCGGTGCAAGTAACAAAACAAGTTTTTAAATGAGTTTTAGGAAACCTTGTAGCGTCCACAACTCGCTGGGTAAGAGCTGTTTTGTTGGCTCATGGAGGACAAACATCATATTATTCAGGTGGTCAAAATGTTTTGGCTCTTCGATGCAAGTAACAAAACAAGTTTTTAAATGAGTTTTAGGAAACACACTCGCTGGTAAGAGCTGTTTTGTTGGCTCATGGAGGACAAACATCATATTATTCAGGTGGTCAAAATGTTTTGGCTCTTCGATGCAAGTAACAAAACAAGTTTTTAAATGAGTTTTAGGAAACCTTGTAGCGTCCACAACTCGCTGGGTAAGAGCTGTTTTGTTGGCTCATGGAGGACAAGCATCATATTATTCAGGTGGTCAAAATGTTTTGGCTCTTCGATGCAAGTAACAAAACAAGTTTTTAAATGAGTTTTAGGAAACCTTGTAGCGTCCACAACTCGCTGGGTAAGAGCTGTTTTGTTGGCTCATGGAGGACAAACATCATATTATTCAGGTGGTCAAAATGTTTTGGCTCTTCGATGCAAGTAACAAAACAAGTTTTTAAATGAGTTTTAGGAAACCTTGTAGCGTCCACATCTCGCTGGGTAAGAGCTGTTTTGTTGGCTCATGGAGGACAAACATCATATTATTCAGGTGGTCAAAATGTTTTGTTTCTTCGGTGCAAGTAACAAAACAAGTTTTTAAATGAGTTTTAGGAAACCTTGTAGCGTCCACATCTCGCTGGGTAAGAGCTGTTTTGTTGGCTCATGGAGGACAAGCATCATATTATTCAGGTGGTCAAAATGTTTTGGCTCTTCGATGCAAGTAACAAAACAAGTTTATAAATGAGTTTTAGGAAACCTTGTAGCGTCCACAACTCGCTGGGTAAGAGCTGTTTTGTTGGCTCATGGAGGACAAACATCATATTATTCAGGTGGTCAAAATGTTTTGGCTCTTCGATGCAAGTAACAAAACAAGTTTTTAAATGAGTTTTAGGAAACCTTGTAGCTTCCACATCTCGCTGGGTAAGAGCTGTTTTGTTGGCTCATGGAGGACAAACATCATATTATTCAGGTGGTCAAAATGTTTTGGCTCTTCGATGCAAGTAACAAAACAAGTTTTTAAATGAGTTTTAGGGAACCTTGTAGCGTCCACAACTCGCTGGGTAAGAGCTGTTTTGTTGGCTCATGGAGGACAAGCATCATATTATTCAGGTGGTCAAAATGTTTGGGCTCTTCGGTGCAAGTAACAAAACAAGTTTATAAATGAGTTTTAGGAAACCTTGTAGCGTCCACAACTCGCTGGGTAAGAGCTGTTTTGTTGGCTCATGGAGGACAAACATCATATTATTCAGGTGGTCAAAATGTTTTGGCTCTTCGATGCAAGTAACAAAACAAGTTTTTAAATGAGTTTTAGGAAACCTTGTAGCGTCCACATCTCGCTGGGTAAGAGCTGTTTTGTTGGCTCATGGAGGACAAACATCATAATATTCAGGTGGTCAAAATGTTTTGGCTCTTCGATGCAAGTAACAAAACAAGTTTTTAAATGAGTTTTAGGAAACCTTGCAGCGTCCACAACTCGCTGGGTAACAGCTGTTTTGTTGGCTCATGGAGGACAAGCATCATATTATTCAGGTGGTCAAAATGTTTTGGCTCTTCGATGCAAGTAACAAAACAAGTTTTTAAATGAGTTTTAGGAAACCTTGTAGCGTCCACAACTCGCTGGGTAAGAGCTGTTTTGTTGGCTCATGGAGGACAAACATCATATTATTCAGGTGGTCAAAATGTTTTGGCTCTTCGATGCAAGTAACAAAACAAGTTTTTAAATGAGTTTTAGGAAACCTTGTAGCGTCCACAACTCGCTGGGTAAGAGCTGTTTTGTTGGCTCATGGAGGACAAACATCATATTATTCAGGTGGTCAAAATGTTTTGGCTCTTCGATGCAAGTAACAAAACAAGTTTTTAAATGAGTTTTAGGAAACCTTGTAGCGTCCACAACTCGCTGGGTAAGAGCTGTTTTGTTGGCTCATGGAGGACAAACATCATATTATTCAGGTGGTCAAAATGTTTTGGCTCTTCGATGCAAGTAACAAAACAAGTTTTTAAATGAGTTTTAGGAAACCTTGTAGCGTCCACAACTCGCTGGGTAAGAGCTGTTTTGTTGGCTCATGGAGGACAAACATCATATTATTCAGGTGGTCAAAATGTTTTGGCTCTTCGATGCAAGTAACAAAACAAGTTTTTAAATGAGTTTTAGGAAACTTTGGAGCGTCCACAACTTTCTGGGTAAGAGCTGTTTTGTTGGCTCATGGAGGACAAACATCAAGTTATTCAGGTGGTCAAAATGTTTTGGCTCTTCGATGCAAGTAACAAAACAAGTTTTTAAATGAGTTTTAGGAAACCTTGTAGCGTCCACAACTCGCTGGGTAAGAGCTGTTTTGTTGGCTCATGGAGGACAAACATCATATTATTCAGGTGGTCAAAATGTTTTGGGCTCTTCGGTGCAAGTAACAAAACAAGTTTATAAATGAGTTTTAGGAAACCTTGCAGCGTCCACAACTCGCTGGGTAAGAGCTGTTTTGTTGGCTCATGGAGGACAAACATCAAGTTATTCAGGTGGTCAAAATGTTTTGGCTCTTCGATGCAAGTAACAAAACAAGTTTTTAAATGAGTTTTAGGAAACCTTGGAGCGTCCACAACTCGCTGGGTAAGAGCTGTTTTGTTGGCTCATGGAGGACAAACATCATATTATTCAGGTGGTCAAAATGTTTTGGCTCTTCGATGCAAGTAACAAAACAAGTTTTTAAATGAGTTTTAGGAAACCTTGTAGCGTCCACAACTCGCTGGGTAAGAGCTGTTTTGTTGGCTCATGGAGGACAAACATCATATTATTCAGGTGGTCAAAATGTTTTGGCTCTTCGATGCAAGTAACAAAACAAGTTTTTAAATGAGTTTTAGGAAACCTTGGAGCGTCCACAACTCGCTGGGTAAGAGCTGTTTTGTTGGCTCATGGAGGACAAACACCATATTATTCAGGTGGTCAAAATGTTTTGGCTCTTCGATGCAAGTAACAAAACAAGTTTTTAAATGAGTTTTAGGAAACCTTGTAGCGTCCACAACTCGCTGGGTAAGAGCTGTTTTGTTGGCTCATGGAGGACAAACATCATATTATTCAGGTGGTCAAAATGTTTTGGCTCTTCGGTGCAAGTAACAAAACAAGTTTTTAAATGAGTTTTAGGAAACCTTGTAGCGTCCACAACTCGCTGGGTAAGAGCTGTTTTGTTGGCTCATGGAGGACAAACATCATATTATTCAGGTGGTCAAAATGTTTTGGCTCTTCGATGCAAGTAACAAAACAAGTTTTTAAATGAGTTTTAGGAAACCTTGTAGCGTCCACAACTCGCTGGGTAAGAGCTGTTTTGTTGGCTCATGGAGGACAAACATCATATTATTCAGGTGGTCAAAATGTTTTGGCTCTTCGATGCAAGTAACAAAACAAGTTTTTAAATGAGTTTTAGGAAACCTTGTAGCGTCCACAACTCGCTGGGTAAGAGCTGTTTTGTTGGCTCATGGAGGACAAACATCATATTATTCAGGTGGTCAAAATGTTTTGGCTCTTCGATGCAAGTAACAAAACAAGTTTTTAAATGAGTTTTAGGAAACCTTGTAGCGTCCACAACTCGCTGGGTAAGAGCTGTTTTGTTGGCTCATGGAGGACAAACATCATATTATTCAGGTGGTCAAAATGTTTTGGCTCTTCGATGCAAGTAACAAAACAAGTTTTTAAATGAGTTTTAGGAAACCTTGTGGCGTCCACAACTCGCTGGGTAAGAGCTGTTTTGTTGGCTCATGGAGGACAAACATCATATTATTCAGGTGGTCAAAATGTTTTGGCTCTTCGGTGCAAGTAACAAAACAAGTTTTTAAATGAATTTTAGGAAACCTTGCAGCGTCCACAACTCGCTGGGTAAGAGCTGTTTTGTTGGCTCATGGAGGACAAACATCATATTATTCAGGTGGTCAAAATGTTTTGGCTCTTCGATGCAAGTAACAAAACAAGTTTTTAAATGAGTTTTAGGAAACCTTGTAGCATCCACAACTTTCTGGGTAAGAGCTGTTTTGTTGGCTCATGGAGGACAAACATCATATTATTCAGGTGATCAAAATGTTTTGTTTCTTCGGTGCAAGTAACAAAACAAGTTTTTAAATGAGTTTTAGGAAACCTTGCAGCATCCAGAACTCGCTGGGTAAGAGCTGTTTTGTTGGCTCATGGAGGACAAACATCATATTATTCAGGTGGTCAAAATGTTTTGGCTCTTCGGTGCAAGTAACAAAACAAATTTTTAAATGAGTTTTAGGGAAGACTATAACCTCTTCAAGTACCCCCCACCCTCCCCCTCCGGTGGCGCATTGGTCTAAGCAATAGCTTTTGATCATTCGTCCGGAAGGGGTCCGGGTTCGAATCCCGTGAGGCATGGATGTTGTGTTTGTCTTACGGCACTAGCTCTCTCCTTTCCCTTGAACCAATGGCCCTAAATTAGGGACAGGCGACTGCTGCTTATAGCCCACTGAGTTGCTCACGGTGGTCGTTAAACCTCCAATCAAAAAAAAAAAAAAAGAAAAAAAAAGGAGTTCCGCGTACCACTCCGTTCTGTTTACGTTACGCCCACCATCACGGGTAAGCTAACTAGCTCTGTCGCTACATTTCATACGTAGTATTTGTAAGAATAATAATTTACAATCTGTAATTACACGGATGGATATTCTATGCGAAACAAAACGGTTTCTTTTGTACAAAAAAATGTACAATAATCATAAGATGGCCCTTTTTTTTTTTTTTCGGGGAATTGTTGCAGTTGTTTCAGGAGATTTTGTATGTTTTTCAATCAGAACTGAATGAGCAGAAGTATGTAATTTCTAAATATGTAGTAAGCAAAGCCCGGATGTTCAAGCATCAAAAAACCTCCGGAATAAGCAAGCACTTATGAACTAAAAATCAAGAAATGTGCGCCAAAATAAAAGAAATATGCATTCAGTCAACATGCCTCAGAAAACTTAAAAATCGTATCGTCCTGAAAGTGATCTGGATGGTGTAACGGTAACATACTGGAACGTAAATTGGTCGATGCGGGTTCGATTCCCATTCCTGAAGGATGTGATTTCAAAATTTTTTTGAGGCATGATTACTTGCATGATTAATTTGGCGTCCATCTACCAGTAACATCTATTTGACTAAAAGGCATTCAACGTACTTGAGAGTTCTACTGTAGGATGAATATATTTACATAGTGTGGATGTATGCACATTTTACCTTTGGATATTTTCACGATTGCAAGTAACTAAATGCATTTTCATGTTTTCGGAAGAGAAAGCATGTTTTGTCAGTGAAAATATGCTTAAATACAGAAAAAGTACTTTCCACATCCGTAGAAGTTACCGGTGCTTATCTAAAGCACGCAATGTAAGAGGGCGACATAATTACAAAATCAGTAATTTCTCTTTAAATAATTTTGTCATTTTTTCTTACAATTTTTCCTAACCAATGTTACTAGAGAGTACCTTGGAATACTTTTTTACAGCTTTTCCTTGCACGCTAGGTATATTTTCAATGTCTTTCTTCAAGTGTGAAATTCACAAATTTGTTGCTGACGGGAATCAAATCCTCGCTCCGGAGCCTGCTGTCCTAACCAACTAAACTACACCGACGAAATGTATCGCTGCAGATTTGTCGTTTTGACACGAGTTTCACCTTTGTAGAACGTCACAGATGTCTTCTACCACTTTGAAAGGGTTTACTAAAGTTTTATCCCTTTTTCTCAGAGTAGATATAGTTGTTGGAAGTTTGGAAAAATAACATTAATAAATGCTAGTTCAATGATGATAGTTGATTTTTTAAGGGTTGTTTGGCTCTAATGATCATAGAGGAATTTTTATCCAGAAGAGCATTGTGATATCTGAAAATCGTTTCATGTGCGAAGCATAATAATATGCAGCAGGAATCTATGTTTCCCACCTCGTTAAAACTGGCTGGGGTGGGAACAGTGTGGCCATTCTTACTGATTTATCAGATCTACTGATTTTGTCTCCTGTCTACTGATAGATATTTGTAATCTACTGATTTTCAACCGTTTTAAAACCATTTGCACTTTCAGGGACATGCTATCTAAGAACAACTACACTCTTCCAGTGCTCCCCATCTACTGATACAATAGACAAAACTCACCACAGAACTGGTCTGAAGAGGAAAAGCTGACGAAGACTAAAATTATTCAACACTTGCTACCTATTATTTTTTTAAATTCATACTGGTTGTTGTGAATTTTTTTTATTCTAGATAATTAATTAGCCTGCTATACGAAGATTTTCCCTAGTTTTATTAAAACGCAAAATATAAAAAAAAAGCCTAAAGTACGATATCTGCATTAATGATATTTTTGAGCACTTATTTCACGTACTTTGGGAACATCTGGGTATCAATGAGTAAGAAGTGTAGGTATATAATAACTCTTTGTTTTTAAGAAGACAAGTGGGATAGATCCAGCTGTGTCAACATTAAAAGGCAAATGCCAAGATTATTTACACCAACATTAGTTTTAACAATCAGCATTATTTTATAAAGCTAATCATCAGTAACTTATTATTATAAAAAAGCGACTCAGAATTGTATTGATTTGAATTTTCATTCCTCTGTTAAAGGTGGACCTCAAGTAATTTTGCTTCCTATACTTCCCATGGGAAAACTTCTGTACACATTTTCTTCACAATTAATGCATTCCGAAGGATGAAAATTTGAACATCGATTAAAATAGCTTCATTTTATAACTTGGAATACTTAATATTTTCTAAAACATAACCGTAATTATGAAATCCAACATTTGTTTGTCTACTGACGTCATCAAAGTACAGGTGGCGCCATCTTTTTTTTCTGGTTTCAACCCACCAAAGGAAAAGTTATTGATTTTTAATATAATTATGGTTATGTTTGAGAAAATATTTAGCATTCTAAGTTATAATATGAAGTTATTTTAATCGATGTTCAAATTTTCATCCTTGGGAAATCATTAATTGTGAAGAAAATGTGCACAGAAGTTTTTCCATTCAAAGTATAGGAAGCAAAATTACTTGACGTCCACCTTAATAGTAGTTTTTGGAGTATTGGTAATATCTGACATAGAAGTAGAGTTAAGTGTTTCTTCATATTGAGATTACATCCAATAATACATAGCATTTGTGAGGTGGTGCATGCATGTCTCAAGCAAAAAATCTGATCCACTGATTTTTTGAGCTCTGGTCTACTGATTTCAGGTAAAATTCTATGACAACACTGGGTGGAAAATTTAATTCTGCAGCCATTTCCTTAAATGATTGATTTCGATAGGAAGCTTTTAAGGTGAAAAAATGCGGGAGTAATTGCTTCATAGAAATGACACAGCAGAAGTGCAGTATTAGGCGGATTGATACCACTCTCTGCTGTATTCTGGCTTGCTTACCTTTAAAAATAATACACTCTTATCATGACTTGGGGTATTCTTACCTTACCTTGCACTGCTGGTCGTCTCTGTTGCTACGAGTTCGGCAACACTTTCTATACACAATTTGTCTATGAATTTTGATGCGCGGAAACAGTTTCGTCTTAATTTTTACAGGCTTGCACCCTTAAGAGCAGTAAGTTATGATTTCGGTAAACGTGTTTTTCCCCATAAAAAAGAAAAGAAAAATTGACATTGCTGGTGAACAGTGGCACCCCCTTCCCTCCCTCCCGTTAAGAAAAGCTTTCTGCAGAAATTCTCCAGGTTCTTGGTTTTCCAGAGAAATTCTCTTTTTAAAGAAATTCTCCAGGTCCTTGGTTTTCCACAGAAATTCCATTTTTAAGGAAATTCTTCAGGTTCTTGGTTTTCCTGACAATTTCTCCTTTTTAAAGAAATTCTCCAGATTCTTGGTTTCCCAGAGAAATTATCTTTTTAAAGAAATTATCCAGGTTCTTGGTTTTCCACAGAAAGTCTGTTTTTAAGGAAATTCTTCAGGTTCTTGGTTCTCCTGAAACATTCTCTTTTTAAAGAAATTATCCAGGTTCTTGGGTTTTCCACAGAAATTCTGTTTTTAAGGAAATTCTTCAGGTTCTTGGTTTTCCTGAAACATTCTTTTTTTAAAGAAATTCTCCAGGTTCTTGGTTTTCCACAGAAAGTCTGTTTTTAAGGAAATTCTTCAGGTTCTTGGTTTTCCTGAAACATTCTCTTTTTAAAGAAATTCTCCAGGTTCTTGGTTTTCCACAGAAAGTCTGTTTTTAAGGAAATTCTTCAGGTTCTTGGTTTTCCTGAAACATTCTCTTTTTAAAGAAATTCTCCAGGTTCTTGGTTTTCCACAAAAATTCTGTTTTTAAGGAAATTCTTCAGGTTCTTGGTTTTCCTGAAACATTCTTTTTTTAAAGAAATTATTCAGGTTCTTGGTTTTCCTGAAACATTCTTTTTTTAAAGAAATTCTCCAGGTTCTTGGTTTTCCACAGAAAGTCTGTTTTTAAGGAAATTCTTCAGGTTCTTGGTTTTCCTGAAACATTCTCTTTTTAAAGAAATTCTCCAGGTTCTTGGTTTTCCACAGAAAGTTTGTTTTTAAGGAAATTCTTCAGGTTCTTGGTTTTCCTGAAACATTCTCTTTTTAAAGAAATTCTCCAGGTTCTTGGTTTTCCACAGAAAGTCTGTTTTTAAGGAAATTCTTCAGGTTCTTGGTTTTCCTGAAACATTCTCTTTTTAAAGAAATTATCCAGGTTCTTGGTTTTCCTGAAACATTCTCTTTTTAAAGAAATTCTCCAGGTTCTTGGATTTCCACAGAAATTCTGTTTTTAAGGAAATTCTTCAGGTTCTTGGTTTTCCCGAAACATTCTCTTTTTAAAGAAATTCTCCAGGTTCTTGGTTTTCCACAGAAAGTCTGTTTTTAAGGAAATTCTTCAGGTTCTTGGTTTTCCTGAAACATTCTCTTTTTAAAGAAATTCTCCAGGTTCTTGGTTTTCCACAGAAAGTCTGTTTTTAAGGAAATTCTTCAGGTTCTTGGTTTTCCTGAAACATTCTCTTTTTAGAGAAATTCTCCAGGTTCTTGGTTTTCCACAGAAATTCTGTTTTTAAGGAAATTCTTCAGGTTCTTGGTTTTCCTGAAGCATTCTCTTTTAAAGAAATTCTCCAGGTTCTTGGTTTTCCACAGAAATTCTGTTTTTAAGGAAATTCTTCAGGTTCTTGGTTTTCCTCAGAAAGTCTCTTTTTAAGGAAATTCTTCAGGTTCTTGGTTTTTCTGAAACATTCTCTTTTTAAAGAAATTCTCCATGTTCTTGGTTCTTGAAGACTTTATACGATCGAAACATCAAACTCTGCTCATGAATGAAACAGGAACTTTGAATAGACAGACAAATGGTTCTGAAGCAAGATGGACAAATAGATAGATGGATGGATTTTGAACAAGATACATATATACCTACATGCACAGCTAGATGGATAGATCGTTTAGAAAAAAAAATATTATTACATTGTCTTTGCCATGAAACTCCAGGTGACTGCTTTAAAAATAACGGTAAGGCATAGTTTTAAATTTCTGTATGGATATACGCATATTCATTAAACACAAAAAATGAAAGGGAATATTTATGGAAGTTAAAAGTCATGTGATGTTCCAGTAGAGCAGATCTAGATTTAATTGTTCGACATACAAAAATTCCACGTCAGAAGATATTAATTTTTCTTTCTCGTACATTACAGAAGAAAAGTTTTCGGAACTTTTTCAAAAATATTTTTGCTGTCTTTTTGAAATCGGGAGTGCGGTGAAACCTGCGTAGCAAGGTCATCCACAGTTCTGGGGGAAAACGAACGTCTTTATAAGTACCTGCCAAATAGAATGGTTGGCTTTAATATTCTTAATCCTCACTTGGAAAAGAACCAAAGAAACTCACCTTTTTTAATGCAGCCGCTAAGAGGGCCTCTATCCTCAGGAAAGAAATTTTACAGAATATTTTGCGGAAACTTCATATGAATAAAGAAATGAACAACATTTTTTTTACGGCAGCTGTGAAAGTAGTATGAAAAAGAAACGTAATTTTTGGTTGTTTTTTCGCTGTTAAAATTTATAAAAACTGGACGACGGGAAAGCAGTTATTTCAGGAGACCTGAGGCCCCTTTCCACAGTCATAGCAATAATTGCTATACATGCATATTAACTAGAGAATGTGAAAGAAATATCAGTTCAATGAATGAAAAGTTTTTACCAATGATTATAAGGTGTAATACATAATACAATTGTTTGCACGCATGCTTCAGAATATACTATAAACTGAAAGGTGTTATTCGCGAGGAAAAACAGACAACTTCTTTTTTTTTTTTTTGTATAAAAGATTCAAGAGGAAAAAAATACCATGTACAAAATCCTGTAGCATTATGTTAACTGTGATTTTTATATTCAATAGAGTAAATAATTTAAGTAGTTTTACTTTTTTCTGTGCCACAATTCTTAATAACTGTTACTTAGTTATTGGCTTACTTATGTTCTGAATTTTTGTGTAAATCGGAAAAGGTCATTAAACACTGTCACATGAAAGTTACGTGTTTTGTATGTGTAATCATGAAGCATTTCAAAGAAGCTGCTGGCCTTAGTTGTCTAGCAGAATAAAATTTGCGTGATATATTAATATTCAGCTTTGGCGTAACTGTTTTGTAGTACTTACTTTCTATTGGTATAAAGTTGGGGCAACTATTTCAATTAAAACGTGAATTAGCCTACAACGTGCACATTTGTGTTACACGCAGTAAAAAGGACAAAAATTTTGGTTTTGCGCAAAATGCCTGTAAGTTCTAAAGAATTTTAATTTTTAGAAAAGCCGATAGATAATATGGAATTAAAAATTAGTAATAGAGGGTTCATAGATTTCCCAAAAGGGTCTCAAAGAGATTTTTTGCGGGGAGGCCCCGATATTTTCCGGTACGCTACTAAACAAAAGACTGAATAATTAAACAAAAGACTGAATAATAATACATATAAGTCCTTTAACTCATTTACGTATGTATATGAAAAATCTGACAAATTGTAGAATAATCATAGCATGTAACTGAGATAATTTTTTTCACTCCTTTTTTATATATATATTTACCGCCGTACATCCATTTTTCTCAGTGCCGTGACTAAATCTGGAGTGACATCCAGCTTCTTTGACGCTAAATCACAGCTTGGGTCAGCAGTTACTTTGCGAAAGGCAAGCTGTCCGTCAATGTCGAATGCAATATCCGGGCTGAGTGCTCCCAACATCTGGGTGGTCCAAGGGTCATCCAGAGGGTTGGACAGAAGGCGGACCTGACAGACGCCATAGCTCACTGCCCATGTCAAACACACTGTGGTGACAGCGCCGTTTAATGTACGAACATCAAGCTCTCATGGTTTCTTTTTATTTCTGCCCTCAGACGAAATCCTGAATAGGCTTAACAAGAATAATACCACCAAGAGCGGGTCGTAATTGGGGGCAATATCGTATGAATAAAAGTGAGAAGCAGAATCGGTGGGTTATGACGACTAACTTTTGCTAGGAGAATTTAGTACCTTGTCTTATTACTTTATATTCGAGAAATGGCGATTAATGGGTTTTTTGATTTGTTTGATTTTTCTCTTGGATAGCTCAGCTTTGGCTCGGAACAAAATTTCGTATAATAGTGAAGACTTCTTCCAAAGCAGTGCTATGGAGGACTAAGCTATGCCAAGGTTATGAGGCACTTAAAATTGCAAAAGAAAATTGACTCAATAGAAGAATATTGAAAAAAGGAGCATGACAATTTTTTTTATTTAATTGAAAGTTTAACGACTATCGTGAGCAACACAATAGGCTATAAGCAATCGTCGTCCGTCCCTAATTTAGGGCTACTGGTTACATGGAAGTGAAAGAGCTAATGCTGTAAGACAAACACAACATCCATGCCTCACGGGATTCGAATCCGAACCCTTCCTCGGATGAATGGTCACAAGCCAGCGCTTAGACCACTGCGCTACCTGGGCGGCGAGCGTGGCAATGACATCACGCATGTCGGCTTTGCTCCTTAATCAGTAACTTCATCTTCTCTTCGGAGGCATCTCTTCCACTGAAAATTAAAAATTATTAACTTCATTTTTATATGCTTCAGTTTGTCTTAGAATAATTTTAAGTCTCATTCGGGTCAGACCCAGGTTGTAGGTAGTGGAATAGACAATCTGTTGGGGACCACGGCTCCATAATCGGAGCCCCTATGATTAGCAGCGAAGCGAAGAAAATCTTAAATCTCACAGCAAGGATTCTCTAAATAATGTGTCATGAAATTGTCAGTTAGCGTTTGTAGGTAGTGGCGTATACAAAACCTGTTGGGGACCCGCGACTTAATGCAGTAATTGGAGGCACTTATATTTAGTAGCGAAGTGAAGAAAGCCTTGGATCTGATAGCAAGGAAACTCTAAAAACTGTGTCATGGAATAGTTAGTTGAGAGTTCTAGGTTGTAGGCAGTGAAGAAGACAACCTGTTGGAGACCCGCGACTCCATAATCGGGGCACCTGTGATTAGTAGCTAATAGAAGAAAGCCTTAGATCTCGTAACAAGGATTTTTTAAACAAAGTGTCATGAAATTGTCCGTTGAGGGTTCTAGATTGTAGGCAGTTGAGTTGACAACCTGTTGGGGGAACCGGGACTCCATAATCGGGGCCCCTATAATTAAAATAGGAAAGAAGAAAATCTTAGATCTCGTAGCAAGGATTCGGCGAACAATGTGTCGAAAAATAGTCAATGAAAAAGCAAAGTTTTACAGTCATGTTTACAGTATCCTTGTAATTTTGATGAAGCTAATAAACATGGTGTGCCAAATTTTAGTGGAAATTTATTTCCAGATTTTATACTTAGGTCATAGTCGCAGAAAATATTTAAAAAGAACTGCTCTCATGTTAGTTGCTACCTGTACGATATCATCATCATCATCATCATCAATACCAATTATCAATCCACTGTTGGATGAAGGTCTCCCCAAATTTTTTCCACAATTGTCTGTATTGGGCCTGGCTCCTTCATGTCAGTACAGCATACTTTCGAATTGCATCCATCCATCTCCCATGGGGTCTTCTTCTGGGTCTTTTCCTGTCCCTCGGAATCCAGTCTATATTATATTATATGATATATATATATATATATATATATATATATATATACTTAAGAGCAAAACTGAAGACTAAGGAAAAAATTTTAGAATTTAGAACGAAGGGTGCAAAATAACCTGAAAATCAAAACGCGCAACGCAGCAGTTTTGAAAATTCAGAATTCACATTCTATAAAGATACCTAAGCAAAAAAAAATATATAAATATAATTTTGACTCACACCTAGTACAACATAGAAAAGGTTATGTATCTACCTGTGTGAGTAAAAGGAGAAAAGAAAAAAAATAAATAAAACAACTGAATGTAGAAGGTGTCGAGAATACTGAGCCTTGGCTTTATCAAGGACCAGCAAAAACTCTGCATTTTCTCACTTCCACAAAGACCTAGTTGGAAATGGGTTTCTGCAAGGCCATAGATGCAAGTAACATTCCCACCTAAAATAGTTTAAAATATATATATATAAGTCATGTCCTCCGTAGAGTAGCATGACCTAGCACTAGTTAACAATTTCGCTTGCATCCATTAACCTTCATGGCCCGACCCATGCTCTTCATCTGTTACTATTAAACAGAGAGAAGAAGATTAAAGAGAACTCAAGCTGTGAGAGTGACATAATAAATAGAAATGATTTTCAGCTATAACGAAATTCCAAGTTCGTTTGAGAGAGAATTTAAACCTGAAAAACAAATTTTACATTGCAATTAAAAAAGGAAATTTTAATTTATAACGAACAGATTTTTGAAAGAAAACTTGAGTCTAAAACCCCTACTCTACAACTTATGACAGCACGAAAACGAGAATAAGTTAAAGATAATAATTAACTAAAGAAAACTTTGTGAAAGTTATATACCTTAAACAGTTAGTTGCAATATGTACAAAGTATTTCAGCAGTGCTTTAAGTGCATAATTAATTAGTTATTAAGAACTTAACTACTTTGAAAAAACAGCGCATAGACAGCGCATAGAAAAGGAACAAGCTTAGCCATCTTCTGTTCCTAGGTACCACAAAAGATGCTCAAAGTTACAAAGAAAAGTAAGAGTTAAAACCCGCATAAATGTTAACAGACAAACCAATGCTTAAAAGCTGAAAAGCTAAAAAAATACAGAGAAAAGGTACATGAAGTACTAACATTGAACTTATAAAACCTAGAGCCCAAAAACAAGGAAGAGAGCTTACCTCTTGTGTTACAAAAACTTTTCTCCTCACACACTTTTAGATATATTGATGATCTGCTGTGTATCAATAATTCCGAAGTTATAGAGAGTGATTTTGATAATATCTATCCTAGCTCTCTTAACTTATGTAAAACCAACCACAGTAATCAGGAACTTGAGTTCCTAGACTTAAGCATTAAGCTCAACAGAGGTAACCCATCTATTAGCCTCTTTGATAAAAGAGCTAATTTTCCTTTCAAAGTAATTAAATATCTACACTGGAATAATAACATTTCAACCAAAGTAATTGAGAATATACTAATTTCTCAGGTCCTAAGAATTTCAAGAATTTGCAGCAACAATTTGGACTTCAATTACCACATTAATATACTATTAGAAAGTTTTCTAGAGAACGAAATTCCTTCTTCTTTCATCAAAAGAACTTTAAGAAAAATTATTCTGAATAATAGAGTAAGGTTGGCAGATCTGCTTTAATTTTCTACACAGTTAATAATATGATTCTGACCAATCAAAGCCGTAAGGAAGTTGGCTAGAGGATGCCTATTAACTACCTAAAGGAACCTTAGTGCTATGGATATGACGGTCCTATTAAAACAAAAAATTAAATAATATAAACAAAATCACAAAAAAGCTTAAAAATCTGTTTATAAAAGAAAATAAAAACAAATAAAAAAAGAAAACTAGTTATTCATCACTAGGATAGCTATACTAAAAATAGTAAAACCAACATTAAAATTAATAAGATTCTGATTAATCTATAGAAGCTCACTAAGGTGATTTAATACATGCAAAGATTATTAAATTTCTCATGTATTCTGGAGAGTTAATTCTGCTCATTCTGATCATACAGATCCACAGTCTTAAGTTTATATTTTTTCTCTGGTTAAAATCTCCGCGCGTTGGTTTCTTGCTGTATGAGGAGGCCATCAGCCCCACCCTCACTGCCCCCCAGCGTCTAGGGAGTGGCGGAAGAGGTCAGCCGTGTTCTCCTCTTGTGAGGAGAAAAGTTTTTGTAACACAAGAGGTAAGCTCTCTTCCTTGTTTTTGGGCTCTAGGTTTTATAAGTTCAATGTTAGTACTTCATGTACCTTTTCTCTGTATTTTTTTAGCTTTTCAGCTTTTAAGCATTGGTTTGTCTGTTAACATTTATGCGGGTTTTAACTCTTACTTTTCTTTGTAACTTTGAGCATCTTTTGTGGTACCTAGGAACAGAAGATGGCTAAGCTTGTTCCTTTTCTATGCGCTGTCTATGCGCTGTTTTTTCAAAGTAGTTAAGTTCTTAATAACTAATTAATTATGCACTTAAAGCACTGCTGAAATACTTTGTACATATTGCAACTAACTGTTTAAGGTATATAACTTTCACAAAGTTTTCTTTAGTTAATTATTATCTTTAACTTATTCTCGTTTTCGTGCTGTCATAAGTTGTAGAGTAGGGGGTTTTAGACTCAAGTTTTCTTTCAAAAATCTGTTCGTTATAAATTAAAATTTCCTTTTTTAATTGCAATGTAAAATTTGTTTTTCAGGTTTAAATTCTCTCTCAAACGAACTTGGAATTTCGTTATAGCTGAAAATCATTTCTATTTATTATGTCACTCTCACAGCTTGAGTTCTCTTTAATCTTCTTCTCTCTGTTTAATAGTAACAGATGAAGAGCATGGGTCGGGCCATGAAGGTTAATGGATGCAAGCGAAATTGTTAACTAGTGCTAGGTCATGCTACTCTACGGAGGACATGACTTATATATATATATTTTAAACTATTTTAGGTGGGAATGTTACTTGCATCTATGGCCTTGCAGAAACCCATTTCCAACTAGGTCTTTGTGGAAGTGAGAAAATGCAGAGTTTTTGCTGGTCCTTGATAAAGCCAAGGCTCAGTATTCTCGACACCTTCTACATTCAGTTGTTTTATTTATTTATTTTTTCTTTTCTCCTTTTACTCACACAGGTAGATACATAACCTTTTCTATGTTGTACTAGGTGTGAGTCAAAATTATATTTATATATTTTTTTTGCTTAGGTATCTTTATAGAATATATATATATATATATATATATATATATATATATATACACTCATAAGAGAAAAGGATGAAGGAGAAAAGAAAGAAAGGGAGAAAAACCGGAAGAGAAAAAAACGTGATTGGGAGGAAATCTGAAAGTGCAAAATGCTGAAGTGGAGGATTTACCCAAAAACTACGAGGTTCGGACATTTGGGCACCGGACTTTTGGGCACCGGACATTTGGGCACCCGGACATTTGGGCACATTCCCTTTTAAAGAAATGAAACTGCGCTGCCTTAAAAATTATGGTGTTCCTATATTTCTCCCTACTTGAGCAAGTGGTGTGCAGAAAATTTTTTCACTTATATCTCATAATCATTAAGAAATTGAGACATATTTACGATTTTCTGTCTGAAAGACGGGTCGGACATTTGGGCACCCGGACTTTTGGGCACAAATGTTTAAGGGGCAGTATAACAATTGCCGCTTCTTAGCCCAATAAGTTTGACCGAGAAAATATTCGCCGTAAGTTACTTAGGCACTAAATATTTACATAACATGTCAAGTTATTAATATTTGTCTTTTACTTAATTAGGCACTAAATTACTATGCCTCATTCGTAGGCACTTTTGACAGTCTTTTTTCAACCGATGTCATATTCATAACGTCTACGTATCAAATCAAGTTAATAGCATTGCGCTTTTACTTAAGCACTAAATATTAATTCATAGGCCCTAGGCCTTTTTAACAGTTTTTGTTCTAAAATTTATCGTCCAATCGGGAGATTTTCAACATTTACAAGCTACAACTCGACAGATAATTTGAGGGCACGTGCCTACTCAGCAAACCTATCGGGGGAGGGGGGGGGGTATATCAAAAGTGTAAAATATGAAGGATTTCTCGTCCGATCGGGAGATTTTCAGCATTTAGAAATTACAACTGGAGACATTATCTCAGGGCATGAACCTACTGAGCATACTTGCCCGGGGGGGGGGGTTAATACTAAAAGTGAAAAATATGAAAAGTTTCTCGTCCGATCGTGAGATTTTCAGCAATTACAAGCTACAACTCGACACATCATCTGAGCGCTCGTGCCTACTCTGAAAATGGGGGGGGGGGGGGCTAAGAAAAATCCTTACCTCCTTCAAGGCTGTCAAACATTAAAAACAAAGGTTTCGTCTATTTCAGTGTTTTAAATTTATCAAAAATTTGGCCATATTAACGGCTAGGGGGGAGCTCCACCCCGGGCGCCCGTGGTGCTATGTAATCATGAATATGATGTAATCCATATTCATGATTATGAGCTATGTAATCCCGATCCAGGACGACGAAATTGTCAAGTTTTCGGATATTATGCTTGTCATATTTACACCCAAAAAAATGTATTGTCATCTTCAAAATTTGTGCATTGTAATATTTTTTTTTAAATTCAATTATAATTGTCGTTTGTCTTACTGGAAACGTTTTCTCCATTCAATCACAGTGCCAAGAAACGGTAATTTTTGTATGGCCCCTAAAGATTTAAAGATTTGTGCCCAAATGTCCGGGTGCCAAAATGTCCGGTGCCCAAAAGTCCGGTAATTTTACTAAAAATGTGAAAAGTAGGTAAATATCAAAAAATTAGATATAAGAAACGACCGTAAAAGTTGTGGAAACACTGACAACACAGTGCTCAGTAGAATGTAAAATGAAATAGCCCACAAGGTAGTGAATGTGAAAACAAGAAAAGCATGACTCAACCGTATGTGAAATGTAGTGCTAGCCAAAACCTTAATGAAAAACCAACTTAGTGTACTCGGTTACCAGTTCGTACATCTGTTTGTCATTAATATAACGTGTAAATATAAGGATATGCCTGTATGTGTCTTTACTACATAACAGTCCTTTGTATTCATTTATGCAAATACTGTATTAGTACATGTGCAAATTAAAATGTTTAAAAGAAACAGTGTATTGTTCAACCAACTGTGTGTACAAAGTTCATGAAGCCTAATGTCTAACAAATATGTGTGTAACTGATGTCATTATTTATCAAATTGTAATAAACCTAATTTTAAGATATGAAAATATCATTACTCACATTTAAAACTGAATTGATTGGTAATAAACCAAGAGTCAAACACTTTCACACTCACGCACTCCCACAAAAAAACATGCATTTACCTGCACACTCTTCCACAAAAAATTTGCATTTACTGTAAAAGTCGGGTGGCTACTTGCCATGAGTCTTAACTGAATATGGTCAAACTTTAAAAATGCAGGGATTGCTCTGAAATTCAAATGAGCAAGGTCAAACGTTTTAATTTCAGATTACGGCTTAACTGAAAACTGTATTCAGTTAATTAAGCCTGTGAAATTCAGTCTTAGCTGAATATGGTCAAACTGTATTTTTAAAGAATTGCTCTTCAAATTACGGCTTACTAAAAACGGTCAAATTTTATTTTTACGGCATTGTCCTTCAAATTATGATTTAACTGAAAGCGGTCAAATTTTATTTTTACGAGCATTGCCTTTCAAATTACAGGCTTAGTATTTACGCTTGAGATCTTAATTTTATTGGCTTTCACAAAAACGGGCCAAGCCGTAATTTTACGGGCAATGGTTGGACCCCTAGCTGCCGGGCGCTGCTCGTAATTTAAAGGCGAAATTTTTAATAGTGTGTAATGGTAAGTTTACTTGTTAAACTATTTGTTATTTTTTAAGTGACGCGTGCATGTTTTAAAATGTGATGTTTTAAGTTTATTTCAAGCACTTATACAGAACGGCAGATCACAAACCCTAAGCCTTATTTGTTAATAGAAAAGGTATGGCCACTGTTTATTTTTTTTTATTTTTTAAAATTTTATGATTGTAATAATTATTTTATAGCCTAAACTTTTTAGATAATTTTTTAGAACAATTTCCCAAATACCTGTGTTCAAAATTATTCTACTGCCAACTGGCAAACCCCATCCCCTCAAAAAATGGCAAGCAATGACTTATTTGCAGTGTTAAAATTAGAAATAAATCTTCTACAGGCGCAGCGGACCACTCTAATTTCCAAATCACTGGTCCGCCAAAAAAAAAAAAAAAAAAACGGTACACATTTACAGTATATGTAGAAAATAAGGTATCGTTTTCATTGGAGTAGTATATCGCAAATTTAGAACAATGTGTGTGTGTACACATGAAGATATTTCTAATAAATAAAACAAAAGATGGTAATTTGAAAAAAAAAAAAAAAGGGGCAGAAATTTGAAAAAAAAAAATGTGACCAGTGTATACCAAAAGTTGGTAGTTCCCTCCTTTTTATTGGTCCAGAAATTGCACAAAATATACTAATACATACTTGCCAACTTTTACGGTTTATCTGTAAAATTTATGGATTTCTGCTTGATTTTACTGATTTAGGGATACAGGTCTTTTTTTTACGGATTTTTTAATATTTCGATTGCTCAGTCGAAATGATTGCAACGAAATTATTAATGAAAACTCAAACAAAATTATGTGCAATGATTGCTCAATTGCTAATCATTGCACATATTGCAATAAGAAAGGTCACACTAAAAATGAATGCTGGCTACTTATACTTAAATATACCTATTTATTTTAAATACAATAGTACTTGATTTTATATTTGACAGTAGCTTACATGCACTCTAATAAATCATTTTACAGCACATTTTATATAAATAAGTATCAGTACATGTTGTGAGGTTGAACTGAACATGTGCTGATCCTTATTTATATAAAATGTGCTGTAAATAAAGAGCATAGCAAGTGAACCAAAATTCGGCTTAAAGGTTGAACCATAATTTGGCGTAAAGGTTGAACCATAATTTGGCATAAAGGTTGAACCATAACTTGGCGTAAAGGTTGCCCCAAGTTATGGTTGCAGCAAATTTTTTCCTTACTTACTCCATATCTTGGTACAACCTTTCACCAAATTTTTAACAGTGTAGGTTTAACCAAAAAGTGGTGTTACACCAACCGCACTACTTTCTGAGAAAAAATACACCGATGTGCAGTGCAAACGAAAACCAGCAATATGGTGCAACTTTGTATCACGTTATGGTACAATGTTGTTCGACATTATGGTGCAAAGTTGCACCAGATATTGGGGTTTGGTTTGCACTACACAGTGGTGTATCTTTTCTGAGAAACTGGTTCAGCTAGTGTAGTACCAGTTTTTGGGGCAACCTGCCCCCAAATTTTTAACAGTGTAGTGCATTCTTCAAACTAATAAATTATCTGAAGAGTTTTCATAACAAGTCACTGTATTTTCCACTGTTCTCATAAGACATGAGTTAAAAGCTTAAGATTCCTAGAATTTGTCTTGGATTTTCTAATGATTTAACATCGTATACTTTCTTTATTTTTTTTTTCGAATTTGTCTTGGATTTTCTAATGATTTAGCATTCTGTACTTTCTTCTTTAATGATTTAGCATTGTATACATCCGAGATTACAGGGGGAAAGGGGGGTTCCTGACAACTGGACCAAATGTGACATGGGGGAGGGGCAAGGGCGCCCATAAGTGGTGACACCTCACCCCCCACTCCCCACCCTCCGCCGCTGGCATAGCCAACTTTTTTATAAATTTAAAACACTAAAATAGACGAAACCTTTTTTTAAAGCATTTTTAAAAATAATAATAAGTTATTAATGAGTGATTGTATCAATTCTTTTTGTTGTATCTTAGTATCTTGTACATTTATTAAAATGTTTTACAGCCTTGAAGGAGGTAATGATTTTTCTTAGCCCCCCCTCCCTAAAAGTACTCATATATGCGCCACTGGGAAGGGGGGAGGTTTAGTAATTCTGACGTCCAGCGGCAAAAATACAGCGGAATCGTAATATTAAAAAACTCCCCGTTTGTTCACATTGGAATTTAAATATGTGCGCAGATATGTTTTTATATCAACGGGGAGGGATAGCGTTTCTTTTTTTTTTTTTTTTTTCGCAGTCCTTTGCGACAGCCTGCAAGTATCTTTTATGCTTCTTAAAATTAAGTTCTTGCAACTTAATAAACTTAGAGAACGCAATGTTTATTGCTTAATTATATTTTACCTGGAATATACGTCTGCAATGGGCATTCGTTTTTAGGGTGGGAGGGGCCTGTATTCTATGCCTAAAATCTCAGTTGCTTCGAGTTACAAAAATAAAAATAAAACACTAATGGAGAATGCGTTGTCGACCGAGCTGTTTCTAGAAGCGTTGTGCACCCTAGGGTAGCAGTGTAGAAACACCACCGAGCGGAGGTAAATGAGTCACAAAAGTTTTGAATTGCGTTTGATAGTTTAAACGTCAACGAAACTTGATCGCTGCCGTGGTGGAACGAAACAAACAACGACAGGCGCCACTATAACAGAACCGTTCACTCCAGGCAATTTACGTGTCATTTCACCTCAGCAACGTATGTACAATAAAGCACGCAGTCAAAGTGAATTCAATGCTGGGTTAGTACGGTTGTATATGTACACTGAAGAGCAATTGAATTAGAGATACCTGTCTAGTAACGTGTAGCACCACCTTTGGGCCTGATGACGGCGGCGATTCGTCTCGGCATGGACTCGACAAGACACCGGAAGCGTTGGGAAGCCATACGGATCCACGATACCTTAACAAGATCCCACAGTTCACAAAGATTTGATGGAGGGGGGTCAGAGTCTCGAACAACTCTCTCGATGGCATCCCAGATGTGCTCGATGGGATAGAGGTCAGGGGACCTAGCTGGCCAAGAAAGCGAGGTCACGTAGGTGGAGTGTGCATCCAACCATTCGGATACAATTCAGGAGCGATGGCACGGTGCATTGTCTTGTTGCAGGATTAGGTCCCCAGTGGGATGTTGAAGACGCACAAACGGAAGCAAATGGTCGTCTAGGATATCCCGGTAGCGTTGACCTGTGAGGGACAATGTCACACGTACCAGGGGTCCCATTTCAGCCCACGTAAACAGTCCCCAGACGAGAATGCTACCCCCACCAGCTTGAAGAGTACCCTGCTGGCAAGAAAGATCCATCGCTTCATGTGGTTTGCTCCGTAGTCGTATCCTGCCATCCGAATGTACCAACGTCAATCTCGACTCATCAGTCCAGGCAACATTTTTCCACATGTCTAGGGTCCAGTGGCAATGTTCCAGCTCCCATGCTAATCTTTGCACCCTGTGATATGCGGTCAACAGCGGTACCCTCGTAGGACGATGGCTTCTGTACCCCATAGCGAGGAGATGATTCTGGATGGTGTGGCTGCTTACACGTTTTTGTGCACCAGCGTTAAATTGCCGAGTGATTTCTTGCACTGTGGCCCGTCTATTCGCTGTTACAATCCGAGCTAGCCGACGATGACCCCGCTCATCCACACGCTGTTGTCCACGGCACTTGGCCATTGCAGGGATGGTTTTACCGGATTCGATGTACTCACGGTGCACCCGTGACACAGTGGCTCGTGAAAATCCCAATGCCTTCATGACTTCCGAGATGGAGTGACCCATTCGTCGGGCCCCGACAATTTGCCCACGATCAAATGCGCTTAGATCCTTCGTCTTACCCATACTGCGTCCAACTCTTACTGATTCCCGTCGCATCACTCCTTATATTGTCGGATCGCTGCATACGTCATGTCGTTTCCGTTTACAGGGCCGCCCACAGCGCCACATTTGCATAACACCAGCTGTCTCTAATTCAATTGCTCTTCAGTGTATATCTGCGGCTCCTAATTCCGAATGGATAAGCAGAAGATATTTCAGCAACTGCATGCAGGATATAAAATAGCACATCCAAATAAAACAGGAAAACAACATCAGGATGACGTTGTATCTATTAACTCCATCAAGGTAGATTTAAATTTACCTGAATTAGTAGAAAAGTACTTTAAGGAGTGGAAATTAAAAGAGTTGCAGAAAGAAACTTCACTGCTGTTATGCTGGGGAAAACAATCCCAACAAGCTGCTATAACAACTGCATCTTTTGATGCTTCTCAAGATACATCTTCGAGCTTTGAAGACAATTGCCCTCCCAGAACATCTACAACAACAAAAACCGCTGTTGTTTCTCCTGATAAAAAAAGTAATGAAGAACAAAGCCCATGTTCGTCAAAAATTAAGCCAGGAATATCCCCTCGATTACCACCAGCGCAACATGCTCTGAATTATGAAATCGATGTTTTAAACGCCGATGTATTTGGACTACTGAAAAGGAAACAAAGTGGAATGTTAACGGAAGTACAGACGAAATAATTAACCGTAAAAAAGCATAAGCTGAAAAAAATCAATAGGAAAAAAAAACGTGAAATGCAAAGAAAAACAAAAGAGAGTGCTACAAAGAAAGTACAGTACGTGAACTTTGTGAAAAATATCCTGAACAAAAATTCAAGCTTAAAGACCGGGAAAAAACAAGCCGTCTTTCTTTAGAAAACGACCAGCCACTGTTTTTGAAAGCAATTACGGATATAGCTATATTTGGCTTTGCTGTCCACGAGAAGCGCCGTGAAGAATCGTATCGTTTGGCATAAACGTCATCTGAGTTAACGGAAAAGCTGAAGAAGGATGGATATGATGTTAGTAGAAGCTCTGTTTATTTACGGCTTCTTCCAAGACGAAGCTTTTCATCAGAAGGGAAACGCCATGTTCGTACTGTACCTGTAAAATTAATTCAAGCAACAGCTGAATCACATGAAAAACATATAGATACCGGTTTTGCAATGGCAACAATGTCGTTTCTTGAGCAGCTTGCTTCTTTACTGGGGTCACAGGAAGCGTCTTTTCTGGGCCAATATGATAAAGAACGCGTACTTCTAGAGTTAACCGTAGCTAGTAAGCAAGCACATGCACGTGGAATACCGAGTTACTTTGCCTGATCATGATTGGGTAATTGTAAATCGCCATAAACTAATTCCATTAGTGTATTCAGGTATCGTTGTTAAAGACGGTCTGTTTGGAGAACGAGAAGCTGTTAGCTACTCTGTCCAACATTCACAGCAATAAGGTTGGAAAGACATTCATCATCCACAATATCATCTCACGCACGTGATCTTAACAGGGTATACGATCTTCCAGAGATTAGGAACATCATGAGAACTGTACCAGGAAATGTACCAAAACCAGTGCTCATAATCACTGTTGATGGTGGCCCTGACGAAAATGCACGCTACGAAAAACAACATTTTTAACAAGAAATTTGGATGCTGTATTCGTTGCCTGTAATGCTTCTGCTCGAAGTTCCTTTAACACTGTCGAACGAAGAATGGCTCCTTTAAGAAGAGAACTCGCAAGTTTGATTTTACCGCATAATCATTATGGGAGCCACTCGGATGCACAAGTTCGAACAGTTGATATCGAACAATTGATAACATCGCTTTCGCTAGAAAAACACTTGCAGAAGTTTGGTCTAACACTGTAATCGATGAGTATCCGACAATCAAGGAGAATGTAGATCCCAAGTATTCTGAGCTAGTTTAACCTCTTCTTGAAAAAGATTACTTCATGTAGAAACAAGCACGTTGCTGAAAGCCAGTATCTTTTACAAATAGTAAAATGTCAGCACACAAAATGTTGTCTGCCGTGTCGAAGTTCACTCTTCCTTATCTTCAAAATCTCATTTTGCCACCACCCGTTCCTCTGGCTCAAACACTGGATGGCCTAGAGATTGCAGATCTTGGAGAAACAGGTCGACATCAATATGGATCACTCCTCTTAAATCTTTCTCTGGATATTTCAGAAATGCTACCACACTCCTGCCGAGCTTTCTGGCCAGTACCATACGACCTCATATATAAAGTATTTTGCTTCAATCAGAAACATGGAGGCTCATGCAAAATTGCATACCGCTCTGTCTGGACAAGCTAAAGCAGAACTAAAAGAACACCCTGTCCGAGTTGTTGCGCGCCGACAGAATGAGCGTATGACAATTTTGCCATAAGACATGAATATGACTGGCGCTGAATGGATCAGTGAAGAGGATCTGGATCTAACTGATGTTAACGTTGTAGGAAGTTTAATTTCCGCTGGATTGCCCATAACAATAGTGGGACATCATCGAGATCCCATTTGGGAGGACGTTAAATAGATAGTTTAAAAATATAATTAAGATTGTTAGGTTGCTTTTCAGATGCCAAGAACACAAATGCATAACTGTTCATGGCACTGTCGTAGTCATGGAAGAGGAAAGAGCAAGGGACAGGTGGAAGGTAATGTATCTATTCAACTGAAAAACAATCTCGTATATTTAAATTAGAAAAGTAGCAAGCGAAGATAATTTCGCAATTCCCCAAAAAGGCATATGTTTACTAAATATTTTAAAGTATTACTTTATTAATATAAAATACTATATTTTTAAAGAAGAGCCCCATAAAAATGCATTGTAGCTTATTGTACTGCATTGTTGAGCTAATTTGCAACGTGAAAATTTCGTGTAAACAATAAACGGTAGGTGTCTTTTATTTTCAGATTTTTAACATCTTTGGGGGTTTATTTGAATAAATTGAGAACTGGGAACAGCGACGTAAGTCAGCCTATATGAATAACCACACTGAAAATTTTAATGCAATAAAAACTGTTTTAAATTAGCCTCATTTATGACAAAAATGCATCCAGTGAAATAAAAAAAGAAGTACTTGTTGAATGTGAAAAAATTGTGCTTTGTGTCGTTCTATGAAATTTGCTAAAATATTTGCGGCGAAAACTTTAAACACATGACATAAAATATTAAACATCTAAATAATTACTGCAAATTTTAAAGTAGTTATTGCAGCATTTAAGTAGCACTTTAGTTGCAATAACAACTAAAGTAGCACTTTAGTTGCAATATAGAGCGTAACAATTTTCTTGTTACGCTCAATTCACTCAATTTGTAATATCCAAACAATAACGATCGCATTTTATGTAAAACGGGGATGATTTTTATTCGAATTTGAGCGTAACAAGAAAATTTACTTCATGGTATTTCTTCGTTTTGTTTTATCTTTTTTTCTTCTTTTATTAGTTAAAAAAAGGGTATGAAATATTTCAAATTTTTGATGATATTTAGCTAAATAAGAATATTAATATCAAGTTCTCGTATTTGCTCTAACAAATCAATTGTGTTTTGTAGATTGTATAATCAGGAATGTTGCTTCCTTGAATGCGTGCGTTCATTTGTAGATCTTTATTTCAGAATGATAAAATTTGGGTAGCATTTGGGAATAAATTAAGGCCTAAATAACAAACATTTTCTCAGGGAAACGTGTAAATATATGGAAGATTCCTTTAAATAAATATATGTTTTCTTTCTGTTTGACAACGGACTTGTAGAAGCAGTCGTCAAAATAAAGGAGGTTGCGGGAATTGGGATGTTATTTTTAGGAAGGGGGTTGTCAACAATCGGACAAAATGTGACATGGGGGAGGGCAGGAAGTCTAAGAATAGTAAAAAATCACGGACGTACTTTATGGACGGCCCCTTATTGCACCTTCTTGTTATGCAATATGAAGCCACAGATGACCTCGACCATTAACGGTTCCAAGTGCAAATTGGAAGGTGATGGTAATAAAAGTGCTGAAACCGAGTGGCCGACCCCTCTGACACAGTGAAATGTAACCTTTACCCTTATCCCTATGTTTCTGACTAAGTGGAAATCACACGACACAAAAGTAAAACTATTTTATAAACCTCTCTCTCTCTCTCTCTCACACACTCTCTTATTTGCCACGGCATGCCTCAGGGACTTTTGGCAATGGTGGGTCCCAAGACCCCTGTAGACCCCCCCCCTTAATTTGACAATGCGGTCACACAATATCTTTTCGGGGGGGAGAACAAAAAATGGAAGTGTTTGAAATCTTGAAATCCACCAGGACAAAATAAAAGTTAGTATAAAATAGAAGAAAAAATTAAAGCATTTTTTTCTAATATGAGTTGATGCATTTTTTTATAATATAAATCACATTTTAATGCAAAAAACAGGGCACAATTCGGGTGGAGGGAACCTCGCTCTAAATACGCCCCTGGATTAAATGTTCAGATAATGTGATGTAACGCGTGAATTCCTATATTCCATGACTTACGGTTTAACTTTTACATTTCCCTTGAAGTTAGTGTACACGTTATTCCCTCAACTCTTGTATCGGAGGGATTTTAGTGGTCACCAAGGTAAGTACATATAAAATTGCACGTTACGGGTTCGCTTCTATGCAGCCGATTTGAGCCTGCGAAAACCTTTATGTCTGCAAAAATTCTGTTGAAAATTCTAGAGTAATCATTTTTTATTAGCTTGTTAAATAATTGAGACAGGTGCAGAGGTTAACTCCAGTGTAAACAACTTGCGGAAGCGTGTTTTTCTAAATAAAATAATCATCATCAGTCTTCGACTGATGTCGTCATGGGGCGGCGAACACGACATAAAATGCATTTCTTGAAAGCAAGCTGGTTTCTGTGCACCCCGGTGGTACCACTTCCTTGAAATTCGTGCGTGAGCGAAAACGTGGGTGCGATCTGGCAATGCACCTACTCATTGGATCATCCATTACTGTCAAGAAAGTTGATAGATGGAGAGACGAGAGGGCAGTCAGACTTGCCACCATGAAACGACTGTGTAGAAAAAGAAAGTGTGGAGTGTGGGGGCGTGGGTGAGGATGTGGTGGAAGTGCCCAACGCCTAATGTCACCAGAGATATAAATCATCGAACTTCTAAACTTATGTTTTCACTCGCTGTCGAAAAACTACCTTTCTTCAGTTAATAATTCCTGTGTTTGAGATGCATTTGCTTTCCGTAATTTATCAATTTCCTTTCGTTTTTACAATTTCTAACCGTATTTCTGCTATTCTAGAGGTGTGAATATTTGTAAGTGTTTAAACGAATATTAAACAGTCGTTGGTCGTTGCACGTTGAACAACGCCAGTGATCGCTCCTGAGCATTTTTCTGACATTACCTTTTTCGGTTGGTTTAAGTATTCTACTTAATTATAACATGCTGTGGTGTTATTATTTATTTTGATACCGCCTTAGTGCTTGTTATCTGGCAATTACTGGAATTTCAGATTGCGGTCACTCTAGTAGTTGCTGCCACCAGAGTTGGAAACGGGTCAAACATTTCGGACCCGGACCGTCCCGATCCGGACTAGTAAATGACCCATACAAATCTTCCTTGAACTATAAATTCGAAACTCAATTTATATATATATATATATACATGCAAAGATTATTGAATACACTACTCGTGTATTCTATAATATTTCTCATGTATTCTGGAGAGTTAATTCTGCTCTTTCTGATCATACAGGTCCACAGTCTTAAGTTTATATATTTTTTTCTCTGGCTAAAATCTCCGCGTGTTGGTTTCTTTCTGTATGAGGAGGCCCACCCACACTGCCCCCCAGCGTCTAGGGAGTGGCAGAAGCGTCAGGAAAGAGGTCAGCCATGTTTTACTCTAGTGAGGTGATTGTTTCGTCGCACAAGAGGTAAGCTCTCTTCCTTGTGTTTAGGGCTTTAGGTTTTATAAGTTCATTGTTTGTAATTCATGTACTTTTTCTCTGTTGATTTTTAGCTTTTCAGCTTTTAGGCACTGGCTTGTCTGTTAACATTTTTGCGGGTTTTAACTCTTTCTTTTCTTGGTAACTTTGCGCGTCTTTTGGGGTACCTAGGAACAGCAGAGGGCTAAGCGTGTTCCTTTTCTTTGCGCTGTATTTCCAAGTAGTTAAGTTTTTAATAACTAAAATAATTATGCACTTAAAGCACTGCTGAAAAACTTTGTACATATTGCAACTAACTGTTTAAGTCATATAACTTTCACAAAGTTTTCTTTAGTTAATTATTGTCTTTAAATTATTCTCGTTTTCGTGCTGTCATAAGGTGTAGAGTAGGGGGTTTTAGACTCAAGTTTTCTTTCAAAAATCTGTTTTTTTTAAATTTTAAAAATTAATATTTCCTTTTTAATTGCAATGTAAATATTCGGATTTCTTTTGCATTGTTTTTCAGGTTTAAATTCTCTCTCAAACGAACTTGGCATTTCGTTATAGCTGAAAATTATTTCTAATTATTATGTCACTCCCACAGCTTGAGTTCTCTTTAATCTTCTTCTCTCTGTTTAATAGTAACAGATGAAGAGCATGGGTCGGGCCAAGAAGGTCAATGGATGCAAGCGAAATTGTTAACTAGTGCTTTGTCATACAACTCTGCGGAGGACATGACATATATATATTTTTTAAAACACTTTTAGGTGGGAATGTTACTTGCATCCTTGGCCTTGCAGAAACCCATTTCCGACTAGGTCTTTGTGGAAGTGAGAAAATGCAGAGTTTTTGCTGGTCCTTGATAAAGCCAAGGCTCAGTATTCTCGATACCTTCTACATTCAGTTGTTTTATTTTATAATTTTTATCTTTTCTCCTTTTACTCACACCGATAGATACATAACCTTTTCTATGTCGTACTTGGTGTGAGTCGAAATTATTTATGTATTTTTTGATTAGGTTTCTCCTTAATAGAATGTGAATTCTGAATTTTCAAAACTGCTGCGTTGCGCGTTTTGATCTTCAGGTTATTTTGCAGCTTTCGTTTTAAATTCTAAAATTTTTTACTTAGTCTTCAGTTTTGCTCTTCAGTATATATATATATACATATAAACGTAATATATATGAATTCATCCCAATTAACTGCTTGATATTTAATAACTGAAATCCTTTTTTTTAAATAAAATTTGGTTACTAGCAAAATTTTAGTGCCACTATTTTGCGTAATCCAGAAGTGATGGTTGACTATGACCGTGACCATGGAGTATATTACAAATGGGAATATTATTTACGATTACACAAATGCATTTTTTTAAATGTATTTAGATTGTTCACTTTTTCCACGCTTTGATGGAGGTGCGCATGCTCATATGGTCCGTTAGATTTTTGGTTCTATAATCTCTTATTACACCGTCGACATCTTTCTTTGTAATTATACATTTTCCACATTTTGAACAACAAGCAAGACCAAACAACACAGAATTATTCACCGGTTCCTTGACCAGATGAAATAATTTCCAGCCTTCACTCTTCCTCTTGCTCTTTTCAACAAGCACGTATTTGTTGGCCTCGACGCCTTTCTCAACCTACTTAGTAATAAATCCATCCATATTAACAAATAAGGAGTTAATTTCGACATGACATGTCATGGGAACGGGATGGTTAGCACATCAATCAAAAACCTCTGAATGCTCAATGTAAAAGATGCGATGTGAAAAGTAACTCTTAGTCATACAGTGAACTTCGCACGGAGAGAGTGAATCAGCTGAGAAGCAGGCGAATGGCGTTTGCCTGTACCTTGCCCTGGACAATTACGCAAATGAATTATCTTTTACGATATGGTGTCGGTGTGTCTGACGTCGATCGGTGGAAATATTCGCTGCTTTAAGAAAGATACGACAACATTTTTTCATGGCAAATCCTTATGCGCTCCGTGGGCATCAGTATCGACTACAGAATTCCACAACGCACATTTTTCTTTGGAATATATTTTTCTCTTTTTAAAAATAAAATGGATATAAAACCGGGTCAGAATCGGGTCAGGAAAACCCTGACCCGACCCGTTGGACCCGCAAGAAATTGTCGACCCGTTGACCCGTGACCGGTTTCCATCTCTGGCTGCCATCAGCCAAGCCTTCTCTTTCTAGGTCTGAATATTTATCCTTTACATGTTGCCCCGGTGGCTCAGTGGTCTAAGCGATGGCCTCTGATCATTCGTCCGCAAGGGGTCCGGGTTCGAATCCCGGTGAGGCATGGATGTTGTGTCTGTCTTACGGCACTGGCTCTCTCCCTTCCGTGGAACCAGTGACCCAAAATTAGGGACGGGCGACTGCTTATAGCCCATTGAGTTGCTCACGATGGTCGTTAAACCTCCAATACAAAAAAAAAAAAAAAAAAAAAATCCTTTACATATTAGTTCAAAAAAAATCCTTTACATTTTAGTTGTTTAAGTTAGATCTAGGAAAGCAGACTCACTGGTTCTATTTACAGGCTTTTATTTACATCCCCTAATTGCGGAGGGGTGCAGAATATGTACACAAATCCGATCCACTTCGGTTGTTGTTCCACTATGAATCAGTCATTCATTCAATATATCCCAATGAGTAAATTAAGGAGTCCATCGGACTGTATGTTCTTCAGCGAATTCTCAGAATGAGGTGACATTCCTCTTACACAGGTTTAGAGCAATATGCCAGGTGCTCTGTGTTGATTGCGAGCAACTCAATTTTATCGAAATTTCCCAGTGTTACTTGTACCGCACTATATAAATGATCTCTCTTATATCCGTAGATATTTCATGAATGACCTCGGCCATTCTGTCCTAACTACCGCTCGCCTGACAACCGCAGCCATCAGCAAATAATCGTCAGCATCCTTCCGTTTGCAGCAAAACCAACAGCGTGCCCGCCAAATTTCTGGGGCCCTAGTCCGAAATGCGATTTCATTCAGATCCCTCGCCATCAGCCAATCCCGTCAGTGTATTTTTTGCAGGATGCATACTCCGGAGGTCTCATAACTCAACAAAACTCTCATCCCTTTCGGACGGGGACGTCCCGTTCCCGGACAAGACGGATTCTTCGCTGACACACCTCATCCCCCCCCTCTCTCATGCCTCCCAAAAGAGATTCCTTGCTCCACATTATGCAACATGGCGTCTCACCAGTGTTTTTTTTTTTTTTTTTTGAAACTGACCTCTCAAACTAACTTTTAGACGCGGGTTGCATTCCCCGTCGCCACATAACACTTAAGAATTCTTTCTTTGCAAAGAAATACAGTTAATGTATATAGGTGCAAATCAAATTAGGCGTAAAACGCGCTCGTATCATCGTGTCGTCTATAAAAAATCACAAACGCCAAAGGTCGCTTGATGAGAGAAGTTCTCATGTAGCGCAAACGTCATCGGTCCTTTGATGAGAGAAATGTTCACGCAAAGCCCACGGGAGCAAAGACCAGACTGTTTGAAGGTCAATGATGCGCCGATCCGTATTAAATGCTAGCTAAACAGTACCCACCGCTGCGTTACCCAGTTGGCCGAGTGGGTAGAGACGTGGGCTTCTGGCCATTCGTTCTAGACAGGCCAGGGCTATGTTAAATAGGCGCGGGTTTATGTCTCGAGACAGGCCAGGGCTATGTTACATAGACACTAGCATCTGACTATTCGTTCGAGACTGTCCAAAGCTGTGTTACAGTGTAGACAGGCACGGGCTTCTGGCCATCCATTCGAGACAGGCTAGGGCTATGTTAGATAGGCGTGGGCTTCTGGCCATCCACTCGAGACAGGCCAGGGCTATGTTAGATAGGCACTAGCTTCTGACCATTCGATCGAGGCAGTCCAGAGCTATGTTAGATAGGCACTAGCTTCTGAACATTCGATCGAGGCAGTCCAGAGCTATGTTAGATACGCGTGGGCTTCTGGTCATTCATTCGAGAAAGGCTGGCGCTATCTTAGATAGGCGCGAGCTTCTGGCAATTTTTCCGAGACAAGCCATGGCTAAGGTAGATAGGCGTGGGCTTCTGGCCATCTATTCGAGACAGGTCAGGGCTATGTTAGATAGGCACTGGCTTCTGGCCATTCGTTCGAGACTGTCCAGAGCTATGTTACAGTGCAGACAGGCACGGGCTTCTGGCCATCCATTCGAGACAGGCCAGTGCTATGTTAGATAGGCACTAGCTTCTGACCATTCGTTCGATGCAGTCCAGAGCTATGTTAGATAGGCACTAGCTTCTGACCATTCGTTCGATGCAGTCCAGAGCTATGTTAGATAGGCACTAGCTTCTGACTATTCGTTCGAGGCAGTCCAGAGCTATGTTAGATAGGCACAGCTTCTGACCATTCGTTCGAGGCAGTCCAGAGCTATGTTAGATAGGCACTAGCTTCTGACCATTCGTTCGAGGCAGTCCAGAGCTATGTTATATTGTAGACAGGTACGGGCTTCTGGCCATCCATTCGAGACAGGCTAGGGCTATGTTAGATACGCGTGGGCTTCTGGTCCTTTATTCGAGAAAGGCTGGCGCTATGTTAGATAGGTGCGAGCTTCTGGAAATTCGTCCGAGACAAGCCATGGCGAAGGTAGATAAGCGTGGGCTTCTGGCCATCCATTGGAGGCCGGTTAGGGCTACGTTAGGCAGGCGCGGGGTTCTGGCCATCCGTTCGAGACAGGCCATGGCTATGGTAGATAGGCTTGGGCTTCTGGCCATCCGTTTGAAACAGGCCACACCAACGACGCTAGATTAAGCGTGGTTGGTGTGTTTGCTAGATGACGATGCTGGCTCTGTCTTCTTCCTGAAACCATATTCTTAAACATTTTGTGGTAAGTTACACCAAAGAACTATGCTATTAAAAAGTTACACCAACTGAACCACTTTCTGAGGAAAGACAGACCATTGTGTGGTGCAAACAAAACCAATAACATGGGGCAACTTTCCACTACGTTATGGTTTAGATTGCACTACATTATGGTGCAACGTTGCACCATGTTGTTGGTTTTGTTTGCACCACACGGTGGAGTATCATTTCTCAAAAAGTTGTGCAGCTTGTATAATACCACTTTTTGGTGCAAGCTACCCACAAAATTTTTGACAGAGCAGTATTCCTAAATTAGGAACAAGCAACCGTTACGGAGATTTTTAGTTTTTAGTATAAATTCATTTCCAAGTAGGGAATATCCATCAGTAGATCTCCTTTTCAGTTCAGCTTGGGCTATTGTATCTTGAAGAGCTATTTTAACCCTTTAACCTGATGGAACGAGTTAACTAGGGCTAGGAAAATGGACTGAAATCAGTGGCAACGAATATATTCGGTGTCTAAGAAGTGGGCCGAACACGGCTGGAACGACTGAAACTGCGCATCAAAAAGCGTTGGTTTCTCCTCAGCTTTGTTATTCAAAGTGATCATTTAGGGAGATGATTGACACTTATCCTTTCTGATTCAGTAACTGGTAAAAAGGCTATATCAATGGTGACTAATTTAAGAAAGGAGAAAGAAGACCTTTTCGTCACTTGTTTATAGCCAGTAGCATGATGACCATATCAGAGAGACTATCCCTTCCTCATTCATGTCCTTGGAGTAAAGAATAAAGGACTTGAAGAGAGAGTTTATTACATTTGATAGGTTTACGTCGGTACTGCTGTGATGAGAGGGGCGAAAAAATTGTTTTCCCATAGCTTTTCCGTAAAACCCGGCAGCTATGTGAATATTTCTATTTGGGGAGCCAAGAAAATTTTGGGCACCATTTGGTTCAGGTACATCGTGTGCTTAAGGGATTAAGCGAACGTTTATTGTTTTATTGCCCAACGGAGCGATTAGTGCATTGTGATCCGGGCGCAGACGGCTAAATGATTTTATTGCCGTTGGAGCCAAGCAATGCTCTTTCCTTCAAGTGAGGGGTCGAGACAGAAGAGGGTCGAGAGACGGTCGGACACGGAGGTCGCACTAGAAAAGGAGCAGGTCAAGAAAGGAGCAGAAAAGGAGCAGGTCAAGAAAGATTTTGAGAGATGGAGGGAGAAGGAGCCAAGGAAAGCTCTTTCCTTCAAGTGAGGGGTCGAGACAGAAGAGGGTCGAGAGACGGTCGGACACGGAGGTCGCACTAGAAAAGGAGCTGGTCAAGAAAGCTTTTGAGAGATGGAGGGAGAAGGAGTCAAGGAAAGCTGTTTCCTTCAAGTGAGGGATCGAGAGAGATGAGGTCGAGAGACGGTCGGACACGGAGGTCGCACTAGAAAAGGAACAGGTCAAGAAAGGAGCAGAAAAGGATTAGATCAAGAAAGCTTTTGAGAGATGGAGGGAGAAAGAATATACCACAAAATGGCCAGCGCAAAAGAATAAGAAAGTCACGAAAATATCGGAATCCTAATATATAATTTGCTAGAGCCCTCCTCGTCCTCCTCCGTCCACTTTTTAAGTCGTCATAGCAACAACCGAGAAACAAATGTTTGTGACGCCACGCTTAGCTTTTCGTGTAGGCAACAAAGAACACAGCTGCTGGTGTGACATCGCTTAGTCCAAATCATTCTCACATGATGTCAGAGATGCGTTACGTCACACGGTCAACTCTTTAGAGATACGAAAATTTTACATCAGGAATTTTGGTTCACTGCCTGAACCGGTGTTTAGCCATCTGTATGTGGCAACGTCAAGAGTACGACGATATGACGACGTCAATATAAAAATAGTTCACGGAAAAGAACCGGGGAAATTGATACAGGGTCCACAGTCAGTGTATACGAAAAATGTTGTGTATAAGGAAGTGTTGACGAAATAGGGATTAAAGGATTTACCAAACACATAACAAACAGACAGCCCGTCGTATCAAATTCCATAACTGACTACTCGGGATATTTTTAGAAATCTGTGAGCTAACGTCGCCATCTATTGACGTGGAACTCAAAAATTTCTGTATCATAAATTTTATTTTTCCCCGTCATTATTGACGGGCTTTCATGTAGTA
This sequence comes from Macrothele yani, assembly GCA_039090855.1. NCBI lineage: Eukaryota > Metazoa > Arthropoda > Arachnida > Araneae > Macrothelidae > Macrothele > Macrothele yani. Next base: position 36,600,355 of record CM077026.1, on the reverse strand, counting down.
AGTAAGAAAAACGAGGAATTAAGAAACGGAATAATTAACCACATTAGGGAGATCTTTCAGAGAGAGAGAGAGAAAGTACAAAATAATTCCACGACAACCTGGACTAAAATTATAAGCAAATAATAAATTAATGGAACCTCGAACTTTTCTCATCTATTTCTTCGTTTATAACTTAAGCAACCAGCTGCAATTAGGCTTAACTATCGAGCTTGAACAGGGCTTACAACAGCAAGAAAACAAAGCCCTCTATAACACGACTGCATATAGCCTTAATAATATTTTAGATGTTTTTGAACGCTTTTAAGTTTTATGTGTTGAGAAAATACTTAGTGCTTAACGTAACTTTTAGACAACCACTGTACATGGATGTTTTAAAAACTCTTGAGACTCCGGCTAGTAGTCGCACGAACTCTTTTCTCCAAACATACGCGCACGCACGTATGAATCAATTCATTATTTAAAATTGTTGCATAGCATATCTTTTCTTTTTCAGAAAAAAGTAGGGTAAAATATTCTTTCCGTGTTTTTAATTAATACATTTCCATATGTAATCATGATGCCTTCCACCCTTGTCATTTTCCTTATCCACGAGTTACTCTTTTTATCTTTCCTGGCTAAACTAAGTATGCATCTCTCCAAGCCCTTTCAGGCTGCGTACAACTGGCGAAAGCCGGGTTCACGCATGCGGTAAAACGTTACCGCCATTATAATGGTTGTCTAACTTCAGTGAAAATTAACATTAATAACCCTCTATAGTATCACCTACTAATTAAAATCGCTTACCTTTTAGTCAGTGCTTTTTCTGAAATAGTGAAATGGTCCCCTTTCACTAGTTTCCTGCCAAACGTGTTTTCAGAAGGAACGTAATGAAAATGGAAATGGCAAAGACACCTTGCTTGGTTCTTTATGTACCGTAAGTACCCAACTTAAAACCAGTAGTTAAGCACTGCATGCTTCAAAACAATGACATTCATTTGTCGCTAGGTTGTCCCGCTGGACGAACGGAGCTTTGGTTCAAATAATTCGCACGAGATGGCCCCGGAGTCGAATCTCTGATGAGGTATGGGTGGTGTGTTTGTCTGATGGCGATGCATCTGTGCATTCCGCGGAATGACTCAATTCCAGTACGCATTGCTGGATGCATTGCCCACAGAGGTGGTTGTAACTCTTACTGATGTGCCTCATTTTTCAGGTAATAAATATGTCCTTTAGTCTTAGAAACTTAATCGTATCTTCCTCGTATCCCACCTTGCTGAACCTGTTAACATCGGTTGAATTTTGCCACCGTTTCTGGGGAATCTAGGAAAACAAATCCAAGGAAAAAAGATCCACGGAAAAAAAAATTTAGGAAAAAAAATCCACGGAAATAAAAGCCAAGGGAAAAAAATCCAGGGAAATGAAATCCAACTCCAACGAAACAGGTATCCATTTACATGATTGGCACAGGGCCGGATTAAGAGGGTGGGGTGGGGGGTGGGGGGTCTATATTGGCTTTGGGGCCCACCGACCAAGGGGTTCGGAATGCATGTCTGGGCAAATAATAAAGAGAGAAAGAGGTTTATAAAATAGTTTTGCTTTCCACTTGGTCACGAACAGTGGCTAGAAGACGAACAGATTCCAAGGCAATGACTCACCTAGGGTAAAAGTTTCACGTTGCTTTTTACATCGAGGTCAGTGAGACAGTTTCAGCTTTTTCACAACCATCCACCCACACCTCTCAATTTGCACTTGGAACCGTTAATAGTCGAAGTCCCCTGTGGCTTCACATCGCATAATTAAACATGCGCTAAGAAAAGCACACAATGCAAAATCATTAAGAAATCAAAGAAAAAATCCAGTAATCTTAAGCATTTAACACATGCTCTTATGAGAACGACGAAAAATACAGCGACTTATATTAATGCTCTGCAGATAATTTATTAGTTTGAAGAATACACTACGTATTAATTATCACAGCATATTGCTACAGATTTGTGTTTTAACGAACTTCATAAAGATTCCCCGTGATAAGTTTTGTGTGAGCCCACCCAAATGTCTTAGCCTAGAGGCCCACAAAAGCCTTCATCTGGCCCTGGATTGACATATTTCATTCCTGTTATATTATTTACTAGAATATCCTTTGCTGCATTTCCTCGCGCACATCGCGTTTATTTTTATTTTTTTTCCATTATTAAGGTACACTTCAATATGGTTTTATCTGTACCTACTTCTCAGAGCCTATGCTTACATCTGAGAATTCATAATTTGCAAGGCTAACTGAATTTTGAGTGCAAAAGGAAAGCTAAAAAAAAAAATACAGGGGAAAACCCCAACAGAGAGCCAAAAAATCAAATGAAATTTTTTATATGACAATATAAGCTTCCTACATGAAAGGGACGCAACGAAATCAGAAAATAAATTTTTATACGACCCCTAAATTTCCTACAAGGTCACCCAACATGGAAGTGGACACAAGAAAATTAAAAATGCATACAATTTTCATACGGCCCCCTATTTACTCGAACTCTCATGGAATCAAATTATGGTGTCCTCATAATCTTAGAGAAGTGAACACTTTTTTTTTTTTTTTTTTTTGTAGGTCATACCACTTTCCCACTCTCGTTATTTGTAATATAGGGGTAGGCAAAGCATGGTTATAAAAATTATGAACTTCATATGAAGTTATACTATAAAAATGGATTTGAATATGTGAATTAATATGAACTAAGATCCATGAAAAAGCCAGGAAATTTTTATATGACCCCCTAAGTTTCCTACTGGTTAGCTAATATGAAAGTAGCTGTTGGATTTTATTTCCATGGAGATTTTTCCCTTGGCTTTTCTTTTCTTTGGTTCTTTTTCCCCTGGATTATTTTTTTGTTGGATTTTTTTCCTGGCTTTTTTTTCCGGTAACCGTTTCTGGGTATTGCGATTGCAGTGCTATAGAGTGTATTGTAAGAAAGCTATGCATTAGATGTTTTTCGGTGCCCTGTTGCATGGGTTTGTCAGACTTTGTTTGTAAGGGAATTAAACAGTTTCAGGGCTTTAACTGTTTTTCCCCGATGGTGAAAAAAATGAATTACTAGAAAAATGAAAACTCGCTTTTCTGTAATGGTGCTCTTTATTCAATTCTGTATATGGCAAAAGTCAATTATCGTTTATTACCCAATTTATAGTTTACATATTTATCCTTTCCTGCTTATTCCATCAGGTGCTTTTCTCGGTTTACCTCGCTGATAAGTTCCCGTTTGTAACTAAACTTCTACTTCCGATCTCCTGTCCCAGCATTGGTCATTATAAATATCTGCTTTCCCTCCTTTTTGGGGGAAACTAAAACTCTCTCCGTCACACGTAGAATCACCAAAACTACTCTTACTACCTTTAAGTGCCAAATCAAAACTCATCTTTTTTCTGCGTGTTCCCTTTTATTAGAAAAAGGGCTGTTTGTCCCCTAGGCTTCTTTTCACGTCCGCCATTGCGAGTGTTATGGAAGCTCCATGTCACTATCACTACTCTCACACCCTTCATCAGCAATGTACGTCTTTCCACGTATGTCTTTCCTTGACGCATGCGAGCCACTGTTCGTTCCACATCTTTCTGAAAAAGAGGTCGAATCCCGATAACTCCAAACAAAGCTGTAATTCCAAACCGAACTTCATGAACAGCCGATGGAGAGAAACGGGCAGGAATAGTGTTTTCTCCGAACAACAGAAAGGAGGGGTTCATTAACGGCTGGCTGAGAACGAGAAAAAGTGTCCTCACAATACCTCTCCAAGAGCACTAACAACACGAGAAATAATTTTTAACTTATAAGATGTCATCAAAATAAGTTAATAATACTAACTTTGGCTAAAATGAATTGAGCCCGCGGTAAGAGAATTCAGAACTGAAGTGTCTCGTACATTCTAATTATTGTGCAAGATATAAGTATAAATATATAAAATGAAGATTTATCGATTGATGGAGAAGAGCTTGAGACAACTGATTCCTACATTTATCTTGGGCAGCAGATATCGAGTGAGGGTCACATTGATGAAGAAATTACTCGGCGTATAAAACTTGGATGGAGAGCTTTTGGAAGAAACAGTACAATTTTCAAGAGCAGTATGCCATTATGTCTCGAAAGAAAAGTGTTTAATCAATGCATCCTGCCACTGCTTACGTATCGAGCAGAGACGTGGACCTTAAGTAAAAGAGACATACAAAGGCTGCAGACAACTCAAAGCAGCATGGAGAGATGCATGCTTGGTGTAACCAGGAAAGATAAGAAGAGGAACTTGTGGAAGGGAAATGACAGGAGTGGACGACGGATGTAGGTAAAAATACCCCCGGAGAAAATACCCCAGAAAACTGAAAAGCGGAAAAAATGTCCCGGGAGAAAATACCCTCGAAAACTGAAAAGCGGAAAAAAAATGCCCCCGGAAAAATACCCCCGGAAGAAATACCCCCAGAACAAACGGTTCACTGTAAACTGCCACACAGGAACACTGATGTGTGGCAGTGTTCCGGTGTGGCAATTTACCGGCAACCAAACCACACATCTTCAGCAACTTGGCTACCAAAGTTCAGGGGGTCTATAAAGATTGCCGTTTCTGGGCCTATATTGAGAACTGAATTGGGAACTCCAAACGAATTTCGCGAAAACGTTCCATGTAAGCCAAGCGAGAATTGTACTTTAATTTGAAGAAATAAATTGCCGAGGATCCGAGGTACACTTGGTTGGGGAGGGGGGGGAGTGCTCTACCCTGAACTTCCGTAATATTATATTCTGGGCCGCTGGATCCTGCCAGTGTATCCAGGAAGTTCCCCTTGAAGTGTCCACGAGGTCCATGAGCTGGAGGGCGGGGCTTTCTCCCTAAAATGTTAAAATGGACGTAGAGCTGTAAACATTAGTACCATTAGTACCATTAATCATTATGTAAAGCATGGTTCTAATGTTTACAGCTCTACGGCCATTTCAACATTTTGGGGCCCCCCCCCAAGCTCACGGACCTCGCGGGCGCTTCAAGGGGAACAGCCTGGATACACTGACAGACTCCATCTAATATTACGGAAGTTCGGGGTTGAGTCGCCCCCCCCCCCCTAGCCACTAAGTGTACCTCGGATCCTCGGCAATTTATTTCTTAAAATTAAAGTACAATTCTCGCTTGGCTTACGTGGAACGTTTTCGCGAAATTCGTTTGGAGTTCCCAATTCAGTTCTCAATACAGGCCCAGAAACGGGGCACTCTTTATACCCCCCCCCCCCCTTCCCGAACTTTTGTGGTCAAGTTGCTGAAAGATGTGTGACAGGATTGCCGGTAAATTGCCACACCGGAACACTGCCACACATCAGTGTTCCTGTGTGGCAGTTTACAGTGAACCGTTTGTTCTGGGGGTATTTCTTCCGGGGGCATTTTTTCCGCTTTTCAGTTTTCGATGGTATTTTCTCCGAGGGTATTTTTTCCCGGGGGTATTTTTACCGTTTACCGTGGACGTCATCATGACCAGAGTGAAATCTCTGAAATGGCAATGGGCTGGACATGTTGCCAGAAGAACGGACCACCGATGGACAACCGAAATCTTAGACTGGATTCCGGGGACAGGAAAAGACCCAGAAGAAGACCCCATGGGAGATGGAAGGATGAAATTCGAAAGTATGCTGGAGTGACATGGAGGAGAGAGGCCGAAGACAGGCAATTGTGGAAGAAATTTGGGGAGACCATCATACATCAAAAATAGTACTATTTCTTTTATTTCATTAGGTATGTTCTGCATATTTAATAATAGTACAGTATTTCACTGCAAGACAGCTGTGCATTTTCGTAATGGCAACCGAATATTCCTTGGCTTTTGATTACTTTTTTTAATTGTGTTGTGCTTTTGTCTATTATGGTGGTTTATCGAGGTTCTGAATTTTTTTCTCAATATAATAAACTCTCTGTGCTGGTTTGTTTACTTAAATATCCTCCCCTTCCCCGTGAGACTACGTTAAATGATCTAAGAACTGTGCTAACTTATAAATTATCCTTAAAAAAGTGTCTTTTTATTTAACTTTCGCTAGGCCATCTAAATATAAAACAACATGAAATTTTATGTTGATAGTGTGCACTAAACGTAAGACTGTGTAAGCACAGTGATAGGTAGCTAAACGTAGAAAGTTTGATACAAGCAAAATGGTAGTGTTAGAATTTCTTGCGATTTTGCAATGCAACAATGAAAAATCACATTATTGTGAAATTTTATTTAAAAATTCAGATGACTGTTTTATGAGGTCATTTCAGTGATTTAGAGAGAATATGGGTCTAAATATTGAGTTGAATCGTCTCCACTTTGTAAATCGGCTTCTCATAACTCAACGTGACAAAACTGGAACGACAAGATCGAAGACTTCCTGTATGTGGAGCACGTGTCCGGCATGAGACGACCTCTTCGCCTCCCAACATTATCTTTTCTGCCCAGGAACGGATTTTACGGATCATTATTCTCTCGGGATAGAACCAAGTCTTTTGAGATCGGCTCACCTTTCTTCCACCATTACGACGTCTCCAAGTCTATCAAGGCAATGACGATACGATACCATCTTGCACTTCGACACCACGTTCTTTCCTTTCTCTATCCGCTTCCATGCTGAAGGGGAATCTCATACGGTATGTCACGCGTGATATGACTCCATTACGTCTACTTCCCCTGCCCGATGACAGTATCCCGTATAATTTACACTCCCAGAAACAAATGTAAATCTGAAACTGGAGGTAGAAAGCAAAATGCGATAGAATGGACTTGGCTTGTTTGAAGATTGCAAAGCGTGGGATCCGTAATATCGGATAAAAGGGGGTAAAAGACAGACATGGTGTTCACGCCGCGTTCTTAAGCAAAGAAATCTATACGGCCGGGAATTAGGATCCCCGGAGGGGATTACCGCACCGGGTGCTCTCCTTTTCACGCTCACTTCCACGACTTTGAAGTTACGTAACGAAGTTTGTACCCCGGGCTGTTTGGAGATGGAGACAGTCCTGCATCAACACCTGCCGACATCCAGCTCAATCAGCGTCAACCCCCGAGGAGAAATCTCATGGGATACCGTTGTGGACATAGATGCGCAAGAGCGAAGTATGCCTGCCTCTTTTGATCCCTCTTAGTATCTTTCTCTAGTGCGCTTCTTTTCCCGATTCTTCCTCTCCTCTCTGCCTTTCACTGCCTCCGTGAAAAGCTTGCAGTGATATTGCATTAGGGTTTTATGCCTAAATTGGAATTTATTGCCGCCTCGCGGTACAACACCGATGCCTTCTCCTTTGCTTAGGTAAATAAAAAGGAAAGTCGGCAAGAATGACAGAGAGAGAGAGAGAGAGAGAGAGAGAGAGAGATGAGTACGAAAGGAAGGGGAGAGGGGGAGTGAATGAGGACAGAGTTAAAAGGGAACAGAAGTATAAAACCCAAATCTCTACTCCTATCATTGTCCCATTATATCAGCTCAAGACGCCGAACCACATTTTGTTGCAAGAATAAATCCAATTCTTGTCTAAGGTGAAGGTCCCAATATTCAGCATGTAAAATCCTTTCCCTTCGCACAGCAGAAACGCTTTGTGACGTCATACTAGCACGTGTTTTGAAAGGGAAGGAGCGCCGTGAAACTGACACGTCTTTTAAAGGAAGCATTCCGTTGGGGGGAAAGGAAGAGCTGACTTGAAACTCAAAATCTTTTCTGATACCATTATGCGGAACGTGTCTGTTTCAAGAATACCATTATAGGATCAAAATTCACTGGCATGCTGTGAGTTAGATGATCCTTATTCCGCAAATATTCTTACAGTTCCAAACAAAACAATCCTTTTTCCTGCTTGTTCCATATTTCCTTCAAGGCTTTTCCTAGGGGATTTCTTTCTGAAAGAAAGAGGTGTATTCCGGTCATAACTACAAACATACAAATGCTGTCTATACAATTTCATTACAACAAAAAGCAATAACTTTTATTTTTATGCGAAATATTCTTCACAAGATTTTCGCGGAGACTGGAATCTGATTTCCAAAAATAATTTTTCACGAAAAAGCAGTTTTTAAACTCATATAAGGATTAGTTGTATTTTATATGTTTTAATATGAACTGCCTGCTTTTATGAAGGGGGGAAGAATTGCCATTATCAATTTTATTCCTCTAAGCTCTAAGACGAACTTCTGTTTGGAAAACACTCGTGCCGGCGCTGCATATATATTTACTGGAAGTAATTAATTGTGTACTAAGGTAGATGGAAAGAATACAGACTTTTACAACGTTCTCATTTATTTCTTGATGTTAAGACTATGGAAAATCCTGTAAAGCATTTGAGTTCACGTTATTCTTATATTTCCATACAGAACTGAACTGGAAAGCAAAACAATCGTAGTGCGGTCATCATTTTTTTAACCAAACAGCGATAGTAGACATCGAATGGACAGCCGGGATGACCGGCTGCGATCTCGCTATAGAACTTCAAAATCAGAACCTCTAACAGACGATTGAAATTTAATAGTTAGTCAGTCCTCAGATATTCCCACAAATCGCTTCTATTACCAGATATTTTCCGTCATATGGATACGGAAAAAGTGAGAACAGAAATTTTCCATTAATCTACGATAGGAATTTCCGAAAGGTTTCTGAAAATTAAGAATTTTCCATTAACTCCTCTTATAAGAACGACAATTCCGTTAATAGATAAAAGGAATTGTAGAAAGGTTTCTGAAAATTCAAAATTTTTCGTTAAATCGTCTTGAAAACGACAATTCCATTAATAGACAAAAATAATTGTTGGAAGGTTTCTTAAAATTTAGAATTTTCTTTTAACTCCTTCTTAAAAGCAATTCCATTAATAGAAAAAAGGAATTGTGGAAAGGTTTTTGAAAATTCAGAATTTTCTGGGCGTACGAACATTCTTTTCACGGAAAAGGTTGTTCATACTCCAGAAAAATTACAACATTTTCACGGAAAAGGCTGTGTCAGAAATATGTTTGGTTAATTCACGAAAGAATTAACGAAAAAATTAATTCACGAAGAATTTAATTAACGAAAGAATTAATGGGAAATGGCTCGTGAATTTCATAAGTATTTTCAGTGTGCATGGGACATGTTTTTTTTTCTGAAAATTTAGAATTTTCCATTAATAGACAAAAGGAATTATAAAAACATTTCTGAAAATTCAGAATTTTCCATTAACTCCTCTTTAAAAAACGACAATTCCGTTAATAAACAAAAAGAATTGTAGAAAGGTTTCTGAAAATTCAGAATTTTTCTTTAACCTTCTTATGAAAACGACAATTCCATTAATAGACAAAAGGAATTGTAGAAAGGTTTTTGAAAATTCAGAATTTTCAAGCGTACGAACATCCTTTTCACGGAAAAGTTTGTTCATACGCCAGAATAATTACAACCTTTTTACGGAAAAGGCTGTGAAAGAAATATGTTTTGTTAATTCACGAAAGAAAAAATAATGGGAAATGGCTCGTGAATTTCATAAGAATTTTCAGAGTGACACCGGAACATGCTTTTTTTTTTCTGAAAATTTGGAATTTTCCATTAACTCCTCTTGAAAAACGACAATTCCATTAACACACAAAAGGAATTGTAGAAAGGTTTCTGAAAATTCAGAATTTTCCATTAACTCCTCTTAAAAAAACGAAACTTCTGTTAATAGACAAAAAGAATTGTAGAAAAGTTTCTTAAAATTCAGAATTTTTCATTAACTTCTATTTGAAAAACAATTCCATTAATAGACAAAAGGAATTGTAGAAAGGTTTCTGAAAATTCAGAATTTTCCATTAAGGTATTCATCATATACCCTAAAATGGTTAAAAGTACGAACAGCATTTTATGGACTTATTTTATTCCCCGTTTCTTCTACTTTCAGGATCTGCAATTGCTTTTCACAGATTCGAAATAGTTTTCGAGTTATATTCATTTTTATGAACTGAAAAAAAAAAAAAAAAGACTGTGCAAATGTGAATAAAGAAGGCCCCAGCTATGCTACTGGGGCTTTCTAGTGCTGGTTCGTATTCCAATTCAAGACTCTAAAAACTAATTTACTTACTTCTCAATCTTTACATTTGTGTTTGAGACACTTCTATTTTTCTATATGAGAAAGGACGGCAAACATCATAACTTTGGTTACAACTGCCCAAATTTCAAAATGTGAAATGATTTAGATAGATAAGGAATGTCTTAAGGGAACGAACTAAAATCTGCCAGATTGGATGATAATAAGTTATTATAGGACTCGTCAAAGTTAACAATGGTAGCGAAAAAATGATGTTTTGAAATATGCACACATTGATTTTACTGTAAACAACCAACTATACATATGAACCCTATGATTCTAATACAATCCCTAGAGATATAAAAGAGCTCTTATTTGTCGCTAACATTTTTGTTTTCTAATGATTTGAAAATCAGGTATCTTGTTTCCAATAAGGTCATTAACATGAAATTAATAAATTATTAATTAAATATATGTTGAATTTTGTTTTTACTTGATAAATTGTTTCTAACAACACATATGAACATGATATACGTGTTTAGCATTCTCATAAATTGCATTTAATTTTTTTTTATTCAGGGTATATGAATACTTTAACTTCTTTTATAAAAACGCCAATTCCATTAATAAACAAAATGAATTGTAGAAAGGTTTTTGAAAATTCAGAATTTTCCATTAACTCCTCTTAAAAACAATTCCACTAATAGACAAAGGAATTGTTGAAAGGTTTCTGAAAATTCAGAATTTTCCTGGAGTACGAACAACCTTTTCACGTAAAAGGCTGCTCGCACGCCAGAAAAATTACAACCTTTTCACGGAAAATGTTATGCCTCGTTAATTCACGAAAGGAATAATGGCAAATGTCTCGTGAATTTTATAAAAATGTTCAGTGTCCACGGGACGTGATATTTTTTTTTTTTTTTTTTTTTTTTGAATGAGGAGGCGTGGGATAGAGTTCCGCGACAGGCTTATTTAAATATATATATATTATTTTCAAGAAAAATGTTTATTTTCACATTACTCTTCGCTACAAAAGATCGAGTCTTTAGCTGGCACTTTATTTGTTTCATCATCGGACAAACATATAATTAAAACCTCAGAGCGTCTAAGTTCATAACAAGCAAAGGTCTAAGGAACCCAAGTGACAGGACACTGAAGGAGACTCAGTGATGATCATCCCTGTAACATATTCCATGCGCACGTAGTGCATGTCCCGCATTTTTATTGAAATACCTTGTGGGATCCAAATGCTGTTTAACAGGTATTAAGGAACCCAATGCCCGCTACAAAAACAGACCCCAGATCATTACACCACCTCCACTATCTTGTACAGTTAAGGCTAGGCAGCTGGAATCCAGTACTGCTGTTGATGTCATATTCTGGATTATTTGGCGGCTAAATTAACTGAAAATGTTACTCATCGGTAGGGTAGTAATTTCAACGCGGGCAAAAAAAGGCAAAATTCGCGGGGTAAATTCCGAAATTTCGCGAAATACCGTATTTCCTCAAATATTCGGCTTTCGGGCTCTTTCCTCACGCTTTGGATGTGTAAGATGCGTAGTCTGTCACAAAAGCGGTTATATTCGCAAAAAATGTTTCGTGCTTATTAACGCACTAAAGTATTGTCTCGCTGACTGCTTTAAAATTGATGGTTTCCAAAGTTGATGCCCTCGAGGAAGATTGCGTTCAAAGAGGTTTCGGCATTAAAGCTTTCAACATTCGGTTCAGCTGATGGAACACCAAGAATATTCAACATGTACCTATTTTCTGAATAAGTCGTTTCGTCTGCTGTCTGCTACGACGCTTACATAGGATACTGACTTTAAAAAATCTTATATTTGAAAAAAATATATTATATTATTAATATATTATATATATTAATTATATATTATTATTAATATAATAATAATCTTATATATATATATATAATTTTCTATGTTACTTTTTAAACGAATTTTCCATGTTACTTTTTAAACGAATTTTCCATGTTACTTTTTAAACGAATTTTCCATGTTACTTTTTAAACGAATTTTCCATGTTACTTTTTAATGTAGGGTTGTCCAGTATGGGAATTACGATGTTAGCTGCACAAAAGGCACCAGTTAATTTCGAAAGTTCAGTTGAGCGATTCTGTTCTTGTTTAGTTCTTTTTTCAATTAATTCATCAACATCTTTCTGCATTATTTTATGTTGACTGTTCGGACCTGTTTTTTTATGCATCTTGCTTGCTAAATGTTTTTCACAACTGTCCTTTCTTAAAAAATCCACGGTAACACGAACAGAACAATAGGTTTTTGTTCATATGAAACGTTCCCTTGCTTGCATCGTACTGCTTGCATCTTTCAGATGCATTCATTTTACTCACGTGGCTAATTCTCAAAATTAACAAACAATATCTAGAAACTTTATTAACTAAATACTCACACGAAAGCACAAAAATTTTCTAAGCTAAGAGTCTAAGAAACTCGGACACTCTTTTCTGTGAGCTACTTTTCCCAGCTAAAACTACTAATACAATTTACGACATCGGATTTACTAGTGCGGCAAGTCGCTAAGGTCATTCAACAGTTGAGGGGGTGGAAATCACGAAATACCACACGTACATTCTTCAGCAGAGTGCATGTGACCTGGAATTACCATTCCAGATGGTTAGATAAGCGTCTCTTCGTAACGAATAATATGTTTCAAGGTCTAAAATTATGGTTTGGACTTTGGAGTAAAATTACTTTGCGGTCTATTTTTCGCGTAGATTCTAATGAAGGCAATATTAAAATGATTTAGATATGGAAAATAATCCAAAAACTGTCATAGAAATCAGGCAAAAATAGGGGAAAATCTAAAATTCTGGGATATATTAGACATTCGCAAATTTACAGAAAACCCTTGAAATTCGCGGAAAAAAATCTCGGAAATTCGCGCCGCGAAACAGTTACTTAATTACTCATCGGACAAGACGACCATTTTCCAGTCGTCTCGGTCCTGTTCTGGTGATCTCGTGCCCACTGCAGACAAATTTGTCGGTTCTTCGCACACACACACACAAGTAGTAAAAAAGCGAATTTCTGCTGTTATAGTCTAATATTAGCGGCAATAGACGACGGGGACAAGTGTTGAAAAATTCTTCTACCGATACGGTTGCTGTACTGAGCGATTGCTTCACATAATGGAGCTCGTTTGTTACCTAGTACAATCCCCTGCAGTGACATTTGCCCACTAATATCGAGCAGTCATTTCCGTCCACAGCAAGACAGCTGACTGCTTGTACTTTTGTTTCTGAACCATTCAGTGGATACAGCTGTTCTGCATAGCCGAGAAGGTTGACCGTTTCTCATAAGCTCGCACCTTCCATCCTGGCTCCCGCTATCATACTTTGTCTGCCGCTCTCTACGCATCGTACACGTGCGAATCATTTGCAGTGAGTTGTTTGTAAAGATATTTGTAACCTGGGAATCAATGTTTGTCAGGAGGGAACTCAGGTAACCATTTTAAGGATAATGAATTGGAATCATCTTACCTCCCATTAGCACTTTTCCCGCCATTTTGATGCGTTGGTCAGTGGGAACGGCTGAGACTTTCTCAGCGTTCCATCCGAGAGAAAGTTGGATTTATGGCTTTCGTTGCCACGCGGGGAAGGAAGTGGATAATGATCTCGGAGGTGTCACAGAGGTACGCCATCGAAGAGCATCTCTGCCTTCTAGGAAGGAGATGCTTTTTGTGGTTTTCTTAGAAGTGAACTTCACTTTGAAAGGGAGTCGATTGGAAGTGCATGGAGAAGGAGCTGGGAGATTCTCTCTGCTCAGTGTGAAATCAAGATAAAAGAAAAAGGAATTAACGCTAATGATTAGGAAAAGGCGAATACTAGCCGCAAAGAGGAGCAGATCGACGAGTTAGTAAGGTATAGAAGGAATAAAAATCGGGACAAAGCTTGAAACCTTCCCCATATCAACTGAATAAACACTTTCCTCACTGCAAGAGCAAGTTATAACCTCAGTCAATATTTTATTTACATTTTATTTTTCTGCTTGAGTCAGGTAAAATACGGATTAAATTCCAGATACAAAAACTATCTGCAAGAGAAGCATTACGAACCTTTCACACAGGGCACTGATATGTATAATTCAGTAGCAAGCCCTGTAATACATTTCAACTTCATGCAAAGGATGTTCACACATTTTTAGAACGTTTTTGATAGGAAATTGCAGAAAATAAGAGAAGTTAAAAGAATTGAAACTGGCAATAGCGTATTAGATGAACACGAGAGAAACATCTGCTACGGTTAAATATCGCGTGTTAAGAAAATAGCGCTCATAAACAAGATGCGAATAGAACGTTACGTTTTTGCTCTTTACGAAAAGAAATATTCGTATTCTGTAATTAAAAAACGCTGAGAGTGTCGTAGAATTAGCATTCCTAAATGTATGATAAGCAATATTATTAATAATAGAGAGGAAAATCGCCATGCATTGCTTTTAACAGGAAGAAGAACACCAAACGAATATCCAAAGAAGGGACGCATTTTACGACTATTTCGAACGTAAGATTCTCTGGTCTTAAAAGAAATTCACCGGCCCAAAGAACAATCGCTCTTTCGTTTAAAGCTCTATATCAATTGTAACCAAGGTAATAAACAAAGACTTGAATCTAGAAAAAATATATATAAGAAACACGTAATGTTCACCGCCTTTTGCATACGCACGTGGCTGAGTGCAGAACACGGTGTAGACTTCTTTATGAAAATCACTTAGCCGCAGGAGACGGAAATTTATTCTGAATATTGAGGAAACATGGATTCTGCTAAAAATCTGTAACAAAAAAGGTAGATTTACTATCGCAAAACAGAAGAAAAAGACTAACAAACTTAGTTCCAAGAACATCAAACAGAAGTCATGGCTCTTTCCACGTTTATAAGTGAGTCACGGAAAAATTCTTATCGGCCGCCACCGGGAATCGAACCCAGGGTCTTACAGTTTCACGCCAGTCATGCTACCACCGCACCACAGCGGCCTCGAATTCTCCAGACTCACATACGACTAACTGCCAAACCACATGGCAGGTTGCTTCTTGTCAAACCACATGCAGGTTGCTTCTTGCCAAACCACATAGCAGGTTGCTTCATAGCAACATAGCAATCTGCCATGTGGTTTGGCAGTTAGTCGTATATGAGTCTGGATAATTCGAGGCCGCTGTGGTGCAGTGGTAGCATGTCTGGCGCGTAACTGAAAGACGCTGGGTACGATTCCCGGTGGCGGCCTATTTGAATTTGTCCGTGACTCACTTATAAACGTGGAAAGAGTGATAACTTCTGTTTGATGTTCCTAATCCACGTCAATAGTGTGTATTAATTGTTCCAAGAATCCAAAGAAAGTTTCAGTAAAAAATTCATGATTATTGCTGGTTTCTTGTACAATGAGAAATTAAAGTTTAAAAAATTTGAAAATAATGTTTAAATGAATTCTACGCACTACCAAAATGATGTTTTAATTCCTGTATTTAAAGAAAACATACACTGGTGTTCAAAATTAAGAGAATTTGCACATTTTGTCGATTTTCATAAAAGGTAAGGAACCAAAGGTACAAATTATGCCGCCGAATAAGATTGCCAATTTGCAATGTCGAATACGTAAGCGTACACGTGCATGTGGGCGGAGCTCTGACAGCGGAGGGCATGAAAAGCACACGTGGCTTTTCCCGCGATTAGTTCGCTCGTACTCCTCGGCGCCATTCGCTGTGTTTCTTGCAGGAGTTGGTTCAATTTCATCAGCAATCAGGTACAATGAGTTGCCAAGAACGAATTGACGACGGAATGAGGTGGAGAATCGTCGGTAGATTTGAGGCAGGGCAATCGCAAGTACAGGTTGCTACAGAGCTCAATGTAACGCCCAGTGTCGTCTGTAATTTGTGAAAACAGTTTAAAGACACCGGATCCATATCGAGAAGGCCTGGGCAAGGCCGCCTAACAGCCACGACAGCCAATGAATATCGTTATTTGGCACTTTCAGCGAGGCGCCACAGGACTGCTGCAGCTGCACAACTATCTCGTGAGCTGCATGCCGCCACTGGAACCTGAGTTTCAAGGGTTACTGTTTCCCGAAGGCTTCATGCGAGAGGGCTTTTTGCCAGAAGACCGGCCTTTTTGCGTCCCGCTCATTTCAGCACACAAGAGAGTGCATTTAGCATGGGGCATACAACATATGCCTTGGACCAGACTTCAGTGGGGCAGCGTTCTCTTCACAGACGAGTCGCGATTCAGCCTGGATACTGATTCTCGACGTACCTTCCTCTGGATAGCACCTGGAACACGATACCTTTCCTGCAACATCCGAGAAAGGGACCGCTATGGCAGCGGAGGTGTCATGGTCAGGGCAGGCATCATGTTGGACGGCCGCACACCTCTCCATGTGTTTCACACAGGCTCCCTGACTGCTGAGAGGTATGGGGAGGAGATCTTACAGCCCTATGTTCGACTTTTCAGGGGCGCAGTTGGCCCTGGGTTCCTTTTTATGGACGACAACGCTCGTCCACATAGGACTCACCTGGTCAACGATTATCTTGAAAGTGAGGATATTCGCCGGATGGATCGGCCAGCCAGATAGCCAGACCTAAACCCTATTGAACATATCTGGGACGCTCTTGGGAGGCCAATTGCAGCTCGCCGTCCCCCTCTGAGAACCACGCAGGAGCTGAAAACTGCGTTGCTGCAGGAGTGGGACCGATTTCCACATGGACTCATCAACTGCCTCGTTTCCAGCATGACGTCGCGCTGTGAGAGGGGACCATACCCCCATATTAGAGTCATTTTATGTTCGATCTTGCAACGTGTATTTTGGACATTCCTGCGCTGATGAGCCTTACTGACGATCATGAGTGCGTACCATGACTGTTGTATGGTATAATTTTTTCTCTTATAAAACTGTGTATCCATACTAAATTTCATTAAAATGTGTCCATTAGTTTTTCAGAAATTCGACAAAATGTGAAAATTCTCTTAATTTTGAACATCAGTGTACTATTCCTTTATCCACAGAGCCTTCAAAGAGTAGAACTCCATCAGGATAAGGCTACCAGTTATACATCCAAATCTATTTCTTGAAAAAGTGGATAAATAGATGGGTATCGAGTCTATACCTTTTGCTCATATTTCTTCAAAGTCCTCTGATGTGTCATCAATGGACTATTGTGCCTTCGGGCTGCAAAACAGAGCGCTTTCTAAACGCAGACCTAAAACAATGATTGGACTATGGAAATCAGTGGAAGAGGAGTGGAATAAAATACCTCTATCAAAATAAAATATAGTTAGGTATGTACCAGTAAATACTAACAAAACGCTGAAATCCGTTTTCATTGGTGTAGCTAGGCGTTTTGTTCTAGTTTTTGTAATATTACACCAATAAAAACAGATTTCAGCTTTTTTTTTCATTGGAGGTTTAACAGCCACCGTGAGCAACTCAATGGGCTATAAGAAGTCGCCCGTCAGTGGTTCCAAGGAAGGAAGAAAGCCAGTGGCGTGAGACAAACACAACACCCATGCCTCATCGGGATTCGAACCCGGAACCCTTTCGGGCGAATGATCAGAGGCCATCGCTTTGACCACTGCGCCACCGTGACGGCTTTCAGCGTTTTGTTAGTACCTCTACCAATTTTAAGAAGTGCTGTGTTATCTTGGAAATCTAGATGTAGGTTCATACCCAGAAGGCCGGCCCCGGTGGCGCAGTGATCTAAGCAATGGCTTCTGATCATTCGTCTGAAAGGGGTCAGGGTTCGAATCCCGCTGAGGCATGGATGTTGTGTTTGTCTTACGGCACTGGCTTTCTCTCTTCTTTGGAACCAGTGACCCTAATTTTTTTTTTTTTTTCGGAGGTTTAACGACCACCGTGAGCAACTCAATGGGCTATAAGCAGCCGCCCGTCCCTAATTTAGGGTCACTGGTTCCAGGGAAGGGAGAGAGCCACTGCCGTAAGACAAACACAACATCCATGCCTAACCGGGATTCGAACCAGGACCCCTTACGGACGAATGATCAGAACCCAGCGCCTTAGACCACAGCGCCACCGAGGCGGCGACCCTAAATTAGTGACGGGAAACTGCTTACAGCCCATTGAGTGCTCACGGTAGTCGTTAAACCTCCAATAAAAAAAAAAAAAAAAAGTATCCGGATAAACGGCTATCAGATAGAACATTTAAGAAATAAATAATATTATTTAAAACATTAATTACATTGCTGGAAAGTCGTTCCAAAACTGTGTGAACATCATCTGTAGTTGCTTGTGTCTGATTGCCATTTGGTGCTCATAATAATTTGCTACTTGAGTGAACTCCTCAGACTACGTGATTTCCCAGATGCATTATTTTTTTGACAAGTCGAATAAATTTCCAGTTACAATTAGTTCTGTGCTTTTTATAGCTCTATTTAAAAAAAATGTCTCTTGATCCGATTTTTGTAAGAGTGCGATAATTTTTCTGGCATTTTTCAGATGCTGCGATGTAAATATTTTTCCGCTGGTTGGCGAAGATTTGGTACCATTGGAAAAATTAGCTAACACTAGCTGACTTCAATCAGTTAAAGGATGGATCCTGGTCTCCTAGTCTGACAATGCTCCCAAACGGGGAAGGTAAAGTATCAACGGTTTGACACTATGTCTGCGATTCTAAAACTCTTACTTAAAAAATTATTTTTGAATCTACTTGCCGTACACAGCACCGCAATTTTCCATGAATTTCGCAGCTTTTGTAGTTTGCAAATTTACTTCTAAGTGGCGTAGAGTTTTAAGTCTTTGCTTAGAAAATTACGAATAGCTTATTTTAAAATATGCCGTGAAATAGCGTTCAGCGTTTGAGACTTATATCAAAAAGCACGCTCATTTCTCCCAAGCATTCAGTAGCATCGCTTATGTTTATATTCCTTTTCTCTCACGTTTCCCGATATTTTTCTAGAGACTTTACATTTTCTTTTCTCTGATGGGTTTGCTTTTAGACTCCATTTTGAATTGCTTTTCGCTATAACAGAGCCTTTCCTAATTTTCTTCATCTTCTCAAATCAAAACGATCTGTGAAACTGATCGCCTATTATAAAGTCAAAAACGATTCTACGTAACTTGTATTATTATTAGTTTCATATTTCGTTGTTTAAAGTTTCTCATGAACATCAAGGATGCGAAGAAGTGGTCTAAGCATAAATTTAGAATTCTGAAATCACAGGACAATCCATGACAGGCCATGACCAGAACTCTAGAATGAGCGAAACCTTTATGTTTCACGAGCAAAAACGTTTATGTTTCACACATAACTCAAATTTAGGCTTTTGGAATTAAACGAACCAACCCATTTGCTTCTGTAGTCATTTATGCATTCTTTGCCACGCACACACACACACACACACACACACACACACACACACGCGCGCACACAAACGAAGCACTCAGAAGTAATCATCCAGTGGAGATGAAAATTGGTATGTACAATGTACATGCATAGGAAAGGAAATGATTTCAATTCCAAAACTGTTGGGCCGTTTATTCGGATAAAGCAGCTGCTCGAGTGAAATAAGTCAGTACGTTGTAGTGCCACCTCTGGCTCGAAAACAAACGGTTACCCGGCGTTGCATCGACGTAAGCAGTTCACGGGATACTGTCCTGAAATATAGCATACCAGATGGTGTTCAAATTGAGGGCCAGTTCTCCGACATTCCCGTATGGGCGTATATGGCGGCCTATCATGTCCCAAACATGTTCGATCGGTGAGAGGTCGGGTGATCGAGCTGGCCATGGAAGGGTGTCGACATTACGGAGGTACGCCTGGGTGAGCCTTGCTGTGTGAGGCCGGGTATTATCCTATTGAAAATTGCTCCGTCACGCTGCGACAGGAATGGTAACACAACAGGTCGTAGAATGTCATCAACGTACCGTTGAGCCTTAAGGGTGGTACGGAGAACTACCAACGGTGTCCGGCTATCGTAGAAATGGCTCCCTAGGCAGTCGCTCCTGGTGTGCAAGCCATATGTCGTTTCATGGTAAAGGCAGGATACGTCAAATGCAAACAGTGACTGGCCACTGAAGTTAACACGGCGCCACTGGATCAGGCCCGACACTACTGTAATCGGTGCCAGCGATGCTCGCTTGTCAGGGGTAGGCGGCGGAGTGGCCTCCTCGAATGTAGTCCGTAGGCCCGAGTCGGCTGTCAACGCTCCGGATGGCCACTTCCGTACCGGTAGACGACGTAACATGGACAGGGATGGTTGAGAGAGACGAATGCTGTTCTGTTCGTACCGGTAGACGACGCAACATGGACAGGGATTGTTGAGAGCGACGAATGCTGTTCTGTTCGTACCGGTAGACGACGCAGCATTGACAGGGATAGTTAAGAGCGACGAATGCTGTTCTGTTCGTAGCGGTAGACGACGCAACATGGACGGGGATGGTTGAGAGCGACGAATGCTGTTCTGTTCGTACCGGTAGACGATGCAACATGGACAGGGATGGTTGAGAGCGACGAATGCTGTTCTGTTCGTACCGGTAGACGACGCAACATGGACAGGAATGGTTGAGAACGACGAATGCTGTTCTGTTCGTACCGGTAGACGACGCAGCATGGGCAGGAATGGTTGAGAACGACGAATGCTGCTCTGTTCGTACCGGTAGACGACGCAGCATGGACAGGAATGGTTGAGAACGACGAATGCTGTTCTGTTCATACTGGTAGACGACGCAACATGGACAAGGATGGTTGAGAGCGACGAATGCTGTTCTATTCATACCGGTAGACGACGCAACATGGACAAGGATGGTTGAGAGCGACGAATGCTGTTCTGCTCGTACCGGTAAACGACGCAACATGGACACGGATGGTTGAGAGCGACGAATGCTGTTCTGCTCGTACCGGTAGACGACGCAACATGGACAGGGATGGTTGAGAGCGACGAATGCTGTTCTCTTCGTACCGGTAGACGACGCAACATGGACAGGGATGGTTGAGAGCGACGAATGCTGTTCTCTTCGTACCGGTAGACGACGCAACATGGACAGGGATGGTTGAGAGCGACGAATGCTGTTCTGTTCGTTCGGCTTTCACAATCGCTCGCTCCTCGCGCTCTGTCGTTACCCTCTGCCGTCCACTGCCCGTGTGACACTGGACTGTGCCTTTCGCGACCCATTGGTGGCAACATAGTCCGGTTGCCGCGCCGCTCCGGCCCAAATGCCTGGCGATACGGCGACTTGACCAACTGGCCTCTCTCAGCCCAATTATACACTCCCTGTAAAACTCGCTCAACTACACGTATTTTGCACAGATGCAACGTCAAGGCATCCTAACAGTCCGTGGAAGTTAACACAACCACAATCTGCTGTCACAATTATCCCTGCGTGCTAGCTTTGCTCTTGTCATGCCCTCCTCGATGCGCTGTTCCCATTAGCTGTGCTGACCATTATTTTGTCACTGGTCGTCATGTTTAATTTTTTGCACATTCGGCTGAGGTTCTTACATGCGGAGTTTCATCAGGATCGAACGACTTTTTCGGGTTGCTTCGTTTTTTTTTTTTTTTTTTTTTTTTTTTTTGCAAAGAGTGTATAAAGGCGAGAGAATTAATATTTTCCATTAAAAGTCGATTATTTTATTCCTAAACACTGAGTGGCCACTTTATTATGACCACCCCTTCAGTACTTCGTTGGGCCATCTTTTGCCTTTAATACTGCGTCGATTCTTCGTGGCATGGACTCCACGAGATATTTTTATAGGTGGTTTGTAGAATCTAAGACCATGCTTGATGAATAGCACTTTCCAGGAGTGTGAGATTCCATGGTCGTGGATCCAGCTGTCTGATGGCTCGTTCAACTTCATCCCACAAATTATCAATGGAGTTGAGATCTGGAGATTGTGGGGGCCACCTAAGCAAAGTCAACTCACCTGCATGTCCCTCAAACCAATCCTGTGCAATACGAGCACTATGGCAGGACGCATTATCTTATTGAAAGTAGCCATCGCCATTGGGATAAACCATCCACATTACAGGATGCACTTGGTCCGCAACGATGTTTAGATATGATGTGCCAGTCAGACGTTGATCAACACGAATTAAAGGGCCCAAATCATGTCAGGAAAACATTCCTCAAACCATAACGTTGCCTCCAACAGCTTGAAGGGTTGTAGCAATGCATTTGGGGTCCACGCTTTTGTGCTGTTTTCGCCTAATTCTCACTCGGCCATCGACATGGTGCAGCTGGAAACATGATTATTGGGACCACATAATTTGTTTCCAATTATCGACTGTCCAATATTTGTGCTCCTGTGCGAACTAGAGACGTTTTCTCTTGTTAACTGCAAACTGCAAAGGTGTTCGAA
Organism: Macrothele yani; assembly: GCA_039090855.1. Classification (NCBI taxonomy): domain Eukaryota; kingdom Metazoa; phylum Arthropoda; class Arachnida; order Araneae; family Macrothelidae; genus Macrothele; species Macrothele yani. The sequence continues at coordinate 36,578,061 of CM077026.1, read as the reverse complement.
CAGGCCTTCGGCTCCCATATCTCATCCGATACAGTGTACGGCGAACAGTGCTTGCAGAGATCATTTGAGGGGATCCTTCATTAAGATGGTCTGTAATTTGCTGCACTGTTGCCCTTCTGTTGTCTGTTACCAGTATAGACACTCTCCGTTCCGCCCGAGCAGTCACTAGTCTATGTCGACCACACGTTACACGTAGAGACCTAGTTTTTTGGCTGACAGTCTAATCTTTAAACACTTTAACAGCAGCTGCTTTGGAACATTTCACGAATGCGGCGGTTTCGGTGATACTTGCTCCATGACTCCGAGCTCCTACAATCATCCCACGTTAAAACTCCGTCAAATCGCATTTTTTACTCATCTCGTCACCAAAAAGTCACTTGTACTACTGTCGCAAGCACTAAGCTCTCCTTTTTTATACTAGCGTCGCCTACTGGCGGCAACAGCGTGCAGCCATAGCTCATTTGCTTAAAACTGTCAGGTGGTCATAATAAAGTGGCCACTCAGTGTATAACTTCCAATGTTTGTATTTTACGATTTGTAACACCTTCTTCTTGGTTCTGTTCGTTTTTCAGTGTTACCGATAACAATAAAATTACCGTGTCTGTCTTTATTCGACTACAGAAGAAACTACTGTACGTAAAAGTTTGTTGTTTCGCAGAAACCTCCAAAGGCACATGCATGAGGGCAAGCATCTCGGAGCCTATTTCTTGAAATACAAATTTACAGAATTTTACTTAATTAATTTAAATTTTAAAGCTTTTAATCATTGCTACAGAAACCATTGTTAAAATTTAATCTTGCGGTTTTCTGTGCCGTAAGCTGACGCAAGAACCATTTTAGTTTTGCGCAACGTTATTTCGTTATAGTCTTGTGCAGCAATATTTCAATACGCTTTACAAAACCGCAGCAATATCTCATTGTACGGTTGCGTAAACCATGAGAACTTCACGCCAAACCTAATAGAAAAGACAATAGGAACAGGTTGTGCTAAAATTTTCTGCTGCAACTGCGGCTCCCCGTGTGTTATTACTTGACAAAAAAAGGGTTTAATTATTTAAAACAAGAAACAGTTCCAAATTATTTTAGAGAGGAAATATATTTTAATGAAATGCGCAGATAGAGGTTTCGGGTCCGCCGCAAACCATGATTGAAATAGCTCATTGAAGAAGAGGGAATGGTGATCAATTCCAGACCACCCGTGAAAGACGCATCGCACATCATCATCATCAGGAGATTCATTTGGCGCAAATAAAGCGTAAGAGCCCAAATTTGTCGGTGATGGGATTCGAAACCACGTATTCATACCTTTTGAACTACACCGTATAATGAATAGAATTCTCCGCCTGGACGTGTAGTGCAGGAAAGCTTACGTTAAGTCACGTTAGGGTTATTGAAAGGTTACTTGACGTAGCTAAAGTGTGCTTAATCTTCAAAGTGCTAGAGTTTGTTTAGGTAAGACACGCACGTGCAATAAATTCCAAGAATATGGAATTATTTTTACTCAGCGTTCCTCATTATCTTGAATATCAGTAATATAACTTCGGTTTTAGTACATTAGTACCTTGAAGGCTCCTTATTAGAGCGGTAAACACAATATCCCCTGAACTTAACGTAAACACTCAATGAAATAGACTTAACGGCCAGACAGAGGTCTGACAATAAAATGAACTAAGAAAACGTACTCACTTTTAACCTTTTATTGGGGAGCTCCTGGTATTACTCAAATACACACTCCAAAATAACACAACTACTGTTAGACCGTACTATCGTAGAATCGCATAACAATAATTAGGAAGAACCTATCACATATAAAACGAAGCTCCTTGGTATACTTGAGCGCGCCTATATATACTGCATACCACCACGTCATGACTTACACTCGTTGCCACATATCATTCAGCGGGAGAAACAACATCTCGTTAAGTGAGAAGATAATTTGCATAGGAAAATAAAACAACAAGAGATAGTAAAATCAAAAAGAAACTGAATCTAGAGTATACGTTTCAACCGATAATGCTTATCGCCGCGACTTGCCGTTTTAACATGTGCGCCACTTCTGAGGTAGATACTATACGTCACAACTCGTTCATCGAAAATCCTTTCGGCAAGCTCCGTAGCCTGATTCGAATCGAATCACAATGTTCTCAGAATGTGCTGCCTAAAATCAATTTTCAAAGGAAGGAACGGAAGCGGCTTCGGCGTTATTGTAACAGTTCAACCTTACACGGTAAGCTCGATATCCCTCCCTGCGTAAACTTAAAAACAGGGGCACGCGGCAATACTCAGTAATATGCCTAGGGAGAAGGTCCTTCTGAAAACAAAAGAATGACAAATTCCTTCCAAATATTCGAGCATGTTCACCAGAAAAATGAAGATGAGTTGAAGGAAAAGAGCAAGGCGTTATTCGAGAGGTAAATCTACCCTCAAATCCCTAAGCTGTAGTTGCATCCCCCGTTGGATACCAACGGTGTTGCATCTTTTAGAAGAAGTACTCGGAACAGTATCCATTCATCACACTTCCCTCAGCACAGAGAGGGAAGAAGGCAAATAGAGTCGTTATTCATATGGAAGTGTCTCGGTGTGACCTCATTTTTTACAATTATGGCGTGTCTTTAAATGTCGACAATGATCATTTTAAAAGGGTACCCATAAATCTTCGATGACGTGCAATAAAGGAGATCGTCTTTATATGGAAATAAATCACGGTCCATGTCAAGAGAAATGAGCGGAACGATGAGAAATGATTCGGCGCCTGCCAACTTGTTCAGGAGCTTTTTCTTTCGGGAATATAGAAGGAGGGAGGGAAAGGGTGGGTGAGCGGGTGGGGTGTACCCGCAATTTTTCCATTACTATCAATATCGAACATTTCCTTTCTGCTCTGAAACGCCCGCGAATCTGTGTGTATGGAATGCCAGCTTTGGTGCTTGGCGCTGTCAAGAAAGTCGACAAGGAAGTTTTTCATACTTTCACGAGTTAGACCCCCCAAAAAATCAATTTATGCATGTAAGAAAGGAGAAAGGAATACGCAGAAGAACTCATTGTGGGTAGCGTATCTTGGCTTTCCCCCAGTCTGCGTCGGAGATATTTCCTTCCCACTTTGTCCAAATATACAACTGAGTGTCGCAATAATGCTCTTTATTGTGGGGGAAATACAAATCACTATAAAAAAAATTATCGTCCAAAATATAGCGGGTACTAGAAGAGGAAAGATATGATCTGATTTTGGAAATAATAGGAAGGCTTCGATGAGAAAGGGTCATGCACATGACACACCAGAAGAAAAATGCTTAAATAACCACGCGGTTGATGTATCAAGTATAAGAAAATAAACTACTAACCGTTTAGTAGTTTATTTTCTTGTACTTTAAAATGTTTGTTTTTAGGAATTAAACAAACATTTTTGCCAAGATCACAAAAATGAATTCTAAATCCGTTTTAATGGTGTAAAATAAAGATAGTTTATCCAGCGGCAAAATAAATCCCTCACAGACACGCATAATAGCAAGTTGGCTAAATTAACAAGACATCATGTACCACCCAATCAAGAATTGTCAATTCCTATCGTCAATATATCAAACAAAACTTTCTCACCAAAAGAAATAGAACTTTTTGAAAAGTGCCCAAAATATTGCCTCAATGCAAAGCAATCAATCCGTGATCTTATATCGGCAATAGAAAATTTTATGACTAAAATCCCATTAGAACACAGGGAAAAACTACGACATCAGTGTTTCGTCAAAAAAGAAAAAGCCAAGAAACTGAATCTTATTAGTGATTATAAACCACGAATACCAAAGAATATTTTTAACCTTAAAAAGGACCAAACAGTGACTTACACAACAACGGATAAATCTAATCAGCTTGCAATTTTAGACACCGAAGAATATGAAGCGAAAATTAAAAACTACATTCAAGATTCCGAAGCAATACTCCAAACTTCAGACCTGTTGAACAAATGGATTGCCAAGGTAAAAAAGATTGAAAAAGATGACAGCACTTCCACTTTCACTTAAAAAGGAAGCTAAATTACTTCTAGGACCGAAGATACATAATGTTTTTCCGAAACTTAAACACCATAAACCAGGAAATCTGATACGGCCAATAATATCAAGACGGGTACCTTGCGTCCACCTAGAGAAAGAATTAGCTGTTTTTCTTTCTTCATTTTTACCAGTCTCTAATACAGTTCTACGATCCCCTGAGGATTTCGTCGCAAGAATAAAGAACTTAAAAGTGGCAGCTAACCACACAATTGGTAGTTTAGATATTGTCTCATTATACTCACCTATTCCAGTAAAAAAAGCTACAGATTTAATTAAGAAAGCCCTATCTGATTCAGCTGTATTCGCACAAAATACGCTGCAAGAAATTTTTAGTGTAATACCTTTCAAAATCAAATATATAAACAAACCCAAGGGGTGCCTATATGCTCTCCACTCTCTGCAGTGTTAGCAGAAGCTATCCTGCAGCCTTTAGAGAATAGTTTCCTGACATCAAGGTGACCCCCTCCCCCTTAGTTTGGTACAGATATGTAGATGACATATTCTTCAAACGGAATTACAGCGAAGATGAATTAATGAAGTTTTTTAGTACAATAAATTTAAAACATCCTGACATCAAATTTACCATTGAAAAGAAGGAAGAAGGCATGCTACCTTTCCTTGATGTTCTTGTTAAAAAGTCGCAGTCTGGAGATCTCCATACCCAAGTGTACTATAAACCAACATATATCCCACAAGTCATCCCACCTTCTTCTGCAAATCCAGCTACGCATAAATTAGCCTTATTTCGACATTGAGCAAGAAGAGCCATGGCACTAAGCTCAGATCAACACATGCAACAACTTGAAATTGAATCTCTGAAATCTTTGGCATCTGAAGCAGGATTTGATACTTATATTATTGAGCGTATTATCAATAAAATAGACGTTTCATTTAATAAGACAACTGCTCAAACAATTACCCCTAAACTCAATTTCATAGGTGCATGCCCTTATGTCCCAGGTTTCACCTTTTTCCTAAAAAAGCCTTTAAAAAAATAGAATTTGGCATAGGAATAAAAGCGCCTAAATCGGTTTCCTCTTGGCTAACAACAAACAAGCAATCTGGCACAAACCTAACAGATGCAGAAATTTATGCTATCCCCTTGCAATACCCAGATGGATCCAGGAAAAGGTATATAGGAATTACTAAACACTCCCTTAAATTGAGATTTTCAGAACATAAACGTGATGTCAAACTGGGAAAGCTTACCACAGCCCTAGCAAGAGAGGTCAAGAACAATGCAGCTAAACCCGACTAGAAAGCAATTCGAAAAATAGCTGCTGATACAATTCCCAGGGCCACAGCAATACGAGAATCAGTAGAAATAATAACCAGCACGGATATCTGCAGAGAAAAAACATCAACGGATCTCCTTTAAAAAACTAGAATTTGGCATAGTAGAAATAATAACCAGCACGGATGCCTGCACTGAAAAAACATCAACTGATCTCCCCTATATCTGATGCATACGAATAAATGATCCACGTCATCCCCGCTCCTAGCTTATGGGTTCTGCATGAGACATATCTACCATGTTTGATGATTTCACGAGACATGACAGAAGCGTTAATCAACTTTGATTATATATTTAAGTTTAAGTTTGAATTACTCACAATTTCTTTACTTTCTGTTTGCTGTTTACGGTGTTTATCTCAGCTATGCTTGATGAAGCCGTGTATGTGGCGAATGCTTTCTTTATGTTTACTTTATTATTTTACACCATTAAAACGGATTTAGAATTAAATTTTTGGGATCATTTTGGTGTAATCTACCCGATTCTTATTATTTTTGCCAAGATTTCAATCAACAACGAATGGCTTTTTCAAGACTGAGAATTGTATCAGATAACAAACTGAATGCTAAAACATTACAATTCGAGCATCAGTATGACTTGACTAAAGGCTGAATACAAAGTAAAATAAAAATTGGAAAGGGAGTGATACATAAAGACACAATCTCCTAAACTCTTCAATGCCACATTGCAGATCTTTCAATCACTGAACTGGCAAAACAGAAGGATAAATGTTATTGGAGATCATTTAACTCGCCTTAGTTTTGCTGATAACACAGTCAATTTCGCAACTACCTCTTCACAGCTGCAGAGTGTGATCCAGGAACTTGTTGAAGAGAGGAAAGATGTAGAATTAAAAATGAACTTTCAGAAAATAAAAGTGGTGTACAATGCTTTTACGAGAAGTGAAGAATTTTGCCATCGATGAGGAAAATCTAGAGGTAAGCGATATTTACATATTTACCTTGGGCAACAGATATCAAGTGAGGGTCACATCGATGAAGAAATTAATCGGCGTATAAAACTTGGTTGGAGATCATTTGGAAGAAACAGTACAATTTTCAATAGCAACTTACCATTTTGTCTTGAAAGAAAAGTGTATATAATAGGCTGGAGTGAAAAAATATTTTTTTGGAAATTTATATCAGTTGGGGCAAGGACATTTGAAGGCACCCAACATGTGTATCACACCAAGATTTGAAGCCTCTATCACTCCATCTTCAGGTGCGGGGTTAAAATTTGCAAAAAATGTCGTTTTTGCATCATTTATAAGAATTTTTACTTGCAATAATTAAAAACAATCTAAACTAGCCTGGGGTTGGAAAACGCCAATAATGATTCATAATTGATATACAAAAAACTCAGAATTTTCGGCATTCATCTTCAGGTGCCCCAAGAAGCTTAAATTTCAACAAAAAGTAAGATTTTAGCGCAATTTTTTGGTTACAATTGTGAGCTAATATGAAAAACAATAAATAGTGTAGTGTGTAAAACTTATAAACAAATACACTGAGAGTAAGCTGAGAAAGCATAAAGTACCTTTATTGCAATGTACAGTAAGTATGTACTAATTACAAGAGGCAAAGTTAGTAGTAATTGCACAGGTAAAATATACGTTATGTGAATGTTGTAAATAAACACACGAAAAATTGTATTGAACTTCAACTTGGATTAAAACCTATATTAAAAGGACACTAGTAAAATATATAAGTACAAAATACAGTGCTGGTTACAGTTGGAATTCAGACTTTGTCTGTAACGTTTCCATAATGTTGCGTGATTGATTCCTTGCGATAATGAATCCAGATCTTAGCTCTGCACCACAAACTGCTGCTGAAGCCTTAGTGACTAGATGAACACACATTTCAGTTCCTTGGGAGTGACAGGGAAACTGTTTGGTTCTCTCCAATCTCTCATAAATTGTGTGACCTCAGGTTTGTCAGAACTGTACCTCTTTGTCAGAATATTCTGTATTACTTCATCAGGTATCTGTTGAATTACAGGCGGCTGGGATCGTTCATTCGTTAGATCAATGTATTGTTTTGCGTGAAAATTCACCTTAGGTATATAGAATTGTCTCAACGTATCATCCTGGTGCCTAGCTGCAAATGATCCTTCTTAATACTAACTCACGTGTGGCTTCCCTTTCATCAGTCAGCATGGAAAGGAGTATGTTTTCAGGATGTTGGGAAAAAGCATTCCTTTGGATCACCGCATCAACAGTACTCCTATGATTTTCTGGTAGATAACGTGATCGTTCTATCATTGTCCAGATGGGTCGAGCTCCATTGGTGCAAGAAGGATTCATCTTAATGGTGAACCATGTTAGGACATAAACCTTCATGATGAAAGTAGAAATGGAAGCAAGATTCGTTGAAGGGCTTTCGGTGGCGATGTAGAGACGAAATATATTCTCGGTGTTGTTGTTATCAAACGAGAATGTGCTGCTGGGCCAGGTTTATCAAAGGCAAGGTCTTCAGAGCAACTTCCAGATGAAACTGCTTGATGTATACGATATAAGTATTTTTGATCTGTGCCAAGATCATCTTGGTTAACAGTAGTTTTCAACTACTATGTGGTTAAATGAAGTCACACTTAGTTCTTCATAATTCATAATAGCTGTAGCTATAGGTCCGGAATAGGATTTTGAGCAACAAGTACCACCATTGAGCTTCTCCAATAGATGTCTAAGTGGTAGCTCATTTGTATGTAATACACAGATCAGCCACTGGAGAGGTCTTTGGAGATCTAACTCAATTAATCTAATCACTCCTCCTTTTGAACCAACGTTGACATTGGTACTGTCGCATCCAACTGCAAACAAATCATTCATGTTAATTTCACCCTTCTCAAAAAATTCCTGATGCTTGTTTTGATTGTTACAGTTTCTCCTGTGGTAACAGCGATGTGACCTATATATTTGGAATCAGGTTCTTCCACAAGGGTAATGTGTTTTTGTATAGCAATCCTTGGTTTTTGTATAACAGTCGCTTGTAATTCTTTTCTTAATTTTTTACGTTCTCTTCGAATTTTACTTCTATCGATCACGGAAGTGATATCAGTTGTAGTCACTATGCCAACGTCTTGAAGAATTGCAGATGTAATGGCAGCAGCACTCCTGTCAGATAGTCCGTATCTGTTGCATTTCCTTGCAACCATAGACAAACTTGAACACATCTGGATGTTTTCACTTGAAGAGGATGCTTCACCGGCAGCCACTTCAGTAAAATTTGCATTAATGGATACATCGTCCAAATTTTCACCGCTGTCATCATTATCTGTTAATTATTGGCTGTACTGAGATTTGACAGAACTTCTGCTTGCAGCTTGGAACTCTACCTTCCTACATTTTCACCTCATACCATAAATACAAGACAGAAGGGGAAAATCCTTGAAATGTCTAAAGCGACGTATATATTGTTGGAATTTTAAGATTCTTGGAGCACCTGAAGATGAATGCCGAAAATTCTGAATTTTTTATACAACATTATTTGTATTTTCGAACCCCAGGCTAGTTTATATTTTTTTAAATAATGCAAATAAAAAATTCTCATAAATGATGCAAAAACGACATTTTTTTTTTGTAAATTTTTAACCCCGTGGGGCACCTGAAGATGGAGTGCTAGAGGCTTCAAATCTTGGCGTGATACACATGTTATAGGTACCTTCAAATTTCCCAACACCAGCTGATATGAATTTCCAAAAAGAAATTTTTCACTCCACCCTAGTGTATAATCAATGCATTCTTCTAGTTCTTGCGTACGGAGCAGAGACATGGACCTTAATTAAACAGACCCACAGAGGATGCAGACAACTGAAAGAAGCATGGAGAGACGAATGCTTGGTGTAACCAGGAAAGATACGAACTCGTGGTTCAGGAAAATGACAAGAGTGGAAGACATCATGATCAGTGTAAAATCCCTGAAACGGCAATGGGCTGAAAATTTTGCTAGAAGAAGTGACTACCGATGGACAATTGAAATATTGGATTGGATTCAAGAGACAGAAAAGGACTCAGAAGAAGGCCTCGTGGCAGATGGGTGTATGAAATTCGGAAGCATGCCGCAGTGACATTGAGGAGATTGGTTCAAAATATACCGTTGTGGAAGGAACTTGGGAAGACTTTCATCCAGCAGTGAATTGCTAACGGTTGACAAACACGATGATAATGATGATGATGACGTGACTAAACAAATAAAGAAGGATTAAATACAGAGAGCATTCTGCATTTGAAGTCACGAGGTACGCTAGTTTGACACGTGTCATTTTGGAGGGAGGAAAAGCATTATTAAAGTACTGGACCCAAAATTTTGGCAACAGTAGAGATGCCCTATTGTTGCACGAGTCACAGCTAATGATGATCTCTAAGGTTTCTTGGAAGGAATAATGTGGGTTAGGGTAGAGAGCTGATTTTTTTAATTTTTTAATATCGTCCCACATAGGGACATCGGACTGGAATTTAACTTTTCTGCAGAAGGCTGTGGAGGTTCTACCTTCCTTAGAGTTTTTTTTTTTGTGTGTGTTCGCTGATTCCTGTCCCGAACGAGCGTTTAGTCATTCTGATGTATTATCGTTGAATACTATCAAAGTATAATAGCGGTATGGCATGAACACCATCCTGATTGGTGATTGGAGGCCTGTTGTAAGCATGCCGTATAAGGAAGTACACTGTAAAATATTTTCTGAAATTCACGAGCCACTTTCCGTCATTCCTTTCGTGAATTAACGAAATGTATTTCTAATACAACTCTTTCCGTGAAATGGCGGGAAGAAAGCTGAATTTCACGGAATTTTCGTACAACGGGAAAATTCTGAATTTTCAGAAACATTTCCGCAGTTTCTTTCTTATATTGACGGTAAATTACCGTTTTAGAGATGTGTTAACGGAAAATTCTGAATTTTCAGAAACCTTTCCGCAGTTTTTTTCTTATATTAACGGTAAATTACCGTTTTATAGATCTGTTAACAAAAAATTCTGAATTTTCAGAAACCTTTCAGCAGTTTCTTTCTTATATTAACGGTAAATTACCGTTTTAGAGATGTGTTAACGGAAAATTCTGAATTTTCAGAGACTTTTCCGCAATTCCTTTCGTATATTAACGAGAAAACTCCGTTCTCACTTTTTCGGGATCCATATGACGAGAAATTACCTGTAATAGGAGCGATTGGTGACAATACTTGAGGTTGGATTAACTTTTTTAAATTTCAATTGTCTGTCGAATTTTGAAGTTCCGTAGCGAGATCGGATATTGTGGATATCATATCGCACGAATTTTGTTTATTGTGGCACAGGATATTTCTTCTCCTCTCCCTTATTTTGTGCACCAGATATTTAATATCTATATTGTGTTACTGTAAGAAACTGGGAACATATTGTACAGGAAATTATACGATGCCTAGGACCGCGGGTGGCCTAGTGGTCAACGTTCGCGACTACCATGGAGAAGACCTCGGGTTCGATCCCAGGCAGGTACGAACGCTCGAACCACTAAATATCCGCCGTGCGTCGGATGAGCACGGCGTATATTTATTGGTTCGAGGCCCCCCGTTAATAAATAAGGCCGTCTCCCGCCCCCTTTTTACCTCGCTTCCATGTCACTTTCCTATCGGGCACTCTAGCCCAAATCTCTTAGCTTCCTATTTCTAAGGGTTGTTTAAGACCTGGGGTGAGACACTCCCTTCCTAAAACCCTCTACATAAGATATCATCTGTACGATGTCTATGTACGTATAAGTCTTTGGGCAACTTAAGACAAAAGCTATGATAGCTATCAAGAGTAAATTTTATATTTAGGAGCTTTTCTTTTGGTTAAATAATACTATAAAAAAGTACATTTCACCTTTTTTTACGCTTTCCAACGGTAGGTTGAAGAAGCGTATATGCTCCAGCTTTGTCCGTCTGTCCTTCCGCAATATAACTCACGTAAAAATGGTTCGATTTCGACGCAATTGTAGTATGTGGTAGGGGACAAACTGGGGACGAATCCTATTGAAAATGGGCGAAATGAGGTCGAAGGTCAGAAAATAGAAGCGGGATAAATTCCATTGTTCTTATGCGTCATAACTTACGTACAAATTATTGGATTGCGACAAAACGTTATCATGTTGTTCCGGAGGTAACATAAGGATCCTGTGAAGTTCAGGTTCATAGCTAGTGGAGTAAGGAGTCATAAAAAGAAAATAGATCTTGCTTTTGAAGATGTCTTAAAGAAGGTTTTGAAACACATTAGAAACTGTTCTAACTTGATGTACAGAGATTTTTGGATAATTAATAATAATGCAGAAGTAATTTCTACTATACTCAAAGTTTGTCCCCTAGATATTAATAGTTATGATTTTGAAAACCTATATACTAATCTGCCTCTATCAGATATAATCACTACCTTTAAAGAGCTGTATGCAGAATTTAAACTTAACCAATTTGTTGATGTAGGAACTTGGAACTCTTATCTCAATTGCTGCATAAAAAATAACCATATCTTATATAATAATACTCTCTATAAGCAAGTGAACGGTATTCCCATGGGAACATCAACGTCCACGAATATCGCTAATCTATTCCTGTTCTTTAAGGAATATAAATTCATTAAAAATCACCCCACCTGCTCAGATAACTACCTTTACACTTTTAGATATATTGATGATCTGGTGTGTATCAATAATTCAGAAGTTACAGAGAGTGATTTTGATAATATCTATCCTAGCTCTCTTAACTTATGTAAAACCAACCACAGTAATCAGGAACTTGAGTTCCTAGACTTAAGCATTAAGCTCAACAGAGGTAACCCATCTATTAGCCTCTTTGATAAAAGAGTTAATTTTCCTTTCAAAGTAATTAAATATCTACACTGGAATAATAACATTTCAACCAAAGTAATTGAGAATGTACTAATTTCTCAGGTCCTAAGAATTTCAAGAATTTGCAGCAACAATTTGGACTTCAATGACCACATTAATATACTATTAGAAAGTTTTCTAGAGAACGAAATTCCTTCTTCTTTCATCAAAAGAACTTTAAGAAAAATTATTCTGAATAATACAGTAAGGTTGGCAGATCTGCTTTAATTTTCTACACAGTTAATAATATGATTCTGACCAATCAAAGCCGTAAGGATGTTGGCTAGAGGATGCCTATTAACTACCTAAAGGGACCTTAGTGCTATGGATATGACGGTCCTATTAAAACAAAAAATTAAATAATATAAACAAAATCACAAAAAAAGCTTAAAAATCTGTTTATAAAAGAAAATAAAAACAAATAAAAAATAAAACTAGTTATTCATCACTAGGATAGCTATACTAAAAATAGTAAAACCAACATTAAAATTAATAAGATTCTGATTAATCTATAGAAGCTCACTAAGGTGATTTAATACATGCAAAGATTATTAAATACACTGCTCGTATATTTTATAATATTTCTCATGTATTCTGGAGAGTTAATTCTGCTCTTTCTGATCATACAGATCCACAGTCTTAAGTTTATATATTTTTTTCTCTGGTTAAAATCTCCGCGCGTTGGTTTCTTGCTGTATGAGGAGGCCATCAGCCCCACCCTCACTGCCCCCCAGCGTCTAGGGAGTGGCGGAAGAGGTCAGCCATGTTCTTCTCTTGTGAGGAGAAAAGTTTTTGTCACACAAGAGGTAAGCTCTCTTCCTTGTTTTTGGGTTCTAGGTTTTATAAGTTCAATGTTTGTACTTCATGTACTTTTTCTCTGTCGTTTTTTAGCTTTTCAGCTTTTAGGCATTGGTTTGTCTGTTAACATTTTTGCGGGTTTTAACTCTTTCTTTTCTTTGTAACTTTGAGCGTCTTTTGGGGTACCTAGGAACAGAAGATGGCTAAGCTTGTTCCTTTTCTATGCGCTGTCTATGCGCTGTTTTTTCATAGTAGTTAAGTTCTTAATAACTAATTAATTATGCACTTAAAGCACTGCTGAAATATTTTGTACATATTGCAACTAACTGTTTAAGGTATATAACTTTCACAAAGTTTTCTTTAGTTAATTATTATCTTTAACTTATTCTCGTTTTCGTGCTGTCATAAGTTGTAGAGTAGGGGGTTTTAGACTCAAGTTTTCTTTCAAAATTCTGTTCGTTAAAAATTAATATTTCCTTTTTTAATTGCAATGTAAAAATTTTTATTTCTTTTGCATTGATTTTCAGGTTTAAATTCTCTCTCAAACGAACTTGGAATTTCGTTATGGCTGAAAATCATTTCTAATTATTATGTCACTCTCACAGCTTGAGTTCTCTTTAATCTTCTTCTCTCTGTTTAATAGTGCCAGATGAAGAGCATGGGTCGGGCCAGGAAGGTTAATGGATGCAAGCGAAATTGTTAACTAGTGCTAGGTCATGCAACTCTACGGAGGACATGACATATATATATTTTTTAAACTATTTTAGGTGGGAATGTTACTTGCATCTATGGCCTTGCAGAAACCCATTTCCAACTAGGTCTTTGTGGAAGTGAGAAAATGCAGAGTTTTTGCTGGTCCTTGATAAAGCCAAGGCTCAGTATTCTCGACACCTTCTACATTCAGTTGTTTTATTTTATTTTTTTATCTTTTCTCCTTTTACTCACACAGGTAGATACATAACCTTTTCTATGTTGTACTAGGTGTGAGTCAAAATTATATTTGTTTTTTTTTTTTTGCTTAGGTATCTTCTTTATAGAATGTGAATTCTGAATTTTCAAAACTGCTGCGTTGCGCGTTTTGATTTTCAGGTTTTTTTTTTTTTTTTTTTTGCAACCTTCGTTTTAAATTCTAAAGTTTTTCTTTAGTCTTCAGTTTTGCTCTTAAGTATATATATATATATATATATATATATATATATATATTATATGGGATGTAAGGTCAGGTGATGCGTAATATCACAGCCTCTCCTTGACAAATTTCAACCCCGCCTTCTCGTGGTGCATCCTGATCCCACTAAAGGGGCTCTGACGACCGCCAATAGCGGTATAACTATACCATCGGGATTAGAGGAAATGCTATCCCACACTCACCAACCCGCTTGGCCAGCGTGGTGAGTTATGGCCAAACCCCTCCAAAATGACTGCACAACTTAAATCTTGGCCCTCAGTCTCCGGCAGCTGGAATGTACCTGGCCAAGGCAGCGGCCAGTGCGACATGAAGGCAGAGGGTGCTAACAATCCCCGGAGGACCGGACTAGGCTGCCATCTGATGCTGACCTTGGCTACGTACAACGGACGCTCCCTATCTTCTGATTCAAGGCTTCTTGAATTGGGAGAGGAACTACAAAGGATCAAGTGGGAGATCGTCGGTCTAAGAGAGGTAAGGAGAAAAGGAGAAGATCTCATTGAACTGAAAAGTGGACATCTCTTCTATTGTCATGGGACAGATACTGGCTGAACTAGTGGTGTTGGATTTATAATAAACAAGAAACTGAAGGATAAAGTTGTAGAAGTTGAAAGTTCCTCTGACAGAGCTGCACGACTCGTTATCCAACTCTAGAAATAATACCAGGCTCAGATTATTCAAACTTAGGCATCCACCATAAGTCATCCTGAAGAAGAAATTGAAGAATTTTATGAGGAAATTCGTCATCTAAATAATAAAGGTAAGCAGCACTTGAAGATAATTATGGGAGATTTCAATGCAAAAATAGGGCAACTGCAACAGAATGAAACTTCAGTAGGTAAATTCGGTCACGGCAACAGAAACCAGCGTGAAAATACTCTCGTAGAGTTTGCAGAGGCAGAAGGGTTTTTCATCTTGAACTCCTTTTTCAAGAAAAAGCCACACAGGAAATGAACATGGAGACATCAAAAATGGATGACAAGTGAAATTGATTTTAATATGCGTAACAAAAAATTCGTCATAGAAGATTGCAGTGTGCTAAACAAGTTCCACACAGGTAGTAACCATAGATTGGTGAGATGTAAAATGCACCTCAACACTAAACTCGAACGTGGCAAGCTCATAAGACAAACAAAATGTATTGACATAACCAACCTTGAAAAACACCATAATACCTTCAAGTTGGAACTGAAGAACAGATTCTCTGCTTTAGAAAGCCTAACATCGGAAGAAGTGGATATTTCTGAAGTTAACAGAAAAGTAACCAAAGCTCTTATGGAAACAGCAACAAAATTAGCTGGGTCTAAGAACAAGTTGCATGTGAACAAATTATCAGGAAAAACCAAAATGTTGATGCAAAAAAGAAGAAAGATGAGGATAACTAAAGAAGATGTGACTTCCAAAGTGGAATATATAGAGCTCTATGCAAGACAGTACGAAAAAGTATCACTGAAGACGTAAGGAAATTCAACTGTGAACTAGTGAGGAAAGCAATTGAAAACAACCAAAGCCTAAAGATAGCAAAGGGATATCTCAGTAAGGGATTAATTGCTCTGAGAAAAGAAAATGGTTCTGTAACAAGAAATAGAGGCGAAATCTTGACAAGAGTGAAAGATTTCTACTCCAAATTATATGAAAGGGATGATACATGTACTCCAGACATCATGTAAGGTACCAGTACCAGAGTTCTTCCAGTTCTCCCAGGAGAAGTTGCATATGCAATCAAGAACATGAAGCGAGGAAAAGTTCCAGGAGAAGATGGAATTCCTGTAGACATCATACAAGAAGCAAGTGGAGAAATTGAAACAGTACTCGCCCAAATTTTCACTCGATGCCTTAATGAAGGGACGATTCCTGAGGATTGGAACAACGCTACAATGATCCTGCTACATAAGAAAGGTGACATTGGGGATCTCAGGAACTAGAGACTTATCAGCCGCCTATAAGTGGTTTATAAAATCTTCACTAAAGTTCTTTCACACCGTTTGAAGGTAACACTGGACATGGCTCAACCGAGAGAACAAGCTGGATTCAGGAGTGGCTACAGCACAATAGATCATATCCATGTACTGAGAGAACTAATTGAAAGAGCGAGGGAATATGAACTTCCATTGTGCATGGCTTTTATCGATTATGAAAAAGCCTTTGATTCGGTGAAACCATCAGCAGTTGCAATGGCTCTGAAATCCTGCTGTATTGAAGATGCATACATTAATATTATTAATAACATCTATGAAAATGCAAGTGCAAAGATTCGGCTGTTTGAAAATACAACACACATAAAAATTGGAAAGGAAGTGAGACAAGGTGACACCATATCTCCGAAGCTCTTTAATGCCACATTGGAAAATGTCTTTCAATTACTGAACTGGGAAAACAAAGGGATAAAGATTAATGGAGATTATCTAACCCACCTTCGTTTTGCTCATGACGTAGTCATTTTTCCAACTACCCCATCAGAGCTGCAGAGTATGATCCAGGAACTTGCTGACAAGAGTAAAGAAGTGGGATTAAAAATGAACTTTAAGAAGACAAAAGTGATGTTCAATGCTTTTACAAGAAATGAAGATTTATCGATTAATGGAGAAAAGCTGGAGATAACAGACACGTACGTTTATCTTGGACAGCAGGTATCAAGTGAGGGTCACATTTATGAAGAAATTAATCGGCGTACAAAACTTGCCTGGAGAGCTTTTGGAAGAAACAGCATAATTTTCAAGAGCAATATGCCATTATGTCTTAAAAGAAAAGTGTTTGATCAATGCATCCTTCCAGTGCTTACGTATGGTGCAGAGACGTGGACCTTAACTAAAAGAAACATACAAAGGCTGCAGACAACTCAAAGCAGCATGGAGAGGTGCATGCTTGGTGTAACCAGGAGAGATAAGAAGAGGAACTCGTGGATCCAAAAATGACAAGAGTGGAAGACATCATGATCAGAGTTAAATCCCTTAAATGGCAATGGTATTGGTATTTGTAACTGTGGGTACCATAGTGGTACCCAGTTTATTGCTATAACGAAATACAGACATAGGAGATTCATTTAAAGCTGCAGTACAGAAAACAACAGTGTGGAAAGTCAGTATATCCACGATGCAGCACAATGTTACACAGAAAGGAAATGAATATGCACACGACCAATGAATGGCCTAACGGCATGTCAAACACTATAACACATGTGCACAAATGCATGAAATGTAGTATGCTATGATAAATCAACCGAACGGAACTGAAATGTGGTTAGAGCGCAAAACAACATTGAGTACCTCAGCAACTTTATAAAAATAACAAAGGTAACAAACGTACCACTATAATAATCCGCGATAGAGGAAAGCACTAACACAGCAAACACTCACAATTACAGGTAATTTAAAAAACAGGCACAAATTCGGGAAACAACAGATAAGATAATGATACTGAGATAATAAGGAGATCACACAAGTAACGAAACCGATTAGTTGTGAAAACACAGCAAAAACACGCAATTATCGCAACTTTAAAATAAAGCAAATTTACACACAAATAAAGCAAATTTACAATACATTACTTGTGAATCACAGTAAAAACACACAATGAAAACATCAGAATCAACATGCACTAAGTCTGCAAAACCAGGGCATCTGCGAACGGGTTCGCAAATCCCCTAGCATTGAGAGAACAAAAAGTAATCGGTGTGAGGAAGAGAGCTAAAGGTCATCGGTAAAAGGATAGAAGGTATTACATATATGCTTCTCAACGAGCTCCTTCAAGGAGGCGAGACGGCGCGTGTAACGTCTCAAAAAAGGCTGATATCGAGGATCGGTGGCACACAGAGATTTAAAAAGTGACACATAAGCTTCGAATTGCGTTACCGCTGCATACAGGTCCAGATCAGGTGAGTGAAGGAATTCTTCAGAACCAACAATCGTACGTGCAGGTTGAAAAAGACGTAAAAGTTGCTGTCTGGATAGTGGTCCAGGAACTGGAGGAAACGTATCAACGGCCTGTAGAACCTCAGCATCAGAGAGAGGATTGACAGCACCTGAGCGGAGAAGCATACTGTTTGAAGAATCATCAGTTGGAGAAACACCGGAACCGGAAACCTCGGGAACACTATAGATGAATCCTCAGAATGTGGCACAGAAAGTTGTTTTAACTTTTTCTGTTTTACAGCGCCTTTGGAAGTTCCAATCCGCTTCGAAGAAGAAGCTAGTGGATTAGGCTCACCTCCCAAGTCAGGAGACGAGGAAACGACCGTCGCCGAAGAAGCAGTACGAAGCTGAGCTGCCTTATTGGAGACTGGTACAACAGCCGAGGCTTCAGGAAGATGTTGCAACAAGGGTATGGTAGACAATGCTGTAAATGGAGGTCCGATATCCGAGATGCTAGGAGAAGAGCCAGACGGCCGATCTGCCAAACCACCACTCAACACACCCGGATCGGAACACTCCGCTGTAAACACATCTGTAGTCGAAGACAACTGTGTCAATCTTGAAGGTGGATGCCCAATCGTACGGGTCGGGAGAGGAGGAAAGGCAGCATTGTCCGTGACGGAAATGTTCATCTGACGGAGAAACGAAGAATTCGCGTCAGGCAAACTACCGGTAGTGGGGATAGAAGAAAGACCAATGTGGTCAGCAGTGGGATGCGAACTTGATGAACGTCCACGTCGAACGCGGTCACAGGAGGCAGTGGTGTGATTCTGTGTTAAACAGTGTGTACAATAGTGAGCAGTGAAAATCTTGAAACTGTACGTTCGTGAGCCAATTTCAACAGTAGCTTCTGTAGGGCAATCCGCCAAGGCTTTCTCGGTGGGAAAGACAACCAATAACTGACGGCGAGGTCCGGTAGCATGTGCAAATCGAGTTCCGCGGGGAGCGTCAGAGAGGCAACGGACCTTGCCAACAATTTTACAAACATGACTGAAAAGGAGAGGAAGTGCAGTATCAGGCACTTCCTGTGGAACAGGATAGAACGTGATGTTCACCGGTCGCTTGGAAAGATGCGACGGGATGAGATGGTTTGACCCAATCGAAAGTCCGTTTGCAAAAAGAAAGTCAGCATCCTCCTTGTGATTGAACTGTACCGAAATACCCCGAGGAGTACAGGAAATTCCTGCAATGGACGCAGACGACACATGTCCAGAGAGGGCTTCCATGTAGCGTGGCAATGGAGTATTTGGCAAAGCATGAAAGAGCACACCTCTATCCAGGAGGTAATGGAACTCCCGGCCAATCTGCGAATTGTCATCTATCGTTACCTTCACCTTGTGGTTGGATACCTGAATAATAGGTGTTGCTTGCAAAAGACCATCAGGTTGAGAGGAATCGGACGTAGAAGTTGCGCCTCGTTGCACTTTAGAGGCAAATGACATCCTCGGAAGAGAAGTCTGTTCAGATCCGGCAGGCACAGAAGGCTGTGAGGGAAGAGAAGCACAGCCCGAAGGCAAGGCAGTAGAATCAGTAGTACCCAGGGAGGGCACCGAGGCAGATGCAGGAGCTGAAGAAGAAAGCGCAGCCAAGTCCAGTGAAGGCACCGGTGCAGGAGTACTAGAAAGCTGGGAAGGCTTCTGAGCAGACACATCTGAGGACGAGAGTAGGTTAACTTCCATGGACGTGAGAAGTGTGACGTGACGTGCATCCGCCACGCCCATAGATGATAAGGAAATACCGGAAGCCGCCATGTTGGCAGCTTCCAAACGTAAACAAACGAGCAAACGATAAGAAAACGGATGAATATGAACTAATATGAGAATGAGAATGCTAGAAAAGTAGCTCAAAACGTACACAGTACCTTTAGACAGCCGGGCCACGCAACAGGTGAGTGAGGGACGAGGTATTCCACACTAAAATGCATAAAATATTGGAGCCACCAACACTACGTCTGTCACGAACGAGCAATGAGCTGGACATACTGCCAGAAGGACAGACCATCGATGGACAGCCGAAATTTTAGATTGGATTCCAAGGGACAGGAAAAGACCCAGAAGAAGACCACATGGGAGATGTGGGATGAAATTCGAAAGTATGCGGTAGTAAAATGTAGGAGACTCGCTTAAGACAGAAAGTTGCATAGGAAACTTGGGAGACCTTCATCCAGCAGTGGATTGATAATGGTTGACAATGATGATGATGATATATGATATTACAAACCTATTCAGAAAAAAAAATAAGTTCCGACAGAAAATAAAACGACTAAATCACTCGTATCAATGACACTAAAGAAATTCATTGTGACGCAATTTGTTTTACGATGTGTATGACTCGAATTGCCGAGTGTCTGTGGCTCAGTGGTTAAAGGAATGAGTTGCCTGTTCAGGCCGACCCGGGTTTTTTTTTTTTTTTTTTTTTTATGATTGGAGGTTTAACGACCACCGTGAGCAACTCAATGGGCTATAAGCAGTCGCCCGTCCCTAATTTTGGGTCACTGGTTCCAGGGAAGGGAGAGAGCCAGTGCCGTAAGACAAACACAACATCCATGCCTGACCGGGATTCAAACCCGGACCCCTTACGGACGAGTGATCAGAGGCCAACGCCTTAGACCACTGCGCCACCGGGGCGGCCCGACCGGGTTCAATGGTGGTTGCAACGGAAGGATTATCTGTTTTGAGGAATTTCAGTTTAAATACGGAAAAACCTGAAATGGATTTTTCTGAAATAAACGGAATTTCTGACAACAGAAAATCTGTGAAAATACGAAAGTTGAAGTAAACGGACACGGAAATTTCTGAAAAACACGGACACCTATCACAAACTTTGTTGCACGTGATTTTCAGAAATTTTCCGTGAATTCACACCACCTATTTTTTACAGTGTAGGAGATTGCATGCAAAACAACGCCGTCTAGAAAGTACAAAGGCATGACACCAGAGAGACGAGTTCCCTCTTTTAGTGACGTTACGCGGAAACCAAGGCTTCGGATTGGCTTCCGACGTGGTCGTGTGTGATGTCAAACACGACACCGACTTATCAGGCCGTGTAACAGGAAAGTGACCTCACAAATGGAGGGAACTCATCTCTCTATTATTGTAGCCTTGTATTTTCTAGACTGCCTTGGCCTACACGGAGTCCTGCCTTTCTTAACGTGTTCTTGGAGATGTAAGAAACAACTGGAATATACACTGTTGAAAAAGATATAGTTTTCACTGAAAATTACTGTAAATAGCTATCGAAGATTGCGAAATTTCTGTTCTAATCGGAAAACCCTCAAAATGGCTTTTCTGAAAGTATCAGAATTACCGACTACGGAAAATCTGTCATAGTATGCAAGTTAGAAAAATCGGTAACTTTTAAACAGGGAAATTCTGTTATAAGGCAAACATAGACCGGCAGCTTTGCTGCATTTTACTTTGAAGAATTTTCCGTGAATTCACACCTCTCATTTTTTGCAGTCCCATAGACTTTGTAAGCCGTTTGTACACGTTAACTCGTAGAATTAAAAATGAATTAAAAGCCTTTAAACTAAAAACTTTAATTCGTTAAAAAAAATACTCATATAAGATCTTTCAAAACACCTTGCGTTTTATCTACAGGTAAAATGAACAAGATTTGTACAGCAGCCTGGTTTTTATCTGGTGAAAAAGCGAGAATTCTTGCCGTGGGTTATGCTTTGTGCGCACTTGCGTGGAACTTAATATGTAATTACTACACCAAGTCCATGGAACACAAAAGTGTTTGTTTTTTTTTTTTTGTCGTAGGCAGGGGAAGCATACAATATTCTTATCATTTGTTCAATATTCGGCGTAACAGCATTTTCCGAGGTAGTGGGATCGTTTTAAGGGTATCATCATTTCAGCATTCTGTTCCATAGATAAAAATAAATAAGCTTTCAATAAACAACAAAGATCTTCGGGTATTTGCAGTTGCCAAGATCCTGGCTTCGCTCCACATCGGTGAAAGGGTACGTTTATTTGTGGTCCGGGGAGAGAGGTGTTGACTCTGAGTGATTCTGTACATTGTACTTACACTCTGAGATCCTAGTGCGCAAATAACGTAGCGTGGAACCGATATACGTTAAATCTAAACTTAGACCATCAATAGCCCTCATCATATATGTTTTACAGTTCACGAGAAGTAGACGATTAATATAGCCTCATCATATATTTTTACCACATCATAAGTAGACCATCAATACTCATATATTTTTACCACATCATAAGTAGACCACAATAGCATCATCATATATTTTTGCCTCATCATAAGTAGACCATCAATAACCACATCATATATGTTTTACAGTTCACGAGAAGTAGACGATTAATATAGCCTCATCACATATTTGTACCACATCATAAGTAGACCACAATAGCATCATCATATATTTTTGCCTCATCATAAGTAGACCACAATAGCATCATCATATATTTTTGCCTCATCATAAGTAGACCACAATAGCATCATCATATATTTTTGCCTCATCATAAGTAGACCATCAATAACCACATCATATATTTTTTACAGTTCACGAGAAGTAGACGATTAATATAGCCTCATCACATATTTTTACCACATCATAAGTAGACCACAATAGCATCATCATATATTTTTGCCTCATCATAAGTAGACCATCAATACTCATCATATATTTTTACCACATCATAAGTAGACCACAATAGCATCATCATATATTTTTGCCTCATCATAAGTAGACCATCAATAACCACATCATATATGTTTTACAGTTCACGAGAAGTAGACGATTAATATAGCCTCATCACATATTTTTACCACATCATAAGTAGACCACAATAGCATCATCATATATTTTTGCCTCATCATAAGTAGACCACAATAGCATCATCATATATTTTTGCCTCATCATAAGTAGACCACAATAGCATCATCATATATTTTTGCCTCATCATAAGTAGACCACAATAGCATCATCATATATTTTTGCCTCATCATAAGTAGACCATCAATAACCACATCATATATTTTTTACAGTTCACGAGAAGTAGACGATTAATATAGCCTCATCACATATTTTTACCACATCATAAGTAGACCACAATAGCATCATCATATATTTTTGCCTCATCATAAGTAGACCACAATAGCATCATCATATATTTTTGCCTCATCATAAGTAGACCATCAATAACCACATCATATATTTTTAACAGTTCACGAGAAGTAGATGATTAATATAGCCTCATCACATATTTTTACCACATCATAAGTAGACCACAATAGCATCATCATATATTTTTGCCTCATCATAAGTAGACCATCAATAACCACATCATATATTTTTTACAGTTCACGAGAAGTAGACGATTAATATAGCCTCATCACATATTTTTACCACATCATAAGTAGACCACAATAGCATCATCATATATTTTTGCCTCATCATAAGTAGACCACAATAGCATCATCATATATTTTTGCCTCATCATAAGTAGACCATCAATAACCACATCATATATTTTTTACAGTTCACGAGAAGTATCTTTCCCGAAACACGGGGCCGGGCATCCCAATTATGAAAGGGATACCAGGCCTCATCTCCCTCAAGCTATCTTATACATATTGCAGAGACATCATGGAACCTAT
The DNA here is from genome assembly GCA_039090855.1 of Macrothele yani. Lineage (NCBI taxonomy): Eukaryota > Metazoa > Arthropoda > Arachnida > Araneae > Macrothelidae > Macrothele > Macrothele yani. Next base: position 36,554,371 of record CM077026.1, on the reverse strand, counting down.
GAGACAATCCATTGTTCCACTGTCGCATCTAGTCGCCCCCTAGACCATGGTACTGCCGTTCGTGCTGCATGTTGGCCGACGGTAGCATGTTTTATTGCTGTGAACATTTGGGAACATAAAGACGAATAATGAAGGTTGAGTGCTTTTTACGAGTTTTCTTAAGCCTTTCTGTAAGCCGTAATAGGCGCGAACATAGCGACTCTCCTGAGATGTAACGAAATATATCCCACTTCTAGGAAGCCGTAATAGGCGCAAACATTGCCACTCTCCTGAGATGTTAAGAAATATATCCTACTTCTGGTTTCAGAATGTCACAAAAATTATGTTCATGCTCCACAAAAAACCGGAAGTTTTTCCCCTGTGATTCCAGATTCATATTTTAAAAAGCGTCTTTAGTTATTTCCTCATGGCAGGCATGTCGAGGACGGCAGATTTCAGGGCGTGACAAAATTTTTGAGCACTTTCCAAAATTCTCACACCAAGCATTAATCAAACACATAGCAAAACATCCGTTTTGGGGCAAAAATCCATCGTTATTTTAATTTTTTGGTATTTTATCGTGCCTAAAAGATATAAATAAAATCTAAGTTCAGCCGTGCGATAACTATAGAACACACGTACGGTGTTTTCAAGAAGCTCTTCCAAACGAAAAGCACTGAACTGTTCTCTGTTGTCTCAATCGCAGTTTAAACAGGAATAGATGGCCCTTTCTCTGTCAACAACTAAATTCTTCTCCTTAAGGATACTAAATTTCCGTCTTTAAAGTCCAAAAGGAAAATTTATGAACAGGAAATAGAAGGGGGCAAAACTTAAGCATATTTTATGATTGGTGAGGTATCAAAAGAATTCTTGGTCGCCCGGTGGTCGAATGTTCTGAGGCGCTGGCTTCTGATCATTCGTTCGTGATCAGTCCGGATTCGAGTTGCTGGTATAAGATATGGTAGGAGTGTTTCAGACGGCACTGGCTCCGTCCCCATCCTGGAACCAGTGGCCCTGCCGCCTATAGGTGAAGCAGTGGTCTAAGCGCTGGCCTTTGACTATCTGTGCGAGATTAGTCCAGGTTCGAATCCCAGTGAGGCAAGAATGTGGAGTGTCTGTCTTACGACTCTCTCTCTCTCTCTCTCTCTTCACAGGATCCATCCCTAAATTAGTGCCGGGACTCTGTTTATAGCCCATCGAGTTGCTCAAGGTGATCTGTTATGGAGATGTTAGGCATCATAAAATACGGAGATTTTAATAAATCATAGGCTTTCAGAAATAGTATGAAGTTTCAACAGAATATCACTTTTTTTTTAGTCAGCATGAGAAGTGGCGTCCTTAAGATTTCATCTGTCAGCTCAGCAACTGTCTTAGCCGCGTTATAAACCACCATCTCCAAGAACGGGTAAACGGTAAAAATATAATCGGAGAAAATACCCCTGAAAACTTAAAAGCGGAAAAAGTGCCCCCGGGAAAAATACACCGGGAGGAAATACCCCCAGAACAAACGGTTCACTGTAAACTGCCACACAGGAACACTGATGTGTGGCAATTTATCGGCAACCCTGCCACAAAAGTTCAAAGGGGGGGGGGGGTCTATAAAGATTGCCGTTTCTGGGCCTATATTGAGAACTGAATTGGGAACTCCAAACGAATTTCGCGAAAACGTTCCATGTAAGCCAAGCGAGAATCGTAATTTAATTTGAAGAAATAAATTGCCGAGGATCCGAGGTACACTTAGTTTGGGGATGGGGGCGGGGGCTCTACCCCGAACTTCCGTAATATTATATTTGTACCTCTAGAGTTGGTCAGTGTATCCTCGATGTTACCCCTGAATAGTCTTAGAAACTGTGGGATGCGGGGGTCACCCCGCCCTCCTAAAAATTCGTGGTCGTGTACAGAATCACTACATAAAGCATGGTACTAGTGTTTGCAGCTCTACGTCCATTTTAAGATTTTGGGGGGAAAGCCCCCCCCCCAAAGCTCATGGATCTTGCGGGCACTTCAAAGGGAACTTCCTGGATACACTGACAGACGCCAGCGGCCCAGAATATAATATTCCGGAAGTTGGGGGTTGAGCCCCCCCCTCCCCAACCAAAAGTACCTCGGATCCTTGGCAATTTATTTCTTCAAATTAAAGTACAATTCTCGCTTGGCTTACATGGAACGTTTTCTCGAACTTCGTTTGGAGTTCCCAATTCAGTTCTCAAAATAGGCCCAGAAACGGAAATCTTTATACCCCCCTCCCCTCCTTGAACTTTTGTGGCCAAGTTGCTGAAAGATGTGTGGCAGAGTTGCTGGTAAATTGCCACACCGGAACACTGCCACACATCAGTGTTCCTGTGTGGCAGTTTACAGTGAACCGTTTGTTCTGGGGGTATTTTTTCCGGGGGCATTTTTTCCGCTTTTTAGTTTTCAGCGGTATTTTCTCCAGGGATATTTTTACCTACATATCCCAGAACGATCCTCTATTGTATCAATATCTTGAAGAGCTCTTTTAAGTGAACTTTTAATGTTTTATTGGCCAACGTAGCAATCAGTGCATTGTAATAGTTTAGCGCTTCCAGACCATATAATGAGTAATTGGTTTTGAAGGCGTCAAAGAAACGCCGGAAGGAATACCGGAGGCCCGAGGGAGAGGGACTAACACAAGGATCAAGAGACAGTCAGACACGAGAAGTGGAAGAGAGAAGAAGTCTTTTGGGGAGAGAAGATTTCGGACAACGAATTGGGGAAGACGGGAGGGAAGATGGCTTTCAAGCTAAGAAACATGAATAATAAGAAAATGAAATAGAAGAAAAATTAGGTAGAGCGTGCAGATGACAAACGGAAAGTAAAGTAACCATAATTAATCATGAATACGAGATTACACTACTATACAATACAAATTTGAAGTTGCGATTCCGTCTATTGGTGTAAATTTTGACAAGAGTGGTAAATCATATAATACCCGAAAACTTAAAAATTTCATCTTCCTGGAGAGGGAATCGAAGTCGGGTCTCCCGGTTTGCGTCCGAGTATGCTAACCAATACACAACCCAGAACGTCCAGGTCTGAAGTTTCCGAAACTTTTTTAAATATGAACTCGGAATCGCAGGAATAAAATTTCCGGGAACTTCAGACTTGGTATTTCTGGGTAGTGTAGTGGTTAGCATACTCGGCGCAACACGGAAGACGCGGATTTGATTCCCGCACCAGGACAATGAAATTTTCAGGTTTTCGGGTATTATATGACTTACCACTCTTGTCATAATTTACACCAATAGACGGAATCATAACTTCAAATTTGTATTAACCATGATTAATTCAACAGTCAAGATAATTCCAGGACAAATCAATAAATAGAATAAGATAGTAATAAAAAACAGATTTAATGGCGCAATTGTTTTTAATACTTTCTTCGTGATGTGCTTTCTTAATAACTTTTGCCATGAGCAGCTATTATCTTCCCGTTATATCAGCACGTCAACAAAGCCCTTTTAACAGATCGTTAAACCCCCAAAGAAGAAAAAAAATAACAACAAAACTGTGGTCCTAAGTTATATGGACTGGAGACTGCTTATAGCCCTCAGATTTGCTCATTGTTGTCGTAAACCTCCAAATATACCAAAGACTTCTTCAGCTGGCTGAAAAACTGTTGAACAAGGTTATTTCAAAATATTAAAATTATCCGGTTTTTATTTTCTTTTTAAGTGCTGCTAAATTAGATTATCAGGTACGTGTTTTCTTTTCAAGTGCTGTTAGACTTGTAAAATGCGATTTCATTTTAACGAAAATAGTCTTGTAACACGCATTGAAAATTCAGAATTACTGTACTTTCAGCGAGCGTAGATAGAAATGTGAAATGCAAATGGAAAATAAAAATGTGAAAAAAAAATCCCCTTTTGGTATGAACTATCATATTTCTTTTGTATTGACAGAAATAACGTTTCACAAAATGACTTTAAAAGTTTTCAAAATCATCAATACATTAAAAAAATAAATACATCAGATTTATGACGCATTTTAATTCTGAATCACCGTACACAAAAAAATTTGAAAAGATTTTTGATTTAGAAGATTTTGAAAATCTCGGAAAAAAAAAGTTACAGTGCACGGTCCCCCTACTTTTTTTTTTCTTTACACGACTGGGGGTTATCAGTGAAACAGTCGAATAATTATTACAAATTATCACGATTTTTTTTTCTTTTGTAAGACAAAAAATTGAAGCGATTAAAAGAAGTTATGTAGAATTTTATGCCAAGTAAGAAATTTGAAAAAAGAAGAAAAAAAATTACAAAAGAAAAATTAATCGAAATCGCTGCCTAGGGCAGTGTAAAATCTAAATTCGTCTCAGGTCACAAACTTATAGTAGTTATTTCCAGGTTGTTCACTGGATTTCTTTCAGGGCTCTGTACCGCGGGTTCTGCAAGCCTTCGCTTGTAAAGTAATTATACAATTCTTGGTTTATGGCAATATTTTCTTCCCATGATGAACAGAATGAATTACCAGCTAAATCAGTATTTGCTCTTCTGCAATGATGCTCTTTATTCAATGCAGTATATGGCAAAGGTCATTGATTTGCTTGTCCCGATTTCAATATTATTCTTTTTACTCTTCACACACTGATCTCCTCTTGCTTATTCTGTCAGGAGTCTATTTTGGTTACCTCGCTGCCAAGTTTTCGTTTCCAAATTTAATTTCTGCTTCGGTCTCACATCTCTGCATCAGATTTTCCAAATCTATGATTTCCGTCGTCTTCCCCTCTTTGTTCAGAGAGACGAAAAACAGCTCTTCGTTCGACGGAGAATTACCAGAACTAACTTCTTCAAGCGCTGGGTCAAACTCACTTGTTTTTTCCCTTCCCTGAGAAAAGCGCGGGCTTGTTCCCTAACACATTTGGTTGTCTCCCACTTCCTTGTGACCTCAGATCAGCTCCATATTACTTTCACCCCTCTCACATCCCTTCATTCGCAACTTACAACGCACGTGCGCCTTCCTCTTACGTATGAGTCACCGCTTCTTCCACAACCTTCCAAAAAGAGAGAAGAATCCAGAGAACACTTAACAACGCCGCAAATCCATTTCCATGGCTATAACATAATTTCAGACTGAACTTCATGTACGTCAAGTTGTGCGGGACTGCCAGTAATACGGTTTTTTCTTAGAATATCGAAGGCGTGGCAGAGATTGACTCATTAACTGCTGGCTGAAAACTGCGAAAGCGACCTAGTCGGTGCCCCCCGAAGGACAATAGCGGAAAGAGAAATTATTTTAACGTATGAGATGATATTAAAGGTTATTAATATTAACTTTCGATTAAATGAATGAGCCCAGAGTACCACAGTGACGAGCCCGCTCAAATCATGAACTCTCTCATTTTAATTAATGAAAATTTTCATTACTTTCCGGTCAACTGAAACATAACCACGGGTCTAATATTGCTATCAGTGAGATCCGTGATTCTTCCTTGGTTGGACGGACTATACACGTTATCTATATTAAACCATTTCTTCAAGAAAGTGCGGATGAAAGCATTCCTTTGCCTCGAGTTCAACATTCCCGGTCTGCGTCTTCCTAACCCAGTTTGCAATCTAACTATTTCTAATCTGGAAAGATATCATACAGCAGAGAAATATCTTGTCTAATATCTATCCCATTTACTTTCTGCGTCTCACAGCATAACTCTCCCTCCTCTTTCTTTCTTTATCTTCCTCACAGAAAACCCAAGATATAAGTCATTCATCGAAAGAAGATTCATGGATTTGGTCGATTTCTTCTGCCCCGAAGGGTGAAAGCAAGCATTTTCTTCTTTCAGCTAATTTGCGCAACACTTTCCGCTCGTCTGCTGGCTCCAAGTGTTGGTAAAGGGCGAGATTTGGACAGCTTGATTTCTGCTCAGCGACTCTGAGTTTCGTAGGTACGTGCTCGTGTAAGAAATGGTTCGCCCTCTTGAGAACAATTGGAATAGGGGCGTGACCATTGAGAGAAGCACACCAACCCTTCCCGCGTGATGGGTAAAGTCTAATGCATATGTGGTCAGAACGTTCTGGCAAGCGGTGAACCCATTCTCATCTCGTTGCTTCTAGAGATCAGGATATGTAACGGTGGGGTAAAATTAAAGCCCAAAAGCACTACTCTACTCCGGGCTCCCTTATTCTGTTACTCTTATCGTGACATTTCATTTCTTGAAATATTTTGTTCGAACGATGTCTCAACAGCACGACTTACCGGAATCATAGGCGTGGAGAGCTATTGGCAGGCCGGAAGCAGGTCAGACGCAGCGGATAGTAGCAGAAGCCATTGGAGTGTCACAAAGTGTCCTTTTCCGCCTGTAGACACGATTCCAGAATACAGGGCGTGTTCGAAGAAGGCATGATCAAAGCCGTCCACGAGCAACTACAGCAAGTTTACATACCGTTGGAACAGGTGGCAAAATGCTACATAGCTCCAACAAGAGTCTCTCATGTCAACAGGACACAGTTGTCAACTCAAATTATCCGCAATCGCCTTCCGCAAGGTGGCCTTTATGCACGAAGACCAATAATGTGTGACCCTTTAACAGCACGACACCGCTTGGCCGGTAGAAACTGGTATGAGAAACATCATGGTTGGGAACAAGACGAGTGGAGTCAAGTTCTCTTTCCTGACGAGTCGAGATTCAGTCTGGAGTCTGACAATCGAAGAGCTTTTATCTGGAAGGAACCCGGCACACCAAAATAACCCATGTTTTATGCAGGAAACATCCCATTACGGTGACCATAGATCGATGGTCTGGGCAGACATAAGTATGGCTGTCATGCCGTATGCTGCAGCCGTCGGTGATTCGTTCCTTTTCGTGGACGATAGCGGTGGAACTCATAGAGCTCGGCTAGTGGACAGCATGCCCCCCCCCCTACTCAAATCCCATTGAGCATGCCTGAGACTCACTCGGCAGACGCACTGTAGCTCGGCTAGCACCTCAGTTGATTCTTCGCGAACTGGAGACTGCCTTCATTGAGAAGTGGCGAAGATACCACCAAACTCTCGTCGATTCTATGCCACAGAGGTGTGCCGTGGTCTCTAACGGACCATTGCACACCTCTTACCCCACAGTTACCACCTTCGAAAAGTAATTTTTTCTTGTTGTACGGATATGCATATTGTTGTACAGCATATTGCATCCTATGAATTAAATGATAATATTGCATAAAAATTCGCTAATATGTTTTTTCTTACCCATACAGCTGAATAGTCTCCGGCCTCTTGCATAAAAATAATATTTTGAGTTCAATAGCGTCAGTCGCACATGATTTTTCTTACAATACAACATGGAGCAATATATATACATATTTGCTCCCCTAATTTTTTTTTTTTTTTTGAGCGGTGCACTTAACTGGATACCATGGGGCAGGAAAATACCCAGAGGAGGACCACATGAAGATAAACGGAATAAATTGGAAAGCATACTGGAGTGACATGAAAGAGGCGGGCTCGAGACAGAAAGTTGTGGAAGAAGACTGAGGGAAACCTTCATCCAACAGTCGGTTCATACTAGTTGTTGATCAGATCACAGATTATTAGCCGCCCCGGTGGCGCAGTGGTCTAAGCGATGGCCTCTGATCATTCGTCCGAAAGGGGTCCGGGTTCGAATCCCGGTGAGGCATGGATGTTGTGTTTGTCTTACGGCACTGGCTCTCTCCCTTCCCTGGAATCAGTGACCCTAAATTAGGGACGGGCGACTGCTTATAGCCCATTGAGTTGATCACGGTGGTCGTTAAACCTCCAATCAAAAAAAAAAAAAAAAAAAATCACAGATTACATGTAGAGGACTTTAGGAAGGGAATGTCTGACCCCAGGTCTTAAACAACCCTTAGAAATAGGAAGTTAGAAGATTTGGGCTAGAGTGCCCGATAAGAAAGTGACACGGAAGCGAAGTAGAAAATGGGAGGAAGACGCCCTTATTTATTACCGGGGGCCAGTACCCGGGGTCCAACGGCTTAACGTGCCCATCCGACGCACGGCGGATATTTAGTGGATCGAGCGTTCGTACCTGCCTGGGATCGAATCTGATCTGAGGTCCCTTTCCGCGGCAGTCACGAACGTTGCCCACTAGGCCACCCGCGGCCCTAAACTAGTTGTTGATGATGACCAAGCCTGCAGTTCTTTTTGTTTGTTTGTTTGTTTATTTGGGTGTTTGACAACCATTTTGAGCATCTATAAGGAAAGCGCGACTGATTGTAAGGGCTATAAGCACCTGCCCGTTTTTAATTTGGGACCAATGTGCAGTCGATGTATATTACCTAGGCAACCCGTAGTTGCTCTTCACTTTAAATCCACAGAAATTTTTGTATCTAATTGTTATTCGCAACCAAGTAAGTCGGGAATGAAGGCTAGTAAATATTATTTTCTCGGCAAATATACCACGTCAAAATAACTCAACAACTACTTTATTCATTGTTCATCGCTTTAATCGTCGTACAGTTACATTTCTCGGTGACAGGAAATTCATTCCCTGGCTTTTAGTCGTTATGGGACCCAGTTCCTGACTGTCTTCTCTGCTCTTCCAGAGAGCACTTGCTCGCGACTCGCGAATCCGGTTTCTCCCGTCCTTGAGGGAGCCGTCGTCTCCTCAGACAACCCAGACTCATCGAGCAAGATAGTTCTGACTTTCCGTTTCTCGTACGGGTGTACCTAGTCAGTTTAAGGATTTCGTGTTGCAAGGTTTGTGTTAAAAGAATAAATTATGTTGTTACAATAAAATCCCTACTCACTGTTTCCAAGGAAGGGAGACAACCAACGCCGGATGAATAAAACAACACCTATGCCTCATCCACGACTCGAGTCCGAGCCCACTTGCACGAATCGTAGGAAGCCAGCGCTTTGACTACTGTACCACCAGGTTGGCTCCTAGTTGTTAGTGGTTCTTAGTAGAAATGTATGGAAATGCACAGTCAAGTCACATTATTGTGACCACCTCCTACTTTTGACGTCAACAGCGCGTAGCCAATGAAAGAAGACACGCGTCGTGAACTGGCGTAGAGGGTATATAAAGTGTACTGTCGGCATTCTGGAAGCTTATCACTCGTTGCTGTCATGCATAAAAGGAGCGATTTATCAGATTTGCAAAAACGTGTGGTAATCGGCCTTCGCACCAATGGTGGCAGTACTTCTGAAATAGCGCAGTTTGTGAACTGTTCGGGTGCTGCTGTGGTTAAAGTGTATTGTGATTGGAGAAAGGCACCATTGCGAATAAGTGACGTGAAAACTGCGGAGCACCACGTGCCATTGATGTGAGAGGTGAACGTCGACTACGAAGTTGCGTGAGGGCCGATCGACACTCTACAGTGGAGTAACTAACTGGCCAAATGAACTACCGGAAGTGTGTCTAAAACGACAGTTCAGCGAACCCTGCTGCGTATGGGGCTCCGATGCAGACGGATGGTTACTGCACCTATGCTAACGAAGGTGCATCGGCAGAAATCGGAATCGGACCTCCGCTGAATGGCAAAGGATTGCCTTCTCCGATGAGTCACGTTTTCTGCTATGGACCTTGGTGTATAAGGCGAGGAACATCGGAAGACAAACACTCTTCAACCATTGCTGAAAGTACACAAGCTGGTGGCTAGGGAATGTTTTCGTAGCATTCCCTGGGTCCAATCATACCTGTGGAAGGCACTATGGACCGAATTCGTTATGAATCCATCCTTGCAGATCACGTACACCAATACATGTTGATTGTCTTCCTTGGGGTGGATGGGATCTTTCAGCATGACAATGCGACGTGTCACGCAGCTAGAAATGTCCGAGAGTGGTTGGAAGAGCACGATGAAGACTTCAAAGTAAATACTTCAATGGCCCCCTAGTTCCCCGACTTAAACCCAATTGAGCATCTGTGTGACCACCTCGATCGTGTTGTTTGCTCTATGAATCCTCCACCGTGCACCCTCCAGCAGCTGTCATATACACTGCAGTCGTTATAGCTTCACATACCTGTGAACACCTTCCAGCAGCTTAGTGATTGACTCCCAGCCCGTCTAGCTGCTGTCCGCGCTGCACGCGGCGGTTACTCTGGATATTAGCTGGTGGTCACAATACTGTGACCCGACCGTGTATGTAACTGCACAGTACTGAAATGAAATGAAAAACCGCATTAATGATTCACCTTTTATTTATGCTCAGATGAAAAATGAATCATTCATAAGAATACATGCATAAAAAAAAGTTGGCAAATGTGTTTGACCTCTGTGAAGAACCCTGCAAAACCCGAAGTTTTTAAAACCTAAAACACAGATACAAATTCTGTTTTTCCAAATGGCGTTGTCTGCTGATTTGTAATGCGCGTCCCGCATTATATATCAATCCTTTTTCTTCCGTCACAACCAGCTAATTCTTTTTATCTCGAATTTCGAGGGCTGAAACATTAGGTGAGTAAGAGAATTTTTTTAAAAATTGCCGAAAGGAGAAGCTCTTAAAGTCGTGGCGAAAGACAGACGGTCCTTCAGCGAGTACAATTCTTGTAGCATATTATCACCGCCTGCTGCTGACTGAGACAAATGGGGAACATCCTCCGAGGAAAGGACGGATGAATATTTTCTCCATAAATCTCGAAGTGGTGCATCCGCCCGGCCATCAATCGACAACGGCGCCGCCAAGTGATTGTTGGGCGGCAACTGTCACGGACCACCATTCACTACGAGATGGTTTCTTGGTCTTCGGGACGCGGATCCTCCCCCCCCCCCCCCATGCACAGCATGCCTTTGAGTAATTGCTGTCTGAATGGAAGTAGGTTGCCAGTAGACAAATTGCCTTATAAATCACGCACTTTCTTGCATTTATTTTACTCTTCCCTCCACTTGAAATGTTTCTGTCGGCGTCTTGTATTCAAATTGAATGCTGGCTCAGCCTAAAACTTACACTATAGAGATTGTGATCCGGTGCGATTTAACTCGTCAAGTTCCAGAGGGAAAAAAGAAATAAAAAAGGAATATCTATATATGGGGTCGTAGCTAGTGTAAGGCCAGTGTGACCCCTACCATAGGCGCTAATTAACCGAAATCACCGTATGGTTTTTAAGATAATGAAACAGATTGTAATTTGTCAGCCAGGTGGCGCCGTGATCCAAGTGCTGACTTATGATCATTCGTCCGAGATGGGTCTGGGTTCGAATCCCGTGCGATATGGATGCTGTATTTGCTTACGGCACTAGCACTATCTCTTCCCTGAAACAGTGGCGTACCAGAACCCCCCCCCCCCCCCCCCGCAAAAATGTTTTCGAGGTCCTTTTGCGAAAATCCATTGCCGCCCCGGTGGCGCAGTGGTCTAAGCGATGGCCTCTGATCATTCGTCCGAAAGTGGTCCGGGTTTGAATCCCGGTGAGGCATGGATGTTGTGTTTGTCTTACGGCACTAGCACTATCTCTTTCCTGAAACAGTGGCGTACCAGAACCCCCGCCCCCGCGCTCGCCCCCGGCAAAAATGTTTTCGAGGTCCTTTTGCGAAAATCCATTAGTTTTCTTACGATGTCATCGCTCTGTCCACGTTATTTTTATAAATAACGAATAGCAACTGAAAAATTGTACATCCGACACCGCTGGGATCGAACCCCAGATCTCTCGATAACAAGCCGAGTGCGTTCGCCTTACGCTGCGGTGCCAAAAGTCCACGGCGCTATGTGTGTTTATCTGTCAGCATCTGACTTCCCAAATCCGTAGGGATGGGATCAGCAACTGAGACGTCACCATACGCTACGGTGCCAACAAACCACGGCGCTATGTGTGCTTATCTGTCAGCATCTGACTTCACAAATCCGTAGGGATGGGCTCAGCAACTGAGACGTCTCCATTTGGTGGGGCTTAACGGCACAAGATATTAAATTATAACTAATAAATCCAAATGGCGAGAGAAATGCAGAAAATCTTTCAAATACTTGGAGACAATGTAAATAGACAAAGTCATCGCTCTTTCCTCGTTTTTCTTTAATTAACACACAGCAACCGAAAAATTGAATTTCGACATCGCTGGGATCGAACGCAGATCTCTCGATAACTAGCCGTGTGCGTTCGCTTTACGCTACGGTGTCTGATAAACCGCAAATAGCGCTGTGAATTGTTGGCACCGTAGCGTAAAGCGAACGCACACGGCTAGTTATCGAGAGATCTGGGGTTCGATCCCAGCGGTGTCGGATTTACAATTTTTCAGTTGCTATTCGTTGTTTATAAAAATAACGTAGACAGAGCGATGATATCGTATATTTACATTATCTCCACGTATTTAAAATATATTCACCAATAGTTTTCAATTACTCAAAATTTTAGCTCCCATATTATTCACTAGACTTTACGGGTGTTTTAATAAATCAAATACTTTGGAACCTACGAGTATTTTTCGTAAAATAAAAATTATTTCACTTTATTGCGTGAAACACAAATGTGTGCGTTAAATTGTTGCCGATACAAATTACTACAAAGTATTTGCGTCATAGTCAATCATTCATGCAAAATTTATTGTTTTAAGGAACTAAGGCCTGCTTTTTGAAATGCCTTACAACCAGTGGCGCTCCTACGGGGGGCGGCCCCTGGAGTGACAGAGCGGAAAATAAGTACGTGTGCGACGACTTGCAATAGAGAGAGAGGAACAGATTCCCAGGAAAAGAGATAGAGCATCTGCTTCAACACGGAACCACCACCAGTCTTCAGCACAGTCGTCTTATCTACACTTCAGTAAGGGTAAGATGCATCAAAATCTCATACATTTCTGTTCCATGCCTCATAGCTTTGCATGTGCTATGCAGGGTCAGTTCTTCGAAACGTCTCAGTTAATATTGCCAACAGGATCTCATGCGCACCGTTTCCGCGGCTGAAACTAAACCTTAGCAAACTGATAATTTGGTTACTAATCGCTATAATTTTACTCATATATCTAAATTAATGCCATTCCTAATTTGTGTAGCTAAAGATATAATAACTCCAACTGTACAACATGTACCTAATTTTAAGAAACTTCTCACCGAAATAAATTGTTAAACGCATTAATGAGTTACTTAGTTATTTTTCAAGTTGTTTATGTTTTCATTTTCAGATCCAATTAATAGTGCTCACCAATGTTATATGTGCTGATAAGTAAACAATAAATGACGATCACAAAATATTGCGGCGTATGGAAGAGCGTGAAGACCCCATGTTGGTCCATATGAAACACAACGTAAAATCTTGTTGACCCTGAGATTGGAAAGCCTAACTCAGGTAACCCAAATTCAGCGCCGACACCACTAGGAAAATTTCACGGAGATAATTTGCATATTTCGGCTTTTACGGAAATGAAAATTTCATCCCACTGCAGCGAATAAGAAGCAGCAGATGGTTCGCCAACCCATTAGGGGGTGGGGGTATTAATACTACTTGATCATGTACCGTATAATTATAACATACGATAATTATAAGGGTGTGGTTCTGTTAAATAAATTTAGAAAAATCTAACCAGAAAACGAATTTCATCTTTCTTGATACCTTCCTACAAAGATCATTGTCCACTTACCCCCTTCGCATAGCAATAGAGTTATAAAAGCGAACTCCGCGATTCCCTCGGATCAGACTCTAGCGTTAAAAAACGAATATCCTGGCTCATTAACGCAGCTGACATAGAACTGCGGAAAAGGAAACGGTCTCCAAATAAGAACTGAGGAAAAGGGACAAAATTTTAACTCACCATATTCGAAATAGTTATTAAAGTTAACCGGCCGCCCCGGTGGCGCAGTGGTCTAAGCGATGGCCTCTGATCATTCGTCCGAACGGGGTCCGGGTTCGAATCCCGGTGAGGTATGGATGTTGTGTTTGTCTTACGGCACTGGCTCTCTCCCTTCCCTGGAACCAGTGACCCTAAATTAGGGACGGGCGACTGCTTATAGCCCATTGAGTTGCTCACGGTGGTCGTTAAACCTCCAATCAAAAAAAAAAAAAAAAGGTAACCGTTGTTAAAATGTGATCCCAGAGTTCCAGCATGACAATAATATTGATAAAAAAACAGAAAAGACTAAACACAAAACTGGATAACCATTTCGTTTTCTTGAAGCATTTAAATTTCCTCAAGGGAACAGTCATTAAGTCATCTCAAGCAATATATTCAAATTGCATTGTCATATCCCAATCATCATTAAAAATTAAATCTATGTAGTATAACTCTTTCAAGTTGCAAACGACTCCGTTAACAATTAAACTAATTACATTTAAACATGATTCTAATGTTCACCTTAGCACTCTAAAATTAAATCAGCATACCACCGTCATTAAAATTAAGTTCATTTTATGAAACACTTAATTCAACATTAAGAAATTTGTAATTGAAAATTGAGCTCTTATGTAACAGTCTGACTACATTAATAAATCAACAACATCGTTAACAATTAATCTCATCTTTTGTACCATTTTTAAATTGCATTATTAAGCCAGTGATATCATCAAAAGTTAATGCTACACATTTTAAATCTATTAAAATGCCAAGATCGTTAAAAAGTTCTCATTTAATACCTAGAAATTGTTCTGACGGATGAGCGTCGTTGCAAATAGGATCAGTTTAGGCAACACATTGAAAACTGTGGAAGACGGCTCTGTTATTCTATTATAAGCCCCTTCGGGTTCAATGTTTATGCTTAATTGCAACTCGTTGCGGAAGATATATGACAAAGGAATAGTTGTGAAAGTTGTAGTTTCAAATTATTTATAACTTACACACATACATATCACTAAACTGTTCTCTGAGATTCAGAGGTTAACTCCTCAAAGAAAGTACACTATCTACCAACAAGTAATTGGACACCCCTGCAATCGACGATATCTGCGGTCCTGATACACGTCACGGCCACCACCGTTAAATATCGTGTGGGAAACAACTATGCAACAAGTCGCATGCAAGATGCCACGCAGTTCGGAGCTCTCTCACTTCGAGAAAGGTGTAATCGTCGGGTATCACAGAAATGACCGATACATGCGTGACATATCCAGCGAGTTGAAGTACCCAAAATCGACAGTAGCCTACGTGATTGGCAAGTGGAAGATGAGAGGTGACTGTCGGAATGTGCCCCGACCCGGCAGACCCACAAAACTGGGAGTTAGAGACCGACAGGTGCTGGTTAGAGAAATTCGAAAGAACCGCACCAAATCGATGGGCCACATCCGCGAGGAGTTTCAACAGGCATCCGGGAGTGTTCCTTCGATGAATACCATCCGTAAGAAAGCCCATCTGCTCGGTTATCGTAGACGTGCTGCAGCCCAAAAGCCTTTGATCATCAAGTCCAATAGCTGTGCTCGGCTAACGGGGTGCAAGGAACGTCGGCAGTGGACTGTTGAACTGTGGAAACAGGTTCTCTGGAGCGACGAATCAAGGTTCACCCTCTGCCGTTCGGATGGCAGGGTCTGGGTTTGGCGTCTGTCTGGAAAATGCCTCCTGTCGGAATGTATTGTGCCAACTGTGAAGTTCGGCGGTGGTGGAATTATGCTATGGGGGTGTTTCTTCTGCTATGGCACTTGACCCTTGGCCGCAATTCCTGGTAGATTCAACGCCGAGACCTACTGCACCATTTTGGATGGCCACGCGCTTCCTACGTTGTGGCAGTTTTACGGGGTGGACCCATGTTACTTTCAGGATGACAATGCCACCTGTCATGTTGCGAGGTCCACCCTGGCTCGGTATGGCGACAATGGGGTTAATCGAATGGACTGGCCTGCGCAGAGCCCGGACCTTAACCCTATCGAGCACCTCTGGGACGAGTTCGAGCGTCGACTTAAGGGGTGCCCCCACCGTCCGAAATCGGCGAAGGAACTGACCTGTCATCTCCAAGCCGAGTGAAAGAAAATACCGTTAGCCGTCGTACAACGCCTGGTTGAGATTATGCCCCGGAGGGTCGCAGCTGTAATCGCCGCTCGTGGAGGCTCCACCAACTATTGAAGGTGAATAAACTTCGTTTTCCTTTGCTATCACAGGTGTCCAATTACTTGTTGGTAGATAGTGTATATCTCAAGGAAGTCCTGAATGGCTGTGTATGAAAGTGTAATTGTTCCTACTCTGATGTACGAACCTGGGTGCTACTGCAGAAGAAACACAGGTTTCGTTTGTATGCTGGAAAGATGCTTTGTTTACGGATGGTTTATGGCAAGACTCGCTGTGATCACGTGAGGAATGAAGATGTGTTGCAGTCGTGTAATGTGAGGCAAAATGTCATTAGTAAGGTGAAGACTAATATTCATTGATGGTTTGTCCATGTGAAAGAGTGAGTGATGAGATGCTTACCAAGAGAAATTTTTCATCCCAATTGGCAGGAACCAAAACTTGAGGAAGGCACAGGAAATCTTGGAAGGAACACATCCAGGAGTGTCTGCATGAGGAAAAGAGTATGAAGTACAAAAGCTATTGTATGCGTGATAGATGTTAGTGAAGCTCGAGCTGTATGCCAAGATGGCTGTAAATGGAGACATTTTATACAGTACATTAATAATAAGTAAAATCTAGTTCCAAAAGCTAAACATTATTCTGGCAGATTATTTATTACTTGCTTAAACTTATTGTGAAGGTTGCCCCGGACTGGCGTTAGTAAGTTATAACTTAGTGCTTCTGCCCTCTCGCTGCTTATTTTGTTTCCTAATCACTTTCTCTTTCGTATTTTTAGCACGTCTTTTGTAAAAAAAGGATCGTGCTTATGTTATCGGTTTGTCCGTCCGTCTGCGGACTCCATATCTCTGCAACTATTAGTCCGATTTCAAAAATTCTTTTTACATTGGGAATCTTGGAATATGAGAATGAGAATCCTTTATTTCGTTTTCTTTTACGTTGTACGATTTCGTCGCTAGAGGGCGTAAATGCGGTTGATATTGAATTTAAAATACATTTTATTCCGTATATTTGCTTTTAAATAACCGATTGAAAAAAATATTTTAACTTTCGATTTCATTTATGTCGAACAATATTTTAGGTGTAGTCACTTTTTCATGTTACGCATAGATTTTCCGCTAGGAGGCGTAAAAGTAAATTGCGTGTTCCCGATATCTCTACTTTTAAAACTCCAATTTGAAAAAAAAAAAGTTTCTTCAGCGGATACAGCTCCTGATGAGAAATCTTTCTTACACATAATTTCAAATTTTTGGTGAAAAATAGTATGGCCACCAGGGGGCGTGAGATTTAATTTCTGCTTTTGATGTATTTGTCACAAAATCTGAGCTTCTAAAATTTCGATGGAAAAGCTTCTTCCTTGGGCCGATGCCTCTCATGACGATAAACATTTTTGGAATATTTTCTTCTTAAAATATTCTATGGTTTCTCCGCTAGAGGGCGTAGATGTATGTCTTGTTTTTGTCAATATCTCTGCTTCTAATGGTCCGATTTGAAAAAAACTCCTCTTTATTGGATAGAGTTTGTGGTGCAGCATACTTTTCATATAATTAAAAAAATTTCAAGTAATTCATAGACTTCCCGCTACGCGCGTAATGGTGAATTGTGTTTCCCCCGATATCTCTGCTCCTAAAACTCCGATTTAAAAAATTCTTTCTGCACAGGACACAGCTCCTGATGGGAAATCTTTTGCATATAATTTCTAATTCTTGATAAAAAAAATGATTTGGCCACCAGGGGCGTAAGTCTTAATTTCCGCTTCTGATGTATTTGCAGGAAAATCTGAGCTTCTAAAATTTCGATTGCAAAAAAAAAATCGTTTGTGGACCTATACTACTCACGTCGATAAATCTTTTCGGAATACTTTCTTCTTAAAATAATGCATGTTTTTCCTGCCAGGGGGCGTACATGCGTATCTTATATTTGTCGATATCCCTGCTTTTAAGTGTCTGATTTGAAAAATTCTTTCTTTGTTGGAGAGCGTTTCCGCTGCGAAATGTTTCTAATGTAATTTCAAATTTTTCTAAACGCGTAAATCTGCAACCAAAGGACGTAAGTTCGCGATTTCTTTACCGCAATATCTGCAGGATTAATAACCCGATTGAAAAACGTCTTTCATCGGTCAGATACTACTGTTTTCTATATCGGTTCCATTGAGTTTGAATAGTTTTGATAAATTTAATTCTCGTCAGAACGGATTCAAAAGACGTGCTCATTACACCCGAAAATTCGGTGTCATCTTTCTTGTTTCTCTTCCAATGTAACTCCTAACTTTTCAATTTGTTTCGCTATGGTTGTCTGGAAACCCGCAAAACCAAGTTCCTCCTCAAATCATCATCTCGCCATCTCTGGCTTCTTCCTTTCTAGACCTCTTTCTTGTCCTACCTTATTGTTAAACGTGACCTTCCTGTGCCTCTTCCTAGCTCAAACGGGAAAGCATCCGACCTTCGATGCAAACAAACTAATTAAATTTTCTCAATTGCTCTTTCGAATCACAAGGTATATGATTGCAGCGTATGCTAACAAAACGATGAAAAGCACTGAACGTTTTCTGAAATATCTCTTCAGTACAAAGAGAGACTGACTGGGGACACTGTTTTATAAATTCTAATTACCCTTGCCGTCTCATAGCTTAAAATCCACGTATTGTTGAAACAAAGACGTCGTTAAATTCGTTTCCACTTATATTGCACACTCATATATAACGTCGACGGAACACCATTAAAATTTAAAATTAAAAAAAAAAAAAAAGGCTTTAATTTCTATTTCCTAGATTTGAATTCCAGTGACATCTGGATGATGTGTTATTCCATAATTCGTTGACCCGGTGGCGCGGGCATCGGATATATCACCTGAGGTGGCACCACGTTTCAGTCCAGGATAAAGCATGGATGCTGTGCTTGTCCGATGTCGCAGTCTCTGTCACTTCCCTGGAATCAGTGGCACTAAATTAGGAAGGGTCGACGCTTATGGGCCTTACAGTGTGGCTCGTGGTGTGGCCGATAATCCATAAAACAAGAAAGAAAAAATCCTTGGTTCCTTTATTCACTTTTCCCGAAGGAAGCAATAGTCTAAATTAAGGGATCATATAACAAGACGAGTGAAAAGTTCGTCCCGTTTTGAGCTACACATAATATCAGGCCTCCATGCCTGTAAGAAACGCGCGCCAACGTGGATACCGCGATAACGTGGAACACACGAGGCTGATGACGTGCATTTGACACGAAGCCACATTGCGATACCAGGTGAGCATAAGATAGATGGCAATAAACGTACTGTTCGGGTGCTCTTACTCCATTATTTGGATAATAAAAAAAATAGTTTAATGCGGCAGCAGTAGCCAGAGAAATTTATGCACTTGAAGCGAGCAAAAGGTGGACAGCAAAGCGATTACAATGGTTTGGGTGCAGGTTTCCACAGACCGTTTATCATCCAAATGGCTTAACACAAGGAGATATTTTTGGTTAGGTATCAAGAACACCTATTTTGGAAAGTTACTCAAATGCAAAATGTGTTTTGATCTAATGAGTTCAGATATTTGCTGCATCACGCGGACGGTAGCAATCCACGTTCAAAGAAAGGAGGAGAACATAGAATTTTGTGTGCCTCCTGACAGAATTTCCAAGCAGGCAGCAGCCAAGTTATGAGCTCTTGAGTCGGTTTACGCCTTCTGGCGCGTATCGAATTCAGTTTGCCCAGTACGGGACGTTATGATTATAAATCACCTACTCCTGAGCATCAAGTTTCTGACCAGCGATGGTGCGTTGCGCTGCAAGAGAGCAATTCAGGGGCCGCGGGTGTCTTAGTGGTCATCGTTCGTGTCTGCCACGGAGAAGACCTCTGGTCGATCCCAGGCAGGTACGAACGCTCAAACCACTAAATATCCGCCGTGCGTCGGTTGGGCACGTTAAGCCGTCGGACCCCGGGTACTGGCCCCCGGTAATAAATAAGGGCGTCTTCCTCCCCCTTTCTACCTCGCTTCCGTATCACTTTCCTATCACTCTAGCCCAAATCTCCCAGCTTCCTTTTTCTAAGGGTTGTTTAATACCTGGGGTCAGACACCTTCCTAAAATCCTCTACATACACTAAGAAAAAAAAACCCCCACTGAGAGAGCAATTCAGCATGTCACCTTGCCCGCCGTATCAACCAATCACTGGGAAGCATCTGGGAATTTTCATGCCCTTTCAACTCTTTTTCGTTGTCATTGTTGTTAACAGTTTTGTCAAAATAAGCCCTTTCTACTGGTGGTGGCATTCTAAATCACGCTCCGAAGCTGGTTATCCTCCCGAATGAACTACACTGACTTTGGCTTATAGCTACAACTTGTCGTTTTGATTCTTGCACAAACACATATTCCCTCCCCCATTCCCCGAGAAGAGCCGGGGACACAAAATTGCAAATTTCGGGTCAGCTACAAACCATACTTGAATGAGAGCTCACTGCAGCAGAAGGAGTTTTTTATTCATTCCAGACGATGTGTGGAAAAAACGTCCATCCCACCTGTGACGTGCCTGCCAGTAGGACCCACACGACATAAAGGCAGATAGCAGTCAGAACGAACGTCAGCGTAGCTCAATTGGTAGAGCGACTTATTCCGGAATGAGGGGACCCGGGTTCGAGCCCAGGCGTGGACAAAAATGACGGAGAAATTTACTTCGTTATAATGGCGCCCAAACTTTGCCGGCCGTTCAAAAATCTCGCAATGGTGTGATGTTATTTCCACACCGCGAGATGAGAAAAATCAGAGAATCCCTTCTCCAGCGCTTCGAAAAATATACGTGTGTGACGTTGCATTCCACGCACTAGATTGACTAGGAGTTCTGGAGTGCACGTTCTACAGCGGATGGCTGCCTGCAACGATTCATGGTCACGGCTGACCCGTGGGCCATGCCCCCGGCCCTCTTTCGGGGGGGGGGGGAGATGTGACGTACCTGCAAGCAGGACGCACACGACATAAAGGCAGATAGCAGTCAGAACGAATGTCCGCGTAGCTCAATTGGTAGAGTGACTTATCGCGGAGTGAAAGGACCTGGGTTCGAGCCCCGGCGTGGATAAAAATGACGGAGAAATTTACTTCGTTATACACCTTATTTTTGAACCTCATGGCCAGAAAATTCCTTTTTACGTTCGGGCGCCAATGTGAAAATAAGCCGTTTTTGCCAGCGGGACATTTGAACCCACGTCTCCTCGCTCCGGAGCCAGTTACCCTCCCGACATAACTACACCGACCTTGGCTTATTGCTGCAAGTTGCCTTCTTGACTCTTGCGCCAGCTCAGTAGCATACGTACATTTTGAATTATTCCATTAATTCGGGTTAATTTCTGATATTAATTAATTTGCTTATCTCAAGTGATTTCGAACTTTATAAAATGATACTATTAATACCTGCGGGGAATACGGCAGAACACTAATTCAGGCAAGTATGGCTATGATCACACATCGAATGAAAATAACAATAAATGAAACGTCCGAGAAGATTTCAGAAATATTAATTCGTAAGAAAGCTCAGTCAGTCAGCTAATTCATTCTGCAAACATGGCCAAATAACTCCAGATTATTAGTTCCCACCTGATGAAACACTTTGCTTCAATCTGCAATAAATCTGTAATAATGAAATTCCCGTGTCAGTCTGCCTGTCAGTCACTAGAACTACTACAGCGTAGAGGTTGGAAATTCGCTAGAAAACTGCTCAGCTGATGTACCGATGAGCCGTTATATTATGACCACCCCCAGCCTACAGAAATGAGCACGCCTGGAGACCGAACGGTGGCGCACGTGATGTTTGCAGATAAATATATATACAACCCGAGGAACGGCGCTTTGGGTTAGTAGAGTGTTCGGAGTCAGACTAGGAAAAGCTGCCGATTTATCTGAGTTTGATAAAGGGCAAATTGTGATATATTAACGCACCGTTGTAGTGAATACCTATCGAGAATGGTGCACAGATGGCCAAACGACGAACCGTTGTCCAGCCGTGTGTCGTCCGCAGCTCACTGATGTCAGAGGTGAGCGGAGAATGTCGCGCATTGCTCACAGCGAACGCAGGGCCACAGTACGACAAATCACCCGCAGCTACAACAGTGGTGGTCAGGGCAATGTGTCACAGCACACAGTTCATCGCAGCCTTCTGCGCATGGGCCTGCGTAGCCGAAGACCCAGCTGGGTCCCCATGCTCACTGCACGTCATCGCCAACAACGTATGAAATGGGCCCCAAGTTCATCGATATTGGATCGTGGATGATTGAAAGAAAGTGGCCTGGTCTGACAAATCAACATTCCTGGTGCATCACGTAGACGGCCGAGCGCGGATACACCGATTACCAACGGAGGATATGGCACCAGGATGCACTGTTGGGCGTAAACAGACCGGTGGCGGCGGCGGCTGCGGCGATGTTATGCTGTGGGCGATGTTGGACACTTGAGGCCCCATTATCCCAATAGCACAATCCCTGATAGCTGTCAAGTATCTGAACAGCAATAGGCCCCATTATCCTAATAGCACACACAATATCTGACTGCTGTCAGGTATCTGAACATTGTTGCGTACCAAGTTCACTCATTCATAGCAATTGTGTTCTCTCCTGGTGATGGCCATTACCAACAGAATAATGCGCCATGTCACACTGCCAGAATCGCCAAATAGTGGTTCGATGAATATGCTGGTGACTTTCTGTCAATGCCCTGGCCTCCAAATTCACCTGACATGAACCCAATCGAACATTTGTGGTTCGACTTGGAAAAGCGGGTTCGCGCTAAATCACCACCACCCCGAAATGTACGGGAACTGGAGGAGTTCAACAATTTATTCAGAAGAATGATGATACAAGCGCACCTCGGGCGATGAAAACATAAAAAAGAACAATGAATGACAATATCTACAAATGAATGCATATAACAAGATAAAACCACTGATGCAGATATAGAACAGAAAATGACATACGTACAAAAATGGCCCGGAGACAATCCGGGATAAATTACATACAATGACATACTATAAAGTCCGATAAGGAAGGAAAGGAAAGTCCAGAGAAGCTGTAAAAACGCAGGACTAGTCCAGGAGCAAGTAATAAATCAGGAAAAGTCCTACTCATCAGCAGGGGAATGACGAAGAAATGAAGCAGAAAATTAAGCGGTGTCCTCCATTTCACAGAGCCGTTGATAACAAGAAACGAACGTACAGTCAGTCTTGCAATGAGCCTCAAGGTCAGCTCTTATACACGTCAGCCGACGAAAAACATCATCCGGAGGAAAAGTGGAGTGAGAAAGGTAAGAGGCCATATCAAACGATGGATCCCGGAAGAGCGAAAATAGGCGAAATAGTTGTCTATGGGTAAAGGGTCGAGTGTGCACAACGGTATCTTGACAAAACTGTTCAGATTGCGCTTGGAGCAGAACCTCTGCGAGTTCCTCTGGATTTTCCGTAAGGCTACACCCCCTGGGGGACGCTGGAGGAGAACGAGTGCTAGAAGATGAGCTAGAGCGATACACTCGTGGACGTCCACGTTTAGCTGGAGCGCTAGGAGCTTTGAAGACGGTGCGTTTTGCGTATCGGCCACTGGAATCAACAACAGTCTCATCAGTAATGGCCAAGTCATCCACACTGGTGGGATCTGCAGTAGCAGTAATAGGAAGGAGAAACAGTCCAGGAGTGTCCGGAACAGTCGTTAAAGCATTGCGGCAATCATAAAGATCAGTTGCCGATGAATCAGTGGTAACCATGGCCACCTCCTTAGAGGGAGCCTCACCAGGAGAAGTAGAAAGCACCACCTGAGCAGAAGCGTCCTGCTCAGAAATCGAACAAGGAGGTGAAAACGGTTCAGGTGAAGTTGAAGAACCAAGGAGAGGAGGAAAGTGAGCTTCAGTAAAATCAGGAGCACGCATGTCAGGCTCTGCACGAGAACCAGACAGGGGCGTATCAACAGGCACTGATGTAGACAACATTCCAGAAGAGGGTCCAGAAGAAGAGGAAGGTCCAGGACACTTCTTCATAAAAATGCCCTAGGCCTTTACACTTGCTGCAGTGGAACTCAGTTAAGAGATCGATGTTTCTCCGTTGACCGTGACAATGGACAGTAAGTTGCGTAAGTAAAGTTGCAATATCGTCCTGAGAAGAAAAAATGACAGGCACCATAAATATAGCGATCCTCAAAGTCGTTGGGAGCTGCCGAGTAGGTTACGACGTCCCCGGCAACGCGACCAAGAGATGAGATAACTGAAAGGAGCAGGACATTTGTGACTTCAGGTGGCACCGGGTAAAACGACACGTTAACCGGGCGCTGTATCACTGGTTTGGGCATCAAGAGGTTATTATTAATAGTAATACCTTTCTGCAAAAGAGAGGTCACATGGTCAGGTTGAGAAAGATAAACAACAATAGTCCGAGCCCAGCGATGGAGATGAGTAATAGCAGACGGAGATAAAAGCTTCTTAACTGCCGTAGCATAAACTTTCAACTTGGTATCGGGAAGGGCTTTAAAAAAACGCCTAAAGCCATATGCGAGGAGAACTTTTGAGCTTGAACAGATGACACCGGAATATGAAGATGAATAGAGTTGCCGGTGCGACGAACATGAGGTTTCAAAGCATCGACTTACTGTAAGACAATCGAGGATGATTGGCGATCAGATGCAGAGGTCGCTACAGCAGAATAAGACGATGGCAATTGAGCTGCTATGGAAGGTGGAGGAGTGACGTCATCGTGAGTATGCATTGCATCAGTAAAAGTCACAGTAGAAGCTGAATCAGAGGAGCTGTCTGACTGGGAAGAAGCAGGAGAAGAGGTGCCGAATGACGCACCGGAAGAGGGCAGTTGAACAGCGCCATGAGGAGAAGTCAGCGTAGCGGCGCCAGCAGCAGCGTCGCCGGTTACAGCAAGAGTGGAAGTAGAGCTACCGAACATGACATCTCCACCGGAAGCCGTCATTACTAATGGCGGCGCCCAGCAGTTCTTCTGGCCAGCTCGACCAGAAGGTAAATAAAGCTTGGAATGAAGAAAATATCGTACTTACGAATCGGAAAGTAGAACAAAAAGATGCACTAGACCTTTAGATACACGAAAAACACAAAATTAAAACTGGGAGGGCACTATAAACTGAACTTTAGACTCGAAAATATCGGAGCTGATGCCGAACACGGGAGGACCTGCTGTTGTCATTATGGTACCAGATACCCCAGGATACCTATCGCCACTTCATCGAATCGATGCCTCGCCGAGTGGCCTCTGTTTTGCGGGCTAAGTGGGTTCCTACAGCTTATTAGGTAGGTGGTCATAATGTAATGTCTCATCGGTATATAAGGAAAGATTACCCACAGAAAAAATTGTTCAAGGAAATATTGCCTATAGAAAAAATGCCCACGAAAAACGTCCACAGAACTGTTGCTCACGGAAAAAACACCTACCACTTGAAAATAGGAAAATATGCCAGTTGTTGACTAATGTGTTCCTAAGCTGGAGGCCATTTTTAAATTCATGAAGGAAGATCTGAATTTCAGCAAACAAAGCAATCGACAAACTTACAGACAGAAAGTTACTTCTTCTCTACCACATTACGTTACCAAACACTACAAGGATACTGTAGTGGGTTAAAAAATGACAGAAGAGGCTTATTGTTCAAAAGAACACGTGCTTGGCTTTTCCAAGAAGAGTAACCACAAAAGATATTCACACATTGTTCCAATGTTTTTAATAAGAAATTACGAAAAATAAAAATAAATTCAAAGAATTGAAAGTGGCAGCAGCGTTAGTTAGATGAACACGAAAGAAATATCTGTTGAAGTTAAATATCATCCGCCAGGAAAATGGCACATGTAAACAAGCTGTGAAGAGAAGGTTATGTTTTTGCTCTTTACGAAAAGAAATATTTGTATTCTGTAATTAAAAAACTCTCTGTGAAAGTCATGCAATTAGCATTTCTAAATGTAAAACAAGCAATAATTAATAATAGCGAGGAAAATAGTCCAGCTTTGATTTAAATAGGAAAAAGAACGCCAAACGAATATCCAAAGAAGGTAGGTAGTTTCATGACTATGTCAAAAGTAAACTCTCTGATTTTAAAAGAAAATCCTCCGATGCAAAAAGCAAGCGTTGAGTCGTTAAAAATATGTGAATCAAATTTAAATAAGGTAACAAACAAAGATCTGAATCTAAAAAAAAAAAAGAAAAAAAAAAAAAGAAAGAAAGACAGAACATAATGTTCACTCTCTTCCCCTTTTTCTAGGCGCGTTGGTGAGCGCAGAACACGGTGTAGAATTCTTTATAAAAATCACTTAGCCGGAGACAGATGGAAATTTATTGTGACTATTGATGAAATACGGATCTACCTAAACGTTTGTAACAAAGGAAGGGATTCATGATTTTTTCATTTCATTTATTCATTTTTCAGTTGCCACATATTACAGTTCAGAATACAAACAATACAATCAATTACAAAAAATGTAGCAACCAGGAGGAGGAGGGAAAAGGCCGTAAGGCCTGACATAGCCCTCCCAACCCTAGTACTAAAAAAAAAAAAAACTGCCGGTTTCTCGTACAATGAGAAATTAAAGTTAAGAAAAGTTGAAAAGAATGTTAAAATCAATTCTACCTATTACCAAAATAATATTTCAACTCCTGTATTTAAAGAGGAAATACCATTCCGTTATCAAATGGGCCTTCGAAGAGTAGAACTGCATCAGGTTAAGGCTACCAGTCATACATCCAAATCTATTTCTCGAAAAAATGAAAAAAAGGAGAGAGTATCAAGTCTATACCTTTTGCTCATATTCCTTCAAAGTCCCCTGATGTGTCACCAATGGACTATTGTGCCTTCCGACTGCTAAAAAGAGCGCTCAGACCTAAAACAATGACTGGACTATGGAAAGCAGTGGAAGATGAAACAAGTTAGTAAAATCATGCAATGCATTGATTATAATACGCTTTCCAACATATCAGAAATCATTACTCAAGTTATGAGGGAAATGGCTGTAGAATAAATCTCGGTCCTGTGCCATGACCTTTGATTCCATTTCGATGATATTCAACAGAACCGGATCAGTATACCTCCGAAATAACATGATAAAGTTTTGTCGCAATCGAAGCATTTTTACGTCAGTTATGGTGCATAAGGGCTATGGAATAGATCCCACTCCCGTGTCCTAACCTTTGACACCATTTCGCCCATTTTCAGAAGGATTCGTCCCCAGACAGGCCCTACAACATACTAACATTTCATCCAAATCGAAGAATTTTTACATACGTTATGACACATAATGGCGATGGAAGTGATTCCGCTCCTATGTCCTGACCTTTGAAAACATTTCGCCCATTTTCAATAGAGTTTGTTCTCAGGTGGTTCCCTACCAGATTCTAAAATTTAATCGAAATCGAACCTTTTTTACGTTAGTTATGACGCATAAGAGCAGTGGAATGGATCCCGCTCCTATGTCCTGACCTTTCACCCCATTTCGTTCACTTTCAAAAGGGTTCCTTCCCAGGTGTTCCCCTTCCACATACTAAAATTTCATCGAAATCGAACGATTTTTACGCGAGTTATCGTGCGGACGGACATACGCACACAACGCGTGACGTAATGAAGCAGATGAGAATCGCGACCATCTGCTCGCAAGAGTGTGACGTCCTAAAACTTTAATGGGATCCACGCACAACGCGTGACGTAATGAGACAGATGGCGTGACCGCGCGCCGACATCTCAAGCACGAGATTGTGACGTCATAAGATTTCTAAGCATGGATAACATCAATGGGACGACGCCATGACACTAAAAACGTGTTAATTCGGGGTGGTTATTTAACGCACTAAACGAATTTTCCTAAAGTCGAAATCAAGCTAAATCGATTTCTAGTACTAGAAAACGGTAGATTAACGACTTTCATCAAAATCCTTACAGCCGTTTTCAAAATAAATTTTATATACATACAAGAATTGCTCCTTTAAGGTGGACGTCAAGTAATTTTGCTTCCTATACTTCCAATGGAAAAACGTCTGTACACATTTGCTTCACAATTAATGCGTTCCCAAGGATGAAAATTTGAACATCGATTAAAATAGCTTCATTTTATGACTTGGAATACTTAATATTTTCTAAAACATAACCATAATAATGAAATCCAACATTTGTTTGTCTACTGACGTCATCAAAGTACAGGTCGCGCCATCTTTTTTCTGGTTCCAACACCACCAAAGGAAAAGTTATTGATTTTATATATAATTATGGTTATGTTTTAGGAAATATTAAGTATTCCAAGTAATAATATAAAGTTATTTTAATCGATGTTTAAATTTTCATCCTTGGAAACACAATAATTGTGAAGGAAATGTGTACAAGTTTTTCCATTGGAAGTATAGGAAGCAAAATTTACTTGACGTCCACCTTAATACACTGGCGGAAAGTGAAAAAAGAACACCAAGAAGGAATTGGCAGACGATCATGAAATTTACATATGTTAATGGGGTTGAGTTTACGTAGGTGTAATGTTAATTTCGGGACCAACCGGGGAGCGCTTACGCCACAGCACGGCATAATATGCAAATTATCGTCGGTGGTATTCAAGGAGTACGGCGAAGTGAATGTAATCAGTCGTCGGCGTACGGACACGTGCGAAGACCCTGAAGAAGCTGCAATGCCTGGACATGGAAGACGTGTACGATTTCAGCAGTTATCGGACTTTGAGCGAGGTCGTCTAGTCAGACTCCGCGAGGCCGGGTGGTCGTATCGTCGTATTGCGGAGCGAATTGGGCGAGAAGTATCGGTGGTGGTACGATGGTGGCGTAGATGGTCCGAGGAACATTACCACACGAGAAGACGTGGAACCGGGAGTCACAGACGGACTGATGAGTGGACCGATCGACGCATAAGAAGAGCGGCGTTGTCAAGCAGAACATCCACTGCAACGCAAATCCAAGCTGCCGTTGCACCTGAGGTGACTGTGCGAACAATCCGCAACCATCTACTGGATGCAAGACTACGAGCACGTGTGCCTCTGCATGGCATGTGTACCTCTGACTCCAGCCCACCGTCAGGAACGGCTGCAGTGGTGTCGCCAACGTCTGCACTGCAGAACGCAATGGCGATCTATCGTGTTCAGCGATGAAAGCAGATTCCGCTTGGGAGCCTCCGATGGCCGTATGCGTGTTCGCAGACGCACAGGGGAGCGTCTCCACCCTTCTTGCATCCGCCAGAGACACACAGGGCCTACACCTGTTTTCCTGGTGTGGGGAGCGATCGGCTATCGCTCCCGTACACAACTAGTGTTTGTACCGGGTACGTTAAACAGCACCTCCTACATCAACAACATCATTCAGCCCGTTGTTGTGCCATTTGTAAGGTCGGTCCATCGTGGTGTTTTCCAGCAAGATAACGCACGCCCACACACGGCACGTGCAACGCATCATGCATTTCAGGGTGTGAGACAACTTCCATGGCCTGCACGTTCACCGGATTTGTCCCCCATTGAGCACGTGTGGGATTTTATGGGCCAACGACTTATCCGGTCTCCTCGGCCAGCCACGACCATCCCCGATTTACGCGTCCAGGTTGAGGATGCTTGGAACTCAATACCCCAAACTTACATCCAACATCTGTACGACAGACTCCATGCCAGAATTGCACAGTGTGACGCAGTTCATGACGGTTCAACCTCGTACTAACCATGTTACATGGAAATGTTATTTTTCAGTTTACCAGCAAATACAGCTGTATTTTGCCATAATGTTTTTAACACGTTATCCTCTGTATTCCGTTATTATGCTGTATAAGTTTCGTTGGTATCAGACGTCTCCTTCTTGGTGTTCTTTTTTCACTTTCCGCCAGTGTAGTATGGAACAATTGCGATGGAATGGATTCCGATCCTATGTCCTGACCGTTGACCCCATTTCGTCCATTTTCAATAGGATTCGTCCCCAAGTGGTCCCCTACCACATACTAAAATTTAATCGAAATCGAACCATTTTTACGCACGTTATGACGCACAAAGGCAATGGAATGCACCCCGCTCCTATGTTCTGACCTTTGACCCCACTTCCCCCAATTTTTAATAGGGTTCATTCCCAGGTGGTCTCCTACAATATACTAAAATTTCATCGACATTGAACCGTATTTACGCAAGTTATGACGCATAAGGTCAATGGAATGGATCCCGCTCCTATGTCTTGACCTTTGACCCCATTTCGTCCATTTTCAATTGCGTTCGTCCCCAGGTGGTCCCTACCAAATAATAAAATTTAATCGAAATCGAACCATTTTTACGCGAGTTATCGTGCCGACAGACGGACGGACAAAGCTAGAGCATATACGCTTCTTCAACCTACGGTTGGTAAGCGTAAAAAAGAGACGTGTATCAAGTCTATACCTTTTGTTGATATTCCTTCAAAGTCCCTTGTTGTGTCACCAATGGACTATTTAGCTTCCGACTGCTAAAAAGAGCGCTTTCTAAACGCTGATTGGACTATAAAACAATGATTGGACTATGGAAAGCAGTGGAAGAGGAGTGGCAGGTGCGGATTTCCAACTAAGCGCACACCTAGGGCCCCAGAGCGTGAGGGGCCCCGAAAACGTATAATTGGATTGCCAGTTTTGTTTTGGTTTTCACGGACCGAAACAAGTCGATCTTTAAAGCGACCACTTTATTTGCATTATCAACTGATATTTTGCTTTCTCATTTTAGTAACATATTCTGTATTTTTTTTTTTTTTAAGCTGTTGTTGATACTCAAAATTTTCGAGTTCTTATCGATGTACTTGTTTTGAAAGGAACAGTAAAATCATTTAGTCTTCCTTTTGAATAGTTTCATCATAACAGAAACTCATTTTTTTTTTTAATTTTTGACTTTGATAGCTTTCAGGGGTAAATTAATGAAGCATATGGGATATTTAAAGTGCCAAACTTAATATCCTTTGATTTCCTATTAGCCGCAAACAGTGGCGGATATCCCCCCCTCCCCCAAATACAACCGTTTTGGGGGGAATTATATATTAATTTTGAATAATTACGGGTACATGTAGGAATTGTGTCCCCCCCCCCCCTTTTTTTTTTTATAGTACCGCCACTGGCCGCGAAAATAATTTTAGGAATATCTCTAAAAACAAAAAAGTTCGATGTGCACGGACAAACTAAGCGATTACGTTAGCACAGTTTCTTACAAAACGTTCTAATAATAGAAAGATAGAATGGTGTTTTAAAAACGGCAAAAACTTTTTTCTTGACTTTATTATTTTTTAATCTGACGGATGACAATTTCTGAGGCAATGAGAAGGGGTGGAGGGAGGGAGGAGGCTGAATCTTTTAGCGCCTAGGACCCCAAAAGATCTAAACGTCTCTGAGGATTGGAATAAAATGCTACTACCAATTTTAAGAAATGCCCTGTTACCTTGGAAATCTAGATATAGGTTCGTAATCGAGAAAAAGGGCTATCAGATAAACCATTTAAGAAAGAAACTTCATTTTAAACATTACTTATAATGGCAGAAAATCGTTTTAAAAGTGTGGGAACATCGTGTGTACATTTAATGAGAAGTGTATTTTCAGCATTCACGGGGAAGTGGCGCATTAAAAGAGAAGCAGCTTGAACGAGCTCTCGAACCGAACGAGTCCTAAAGACATGGGGAAATCAAACCAACTCCTACATCATAAAATACTCTAGTTATTTTTTCGCAAACATCGAAGTCTTATTTTACCCTACAATAATTACTTTAATGTAAAATGTTCATAAACCACATTGAAACGACTCCATCTGCCGCTGAATCGCCAGTAAGACTCGATCTGTCGCTGAATCCAGCGGGTGCCATCACACGTGAGTTGGCTCGTTTCCTCTGTGGTAGCACGCCATCAGTTTCCGTTTTTTAAAATATATCAGAAAAACTAACTTATCTTTTCGAAATAGGATCATATACTATATTAAACAGCTGTCTCTTTTTCAAATTTTGAAAACGTAATTTAATAGTTGCAATAAGAATAATAATTCCGGCTTCCGTGCCGTTCACTTCGTCAGCGAATGGAGAAATTTCAGATGATTATTTCGCCGCGGTCTCGTTAGCTCTTAACAAAATGAAACCCTGTCCATTCCTTTGGGCATGGATATCATTTCCTTTGAACTCCGCTGCTGTGCGGAAACAACCGCCAGCTGTGTAGCTGGTAAACGTGAAAACGTTCCGTCTCCGAATTTGGTACTACGCTCATACATTTCGACTCGAACTTGGAGTCCCTTTTCTCGCTAAAACAATGCTTATATATCTCTTTGAAACCCATTGTGGGGTTAATATCTTTACTCAGGCTTTTTTGAAGTCCTTAATTCTTACATTTTCTTACGCGTTCTCCATCCACTAACACAAAACGAACAAACACGCGCCGACATCATCAACACAGCACATTTTGAAATGCACTTTAGCGTATGTATCTATTCTACCGAGCCCATTTTCATCAGGTGGTCTACATTGCTAACATGTTTACAAGGTGCCATGGCCAGACATGAGCATGCCGACCTTTAATTTCTTTATTCTGTTATTCGTGGTTCTTACTTCTTTCATCCATGATTTATATTTTGATATCAACCTCATTTTATTTTAATTAGAGGCTCTTTCTTTTTGATGACAAGAGCTTTATTAAGTAATCGTCCCCGTGCCATTCTTTCATTTGCCTTTAGCTCCTATAAATCTCTGTTCCTCCCTCTTCGCCCTTAGCAGATGGCCAAATCTCAAACCTTGACTACTCCGAATTCCTAGAAGTTATCCCTCTTTCCAATCTCAATTATTATACGGTATCTGACTCCCTCTAACCTTGGAACTCTCGTTGGCCACCCGGAAGAGAAAGTTGCATCACGTCACATTTTAAGTTTCACATTTTGGAATGATCATAACACAGTGATTTCTAATCGCTTTCTGCTTGGCGCCAGCTATATGTATATCTGAAACATTTCCATCCTCATGAACTCTGCACAGAACGGCGCAAACAAAGATACGTTTTATTCAAATGTGAAGCTTAAAACTTATTTTCTTACTTAAATACGAACAGGGTCTGAGAAACCTAGAGGAGGATTTGGCTAAAATGGGTTATTTAGCTCAAAAAGCTCGAATACTGGTTTAATTGGCTAATATCTCAAACCATGAGTCTAAAGAATAAAATAATTATGGAAAATTTCTCTCTCTCTCTCTCTCTCTCTCTCTCTCTCTCTCCGTCTTTTTTTCTTTGAAGTTTTCCAAGTTCCAGGTTACACTTTTTTTTTTTTTTCGATTTTCTTATTTTAACTTTTTGCATGGAAATACAATTCCTAGTTGTGCTTTGCTGCAACATGCTTAAAATTTATGGAGAGCACAGCAAAAGTATTTTCTTCACGATGGTAATATAATTACTAAATATCCTCTTCTGTGTGAAATTTTGGAATAGTACATCCAAAGACCAGAGAAACAGTTATTTTAACTTCTTTCTGTTTCTAGAAATGTGAAGATTTTGATAAATCCACAAAGCACAGAGACACTAAGCACCCAAATAATAGTCTTAAAATTCGCAATATTTTTTTTTCTTTTTCGCATGTTTGCCTGATAGCTGTGGTGAATTCTTAAGGCGACGACGCGAACGAATGAATTAAATAAGCTCTTGTGAAGTTCAAAGAAACCGGCTGACAGGTTTTAAATACGCAGACAGCGACAAAGAACGAAAGTACTCAGATAGTAGTAGAGGGGGGTCTTCTAAAAGTATTCAGGAAATACAGGATAAGAGACTGAAAAGCCGTTTCCTTTTGTAAAGCAAGGGTATTGTCATCCACAAAAACAAGATTGAATATGACTTCCAGTATCCCAAAATCTACGTATTTTCCGGTCCATTACTTGCTTTCCACTACGTGCCTCTTTTTTTTTTTTTTTTTCACTGTGTTTGTAATAACATTCTAAGACTCTTTCTGAGTCTGTTTAGAACCATGCTGTCGTCATGTACATATTTTCGCAAACCGTACATCCAATTTCAAGGAAATGGCATGTTACTTTCGAAATAAGCGCGGTTCGGCTGTAAAAAGAAGATTAGCTCTCGGCGGCAGCGTCTGCATATTTTTAACATAATGGGATTAGAAAGCCCAGTTACAAAGGTAATCATTCGCTGCACGTTTTAGCGGTTTCATACTTGACAGGGTTCGAAGAAGTTTCTTTTATTTCACGCTGCGCCTCTCATAACAATTTTCCACGCTATGGAATGTGCTTTAATGTGCTGATTAGATTGGAAAGTTACCTGCATTTGTGATGACCCATCGTAGAAAGAATAAATAGATTTTTTACAATATGCTTGTACCAGAGAGAGCTTCGGTGAAATTTACCAATATGACCACACATGACAGAAAGTAACTGGGGAATAGCGCTAAAGAGAAAATAAAGATAATTTTTACATATATATGTGAAAACCTGAGAGATTCGATGAAACCATATTTCTTTATTCAGCACATAAATATAAAGAACTCGAAATAAAAAAATGCTCTCAACGAATCAATTTTTCAAGAGATTTGCAGAATTTTCTACTTATTTGTAATACAAGATGTCAAAACAATATTCGCAAAAAGTGAACTCGCAATTGGAAATTGCTTTATTGTTATCTTTAAAAAAATGTTGTGATGGCACCAGTGTTGCCGTTCTACTGATTTATCCGTAGATCTATTGATTTTGGCTCCTGTCTACTGATCGACTGATAGATTTTCTTAAAACACAGGAATCTACTGTTGTTGTTTTTTTCGGTTTTAAGGCAATCTCCTGAATCTTACATGCTATGCCTAAATTTTTCGGCATATAGTGTAATATTTTAAGAGGCGTCTTTTGCGTATAAACTCTAATATAATTTGTATGATGCACCTCATATACTGATGTTACATAATTTTTCAACGGCGAATATTCAGGTTGTGCTAGGTGTGCAGTGCACACCCAGACAGAGTCGCAATTTAACTTACATTATCGATATTATTTTTTCGGATTTATTTCTAATAAAACTTGCTCCAGTTTGTCCTAAGGCTTTGTGTAGTGGTTAAAATTAGTTTCCCCATATAATATTTTATATGCTTTTCAAATGTTTTATATGATTTTATATGCTTTTCATTAGTTTCCCCCATATAATGTTTTCATTAAGAGGAGAAGGTTCGTTCAGAAAAATATCGCTTTAGCGCTAAGATCCTCAGGTGTGCGGTCTCGTGTCCGCACATCCGACGATGTTCAAACAACTGTGATGCAAGCGCTACCCAGATGGCGCTGTAGGTCGCGTTTTTATTTTTCTGTGGTTTCAAACGTAACAGCGGAACTCTCAGGGTGTGCTAGCCAAAATGAGCACCGCATGCAGTCCCACGGAGCAGTGCAATAGAATGTTGTAATATGAGTTGCTGTGATATTGTTTTTCTTTTTTTTTTTTCGGGAGGTCGGGGATATGTATTTCTAATAAAACTCACCGAAGTTTGTCTTAAGTCTTTGCAAGTGTGGCTAAAATTAATTCTCTTGTGAAATATCAGAAGGATCGTTGCTTCATTCAGTAAACAGAACTTAAGTAATACAGTATTTGCAGCTGCCGGAGTGCTGTTTTACCAGCGGTCACCCCAAGTCGTCAAAGCAACTGTAATACAAAGCACTCCAGATGGTTTTGTTTTCCTTTTGGTTTCAACGCAGAGGCTAATCTTTTCAGGGTGTGCGCCCTAAAAAAAACACCACTGGTCATACTTGTTTGCGTTTGGAATAGCGGGGAGTCATAAATACAATTCAACGTTCTGTTACAGTTACTCTTCTGTCTTTTCCTCACTATGTTAATCGATGTATTTATGAGCACAGATTTAAACACACAGTTTGAGTTTTGATATCAATTTAGTATGGGGAACAGTGTTGACGATGTTCTAGGAGTCCCATTTTCTGCCAGAGCTTCTGCAGATTGTGTAAATATAGCTAAGGAATGTAAGCCTCGTCCTGTATTTAAAAATCATAAAAAAAGAATACCGAAAATTCGTTCATCACTTTAGTATTTGCGCAGGAAGTTCAGATTTTTCTTACACTGGAGTATATGTAGAGATCTTTACCATAAGTAATTAGACCACCGCTAAATAAAAGAAATGCTTTCGTATGTTCAAAATTAATGCGGGAATTTTGCAGATCAGGTTACATAATAAAATTTCTGCGTGTTTTTTTCCATAACAGTGGACATCCAAAACACACACACACACACACACACACACACCAAAACTATTATCAATTCACTGCTCCCCAAGTCTCTTCTGCAAATTTTACAACGAGTAGTCTCCTCCGTGTCACACCGACATGCTTTGAGTCTCCTTGAGCAGTCTCCTCCGTGTCACACCAACATGGGTATTTCAATTTTCCAACGGTGTGGTCTCTTCTTATAGCAATATGTTCTGGGCATTACTATTTCACGGTTTTACTTTGATCATGACATCATCAACTAGTATCATGTCCCTGGTCCACGAGTTCCTCTTCCTATCTTTTGTGGTTACACCAAACACGTACCTCTCCATGCTTTTTTCAGATGTCTGCAGCCTCTGAACGACTTTTTTAGTTACGGTCCACGTCTCTGATCCATAAGCAAGAACTGGAAGAATGCATTAGTAAAACATTTTTCTTTTAAGCCAATCGGTAAATTGCTCTTGAAAATTGTAATGTTTCTTTCAAGAGCTCTCCGACCAAGTTTTTTACGTCTTTTTATTTCGCTTTTATGTTGCTCTTGCTAGATATCTGTTATCCGAGGTAAATGTAGGCATCGATTATTATGCTCCGTCAACCGCTTAATCCTCAGTTCTTCCAAAAGCATTGTATCACAATTTTGTTTTACGTAAGGTCGTCTGCAATGCCACTTCATTTTTCTTGTCAGCAAGTTCCTGGACCATAACTCTCTGAAGGGAAAACTGACTATGTCATCAGCAAAACAAAGGTACCTTAAATAACCTCCATTAATCTTCATTCCTTTATATCCCAGTTAAATGAATGAAAGACATTCTGCAATTTGGCTCTGAAGAGCTTGGAGATACGTCACATTTTTTCACTCCTGTTCCAAGTTTTACACGTGTTGTCTCCTGATATAGTCGAACTTTCGCACTTGCATTTCCATAGATGTTATTGTTAATATTACTGTATGCATTTAGGACATTATAACTGTTCATTAATAATAATGTATGCTTTAAAGGACATTATAACTGCTGATGGTTTCACTAAATCAAACGCCTCTTTAAAATAAATTAAAATCCAAAGTCAAAGATGCCGGTAGTCCGTATTGATTCGTTCTGTTAATTAATTATCTCAGTGGCCCCAGGTGGCGCAGTGGTCTAAGCAATGGCTTCTGGTAGTTCGTCCGCGATGGTTCCAGGTTCGAATCCCGGTAAAGCATAGATGCTGTGTTTGTCTTACGGCGCTGGATCTTTCCCTTCCCTGGAACCAGTGAGCCTAACTCAGGGACGGACAACTGCTTATAGCCCATTGAGTTGCTCACGGTGGTCGTTAAACCTCCAATAATTTAAAAAAAAAATGCTCTCAGTACATGGGTATGATGTCACGCGCTGTTGCCACCCCCTAACCCAGCTTGTTCTCTTGGTCGAGCCGTGCCCGGTGTATATAAATTTTCCTTTTCTTTAGTAACAAATTCAGCAAAAATTAACCTCCCCCCCCCCTCTTCTTTTAAAAAATTCGAGAACAGCCCTGGATGCTAATATAAAATGGTTCAAACGTTGTTCCTTGCAAAGCAAAAAAAATTTAGATCCAATGAATATATATATATATATCCAAAAGCTGCATGCGATAATTGTGCTTCATTTGCTTTCCACTTACTCGTATATATCACTCTACTTTTCTCTGATCCATTTCTATCCTGGGTTTATAACGTATCATGAAAGAATATTTTTTTTTAAATAGAAAGAAAAAAAAGCGAAACTTTTAAGGCACAAATAATAAAATTTGCTTAAAAGTATTTGCTTTTGAAAATGCTGGGACTTGTTTTGGGCTGTTAGTCTCTATATTGACTGTGCAAATCCACACTACAAAGTGAATTCACCTACATCCTTCAGAATGGTTTATTCACTCGCTGTAATCAATATTTTATGGAAAGAATCAGCCAGTTACTACCACGAGTGCTCACGTAGGGGGACAAAAGGGGGCACTTTTACTCCACTGGAAATCTGATCATGACCTTTTTGCTCTTGGAATGTATCACAGAATTTCGCAATGACACTAATTCTCGTTGCAAATTTTTCCGTGGAACTTCGAGATACGCGTTTATGAAGAAAAAATATGAAAAACTTCGGAAATTTCCAGTAGAAACAGCGGATATTTACAGCTGAATGTAATGATAAACTTTTCCATTGCAATGTTAGATAATGGCGTATATACACTGCTAAAAATTGTGTGGTAGGTCGCACCAAAAAGTGGTACTACATCAGCTGCACCACTTTCTGAGAAAAAAAAATACTATTGTGTGGTGCGAACAAAACCAACAACATGATGGCATTTTGCTTCACGTTATGGTGCAAGGTGGCACTGCATTATACACTGCATTGCCAAAAGTAATAGATTAGCAGTATTCACGTTTTTAACTGGCGCTGCCGTCGTATAAAAGCTTTGACGCACGCTACGATTTTTAACAGTTTCGAGGTGTAATCTCGTGAATCACGTTGAACAACCGCCAGTAGGATTATGGCAAGCCGACGTTAGGTATCGGGGTTTGAACGAGGCATGGTAGTGGAAGCCAGACGCATGGGGCATTCAATTTCCGAAGTTGTGCGAACATTCAACATCCCTTGATCCACAGTGTCACGTGTGCATCGATAATACCTCATGAAAGACATTTCCACCCCCTTTGACAGCGCAGTGGCCGACCATAAGTACTGAATGACGGTGTCTACCAGGATTATCCATGCTAACAGACAAGTGACACTGGCTCAAATAACATCCACATTCAATGCAGGAGGTACCAGAGACATGTCCATCAGGTCAGCGCAGCGTAATTTAGCGTCCATTTGGATATGGGAACAGAAGACCCACCAGAGTGTCTTTGTTAACCCCACGACATCGGACACAGCTCCACACTTGGGCTCATGAACACGGTAATTGGACGCTGGAAGACTGGCAACATGTCACGTGGTCCGCTTAGTCACGAAACTAATTGCTACGAGCTGATGGTACTGTTCGGGTGTTGCGCAGACCCCATGAGGCCATGGACCCAAGCTGATAGCAAGGCACTGTGCACGCTAGTGGTGGTTTCATAGCTGTGTGGGGTGTCTTCACGTGGCACAGTTTGGGTCATCTAGTCCTATCAAACACGTCATTAACCTGCAATCGCTCTGTTGCTTTGCTGGGTGACCATTTGCAGCCCTTCATGGACTTCATGTACTCCAACAATGATGGGATTTTCCAGGCGAACAATGCACCATGTCATCGAGCCCAAGTTGTCCAAAATTGGTCCGAGGAGCACTCTGGAAAGTTCCGATGGATGGTGTGGCCACTACGTTCGCTCAACATGAACCCAATAGAGCATTTATGGGCCCTGGTGGAAAAGTCCATTCGCACCCAAAATCCTGCACCTGCAAATACCATTGAACTGTGGGCAGCTGTTCAGACGGCATGGCTCAACATCTCTCCAGAAGTCTTCCGGCCACTTGTGGAATCGATGCCATGTCGAGTTGCTTCATTTTGCAGGGCCGAAGGAGGTCCTACACTAAGGTGACCAGATATTGGAACACTGATTTGAGGACAAAAGGGCGTGGCGTCCCCAAATCGGCAGTTCATTTGGGGACATATACGTATTCAATACAAATACGCAAATCTTTTTGTCTCAAAACTGCATTGTTTCAATAAGTGGGATTTGCATATGAAAATTTGTGTCTTAAAAGGATATATCTTATAGAATGTTGGTAATTTTTATTGACAAAGTAGAACTATGATGACGAGAAGATATTAGCAAAAGTAAAATGCTTTACCTTAGTTATATGTGCCAAATTAAAATCAAGTTGCACACCAAAGTAATTGCATGGCGAATTTTTCATTTTGCCAAATTTCTTCGAGGAACTCAAAACAAGTGCAGTCGAAATTTGACGGTGCCAATGGTGCAGTGTCTTAGTGCTGGTCACTGATGATGATTCGTACAAGTTGGCACGGGTTCGAGTCCCAAATGAGGCATGGGTGGTGTGTTTGTTTTACAGCACTTGCTCTCTCCCTTCCTTAAAACGTATGCCTCTAAATTAGAGACCGGTGACTGCTTATTGTCCTCTGAGTTGCTTTGCGGTGATCGTTAAACTCGGAAAGAAGAAAAACAAAAATAGGCAAAATTTGTTTTCAGAAGAAGCATGTAGGAAAACTAGTACAACAAAAACTACGTTTAAGAACACGTTTCTTTAGAAATCTAACGAGCTAATGAGGAAGTGTAAATTCGAGGACACTTGAGGACAAACCAAACATCAAAATTTGAGGACAATTTGCGTCCCCAAAGGCATCAGGCGTTTTTGGGAACAGTACACTAAATTCGAGGACTGTCCTCAAGAATTGGGAACTTCTGGTCAGCTTATCCTGCACGATACTAGATACGTATCCCGTGACTTTTGCCACTTTAGTATAGTGCTACACCCCAGGGCAGGATAAAACTTTTAGAGACTAGGGGCGAAATTTCATCTCATAGTTTAATGAAGTCGTTAAGTGAAGAAAGCCATCGTAAAGAAAAATGATTATCTCAAATTGCTGTGAGCTTAATAAAAAGACAATAATATGGGCTGAACGTTTAAAGAAAGAGAGAGATAATAAGAAGTACAAAAATATACGATTTTCTTTCCGGGGAGAAGAGAGTTTAGGCTGCATTGTGGTTTCTATAAAACCTTTCTCACAAAAATGATAAAAAAAAGAATAACTTTAAGTAATCTGCTTACCGAAAATTATTATATAGCAAACATTTTTGCGCAGCGAATAATAAGGATCCCTCTTATACAAATTTGCTTATATATTTTTTTTTCCTAGTACATGTTTTAGTGAGAGATTTTTTGTGCAAGGTGGAATAACTGACAAATTAATGACTTCTTTTGCATTTTATACGCACTCATGTATGGAAATCGCTTTTTTTAAATTTCCAGCACTGTTTCAAAGTTACTGAACAATTGTCATCCATATATATTATTTAGCTCCAAAATAATTTTGATATTGTTCTTTTAATTTTTTTGAATGCAAGTATCTGGTTTTCACAAAAATTGTTGAGCGTGTATACGTAGTACGGAGTCGTAAAAGGATGAAATTTAATTTGCTATTTCATGAATGTGGAAAAGTTTAAGGTCGTTATAATAATAATAATTCTTAAAATCTCAGTGTCTGTGCAACGAAGGGCGGTAACCTATTTGAAAGTAGGAGGGATTGCAAACTAAAAATAAATAACAATAAAAATATACGTTTAAGGGCTTCGAGCCCCCAAACTAATATATATATATATATATATAGGGATGTAAGGTCAGGTGATGCGTAACATCACAGCCTCTCCTTGACAAATGTCAACCCCGCCTTCTCGTGGTGCATCCTGTTCCCACTAAAGGGGCTCTGACGACCGCCAATAGCGGTATAACTATACCATCGGGATTAGAGGAAATTCTATCCCACACTCACCAACCCGCTTGGCCAGCGTGGTGAGTTATGGCCAAACCCCTCCAAAATGACTCCACAACTTAAATCTTGGCCCTCAGTCTCCGGCAGCTGGAATGTACCTGGCCAAGGCAGCGGCCAGTGCGACATGAAGGCAGAGGGTACTAAGAATCCCCGGAGGACCGGACTAGGCTGCCATCTGATGCTGACCTTGGCAACGTACAATGGACGCTCCCTATCTTCTGATTCAAGACTTCTTGAATTGGAAGAGGAACTACAAAGGATCAAGTGGGACATCGTGGGGCTAAGTGAGGTAAGGAGAAAAGGAGAAGATCTCATCGAACTGAAAAGTGGACATCTCTTCTACTATCGTGGGACAGATACTGGCAGAACTAGTGGTGTTGGATTTATAATAAACAAGAAACTGAAGGATAAAGTTGTAGAAGTTGAAAGTTCCTCTGACAGAGCTGCACGGCTTGTTATCCAACTCTCGAAAAGATACCAGGCTCAGATTATTCAAACTTATGCACCCACCACAAGTCATCCTGAAGAAGAAATTGAAGAATTTTATGAGGAAATTTGTCATCTAAATAATAAAGGTAAGCAGCACTTGAAAATAATTATGGGAGATTTCAATGCAAAAATAGGGCAACGGCAACAGAATGAAACTTCAGTAGGTAAATTCGGTCATGGCAACAGAAACCAGCGTGGAAATACTCTCGTTGAGTTTGCAGAGGCAGAAGGGTTTTTCATCTTGAACTCCTTCTTCAAGAAAAAGCCACACAGGAAATGGACATGGAGACATCCAAATGGGACGACAAGTGAAATTGATTTTATTATGTGTAACAAAAAAATCGTCATAGAAGACTGCAGTGTGCTAAACAAGTTCAGCACAGGTAGTGACCATAGATTGGTGAGATGTAAGATGCACCTCAACACTAAACTTGAACGTGGCAAGCTCATAAGACAAACAAAATCTATTGACATAACCAAACTTGAAAAACACCATAATACATTTAAGTTGGAACTGAAGAACAGGTTCTCTGCTTTAGAAGGCCTAACATCGGAAGAAGTGAACATCTCTGAAGTTAACAGAAAAGTAACCAAAGCTCTTATGGAAACAGCAACAAAATTAGCTGGGTCTAAGAACAAGTTGCATGTAAATAAATTATCAGGAAAAACGAAAATGTTGATGCAAAAAAGAAGAGAGATGAGGACAACTAAAGAAGATGTGACTTCCAAAGTGGAATATATAGAGCTATGCAAGACAGTACGAAAAAGTACCACTGAAGACGTAAGAAAATTCAACTGTGAACTAGTGAGGACAGCAATTGAAAACAACCAAAGCCTAAAGATAGCAAAGGGACATCTCAGTAAGGGAAGAAAACAGATTATGGCACTGAGAAAAGAAGATGGTTCTGTAACAAGAAATAGAGGCGAAATTTTGACAAGAGTGAAAGATTTCTACTCCAAATTATATGAAAGGGATGATACATGCACTCCAGACATCATGAAAGATACCAGTACCAGAGTTCCTCCAGTCCTTCCAGCAGAAGTTGCACATGCAATCAAGAACATGAAGCGGGGAAATGCTCCAGGAGAAGATGGAATTACTGTAGACATCATACAAGAAGCAAGTGGAGAAATCAAAACAGTATTCGCCCAAATTTTCACTCGATGCCTTAATGAAGGAAAGATTCCTGAGGATTGGAACACCGCTACAATGATCCTGCTACATAAGAAAGGTGACATTGAGGATCTCGGAAACTACAGACCTATCAGCCTCCTATCAGTAGTTTATAAAATCTTCACTAAAGTTCTTTCACACCGCTTGAAGGTAACACTGGACATGGCTCAACCGAGAGAACAAGCTGGATTGGAGTGGCTACAGCACAATAGATCATATCCACGTACTGAGAGAACTAATTGAAAGAGCGAGGGAATATGAACTTCCATTGTGCATGGCTTTTATCGATTATGAAAAAGCCTGTGATTCGGTTAAACCATCAGCAGTTGCAATGGCTCTGAAATCCTGCGGTATTGAAGATGCATACATTAATATTATTAATAACATCTGTGAAAATGCAAGTGCAAAGATTAGGCTGTTTGAAAATACAACACACATAAAAATTGGAAAGGGAGTGAGACAAGGTGACACCATATCTCCGAAGCTCTTTAATGCCACATTGGAGGGTGTTTTTCAGTCACTGAGCTGGGAAAACAAGGGGATAAAGATTAATGGAGATAATCTAACTCACCTTCGTTTTGCTGATGACGTAGTCATTTTTGCAACTAGCCCATCAGAGCTGCAGAGTATGATCCAGGAACTTGCTGACAAGAGTAAAGAAGTGGGATTAAAAATGAACTTTCAGAAGACAAAAGTGATGTTCAATGCTCTTACAAGAAATGAAGATTTATCGATTGATGGAGAAAAGCTGGAGATAACAGACACGTACGTTTATCTTGGACAGCAGATATCAAGTGAGGGTCACATTGATGAAGAAATTAATCGGCGTACAAAACTTGCCTGGAGAGCTTTTGGAAGAAACAGCATAATTTTCAAGAGCAATATGCCATTATGTCTTAAAAGAAAAGTGTTTGATCAATGCGTCCTTCCAGTGCTTACGTATGGTGCAGAGACGTGGACCTTAACTAAAAGAGACATACAAAGGCTGCAGACAACTCAAAGTAGCATGGAGAGGTGCATACTTGGTGTAACCAGGAGAGATAAGAAGAGGAAGTCGTGGATCCGAAAAATGACAAGAGTGGAAGACATCATGATCAGAGT
The DNA here is from genome assembly GCA_039090855.1 of Macrothele yani. Classification (NCBI taxonomy): domain Eukaryota; kingdom Metazoa; phylum Arthropoda; class Arachnida; order Araneae; family Macrothelidae; genus Macrothele; species Macrothele yani. The sequence goes on along the minus strand of CM077026.1, from coordinate 36,510,211 downwards.
TAAATCCCTGAAATGGCAATGGGCTGGACATACTGCCAGAAGGACAGATCATCGATGGACAGCCGAAATTTTAGATTGGATTCCAAGGGACAGGAAAATACCCAGAAGAAGACCACATGGGAGATGGGTGGATGAAATTCTAAAGTATGTAGGGGTGACATGGAGGAGACTGGCACAAGACAGACCGTTGTGGAGGAAACTTGGGGAGACCTTCGTCCAGCAGTGGATTGATAATGGTTGACAATGATGATGATGATGATATATATATATATATATTCTATTAAGAAGAGACCTAAGCAAAAAAAAATATATTTTTTTGACTCATACCAAGTACAACATACCCATTTCCAACTAGGTCTTTGTGGAAGTGAGAAAATGCAGAGTTTTTGCTGGTCCTTGATAAAGCCAAGGCTCAGTATTCTCGACACTTTCTACATTCAGTTGTTTTAATTTATTTTTTATCTTTTCTCCTTTTACTCACACCGATAGATACATAACCTTTTCTATGTTGTACTTGGTATGAGTCAAAAATATATATATTTTTTTTGCTTAGGTCTCTTCTTAATAGAATGTGAATTCTGAATTTTCATAACTGCTGCGTTGCGCGTTTTGATCTTCAGGTTATTTTGCAACTTTTGTTTTAAATTCTAAAGTTTTTCCTTAGTTTTCAGCTTTGCTCTTCAGTATATATATATATATAGCAGTAAATATAGAGACGAAAAATGACAAGAGTGGAAGACTTCATGATCAGAGTTAAATCCCTGAAATGGCAATGGGCTGGACATACTACCAGAAGGACAGACCGTCGATGGACAGCCGAAATATTAGATTGGATTCCAAGGGACAGGAAAAGACCCAGAAGAAGACCACATGAGAGATGGGTGGATGAAATTCGAAAGTATGCGGGAGTAACATGGAGGAGACTGGCACAAGACAGACCGTTGTGGAAGAGGCTTGGAGCGACCTTCGTCCAGCAGTGAATTGATAATGGTTGACGATGATGATTATGATGATGAAATATAGAGAATTCTAGCAAAAATGATTTTGTTTTTATTTTCTAAATTGCAGTGCTCCTGAAAACCCGAGGCCCGGGGCGACCACTTCGTTTATCTCCATGTTCCAGCCGGCCCTGCTCTACGTTATGGCGCAAAGTTGCACAAGATTGTAGTGCAAGGTTAAAACATGTTGTTGGTTTTGTTTGCACCATACATTAGTGTATATTTTCTCAGAAAGTGGTGCAGCTGATGTAGTACCACTTTTTGGTTCAACCTAGAGGTCTGCACGGGCCGGGCGGGCGGGCCGGCCGGCCAAGTCGACCATTCTTTTTATCGCAATGGAAAAGAAAAAAAATATCGTGTCTCCCGATTCCCTGGTCTGTTTAACTGTTTTGCTGGCTTTACTGACTTCCATAACATAACCCAGGGGTAATTACAGAAGCGAAGAGAAGCACTAGCAGTGTTTTTACTATCTGCAGGTGTTAAGATGGTAAACCAGCTTTGGGGCTTGTTGACAAGTAAAAGATACGACCCTGACCGAGTGTGTGTGTTGCGTAGAGTGGAAAACTGAGAGTGTCTGCATTCGAATGGAGGTGGGGGTGTTTGTATGAGAGTGTGTGAAGATATCGATTGTTTCTGCTATCCCTAATCCGCATAGGGATTGATTTTTCTAGTGTCACCGCTTGCTAAATCCGTGGAAGTGAGATTTTGAACGCGCTGAGTCTTCTCTCTCTTTTTCTTTAGTGTCTGCAATGGGATAGTGTTTGTATGAGAGAGTGTGAAGACATCGATTGTTTCTCCTATCCCTAATACGTATAGGGACTGACTTTTCTAGTATCACCGCTTGCTAGTTCAGAGAAAGGGAGATTTTGAACGCACTGAGTCCTCTCTCTCTCTATCTCTCGTTCTATCGCTCTCTCGTGTCTGCAGTGGGATGGAGGTGAAGGTGCTTGTATTAGAGAGTGTGAAGACATCGCTTGTTTCTCCTATCCTTAATCCGTATAGGGATTGACTGTTCTAGTGTCACCGCTTGTTTCTCCTATCCTTAATCCGTATAGGGATTGACTGTTCTAGTGTCACCGCTTGCTAGTTCAGAGGAAGCGAGATTTTGAACTCTCTCTCTTTTTCTCTCTCTCTCTCTCTCTCTTTTTAGTGTCTGCAATGGGATGGAGGTGGATGGAGGTGTGGATGTTTGTATGAGAGAGTGTAAAGACATCGCTTGTTTCTCCTATCCTTAATCCGTATAGGGATTGACTGTTCTAGTGTCACCGCTTGCTAGTTCAGAGGATGCGAGATTTTGAACTCGCTGGGTCTCTCTCTCTCTCTCTCTCTCTCTCTCTTTAGTGTCTGCAATGGGATGGAGGTGGATGGAGGTGTGGCTGTTTGTATGAGAGAGTGTAAAGACATCGCTTGTTTCTCCTATTCTTAATCCGTATAGGGATTGACTGTTCTAGTGTCACCGCTTGCTGGTTCAGAGGAAGCGAGATTTTGAACTCGCTGGGTCTCTCTCTCTCTCTTTGGTGTCTGCAATGGGATGAAGGTGGATGGTGGTGTGGATGTTTGTATGAGAGAGTGTAAAGACATCGCTTGTTTCTCCTATCCTCAATCCGTATAGGGATCGACTGTTCTAGTGTCACCGCTTGCTAGTTCAGAGAAAGGGAGATTTTCAACGCACAGAGTCTTCTCTCTCGCTTTCTTTCTCTTGCTCTCCCTCTCTCGTGTCTGCAGTGGGATGGAGGTTGAAGTGTTTGTATGAGAGAGTGTGAAGACATCGCTTGCTTTTCCTATCCCCAATCCGACAGGGATTGACTTTTCTAGTGTCACCGCTTGCTCGTTCAGATGAAGCGAGATTTTGAACGCGCTGAGTCTTCTCCCCACTCCCATCCCCCTCTCTCTCCCTCTCTCTCTTTAGTGTCTGCAATGAGATGGAAGTGGGGGTGTTTGTATGAGAAAGTGTGAAAACATCGATTGTTTCTCCTATCCCTAATCCGTATGGGGATTGATTTTTCCAGTGTCACCGCTTGCTAGTTCAGAGAAAGGGAGATTTTGAACGCACTGAGTCCTCCCTCTCTCTCTCTCTCTCTCTCTCTCTCTCTCGTTCTATCCCTCTCTCGTGTCTGCAGTGGGACGGAGGTGAAGGTGTTTGTATGAGAGAGTGTGAAGACATCGCTTGTTTATCCTATCCGTAATCCGTATAGTGATTGACTTTTCTAGTGTCACCGCTTGCCAGTTCAGAGAAAGGGAGATTTTGAACGCACAGAGTCTTCTTTCTCCCTCTCTCTCTTTCTGTCTCTTGCTCTCCCTCTCTCTCTTTCTCTCTCTTGCTCTCCCTCTCTCGTGCCTGGAGTGGGATGGAGGTTGAAGTGTTTGTATGAGAGAGTTTGGAGCTGTTGATTGTTTCTCCTATCCCTTATCCGTATAGGGACTGACTTTCTGACTTTTCTAGTGTCTCCGCTTGTTAGTTCAGAAAAAGGGAGATTGTGAACGCACTTAGTCTTCTTCTTCTTCTTCTTCTTCTTCTTCTTCTTCTCTCTCTCTCTCTCTTTAATGGTTATATTATTCGATAATTATATAATTACTGAAGTTTGATTAATATTTTTAGGCTTACATTCAACTAAATATTTTTAATAATATCTCTTTTCATTATTTAATTTTCCTAATTTAATAAAATACAATAGAAAGACAGAATAATACAAAAAGGCAGACCTCGGGTCTGGCCGGGCCACGCTTAAATAATAGCTGCAATTGACCGGTCCGGGCCTTAAACGCACGAGCTTCAGCCGGGCCGAGCTCACCAAATAAGGAAGCTGCAGACCTTTAGTTTAACCTACTGCAAAATGTTCAATAGTGATAGGTACAGAATGATAAAGTATGAAAGGAGAAGAAATTAAAAATATATTATCCTCTGCAGCAGCCATTCACTACTGAATAAAGCTCTTTCGAAATTTTAACTAGAATTTTATCTTGAGGGTGTTTTTTCTTTCTTGACACTCAACTGGGTGATCTGTGGTGGCTTCGTGGCGGATGTGACTGAAGCTGCCGTAAGGATCAACTGAACGACAAAGAAATTTCCTTGTTTCCCTAACATGCTCTGTAATTTCATTTATTCTTCTTTCTTTTATGTAGTTCTGGGGTCTTCTTGTTTCCAATTAGATTTATGTGTTGAGAGTGTAGTAAAAGTGGCTAGATAACAAGAAGGCACAGTGGAAATTTGCATATGGTTTTTGTATATCTTATTCGTAGTTACAGTTTCTGTTTGCCCCCTCCTGAGAATTTAGCTATGGACGCCCATAGTTGCTATTATCTGTTTTTTTTACTTAAATTTCAAACACGTTTTATTTTGCGGAGGTGTTGGCTAAAAATGCTCTGGATTTAAAGGTAAAAAATACTAAGCATGGAGAACGATAACGCAACGCCTTATTTTTGCAACGCGATAAAAAATACGTCGCTTGAAGACTTGACTGAGATTCCACCAATGGCCGAAACGAGCCGCGATTCAGAATGTTCTGAAGATTATTTTTTGCGATTGCTTCTTTGGCGACGATATTATATTTTAAACTAGCTGTAAAGTTCGTTCAGATAAGAATACAACGGGTTCTAGATATCACTTATTGCTATTCAAGCGTGTATTAACGACGGTCGAAAATATCTTTGTACACGATATTTTCTGTAAATATCTTTTCGAAATCTGGAAGTAGTTTTCCTTGTTCTTGCCCATGGACTACTTTAACTGTGACATCAAATCGTCGAACTCTTGACAATGCTACATAAAGTTGTCCATGGCTAAACACTGGTTCAGGAAGGTAGTTACCTACTTTCTCCAGTGTTTGACCTTGAAACTTATTAATGGTCATAGCAAAGGCGAGTTTTACACGAAACTGTCGTCGTCTTAATGTGAATGGGAGGTCTATATCAGTAGGTGCGAGGTCAACTCGCGGAATAAAGACAGACCACATGCTGAGCCTGTGAGTACTTCCGCAATGATCAAATTGGGGTTTAGTTCTTTAATTCCATTGCATAAACATGTCTTGTTCCATTGCATAAACCTCGTTGTGCATTGAGGTTTCTCAGGAGCATGATGATAGCTCCAATCTTCAACTTGAGTCTGTGAAGTGGCATTGCTGATGGAGTTTGTTCATTTAAAAACTCTATAGGATAATAATGATCAGTATTTTCTTCTCCATCAGCATCAATTGAATCAGAGCTTAAGTATGTGCTTGCAGTCCCCTCTAAGAGATCATGAACATTCTCATTTAATTTGTCAACATCAGAGTTTTTGGTACACAGAATGGCTTTCTTCGCAAATGTTTTAAAATCAGAAATTTTCAAGTTCTTATGTGTGCAAATTCTTCCCATAGATGGGATTTATATTTTTCAAACAATTCTTGTGCATTGGGTGGTGAAACAAAGATAAGAATTATATGCAAATAAATCTCGTAGTTGTCGAGGCAGGCTGCAAACTGATGCTTCATCTAAGGTTTTCTCTCATATTTCATCATTCTTAATTAAACCTTTCTGCAATGCAGCTTCTTGGAAGGTATCATATGGAATTCCATTGACTGTTCTTAAATCTGTAAAGCTTTTAGCTCCAGACACATAAAGTAGCAGTAGTCTCAAACAATATCTTTCTGGATCAGAGCCAAAGTTGACTGATACATTCTTCCAATCACATTATCTCCACCACGTTTCCGTTGGACCCATTGTCTTTCTTTTTGATTGAACACATAATGTCATGGCATGTCACTATATGAAATGGATCGCGCATCTCCATTGCCCTCATGTAGTTTGAACCATGCTGTCAACATTGTATCTCTCTGAGCATTATGAACAACTGCATTTCGATCATTGTTTAAACGCTCCGGATTAAAGGTAATCTTCTGTTATACAGGAAGGTGAACAGGTAATCTAACTCTTGTATGAGGTTGCTGATGCATTTCATAACCAAGTATTCGCCACATTGCCTCAGGTGCGCGAACGTATCGGGAATCAACATGGCTTTTACTTCGTCGTATTTGGTGTTGTGCTCTGTTATATGCACGTTTGCACAGTCATGATCTTTGTATACGTACTTGAAAAGGTATTTCACGCTTTTCACAGAAGCGCACACCTCGACATTAATGTGGCAATTGTGCTTTAACAAAAGATACGGATTATAAGGGACAATCCAGCTGTTATCAATAATTTTACCACGTGCAGTTGTGGTTGCACCATTTTTTCTACGGCGATATAAAGGATACCCACCTTTGTTAGCTACAGTTTCATTTTGGAAAGACTTCGGAAATTGCTTGGCACATTTGCCATCTTCCATACAGGGTGAATTGTGATTATTTCAACACACGGGTCATGAACCATGTGTTTCGCAATAGTTGCATGTAAAACTGGTAAATGCTCTTTATCTGGTAGTTTTGCCGACATAATTTGGTCAGTTTTCTCAGGCAATGTTGGCTTGTCCTCTTCTTTCAAAATCAAGAGCCTATGAGCATGGGGAAGCCCTCTTTTTCTGGAATTCGATTACATGAACATTGGCCACCGGTACTCCACCAATATGCCTTTTGGTTATATCGTCCATTAATTCTTTCAACTTTAATTGGAAGACTCTTGTAACTAAATCTGGACGGTTTTTGACAGATTGACCGTTCAAGTTTTCAGTAATTTCTTCCCATTTCGGGTTGCAAGTCATAGTAAGGAAAAGATCAAGCTTAACATACTTTCTGACTATCGCCATTGCATCCTGATAATTTTGCACCATACTTCGTGGACTACCTTTAAATGAAGATTTCAAAATAAGAGCTTTTCCAGGAAGAAACTCATCATCTCCAGCATTCTGAATTTGGTCCATCAGACCTTTATACTTTTCGACACTTTACTGAGACTGATTTTGTCTAATTCAATGTATTATCTTCCATTTATAACCTTTCCTTCGCTTAATAATGGATTAAATTCGTCACGGATTGAAAGACGATGTTGACAGTATTGAATTTGGGTAACCCTTGACCGTGGCTTTGTACATTGGTTAACACTTAGTAAAGACGTTGGTCTATGTTGTAATGGAATGTCAGTTGACCTTGTGAAGTAACGCATCTCTAACGTCATGTGAGAATGATTTGGATCAAATGACGTCACACCAGCAGCTGTGTTCTTTGTTGCTATGACAACAAAACAAAGTGATATACGCGTGAACTGTGCGCGAGTAGGTGATGACGTCACCTGCACAAAAACACGAAAAGCTAATCGTGACGTGACAAACATTTGTTTCTCGGTTGTTGCTATGACGACTTAAAAAGTGATCCAGGTCGTCGGCAATTTAGCCTTTTATATATAAGGATGGCGATGAGACTGGCGATAGCTGATTTCCCATAAAAACGATTAAACAATTTTAATCGATTAAAAACCGTATATTTTTATTTTACGATTATATCACTATTATTCAATTGTTTACAATTTTATGTGTTTGACGACGACATATGTACACTGGTGTGCAATAATTAAGGACGAAGAGGAGAAATTAGCATAACAGCGGAACGAGCAGGCAGAACGGACCGAAAGACCACTCAGGAGATAGACAAGGGTCCGGTACGGTAGGGCATGCGCATACATGCAGCATGACGTAGGGGAGGGGAGTGTCGGAAAGGTATAAAGCACACGTGCAGTGAACACTCAGCAATTCGGTGAAAGCTATTGAATTGTGCAAATTGTTTGAACGACATCAAGTTGCTGCCACCGTATGATATGGCCAACAGGCAATCCAGTAGACGACATCTGGATGACTTTACCCGAGGTCGCGTCATTGAGAAGTTGGAAGAAGGTCGAAGTGTGACTAGTGTGGCCGAGGAGTTCGGGATCACTCAGAGCATCGATTCACGAGCTTGGAGAGCATTTCAAAAGACAGGAACAGCTGTCCGAGAGTTTAGCAGTGGTCGTCCACGAGCAACCACGGCGGCGGACTACCGGTATATTGTCCTACAGGCGAGAAAAGACAGACGGCAGACAGCGGGAGAAATCGCAAGGCACATGCAACAGACAACTGGATGTTCGTTAACGCGTTTTACCGTTGCCAGGAGGCTGCACAAAGGTGTTCTTTTTGCACGATGACCAGTACGGTGTGTGCCAATAACGCCTGCTCATTGGAGACGGCGGTTTCTGTGGTGCCAGGAACACAAAAACTGGACACATCAGCAATGGGGTCGAGTTCTCTTTACGGATGAGAGCCGATTTAGTCTGACGAGTGATTCTGGACGTATACACATCTGGAGAAAGCAGGGAACACGCAATCACACCTCCAACATTATCGAAAGGGACCGGTTTGGAGGTGGCGGAGTTCTCGTTTGGGGCGGTATTATGTTTGGCAGCAGTACTGAACTACACATCTTCCAAGGAGGTTCAGTCACTGGTGTCCGCTATTGTACCGAGGTTCTCCTGCCTCACTGTTCAGAGGTGCTGTGGGTGCTGAGTTCCTCTTCATGGACGACAACGCTACACTTCATCGTACAGTGGCTGTCGCAGAGCTGTTGGAGAGTAAAGCCATTCAACACATGGATTGGCCCGCAAGGTCCCCGGACCTAAATCCAATCGAACACGTGTGGGGCCTTCTCGGGAGACGCTTGGCAGCACGTCACTAGTCGCCGGCAACGATTCCACAGCTGCTATTGGCGCTACAAGAGGAATGGGCCGCGATGCCTCAACAGCTCCTTGACAACCTCGTCCTCAACATGGACAGACGTTGTAAATCCTGCAACGCAGTCAGGGGTGATCATATCCCCTACTGGATTTTTTGGCTGCCGCCTGTCACATGGTCGTTTCTATCTTCTGTCCAGTTGTGCTCGAAGCTACCTTTTCTATAAAGTGCCTTTATTTCCTTTCGATTCCTTGTTTGGACGGTTTTGCTCACTTGTCCCATATTCTTGCATCTTGGGGATCTTATGGTATGATTTGAGTCGATGTGGAGCACTTGTGCAGGACGTTACATTCGAAAAACCGTCTCGTCCTTAATTTTTGCACGCCAGTGTATAATACAGTATATCTAGATTCTGCGCATTATTGTTTTGGCGACGAGACTGACCGTATACTTGGCGATGCGACTGGAGTAAAGTGGCTGCAAAACTTGCGTATCGTGGCGACGCAGGTTTTGTAGCCACTGACTGGCATAATACTACTTTAAATTTGCTTTAGCAACAAGACTTGCGTAAAGTGGCTACGAGATGGCGCAATGTGGCGACGACGTTATATATTTTAAGTTGCGACGACATAGTTTCCATTTGGAAATGATATTTGATATATTGTATTACTTCGTATTTCTCAAGATTCTTCTTTCCAAAAATTCAGCAGAGTTAGAACACTTGGTTTTACCTTCCTGCATGTTCTTTACTTGTTTTGAAAAATTGAAATCGATCTAACATCTTGACTAACACCTCGTGTTCTTTCTCGCAAAGTCCGTCTATCACTTTCTTCTTGTACTACACTTCGTGTTAAATCTCCCTGACTCCCTCAGTTCAAAGCTGCACTACGTTACATTGTGCTACGCATAAACATATGGCTAACAGCAGCTTTTGGTGCCTCTTTGAGAGTCATTTTTTTTCATAAACACGGTTTTTTCTTCTTCAGTCACATTTTTAATGTCCCAAATTCCAAAATGTAGTAGAGCATTTTTTATTTTGTTTTCTAAAGAGTGCACTAAATTCGAGTAATCTGTTACGGCGGTTTCTGTCGTGTCAAATTACAGGGTAATTTAGTAAAGAAATGATACGTGCAGTATTTTAAGCATATTTTCTACATTTAATACATAAAACATTGGCACTCCTAACAAACCTCTCCAGGTTTTGTTTTTCTAGAAAATTCAGTTTCAAATATTCAGAGCCACTCGTGACGCTATGACAGCATATTTTAGCAACTGTAGCATCGAAGCGACAGATGTGACAGCTTCCTCAACATTTCTGCTGTTTTGACTAAAAAATTACCTCAAGCATGTTAATCACGCTAATTTCATTTAATGCAATTTACTCGTTGATTAATGCCGAAGAATTACCTTGATAAAAACTTACGCAGTTTTTAATACTGCTGCTCATTGAAAGCCTTCTTAAGCCAATTTTCGATGTTTAAATTTGTAATTACATGGTGAACATGAAAAAAAATGGGGAAAGCAGAAGTCTTAGCTTACCCACTCTTTTTAATCGAAAGTGTTCTCGTCTCCTTTAATTAATATCTGGTGATAAAACACGATGTTAATAATCATGAAGGCTTAGAAAAGTACGAAGGAAAAAATATCTCCTTTTTTTCTTTTCCCTTTCAAAAAAAAAAAAAATGAGACGAGAAGGATTTTATTTTAAAGGCAGTCAGGAAAGTAAATTTATTAAGGACTTAAACGAGTGTTTGATGCTCTAAATGCTGTAATATGCATTGGTTCTGCACTAACATGTAAAAAGCATTTTTTTCTTTATCATGAGAATTTGCCATTTCTCTTTACTAAAATTTAGAAATAAATACGAGACGTTGAAGTGTAAAAGTGTTGAGCACAAGACTATCGTGACATCACATTTTGTTTTTTAAGTGCCGTATTTTGTGTGCTTATAGGTCGAATGAGTTAAAATATTCAATTTCCTTATTTTCGTTCATAGATAAGACGATCCTGAGTAGGTGTAGTGATACTTGCTTACATGTCAAATTTGGTAGCACTTGCGGACATATTGAGGCTACAGTGCCACTTGTGTACATGCCAAATTTGGTGGCACTTGCATACGTGTCAAGGCTTATGTTCGGGGGATAATTATATGTTTTTGCAATTATCCCCGAACAGTACTGTTACTGTGACCCATATTGTGAACGATTTCAACTTTCCTTCTCACTTTATCCAGGCTTAGGACCGGCAGCACTATGCCAGTCCGTTTAAAAGTTGTAGACGATATTCGCCCCCCCCCTTTATTTTATTTAATTATTTTTGTATGCGATATTCGCTCTTTTAATTCGTTTACAGATATTTTAATTCACTTTTTCTAAATTTACTCTAATTTACTCTAATGAGCAATCTATATATTTGAAACACATGGCCGTTTCTTTCTACAATCCACCAGCGCCACCCACTGGAACGATTTTCATGATTTTTTTAAATGAAAGCTACTAACCCACAGATCTGTCATCGGTATTTTTTCTTGTCATAAGTTTTTTTTTTTTTTTTTTGTTACCATGGTATTTTCTCTGTACAATCCACCGTTCGTTATTCTGGCGTTTATTCTAGTTTCAGTACTTGCAGCGCCATCTGCCTTTCTGCGGTGGCCGGACTTGGAACTAAGCCCTCCGCTATCAACTACGTAGTTGTAATTATCGGAATCGGCTCAGTAGTTTTCGAGATTAGTAAAAAAAAAATCCGTGTGAACTACTTTCCCGTTGGGTGTGATCAGGTTGTATAAACTACTTTCACATTGGGTGTAATCAGGTTGTGTGAACCAGGGGCGCGCAGAGAATTTCCTCAAAGGGGGGGGGGGTCCGACAAAAAAAATGCACGGGACAAATGAAACTAGAAATTGTGCACACACACACACACACATATGGATTATATATGTGTGTGTGTGTGGATTCTTTTGTTAGCATAAACAGCACTGATGTGTCACGGGTTAAGAAAACCTTACTCTTTTGGATAAGTCTGCTAAATTAAATGTGCATTAATATATCCATTAATATTCATGTAAGACCTTAAGACGTACAGAAAAATAAAGTTTAAATCGCTTCTCTTATTGTAATGCAGAAACATTTTCATCTAAGCTCACTTTAAATAATATATATAAATTATATGCTTGCCCTGACAGCACTGTTAAAGAGCAAACACATTATCAATGGAAAACGAAAAAGTTAAGTAAACAATAATATTTAACTTACCTAAGTATTCCTCATCAAACTTTGAAAATTATTGCAGTTGTCGAACTACCTTTGCAGACAGGGAATTGCATAAATCTAAAACTGAATAATCCATGAGTTTACAATGAAGCATACTTCTGAGTAAAAACAGTCATTCACAGTTCGGTTAGAAAAAGTCATTCATAAGCAAGCTGCTGCTCCTCTCGAAAAATGACAAATTCAGGAAGTTAGTCTCTCATGTCCTAAACGGATGGAAATCAACAGATACAAATATCAAGCACAGACGCAGACCTTCTTAACAGAAAATAGTGTGTTTACACCCAGGCCTTTATCTTTTGTATCCCCCTCCCCTCAGAGGAGGAACGCCCATTAGCACATCATATGTGACTGAGGCCCGAGCCATGGAGAAATTTCCTGGAAAAGGTTATGGGAACACGAGAGACTGGGAGAGTGATGGATTGCTGGTTCCTCAAACACTCTGAGGTTTCAATAATTCCGTGCTTCAATGCTTGCCATCGTCAGCCATCCAAAACAGATGCAGCATTCCTAAGGCAAAAGAGCACTCTGATTTCTGTGGTTGATACAATCACACCACAGCCAGCTCGTTTCTATAAACATGTGCAGAAAGGATTTATTTTTTAATTTCGCAGTAGTCGGAATAAGGTATTTTAAAATTCTGGGGTCCGGACCCACCCCGTGTGTGTGCCCCTGCTATGAACGACTTTCACGTTGGGTGTGATCAGGTTGTAACAACTACTTTCACGTGGGTGTGATCAGATTGTATGAACTACTTTCACATTGAGTGTGATCAGGTTGTATGTATACAAAGCGGAACGATACACGGGAAATCGGGAACTACTTGAAATAGATCTGATTCGGTAGTACAGCCAAATATAATAAAAAATAATAAAAATATAATAAATAATAATAAAAAATAAACGAAATAGCCAATGTCCACCGGAAAGAAATAAGCTTCCCAACGGTGAAAGAATTATCCAAATAGGTTCAGTAGTTTTCGAGATTACCTCAAACACACAAAGTTTCTCTCTTTATATATTAACATAGATTATGTAATGATACCCCCCAAAAAATTGTTAAAAGAAAACAAGCAAAATAAAACATATTTTTAACCCCTTTGTGTGGTTATCTAGACACATTTCGGGTCACTGAAAGAATACCTCCATACTCCAATGTAATCCCGTCAACGACCGGTAAGCACATGTTTATACAATAATGAGGAACGCCATCGTTAAATTCGTGAACGAGCAGTTGGAAAAATTAAAAATTAATGGGAATATTTCAAAAATTGTGTTGTTTATGACCCATCTTATACACTGCCCATTAATAATTCAACAGTTTATTATAGTTATGCATTTTATTACGATTCGTGTTACTTGACAAGAAAAACATTCAATCACAGCTTTTTCAACCGTGCATGGCATAGGTTACGGACTAGTAGGCCTATAAACTAAAGACTTCAAAAGCAATTCTTTACATCTTGCGTACTTTCGTAATGTCGCAGAGCTCTAGAGATCCGCTGATCCAGTTTGATGTACCTTTCAGATCGTTTCTTTCCTTCAAGATTAAGGTCTGTTCGATTTAGAAGAAAGTCACTGTACTAAGATTCTTCTTTTAAGCTTTGAATGAAGGTCTTGATTTTAGGATGTGGTCTACTCATTAAGGTGTTAAACTTATTATTCCATCCCTCTACCGTATTATTTGTTTTGTGCATTATGACAGTTCTACGTGCTAGTTGTAAAGACAGAATTTTCTAGCCATTCATTCATAAAATAATCGTAAAAATTCTGCAGCTTCGGTTGCTGTGGTGAACTTCCTTGAATTGATAACCAACCATCCGTTATATGTTTCTACATCTGGAAAGTGCGCTAATGCTGCACACATGCTCACACGAAGTCTGATTTCTTCCCTTTATTTATAACCACTGGCTAATCTAAGTGACTGAACATGCCGCCACCGTCATTGGTTAAAATGAAAGTTACACCCTGAAATCCTCACTAACGGAAATAGACTTTCCAAGGCTTTAATAGCTGCAACCTCAAAGTCTACGGTCACTAAATGTGGATTCCATCCTGCTTCTTTTAAAATTGTGAAAAGTTTCACATATGTATTTTCATTTTTCTTTGAAAGTAGGGCGAAAATTATTGAAACAATAGTGAATTCATGCTCATTACTACTATTAAAGTTAGTCTATACTACTATTTACTACTATTGTCATTAACTACTATTTAAGAAAGTTTCACATATGTATCTTTATTTTCTATGTACTACTGTTGTCATTACTAGTGTTTAAGAAAGTTTCACATATGTATTTTCATTTTTCTTTGAAAGTAGGGCGAAAATAATTGAAACAGTCGTGACTTCATCCTCATTACTACTATTAAAGATAGTTTATACTACTATTTACTACTATTGTCATTAACTACTATTTAAGAAAGTTTCACATATGTTATCTTCATTTTCTATTTACTACTGTTGTCGTTACTAGTGTTTAAGAAAGTTTCACATATGTATTTTCATTTTTCTTTGAAAGTAGGGCGAAAATAATTGAAACAGTCGTGACTTCATCCTCATTACTACTATTAAAGATAGTTTATACTACTATTTACTACTATTGTCATTAACTACTATTTAAGAAAGTTTCACATATGTAACTTCATTTTCTATTTACTACTGTTGTCATTACTAGTGTTTAAGAAAGTTTCACATATGTATTTTCATTTTTCTTTGAAAGTAGGGCGAAAATAATTGAAACAGTCGTGACTTCATTTTCATTACTACTATTAAAGATAGTTTATACTGCTATTTACTACTATTGTCATTAACTACTATTTAAGAAAGTTTCACATATGTAACTTCATTTTCTATTTACTACTGTTGTCATTACTAGTGTTTAAGAAAGTTTCACATATGTATTTTCATTTTTCTTTGAAAGTAGGGCGAAAATAATTGAAACAGTCGTGACTTCATTTTCATTACTACTATTAAAGATAGTTTATACTACTATTTACTACTATTGTCATTAACTACTATTTAAGAAAGTTTCACATATGTATCTTTATTTTCTATGTACTACTGTTGTCATTACTAGTGTTTAAGAAAGTTTCACATATGTATTTTCATTTTTCTTTGAAAGTAGGGCGAAAATAATTGAAACAGTCGTGACTTCATCCTCATTACTACTATTAAAGATAGTTTATACTACTATTTACTACTATTGTCATTAACTACTATTTAAGAAAGTTTCACATATGTTATCTTCATTTTCTATTTACTACTGTTGTCGTTACTAGTGTTTAAGAAAGTTTCACATATGTATTTTCATTTTTCTTTGAAAGTAGGGCGAAAATAATTGAAACAGTCGTGACTTCATCCTCATTACTACTATTAAAGATAGTTTATACTACTATTTACTACTATTGTCATTAACTACTATTTAAGAAAGTTTCACATATGTAACTTCATTTTCTATTTACTACTGTTGTCATTACTAGTGTTTAAGAAAGTTTCACATATGTATTTTCATTTTTCTTTGAAAGTAGGGCGAAAATAATTGAAACAGTCGTGACTTCATTTTCATTACTACTATTAAAGATAGTTTATACTGCTATTTACTACTATTGTCATTAACTACTATTTAAGAAAGTTTCACATATGTAACTTCATTTTCTATTTACTACTGTTGTCATTACTAGTGTTTAAGAAAGTTTCACATATGTATTTTCATTTTTCTTTGAAAGTAGGGCGAAAATAATTGAAACAGTCGTGACTTCATTTTCATTACTACTATTAAAGATAGTTTATACTACTATTTACTACTATTGTCATTAACTACTATTTAAGAAAGTTTCACATATGTATCTTTATTTTCTATGTACTACTGTTGTCATTACTAGTGTTTAAGAAAGTTTCACATATGTATCTTTATTTTCTATGTACTACTGTTGTCGTTACTAGTGTTTAAGAAAGTTTCACATATGTATTTTCATTTTTCTTTGAAAGTAGGGCGAAAATAATTGAAACAGTCGTGACTTCATCCTCATTACTACTATTAAAGATAGTTTATACTACTATTTACTACTATTGTCATTAACTACTATTTAAGAAAGTTTCACATATGTTAACTTCATTTTCTATTTACTACTGTTGTCATTACTAGTGTTTAAGAAAGTTTCACATATGTATTTTCATTTTTCTTTGAAAGTAGGGCGAAAATAATTGAAACAGTCGTGACTTCATCCTCATTACTACTATTAAAGATAGTTTATACTGCTATTTACTACTATTGTCATTAACTACTATTTAAGAAAGTTTCACATATGTAACTTCATTTTCTATTTACTACTGTTGTCATTACTAGTGTTTAAGAAAGTTTCACATATGTATTTTCATTTTTCTTTGAAAGTAGGGCGAAAATAATTGAAACAGTCGTGACTTCATTTTCATTACTACTATTAAAGATAGTTAATACTACTATTTACTACTATTGTCATTAACTACTATTTAAGAAAGTTTCACATATGTTATCTTCATTTTCTATTTACTACTGTTGTCGTTACTAGTGTTTAAGAAAGTTTCACATAAGTATTTTCATTTTTCTTTGAAATTAGGGCGAAAATTATTGAAACAGTAGTGACTTCATCCTTATTACTACTATTGAAGTTAGTCTATTTACTACTATTATCATTAACTACTATTTAAGAAAGTTTCACATATGTATCTTCATTTTATATTTATATTTTCATTTATACACTGACGGAAAAAAAATCCCAACACCACGAAAAAACAGTTGTAGAGGAATGAAATGGCGGCAATACATTTGTATAGGTAACAAATTTAATTGATTAAGGTTTCAAGATCACAGCTTATTGTAAGCGCGAGAAGAGCCATTTTAAATGTGAAATGCTGGTACATTAATAACCGGTGTAACCGCCAGAATGTTGAATGCAAGCACGCAAACGTTCAGGCATTGTGTCGTACAGGTGCTGGATGTCAGTTTGTGGGATGGAGTTCCATGCCTGTTGCACTTGATCGGTCAATACAGGGACTGTAAATACTGGTTGGGGGTGACGCTGGAGTTGTCGTCCAATGATGTCCCACACGTGCTCGATTGGAGAAAGATCTGGTGATCTAGCAGACCACGGCAACATGTCGACACTCTGTAGAGCATGTTGGGTTACAACAGCGGTATGCGGGCGAGCGTTATCCTGTTGGAAAACACCCCCTGGGATGCTGTTCATGAATGGCAGCACAACAGGTTGAATCACCAGACCGACGTACAACTGTGCCGTCAGGGTGCGTGGTATAACCACGAGAGTGCTCCTGCTGTCATAGGAAATTGCTCCCCAGACCATAACTCCAGGTGTAGGTCCAGTGTGTCTCGGCTGCAGACAGGTTGGTTGCAGGCGCTCACCTGGCCTCCTTCTAACCAACACACAGCCATCACTGGCACCCAGGCAGAACCGGCTTTCATCAGAAAACACAACAGATCTCCACTCCGTCCTCCAATGAGCTCTAGCTTGACACCACTGACGTCGCAAACTGCAGTGATTTGGAGTAAATGGAATGCACGCTACAGGGCGTTTGGCTCGGAGCTGTCCTTCAAGTAACCGATTTGTAACAGTTCGTTGTGTCACTGTGGTGGCAACTGCAGCTCGAATTGCTGCCGCATACGCGGTGCGATGCGCCACGGCCATACGCCGTACACGGCGGTCTTCCCTCTCAGTAGTGCCACGTGGCCGGCCGGAACCCGGTCTTCTTGAGGCAGTACCTTCCCTTGACCACCGCTGCCAACAATCATGCACAGTGGCTACATTCCTGCCAAGTCGTTCTGCAATATTGCGGAAAGAAATTCCACCTTCTCGTAGCCCTATTACACGACCTCGTTCAAACTCCGTGAGCTGTTGATAATGGCTTCTTCGTCTTCTTAAAGGCATTCTTGACTAACATCAACACCCTACGTCGAATCTCAACTATAACTAACGCTCACGAACGTTACAGCGCGTATTTACAGCAAACCTGCTTTGCATGTTCCGAGGGGCGCTACTAGCGCCGCACGTATGCGCCGAGCGAGAAATTTGCATAGACGTCATCTTACAGATGTACTCTCACCGCCTACCAACTGTCGTTTATCTAACACAACCCCTTCTTGGTGTTGGGATTTTTTTTTTCCGTCAGTGTATTTTCATTTATATTTTCATTTATTTTCATTTTTCTTTGAAAGTAGGGCGAAAATTATTGAAACAATAGTGAATTCATGCTCATTACTACTATTAAAGATAGTCTATACTACTATTTACTACTATTGTGATTAACTACTATTTGCTACTATTGTCATTAACTACTATTTAAGAAAGTTTCACATATGTATCTTCATTTTCCATTTACTACTGTTGTCATTACTAGTGTTTAAGAAAGTTTCACATATGTATTTTCATTTTTCTTTGAAAGTAGGGCGAAAATTATTGAAACAATAGTGAATTCATGCTCATTACTACTATTAAAGATAGTCTATACTACTATTTACTATTTTTGTCATTACTGCTATTTAAGAAAGTCTATTAAAGCCTTGGAAACAGACTTTCCAAGGCTTTAATAGCTGCAACCTCGAGGTCTACAGTAACTGAATGTGGATTCCATCCTGCTTCTTTTAAAATTGTGAAAAGTTTCACATATGTATCTTCATTTTTTTTTAAAGTAGAACTAAAATTACTGGAACCAAAGTGACTTCATCCTCTTTAGCTTATATTGCTAAATTAGAGTAAATTTTGAAAAATGTGAATTTCAGGGAAATCTAATGTTGTACACAAGTGCCAGCTCTTTTCGTATGCTGCACCTGTTAGATTCGAGAACGCTTTGATATGTATGCAAGTGCCACAAAATTGTATGAAAGTGCCACCAAATTTGTAACCTCGGCAAATTTAACCGTCCAAGTGCCACCAAATTTGTAACCTCGACAAATTTAACCGTCCAAGTGCCACCAAATTTGTAACCTCGACAAATTTAACCGTCCAAGTGCCACCAAATTTGTAACCTCGACAAATTTAACCGTCCAAGTGCCACCAAATTTGTATATGTATGCAAGTGCCACCAAATTTGTATATGTATGCAAGTGCCACCAAAATTTTTTTGCAAGTACCACTTATGTGTATGCAAGTGCCACCAATATGTATGCAAGTGCCACCAAATATGTATACAAGTGCCACCAAATATGTATGAAAGTGCAACTAAATATGTATGCAAGTGCCACCAATATGTATGTAAGTGCCACCAATATGTATGCAAGTGTCACCAAATTGGCCACCTCTTTTCCAATGTTGCGCATATTAGCTTTGAGAATGCTTTGATATGTATGCAAGTGCCACCAAATTTGTAACCTCGACAAATTTGACCGTCCTAGTGCCACCAAATTTGTATATGTATGTACATGCCACCAAATTTTTATTTGCAAGTCCCACCAAATATGTATGCAAATGTCACCAATATGTATGCAAGTGCCACCAAATTTGTAACCTCGACTAATTTGACCGTCCAAGTGCCACCAAATTTGCATATGTATGCAAGTGCCACCAAATATGTATGCAAGTGCCACCAATATGTATGCAAGTGCCACCAATATGTATGCAAATGCCACCAATATGTATGCAAGTGCCACCAAATTTGCCGCCTCTTTTCCTTTGTTGCGCCTGTTAGATTTGAAAACGCCTTGATATGTATGCAAGGGCCACCAATTCCCTGAGTATAAGGTGATTCTAGAGCAAACGCAGTTAGTGTTCAGCAAATCCGTAACTATAATTTTAATGTTTCGGTAAATATTAAAAAGAAGAAAAATTGAGATAACTAACATTTTTATTTTCTGTAAAAGTTGACCTATTTGTAAGCTTATTTTTTCTTGCGAACTGACAGTACCCGTATTCCTTCCCTACGATCGACCAATCGGAGAATTCGCTGCGGAAAGATGGGGTAAGGGAAAGTCATACAAGTGTGTTAAATCAGAGTGATGCTTGCAGCATAAATTATCTTTTGCTGCGTCTTCTCACAGAGTTCAAAAGAGCTTTTAATTTCAATCGGAATCATGAAACAAATTAAGATAAGCATAACAACTGGAAACAATGGTTGATTTTAAATGAATTTAGCTGGAGACTGACAGACCGAAAAAAAAAGAGCCGCTGGTCTTTGCTGTTATTAAAGCTCAAGTGCCGCCGGCTGTCAATATGTTTGTCACCAGCCAATCAACTACGCTAAAGCGACGTGTTTCAGAGATGTAATCACCGTTAGATAAATGAGGTGCACCCATTCTTGTCCTGGCGGCTTAGCAAACCCACAGGTGAATACCACTCATGGGGATCTTGGAGGGGTCGCCAGGGAGATGCTAGTAACATAAGACAGCTGCTACTACCAAATCAGTCACGGCGATTTTAATGATGTTTCTGGCGAACAAAAATATCCGTCGTAACAGATTTTAAACAGATTCTTAGTGACGGAATATTAAATTTCGTACGCTTTCGAAATACACCGATGAACCATTGCATCATGACCACCTACCTAATAAGCTGTAGGAACCCCTTTAGCCCGCAAAACAAAAGCCGCTGGGTGAGGATTCGATGAGGTAGCGATAGGTATCCTGGGGTATCTGCTACCACAATGTCAACAGCAGGTCTTCCAGTTTCCGTACATTTCGGGAAGGTGGTGATTTAGCGCGAACCCGCTTTTCCAAGTTGAACCACAAATGTTCGATTGGGTTCATGTCAGGGGGCATTAACACAAACTCACCAGCATGTTCCTCGAACCACTGCTTGATGATTCCGGCAGTGTGGCACAGCGCGTTGTCCTGTGTTGGTAATGGCCATCCCCAGCAGGGAACACAGCTGCCATGAATGGGTGAACTTGGTCCGCAACGATGTTCATATACCTGGGGACTGTCAGGGATTGTGCTATTGGGATAATGGGGCCTAAGGTGTTAGAAGAAAACATCACCTATAATATAACAAAACATCGCCTATAATATAACAGGCCGGCCTGTTTCCGCCCAACAGTGCGTCCTGATGCCATAGCCTCCCTAGGTAATCGGAGTATCCGCGCTCAGACGTCTACGTGATACATCAGGAATGTTGATTCGTGAGACCAGGCCACTGTCTTCCAATCATCCACGGTTCAATCTCGATGATCTTTTCCCCCATTTCATGCGTTGTTGGCGATGACGTGCAGTGAGCATCGGAACCCTGCTGGGTCTTCGGCTACGCAAGCCCATGCGCAGAAAGCCGCGATGAACTGTGTGCTGTGACACATTGCCCTGATCACCATTGTTGTAGCTGCGGGGGATTTGACGCACTGTGGCCCTGCGGTCACGGTGAACAACGCACGACAGTTGTTACAGGGCTTGGAGCTGAATTCTATAACAGCACCCTGTGTGGAGGATTCGTTTGTGCTTCCTTTGCCGTAAGTTCGGTATCGGTGGTTTAATCCGTAATTATTCCAACTGGAGCAGATAAAAACAATACAAACCGTAGAAAAGTGAATCGACTGAAGCTAAATTTTGCAGTGAGGAAAACGTTTATTCAGATCATACGGGGAATGTCACCAAGCTTCTGTCCTTTTCGTGCTTTCATTCTTTCCGTTCTCCCTCAGTATTCTACACCGCCGAAAATCCTTCTCTCTCTTTCCGGCCACTCAAAAACTATTCCTTCCTCCGTCCCTTTCGACCCGAAGCATACTGCACCTCCGCTAAAACTATCTTCCTTCGTCGACCCCTGCCACCGCGTTCCCTCCGGCTACACCCTAAGATGTCTCTTCTCCGAAAAACGCAAGATTCCCTAATTGCCATCTGCTGCGTAGCGTGGGAAAGGAAATACTCATTTGCCTTTCGTCCAAATGGCTGGAATTGAAAGGAAATGATTACAATTCAGTAACACAAAAATGGCTACAGAATCTCGCTTCTGATAAATATGGAAGCCCCGGTTACATAGTCTCCGTTCACTTCTGGCATCAATGAGCTGCAGACAACAGACGGCTGGACGACTGGTTGTCGTTTGGCCATCTGTGCACCACTTGTGATACGTACTCACTACAGCGGCACGTGAACAACCCACAAGCGGCGCCGTTGCCGGGATCGTAGTTCCGAGGCGCCGTGCTATCCCAATTTGTCCTTTATCAAACTCCGATAAATCGGCAGCTTTTTCCATTCTGACTCCGAAGACTCTACTAACCGAAAGCCGGTCCTCGGGTTGTATATATTCTGCTCTGTGAACTTCATCTGCGCCACCGTTCGGTCTCGAGGTGTGCTCATTTATCTAGGCTGGGGGTGGTCGTAATGCAATAGCTCATCGGTGTATGTATTTCTGATAATACTGGTTAGCGTTAGACACAACTGAAATACTAGATTCGATACGAAAGCACAGGAAAAGACCCACGGAAAGACCCCCGTCGGAGATGAGTTGATGATATTCGAAAGGATGTTGGAGTAACATGAATGATATTCAAAAATTTTGACCAGTGTTTATAAAAACACTGGTTCAAGGCAGACAGTTATGGAACATACTTAGGAAACCTTCATCCATTGGCGCACCAACGGAGGGTGGTTTGGGGTCTTAAACCTCCTCCAAGGAGATTAAGAACGACGTACGTCACAAATTAAACATTCAAAAATATTATTTTACATGTTCAAAAAATTACAGTGTCTTCTAACCAAAGCTCCAAAGTGATTAAGAGCGACGTAAGTCACAAATTAAACATTCGAAAATATTATTTTACGTGTTCAAAAAGTTACATAGTGTCTTCTATTACACGGTGTCTTCTTCCCAAAGTTACAAGTTACATAGTGTCTTCTATTACATGGTGTCTTCTTCCCAAAGCCTCAAAGAGATTAAGAGCGACGTACATCACAACCGTATATAAACTATAGGCGTACACTATATATATATGTACACACATTGTGTACGTATACTATATATATATGCAGCCCCCTCCAACAAGAATTCATGGGTGCGCCACTGCCTTCATCCATTAGTGAATAGTTGATGATGATCATAATGATGTATGGTTGATGACAATCATGATGATAGGCAGCTATTTTTTTTTTTTTTTTTTTTTTTGGTCAACTTGTATTGTGGAAATGATGATACAAGCCTTTTGTTCTTTTCCCCTACTACCTATCTTGCCGCTAGGTAATGTTTATGAATGAAGATATTTGCCTTGGTTTGTATTTCATTCAATATTGCTGCTAAAAATATGGTTAAAAAGCTGCTTTTTCGTCGTATAATTTTCACCGCGATGGATATTTTGGGCAAAATTTCTGCTTCAACCAAAGCTTAGTTTTGAGGCAGCAAAGTGAGGAGTCGATGTGCATTCTTCACTGCCTTAGCTTCTAATACTCCGATTTCAAAATGTTGTTTTTTGTCGGATAGCACCTACTGTCAGACGTACGTGGTGTGCATTTACTAGTTTTCCATAATACTCAGTTTTCCCGCTAGGTGGCGTAAATGCATAGTTTTATTTAAAACCATATCTCCATTTCCAAGATACTAACGCCACCCCAAGCGCTGGCTTCTGACCGTCCGTCCAATATGGGTCTGGGTTCGAATCCCGTGAGGTATGGATAATTTGTTTGTCTTACGGCATTGTGTCTCTCCCTTCCCTGCAACCAGTGGCCCTAAATTTGGGACGGGCGACTATTTTTAGCCCATTCAGTAGCTACAGTAGTCATTCCCGGTGGCGGCCAATGAGAATTTTCCGTGACTCATTTACAGACGTGGAAAGAGCGTTGACCTCTGTTTGATGCTCCCAGTTGTCGTTAAACTCCCAAACGTAAAAAAAAAAAAAAAAATGCTCTGGAATTGAGTGGTGAACATTTCCGCAAATTTTTTTTTAGCATTACACAGTTTTCATGCCAGGGTATTAAATATTTACCATTTGCTGCCACACGATGGCGTCTAAACGCTAGATTGAAAAATTATTTTTGCTTTCGACTCCATTCTCTATGACGAACATTTTGGGAACACTTGATATTTTTTCTTTCTCCCCCCCCCCCCCCCAATATTTTTCTTTGGTGGCTGGAAATGTTTACGATATTGTTTGTTTATCTTCGCTTCTAGAAGCCGGATTGGAAGTATTTCTGATTTTTTATTTTTATTTTTGAAATCCCTTTCATTGTACGGTTTAAAATGATTAAAGAAATTAAATTGAAACTTAAACAAATTTCGAAGATGACAATCCGATTTTTGGCGTAAATGTGACAAGGATGGTAAGTCAGATAATATCCGAAAACTTGAAAATTTTCATCATCCTGGAGCGGGACTCGAATCCGCGTCTCCCAGATAGCGCCCGGGTATGCTAACCACTACACCACTCAGAACGACTAAGTTTCAAGTTTCCGATTGATTTGAATAAAACCATCACAGGATTCGCTACTCGAAGCAACCGGCATTCATGTTTATCGAATCTGGAGGTTAAGAATCCTATCCCGTGATATTTTTAAATATTATCTGACTTACCATCCTTGTCACATTTACGCCAAAAAATCGGATTGTCATCTTCAAAAGTTGTATTATAGCGTAAACCCGTATTTCTTTCATGATTTATCTGCTTCTCCGGGCAATCACGGGATAGGATTCTTAACCTCCAGATTCGCTAAACATGAATGCCGGTTGCTTCAACTAGTGAATATTGTGACGGTTTTATTCAAATGAATCGGAAACTTGGAACTTGGTCGTTCTGGGTGGTGTAGTGGTTAGCATACCCGGGCGTTATCTGGGAGACGCGGATTCGAGTTCTGGTCCAGGACGATGAAAATTTTCAAGTTTTCTGATACTATCTGACTTACCATCCTTGTCACATTTACGTCGAAAATCGGATTGTCATCTTCAAAATTTGTATTATATGGCGTAATCCCGTATTTCTTTCATGATGAAATTTAAACATTCGTCAAAAATAGTCCTTATTACACCTGAGCATTGGAAGTAATTTTTCTTGATGAATTTCGTTGTAGTAAATAATTTGCCAACGCTAACTCGTCTTAATTTATTTTACATGTAATTTAATGCACGTGGGTATAATTCTGGCTTCTTTGTTGTGTTACATAATTCCTGGAATGACTTGTAACGTAGACCTCTATTTAACCTTTCTTTTGAATTTTTGTTATCTTATGTAAATTTAGTTACTATCTCGTTAAGCGTTTTTTTCGACACGCTATTTCCTCGTAGAGCTTTTACAATTTGGCAACACTGACAGTGAGTCAAAGCAGCATGTAATGTGTAACGTAACATGACGTAGAAGACGTACTACTCAGGTGACGGATGAGTCAAATCAACAGTGAAGCAGTGATAAGCCTGCCGGAATAGTTCAGTTGGGGGAACAGTTGCTCCGGGGTAAGAAGGCGTGAGTTGCAAATCTCACTACCAGCAATAGATTACATGTTAAAATGCCATTACTGAATAGAGAGAGAGAAACAGCTGTGCATAGTAGTTGATACGGAGTTATCGAGAGATTTATATACGACAGAGATCTCTGCGATTTATATGTGTAGAGATATGTGTACGAGAGTTGTTGTTGTTGGGGACTAAAGTGCTAAGCGTTCTTATAAATGCTATTGGAACGTTGTGATCGACGAACGAATACTGAATTTGATATCAGTATAGATACATATTGGATATTCCAGTGAGTGGAACAATGAAAAAGACTTAATTAAACAGTAAGTGCTCGTTCTATTTACCTGGCTACTGCTGTATCCTACAAAAATATACACAGTCGTATCTGAACTATATGGCCACCTGCCTAATAATGGGAATGAGCATCCTTGGCTCGGATGTCAGCGACGAGACGGCGTGGCATGGACGCAATGAGACTCAGCAAGGTTGCCCGAGGCACACGTGCCCATTCGGACTGCAGTAGAGCACGGAGGTCCCGGAGATGACGTGGTTATGGTTCGGCACGTCGAACTTTTTGATCCAAATAGTCGAACAAGGGCTCTATGGGATTGAGGTCGGGAGATTTCGCCTGCCAAGGGAGAACGCAGACATCGCTCTCATGTTCCTGGAACCAGTCACGCACCCCTTAGTGACGTGACAGGGCGCATTGTGCTGTTGGTATAGATACCATCACCACCAGGGTAAACGTCCAACATGAAGGGATGCATGTGGTCAGCGAGGATGGACAGATAGCCATTGGTGTTCACGGACCCATCCAGTGGTACCAGCGGTTCCAGGCCATACCGGGAAAACATCCTTCAGACATGCACACTGCCACCGCTAGACTGGACTTGACCGGGCCTGTACTTGACCAACAAGCATGTCCGGGTGTTAGTTCTCGTGTGTCTGACGTCATATCCGCCACCGCCCGTCACTTCTGTGGAGTAGAAACCTCGATCCGTCGGAGAAAGGGAACCTTTTCCCATTCTTCCACTGTCCAATAACGGTAGTCCCATGCGGACTGTAGGAGTCGTTGGCGATGAACCTGAGTTAACATGGGCGCCTTGACGCAGAGTCAACTCCGGAGACCCATGTGTAACAGGTTTCGCTCTACTGTTGTCGGGGACACGTACCAGGGTGCCCCAGCGTTAATTTCCGTGGTCAATTGCTGCACTGTTGGGCGTCGATTGCCTTTTACCAGTCGACGGAGGAGACGTTCTCCTCTGGGTTCGACGGCCTTTGGGGCTCCACAGCTATGACGTCAGAAGGTACTTGGTGTACCAGCGGTCCATTCTTGGTACACCCTTACTACAGCTCCTCGCGAGCAGCTCTCCAAGTCTGCTGTTTCTGAGATGCTTCCATCCCTTGGCGCGGTAGCCGATCATCATTCCTTTTTCAACGTCCTTTAAATCACTACCCCCTTACTACAGCTGCTCACGAGGAGCTGTAGTAAGGGTGTAAGTATCGTTACGTGAACCCATTGTGTTCACGTAACGCACTATGTCTCCTCTGTCCTGGCCGGCTGCTTATATCTCTGTGTGGTCGACCTTGTCACGTGCACGCTGGCGGGTACCCTGTGATTCCGGGGTTGATCATATTAGTTTGATACGGCCGTGTATGTTCAGGCTCATTACGAACATTAGCAGCAAGCATTTAACTTACAGCAACTTATAGTTAAGATTTCACAGTGTATGCAAAAATTCAGCAGAAATTATATGTAGTTTCTGAATAACCTACGCAGTAAAACTTTTTCTGAAGCTTACGAGCCATTTTTGTGATTCCTTTCGCATATAAATGAAGCATACAACATTTTCCTTGAGATAACAGAAACAATCCTGAATTTCACGGATTTTTCGCACGCCACGAAAACTCTGAATCTTTAGAAACCTCTCCTCAATTCCTTTCATATATTTGCGTAAAAATTCTGTTCTCACCCTTTCAGTATACATATGACGAGAATTTTCTGGCAATAAAAGTCATTAGTGGTAATACTTGAGGTTTGATTAACTACTAAATTTGAATCATCTGTTGGAGGACCTGATTTTGAATTTCTGCAGCGAGATCTGACATCGTGGATAGCATATCGTCTGAAATGTTGGTTATTGTGGCACAAGATGTTTCTTCTCCTCTTCCCCATTTTATACACCAACTATTGTATATTGTTTAACCGTGAGAAAGCGGGTACCTAAATTATTGTAGAGCTGATTGTATTATGTCTATGTATCAGCCGGTAGAGTCCTTAAGACCAAAAGCTATTATAGCTATCAAGAGTAAATTTTATATTTAGGTGTTTTGTGAAATAAGAGTATAAAACAGTACATTTCACTTTTTCCTAAAGATAATTGAAAGTCATTATAAATTTAATGAGATTCAAGTTCCAAAGCATTGTGCTGCTTCGAAAAAATCACGATGAAAAAAATGCTTAATTTGTAATAAACCCTCCTACAGCAAAATTAAAATTATCGATTCAGAAAAATAATTACTGCTGACAGAAAATGAAATGACTAATTCACCCACATTAATAGCAAAAAAAAGAAAAAAAAAAGAAAACAATTAATCATCGTGCACTTTAAGTTTTACTTTATATGTGTTGGCACGTTACGTGTTCTTCTGGCTCAGTGGTTTATGTAGGGAAGAACACTGATTCGAAACCCACTAGAGGCAAAAGGTGGAATTTCGTGAAACGGCTGTCGCGAAAGTTTTGCGGAATTTTTGTATAAATACGGGAAAGCCCTAAAGGGACTTTTCTGAAATAAATGGAAGTACTGGCTGTAGAAAATCGGTCAAAATACAGGAGTGATAAGAAAGGGAAAATTTTAAAAGCTGAAATTTTGTCAAAACTCCGGCACCTGCTGGCGACTTTGCTGCACTTTATTTTCAGGAATTTTCCGTTAATTAAAACGATGTATTTACTTATCTTTCATTGTGGGTTTAGCGACTACCGTGCAACAAAACGATTGGGTATAAGCAGTCGCCCGTCCCTAACTTAGAGCCACTGTTTCTAGGGAACGGAGAGAGTAAGTGCCATCCCGGATTCACACCCGGACCCATTTCGGACGAATGGTGAGCAGCCAGCGGTTAGACAACTGCGCCACGGTTTTCAAACTCGGACCCATCTCCGATGAATGGTCAAAAGACAGAGCTTAGACCACTGCGCTTCGGGATTCAAATTCGGACCCATCACGGACGAATGGTCAGAATCCATCGATTAGACCACTGCGCCACCGAGATTGAAACCCAGACCCACCTCCGATGAATGATCAAAAGCCAGCGCTTAGACCACTGCGCCACCCGGATTCACACACGCGCACATTTTGGCCGAATGGTGAGAAGCCAGCGGTTAGACCACTGCGCCACGGTTTTCAAACTTGGACCGATCTGCGATGAATGGTCAAAAGCCAGAGCTTAGACCACTGCGCCTCGGGATTCAAACTCGGACCCATCTCGGACGAATGGTCAGAAGCCAGCGCTTAGACCACTGCGCCAGCGGGATTGAAACCCGGACTCATCTCCGATGAATGATCAAAAGCCAGCGCTTAGACCACTGCGCCACCCGGATTCACACCCGGACCCATTTCGGACGAATGGTGAGCAGCCAGCGGTTAGACCACTGCGCCACGGTTTTCAAACTCGGACCCATCTCCGATGAGTGGTCAAAAGCCAGCCAGCGCTTTGACCACTGCGCCACCCGGATTCACACCCGGACCCATTATTGGCAAATGGTGTGCAGCCAGCGGTTAGACCACTGCGCCACCGTTTTCAAACTCGGACCCATCTCCCATGAATGGTCAAAAGCCAGCGCTTAGACCACTGCGCTTCGGGATTCAAATTCTGACCCATCACGGACGAATGGTTAGAATCCAGCGATTAGACCACTGCGCCACGTGATTGAAACCCGGACACATCTCCGATGAATGATCAAAAACCAGCGCTTAGACCACTGCGCCACCCGGATTCAAACACGGACCCATTTTGGACGAATGGTGAGCAGCCAGTGGTTAGACCACTGCGCCACGGTTTTCAAACTCGGACCCATCTCCGATGAATGGTCAAAAGCCAGCGCTTAGACCACTGCGCCTCGGGATTCAAACTCGGACTCATCTCGGACAAATGGTCAGAAGCCAGCGATCAGTCCACTGCGCCACTGTTTTCAAACTCGGACCCATCTCCGATGAATGATCAAAAGCCAGCGCATAGACCACTGCGCCACCCGGATAAACACCCGGACCCATTTTGGACGATTGGTGTGCAGCCAGCGGTTAGACCACTGCGCCACCGTTTTCAAACTCGGACACATCTCCGATGAATGGTCAAAAGCCAGCGCTTAGACCACTGCACTTCGGGATTCAAACTCGGACCCATCTCGGACGAATGGTCAGAAGCCAGCGATTAGACCACTGCGCCACCGGGATTCAAACCCGGACCCATCTCCGATGAATAGTCAAAAGCCAGCGCTTAGACATCTGCGCCAACGGGATTCAAACCCAGACCAATCTCGGGTGAATGGACAGAAGCCAGCGATTAGACGACTGCGCTAACAGGATTCAAACCCGGACCCATTTTGGACGAATGGTCAGAAGCCAGCGCTTAGACCACTGAGCCACCGGAATTCAAACCCGGACCTATCTCCGATGAATAGTCAAAAGCCAGCACTTAGACCACTGCACCACCAGGATTCAAACCCGGACCCCTTTTGGACGAATTGTGAGAAGCCAGAGCTTAGACCACCGCGTCACCGAAATTCAAACCCGGACCTATCTCGGACGGATGGTCAGAAGCCACTGCTTACACCACTGCGCCACAGGGGCGGAACTTCCTTTTTACAGTGTACACGTCTTACGTGTTTAGAGTTCCTTTCCATGGAATTCTTAGAATTCGAATGAGTTTAGTTTGATACACAAGTGTGATGATAATTCAACGATTTATCATAACATGAGCAACACGGCTCAGTCACTGCAGCATGAGAAATGGAAAGACAGAGCTCAAAGAAAAGATAAGAGAAGAAGAGAAATGCTCGTGAGCGGCAAAGAAGGTTTGACAGAAAAGTGATCTATAAAAATTTTATGTAATGAAGTCCCCAATCTATTATACCATGAAGAATGACATCCACCAAAAGAGGAGAAATAACAGAAGAAGGATTGAGAGAGAGCATTTGGAATTTCTGTAATGTTTCTGCATGAAGACAGAAGAGCTTTCCCATTCCTGGTGACACCATGATATGATCCATTTCCATAAAGAGACACACGCGGAGTGGGGGTTGACATGAAGACATCCAGATTCTTTCTAACGAAGACGGATCGCTGGATATTTATGACGGATTCTCAGAGGCAAATATGAAAATCTCTTACGCCCAGCATAACACACTGAGATGGAAATCTTAAATAACATTTTCTTGCTCATGATAAATAGTTTTTTTTACATCTTATTTTTTTTTCTAGTCTTTTAGAGATATGAAGAGGTTGTTGCATAAATTTCAAACAGGTGCATATAAAGAAGCTCTCTGTAAGTCATTCTCAAGGCTTCGCTGCACTTCAGTGTTTTTACTTTTTGTGCAATCATTTTTTTTAATTCGTCAACTTACGGCTCTGAAAATGGTGATTGATACCTATAGTTTTCATACGGGAGCAGTTATTTTTCAAACACTATTGAGATCGATGTCCACCGGGCTTTGTGTTATGATAAAAACTACTCGTTCACTTTTAGTACTTCCTTTACAGCACATCTTTCTTAAAATTTACGCTTTGATCTTTTTAAGGTATTTGTAAATTTGCTACTAGGTTTTGTAATTGGAATGTCATAATTAAAGAAAGAGGAAGAGTTTTTATCAAAAATTTGGTACAGTATGAAGAGATTAAATTCTAGAAATGAGTTCGTGCAAGTGCTACGCTACCGGTTAGCTAGGGTGGGCCTATCCAAATCTTTTTCACCATTTAGCCCCCCTAAAGTATTTAAGTAATTAGAACCCATGGCGAGTGTAACCATCTAAGATTTTAGGAAACTTGGATAAACGCATTTTATTTTTCAAGTTCACAGAAATTTTGTTCTATAAAATGAAATTTTTGTTACATTTTGTATTGTACTATTCTATGGAGAAGAGGAAGACCTCTGGGCGAATATCTAAGATAATAGTAGAAAGATAGCATCCAAAATCCATAATAAACGACGCTGTCACTGCACGATGTGTTTTAACATCGTGCATCGTTCATTGTGTATTCTATATAGTGCACGATTTTTTCACTTTAATACTTAGAAAGACACTTTTCGTAATTATAGTTGAAAAAGATGAGAGATATAGAGAGAGGCTTCTTGTCATATAATACAAACTAAAATTCATGAAGAGCCTGATGACCGAAAATATTAAAAAAAAAAATAGATTTAAAAAACTATGTATGTGTAAACTAAAATTGCGAAGAAATAGTAACAGTGGAAGTTTGTATCTGTGGTAGAGGTCAGCACGGGCTTTATTTGGTGAGACCTGCCCTGCACGTTTCACACCTTAGACACACGGCCCGACACATGATGTACCGTTTTGTATTATTTTGTCTTTCTATTGTATTTTATTTAATCGTGAAAATTAAATAATGAAATGAGATATTATTGAAAATTTGTGACGTATATTTTAAATTAACTTTCCTTTTTAGTTTCTTTCCCTATGTAAATCTTGAGTTTATTCTGTTATTCTTCACTCTTAACGTAATATCTTTTCTCTCAAACGAATACGTTTGGCAACACAATTGAGGTTGAATGCACGTGACGTATGCCTGAGTTTTGATAAGAACAAGAGATAAAAACGACGACTGATCTATTGCTTGAGAGCGTTGTAAGATAGAGCGTTGGGTTGTAAACTGATTATTGATAGGAGTGTTGTGATAATGTGTGGTGTGTGGAGCGTTCACTACAATATGCTATGTTTGATCTATTGCTTGAGAGCGTTGTAAGAGAGAGCGTTGGGTTGTAAACTGATTATTGATAGGAGTGTTGTGATAATGTGTGGTGTGTGGAGCGTTCACTACAATATGCTATGTTTGATCTATTGCTTGAGAGCGTTGTAAGAGAGAGCGTTGGGTTGTAAACTGATTATTGATAGGAGTGTTGTGATAATGTGTGGTGTGTGGAGCGTTCACTACAATATGCTATGTTTGATCTATTGCTTGAGAGCGTTGTAAGAGAGAGCGTTGGGTTGTAAACTGATTATTGATAGGAGTGTTGTGATAATGTGTGGTGTGTGGAGCGTTCACTACAATATGCTATGTTTGATCTATTGCTTGAGAGCGTTGTAAGAGAGAGCGTTATGTTGTAAACTGATTATTGATAGGAGTGTTGTGATAATGTGTGGTGTGTGGAGCGTTCACTACAATATGCTATGTTTGATCTATTGCTTGAGAGCGTTGTAAGAGAGAGCGTTGGGTTGTAAACTGATTATTGATAGGAGTGTTGTGTAAATGTGTGGTGTGTAGAGCGTTCACTACAATATGCTATGTTACGATGTGTGTGCTACATCCTGAATAAAGCATCTTTTCCGTAAGTTGACTTCTGTTATTTACATGTTTCGTCTGGCCGTTAAGGTTTCTTTCATTTAGGAACTATTTCTTAGTATGTTGATGTGTTAAAACAACGTAGAAGTAAGAAAAGACTTTTACGCTATAAAATATTTAGTTGAATGTAAGCCTAAAAATATATGCTAAACTATTGCAGTTATCGAAGAATATAACCTTTAAAGAGAGAGAGAAAAAGAAGACTCAGCGTGTTAAAAATCTTTCTTTCTCTGAACTAGCAAGCGGTAACACTATAAAAGTCTATCCCTATACAGATTAGGGATAGGGGGCCGCGGGTGGCCTAGTGGGCAGCGTTCGTGACTGCCACGGAAAGGGCCTCAGGTTCGATCCCAGGCAGGTACAAACGCTCGATCCACTGAATATCCGCCGTGCGTCGGATGGGCACGTTAAGCAGTCGGACCCCGGGTACCGGCCCCCGGTAATAAATAAGGGCGTCTTCCTTCCCCCCTTTCTACTTCGCTTCCGTGTCACTTTCCTATCGGGCGCTCTAGCCCAAATCTCATAGTTTCCTATTTCTAAGGGTTGTTTAAGACCTGGGGTCAGACACTCCCTTCCTAAAATCCTCTACATATTATCATGATCATGATTAGGGAAAGAAAAAACAATCGATGTCGCCCCACTCTTTCAGACAAACACACACACAAACTCCACTGCAGACGGGGGTATTTTTTCCGGGGGTATTTTTACCGTTTACCTAGTATGGCAAAGGGTGAATAAGGAAGGTGGGTAGAGTAATTCGCTGAGGAATGGCATTTCTAATTGCTCTGCTGTTTGTTCTACAAGTACGGGATTCCAACACAGAAAGTGAAGTCTAAGGCTATATACAAACGCTCTGAAGCCAGCTCCAGGACAGTGAAAGAGCGGGACGTTGCTGACGGTTCACTGTGAACCGCCACACAGCAAAACTGCCACACAAGAAAACTGCAACACCGGAAGATTGCCACACAGGAAAACTGCCACACGCTTTTCATTAAGGGGCAGGGTACAAATTGCTATTCCTCCGAGGAACTCTTTGAATGTGTGGCAGTTTTCCAAGTTTCCCAATTATGTGTGGCAGTTTCCCAAGGTGCCTAACGATGGGAAGGAGCCTTTTTGTTTGTCTGAATTTTCTTGTCGGTTCATACTTAGGGCAACTGACAGCAAAAGTTCGAGAGCAGGGGGGGGTATAAAGATTGCTGTTTCCTGGCCTATATTGAGAATTGAATTGGGAACTCCAAACAAATTTCGAGAAAACGTTCTATGTAATTCAAGCGAAAATTGCTGTGTTCAGGAAAGGACAATAAGGTGGGATTTTTTTAATAACCCTGCACTTATACTTAGGCACTAAATATTTACATAACATGTCAAATTTGTAATATTTTTCTTTTACTTATTTAATTCATAGGCACTGCACCTCGGCCTTTTTAACAGCTTTTAATCCGCCGACTTTATATTCATAACGTTTACGTATCAAATCAAGTCAATAGCATTACGCTTTTACTTAGGCACTAAATATTAAAGTCATAGGCCACAGGCATAGGCCTTTTTAACAGTTTTTATTCTACCAATGCCATATTCACAACGTTTACACAGAAAATCAAGTTAATAATATTGCGCTTCTATTTATGCACGAAATATTAATTCAAACGTTGTGAATATCGCATTGGTAGAATAAAAACTGTCAAAAGGCCTAGGCCGAGGGCCTCGAACTTCTGCGGTCAGTTGACCTAAGTATAAACCGACATAAGAATTCAGACAAACAAAAAAAGCTCCTTGTCATCGTTAGGCACCTTGGAAAACTGATACACATAATTCGGAAACTTGGAAAATTCCTCGGAGGAATAGCAATTTGTGCCCGGCCCCTCAATGAAAAGCGTGTGGCAGTTTTCCTGTGTGGCAGTTTTCCTGCGTTGCGGTTTTCCGATGTGTGGCAGTTTTCTAAGTTGCTAAAAGATGTGTGGCAGTCTTCCTGTGTGGTGGTCTTCCGCCAACCGTTGCGGTCGACTGCTTTGGTGGAGAGAAGGGCAAGAGACAAGGTTGCTGGTTTGAAGGAAGGGAGTAAAGGATTAGGGAGATCTGTCTAGTGTCACGACGTTCAAATATGGTTAGGCTAAACAACCGAACTTTTTTCTTTAAAGAAATTGTTCAAGTACAGTACTACTTTATAAGCAAAATTTTTAAAAGCAATTAAGAAAATGCATTAACAGCAAGAAACAAGTTGAAGGCGACTTTCTACCAACACTCATATCTTACACCACTAACCATTAGTCATTGTCCTGCTATCTTGTTGGTTTACCACTGGCAAAACCAGTCCACTCCAAGTATGTGTGTGTATGTATCTAGGTAAGTGGAATTGCGCCGAGTTCCTTTGTAGCATGTAGTGAACAGCATTGAAAAAATCATTTCTTTTTTTTTTCAGTGCTTTGAAAATAAAAGTTATTATCACACTTGCCCTAACAAAAATAATACCCGACCACCCGTTGTCCACCCTGATTTCGAAGTCTAACGGCGTCCCTACTCTATAGGGACCTTTTTGCTCAGCCTCCGTATTCATCGGTCACGGCATCTTCCGATAATGACTCGTTTTGTTCTTAGCACAACGATTTTAATGTTTAAACAAAGAAGATGACATCGATATTTCGGTTGTAATGAGCACGCCTTTTCAAACCATTCCAGCGCGAATAAAATTTATTAAAGTCATTCATAGTCAATGGAACCGGTTAGGAAAGAAAATCAACTGGATTTCTTCAGTGGATAAAACATTCAGAAATGGAAGCAACTACTCACTTTCGCCAGCGACTGAAAAGTATGTTACGAAAATAAACAAATGCTGCACCAAAACGTTTCTCATAGCAAACGGAAAGTAGCAGAGACAAAGATATTTTTAAATCCAGCAGTTAAAAGAAGAAATATAAAAGGAAATATGGTAAAACTCTGCGCCTCCTAGCGGAAGAATTTTGCATAATGGAAAACTTGAAAACATGACAAAAATGTTCTTCATGGCAAAAGCTATGCTAAGGGAAAAGAAAATCTTCAAATACGTTCCCCGAAAGCGGAGATCAGAGAAAAAGATTTTGGCCTTAACGACCCCTAGCGAGAAAGCTGTGCATTACTTAAAGATCGGAATATTCCCCATCTTTATTGTAACGAATGGCCTACAGTAACAAAAGGAATCCCTCAATAAGGTTTTTAGAAGCGAAGATACAGCTGCAAACATAAGTACACAAATACCACCTAGCGACAGAACTTTGAATGATAAAACTCCTTAAATACTAATCTAAAATGTTCCACAAGGCTCGTGGAATCGGGTATTGAAAAAGTGTTTCAAATCGCACATTTAGAAACAGAGATATTAGGAAAAACAGATAAATTATTGGAGCCCCTAGCGGCGAAATTGGGCATCATTTTGGGAAGAAAGTACAAACAAAGGGATTTCGTAGTTAGCAGTAACTGACCGAAAAAGTATTTTTTATATCTGGTTTTAGTCCTGCAGATATTGCTGTAAACGGATATTTTGAACTTACGCCCTCTAGTAGCACGGGGTTCGGACATTTGGGCACTATTAAACTCAGTAGCACACTTGTGCGTTACCAAAAATAATTAAGAAACTACAACATTTGAGTTTTATTCTATTTTTTGGGAAGATTTTGTGTCTGCTCACATGTATTTTAAACGGAGAACGTTTGAGGACCTCTAAAATCATCTAAGTCTGAAGAAAGTCCTTCATACTAACTTTAGGAATGTTAGCTCAAGAGAAGGAGGAAAACCTGTAAGGAAAAACTCACCACCAACGGCCAGGCAATGGCCTCAGCGCTGGCTTATCTCCATTTTTCCGAGATGAGTTCGGGTTCGGACCAGAGTTTTTTTTTTTTTTTTATTCGAAGTTTAACGACCACCGTGAGCAACTCAATGGGCTATAAGCAGTCGCCCGTCCCTAATTTAGGGTCACTGGTTCCAGGGAAGGGAGAGAACCAGTGCCGTAAGACAAACACAACATCCATGCCTCACCGGGATTCGAACCCGTACCCCTCTCGGACGAATGATCAGAGGCCATCGCCTTAGACCTCTGCGCCACCGGGGCGGCAGGACCAGAGTTGGAAACGGGTCAAAAATTCGGACCCGAAAGTCCCATAACTGGACCCTACCCGACCCGATCCGGACCCGTAACTGACCCAGACAAATCTGCTTTGAACTATAAATTCCAAACTCAATTTATATTTGTATACATCAATAGCTGTTTGATATTTAATAATTGAAATTGCATTTTTAATAATAAAATTACTTGCTAAATTTTAGTGCCATTTTTAGTGCCACTATACAATTTGTGTAATCCAGAAGTAATGGCTGACTATGAACTTACGCCCTCTAGTAGCACGGAGTTCGGACATTTGGGCACCATTAAACTCAGTAGCACACTTGTGCGTTACCAAAAATAATTAAGAAACTACAACATTTGAGTTTTATTCTATTTTGGGAAGGAAGTACAAACAAAGGGATGGAGTATATCACAAATGGGAACCGTTATTTACGATTACACAAATGTATTTTTTAAATGTATTTGGACTGTTCACTCTTTCCACGCTTTGATGGAGGTGCGCATACTTTCATATGATCAGTTAGATTTTTGGTTCCATAATCTTTTACTACACCGTCGACATCTTTCTTTGTGATTATACACTTTCCACATTTTGAACAACAAGCAATACCAAACAACACAGAGTTATTCACCGGTTCCTTAATGAGACGAAACAATTTCCAGCATTCACTCTTCCCCTTGTGGTTTTCAACAAGCACGTATTTGTTGGCCTCGACACCTTTCTCAACCTCCTTAATATTAAATCCATCCATAATAACAAATAGGGAGTTAATTTCGACACGGCATGCCATGGGAACGGTATGTTACCACATCAATCGAAAACCTCTGAATACTCAATGTAAAAGATGCTATGTGAAAAGTAACTCTTAGTCATACAGTGAACTTCGCAAGGAGAGAGTGAATCATCTGAGAAGCAGGCGAATGGCGTTTGCCTGTACCTCGCCCTGGACAATCGCACTGTAAAATAACGCAAAGGAAGTATCTTTTTACGATATGGTGTCGGGTCGGTGTGTCTGACGTCGGTCGGTGTAAATCTTCGTTGCTTTAAGAAAGAGACGACAATATTTTTGCATGGCAAATGATTATTCACTCCGTGGGCACAAGTATCGACCACAGAATTCCACAACGCGCATTTTTCTTCGGAAAATATTTTTCTCTTTTCAAAAATAAAACGGGAATAAAACCGGGTCAAAATCGGGTCAGGGACACCTTGATCCAACCCGTTGGACCAGCAAGAAATTGTCGACCAGTTTACCCGTGACCCGCTTCCATCTCTGGTTCGGACTGCCAGTGGGCTTGGATGGTGTGTTCGCCTTACGGCATTGCCTGTCTCCCTTCCCTGGACACCAAATTTTATTCGTGGGACTGATCCCATTGACTTGCTCACGGTGGTCGTTAAACCCCACAAGAAAAACAAACCAAAACATAATAACAACAAAAAAATCCCACCCAGACCTTGTGTGTGATTCGGATGTAGGTAAAAATACCCCCGGAAAAAATACCCTGGATAAAATACCCCTGAAAGCTGAAAAACCAAAATAAAATGCCCCCGGAAAAAATACCACAAGAACAGACGGTTCACTGTAAACTGCCACACAGGAACACTGATGTGTGTCAGTGTTCCGGTGTGGCAATTTACCGGCAACCCTGCTACACATCTTTCAGCAACTTGGCTACAAAAGTTCAAAGGGGGGGGTCTATAAAGATTGCCGTTTCTGGGCCTACATTGATAACTGAATTGGGAACTCCAAATGAATTTAGCGAAAACATTCCATGTAAGCGTAGCGAGAATTGTACTTTAATTTGAAGAAATAAATTGCCGAGGATCCGAGGTACACTTGGTGTGTGTGGGGGAGGGGGCTCTACCCCGAACTTCCGTAATATTATATTCTGGGCCGCTGGAGTCTGTCAGTGTATCCAGGAAGTTCCCCTTGAAGTGTCCGCGAGGTCCATGAGCTGGGGGGCTTTCCCCAAAAATGTTAAAATGGACGTAGAGCTGTAAACATTAGTACCATGCTTTAGATAATAGCTCCGTACACCACCACGAATTTTCAGGAGGGGGTAAGCCCCCCCCCCGTTTCTAAGAGCTATTCAGGGGTAACATCGAGGATACATTGACCGACTCTAGAGGTCCAGAATCTAAAATTACGGAAGTTGAAGGTAGAGCCCTCCAAGCCAAGCACCTCGTATTCCTTTCACAGGCTTCACCAAATTTCTGGGGGAGGGGGAAGGGCATACATAGTTTGCCATTAAACACAACATGAAGCATTGAAATTGCGAGCAAATCCCTTACTTTGAACGTCTGCGCTCTTAGAAACTTGGGGGAGGGTGAATTCACCTCACTCTCGTGAAAATTCGTGGTCGTGTAGAAAACCAATATGTAAAGCTCGGTTCTAATGTTTACAGCTCTACGTCCATTTGAACATTATTCGGGAAATCCCCCTCAAAAGCTCACGAACCTCGCGGACGCTTCAAGGGTAACAGCCTGGATACACTGACAGACTCCAGCGGCCCAGAATCTAATATTACGGAAGTTGGGGGTTGAGCCCCTCCTCCAAACCAAGTGTTCCTCGGATCCTGGGCAATTTATTTCTTCAAATTAAAGTACAATTCTCGCTTGGCTTGCATGGAACGTTTTCTCGAAATTCGTTTGGAGTTCCCAATCAATATAGGCCCAGAAACGCCAATCATTATAGCTCCCCCCCCTTTGAACTTTTGTGACCAAGTTGCTGAAAGATGTGTGGCAGGGTTGCCGATAAGTTGCCGCACGGGAACACTGCCACACATCAGTGTTCCTGTGTGGCAGTTTACAGTGGACCGTTTGTTCTGGTGGTATTTTTTCCCGGGGGTATTTTTACCGTTTACCGTGCGATTCGGGTAGCACAAAAAGCCTACGCCGCTATACTGCTCCCCGACCGCTTGATATACGCATGAGTGATGTATCTGCTTGTTTGTTGAATGATAATCCTAGCCTGGCATTCCTTATGCTTTACAGTAAGCTAAATAGGCCGAACAGACGCCCCAAACGAAGGCCGTAGACTTGAGAGAGAGTTATCTGTATCCCGGGTCCAAAGGCTTAACGTGACAGGGCTCGAAACCGGGAACGCGCCATCCTCAATTTTCATGCGCTAACAACTAAGCCACATGCAGTCCGATGGTATATGCGGATCGGTTAATAAGTGCACTTGAGAGTCCACGAAACTATATTTATTACCTTTATCGTGCAGCCATAGGTTTCCTTGCTACTTCTAATGCAGTTCACTCCGCCGCAACTCGGTTTTCTCTCACCATATGTATCCTTCGCCTTCCATGAGAAAATTGATTAGAGTAAGATGATACTTTTTCAAAACCGGTGTTGTATGACGGAAAGCCCTTTTTATTCCTCTGGATCCTGAGAATGACTCCAACCAGAGCAAGGCGACTCATTTATCTCCGAATCCCCGTTGTGTCAAGGCTTTCGTTGAAATTAGACAAAATAAATTGTCCCTGTCTACCTCAAAAACACGGCCTTTGTTCCTTTACGACTCCCACTCCCTTAATCACTACACTTCAAACGAAAACTCAATGTTATCCTGGGGATGTGCCAACCTGCTTGGCGCCGATCCTGCATCCAAGACTTTTAGTCTCAGTGAGAACAGAGACAGTCACTTCCTTCTAGGGTCGCTCGTTTTTTTTTTTTTTTTTTTTTTGCCGTGAAGGGAGTGATTACGGGGTTCTTCGAAAGGGAACTGTATTTTTAGGGAATAATGTCAGAGACCAGATTACGGGAACACACCCAAGATGCGAAATTAACATCTTCTTCCCAATGTAGCATTTCGTCTTTTTTCCCTCTAAAGTACTATACCTCGCCACGTGCTCGTAACCAGCACCGTACTCAATGACGCTTGTTTCCTTGAATGACATTAGCAAAGCACCAATTTTTATTATAGGAAATGTCAGAATTTTGTTACCGTTAGTCCTTTTTCCAGAAAAGATAAGCTGTTATTTCTTGTTGTACGACTCTTATAATTACAACCTGAAAACGGCGGAGTTGGAAACTCGGGGGCAGAGGGGGCAGTTGCTCCGGCGCTCATTTGCAAGCAGCGGCAAAACATTTTGTTTGCCCCCTCACTTTTATTCCTTTTTAACTACATCTGTAATCAGAAACCAGATTAGTAGTTGTTTTCATTTCCCCCGTTCAAAATTCCTTCTGATAAAACGAAGTATCATTTTCTACTTTAATTATTAATCCTTTAGAACTTTGAATTCCTAAGACACTAGACACTGGCTAAGCTCTCCTCCTTGTCCAGTATGCGAACGAAAAATGGCACGATGTACCGGTCTCATTAAAAAACAGTTATCCTGAAAATTATGTTTTTATAAAAAAGCAGGAGCGTTTCTTACTTTATTTAAGTACCAAGGCCGTTACATTAAAACTGAGAGTATTTTTTTTTTTTGAGTTGGCGACAGTGCGAAGGGGGAAAATAACCACGCAGACGATAGACTGAATTAAGGAAGTATCTATGGCAGCAATTATTAGCCGTGGCAGACGATTCTGGTTTTTTTTATTGCACAGTTGTTTAAGGTACGTCTGCATCTTGCCATACAGCCATGGAGGTGAGTGATTCAGAGTTAAGAAGCGAAATACGTTGTGCGATTAAATTTTGCTATTGTTTGGGAAAAACGGCTCCAGAAACACTTGGTTTAATTAAAAAGCTTGTAAAGCTAAACATTTGGGTGAGTCAACGATTTTTAGTTGGCACCATGATTACAAAAAATAGCCTTTGTCGGCAGAGTTCGCTCCTAGGCCTAGTCGACCTGAAAGTGTAGTTACGGAGTGAATTGTTAACACTGTTTGGGCAATCCTAAAAGAAGATCGGCGAATGACGTGTGGAAACACAGCGGCGCCAACTGATAATTCGAAAACGTCGGCATTCCCCATCCTACACGACAAATTACTGCTGCATCGTGTGTGTTCAAGATGGATACCTCGTTACCTGACGAGAGAACAATTGTTAGCCAGAGTTCAGGTGTGTCGTGAGGAGAAACAAATTATTGCAAAGGATCCAAATTTTCTAAACACAGTAATAACTACCGATGAAACATGGGTCCATTATTTCGACCCCGTCACGAAGCGTGCAACGAGTGTCTGGAAACACACAAGCTCTCCTCCTCCGAAAAACGTCCGTCAAACCAAATCAGCTGGAAAGGTAATGTTAATAATTTTCTTTGATAATAACGGTGTAGTCTACCAGCATGCCGTTCCTCCACAAATTACTGTCAATGCTGAGTATTACGTTTCAGTCTTGAAGCGTCTGCGACGAAATATATCGATTGAGTGACCAGGACTGTTGGGCAAGTGGATCCTACGAGTTTAGGACATTTGGGCACCGGACTTTTGGGCACCGGACATTTGGACACCGGACATTTGGGCATCCGAGCATTTGGGCATCCGGATATTTTGGCACAAATCTTTAGGGGCCGTACAAAAACAAAAATTGCCGTTTCTTGGCGCTGTGAGGGGAATTGAATGGAGAAAACGTTTCTAGTAAGGCAAACGACAATTATAATTGAATAAAAAAAATATTACAATGCACAAATTTTGAAGATGACAATACGTTTTCTTGGCTGTAAATATGGAGGATTTTTCCGTGGGCGTTTTTTCCGTGGGCATTCTTTCCTCATACCGTAAATATGACAAGCATAATATCCGAAAACTTGACAATTTCGTCGTCCTGGATCGGGATTACATAGCTCATTATCAAGAATATGGATTACATCATAATCATGATTACATAGCACCAAGGGCGCCCATGGCAGGAGCCCCTCCCCCCCCTCCCTCTCGTTAATATAGCCAAATTTTTGATGAATTTAAAACACTAAAAATAGACGAAACCTTTTTTTAAATGTTTTACAGCATTGAAGGAGGTAAGGATTTTTCTTAGCCCTCCCCCCCCCCCGCGCCACGTTTTCAGAGTAGGCACGAGCGCTCAGATGATCTGTCGAGTTGTAGCTTGTAATTGCGGAAAATCTCCTGATCGGACGAGAAATTTTTCATATTTTACACTTTTAGTATTAACCCCCCGACAGGTTTGCTCAGTAGGTTCATGCCCCGAGATA
Source organism: Macrothele yani (assembly GCA_039090855.1). Taxonomy (NCBI): domain Eukaryota; kingdom Metazoa; phylum Arthropoda; class Arachnida; order Araneae; family Macrothelidae; genus Macrothele; species Macrothele yani. Next base: position 36,467,223 of record CM077026.1, on the reverse strand, counting down.
ATGTGTTGAGTTGTAATTTGTAAATGCTGAAAATCTCCCGATCGGACGAGAAATCCTTCATATTTTACACTTTTGATATACCCCCCCCCCCCCCCCCCCGACAGGTTTGCTGAGTAGGCACGTGCCCTCAAATAATATGTCGAGAATTTCTAAAGCAGCGCAATTTCATTGCTTTAAAAGGGAATGTGCCCAAATGTCCAGTGCCCAAAAGTCCGAACCCCGGATCCTACATCATGATAAAACCCGCCCACATGTGGTTACTTCTGTTCAACAGTTTCTTACGAAATGCAGTATTGAACCTGCCTACAAGTCCTGATCTCGCCCCGTGCGATTTGTGGTTGTTTTCAACAATGAAGGAGAAGTTCCGAGGCGCAACATTCAACACAGACGCTGACGTTATTTAAGCTGTACAGGGGTCGCTAAAGCAGCTTCCACAAAATGCCTCCGTCACATGCTTTGAAAAGTAGACTGAACGATGGGACCGTTGCATATCATCCGAGGGAAGATACTTTGAGGAAGAATAACATATGTTTTGCTGTACCGATATCCAGTTTTTATGGAGCGGCGGTTGTATAAGAAAACCAGTCGTTCTTTAAGAAAGAGAATGAAAGGGGGAAAGGTAGAAAGGAATGACATATATTTTTATTCTTATGTTGTTTCATGTGAAACGTAAGGGTAACGATTCGTGTGCAGTTGATATCAATGTGGATATGTTCAAATCAATACATTTTAGCATTCCTTGTAAGATTAGTAAAAATATGAAAAACAATATAAAATTCGAGGTTTATATTAATTTAGATTTTATTGATATAATCGTTTTATTTGAACAATGTTCAAATGACGTCATCACGTCCAGTTTAACAAAAGCGCAATAAGTTTTATGGTCTGACCAAAAAATGCATAGCCTGATATTTTTCCCTCTTGTCGAAAAGTAGTTCCGACGTCTACGCCTGTACAAAACACGTGGTTTTTAGCATGTATTTATTAAAACCTCAAAACATGTACTTTACCCCTTTTATTTACGCTTTCCAATCGTAGAAGCGTGTATGCTCCAGCTTTGTCCATCTGCACGATAACTCGCGTAAAAATGGTTCGATTTCGATGAAATTTTAGTATGTGGTAGGGGACCACCTGGGGACGAACCTTATTGAAAATGGGCGAAATGAAGTCAAAGGTCAGGACATAACAGCGGAATCCATTCCATTGCCCTTATGCATCATAACTTGCGTACAAATGATTGGATTTCGATGAAACTTTAGTATGTGGTAGGGGACCACCTGGTGACAAATCCTGTTGAAAATGGGTGAAATCGGGTCAAAGGTCAGGACATAGGAACGAGATGCATTCCATTGCTCTTATGCATCATAACTTATGTAAAAATGCTTTGATTGCGACAAAAATGTATTATGTTGTTACCGAGGTATACTGAAAAAATTCTGTTTAATATAATCGAAATGGGGTCAAAAGTCAGGACACAGGAGCGAGATTTATTCCACAGTCATTATCCTCATACCTTGAGTAATAACTTAAGTAATGATTTCTGGTATGTTGGAAAGCGTATCATAATCAATGCATTGCATGATTTTACTAACTTGTTTAATAAGGCGTCGTTTACAGCGCTCCATTTCACAAAGCTGCAAACTTACGAAAATTCAACAATGTTCAAACTCAACATGTGTATAATGTACGACGAAAATCAATTTTAAAATTCAGAGCATACCAGAAAATTCTTTCTGGCTACGGCCCTGTGAGATACCCTTTGCTCGTATGCACTTATTATAATTTTTGTTTTTAATTGGAAGTTTAACGATCGCCGTAAGCAATTCAATGGGCTATAAGCAGTCACCCGTCCCTAATTTAGGGCCACTGGTTCCAGGGAAGGGAGAGAACCAGTGCCGTAACACAACACCCATACCTCACAGGATTCGAACCCGGACCCATTTCGGACGAAGAATCAAAAGCCATCGCTCATACCACTGCACCATACCACTAGAATAGAAATGAAAACATTTTCAAATTTCTGTTTTTTTTTTAAAGACTTATTTGTGTGTAACAGCTCGCCGCAGGAGGAAGTCGACAGCCAGGCAACTCTCCAAGGAGCTCTCTTCTGCTACGGGAATTGCGATCTGGAGACAAACAGTTTACGGAAGACACCACGAGACAGATCTTCATGCAGTGATCTCAGGGACGTCTTCAGACTCTGAAATCAAGGTAGGCGAAAGATGGACGAGTATTATTTTTTGCTGGAGCAAGTTTGATAGCAAGTTAATTTACGGAACACTAAAAGAAATAATTTTTAGTGCTTTTTACTGCAGGCTAGAAAGGAATTCGGCGTACTTCTTCCCTCTTCCTGGACACACACACACACACACACACACACACACACAAACATTGCTGGAACGCACGGTCGAAATTTGCATTTTTTTTTAAAGTATTGCTCTACCCGAATACATTTTTAAATAAAAACGTTCTATTTATTTACAAACAAGAAATTTTAACGTTCTGACTTCCAAACACAACGGATCCCCCTTCCTCAACTCCCTTCTTTCAAGTCAGCGACCTTGTTTTGCACTCCTCCCTTCCAAAGCAGTCGTCATCCACGTCCCACTTTCTCACTTCAATACAGGCTTAAGAGCGCTGGTTTAGCTTAGACTTTTCCGTATTGATATTCCCTACTTAATAAAACAAAAAAGTGACCACTCTCAGTGGATTCTTATCCTCTCTCCTCATTCGCACCCGAACGTACAAACATGAAACAAAACACATGGCTTAAAAGTATGGTTTTCGGAGTGTGGAGAACAAATATATTATCTTGGTTTTGCCGATGCTGTTTTAATAACTTGTCTACGGAGAAGTAAACAACGCCTTTTCTAGGGGAAAATACAGTATATAGGACTACCCAACGGAAAACACGAGACTCATTATTATTATTTAGCAAAGCCCAGATTATATTTCAAAGTAAAAAAATTGAAAAACGTGACAACTTGAAATTGGGAGGCGGTAGGGTGGGCAAGAATAATTTTAGGATGGGCTCCTGCCAATCCTCGCATCCTTTTGGCGACGTCCCTGAGTGGTCTGTATCCCATTCGCCACATCGAACAGAAGGGTTCGTCTGAATTTGTCCCTATAACATCCCCCTGGGACCCTGAATGGGCCTGATGGCCGCGGGTGGCCGAGTGGGCAACGTTCTTGACTGCCACGGGAAGGGCCTCAGGTTCGATCCCAGGCAGGTACGAACGCTCGATCCACTAAATACCCGCCGTGCGTCGGATGGGTACGTTAAGCCGTCGGACCTTGGGTGCTGGCCCCCCGGTAATAAATAAGGGCGTCTTCCTCCCCCTTTCGACTTCGCTTCCGTGTCACTTTCCTATCGGGCGCTCTTGCCGCAATCTCCTAGTTTCCTATTTCGAAGGGTTGTTTAAGACCTGGGGTCAGACACTCCCTTCCTAAAATCCTCTACATATGATCATGATCATGATCATAAATGGGCTTGTGTTCTAGTCGTGACGAGTCGCGGTACGACCTAAACACGTATTCTCGACCTGTGTGCATTTGAAGAGAAGCGGAAAGCCGAAATCTTCCCTCCAATGTTAGGGAGATTAACCACTAAGGTGGATGAGGATTGCTGGTTTGAGCTGGCGTCATACTGGGTGGACGCACGCCACTGAACGTGTTTTTAGGAGGCACCCTGACTGCTGCACGCTACAGCGATGATATCCTAGAGCCCTATGTACGGCTTTTCAGGTGAGCTATTTTCCTCCATTTCCTTTTCATGGACGATAACACCCGTCCCCAAAGCACTCGGTTAGTCGACGCATACCTGGAGAGGGAGGATATTCACAGGATAGAGTGGCTTGGAAGATATCAGGACTCGAACCCGATGAAGCATGTCTGGGATGTCTTGAGAAGATCAAATGAAAACGGCAGCCGCCTCCCAGAACCCTCCGTGGACTTCAACGTGCCTTGATGGAGGTGTGGCACTTATTTCACCAAACTCTGATTCACAGTATGACGGCTCGTTGTGCGACCTTTATCACTGTTCAGTGTACTCACACTCGATATTATACACTCGAAATCAGCGCCACTTGCTACATCACTTTTGGACTGTCATGCTGACATGCGCAGCTTCCTTCTCATGCAGGGCGTATTTAGAGAGGGAGGGCTGAAAGTGTATATTTTTTTGTTGTTCAGCTGCTATTTACATTTGAAAAAAATGCTTTAATTTAATAAAAATGCACCAGCTTCCATTAGAAAATTATGCTTTAATTTTTCTTCTATTTTTCATTAGCTGTTATTTTGTTCTGATGGATTAAAAAACTGCCACTTTTTGTCGCCCCCCCCTCCTCAAAGAATATTGTACTCTCCCCGGGGTGATAGTATTCCTTTCCTGTTATACATAGCTGCGTTATCAATATGCGTATGGCCGCCCCGGTGGCGCAGTGGTCTAAGGCGCTGGCCTCTGATCATTCGTCCGTAAGGGGTCCGGGTTCGAATCCCGGTCAAGCATGGATGTTGTGTTTGTCTTACGGCACTGGCTCTCTCCCTTCCCTGGAACCAGTGACCCTAAATTAGGGACGGGCGACTGCTTATAGCCCATTGAGTTGCTCACGGTGGTCGTTAAACCTCCAATCAAAAAAAAAAAAAAAAATATATGCGTATGCTCCTAGCAACTGTCATTAGTTTCTGTCGCGTGGATTTTGCGTTATTCATGATTTTGTGTTTGTCACGTCGATATTGACACCAGTGTACATAGAGGTATCTACACGAAAAAAAAAAAAATCTACTGCTGTAAACTATCGTCTGCTGAGAAAATGGCGCGCGTAAACAAGCTGAGGATAGAAGGTTGTTTTTGCTCTTTACGGAGAGAAATCATTCGTATTCTGTTATTAAAAAACGCTGTGAAAATCATAGAATTAACATTTCGAAATGTAAAATAAGCAAAATTATTAATAATAGAGGTGGAAATCGTCAAGCATTGATTTTGACAGGAAAAAGAGCACCAAACGAATGTTCAAAGAAGGTGCGTACCTTTACGACTATTTCAAAAGTCTCTGGTCTTAAAAGAAAATTCACCGATCCAAAGAACAATCGTTAAGTCGTTACAAATCTCTGTATCAATTGTGAACAAGGTAATAAACGAAGAATTGAATCTGAAAACAAATATAGAAAACATAATGTGCATCGCCTTTTGCCTAGGAACGTAACTGAGTACAGAACACGGTGTAGACTTAAGATAGTACTGTATAACCATACTAGTTACCCAATTTATTGGCGTAGATAAAATCAAAGTTTCCAAGCTTACGCACATCAACCAGATGACTTTTTCAAGGAAGGTAGACGGCATCTAGAAGCCATCTGGTTGATGTGCGAAAGCTTAGAAACTTCGATTTTATCTACGCCAATAAATTCGGATAACTAGTATAGTTCATCATCACCATCATTGTCAACCATTTTCAATCCACTGCTGGACGAAGGTCTCCCCAAGTTTCCTCCACAACGGTCTGTCTTGTGCCAGTCTCCTCCATGTCACTCTCGCATACTTTCGAATTTCATCCACCCATCTTCCATGTGGTCTTTTGGGTCTTTTCCTGTCCCTTGGAATCCAATCTAAAATTTCGGCTGTCCATCGATGGTCTGTCCTTCTGGCAGTATGTCCAGCCCATTGCCATTTCAGGGATTTAACTCTGATCATGATGTCTTCCACTCTTGTCATTTTTCTGATCCAAGAGTTCCTCTTCTTATCTCTCCTGTTTACACCAAGCTTGCACCTCTCCATGCTTATTTGAGTTGTCTGCAGCCTTTGTATGCCTCTTTTAGTTAAGGTCCACGTCTCTGCACCATACGTATATAAGCACTGGAAGGATGCATTGATCAAACACTTTTATTTTAAGACATAATGGCATATTGCTCTTGAAAATTATGCTGTTTCTTCCAAAAGCTTTCCAGGCAAGTTTTGTACTCCGATTAATTTCTTCATCAATGTGACCCTCACTTGATATCTGCTGTCCAAGATAAACGGAGGTGTCTGTTATCTCCAGTTTTTCTCCATCAATCGATAAAGCTTCATTTCTTGTAAAAGCATTGAACATCACTTTTGTCTTCTGAAAGTTCATTTTTAATCCCACTTCTTTACTCTTGTCAGCAAGTTCCTGGATCATACTCTGCAGTTCTGATGGGGTAGTTGCAAAAATGACTACGTCATCAGCAAAACGAAAGTGGGTTAGATAATCTCCTTTAATCTTTATTCCTTTGTTTTCCCAGTTCAGTGATTGAAAGACATTTTCCAATGTGGCATTAAAGAGCTTCGGAGATATGGTGTCACCTTGTCTCCCTCCCTTTCCAATTTTTATGTGTGTTGTATTTCCAAACAGCCGAATCTTTGCACTTGCATTTTCATAGATGTTATTAATATTATTAATGTATGCATCTTCAATACCGCAGGATTTCAGAGCCATTGTAACTGCTGATGGTTTCACCAAATCAAAGGCTTTTTTCATAATCGATAAAAGCCATGCACAATGGAAGTTCATATTTATACTATCTTATGTATAGTTGGTGTACAGTTCTTTACGTTATTATTTACGGTGTAGACTTTTTTATGAAAATCACTTAAGGCTGTCTGTGAACGAGTGTAAGAAAAATTCTGTCCTACATCCGCAATGTAAATTGTTTTGTACACATTTGCTCGAAGACTATTTACTTTGTAGTGTTCGAAATTTTGAGCACAAATAAAAACGACCTATAGCTAATATGTGCCATAGTTATTATTCCGAAAAACTTGTTAGAACTTTTTTTAAAATTCAATTTATCTGACTCGAAAGTATTTTAATTTGGGCGCTTGATGGCGCGATAATTTAGCTTAGTAGCATTTCCGTCTGGAAGAACCGAAATTTCTCATTTCTGTCTTATTTTTTGAATTATCTAGGCCAAATAGAAATAATTAAATGGGCCCAAAAGTGAGACTGAAAACTTTTCTCCCATAAATCATTTTAAATTTGAAGAGAAAATCTGTACATTAGTAGAAAACCCTTGAATTTAGGACAGAAACTACGTCTACCTACAGAGCTCCACCACCAAATAACGTCAGTGGTTAAAACGTAACAGCGCGTATTTTGTCTTTTCATTCTGGAGCCAACGAGATGACCGCTTCCATTCTGAATTTGGCGAGGTCTGCAGTGATTCGCTGACGCCAACTTCTAGGACAGTCCCTCAAGACGTAGAAATCACGCCCAAGGAGTGATAGTTTGCGCCATCTATCGCAGAAGATCAAACCTAACACTCATTCAAAGACGGCCTTAACCGGAGACAGATGGCAATTTATTGTGATTATTGATGAAACATGGATATACGCAACCGACTGTAGTAAAGAAAGGTCGAATTACTCATGCAAAAGAGCAGAAAAAGATTTCCAAATTTGTTTTTAAAAATCCAAAAAACTCAGCAAAGGATTCGCGATTACTGCTGGTTTCTCGTACAAGTGGAAATTAAAGTTTAGAAAAGTTGAAAATGTTTAAATCAATTCTACATATTACCAAAATATTGTTTTAACTCCTATATTTAAAGAGGAAATACCATTCCTTTATCCCCAGAGCCTTCAAAGGGTAGAATTCCATCACGATAAGGCTACCAGTCATACATCAAAATCAACCAATCTGTTTCTTGGAAAAATGAAAAAAGAAAAGGTTATCAAGTCTATATATATCTTTTCCTCATATTCCTTCAAAGTCCCCTGATGTGTCAATGGACTATTGTGACTTCGGACTGCAAAAAAGAGCGCTTTCTAAACGCAGACCTAAAACAATGATCGGATATGGAAAGCACTGGAAGAGGAGTGGAATAAAATACCACTACCAGTTTTAAGAAGTGCTCTGTTTTCTTGGAAATCTAGATGTAGTTTCATATCCAGAGAAAGGGCTATCAGATAGAATATTTAAGAAAGAAATAATTTTATTTTAAACATTAATTATATTGCTAACTAATCTTTCTAAAAATGCGTAAACTTCCTCTGTAGCAAATGGGATTTCCAACAGCTTCGTAATTTTTTTATAAAATAGACATATCTAAGAGCTTTAGACATTTTAGCAAATTCTTATACTTTTCACTTTAGTTCTTGAACATGATTTCAGAAACATTGTGCTGTCTGACTACACGAGTCACACTCACGCAAATGAGCGACGTTGAGCTTCTGTAACGCTGTTAACTAAAATGGTTAAACATCTTTCGTTTAGCTGTTCATATTTTTTGAATTTCGTTAATTTAAGCAAGATGTATTTCTTGCGATAAGCTTTGAAAATTCTACATTAATTTGCTTTGATGTGTCGTTTTGTTTTTGCTCTGAATTTGCCCTTTCCGTTGTAAAATTAGTTCATTCTCCTCACATTTTACTCGTTGTATTTGTGTATTTTTCTCTCGAAGGTTGTATCCGATTCATTAGGGAAAGATTATCCTAAGTTTAACATCACGCCACTGCATTGTTTTGACTCATATTAGCCTTAAATTCGCTTTTTGCCTTCAGATTTAGGATGAGAAATTCTGCATTTCGAAGGAGCTCCAAATGAATAACTTTTTTGCCGACAGTGCAGAATAATGTTGTTGTTTTTTTCTTTATTTAAGAATCTTAGAGGAATAAGTGGCAACAATTTACGAGAATTAAAGGGTTTTTTTTTTTTTAACTTTTTCTCGTTCTCAGTTTTTTCATTGTCGATTGACATTAAATAATGTATTGTATCAACGTAAATATTTAAGTAACATTTGCATTTACATAAACTTGAAATAAATCGTAGAACTCTTTATAAAAGAAGAAAGCACAGGATGTAGGAGACAGTGTTGTTATTTAAATTTTTAATAATATTGCTAAAAACAAAAATTCCGGAATAGACAGTTATGTTGATTCAGAGCTTTAGAAAAATGAGGACAACAGACTTTATAAAACAAAAGTAGTAAAGAAACAGAGTGACTAGTGTAAAGCACAATTTTAAATACTTTCAAATACAAATTTCTTTCCCCGTGAATTGTTAAGACAGCTCTTCAACTAGTTTCAATGACACTTTAATTAGCACATTTTTTCCCATTCAACATTAATGTGCGCGAAATCACAACGCTCAGCGTTAGTATAACAGCAGTTATAACTTTCAGTTACTGTAAAATAGTATTTACTCATTTATTACTAGAGAATTACAGACGAGTTGACAGAGGGGCAGACATATTGATAACGGGCCTTTTCTTAACAATCACAGAAAGAACTTCGAACTGGGCGTCAGAACCGGATATTCAATTTAGCGTATGGTCAGACAAACAATCTGATGGGCGAAAGGAGGAAAGTCTGCATAATTTGGGGTATGTTTTTTTTTTTTTTTATTCCATAGAGAAAAGTCGACATTTTGAAACAAAAGTATCGTTTTTGTAGAAGGACGGACAGACGTATCGAAAATGCTCAGAGGCGACTTTAGATCTTTTGTCGCCTCAGAAATTTTCATCCGTCAGATTAAAAAAAAAAAAAAGAAAAGTAAATTCAAGAAAAAGTTTTTTTGCGCTTTTTAAAATGTCGTTCTATCTTCATATTATTAGAACGTTTTGTAAGAAACCGTGCGAGTGTAATCACTTTGTGTGTCCGTGCACATCAAACGTTTTGTATAAAGAGATATTTAAAAAAATATTTTTGCGGATAACAGGAAATCAAAGGATACTAATGAATATTCCATGTACTTCATGAATTTACCGTTAAGGGCTATCAAAGTCGAAAATTGAAAAAAAAAAGTTCTATTATGAAGAAACTATTCAACTCAGAGGAAAAAATATTTTTTTACCTCTCAGATTAAGCTTGTTCCTCCTCAAATATTTAAAATTTCCAATTACTTTATTAATTTTCTGCTAGAGCCGCTAAGCCCAAAGAATTTGGCTTCCACACATTTTTCAAAAATTATTTTTCCGAATAATAGGACATAAACATTCATTAAATTTTGTCTATTCTAAATTTCACTGCTAGTTCATAAATGTCCCGCCAGGATTTGTTCTTAAAGTGGAAATTTAGCAAATTTCAGCTTTACTCTACGAAGAGACCATTTCAGTTACAGCAAAAATTATTTTTACGTTTGATACGTTGGGCAAAACTGATTAATTTAGCACATTTTCAGTGGCAAGTTACTTGGAAAATTTGACGCTAAGGGCGCTGAAAATAGAATATATCTAAATTTATCAATGCATTGAATATAAATTCCCATAGAATTGGAATGCGTTTCAACACGTGCTCTTTCCATTGCTTCAGCTTTATAAAATCCTCTTGTTTTTTACGATATGAGCAATATAGTAAGCAACGAGCATGGTATCAAGCAAAATTGAAATACTTGAAGATATTGGCAACCGGAAAAGTCCTCCACATTAGAAAATTCGAATAAAATGCAGTTTGCGTACATTACTTCACTTGAAAAAAGTGGACGACTTTCCGTGTAGGAGTTTTTCTATGGCGAACAATTCCCTAAATCGAAGAGGTTAAGCCGTCCATGGCATAGATAGACGAATGCCATGGATGGACTAAGAAAATTGGACAGTAGTTAGTGCAGGAGAGAGAGAGAGAATGTGTTTCTTGAAAGTATTTTTCTTATTATTTTCATCGGAAAATTGAGGAGGTCTGCATTTTTTTTTAATTCTGTCAAAAAGGTGCGTGCGGTTTTTTTATGCCAGCACTGCAGTTATCAGAAACAGAAGCATAAAAATTAAATGCATAAGATGCTGTTTGAAAATGGAGAAGTAGAAAACAGTTTTTCGAGTAAGTATCATTGAAACTCTTTTACTGAGTTTTCAAAAGTTTGTTTTATGTCGATTTAAGGAATAGAAAAGGTGAGAATACTTGATAATTATCAGTATCAAACCAGGGCAGACAATAGAAATTTCTTTAAACACAATGAAATGAGAAAAATATAGTGTCATGTTCTCGAATTTCTTTATTTTTTCAGCCTAAATATTACCTCTTTTGGTTTAGGCTGGTTTAGGCGGATTAGGGCTGTAGGCAGAGACGTAACTAGACTTTGAAATCATGGTGGGTGAGTATTATTTTTGCTGGGGTAAATTTGATAGCAACTCTATATACGGAGCACTGAAAGGAAGAATTTTTAATACTTTTTACTACTGGGTGTGAAGGAAATCAGGCTGCACCCCCCCCCTCACACACACACACACTTGGATCTGACAAGTTATGCCACTGATGAAAAACAACAAGAGAAGATTAGCGGATTAGTGGTTTAACATGTAAGAGTTGATAGCATTTCGCCTTTTTAGCACGTCTTTTGTAAAAAAAAAGATCGTACATACGACATCTCTGTAACTATTAGTCCGATTTGAAAAATTATTTTTGCATTGGGAAGCTTGAAATATGCGAATGATGATCTTTTATTTAGTTTTTTTTTACGATGTACAATTTCACTGCTAGAGGGCGTAAATGCAGATGATGTCGAATTCAAAAATACGTATTATTCCACATATTTGCTTCTAAACACCCGATTGAAAAAATTGCTTTATCTTTCGATTCCATTTATGTCGAAGAGTATTTTAGATATAGTTACTTTTTTCAAATTACGCATACATTTTCCGCTAGGGGGCGTAAAATAAATTAAATTTTTCCTGATAACTCTTCTTCTAAAACTCCGCTTTGAAAAAAATTTCTTCAGCGGATACACCTCCTGATGGAAACTCTTTTGCATATAATTTCAAATTATTGGTAAAGAATACTTTGGCCACCAGGGGACGTAAGTGTTAATTTTTGCTTCTGATGTATTTGCTATAAAATCTGAGCTTCTAAAATATCGACTGAAAAAATTATTTCGTGGACTGATGCCACTCACATCGGTAAATACGGTAAATCTTTTTGCAATACTTTCTTCTTAAAATATTCCACAGTTTCTCCGCCAGGGGGCGTAGATGTATATCTTATTTTTGTCAATATCTCTAGTTCTAGGAGTTCGATTTGAAAAATTCCTTCTTTGTTGGATAGTGTTTTCAGTGTGACATGTTTTTCATATAATTTCAAAAATTTTAAGTAATTCATAGACTTTCCGCCAGGGGGCATAGAGGTAAATTGCGTTTACCGCTATATCTCTGCTTCTAAATCTCTGATTTGAAAAATTATTTGTGCATCGGATACAGCTCCTGATGGGAAATCGTTTGCACATAATTTCTAATTTTTGTAAAAAAAAAATGGTTTGGCCACCAGGGGGCGTAAATCTTAATTTCCGCTTCTAATGTATTTGCAGCAAAATATGAGCTTCTAAATTCTCGACTGAATAAAACGTCGTTTGCATATCGACAAACCTTTTAGAAACATTTTCTTCTTAAAATAATGCGTGGTTTCTACGGCAGGGGGCGTAGATGTATATCTTATTTTTATCAATATCTCTACTTCTAGGAGTTCGATTTCAAAAATCCCTTCTTTGTTGGATAGCGTTTTCAGTGTCACGTGTTTTTTATATAATTTCAAAATTTCAAGTAATTCGTTGACTTTCCGCTAGGGGGCGTAAAGGTAAATTGCTTTCCCCCTATATCTCTGCTTCTAAATCTCCGGTTTGAAAAATTATTTTTGCACCGGATATAGATTCTGATGGGAAATCCTTTGCACATGATTTCAAATTTTTGTTAAAAATGGTTTGGCCACCACGTGGCGTAAGCCTTAATTTCCGTTTCTGATGTATTTGCAGCAAAACATGAGCTTCTAAAATCTCTATTGCTAAAAAGTCTTTTGTTGACCGATACTACTCATGTCGACAAACCTTTTAGGAACATTTCTTCTTGAAATAATGCATGGTCTCTACGCCAGGGGGCGTAGACGTATATCTTATTTTTGTCAATATCTCTACTTCTAGGAGTCCGATTTGAAAAATTCCTTTTTGTTGAATACTGTTTCCGATGCGAAATGTTTTTCCTATAAATTCAAAATTTTCAAGTTTATCATAGACTTTTCGCTATGGGGCACACAGGTAAATTGCGTTTTCTGCGTTATTTCTGCTTCTAAAACTCCGATTTGAAAAATTATTCCTGTATCGCATACAAGATCTGATGGAAAACATTTTTTACATAATTTCTAATGTTTGGTAAAGAATGGTTTGGCCACCAGAGGGCATAAGTGTTCATTTCTGCTTCTGATGTATTTGTAGCAAAATCTGGGCACCGGAAATTCGACTAAATGTTTTTTTTTTCGTGGACCAATACCGCTCATATGGAAAAACTTTTTGAGAATACTTTCTTCCTAAAATAATGCCTGGTTTTCCCACCAGGGGACGTAAAGTCACATCTTATTTTTCTCGATATCTCTGTTTCTAAGAGTTCGTAAGCTCACGGATTCCGTTTACAGCAATATCTGAGGGATTAAAAACCCGATGGAAAAACTTCTTTCTTCCGTCAGATGCAATTGTTTTCCATACCGGTTCCATTGAGTTTGAATAGCTTCGATAAATTTAATTTGCGTCAGAACAGATTCGAAAGACGTGCTTATAACACCCGAAAATTCGGTGTCATTTTTCTTGTTTATTCTATTGCATCGAAGGATTCACTCATTTTTGACGTCATGTTTAGAAATAAATCTGCCGAATGACTTTCCTAATTGCTAACAAAGGAAAGCCTCACACACCCGTCTAAAAGAACAAAGTTGAAAAATTATTTTGCCAAAACTACTGGAGATTTCTTAACACTGGGTAGAGAGGCTTGGCTACAACGGAGTTAAACTCACCACATAGCACTTTATGAGTCACACACTGAAATCTCCGTTATCTCGTTCGCTATAAAAGTCGGAGAAATTTGTCTACAGAAGAGGTGTCTAGGGATTCGGCGACTCGACCGATATCGCTTAATTTCCACAGGGAGAGACCAAGGGGGCCCTTGGAACCAAAAGGGCCGTTAATCAGAACATTGTATGTTTCGATACGTTGTACGTAGTCTCCTCCCGACGATCTTATGGCCAAGACTAACTATCCCTACACTTCCTTATCCGGGGCACTAATTATGATGGTGGGATGCAGCAAAAGAGGATGGCAATAGGGTTGGAAGCCATGACTTCTGTCACAAAGGAGCAGTAAATGTCTCTCCTCACGTTTATGGAAGTTGGAGATTGGATGTCCGTTCTAACGTTTGTGATCACAGTCATGAAAACCCCTCATTTTCGTCGTACAATACTGAGAAGTTGTGTCAAGTACCAGATGTTGGTTTGATTTACATGCCTGCAATATTCTACGAAAAATGAACGACGCGATTTCCAATGCACACGGAGGCATCGATTCCAAAAATCTATAAGACCAAAAGAATACCTGGAACTGGCCGAATTGTACCCGCAATTTGAGCAAAGAAAAACAGCTTGTATGGAGACTGTCAAAAGTTGAGAATTACTTCATTGATCTAGATGAATCAAATAAGGTGAAGGTATTTTTCGAACTGTAGTAGTCGTAATTGTGAATAACCTTTAATAATAATTGTGACGGAACAGGCTAATGGAGAATAATGTTAATTCTATGGATTTTAAAGTAAATAATTAAGAATCTTGCATTTAAAGAAATGTTTTAAAAGTTGAAATCGTAGGAAACATTCGAAGAATATATTTTTGGTTCTATTTGCGAAGCCAGCAATTCTCCTAAGATAAATTAGTATGTCGGCTAACCTCCTTGAGAATGATATTGCACCGGACGTTGAGTTCCTGTATATACAGTGGTGTGCAAAAGTATTGCATCTCCTGCAAAAACCATAAATTTTTAAGTTTAGCTCTTTTTTTTTTTTTTTTTTTTGTGAGAAGTATTGCATCATCTGCCAAAACGACACCACAAAAAATTTTAAAACTTAATTTTAAATACTTCTAAAACTTTGGAATATATATATATATATATAGAGAGAGAGAGAGAGAGAGAGAGAGACAGAGAGAGAGATCAAAACTTTTAAAACTTTAAAAGTTTTTAAAGTTTCATATATCATCATCATCACCGTTGTCAACCATTATCAATCCACTGCTGGACGAAGGTCTCCCCAAGTTTCCTCCACAACGGTCTGTCTTGTGCCAGTCGCCTCCATGTCACTCCCGCATACTTTCGAATTTCATCCAACCATCTCCCACGTGGTCTTCTTCTAGGTCTTTTCCTGTCCCTTGGAATCCAATCTAAAATTTCGGCTGTCCATCGATGGTCTGTCCTTCTGGCAGTATGTACAGCCTATTGCCATTTCAGGGATTTAACTCTGATCATGATGTCTTCCACTCTTGTCATTTTTCGGATCCACGAGTTCCTCTTCTTATCTCTCCTGGTTACACCAAGCATGCACCTCTCCATTCTTTTAGAGTTGTCTGCAGCCTTTGTATGTCTCTTTTAGTTAAGGTCCACGTCTCTGCACCATACGTAAGCACTGGAAGGGTAAACGGTAAAAATACCCCCGGAGAAAATACCCCCGAAAACTGAAAAGCGGAAAAAATGCCCCCGGAAACAATACCCCCGGAAAAAATACCCCCGGAAGAAATACCCCCAGAACAAACGGTTCACTGTAAACTGCCACACAGGAACACCAGCGGCCCAGAATCTAATATTACGGAAGTTGGGGGTTGAGACCCCCCCCCCAAGTGTACCTCGGATCCTCGGCAATTTATTTCTTCAAATTAAAGTACAATTCTCTCTTGGCTTACATGGAAAGTTTTCGCGAAATTCGTTTCCCAATTCAGTTATCAATGTAAGCCCAGAAACGGCAATCTTTATAGCTCCCCCCCCCTTTTGAACTTTTGTAGTCAAGTTGCTGAAAGATGTGTGGCAGGGTTGCCGGTAAATTGCCACACCGGAACACTTCCACACATCAGTGTTCCTGCGTGGCAGTTTACAGTGAACCGTTTGTTCTGGGGGTATTTTTTCCGGGGGCATTTTTTTCGCTTTTCAATTTTCGGGGGTATTTTCTCCGGGGGTATTTTTTCCTGCGGGTGTTTTTACCTACATCCCACTGGAAGGATGCATTGATCAAACACTTTTCTTTTAAGACATAATGGCATATTGCTCTTGAAAATTATGCTGTTTCTTCCAAAAGCTCTCTAGGTAAGTTTTATACGCCGATTAATTTCTTCATCGATGTGACCCTCACTTGATATCTGCTGTCCAAGAAGAATGTAAGTATTTGTTATCTCCAGCTTTTCCCCATCAATTGATAAATCTTCATTTCTTGTAAAAGCATTGAACATCACTTTTGTCTTCTGAAAGTTCATTTTTAATCCCACTTCTTTACTCTTGTCAGCAAGTTCCTGGATCATACTCTGCAGCTCTGATGGGGTAGTTGCAAAAATGTCTACGTCATCAGCAAAGCGAAGGTGGGTTAGATGATCTCCATTAATCTTTATCCCTTTGTTTTCCCAGTTCAGTGATTGAAAGACATTTTCCAATGTGGCATTAAAGAGCTTCGGAGATATGGTGTCACCTTGTCTCACTCCCTTTCCAATTTTTATGTGTGTTGTATTTTCAAACAGCCGAATCTTTGCACTTGCATTTTCATAGATGTTATTATTAATATTAATTTATGCATCTTCAATACCGCAGGATTTCAGAGCCATTGTAACTGCTGATGGTTTCACCGAATCAAAGGCTTTTTCATAATCGATAAAAGGTATGCACAATGGAAGTTCATGTTCCCTCGCTCTTTCAATTAGTTCTCTCAGCACGTGGATATGATCTATTGTGCTGTAGCCACTCCTGAATCCAGCTTGTTCTCTCGGTTGAGCCATGTCCAGTGTTACCTTCAAGCGGTGTGAAAGAACTTTAGTGAAGATTATATAAACCACTGATAGGAGGCTGATATGTCTGTCGTTCCTGAGATCCTCAATGTCACCTTTTTTATGTAGCAGGATCATTGTAGCTTTGTTCCAATCCTCAGGAATCTTTCCTTCATTAAGGCATCGAGTGAAAATTTGGGCGAGTACTGTTTCGATTTCTCCACTTGCTTCTTGTATGATGTCTACAGTAATTCCATCTTCTCCTGTAGCTTTTCCCCGCTTCATGTTCTTGATAGCATGTGCAACTTCTGCTGGGAGTACTGGAAGAACTCTGGTACTGGTACCTTTCATGATGTCTGGAGTACATGTATCATCCCTTTCATATAATTTGGAGTAGAAATCTTTCACTCTTGTCAAAATTTCGCCTCTATTTCATGTTACAGAGCCATCTTCTTTTCTCAGTGCCATAATCTGTTTTCTTCCCTTACTGAGATGTCTCATTGCTTTCCTCACTAGTTCACAGTTGAATTTCCTTACGTCTTCAGTGATACCTTTTAGATATATATATATACACATATATAGATCTAAACTTTTAAAACTTTAAAAGCTTTGAAAGTTATATATATATGTATATATACAGTACCACCATATCTCCCAAGCTCTTTAAGGCAGCATTGGAAAATGTCTTTCAATCACTGAACTGGGAAAACAAAGCTATAAAGATTAATGGAGATTATCTAACTCACCTTCGTTTTGCTGATGACGTAGTCATTTTTGCAACTACCCCATCAGAGTTGCAAAGTATGATCCAGGAACTTGCTGACAAGAGTAAAGAAGTGTGATTAAAATGAACTTTCAGAAGACAAAAGTGAAGTACAATGCTTTTACAAGAAATGAAGATTTATCGATTGATGGAGAAAAGCTGGAGATAACAGACACGTACGTTTATCTTGGACAGCAGATATCAAGTGAGGGTCACATTGATGAAGAAATTATTCGGCGCATAAAACTTGCCTGGAGAGCTTTTGGAAGAAACAGCATAATTTTCAAGAGCAATATACCATTATGTCTTTAAAGAAAAGGGTTTGATCATCGCATCCTTCCAGTGCTTACGTATGGTGCAAAGACGTGGACCTTAACTATAAGAGACATACAAAGGCTGTATGTCTCTTTAGTTAAGGTCCACGTCTCCCCCTCCCCTTCCTGTTAATTTAGCGGAGCTGAAACAGCGTATCACAGCCACTATCAATGCACTTGATTCAGATATCTTACCTCGCGTTTGCGCGGAAATGGATTACCGGCTTGATGTGTGTCGTATGATTAAGGGTGCACACATAGAAAATCTGTGACTGACTCTAATAAAATTTATAACATTCCCATACAATTCATTTACAGGCAACATAAAATATCTTACATTGTTCTTGTTTACGCTTTCCAACTGTAGGTTGAAGAAGCGTATATGCACCAGCTTTTTCCGTCCGTCTGTCCGTCCGCCCGTCTGTCCGTCCGCCCGTCTGTGCGTCCGTCCGTCTGTCTGTCGCCACGACAACTCACGCAAAAATGGTTAGATTTCGATGAAATTTTAGTATATGGTAGGGGACACCAGGGGACGAATCCTATTGAAAATGGGTGAAGTGGGGTCAAAGGTCACGCCATAAGAGCAGGATCCATTCAATTCCCCTTATGCGTCATAACTTGCGTAAATATGGTTTGATTTCGATGAAATTTCAGTATGTGGTAGGAAACTACTTGGGCACGAACCCTATTGAAAATTTTCAAATTGGGGTCAAAGGTCAGGCAGGGCATAAGAGCGGGATTTATTCCATTGCCCTCATGCGTCATAACTTGCGTAAAATTGGTTCGATTTCGATGAAATTTTGGTATGTGGTAAGGAACCACCTGGGAACGAAACCTATTGAAAATGGGTGGAATGGGGTCAAAGGTTAGGACATAACAGCGGGATCCATTTCATTGCTTTATGTGTCATAGCATGCGTAAATATGGTTCGATTTCGATGAAATTTTAGTATTTGGTAAGGAACCACCTGGGCACGAACCCTATTGAAAATGGTCGAAATGGGGTCAAAGGTCAGGACATAAAGGTTGAATCCATTCCATTGCCTTTATGCGTCATAACATGCGTAAATATGGTTCGATTTCGATGAAATTTTAGTATGGGGTAGGGAATCACCTGGGCACGAACCCTATTGAAAACGGGCTAAATGGGGTCAAAGGTCAGGACACTGGAGTGGGATCCATTCCATTGTCTTTGTGCATCATAACTTACCAAAAAATGTTTCGATTGCGACAAAACGTTATCATGTTGTTCCGGAGGTATGGTGAACCGGTTCTGTTGAATATCAACGAAATGGGGTCAAAGGTCATTGCACAAAAGCAAGATTTATTCCACAGCCATTATTCTCATAACTTGCGTGAAACTGCTTCTATTGCGACAAAACTTTAGTATGTTATTCTTGAGGTGTACTGAACCGGTTCTGTTGAATATCATCGAAATGGGGTCAAAGGTCAGGACACAGGAGCGAGATTTATTCCACAGCCATTATCCTCATAACTTGAGTAATAATTTCTGGTATGTTGGAAAGCCTATCATAATCAATGCATTGCATGATTTTACTAACTTGTTTAATAGTGCGTTGAAACTGTATACTTCTTTATGAATCACCCTGTACTGAATTTTCCTAATCACTTTTATCGTTGACGTTCAAATCCAGTTTCAAATCTTTTTTTTTTTTTTTTTGTTTGTTGTAGTTGTTGTTGTTGTTGTTCACGTTGATCAGTACTCGATGAAATCAATTTTTATTTTCTTTTTCTGTTATTTCTTATGGCATCTATGTGGCAAACTCAGTTTTTACTTCACTTTTCTGCAGAGCGGTTTACCGAATTTTGAAGTGTTTCTTTTATTCCTCGTGCAATTTCACAGCTACCTGGTGTGGGAACCTCAAGTTTTACTTTTCACCATTATGTGTAGTATCCGAAACTAATTGTGAGTGTTCCTTTTATTTCGGGTCCATTTTCCTTGAGAACTTTTGCGACCAGCTTTTGTTTGGCTCGTTAGTTTGCTACTTTTATCATTATTCTGAGAGACCACTCCAAACCATTTTTCACTAATCCATTTTAATTGGCAAAATTAAAAAAATATGAGAAAAATGTATTGTCTTTCATTTCATTATCACCAATAGTCATTGAAGTTGATATCAAATATTGTGTTCCTCTGATACACGCATATACACTGAAGAGCAATTGAATTAAAGACAGCTGGCGTTATGCAAATGTGGCGCTGTGGGCGGCCCTGTAAACGGAAACGACATGACGTATGCAGCGATCGTACAATATAAGGAGTAATGCGACGGGAATCAGTAAGAGTCGGACGCAGTGTGGGTAAGACGAAGGATCTAAGCGCATTTGCTCGTGGACAAATTGTCGGAGCCCGACGAATGGGTCACTCCATCGTACTGGGATTTTCACGAGCCACTGTGTCACGGGTGCACCGGGAGTACATCGAATCCGGTAAAACCATCCCTGCAAGGGCCAACTGCCGTGGACAACAGGGTGTACCCACACGGTGGTCATCGTCGGCTAGCTCGCATTGTAACAGCGGATTGACGGGCCACAGTGCAAGAAATTACTCGGAAATTTAACGTTGGTGAACAAAAACGTGTCAGCAGCCACACCATCCAGAACCATCTCCTCGCTATGGGCTACAGAAGCCATCGTCCTACGAGGGTACTGCTGCTGACCGCACATCACAGGGTGCAAAGATTAGCATGGGGGCGGGAACATCGCCACTGGACCCTAGACATGTGGCAAAATGTTGCCTGTACTGATGCGTCGAGATTCACGTTGGTACATGCAGATGGCAGGATACGAGTACGGCGCAAACCACATGAAGCGATGGATCCTTCTTGCCAGCAGGGTACTCTTCAAGCTGCTGGGGGTAGCATTCTCGTCTGGGGACTGTTTACGTGGACTGAAATGGGACCCCTGGTACGTGTGACATCGTCCCGCACAGGTCAACGTTACCGGGATATCCTGAACGACCATTTACTCCCGTTTGTGCGTCTTCAACATCCCACTGGGGACCTCATCCTGCAACAAGACAATGCACCGTGCCATCGCTCCCGAATTGTATCCGAATGGTTGGATGAACACTCCACCGACGTTAACTCGCTTCCTTGGCCAGCTAGGTCACCTGACCTCAATCCCATGGAGCACATCTGGGATGCCACCGAGAGAGATGTTCGAGGCTCTGACCCCCTCCATCGAATCTTCGTGAACTGTGGGAGCTTGTTCAGGGGTCGTGGATCCGTATGGCTTCCCAACGCTTTCGGTGTCTTGTCGGGTCCATGCTGAGACGAATCGCCGCCGTCATCAGGGCGAAAGGCGGTGTTACACGTTACTAGACAGGTATCTCTAGTTCAATTGCTCTTCAGTGTACGTATTTAGGCATTTACATTAAAATATAATATCTTTGATGGATTTGTTTTACTAGCTGCTTTTTGAAACCTTTATATGCCTATATCACGTCATTTTCATCATCATCATTATCAACCATTATCAATCCACTGCTGGATGAAAGTCTCCCGAAGTTTCTTCAACTATTTTCTGTCTTGAGACAGTCTCCTCCACGTCATTCCGACATGTTTTCGAATTTTGTCCCCACATCTCTCACATAGTCTTCTTCTGGCTCTTGTCCATCAGTGGTCCGTTCTTCTGGCAATATGTCCAACCCATGTCATTTCAGCGATTTTACTTTGACCTTTCACTCTTGTCATTTTCAAGATCCACGAATTCCTCTTATCTTTCCTGGTTACACTAAGCGTTACAGGGAAAATCAAAAGAAAGGTTATCTGGGTAATTACTATTTTAAATTTGTGCCGATATCAAAATTATGGTAGAAGTTAAATTTAGGTGAAAATTAAAATTTGGAAGATCGGTGGATGCATTTCGAAACAAAAAGTAAATTTAATTTACTTAAATCCATGATAAATGAAAACATAAATAAAATGCATCACTGATGTTTGAAAATTCCCAAAAGTTATTATTGAAGGTTTGCGATGTTTGAATATACGATGAGTTGAGGCACATGCAAGTGTAAAATAAGTAATTATTGTTTACATGTGTACCAAATTTGTAAACACTAAAAATTAGATGGTATACAATGTACACGTTTAATAACTTTTGGAGGCTGTGATGATCAAATTAGTGGTTAGGACAAAATGCATTAATTAAATAAACAAACTTCCATGGTCGTTTCCGGCCTTAGGCAAGCTAAGGTGGATTAGCATGTGACCCTGCGATGAACTTCAACTGTGTCAACTAATTCTTCACTGCACAAGGTTTGGGTTTTTAAAAGGCCACTTGGCCAGCATTTATTTTAAAAACTTAACCATCAAACAGAACCAGAAAAACCAGCATCTGTTGCTCAAAAACACAAGCAGGGCTTTACACCCTCTAAAAAAATGGTTAACATTGGAGCTTGGGCCTGATTTAAATTAAAATCAACATGACCCACAACTAATGTACTTCTGAGTAAGAAAGAGAAAAACAAATATGTCTGCTAGCGAATAGCAATTCTGTACTTTCAATTTTAAACTTTCACATTAAGCAGACAATCTCATTCAATTCAAGTTAAACTGGTACAACAGTGTATTGATCTTTTTTTTTTTTGCTATAAGAAAAAAATCTAGCTCGTCCCTTTCGGGTAGCTCAATTTCACATCATTTACAAAGAAAAATATTGCTTTGCGAAACACAAACACTTGACTGATGATACAGTAAGTCATTGTGGATTTGTTCTGATAGCTGAAATGTTATTTCTCTCTCTCTCTCTCGCTGCCAGGAATTTACAGCTTACCCCTCCACAGATTTCATTTAGCCATACGAACAACCCTCTCATATGCATGAATCACCTCTCTAATATACATGTACACATATCATCATTATCATCATCAACCATTATCAATCCACTACTGGATGAAGGTCTCCCCAAGTTTCTTCCACAACGGCTGATCTTGCGCAGTCTTCTCCACGTCACTCGCACATGCTTTCGAATTTCATCTACCCATCTCTCATGTGGTCTTCTTCTGGGACTGTTTCTGTCCCTTGGTATCCTGTCTAAAATTTCAGTTGTCCATCAGTGGTCTGTTCTTCTGGCAACATAAACATGTCCAGCCCATTGCCATTTCAGGAATTTTACTCTGACCATGATGTCTTCCACTCTTGTCATTTCCCATA
This sequence comes from Macrothele yani, assembly GCA_039090855.1. Classification (NCBI taxonomy): domain Eukaryota; kingdom Metazoa; phylum Arthropoda; class Arachnida; order Araneae; family Macrothelidae; genus Macrothele; species Macrothele yani. The sequence continues at coordinate 36,444,265 of CM077026.1, read as the reverse complement.
TCCACGAGTTCCTCATCTTATCTCTCTTGGTTACACCAAGCATGCATCTCCCCATGCTACTTTGAGTTGTCTGCAGCCTTTGTATGACTTTTTTTAGTTAAGGTCCATGTTCCTGCTCCATATGTAAAAACTGGATGGAAGGATGCATTGATTAAACACTTTTCTTTTAAGTCATAATGACATATTGCTCTTAAAAATTGTACAGAGTCTTCCAAAAGCTCTCCAGCCAAGTGTTATACACCGATTATTTTCCTCATCAATCTGTTCTTTGCTTGATTTGATATCTGTTGTCCAAGGTAAATGTAGATATCTGTTACCTAGAGCTTTTCCGCATCAATCGCAAAATCTTCATTCCTTGGAAAAGCATTCAATATCCGTTTTGTTTTGTAAAAGTTCATTCTTAATCCCACTTCTTTACGCTTGTCAGCAAGTTCCTGGATCATACTCTGCAGCTCTAAAGTAGTAGTTGCAAAAATGATTACGTCATCAGCAAGAAGAAGGAGATTTTGGCTTAGATGAGTCGCTGCAGCCAACAGCCGAGGTATGCCTATTGTGTTCTAATTTCGTCTAATGTATGCCTATTGTGTTCTGATTTCGTCCAATGTATGCCTATTGTGTTCTAATTTCGACTAATGTAAGCCTAATGTGTTCTAATTTCGTCTAATGTATGCCTATTGTGTTCTGATTTCATCTAATGTATTCCTATTGTGTTCTAATTTTGTCTAATGTATGCCTATTGTGTTCTAAATTCGTCTAATGTATGCCTATTGTGTTCTAATTTTGTCTAATGTATGCCTATTGTATTCTGATTTCGTCTAATGTATGCCTATTGTGTTCTAATTTCGTATGTCTATTGTGTTCTAATTTCGTCTCTTGTTTCAGTTCGATCTAAGTGCCCCAATACTTCTATCTACATAATATAATTCCTTTAGAGCTTTTCCATATTAATTTTCTCCTTCAGTAATTTTGTTGTACCAGTGTCTTGTGTGAGTTTGCATATACTTTTGTATTCGAAAAATATTTGACTAAAGTTGTTTTGTTTTCAGATGATAACCTGCTCATTACACAGGGTTTTTTTTTTTTTTACAGTTTTTGAGAAAGACTTCTCTACAGCAACTGAAATCACCTTTCAGTTCCATGCAACGGGTTTTCATCGTAAAATACAGTAGAGTACCGTCAAAATACTCCGCCACTGCATTTTCAATAATTCCAGTGCTCTAACTGGACTCAAGTTACATTACAGGTAGCCCCTGCTGTCTTGTCATCAGTAATTTCATTTTAATAGTGGAAATATAATTAAAATATTCTTATATATCTTAAGTGTATTTTTGGGAATAATAAATACGTTTATTCTGTTAAATCATTGTCGATGTTCTTTGATTTAATGTATACTGTCACCAACAATATGAAAAAATAATCGATGAAAAGTAGCAAGACTTTTATGCGTTAAAGAAATCAGCATGGCAACTGAAAATTACACAGACCCTCACCCAAATCCACCCTGGTTGGAGGAAAACTCCTACACTGTGTTCTACTACTAGGAAAACTACTGCGTCGCGGAAAACTCCTACACAGGAAAGGTTTTCTACTTCGCTGCCTGCCTTTTCTACAGCGATATGCAGCGGCTACAGCGATAGGCAGCGCTAAAGTTTTCCATAACAACATTATTCAGTTCTGTATTTGATGAAAACCGACGCTTCTTTTTTTTCACTTCAGGGGACAGGTAAAAGTTACACGGCGCCAGGTCCGGTAAATACACTGCTGGCCACATAAAATGCAACACTAAGAAGGACACGAGATAGCAAAGCCAGATTTACTGGACACATAACAACAGATACAAAGATGAAACGATTGAGCTTACAGGTCCGTGTGACTTGCGGAACACGCAGACATCAATAGTTCGTGTGGCCCCCATGGCTGGCAATAACGGCCGCTACACGCCGCGGCATCGAACGAAAGAGGCTTTGGATGTGGGCTTGGGGTATGTCGGTCCAGACTGCTTCCACACGTTAATTGCCACAGTTCATCAGGCGTAGCCACGGGTGGTGCTTGCTGGGCCACTCGGTTGCCGATCAGCGACCAGACGTGTTCGATGGGCGACGTATCGGGAGAACAGACGGGCCACGGCAGCAGTGACACCTGGTGGGCCGTGAAGAATTGTTGCACGATGCGTGCCACGTGCGGGCGTGCATTGTCCAGTTGAAATGTGGCCGCTGGCAGGTCCTGCATGTAAGGGAGGACTTCAGGCTTCAAAACATTGGATATGTAGCGGTTGCTGTTGAGTTTACCGGCGATGCGTACCAGAGGGGCGCGGGTGTCATATCCAATTGCGCCCCAAACCATAACGCCAGGCGACGGACCGGTATCGCGACGCATAATGCAGGCGTCATACAGTCTCACGCCGCGGTGTCGCCACACGTGGATCCGACCATCGTGGTGTTGCAGGCCGAAGAGGGATTCGTCGGAGAAGACAATGATGTGCCATTCTGTAGTCCAGGTGCGGCGTTCAACGGCCCACTTCCGCTGCACTCGCCGGTGATGTAACGTCAATGGTAATCGGAGCAATGGGCGCCGTGCTACAAGTCCCCGCTCCTGCAGACGACGTCGAACGGTACGTGCTGACACAGGTTGTTGCGCAACACACCCTAATTCCTGCGCTAACGTTCGTGATGTGGCAGTGCGAGCCATCAATGCCCGCCGCACAACATGCTGGTCCTCTCGTTCGGTGGTATGCCGTGGCTGCGGCGATCAGTCACGTCGGTCCGTCCGTCCCTTCTACACCCACCGAATCCATACTCACCTCACTGTGGCTGAATGTCGTCCCACACGGGCGCCGATATCTCGGTACGATAAACCGCTGTCGCGATAAGCCACTATTCGTCCTCTGTAGAACTCCGAAACGTGCTGGAATGACTGCGGAATTCTGCTACGAGGCATCAGGAAGCTTCCCACGCAGAGGTCCGGCAGCACAACACACTTCCACTACTTACACCCCGCCTTCTGTGCACCCTTCTTATAGTGCTTCTCGGTGGCGTGCCGGGCACACATGATTAGCATATGCCCTGCAATGCAAATCGTTTGCATGTCCTCTCACGGGCGACGCATGCTGCGAATTTCCGGCCATTCGGATGCTTCCTTCTTGGTGTTGCATTTTGGGTGGCCAGCAGTGTACAAAGGGTATGCCATAATTTTCATGCCTAGATCTTGGAGGACAACTTGCTGGATAATCTTGATGCAAAATCCCGCAAGTGTGTGCATATTCCGGGCGTTTTGGGGAAAGAGAACAATTGGGAACTTCAGAATAATAGGCAGCGGTAACAGTTTTCCCTTGTGAAACAACATGGCCCCGCACAATTTCCTTTTTATCGAAGAAAACCAGGTGCATGACCTTCCCTGCACTTGCTTAAAACTTTGCTTTCTTGGATCGGGAAGTGAGTGGATTTTCTTATTGAGTGCTCTGTTGGTTTACTTCGTGATCGAAATGGTGAAAAGATGTTTCATCACATATCACGACCAAGAGATGGAAATGGGTCAAAAATTTCGGACCCGGTCCAGACCCGGACTCGACCCGATCCGGACCGATGACTGACCAGAACACATCTGCTTTGAACTACAAATTCGAAACTCAATTTATGTATGTATTCATATAAACGCAATATACATATTCATTCCATTAAGTTCTTGATATTTAATAACTGATATCCTTCTTTAAAAATAAAATTTGGTTACTTGCTAAATTTTAGTGTCATTTTTAGTGCCACTATTTTGCATAATCCAGAAGTAATGGCTGACTATGACCGTTACCATGGAGTATAATTACAAATGGGAATCATTATTTACGATTACACAAATGCATTTTTTTATTGTATTTACATTGTTCACTCTTTCCACGCTTTGATGGAGGTGCGCATACTTTAGTGCTGAAAATCTCCCGATTGAACGAGAAATTTTTTTTTCATATTTTACACTTTTGGTATTGAACCCCTCCTCCCCCATTGGGTTTTGGGTTTACTGAGTAAGCACATGCCCTGAGTTAATGTCTCGAGTTGTAGTTTGTAAATGATAAAAGTCTCCCGGTCGGAAGGGAAATTCTTCATATTTTGCACTTTTGGCAGCACTCCCCTCCCCCGACAGGTTTGCTCAGTAGGTTCTTGCCTTGAGATAATGTCTCCAGTTGTAGTTTGTAAATGCTGAAAATCTATATACCGATCGGACAAGAAATTCTTTATATTTCACTATTATCATATACCCCCCCTCCCCCGACAGGTTTGCTGAGTAGGCACGTGCCCTCAAATAATCTGTCGAGTTGTAGCTTGTAAATGCTGAAAAACTCCCGATCGGGCGTGAAATGTTTCATATTTTACACTTTTAGTATTAACCGCCCCCCCCCCCCCCCTACAGGTTTGCTCAGTAGGTTCATGCCCTGAGATAATGTTTCAAGTTGTAGTTTGCAAATGCTGAAAATCTCCCGATCGGACGAGAAAATTTTCATATTTTACACTTTTAGTACAGGTTTGCGGAGTAGGCACGTGCCCGTAAATATTTAGTGCCTAAGTAACTTACGGCGAACATTTTCTCGGTCAAACTCTTACTATTGGGCCAAGAAACGGCAATTGTTACACGGCCCCTTAAACATTTGTGCCCAAATGTCCGGGTGCCCAAATGTCCGGTGCCCAAATGTCCGCCCCGTCTTTCAGACAGAAAATCGTAAATATGTCTCAATTTCTTAATGATTATGAGATATAAGTGAAAAAATGTTTGTGCACACCACTTGCTCAAGTAGGGAGAAATATAGGAACACTATAATTTTTAACGCAGCGCAATTTCATTGCTTTAATAGGGAATGTGCCCAAAAGTCCGATGCCCAAATGTCCGATTGTATGAAAGAATGCCCACGGAAAAAACGCCCACGGAAAAATCACCCACGGAAAAAACGCCCACGGAAAAAACGCCCACTTTTCGAAAGTAGGAAAAAACGCCCACGGAAAAATCGCCCACAGACAAAATGCTCACGGGAAAAATATGTGATCGACTGATAAGTTTATATGTCTGTTATAAACGGTGACAGGACAACTGGTCACAGACTGCTGGCCAAAAAATCGTTAGGGGTCATATAAAAATTGCGGTTTCTTCGCCACCTCACCTACATAACGCGAATATGGGAATGACGGAATGAAAACTTTTAGAAGGGCCTAAACGTTAGTACTAACATTATTTTCTGCCTAAGTAATACCGCAATATTAATAATTTGATGTGTAAAATATTTTCTGCAAACCTTACAAATATGAGAGGAAAGTTCGGATTGCACTGATTGACTGTAGAGGTTGTATGGTCTTGGCCTGAAAGCCGTGGTAGTCTTATGCAACATTTATTTAAAAACACACTAATGATTCACCGTTGTCTTCAAGCCAACTGCTATACGATATTTTTCTAGAAACTACAAATAAAAAATTCTCTGCGAGTATGTGCAAACCCAGGGAATTTGTCTGGGGAGGGGGGGGTGCTTAAAATCTAAAATATGAAATATAAAGAATTTCTGGTAAGATCGGGAGATTTCCAGCGTTTACAAGCTACAACACGTCGAATTATCTGAGGGTATCTGCTGCCTCAGGAAACTAGTCGGGGGGGGGTAATACCAAAATCGTGAATATCAAGAATATCTCTTCCGATCTGGAGATCTTCAGCATTTAGAAACTGCAACTCGACAAATTTTCTTAGCGCATGTCACTCTCTGGAAACCTGTCGGCGAAGAGGGGGGGGGGAATACCAAAAGTGTAAAATATGAACAACCCCCAGGTTTGCTGAGTAGGCACGTACCCTCAAATAATCTGTCCAACTGTAGCTTGTAAATGCTGAAAATCTCCCGATGGGACGATACATTTTTCAAATCAAGTTTTGATATATCCCCCCCCCCCCCCCGACAGGTTTCCTGAGTCAGCACATGCGCTCAGATAATTTGCAGACTTGTAGTTTGAAAACCCTTAAATCTTTTGCTCAGATGTAGATCATAAACATTTCTTATAAAGAATTACATTAATTATCGCAATTAAGAAAAGACGAAATTACGGAAACTATATATGACTCTGATTACCAACCTCTGGGGATTGTGGGCACGAAGCGGTCAAAAACGTTATTTTTATACGGCCCCTTAAATTTTTTGTGGCCAGTTCTCCTACACCCGTCATGTAGAAATTAACTGTTTTAGTTGTCCTTTGGAAAACTCCCAGGAAGCTATGAGTGCGTATTTTTTTCTTTACACTGGGAAGAAAAGAAGTATGCCTGTAACTTGAGATTATACTACTCACGGGGAAGACACACCCCGACCGGTGGCCAACCGATAAATTTAAATGAAATATATCGCTTGTTATTTGAGGTGCGGTCTCTAGCAAACGTTCAAGCTGCAGCTGCAAAGTACCACTTTGACGAAAGACAGATGTCCCCCCCCCCTTCCGCTCGCCGTACTCAACAGACAACAGTGGAAAGAAAGCACATTACACAAAGTTATATCAGTACACTGCGGCTTTTACGAAAATCGCTTTTACAATTAAATGCATTAAACTTTAAAAGTATTTATAAATAAAATAATCTGACTTTTAATGATTTCTTTTTTAATTGATATAGTTAAATAATAAACATGCATAGTTTTATAAAAATTAAGACCTTACTTTAAAAAATAAGAATAGTCACAAATTTATTATAGTACAGCCGAACTGGAATTTTTTGAGAAAGTAGCTACTCTACAGTAGGAAGTTGAAAGTTAACAATCTTATTTGGTTCTTCACTAGGCCACCCGCGGCCCTTAAGTCATAAGTCCTAGGCCTTGGCCTATTTAACAGTTTTTATTCTAACGATGTTATATTCATAACGTTTACGTAACACATCAAATTATTAATATTGCAGTATTACTCAGGCACAAAATAATATTAGGACTAACGTTTAGGCCCTTCTAAAAGTTTTCGTTCCGTCATTCCCATATTCGTAAAATTTACATAACAAGTATACAAGTATTGTCAATAATCAAACAAAAGTCATCGCTCTTTTTTTTTTTTTTTGATTGGAGGTTTAACGACCACCGTGAGCAACTCAATGGGCTATAAGCAGTCGCCCGTCCCTAATTTAGTGTCACTGGTTCCAGGGAAGGGAGAGAGCCAGTGCCGTAAGACAAACACAACATCCATGCCTGACCGGGATTCGAACCCGGACCCCTTACGGACGAATGATCAGAGGCCAACGCCTTAGACCACTGCGCCACCGGGGCGGCAAGTCATCGCTCTTTCCACGTTTATAAGTGAGTCACTGAAAAATTCTCAGTGGCCGCCTCCAGGAATCGAACTCAGGGTCTTCCAGTTACGCGCCGGATATGCTTCCACGGCACCACAGCTATTCCTATTCCACGTCAAATGTCTGTATTAATTGTCAATAATATTGCGCTTCTACTTATGCACCATACATTCAATCCATACATTAATTAATAGGCCGTAGGCCTAAGCCAATTCAACACTTTTTTCTTCGCCTGTCAATTAATTAAGTGCCGCCCCGGTGGCGCTGGCCTCTGATCATTCGTCCGTAAGGGGTCCGGGTTCGAATCCCGGTCAGGCATGGATGTTGTGTTTGTCTTACGGCACTGGCTCTCTCCCTTCCCTGGAACCAGTGACCCTAAATTAGGGACGGGCGACTGCTTATAGCCCATTGAGTTGCTCACGGTGGTCGTTAAACCTCCAATCAAAAAAAAAAAAAAAAAAAAAAAAAAAAAAGAATTAATTAAGTAAAAGAAAAATATTGCAAACTTGACATGTTATGTAAATATTTAGTACCTACGTAAAAGTGCAGCGTTATTAAAAAATCCCACCCCTGAGGGTCCTTTTCCGAACATACATGAATTATGCTGTAATTCTCGCTTGGCTTACATAGAACGTTTTCTCGAAATTTGTTTGGAGTTCCTAATTCAATTCTCAATGTAGGCCAAAAATCGATAATACTTACCCCCCCCCCCCGCACACACACCCTTGAACTTTTGTGGCCAATTCTCCTACACCCATTTTCGTTATGTAGGTGAGGTGGCTAAGAAACCGCAATTTTTATATGACCCCTAACGATTTTTTGGCCAGCAGTCTGTGACCAGTTGTCCTGTCACCGTTTATAACAGACATATAAACTTATCAGTCGATCACATATTTTTCCCGTGAGCATTTTGTCTGTGGGCGATTTTTCCGTGGGCGTTTTTTCCTACTTTCGAGAAGTGGGCGTTTTTTCTGTGGGCGTTTTTTCCGTGGGCGTTTTTTCCGTGGGCATTCTTTCCTCATACCCAAATGTCCGAACCCCCCGCTGGCCATCTCATGACCGCTTGCTCCTGACTCCTCGTTTTGACCAGGTGTTGACTGTCGAGCTACCCTTTGTTTCCAGGGAAATTCACCCCCATCTGTTCCCCAGAACTGCGGTCTCTTCCGAGCAATAAAGGCGATATAAAACACAAAGCTGAGATTAAACGCTTCCCGCGTTCCCTTTCGTTACTTTACAACATACTGTATTATTCATGCCGAATAATGCTAATTGCATTTAACAATACCAATGCGGCTTCGAAATACAAAGCCAAGTTTTCAAATGATCTTCACTGTGACATCTTTGTAAAATAAAGGCTAAACCCCCTGCTTCCTAACAACGTCGAAAAGGTGAAACTTTCCCAGGCCTGTAGAACAAAAAAAAAAAAAAAAAAAAAAGGGTGAGGGGGGGGGGGAGGCGACGCGAGGCGAAAGAAATGTTGCGAATGAGATTTAATATTTTGGCTAAAATTCTAATGTAGCATTAAATCTCCGTAACAACCCTACAAAGATCTCCAAACGAATTGCAATTGAGTACATTCCCTTTTATGAAAAGTTGAAATACGCTAAATGTTAACGATGGCGTATACAGAATTCTGTTTATCGGGATGGTGCAGGGGACAAAAATGAAAGTTTTTGAATTCCACCAGAACAAAATAAAAGTTAATGCAAAATAGACTAAACGAGTAAATCATTGTTTCCTAATGTAAGTCGATGCATTTTTATTAAATTAAAGTTTTTTTTTTCTAATGTAAGTCGCACTTAACTAAAACCACAGAACAGTGAAACCCTTGGACCCCCCGCTAAATACGCCCCTGATAGCAAGGATGGGCAATCAGGTGGTGCGCTGATTTTTAAAATGCTCGGATACGCCAGTTTGTTTGGCATTGCTAACGCTAGCCCCTCAAAGATCTTTGAATTAACCTGCCGTAAGTTCTGAATAATGACCATGTAAGCTGCCGGTTTGTACCTTCGATAACCCTCTCGCCCGATGCCCTAAAGCTTAAGGGTGAACCTTTGAACCCCATCAAACGCCCCTGTCTTGAATTCCTACTCGTGTAATAAATGCCAGAACTTTTAATTTAATATGTGGAACATTGAGCGAGATAGTATTAACGCATGAAACATTCGCATTGGAAATGGGTATCAATAGTGACTCATAAATTTTGAATCCTGAATACGAATTACCTATCGTTTTTCTTCACCCTTATTGGCGAAACAGTAGAAACGGCACATGAATTGTTAAACAAAAAATCGAATCTACACGGGATGATGCAGAAGGCTTTGGAAGAGTGAGATACTTATCAAAGGGCGTGAACTATTCCGCCAGGGCCTGAAAGGGAGCGGGCCATAGAGCTAATTTGACACATGATGTATGAGCCGATGAATGACTGATGATGCAAGCGCAATGATGAATGTGACAATCACTGAAGGGGGTTCCTGTTTACTGATGAGCCGGAAAGCTTTGAAGTTGGGCGCAGGGGCCGACTCTCTCATCGCCTGACCGGCGCCCATCAGCCGACAGCCGCAGATGGGCTCACCGAAAAGGCGGGGAAACGCCCCGAGCATCTCCACCGAGCACGCACCATGAGGGACGAAGATCTGCGATGAATCATTCATTCACGGACGCGGGAGAAAAGAGGTCTCACTCGGTAAGGTGATGGACTAATTGGGGACCACAGGAGGGCGCTACTGTATTGTGACTGTCAATGGCGGATCTTCCCCTTCAAAGGATGTATCACATGAACCTGAATTCTCTTCCCCAAATGAAGTGCAACTAATGAAGAGATCTGAGACCGAGTCCCTTGACTAATTTGGACTTTCTTGTGGTAAGGGGCTCACATTGACTTAGACACATGTGGCAGTGTATTTAAACAGTCCAGTTTGCATGTAATGGATTAAAGAGATCTCGTAAGAGCACAAAAGGAAGAATTCAAAGAAAAGTCGTCCAATATTTGCAAAATTTTGATCTCTTCTTTTTTGTCTTTTGAGCACAAGAAATTACATCTTTGTTAATTGCTTTCCTGCAGATCCAATATTTGCATTTCTGTAAATGGTATGAGGAAAAAATGCCAGCATCTTGAAAACAGAGTAACACGCAGCTGGTGTATATGATGCGTCTGTTAGAATTTCTTTGTTTTTCTTTTGGGTTTTTTAATTTCATGAATAAATATCTAAATTTCAACTGAGCAATCTACAAAACTATTCCGAAGCTTTCCCCTGCTCAACCACAGAACGTTACCCACCATTGTAAGGACATCGTATAATTTGTTCGAAAATGGCAGAAGTGGCTCATTAATCGAAGGACTGCAACAATTTAAATACATATTTCGTAAGTGTGAACATGGAATAAAATATAATCAAGATCTACTGACTGCCGCGGAGAAGACCTCGGGTTCGATCCCAGGCAGGTACGAACGCTCGAACCACTAAATACCCGCCGTGCGTCGGATGGGCACGTTAAGCCGTCGGACCCCGGGTACTGGCCCCCGGTAATAAATAAGGGCGTCTTCCTCCCGCTTTCTACCTCGCGTCCGTGTCACTTTCCTATCGGGCACTTTAGCCCAAATCTCCTAGCTTCCTATTTCTAAGGGTTGTTTAAGACCTGGGTTCAGACACTCCCTTCCTAAAATCCTCTACCTATGATCAGCTAACGAAGGATCCAGGGAAGTCGCCAAGGGGGTACGAGGGCCCACCCTGAAAATTGGCTTGCCCACCCAATTCAAGATGTGAAACATTTTAATTTTTGCAACTTTTTCTTTTTGTGATTGGAGATTTAACGGCCACCGTGGGCAACTCAATGGGCTACAAGCAGTCACCCTCCCTAATTTAGGGTCACTAGTTCCAGGGAAGGGAGAGAGCCATTGCCGTTAGACAACCACAACATCCATGCCTCAACGGGATTCGAACCCTGACCCCTTTCGGACGAATGATCATAAGCCAGCGCTTAGACCACTGCCCCACCGGCACGGCGTTTATTAACTTTAAAATATAATCTGGAATTTGCCAAGGGATAATGACTCCCGTGGTTTTCGTCGTGTAGCCCCACGTATTTTACTGCTTTGGAAGAGATGAGTGCAAGACAAGGTTGCTGGCTTGAAGGAAAGGAGTTAACGAAGAAAGGTATTTATTGTCTGCGTGGACTTATTTCCCCTAATCCTTAATCCACGAAAGTATTTGCTTTAAGACCTTTCTCCTAGGAATGAAATTTTCTTTTAATCAGGGCGTGTTGCTGGTGTTAGTGACATGTGTCATGTCTATTATACGGGTATGTAATTCTTTAGGTTTTATTAAAAACAGATGGACGGAACATTATCAAAAAATGACTAAAAACTTTTGATCCTTTTGTATTCCAAAATTAATGAGTATGTACCCAGGAGGGGCAGGGGGGGGGGGATATTGCTAGTACTCTTGCAGCCTGTAGGAAATAGAAAACAAATTCTGTCTTTCAGTGTTTCGTAAATACAGTTGCACTATCAAACTTATCCCAGAAAAAATAATAGTCGCCCACCAATCGCCCATTATGATTTCGCAGTCTAGCGACGTCCCTGGAAGGATCCAGGTAAACTACCACACCGGTAACCTTCTACACCTCCTGATACTATAAGGGGATGCATACAAACTGCGTTTCATTTGGGGATCATGTCAATTAAAGTGTGGGAGTTTTCCCAGTTGACCAAAACGAAATGTACACGTTGGAGGTTTAACGACTACCGTGAAGAACTCAATGGAATATAAGCAGTCGCCCGTCTCTAATTTAGGGTCACTGGTTCCAGGGAAGAGAGAGAGCAAGTGCCGTAAGACAAACACAACATCCATGCCTCACCAGGATTCGAACCCGGACCCCTTACGGACAAATGATCAGGGGCCATCGCTTAGACCACTGCGCCACCGGGGCGGCCGAGCCATTAATGGCATTGAATTGTGGGGCTCCCAGCAAGTGCCACTGGTGGCCCGTTGCTGGCAAGCAATGCAACCCCAACAGCAGATGGAAGCTACGAGACTGCGCATGCGCAGAAGCAACTCATGGTACCAGTTAGTTGAAGACGACGCTATCGCCATCGTGTTATTTTAGTGGTTGTTAAGAAAAGAATCAATTTCTAGAGAGGCGAGTTAATTTCCTAATGAAATTCCACGTCGACGAAGACATCAGATTAAGCCATGAAATACCAAATCACAGCCATAAAATACACCCACCCCATTCCCATGAATACCAACTCATGGAATGAAGTGGGTGCATTACAATAAAAAATTTGAAACCGCTTGAAAAAAATGTCCTGGAAAACCCTTAACAAACGTTTGTTGGAAAAAAAAAAGAGAATTATACGCGTACAAAATTTATTAATTATTTGAAGAAAAAAAAAAAAAAAGCAACGCTATGTGAATATAATGTACTCATCCAGGGGTTGAACACACAAGACGGGGAGGAATCCGCTTCTAAAAATAACGAGAAGTTAAATAAAATATCTTTCCTCTTTAAAACAAATGTAGCTTCGGACAACGGAAAGGAAAGATACAACTTTAAAAACTGGATATGACACCCGCAATATTCTGGTACGCATCGCCGGTACACTCAACAGCCACCGCTACATCTCCGACGTTTTGGTGCCTGTAGTCCTCCCTTACCTGCAGGACCTGCCAGCGGCCACATTTCAACAGGACAATGCGCGCCCGCACGTGGCACGCATCGTGCAACAATTGTTCACGGCCCACCAGGTGTCACTGCTGCCGTGGCTCGCCTGTTCTCCCGATATGTCGCCCATCGAACACGTCTGGTCGCTGATCGGCAACCGAGTGGCCCGGCAAGCATCACCCGCGGCTACGCCTGATGAACTGTGGCAACGTGTGGAAGCAGCATGGACCGACATACCCCAAACCCACATCCAAAGCCTCTTTCGTTCGATGCCGCGGCGTGTAGCGGCAGTTATTGACATCCATGGGGGCTACACGAATTATTCATGTCTGCGTGGTGCGCAAATCGCACGGGCCCGTAAGCTCAATCGTTTCATCTTTGTGTCTGTTGTTATGTGTCCAGTAAATCTGGCTTTTCTATCTCGTGTCCTTCTTGGTGCTGCATTTTGGGTGGCCAGCAGTGTATGTTGTGACCTTGGCTACTTACAATGGACGCTACCTATCTTCTAATTCAAGACTTCTTGAATTGGAACAGGAACTACAAGGAACTACAAAGGATCAAGTGGGACATCGTCGGGCTAAGTGAGGTAAGTAGAAAATCAGAAGATCTCACTGAATTGAAACATGGACATCTCTTCTACTATCGTGTGACAGATACTGGTGGAACTAGTGGTGTTGGATTTATAATAAACAAGAAACTGAAGAATAAAGTTGTAGAAGTTGAAAGTTCCTCTGACAGAACTGCACGACTTGTTATCCAACACTCGAGAAGATACCAGGCTCAGATTATTCAAACTTATGCACCCACCATAAGTCATCCTGAAGAAGAGATTGAAGAATTTTATGAGGAAATTCGTCATCTAAATAATAAAGGCAAGCAGCACTTGAAGATAATTATGGGAGATTTCAATGCAAAAATAGGGCAACGGCAACAGAATGAAACTTCAGTAGGTAAATTCGGTCACGGCAACAGAAACCAGCGTGGAAATACTCACGTTGAGTTTGCAGAGGCAGAAGGGTTTTTCATCTTGAACTCCTTCTTCAAGAAAAAGCCACACAGGAAATGGACATGGAGACATCCAAATGGGACGACAAGTGAAATTGATTTTATTATGTGTAACAAAAAATTCGTCATAGAAGACTGCAGTGTGCTAAACAAGTTCAACACAGGTAGTGACCATAGCATGGTAAGATGTAAGATGCACTTCAATGCTAAACTCGAGCGTGCCAAGCTTATAAAACAAACAAAGTGTTTTGACGTGACCAACCTTAAAAAGCATCAGAATACCTTCAAATTGGAACTGAAGAACAGATTCTCTGCTCTAGAAATTCTAACAACAGAAGAAGTGGACATCTCTAAAGTTAACAGAAAAGTAACCAAAGCTTTTATGGAAACAGCAACAAGATTAGCTGGGTCTAAGAACAAGTTGCATATGAACAAATTATCAGGAAAAACCAAAATGTTGATGCAAAAAAGAAGAGAGTTGAGGAAAACTAAAGAAGATGTGACTTCCAAAGTGCAATATATAGAGCAATGCAAGACAGTACGAAAACGTATTACTGAAGACGTAAGGAAATTCAACTGTGAACTAGTGAGGAAAGCAATTAAAAACAACCAAAGCCTAAAAATAGCAAAGGGATATCTCAGTAAGGGAAGAAAACAGGTTATGGCACTGAGAAAAGAAGATGGTTCTGTAACAAGAAATAGAGGCGAAATTTTGACAAGAGTGAAAGATTTGTATTCCAAATTATGTGAAAGGGATGATACATGTACTCCAGACATAATAAAAGTTCCCAGTGCCAGAGTTCTTCCAGTCCTCCCAGCAGAAGTTGCACATGCAATCAAGAACATGAAGCGGGGAAAAGCTCCAGGAGAAGATGGAATTACTGTAGACATCATACAAGAAGCAAATGGAGAAATCGAAACAAGTACTCGCCCAAATTTTCACTCGATGCTTTAATGAAGGGAAGATTCCTGAGGATTGGAACAACGCTACAATAATCCTGCTACATAAAAAAGGTGACATTGAGGTGCTCCGGAACTACAGACCTATCAGCCTCCTATCAGTAGTTTATAAAATCTTCACTAAAGTTCTTTCACGCCGCTTGAAGGTAACACTGGGCATGGCACAACCAACAGAGCAAGCAGGATTCAGGAGTGGCTATAGATCATATCCACGTACTGAAAGAACTAATTGAAAGAGTGAGCAGTCCGACAGTTTAGCAGTGGTCCTCCACGAGCAACCACAGCGGCGGACGATTGGTATATTGTCCTACAGGCGAGAAGAGACAGACGGCAGACAGTGGGAGAAATCGCAAGGCACATGCAACAGACAACTGGACGTCCGTTATCGCGTTTTACCGTGACCAGGAGGCTGCACAAAGGTGGTCTATTTGCACGACGACCAGTACGGTGTGTGCCATTAACGCGTGTTCATCGGAAACGGCGGTTTCTGTGGTGCCAGGAACACAAGAACTTGACACATCAGCAATGGGGTTGAGTTCTGTTTACGGATGAGAGCCGATTTAGTCTGACGAGCGATTCTGGACGTATACACATCTGAAGAGAGCAGGGAACACGCAATCACACCTCCAACATTATCGAGAGGGAGCGGTTTGGAGGTGGCGGAGTTCTCGTTTTGGGCGGTATCATGCTTGGTAGCCGTACTGACCTCCACATCTTCCAAGGAGGTTCAGTTACTGGCGTCCGCTATTGTACAGAGGTTCTCCTGCCTCACGTGCGTCTGTTAAAGGTGCTGTGGGTCCTGAGTTCCTCTTCGTGGACGACAACGCTACACTTCATCGTACAGTGGCTATCGCAGAGCTGTTGGAGAGTGAAGATATTCAACGCATGGATTGGCCCGCAAGGTTCCCGGACCTAAATCCAATAGAACACATGCAGGCCCTTCTCGGAAGACACTTGGCAGCACGTCACCAACCGCCAGCAACGATTCCGCAGCTGCGATTGACGCTACAAAAGGAATGGGCCGTGATGCCTCAACTACTCCTTGACAACCTCGTCCTCAGCATGGACAGACGTTGTAAATCCTGCAACGCAGTCAGGGGTGATCATATCCCTTACTAAAGACTGGGTTTTTCTTGGCAGCCATCTGTCATATGGACGTTTTTGTCTTGTGTCCAGTTGTGCTGGAAGCTACCTTTTCAATAAAGTGCCTTTGTATGCTTTGGATTCCTGGTCTGGACGATTTTGCTCACTTGTCCCATATTCTTACATCTTGGGGATCTTATGGTATGACTTGAGTCGATGTGGAGCACTTTTGCACGACGTTATACATTCGAAAAACCGTCTCGTCCTTAATTTTTGCAAGCCAGTGTACAAGAAGCAAGTGTGGAGAAATTGAAACGGTACTCGCCCAAGTTTTCACTCGATGCCTTAATGAAGGGAAGATTTCCTGAGGATTGGAACAACGCTACAATGATCCTGCTACATAAAAAAGTGACATTGAGGATCTCAGGAACTACAGACCTATCAGCCTCCTATCAGTGGTTTATAAAATTATCACTAAAGTTCTTTCACGCCGCTTGAAGGTAACACTGGACATTGCACAACGAACAGAGCAAGCAGGATTCAGGTGTGGCTATAGATTATATCCACGTACTGAAAGAACTAATTGAAAGAGTGAGGGAATATTAATCCGCTGATTGGCAAAGGATTGCCTTCTCCGATGAGTCACGTTTTCTGCTTCATCGAACGGATGGACGTGGGCGTATCCTTATACTGCGCTGTTTCAGAAAGAAACATCGGAGAACAAACACTCTTCAACCATTGCTGGAAGAACACAAGCCGGTGGGGGTAACGTTATGGTCTGGGGAAAGTTTTCGTGGCATTCCCTGATTCCACTCATATCTGAGGAAGGCACTGTGGACAGAATTCGTTATGAATGCATCCTTGCAGCACGATAATGCGACGTGTAACACAGCTAGAAATGTCCGAGAGTGGTTGGAAGAGCACGATGAAGACTTCACAGTACTTCCCTTTAAGCCTAATTCCCCAGACTTAAACCCAATTGAGCATCTGTGGGACCACCTCAATCGTGTTGGATTCTCCAGTACGTACTCTCCAGTAGCTGTCAGATGCACTGAGGTCAGCATGGCTCCAAATACCTATGAACACTTTCCAGCACCTTATTGAGTCACTTCCGTCCCGTCTAGCTGCTGTCCACGCTGCACACGGCGGTTACTCTGGATATTATTAGCTGGTGGTCACAATAATGTGACTCGACCGTGTAATTATCACCGCCTAGTGCTATAATTTTGCGTTTTAATGATTGATTCTTCGTCACAAGTTCTTTGGGGGCCCCACCCAGATGCCCTAGCCAAAGGGCCCAGTCAAATGTCTTAACCCAGACGCCCAATAAGGCTTTAATCCGGCTCTGAGGCTAGGGATTACTTTTCGCAGCGGAGGTAGCTGATCGGTATATGCCGTAGTAGTTACGTTGTCAAGCTGGCCCGAAGTATAGGAACACAGTCAGAAAGAAAACAAAAACAAAAAAAAACAATCTTCTTTTAAAAATAGGCCTCTGAAAATTTTCCGTTGATTGAAGAAACAGATCGTTCTTGCAACTCTCCTTCTCCCCTTCCTTAACATTATTTGTGATCTATATATAAACATAAGTATGCCGCGGTATGATTTTCTGCTCTGCTACAAATATGAAGGTGTCGTATTAGGAGCACAATTTTCTTCTAAGAAAAGGAACATTGAGCAGGTAATACGATTAGTGAACATCAAATTGCTTGACAGGTCTGCCCAGACATAGCTGTTCATAAACATGTGTTAGTAATTCTCACTGGAAGCTTGAATCTTCAACTCCCCCCCCCATATCCCCCTTGTGATGTTTTGGCGTTTCAACGAGCGTGCGTGTGTATGTTGTTTTTTTTTTTTTTTTTTTCGCACCTCGCGTTAGTGTCAAAAGCCCCCCACGCCTTCGTCACTCGGAAGCCAGTCCTCGCCGCTCCCGTTAACTGCGAAAATGCCTGAAGTTTCAGTCTCATGTCGTCACGATGTCAGTGCTTCGCGCTGTGGATGTTCAAACAGTTGTACATTGGGGTGGTGACGTTTTGTCACGGAATGTCTTTGGCGGCCGGTAACTGGAGACGCGTGTTGCTAAATTTAAGTGTGAGCAGCGGAAGGAATTGCGGAGTGTAATCACAAGTCGTGAAGAGCAGCCATCTTTACTTTATTACGTTTTTCACTTCCGTTCTTCCTTCCCAAGCAGTTTTTTTTTTCATTCTTGCGTTTCAGTCTTCTTAATTGCTCATTTTTTTTTTTTAATTTGTTTCCTTTTTTTTTTTTTTTTTCCGCCCTTAGCCTCTGCTAATGTTTCGCTGCAAATAATTTGGAGAAAACTGATATTACTGAGGGCAAAATAGGTATTAACCGCGACTCCTGCTTATCGGTGGAAATTTTATTGCCACATATATGCCTTAAATAACTCTGCCTAACGACAGAGCTTTCGGTTTTAAATTACAGGGTTGTGGCTGATAATTCTGTGGATCTTTAATTTTTTTTTTTTTTCTAGATATCGTCAGTCAACTCCCTGCAAGATGCTCACTCTTTTCTTCCTCTTTTAATTAGAAATGAATTTTCAAAGGACACATTCTCTTTTTTTTTTTTTAACTTGTCTCCAGCAGTCTTCGTGTTATTTGAAATGAGATAATTTCGTCAACTTGCTAGCTCCATGCATCAAAATCAGCGCCGAAAAAACAAACAACAAGAAATCGGGAAATAAAAAATAAAACAAATGGTAAATGAGAAAGATGTTTAAGAATAAAATTCCTGGTAATTTTCCATTTAAAAATAATGCGGTGAACCAGAAGTTTAAGTCAACTAGTGAATATATATCATCATCATCATCATCATCATTGTCAACCATTATCAATCCACTGCTGGACAAAGATCTCCCCAAGTTTCCTCCACAACGGTCTGTCTTGTGCCAGTCTCCTCCATGTCACTCCCGCATACTTTCGAATTTCATCCACCCATCTTCCATGTGGTCTTCTTCTGGGTCTTTTCCTGTCCCTTGGAATCCAATCTAAAATTTCGGCTGTCCATCGATGGTCTGTTCTTCTGGCAGTATGTCCAGCCCATTGCCATTTCAGGGATTTAACTCTGATCATGATGTCTTTCACTCTTGTCATTTTTCGGATCCACGTGTTCCTCTTCTTATCTCTTCTGGTTACACCAAGCATGCACCTCTCCATGCTACTTTGAGTTGTCTGCAGCCTTTGTATGTCTCTAAGGTCCACGTCTCTGCACCATACGTAAGCACTGGAAGGATGCATTGATCAAACACTTTTCTTTTAAGACATAATGGCATATTGCTCTTGAAAATTATGCTGTTTCTTCCAAAAGCTCTCCAGGCAAGTTTTGTACACCGATTAATTTCTTCACCAATGTGACCCTCACTTGATATCTGCTGTCCAAGATAAACGTATGTGTCTGTTATCTCCAGCTTTTCTCCATCAATCGATAAATCTTCATTTCTTGTAAAAGCATTGAACATCACTTTTGTCTTCTGAAAGTTCATTTTTAATCCCACTTTTTTACTCTTGTCAGCAAGTTCCTGGACCATACTCTGTAGCTCTGATGGGGTAGTTGCAAAAATGACTATGTCACCAGCAAAACGAAGATGGGTTAGATAATCTCCATTAATCTTTATCAATTTGTTTTCCCAGTTCAGTGATTGAAAGACATTTTCCAATGTGGCATTAAAGAGCTTCGGAGTTATGGTGTCACCTTGTCTCACTCCTTTTCCAATTTTTATGTGTGTTGTATTTTCAAACAGCCGAATCTTTGCACTTGCATTTTCATAGATGTTATTAATAATATTAATGTATGCATCTTCAATACCGCAGGATTTCAGAGCCATTGCAACTGCTGATGGTTTCACCGAATCAAAGGCTTTTTCATAATCGATAAAAGCCATGCACAATGAAAGTTCACATTCCCTCGCTCTTTCAATTAGTTCTCTCAGTACGTGGATATGATCTATTGTGCTGTAGCCACTCCTGAATCCAGCTTGTTCTCTCGGTTGAGCCATGTCCAGTGTTACCTTCAAGCGGTGTGAAAGAACTTTAGTGAAGATTTTATAAACCACTGATAGGAGGCTGATAGGTCTGTAGTTCCTGAGATCCTCAATGTCACCTTTTTTATGTAGCAAGATCATTGTAGCGTTGTTCCAATCCTCAGGAATTTTCCCTTTATTAAGGCATCGAGTGAAAGTTTGGGCGAGTACTGTTTCGATTTCTCCACTTGCTTCTTGTATGATGTCTGCAGTAATTCCATCTTCTCCTGGAGGTTTTCCCCGCTTCATGTTCTTGATTGCATGTGCAACTTCTGCTGGAAGGACTGGAAGAACTCTGGTACTGGTACCTTTCATGATGTCTGGAGTACATGTATCATCCCTTTCATATAATTTGGAGTAGAAATCTTTCACTCTTGTCAAAATTTCGCCTCTATTTCTTGTTACAGAACCATCTTCTTTTCTCAGTGCCATAATCTGTTTTTTTCCCTTACTGAGATGTCCGTTTGCTATCTTTAGGCTTTGGTTGTTTTCAATGGCCTTCCTTACTAGTTCACAGTTGAATTTCCTTACGTCTTCAGTGATACTTTTTCGTACTGTCTTGCATAGCTCTATATATTCCACTTTGGAAGTCACATCTTGTTTAGTTGTCCTCATCTCTCTTCTTTTTTGCATCAACATTTTGGTTTTTCCTGATAATTTGTTCACATACAATTTGTTCTTAGACCCAGCTGATTTTGCTGTTGTTTCTATAAGAGCTTTGGTTACTTTTCTGTTAACTTCAGAAATATCCACTTCTTCCGATGTTAGGCCTTCTAAAGCAGAGAATCTGTTCTTCAGTTCCAATTTGAATGTATTATGGTGTTTTTTAAGGTTGGTTATGTCAATACATTTTGTTTGTCTTATGAGCTTGCTACGTTCGAGTCTAGTGTTGAGGTGCATCTTACATCTCACCAATCTATGGTCACTGCCTGTGTTGAACTTGTTTAGCACACTGCAGTCTTCTATGACGAATTTTTTGTTACACATAATAAAATCAATTTCACTTGTCGTCCCATTTGGATGTCTCCATGTCCGTTTCCTGTGTGGCTTTTTCTTGAAAAAGG
This sequence comes from Macrothele yani, assembly GCA_039090855.1. Taxonomy (NCBI): domain Eukaryota; kingdom Metazoa; phylum Arthropoda; class Arachnida; order Araneae; family Macrothelidae; genus Macrothele; species Macrothele yani. The sequence continues at coordinate 36,423,166 of CM077026.1, read as the reverse complement.
AGTTCAAGATGAAAAACCCTTCTGCCTCTGCAAACTCTACGAGAGTATTTCCACGCTGGTTTGTGTTGCCGTGACCGAATTTACCTACTGAAGTTTCATTCTGTTGCCGTTGCCCTATTTTTGCATTGAAATCTCCCATAATTATTTTCAAGTGCTGCTTACCTTTATTATTTAGATCACGAATTTCCTCATAAAATTCTTCAATTTCTTCTTCAGGATGACTTGTGGTGGGTGCATAAGTTTGAATAATCTGAGCCTGGTATCTTTTCGAGAGTTGGATAACAAGTCGTGCAGCTCTGTCAGAGGAACTTTCAACTTCTACAACTTTATCCTTCAGTTTCTTGTTTATTATAAATCCAACACCACTAGTTCTACCAGTATCTGTCCCACGATAGTAGAAGAGATGTCCACTTTTCAGTTCAATGAGATCTTCTCCTTTTCTCCTTACCTCACTTAGCCCGACGATGTCCCACTTGATCCTTTGTAGTTCCTCTTCCAATTCAAGAAGCCTTGAATCAGAAGATAGGGAGCGTCCGTTATACGTTGCCAAGGTCAGCATCAGATGGCAGCCTAGTCCGGTCCTCCGGGGATTCTTAGCACCCTCTGACTTCATGTCGCACTGGCCGCTGCCTTGGCCAGGTACATTCCAGCTGCCGGAGACTGAGGGCCAAGATTTAAGTTGTAGAATCATTTTGGAGGGGTTTGGCCATAACTCACCACGCTGGCCAAGCGGGTTGGTGAGCGTGGGATAGAATTTCCTCTAATTCCATATATATATATAAGAGCTTTGGTTAACTAGTAAGGAAAGCAATTGAAAACAACCAAAGCCTAAAGATAGCAAAAGGGACATCTCAGTAAGGGGAAAAAACAGATTATGGCACTGAGAAAAGAAGATGGTTCTGTAACAAGAAATAGAGGCGAAATTTTGACAAGAGTGAAAGATTTCTACTCCAAATTATATGAAAGGGATGATACATGTACTCCAGACATCATGAAAGGTACCAGTACCAGAGTTCTTCCAGTCCTTCCAGCAGAAGTTGCACATGCAATCAAGAACATGAAGCGGGGAAAAAGCTCCAGGAGAAGATGGAATTACTGTAGACATCATACAAGAAGCAAGTGGAGAAATCGAAACAGTACTCGCCCAAATTCTCACTCGATGCCTTAATGAAGGAAAAATTCCTGAGGATTGGAACAACACTACAATGATCTTGCTACATAAAAAAGGTGACATTGAGGATCTCAGGAACTACAGACCTATCAGCCTCCTATCAGTGGTTTATAAAATCTTCACTAAAGTTCTTTCACACCGCTTGAAGGTGACCCTGGACATGGCTCAACCGAGAGAACAAGCTGGATTCAGGAGTGGCTACAGCACAATAGATCATATCCACGTACTGAGAGAACTAATTGAAAGAGCGATGGAATATGAACTTCCATTGTGCATGGCTTTTATCGATTATGAAAAAGCCTTTGATTCGGTGAAACCATCAGCAGTTGCAATGGCTCTGAAATCCTGCTGTATTGAAGATGCATACATTAATATTATTAATAACATCTATGAAAATGCAAGTGCAAAGATTCGGCTGTTTGAAAATACAACACACATAAAAATTGGAAAAGGAGTGAGACAAGGTGACACCATATCTCCGAAGCTCTTTAATGCCACATTGGAAAATGTCTTTCAATCACTGAACTGGGAAAACAAAGGCATAAAGATTAATGGAGATTATCTAACCCACCTTCGTTTTGCTGATGACATAGTCATTTTTGCAACTACCGCATCAGAGCTACAGAGTATGATCCAGGAACTAGCTGACAAGAGTAAAGAAGTGGGATTAAAAATGAACTTTCAGAAGACAAAAGTGATGTACAATGCTTTTACGAGGAATGAAGATTTATCGATTGATGGAGAAAAGCTGGAGATAACAGACACGTACGTTTATCTTGGACAGCAGATATCAAGTGAGGGTCACATTGATGAAGAAATTAATCGGCGTACAAAACTTGCCTGGAGAGCTTTTGGAAGAAACAGCATAATTTTCAAGAACAATATTCCATTATGTCTTAAAAGAAAAGTGTTTGATCAATGCATCCTTCCAGTGCTTACGTATGGTGCAGAGACGTGGACCTTAGCTAAAAGAGACATACAAAGGCTGCAGACAACTCAAAGTAGCATGGAGAGGCGTATGCTTGGTGTAACCAGGAGAGATAAGAAGAGGAACACGTGGATCCGAAAAATGACAAGAGCGGAAGACATCATGATTAGAGTTAAATCCCTGAAATGGCAATGGGCTGGACATACTGCCAGAAGAACAGACCATCGATGGACAGCCGAAATTTTGGATTGGATTCCAAGGGACAGGAAAAGACCCAGAAGAAGACCACATGGAAGATGGGTGGATGAAATTCGAAAGTGTGCGGGAGTGACATGGAGGGGACTGGCACAAGACAGACCGTTGTGGAGGAAACTTGGGGAGACCTTCGTCCAGCAGTGGATTGATAATGGTTGACAATGATGATGATGATGATGATATATATATATATTTTGTTTCCAATTGAACGTTGTATTTAAAATGTCACGGTTGAAAAATTAAAATTGGGAGGTGAGTCAACAATTATCGCCAATTTCCATGTATAGTTTCCGTTGTAATTTCGTTCGTAAATGATGCGCTTTGTTGCCATAGCAACAAAAACCAATTTTTCACGGCTACTTCGGCGACATCATCTCAGTGCGTCCAATTTCTAAACATCACAAATTACAGGTACTCTTATTTGCGAAATTTAACTAGCAGTCGGTTTGTTGAATGTAATGCGAAAAAAATTAAAAAAATTATAATAACAGGAAGCTTAAATGCATAGGTACCTTCAATATGTCATGTCGGTGTCAACGTTCTAATAACCACAAGCAGTCTACGAGTTATGAAAAAACAGCCCCGGTGGCCGAGTGGTCTGAAGCGCAGGCATCTGGCTAATCGTTCGAATTCTGACTAAACTTTCGAATAGGCCCAGGTCTGAATCCAGGGTCAAGCATAAATGGAGTATTCGTCTCATGACGCTAGATATGCCCCTTTACGTAGAAGCAGTGACTCAAATTAAGAATGGGCGATTGCTTACAATCTTTAGAGTTGCTCACAGTAACCGGTAAATCCTAAACCAAAAAACGTTACATAACACACAAATAAGGAGATTTATAAAACCTCGTGTCCACCGAACTCATCAAAGTGAAAGTTGTTGTACTGAGCCGACGGTCTTTCACCATTTCTCCTGGGTCAAAGCATTACTTCTTAAGGTCAGCGTGAAGTGCAAAGTTTCGAACTGTAGTTACATTGAAAGTTCCTCAATACCGCGAGCGTGTCGCGATTACCTTACCCAGATGACAAGGATAAGGGCATCCAAGATTACCATACCCAGGAGACCAGGACAAGAACACCCAAGATCAAAATATTCAGAAGACAAGGACATCCAAGATTACAATATCCAGAAGACTATGTCAGGGGCATCCAAGATCATACCTATCATACCTAGGAGAGAGAGAGAGAGAGAGAGAGAGAGAGAGAGAGAGGGTGGTGGAGGCGCTGTTTCGCAGAAGGCTTATCACTGTTTGTCACCAGGGCAGAATTAACAGGGGTGTATAGGGGCTATAAGGTCAGGTGATGCGTAACATCACAGCCTCTCCTTGACAAATGTCAACCCCGCCTTCTCGTGGTACATCCTGTTCCCACTAAAGGGGCTCTGACGACCGCCAATAGCGGTATAACTATACCATCGGGATTAGAGGAAATGCTATCCCACACTCACCAACCCGCTTGGCCAGCGTGGTGAGTTATGGCCAAACCCCTCCAAAATGACTCCACAACTTAAATCTTGGCCCTCAGTCTCCGGCAGCTGGAATGTACCTGGCCAAGGCAGCGGCCAGTGCGACATGAAGGCAGAGGGTGCTAAGAATCCCCGGAGGACCGGACTAGGCTGCCATCTGATGCTGACCTTGGCTACGTACAACGGACGCTCCCTATCTTCTGATTCAAGGCTTATTGAATTGGAAGAGGAACTACAAAGGATCAAGTGGGACATCGTCGGGCTAAGTGAGGTAAGGAGAAAAGGAGAAGATCTCATTGAACTGAAAAGTGGACATCTCTTCTACTATCGTGGGACAGATACTGGCAGAACTAGTGGTGTTGGATTTATAATAAACAAGAAACTGAAGGATAAAGTTGCAGAAGTTGAAAGTTCCTCTGACAGAGCTGCACGACTCGTTATCCAACTCTCGAGAAGATACCAGGCTCAGATTATTCAAACTTATGCACCCACCACAAGTCATGCTGAAGAAGAAATTGAAGAATTTTATGAGGAAATTCGTGATCTAAATAATAAAGGTAAGCAGAACTTGAAGATAATTATGGGAGATTTCAATGCAAAAATAGGGCAACGGCAACAGAATGAAACTTCAGTAGGTAAATTCGGTCACGGCAACAGAAACCAGCGTGGAAATACTCTCGTAGAGTTTGCAGAGGCAGAAGGGTTTATTATCTTGAACTCCTTTTTCAAGAAAAAGCCACACAGGAAATGGACATGGAGACATCCAAATGGGACGACAAGTGAAATTGATTTTATTATGTGTAACAAAAAATTCATCATAGAAGACTGCAGTGTGCTAAACAAGTTCAACACAGGCAGTGACCATAGATTGGTGAGATGTAAGATGCACCTCAACACTAAACTCGAACGTAGCAAGCTCATAAGACAAACAAAATGTATTGACATAACCAACCTTAAAAAACACCATAATACCTTCAAATTGGAACTGAAGAACAAATTCTCTGCTTTAGAAGGCCTAACATCGGAAGAAGTGGATATTTCAGAAGTTAACAAAAAAGTAACCAAAGCTCTTATGGAAACAGCAACAAAATTAGCTGGGTCTAAGAACAAATTGCATGTGAACAAATTATCAGGAAAAAACAAAATGTTGATGCAAAAAAGAAGAGTGATGAGGACAACTAAAGAAGATGTGACTTCCAAAGTGGAATATATAGAGCTATGCAAGACAGTACGAAAAAGTATCACTGAAGACGTAAGGAAATTCAACTGTGAACTAGTAAGGAAAGCAATTGAAAACAACCAAAGCCTAAAGATAGCAAAGGGACATCTCAGTAAGGGGAAAAAACAGATTATGGCACTGAAAAAAGAAGATGGTTCTTTAACAAAAAATAGAGGAGAAATTTTGACAAGAGTGAAAGATTTCTACTCCAAATTATATGAAAGGGATGATACATGTACTCCAGACATCATGAAAGGTACCAGTACCAGAGTTCTTCCAGTCCTTCCAGCAGAAGTTGCACATGCAATCAAGAACATGAAGCGGGGAAAAGCTCCAGGAGAAGATGGAATTACTATAGACATCATACAAGAAGCAAGTGGAGAAATCGAAACAGTACTCGCCCAAATTTTCACTCGATGCCTTAATGAAGGGAAAATTCCTGAGGATTGGAACAACGCTACAATGATCTTGCTACATAAAAAAAGGTGACATTGAGGATCTCAGGAACTACAGACCTATCAGCCTCCTATCAGTGGTTTATAAAATCTTCACTAAAGTTCTTTCACACCGCTTGAAGGTGACACTGGACATGGCTCAACCGAGAGAACAAGCTGGATTCAGGAGTGGCTACAGCACAATAGATCATATCCACGTACTGAGAGAACTAATTGAAAGAGCGAGGGAAATATGAGCTTCCATTGTGCATGGCTTTTATCGATTATGAAAAAGCCTTTGATTCGGTGAAACCATCAGCAGTTGCAATGGCTCTGAAATCCTGCGGTATTAAAGATGCATACATTAATATTATTAATAACATCTATGAAAATGCAAGTGCAAAGATTCGGCTGTTTGAAAATACAACACACATAAAAATTGGAAAAGGAGTGAGACAAGGTGACACCATATCTCCGAAGCTCTTTAATGCCACATTGGAAAATGTCTTTCAATCACTGAACTGGGAAAACAAAGGGATAAAGATTAATGGAGATTATCTAACCCACCTTCGTTTTGCTGATGACATAGTCATTTTTGCAACTACCCCATCAGAGCTACAGAGTATGATCCAGGAACTTGCTGACAAGAGTAAAGAAGTTTGATTAAAAATGAACTTTCAGAAGACAAAAGTGATGTACAATGCTTTTACAAGAAATGAAGATTTATCGATTGATGGAGAAAAGCTGGAGATAACAGACACGTACGTTTATCTTGGACAGCAGATATCAAGTGAGGGTCACATTGGTGAAGAAATTAATCGGCGTACAAAACTTGCCTGGAGAGCTTTTGGAAGAAACAGCATAATTTTCAAGAGCAATATGCCATTATGTCTTAAAAGAAAAGTGTTTGATCAATGCATCCTTCCAGTGCTTACGTATGGTGCAGATACGTGGACCTTAACTAAAAGAGACATACAAAGGCTGCAGACAACTCAAAGTAGCATGGAGAGGTGCATGCTTGGTGTAACCAGGAGAGATAAGAAGAGGAACACGTGGATCCGAAAAATGACAAGAGTGGAAGACATCATGATCAGAGTTAAATCCCTGAAATGGCAATGGGCTGGACATAGTGCCAGAAGGACAGACCATCGATGGACAGCCGAAATTTTAGATTGGATTCCAAGGGACAGGAAAAGACCCAGAAGAAGACCACATGGAAGATGGGTGGATGAAATTCGAAAGTATGCGGGAGTGACATGGAGGAGACTGGCACAAGACAGGCCGTTGTGGAGGAAACTTGGGGAGACCTTCGTCCAGCAGTGGATTGATAATGGTTGACAATGATGATGATGATAGGGGCTATAGCTCAGGGGCCCACCATTACTAAGGTCCGGAAGGCATGCCTAGACATACAGAGAGAGAGAGAGAGAGAGAGAGAGAGAGCTTTATAAAATAGTTTTACTTTGGTCTTGTATGATTTCCACTTGGTCAGAAACAGAGCCTGAAAGACGAACAGATTTCAAGACAGTGACTCACTAATGGCAAAGGTTGTGACGTGCTTGCGCCACAAGACGCACATGAGATGAAGGCAGATAGCAATGAGAACACATGTCCGCATAGCTCAGTTGGGAGAGCGACTTACACCGGAGTGAGGGAAGCCGGCTTCGATGCCCGGCGCGGACAAACACTTGCACGTTATATTGGCGCCCGAATTTCCAAAGTGACCCGGCTGTTAAGTTTCTCGCAATGATGTGATGTTCTTTCCACACTGCAAAACAGGAAAAAGGGAGAATCCCTTCTTCAGTGATTCGAAAAAATAAATCAGTGTGATGTTACGTTCCGCACGGGGTTAAGACATTTGGGCACCGGACTTTTGGGCACCCGGACATTTGGGCACCCGGACATTTGGGCACATTCTCTTTTAAAGCAATGAAATTGCGCTGCGTTAAAAATTATAGTGTTTCTATATTTCTCCCTACTTGAGCAAGTGGTGAGCACAAACATTTTTTCACTTGTATCTCATAATCATTAAGAAATTGAGACATATTTACGATTTTCTCTCTGAAAGACGGGGCGGACATTTTGGCACCCGGACTTTTGGGCACAAATGTTTAAGGGGCTGTATAACAATTGCCGTTTCTTGGCCCAATAGTAAGAGATTGACCGAGAAAATGTTCGCCGTAAGTTACTTAGGCACTAAATATTTACGGGCACGTGCCTACTCAGCAAACTTGTCGGGGGTGTGTGTGAAGGGGGGTGAAGGGGGGTATATCAAAAGTGTAAAATATGAAGAGTTTCTCGTCCGATCGGGAGAGTTTCAGCATTTACAAATTTCAACTGGAGACATTATCCCAGGGCATGAACCTACTGAGCAAACCTGTCGGGGGGGGGGGGGTAATACTAAAAGCATAATAAAATATGAAAAACGTTTCGTCCGATCGGGAGATTTTCAGCAATTACAAGCTACAACTCGACACATCATCTGAGGGCTCGTGCCTACTCTGAAAACGTAGCGCAGGGGGTGTTGGCTAAGAAAAATCCTTACCTCCTTCAAGGCTGTCAAACATTTAAAAAAAGGTTTCGTCTATTTTAGTGTTTTAAATTTATCAAAAATTTGGCTACATTAACGGCGGGAAGGGGGAGCTCCCCCATGGGCGCCTTTGGTGCTATGTAATCATGAATATGATGTAATCCATATTCATGATTATGAGCTATGTAATCCTGATCCAGGACGACGAAATTGTCAAGTTTTCGGATAGTATGCTTGTCATATTTACACCCAAAAAAACATATTGTCATCTTCAAAATTGCCGCCCCGGTGGTGCAGTGGTCTAAGGCGATGGCCCGAAAGGGGTCCGGGTTCGAATCCCAGTGAGGCATGGATGTTGTGTTTGTCTTACGGCACTGGCTCTCTCCCTTCCCTGGAACCAGTGACCCTAAATTAGGGATGGGCGACTGCTTATAGCCCATTGAGTTGCTCACGGTGTTCGTTAAACCTCCAATCAAAAAAAAAAAATCTTCAAAATTTGTGCATTGTAATATTTTTTTAAATTTAATTATAATTGTCGTTTGTCTTACTGGAAACGTTTTCTCCATTCAATTCCCCTCACAGCGCCAAGAAACGGCAATTTTTGTACGACCGCTAAAGATTTGTGCCGAAATGTCCGGATGCCCAAATGTCCGGTGCATAAATGTCCGGTGCCCAAAAGCCCGGTGCCCAAATGTCCTAAACTCGTTCCACACACCACATTGTCTGGGATTTCTCAATGGACGTTCTTCATGGGATAACTGCCTACAGCAACACATGGTCCCGGCCGACCCGTGGGCCATGCCCCCGGCCCTCTGTTAAAGGAATTGATTTCGAAGTGCTGTAGCGAGATTGGATATTGTGAGTAGCATATCACACAAGCTTTGGTTATTGTGGTATATGACATTTCTTCTCCTCTCCCCCATTTTGTACATAAGTTATTATACGAGTTACCGTAAGAAACAGGGTACTTAACTTAATATACAGGTGATTGTACGATGTCTATGTATCATTCTGAGGAGTGCTTAAAACAAAAGCTATTGTTTTGTTTTAAGCTTAAATAATACAAAAAAACAGTACATTTCACCATTTCTAAAAGATAATTGAAAGTCATTGTCAGTATAATCCAAAGCATACTATTGCTTCGAAAAATCATGTTGAACAAAAAAATTGTTAATTTGTGGTAAGTCTTCCTACAGAAAAAATAAAATTATTACAAACGTATTCAAGAAAATAATAAGCTCCAACAGAAAATAAAATGACTACATCACTCGCATTAATGAAAAATACATATATAATCTCGAGATCAGTTTTACTTTGAACGTGAGTGTAATTGGTAGGACTTTCTGGCTCAGTGGTTAAGAAACGCGGCTTGTGTAGACCGAACCCAATCGATCTGAGTTCGATCTCAGCCACCTGCGCGAAAGGAATCTGTGACGTAAGGGTTGGAAAATTCAGCGCCTTCGATTTCGCAAAATTTCGGTATAAATACGGAAAAAATTGAAACCGATTGTTTTATTGGTAAGCACCAATAAAAAAAAAAAAAAAAAAAAAAAAGACCTTGAGCAACTCAATGGGGTTATAAGCAGTCTCCCGTCCCTACCTAATTTAGGGTCACTGAAGAGAGAGAGCCAGTGCCGTAAGACAAACACAACATCCATGCCACACGGGATTCGAACCGAGGCCCATCTGGGACGAATGGTCGTAAGCCAGCGCTTAGACCAATGCGCCACTGGGGGTGGCAAACGGACTTTTCTGAAATCTGTGAAAATAAGGAAGTTAAAAAAGACGGACACTTTTGAAAACGGTAATTTCCTTAAAAGACGGACACTTACCGGCAACTTTGCTGCACGTTATTTTCAGAAATTTTCCGCGAATTCGCACTACTGATTTTTTTAGTGTAGATTATGCAGCTGAAGAAAAGCATGAGTTATGAATAAGATCTGGACCGAACCAGGGAGCACCAAAAACAAAATGACAAATTAAAAAAATAATGTTAAAAAATAATAATAAGTGTTACGGTCTCTATTCCACTCCATTAAACAACCTAAGAATAATTCAACTTGGCCAGCTACCACACGTCTCATCCTTCCAAAATCTAACACCCAACTGACTATGAACTCTCCAATAGTCAATCTCATTCTGCGCTCTCGTGCATGGAAGTTCAAGTCGCGAGTCAAGATGGCTTCTCGCTGGTGCTCCAAAAGTTAATAGTTCTCTGCATCAGTCCGCATTCTGCGTATGGAGGTTCAGGATGTTACAATGGGTGAGTAACAGCCTGTATTGAATGGTAAATTGCTGCACACAGGAAGTTCTGTTTCCCTGTTCAAACCTACTCAGATGACAGCTTGCTTGTTCCTGGTACATTGTCGTCGCGCTAAAGTTACGCCTCTAGACAAGCAATGTAGCAATTTTTCCCCTGATTAAAGACCCGGGTATCTCCCTTTTTGAGAAACCAGTCAACTCTGCTGTAGCTGCCCCGATGGGGCAGTGGTCTAAGCGATGGCTTCTGATCATTCGTCCGGAAAGGGTCCGGGTTCGAATCCCCGGTGAGGCATGGATGTTGTGTTTGTCTTACGGCACTGGCTCACTCCCTTCCCTGGAGCCAGTGACCCTAAATTAGGGACGCGCGACAGCTTATAGCCCATTGAGTTGCTCATGGTGGTAGTTAAACCTCCAATAAAAACAACAATAACAAAAAAAACAACTCTGCTGTTTTTATAATCGTTGCTCCAGCTAAACGGGCATCCACAATAAGCCCTTTATCGAAGTTTGAAAGATCCTTTGTTTTTACCCCATGGTCAACACTACTGACAATTATTGACGAAACTATGTGATCTACACTACTGACAACAGTATGCGATCAACGCTACTGACAATTACTGACGAGCAGCATGATCAATACTACTGACAATTACTGACGACTCTTCATTCTGATCAACACTACTGACGATTACTGACGACACTATGTGATCAACACTACTGTTACAGTGCTTGGAGCGGATGTCTATCACAGCGTCCTGTGTGGAGGGTTCGTTTGATGCTTCCTTTGCAGTAAGTTCGGTATCGGTGGTATAATCAGCTAAACGGGCATCCACAATAAGCCCTTTATCGAACTTTGAAAGATCCTTTGTTTTTACCCCATGGGCAACACTACTGACAATTACTGACGAAACTATGTGGTCAACACTACTGACAATTACTGACGAAACTATGTGGTCAACACTACTGACAATTACTGACGAAACTATGTGGTCAACACTACTGACAATTACTGACGAAACTATGTGGTCAACACTACTGACAATTACTGACGAAACTATGTGGTCAACACTACTGACAATTACTGACGAAACTATGTGGTCAACACTACTGACAACACTATGCGATCAACGCTACTGACAATTACTGACAAGCAGCATGATCAACACTACTGACAATTACTGACGACTCTTCATTCTGATCAACACTACTGACGATTACTGACGACACTATGTGATCAACACTACTCTTACAAGGCTTGGAGCTGATGTCTATCACAGCACCCTATGTGGAGGGTTCGTTTGATGCTTCCTTTGCAGTAAGTTCGGTATCGGTGGTATAATCAGCTAAACTGGCATCCACAATAAGCCCTTTATCAAAGTTTGAAAGATCCTTTGTTTTTACCGCATGGTTAACACTACTGACAATTACTGACGAAACTATGTGATCAACACTACTGACGACACTATGCGATCAACGCTACTGACAATTACTGACGAGCAGCATGATCAACACTACTGACAATTACTGACGTCTCTTCATTCTGATCAACACTACTGACGATTACTGACGACACTATATGATCAACACTACTGTTACAGGGCTTGGAGCTGATGTCTATCACAGCACCCTGTGTGGAGGGTTCGTTGATCCTTCCTTTGCTTGTAGGTTAGGTATCGGTGGTTTATTCCGTAATTCTCCCAACTGGAGCAGATAAAAACAATACAAAGTATAGAAAAGTGAATGGAGTGAGGCTAAATTTTGCAGTGAGGAAAACGTTTATCCAGATGTTACAGGGTTTGGTGCTGAGTTCTATCACAGCGCCCTGTGTGGAGGGTTCGTTGATGCTTCCTTTGCAGTAAGTTCGGTATCGGTGGTTTAATCCGTAATTCTCCCAACTGGAGCAGATAAAAACAATGCAAAGTATAGACAAGTGAATCGACTGAGGCTAAATTTTGCAGTGAGGAAGACTTTTATTCAGATGTTACGGGGAATGTCTTTAAGCCTTGTCCTGATCTTCGTTCTTTCTACATATTAACCGATCATGATCTCTTTCAGTCTCCTCTATCATCGGCCTCATTTCTCCCTTCTTCCCTTCGTCCCGAAGATACTGCACCCCCGCTAAAGATCTCCTGCCTCGTCGATCTTCTGCCACCGAGTTCTCTCAGCCACACCCTAAGATGCTTCCTCTCCGGAAAACGCAAGATTCCTTAATTGGCCCTCTCCTTGCTTCGCCACTTTCTTTGGGACAGCAGAAAAGCAATAATGTCCGGTTTCATTCTTCTCACATTGACGAAACTATAAATCTAACACCTCCTCTGCTGCGACGCGTGGGAAAAAGATGCTTTGCCTGTCGCTGTCCTTCTTGAAAGAAAATGACCACAGTTCACTATCTCTAAAAATGGTTACAGAATCTCGCTTCTTATAAATATGGAAGCCACGGTTACACTACTGACAATTACTGACGAGCAGCAGTCTTAAATACGAGGGGTGATCATTTAATTTGTGGACTGACACTATAAGTCGTAAGTACGTTGCGCTTTTTCCAAAGTAACAGTAGATGGCGCTGTGCGGGATCGCTGTGAAGGAGGCTACAGGTTAAGGTCATTTGGCATCAAGCTGCTGTTGTTTTCCAAGGGTTATTTTGAGTTGCATGTCATACACGTTCGTTTCAGAATGTCAGACATTCAGATGGAACAGCGGTATATCGTTCGTTATTGCGTTAGGCTAAGCCTAGATGCTGCTGTGACTGTTACAGATATGACTGAAACTTGTGGTAACGGCTGTCTTGGTAGGTCTGCCATTTGTAAGTGGCATAAGCGAATCAAGGATGGACGCGAATCTGTGGCCGATGACCCAAAACCCGGCCAACCTTCTTCCTCAACAACTCCTGAGCAAATTGCCAGAGCCCTGGCAATCGTGAATGAAGATAGAATAGTAATTTGGCTGCAAACATGTCAGTTTCATACGGTAGCGCTCACGCTATTGTGAAAAACCATCTGCAAATGTCGCGGATATGTGCTCAATGGATTCCACACAGTTTGACTGTAGAACAAAAACAACAAAAAGTACAGCGGTGCACAAAGATGCTTAATCGTTTGGAAAGTCAGGGTCCAGCCTTCATGAATCGAATTGTGACTTGCGATGAAACCTGGATCTTTCATTACGATCCCGAAACGAAACAACAGTCCAATCAATGGAAGCATTCCGATTCACCGAGACCTAAAAAAAACTTCGGACTTCTCGCTCAGCTGGGGGGGGGGTGGCACTTGTGTTTTTTAACATAAAAGGTGTTCTCGTAACTCAATTTGTGCCTCGGGGAACAACCGTGAATAAGGAAGCGTACTCACAGGTTCTCCGAACCAAACTTCGAGGTGCCATACGTGAAAAACTTCCCGAACTGTCAGGTGTGACATGGTTTCTCCAGCAAGTGATCACTGCCATAGGGGACGAGGTTTTCTGCCACATCCGCCATACTTCCTGGATTTAGCCCCTTGCGATTTCCACCTCTTTCCGAGTCTGAAAAAATCTTCGAAAGAGAAGCGTTTCGCATCCGTCGACGAAGCTCGCGAAGCCACAACGACAACACTTCGCACGCTTTCGCGAAATGGCTTCCAAGACGCCTTTAAGGTGGTTCTGGTTCCATTTAAAATCTCTGCCTCATATTTCCAATACTAAAACTTCTTTACATATTTTCTTCGGAATTAATGTATTCCCAAGGATGAAAATGTGCACATCGATAAAACTAACTTTAAGTTATAGCATGGAATACTTAATTCTTGCTAAAACATAACCATAATTGAGCAACCCAACATTTGTTTGTTTACTGACGTCATCAATGTGCAGATCGCGCCATCTATTAACAGGTCTGAACATTACTCAAAGAAAAATGATTGATTTTCAATATAATTACGGTTATGTTTCAGCAAGTATTAAGTATCTCATGCTGTAATTTAAAGTCAGTTTCATAGATGTGCAAATTTTCATCCTTGGGAATAGATTAAATGCGAAGAAAATACGTACAGAAGTTTTACCATTGGAAACAACAGGCAGAAATTTTCACCTTAATGAATGGATAAACCGATGGCGAAAATGTGTGAGGTTCCGGGGAGAGTGTTTTGAGGAAGATAAATGGCAGGATGTGTGATTCAGAACATGACATTTAAGACAACTTTTCTATCCGGTCCACGAATTAAATGATCACCCCTTGTAGGAGTGGTGTAACCATGTTTCAAAATCTGAGGGGGGGGGGTGTCCGGTCACAGATCATCATCATCATCATCATTGTCAACCATTATCAATCCACTGCTGGACGAAGGTCTCCCCAAGTTTCCTCCACAACGGTCTGTCTTGTGCCAGTCTCCTCCATGTCACTCCCGCATATTTACGAATTTCATCCACCCATCTCCCATGTGGTCTTTTTCTGGGTCTTTTCCTGTCCCTTGGAATCCAATCTAAAATTTCGGCTGTCCATCTATGGTCTGTCCTTCTGGCAGCATGTCCAGCCCATTGCCATTTCAGGGATTTAACTCTGATCATGATGTCTTCCACTCTCGTCATTTTTCGGATCCACGAGTTCCTCTTCTTATCTCTCCTGGTTATACCAAGCATGCACCTCTCCATGCTGCTTTGAGTTGTCTGCAGCCTTTGTATGTCTCTTTTAGTTAAGGTCCACGTCTCTGCACCATACGTAAGCACTGGAAGGATGCATTGATCAAACACTTTTCTTCCGGTCACAGATACACACATTATATACGTATATACATATACATACAATATTATATACGTACTGTATAAGATAGAGTTTGGGACTACTTCTCCTACACACGCACACGCTGGAGCAAAGCAGTTGCTGAGGCGCGATCTAATGGGCACGACATAGGCGCCTCTGTTGGCGAATTGTGGAACTTAGCGAATACAACCGTAAAACTACGATAGATAAGGCAGAAATGTAAATTGCAAAGACTATGCTTATTATAGGAATCGATATCGCTCTTTTATTAAGTACACATTATACACGTGTTTGCATTCTACGAAAAATTATAATCTTATATTAGTATTACCGCAGCGGCTCCGGCTGCGATTAGAATTATTTGGTGAATAAATTGATTTCCTGCACTTACTGAATTGTAGGCCCCCTCTCCGAAATTTATACCTACGAAATCGTGGTCTTCCAATGTTGCATGATATTTCGGAGGATATACGGGTAACATTAGTAAATTTAGTTGGTTCACATAAAAAAAAAGTGCATTACATTTCTGGAAAATTTGGGGGTCCCCACTCTGAAAATCTAGGAGGGTCCTGACCCCCTCCCCCAGTGGTTACGCCTATGCCTTGTAAGTGCCTAGTTCACGTAGTGACGCACATGACCACGTATTTTGCACATACGTAGCGTGAGTGACGTTTACTTACATCTGCATAAATGTTTCTAATTCATTGACCGGGGTGTGTAGAAGTTTTTTGTTTTTCTTGTGTGTTTCCTTTTTTTTGTTGTTGTTGTTGCCCTTCCTCTGCTTTTATTTTAAACTTTTCTGCGAGAGAATACACGGTACAACAATAAACACAAGTTGAACTGAATTTAAGATAAAAAAAAAAAAAAAAAACATATGCTAACTTGTACCTCTTCATATTTGTGCGGTTTCTTTCTTTCCTCTCAGCTGTATGAAGTGGGGATGACAAATGATAGTAATAAATATACTCTTATACAAGCTGTTTTACATTTCACCTTTCTCCTTTTCATTTTTATATCTGTCTACTCTTTTCAACCAAGACTATTTATTGGGGGAAATTCCGCCAGTGACAATTCCTTCTGTTACAGTACGTAGGGATTAATTGACCGGGTGTTAGCAAACGTATTGTTTATTTAGCCTTTGCTCAAATGCGAAGCTGTCCAATAAACAACAAAGAAATGCAATGGAGGGAGAAATAAAATGGCAGCAGCATCAAAGTACGTATCACCTTTTATTTCTTTTCGATCATGTTTGAATAACGAATGGACGGCGTCAGAAAACTACACCCATTGTCCAAATCACCCCCTACACGAAAATGATACGGGCCGCTAAGCCCTCCACGCACATGTAGTTGGTGATGAGAGAACGTCACGAAGGCGGTGGAGGATTTGTGCAGCAGACCCCTTTCAACCTTCAGGTAGGCCGAAGCCCAAGTCCGTTATCATGCTGTCAGAACAGAAAGAAAGTCTCGCTTCCCCCATGTATCAAATCCTTATCAAAAGAAGCGAGCTTTGCTCATGATTTGAAGCCATCCTGTGGTGGCGCCTGCTGCGTTCTGCAGGATGGGATTTTATTTGAAGCCGGGAAAAGAGAGAGAAAGAGAGAGAGAGAGAGAGAGGGAGTGTTGGGAGGGGGAAGCGCTCCTAATGACAGAGTAGATAGGGTAGGGGGTCGATGGGCATGTCTTGGGCTGTCTCTTCAGAGACAGCGGCTTCCTTAGCAAGAACGAGAATATGTACTCCCAAGATTACAGGGTGGCAACTGCGGTGGTAGTTCCCAGGCGGTTCATTCATCACCTTAGATCATAGCCTGTCACCTTTGTGCAGCTGAAAGGCGTTGTTTCGACGCCGGCCAAATTGCTATATATCTAGTCCCCCACACCCCTAAACCTTCCATCTCCGTGATCTCTTTCTCTCTATTTCAGAATCAGCCATTAGATTTCGCCCCAACTACGACTCCTTGCCGCTGAGGTTAACTAAACGCGCAAACTCGGCTTCTACGGCCGTGATAGATACGCCGGCGGTTCAAAGGTCAACCAGAAATGACTCCTCTGGTAGTTAATCACTGTAATCAGCGGGATCCACCTCTGCCAGTGGAGGTCCAGACGGGTGTCAACTCCTAGAGCACCTCCGTGTGTGTTACGTTCGCTTTTTAATTCTGGCGAGACGCGGAACCTAAGGAAATGGACGTTTTGGAGCCGGTCCTTAATTATACACGCTCTTACATAAGTCAAAGTCATAGACACTCTCTGCTGTATATTGTGGGTTGTTCCTGCGTTGCAGGCCGGCCGAGAATAAATCATTATCACCAGCCGCATAAAACTTCACTACTCAGCAGCCCCGAACGAACTAAACAAAATAATGCAAACGCTTACGTTGGCGAAAATAGAAGTTCATCAGCGCTTTAAATTTTAAAAGTCTTTACCGGAAAACAGAATTTCAGTGTTCTCATTTTGCATACAAATATTCAAAAGCCTTGCACTGAGATTTATAAAACTGCGAAAATTTAAATGCAGATAGTTCATGAATATTCAGATACTTTTATTTATTATTTATTTTTTTTTTATCTCGGTGGCTGAAGTTGAGGGGTTAAAGATTCATCACCCCTCCTTAATCCATAAATAAGTCTTAGATCTGACTACTTAATTCTGTTACAAATGCAAAGAGGTGGCACTTGATCCCCAAATATGTAAATAAAGACTTCGAAGTCGCTTCTGTGGCGCAGTGGTCTAAGCGATGGCTTCTGATGATTTGTCCGAGATGGCTCTGGGTTCGAATCCCAGTGAAGCACGGATGTTGTGTTTGTCTTACGCTGGCTCTCTTCCTTCCCTGGAAGCAGTGTTACTAAAATAGAAACGGACGGCTATTTATCGCCCACTGATTTGCTCACGGTGGTCTCGCCGCCCCCCCCCCCCCCGCTTCCCCCGCAAATAAAAGATTCGAACTTCCTCATCTCTGTTGTAGTAACGAATCGCATCAAAAGCTCGTTGGATTTCGGTTTGGTTTCGTGAAGTTGGAAATTCTGTATATGTAAACATTTCCCGGAAAAAAAAAAGAAAAGAAAAAAAGAACATTTAATTTAGTTGTTAGTCCACAGAATGGAAACGGAAATTGATTTCCACCTTTAAAAAAATAAACCGTCGGTTTCAGCTGTAATTAATCAATGCACAGTATTCAATTCTTCGTTTCTCTCAGTGGACATCGCTATTTGATTATTTAACAAATCTGTCTTCCTTTTTGTGAGACGAAAAGTTTTTTTTTTTTTTCAATCCAGGAGCAAGTACAGGCCCGGGCTGGTGGCCAGCCCCGTGCATTCCTCTAATACGAGTGTTGTACCGAAAATAATGTAAGAGTGGGCATAACTTTATTATTAACTAACAGAGGTCGTTCAATTATTAGAGTTACTCCTTCTCTATATAATCGTACTACTCAACATAATCTCCTTCACAGGCGATGCATTTGCTTCATCGTTGAACTCAAATCTCGAATCCTCTTTGAAAAAATTCAGGTGTGGACTGTTGTACCCACTTATTCACAGCCACTTTCACCTCGTTTGCGTCATCAAATCATTGTTCCCGGAGACTGTCCTTCATTGAACTGAACAGGTGGAAGTCGGAGGGCGCCAGATCTGGGTTTTACGGTGGATGGGGGGATCACCGACCAGCCTAATTTGCTGATCGCCTTATTTGTTGCCAAAGAAATGTGTGGTCTAGCATTGTCATGGTGAATGTGAATCCTTTCAGATTCTTGCTCGGTCTCTTCCTCCTTATGGCTTCTCTAAGTTTCTTGAGTGTTTCAATGCACCGTTCGCTAGTCACGGTACGGTCACGTTTCAGAAAATCAAGGAGAATGACACCTTTGTTATCCCAAAAAGACAGCCGCTATCACTTTCTGCCCTGATCGTTGGCTCTCGAACTTCTTAGGCCTTAGTGAAGAGGTGTTATAACGAAGTAAATTTCTCAGTCATTTTTGGTCTACGCCGGGATTCGAACCCGAGTCCGCTTATTCCGGAACAAGTCGCTCTACCAACTGAGCTACGCAGACGTTTTATTCTGATTCCTATCTGCCTTTATGTCGTGTGCGTCCTGCTGGCAGGTACGTCACATCCCCCCGAAGGAGGGCCGGGGGCATGGCCCACGGGTCAGCCGTGACCATGAATCGTTGAAGGCAGCCATCCACTGTAGAACGTGCACTTGAGAACTCCCAGTCAATCTAGTGTGTGGAATGCAACGTCACACACATTTATTTTTTGAAGCGCTGGAGAAGGGATTCTCTGATTTTTCCTATCTCGCGGTGTGTAAATAACATCACACCAATGCGAGATTTTGAACGGCCGGGTCATCCGGATAGTTCGGGCGCCATTATAACGAAGTAAATTTCTCCGTCATTTTTGGTCTACGCCGGGATTCGAACCCGAGTCCGCTTATTCCGGAACAAGTCGCTCTACCAACTGAGCTACGCAGACGTTTTATTCTGATTCCTATCTGCCTTTATGTCGTGTGCGTCCTGCTGGCAGGTACGTCACAGTGTGGCAGTGTTCCATGGATTGATTCTTCGTTTCCGGATTGTAACGATACGCCCACGTTTTATCTCCTGTCACCAGATCGAAAAAAAACATCATGTCTCCATTGTCTTGAAACGCTTCCAACAGATGAGAACAGACTTTCACTCTTCCCTCTTTCAAATCGGGTGTCATCTGCCGAGGTACCTACTTTACACACACTTTCCGATACCCTGAGTCTTCGACCACCTTCTGTATGACAATGTGACCACAGTCCAATTGTGCAACAAGTTCACGTATTGTGACTCGTCTATCAGCGCGAATCAAATTATCCATTCGCAGACGATTTGTATCAGTGGTCGCAGATGGTGGTCTCCCACTGCGTGGTTTGTCTTCAATGCTGGTTTCCCCTTCTTTAAACTTCTTCATCCATCTGTGCACATTGCTATTGTCAATGGTGTCATCTCCGTAAACATTCTGTAGCATTCTGTGGATGTCTGACAGCCTGCACCCTTCCTTCGTCAAGAACTCAATGACGGCACGCTGCTTCTGCTTGGAATCCATTATTTACCTGCAATAAAAAGGCCGTCCATAAAGTACGTCCGAGATTACAGGGGGAGGGGGGGTCCTGACAACCGGACCAAATGTGACATGGGGGAGGTTTAGTAATTCGGACGTCCAGTGGCAAAAATATAGTGGCTGGTATTTCTTCGTTTGGTTTTCTCTTTTTTTCTTCTTTTAAAAGTTACGAAAAGGTACGAAATATTTCAGATTTCTGATGATATTTTGCTAAATCAGAATATTAATATTAAGTTCTCGTATTTGTACTACAAAATCCATCGAGTTTTGTAGATGGTATGATCGGGAGTGTTGCAACCTTGAATGCGTGCGTTCATTTGTAGATCTTTATTTCAGAATGATAAAGTTCGGGTAGCATCTGGGAATAAATTAATGCTTTTCTGAAGGAAAAGTATAAATATATATGGAATATTTCTTTAAATAACTACATGCTTTCTTTCTGTTTCTGAATAGACTTCTAAAAGCAGTCGTCAAAAACAAAGGGGGTTGTGGGAATTAGGACGTAATTTTAAGGAAGGGGGTGTCAACAATCGGACAAAATGTGACATGGGGGGTCTTAAAATAGTAAAAAATTAGGGACGTACTTCATGGACGTCCCCAAAGAAGAAGGGTTACTATAGAGATAACGTTACTCTACCAACATGTGGAATTTGAACATCTGTCAGTTAATAAAAAAGTAATGCCCACTTCTGCATTACTTTCGGCACAACCCTCGTAGGATGTCAATTTGTATCGCTTTCTTCCCAATTTTTATTGGTGCTGTATCCTGGAATAATCGAACCTTAGTACTTGCATTTTCATTAATTTTATTAAAAATATTATTACTGGTTCCAGGGAAGGGAGCGAGCCATGACTGTTACACAAACACAGCATCTATACCTAATTGGGGGACTTCCACCGGAACCCATCTCGGACAAAAGGTCAGAAGCCAAAACCAGTTTCGCATACTAACCGCGTGTTTTTTTTTCTTTTTTTTTCATGTTATACAGTATATATATATCACTGAAGTGATAAAAAACAAACAAACTGGGATACCCCTCTAATGCCCGTTGGTCCTCCTAGGGATTGAATAACTGCAGCAACGCGACGGAGCACGGACTCCACGAGCTCTCTGTAGTATTGTGGACTGCAGGGCTGAGACGGGCTGAGCCCGTAAGCCCGAAGCAGAGACCGGACCCGAATCGGGCTCGGGCTGTAGAATATGTACTGCGGTGTGGGCTCGAGCAGGCTCGGCCTCTTAGAGAGAGCGAGAACGAGAGAATTGTTTTTTATATATATAGATGTGATTTTATATGATTTAGCAAATGAGACACTTCGGCAACTGGTTCTGTTTGGGGAGCGGGCATTTGAGACGACTATTTATTCCGGGCATGGGTAGAAAATGCCATACACCGCGCATTAGTTTGTTTCTGCAGAGAAGAAAAAGCTTTTTCAAGAACTGTAGATAGATATTGGATAGTTGATAGCATACCGACAATAATTTACATCCTATCACCACGCAGTAACTCCCTGCTAATTCTATTTAGCATCGCTCATATTGCAGCGCATTATGGTGAGATAATATTAGCATTATTTGAGCAACATACAATTGCAGTACTGCCCGATTAGTTTGGATGTCCGGCCGCCCGAAGCACTTCAGGTGGAAACAAACGGTCAAAGAAAATCGTACAGTTACACTGTAAAAATAAATAGAGGTCCCTTCCCGACTCCCCATTTGAGAAATACATTGGTTAATTGCAGGAGGAGGAGAGAGTGGAAGTGTGGAAATGGAGATGTTTTTTTATTAATGGTTGAACGGGTTAGCCCGTTTACGGGCTCGTTCGGGCCCGGACTACCACGGGCTTGGGCTCTGAAAACTGAGCTCGAACTCAGCTCTACTGTGGAGACAGTGGTGGATGTAGGTAAAAATACCCCCGGGGAAAAATACCCCCATAGAAAATACCCCTAAAAATTAAAAAGCGGAAAAAATGCCCCCGGAAAAAATACCCCCGGAAGAAATACCCCCAGAGCATACGGTTCACTGTAAACTGCCACACAGGAACACTGATGTGCGGCAGTGATCCGGTGTGGCAATTTACCGGCAACCCTGCCACACATCTTCAGCAACTTGGCCACAAAAGTTCAGGGGAGAGGGTCCATAAAGATTGCCGTTTCTGGGCCTACATTGATAACTGAATTGGGAACTCCAAACGAATTTCGCGGAAAAACGTTCCATGTAAGCCAAGCAAGAATTGTACTTTAATTTGAAGAAATAAATTGCCGAGGATCCGAGGTGCACTTGGTGGTGGTGGTGGGGGAGGAGGGCTTCCCCGAACTTCTGTAATATTATATTCTGAGCCGTTGGAGTCTGTCAGTGTATCCAGGCTGTTCCCTTTGAAGCGTCCGCGCGATCGTTGAGCGGGGGGGAGTCCCCCAAAATGTTAAATGTTAAAATGGACGTACAGCTGTAAACATTAGTACCATGCTTTATATAATGATTCTGTACACGACCACGAATTTTCAGGAGGGTGGGGGTAACCCCCGTTTCTAAGAGCCATTCAGGGGTAACATCGAGGATACACTGACCGACTCTAGAGGTCCAGAATATAATATTACAGAAGTTCGGGGTAGCCCCCCACCACCACCACCAAGTGCACCTCGGATCCTCGGCAATTTATTTCTTCAAATTAAAGTACAATTCTCGCTTGGCTTACATGGAACGTTTTCGCGAAATTCGTTTGGAGTTCCCAATTCAGTTATCAATGTCGGCCCAGAAACGGCAATGTTTATGGAACCACCCCGCCCCCTTTGAACTTTTGTAGCCAAGTTGCTGAAAGATGTGTGTCAGGGTAGCCGGTAAATTGCCACACCAGATCACTGCCACACATCAGTGTTCCTGTGTGGCAGTTTACAGTGAACCGTATGCTCTGGGGGTATTTTTTCCGGAGGCATTTTTTCCGCTTTTGAGTTTTCAGGGGTATTTTCTCCGGGGGTATTTTTTCCCGGGGGTATTTTTACCGTTTACCGGAGACAGTGCACACCATGCTTCCTGAAGAGCGTCCCATAATTTCGTAATATTCGCTGGTGGAGGATTCCTGGCATTGATGGCACATATAACAGCATCCCAAATGTGTTCCATGGCGTTTAAATCCGAGAAAATCAAATCAAGATGCTAAACTCGGTGGAATGTTCCTTCAGCCACTAAACTAAGGTGGTTCCACCTAAAATCTCTGCCTTGTGTTTCCAATGGTAAAAACTTCTTTACATAGTTTCTTCGCAATTAAATGTATTCCCAAGGATGAAAATTTGCACATCGAGAAAAACATCATTGAGTTATAGCATGAGATGCTTAATATTTGCTAAAACATAGCCATAATTAAGCAGTCCAACATTTGTTTGTCTACTAACGTCATCAATGTACAGGTCGCGCCATCTATTAACAGGTCTGAACATTACTCAAAGAAAAATGATTGATTTTTAATATAATTATGGTTATGTTTTAGCAAGTAATAAGTATCCCATGCTGTAACTTAAAGTTAGCTTTATAGATGTGCAAATTTTCATCCTTGGGGATATATTAATTGTGAAGAAAATATGTAAATAACTTTACCACTGGAAACAAAAGGCAGTTATTTTGGGTGGAAGCACCTTAACGGGCGATTGTATACGTGTGCGGTGGCGTACTGACGTGTTGAAAGAGGTCGCACCCGACGGAGTGGTTGCATGACATGAACGGGTGCAAATGATCCCCAGTGACGGTTACGTAGCCTCCACCGGTCAGAGCGGTCTGCAGAGGTACGAGGGGTTTTACTCCGTGGCAGATGAAAACACTCCACACCATAACAGAACCACCGCCGGCCTGCAGTGTCGCTAGTAGCCATGCGGGGCCCATTGCCTCGTGGGGTCGTCGCCACATCCAGAGTCTGCCATCTGCTCGAAACAGATGGTACCGCGATTCGTGGGACCAGGCTACACGTTCCCAGTCATCTTGCGTCCAATGGTGGTGTTTCGGAGCCCGGGCGAGTTGCACAGCCTTGTGCTGTCTAGTCAGCAATGGTGCCCGGATGGGCCCTCGTCTCCGGAACCCCATAGAACACAAGGAACGTTACACTGGCAGAACGCTGATGCTCCTACTTGCCGCAGCACTGAATTTTGCTGTGATTTGCGACAGTGCTGCACGCCGGGCGGTTATTACGATGCGTGCCAGATGTAGCTGTCCACGATCGCCCAAGGCTTTTCTACCGCCACACGGGTCTCGCACTATGGATATTTTCCCTTGAGTGTTTGTAGTCCACGCACTGTACACTCTTGAAGTTGCTGACCGTATAAATCCAGCGTTCGTAGGAACTTGCGAGATGGAGTGGCCCATTTGCCGGGCGCCAATGCCACGTTCGAAATCGCTTAAATCCTGATAAGCTGGCATATGAACTGCGAATGCTACTTGAGCTTGCGCAGATATCTGCCTCTATATCTACGTCGTTTGCGGACGATACCATTTACCGCATGGGTGTGGTAGCATGTAATGGAAATGGTAGCACCTTTCCCGGATGTTTTTTTTTTTTTTTTTTTGGCACCTCAGTATTATACATATTATACCCTGAAGAGCAATTGAATTAGAGACAGCTGGCGTTATGCAAATGTGGCGCTGTGGGCGACCCTGTAAACAGAAACGACATGATGCATGCAGC
The DNA here is from genome assembly GCA_039090855.1 of Macrothele yani. Taxonomy (NCBI): domain Eukaryota; kingdom Metazoa; phylum Arthropoda; class Arachnida; order Araneae; family Macrothelidae; genus Macrothele; species Macrothele yani. Next base: position 36,398,429 of record CM077026.1, on the reverse strand, counting down.
GATCCGACAATATAAGGAGTGATGCGACGGGAATCAGTAAGAGTCGGACGCAGTATGGGTAAGACGAAGGATCTAAGCGCATTTGATCGTGGGCAAATTGTCGGGGCCTGACGAATGGGTCACTCCATCTCAGAAGTCGTGCAGACAATGGGATTTTCACGAGCCACTGTGTCACGGGTGCACCGTAAGTACATCGAATCCGGTAAAACCATCACTGCAAGTGCCAACTGCCGCGGACAACAGCGTGTGGATGAGCGTGGTCATCGTCGGCTAGCTCGCATTGTAACAGCGGATAGACGGGCAACAGTGCAAGAAATCACTCGGCAATTTAACGCTGGTGCACAAAAACGTGTAAGAAGCCACACCATCCAGAACCATCTCCTCACTATGGGGTACAGAAGCCATCATCCCACGAGAGTACCGCTGCTGACCGGAGCATCACAGGGTGCAAAGATGAGCATGGGTGCGGGAACATCGCCACTGGACCCTAGACATGTGGAAAAATGTTGCCTGGACTGATGAGTCGAGATTCACGTTGGAACATGCGGATGGCAGGATACGAGTACGGCGCAAACCACTTGAAGCGATGGATCCTTCTGGCCAGTAGGGTACTCTTCAAGCTGGTGGGGGTGGCATTTTCGTCTGGGGACTGTTTGCGTGGAATGAAATGGGACCCCTGGTACGTGTGACATCGTTCCTCACAGGTCAAATATCCTGGACGACCATTTGCTCCCGTTTGTGCGTCTTCAACATCCCACTGGGGACCTCATCCTGCAACAAGAGAATGCAGCTCCCGAATTGTATCCGAATGGTTGGATGAACACTCCACCGTCGTGACCTCGCTTCCTTGGCCAGCTAGGTCACCTGACCTCAATCCCATCTAGCACATCTGGGATGCCATCGAGAGAAATGACTCCCTACATCAAATCTTCGTGAACTGTGGGAGCTTGTTCAGAGGTCGTAGATCTGTGTGACTTCCCAACGCTTCCGGTGTCTTGTCGAGTCCATGCCGAGACGAATTGCCGCCGTCATCAGGGCGAAAGGTGGTGCTACACGTTACTATAAGACAGGTATCTCTAATTCAATTGCTCTTCAGTGTATATTAAAATAAAAAATACGAAATATATATAGAGAGAAAATATATAACATGAAATACATATTTTATACTTTTTTCGTGTTTATATATTTTTAACATGTCATTCTCATCACCCATAATCTCCTCACCTTATATCCGCATTTATTTTCGCCCCATTGTCACGGCATTTCAGTTCATTCCATCATTACCTCGCCTCATCTTATTTGCATCTAATCATAGCATGTTTATTTAGATAGCGCTATCATGTCATCGTTTTTGTACGTTATTTTACTTCACCTCATCTAGTCATCACTGTATCATCATCATCTCCCCTTATTGTGCAACATTTCTTCCAAATTCATGAAATTATTTACCTAAGACAACTCTTCCTTAACAGATCGTCAAGTAAGATGACAACTTCCCGAAATCTATGACAAAAAAAAAAATTTTGGAACTAGAGAACGGAAAAACGAAAATGGAAAAAAAAAAAAAAATATGAAACCTTGGGCAATAATAACCCTTTGTAGAAAGGAATATGTACTTCCACTAATTATTAATTACTACAAGTACGAAAAAAGTATTTTTTTTAATTTGGCCAATGGGGAATTACGATCTCAAAATTCTATCTACATCATTGCACAAAGTATAGGTACTCCCTTTATTTACTTAACACTTATAAGTTTCAAAAACGAAGTCATTAAAAATGCTGTCGAACATTTAAAAAATAAAACGGTGAGTAAAAATGAACAAAATTCATATTTTTCTTATACCTGCGTTTTTTGGTCTTTAGATATCTGCTGCGTGCTTGAAAATTAAAGGATGAGCATTTGTTTTGCTTTTCTTTACACTTGTTAAGAAGATTCTCAAGGAATTTCTGTTAAATTCATGCGAAAATTTAATTATTCCGACTTAATTAACCTTCGTAATCTGCCTCTGTAAAAAAACAGGTTTTTTTCATTGGAGATATCTTGCGTTGAAATTTTAATTACCGAGATTATCGTAATCATGTAAGGAAATATCATAATTTAATTATCACATTAGTGTTATTTGTAATTTTTAAACAAGGTTTGCATTCTGGTTACCAAGACTTAAACAAAATTAAATAGCACCAAGGGCGTATTTACGAGCACTGTAATAAAATAAAATATTGAAATACATGAAGTGCTTTTTCATTTTTTTTTATTTTTGGGAGGTGCTTACACTGTTTTTTTTTAATTCTGAATTTAGAAAGACTTCACTGATGTTTTATATATATATTAATGGATAAAAAAATGTTTTCCAATGAAACATTACAATAATAAGAAGAGTGTGAGAAGATTGTACATAACTCAATAAATATGAATGTACCAACAGTATATCAATAGCAATGGCGCATATTTGAGGCTAGCTGCGAAGCCCAGAGAATGCACAAATAAAAGTCAATTAAATATACACAAATAAAAGTCATTTAAATATACACAAATAAAAGTCAATTAAATATACACAAATAAAAGTCAATTAAATATACACAAATAAAAGTCAATTAAATATACACAAATAAAAGTCAATTAAATATACACAAATAAAAGTCATTTAAATATACACAAATAAAAGTCATTTAAATATACACAAATAAAAGTCAATAAAATATACACAAATAAAAGTCAATTAAATATACACAAATAAAAGTCAATTAAATATACACAAATAAAAGTCAATTAAATATACACAAATAAAAGTTAATTAAATATACACAAATAAAAGTCAATTAAATATACACAAATAAAAGTCAGTTAAATATACACAAATAACAGTCAATTAAATATACACAAATAAAAGTCAATTATCAACGGTATTAAGATATGTCGATGCTTTCAGTGCGAAAAAAATAACACGAGGGGATTCGCTTCTTTCGATTACGAGAATCAGTCTGGCGAGCAGTCCAACGGCATAACGCAAGCAGGTCTTCGAGAATCTTCGCTGTTCTAATGCGAAGAACTTCGATACGATAGCCTGCTGGCGTTACCATGACAACATAAATGAGCGAATGGAGGTGAGTGGACCATTGCTTTGCGCAAGGGTTCGCCCAGAAAGTAGAAGACTTCGGACTACCTCAGTCCCTCCATGCTTTCGCCTTTAACAGCGCGTGTTTCGCGAGAGTTGTTTCAGTTTGTGTGAAGTGTCAATGAATTAAAATCAGTGAAATTATATCTTAAATTCGTGGTTTTGTCGGATTCGAACTGTTTTGATAAATGTTGTGAAAGCTTCCCTGAACATCTACTATATCAGAGCTTAAAGAATGCTTCAAACTACTATCAGAGCTTAAAGAATGCTTCAAACTTTGATACAGCTCGATTAAAAAATGAACTGAAGGTGTTTTATTCCCTTGATGAATACAAAACAAATAAGTAAGAGACATTACTTGTTACATAAAGTTGAATAATTGGACATAGTGTTTATTGAGGTGTACAAATTAACACATCAAATATTAAACTTTCCATCAACAACTGCAACTGCCAAAAGAAGTTTTCTGTATTAAAAAAGGATTAAGATATATCTTAGAGCCACACAAGGACATGCACATTCGAGCAACTTGGCTGGTTAATTAATAGAGAAAAACATTCTTTTTGAATATGAAAAAGTACTCGGAAGAAACATTTTTGTGAAAACGTAACACTCAAGTTCACACAAAAGGAAAGAAGAATGGAGTCCATGTACAAATGAGTGTTCAAATTCAAATCCTAATCCTCATAATTATTTGGTATCATGTTAGCAATAGTATGTACCTAAAATTTAGAAAAAATGTTACTTCTAATACTTAACAATTAAAATATAAACTTCGTAATTTTTAGAAAAACAGTACTGTGGGGATGGGGGGGGGGGGGGGGGGATAGCCCAGGTTTCGTACCCAAGATACGCCACTGATCCATAGTTCATGTGAGTGGGTAAAGAGAGCTAAGTGCAATGCAATAAAATAAACACCTCCATAAGCGTTATTTCAATATTGTATGTACTGGCAGGGATTTATAAGCACCCCCACCCGAAACCCCCTAACTGAAGGTGTGTGTGTGTGTGTGTGTGTGCGTGTGTTGCTCACCTCACCTGTGTGTGTGTGTTATTCACCACCTTCAAGTGAAGGGCTGCGTAACATCCCTTCACATGAAGGTGAACAACACACACACACACACTCATACATTCATGCATAGATACATGTACTTCTTAATTTTTAAGTATCAGACCTTTCCATTATCATATAGCGCATTCGTCAATAGCAGTTAGCATTTACATACATTCTTAGCTTTACCGTATGCATTCTTAGCTTTACCGTGAAGTATCTTTTGATTGCATGAAAGAATGCCCACGGAAAAAACGCCCACGGAAAAATCGCCCACGGAAAAAACGCCCACTTTTCGAAAGTAGGAAAAAACGCCCACGGAAAAATCGCCCACAGACAAAATGCTCACTGGAAAAATATGTGATCGACTGATAAGTTTATATGTCTGTTATAAACGGTGTTCGGACAACTGGTCACAGACTGCTGGCCAAAAAACCGTTAGGGGTCATATAAAAATTGCAGTTTCTTGGCCACTTCACCTACATAACGCGAATATGGGAATGACGGAATGAAAACTTTTAGAAGGGCCTAAACGTTAGTCCTAATATTATTTTCTGCCTGAGTAATACCGCAATATTAATAATTTGATGTGTAAATATTTTCTGCAAACCTTACAAATACGAGGAAAGTTCGGATTGCACTGATGGACTGTACAGGTTGTATGGTGTTGGCCTGAAAGCCGTGGTAGTCTTATGCAACATTTATTTAAAAACATAGTAATGATTCACCGTTGTCTTCAAGCCAACTGCTATACGATATTTTTCTAGAAACTACAAATAAAAAAATTCTCTGCGAGTATGTGCAAACCCAGGGAATTTGTCTGGGGAGGCGGTGCTTAAAATCTAAAATATGAAATATAAAGCATATCTGGTCCGATCGGGAGATTTCCAGCGTTTACAAGCTACAACACGTCGAATTATCTGAGGGTATCTGCTGCCTCAGGAAACTAGTCGGGGTGGGGGGGGGGGGAGGTAATACCAAAATCGTAAAATATCAAGATTTCTCTTCCGATCTGGAGATCTTCAGCATTTAGAAACTGCAACTCGACAAATTTTTTCTTAGCGCATGTCACTCTCTGGAAACCTGTCGGCGAAGGGGGGGGGGGGGGAGTAATACCAAAAGTGTAAAATATGAACAATTTCTCGTCCGATCGGGAGATTCTCGGCAATTAGCAGCTACAACTCGACACATTATCTGAAGGCATGTGAATGATGAAAATCTCCGGGTCGGACAAGAAATTCTATATAATTCACAATTATCATATAACCCCCACCCCCAGGTTTGCTGAGTAGGCACGTGCTATCAAATAATCTGTCCAGCTGTAGCTTGTAAATGCTGAAAATCTCCCGATGGGACGATACATTTTTCAAATCTTACAGTTTTGATATTACCCCCACCCCCCAACAGGTTTCCTGAGTCAGCACATGCGCTCAGATAATTTGCAGACTTGTAGTTTGAAAACCCTTAAATCTTTTGCTCAGATGTAGATCATAAACATTTCTTATAAAGAATTACATTAATTATCGCAATTAAGAAAAGACGAAATTACGGAAACTTTATATGACTCTGATTACCAACCTCTGGGGATCGTGGGCACGAAGCGGTCAAAAACGTTATTTTTATACGGCCCCTTAAAATTTTTGTAGCCAGTTCTCCTTTTTCCAGTTCTCCTACACCCGTCATGTAGAAATTAACTGTTTTAGTTGTCCTTTGGAAAACTCCCAGGAAGCTATGAGTGCGTATTTTTTTCTTTACACTGGGAAGAAAAGAAGTATGCCTGTAACTTGAGATTATACTACTCACGGGGAAGACACATCCTGACCGGTGGCCAACCGATAAATTTAAATGAAATATATCGCTTGTTATTTGGGGTGCGGTCGCTAGCAAACGTTCCAGCTGCAGCTGCAAAGTACCACTTTGACGAAAGACAGATGTCCCTCCCCCTTCCGCTTGCCGTACAAAAGAGACAAGAGTAGAAAGAAAGCACATTACACAAAGTTATATCTGTACATTGCGGCTTTTACGAAAATCGCTTTTACAATTAAATGCATTATACTTTACAAGTATTTATAAATAAAATAATCTGACTTTTAATGATTTCCCTTTTAATTGATATAGTTAAATAACAAACATGCATAGTTTTATAAAAATTAAGACCTTACTTTAAAAAATAAGAATAGTCACAAATTTATTACAGTAAAGCCGAACTGGAATTTTTAAGAAAGTAGCTACTCTACAGTAGGAAGTTGAAAGTTAACAATCTTATTTGGTTCTTCACTAGGCCACCCGCGGCCCTTAAGTCATAAGTCCTAGGCCTTGGCCTATTTAACAGTTTTTATTCTAACGATGTTATATTCATAACGTTTACGCAACACATCAAATTATTAATATTGCGGTATTACTCAGGCAGAAAATGATATTAGGACTAACGTTTAGGCCCTTCTAAAAGTTTTCATTCTGTCATTCCCATATTCGTAAAATTTACATAACAAGTATTGTCAATAATCAAACAGAAGTCATCGTTCTTTCCACGTTTATAAGTGAGTCACGGAAAAATTCTCAGTGGCCGCACCAGGAATCGAACTCAGGGTCTTCCAGTTACGCGCCGGATATGCTTCCACTGCACCACAGCTATTCCTATTCCACGTCAAATGTCTGTATTAATTGTCAATAATATTGCGCTTCTACTTATGCACCATACATTTAATCCATACATTAATTAATAGGCCGTAGGCTAAGCCTATTCAACACTTTTTTCTTCGCCTGTGAATTAATTAAGTAAAAGAAAAAATATTGCAAACTTGGCATGCTATGTAAATATTTAGTACCTACGTAAAAGTGCAGCGTTATTAAAAAATCCCACCTTAGGGTCCTTTTCCAAACATACATGAATTATGCTGTAATTCTCGCTTGGCTTACATAGAACGTTTTCTCGAAATTTGTTTGGAGTTCCTAATTCAATTCTCAATGTAGGCCAAAAATCGATAATACTTACAACCCACCCCCCACCCTTGAACTTTTGTGGCCAGTGGTCCTGTGGCCAATTCTCCTACACCCATTTTCGTTATGTAGGTGAGGTGGCCAAGAAACCACAATTTTTATATGACCCCTAACGGTTTTTTGGCCAGCAGTCTGTGACCAGTTGTCCGAACACCGTTTATAACAGACACATAAACTTATCAGTCGATCACATATTTTTCCCGTGAGCATTTTGTCTGTGGGCGATTTTTCCGTGGGCGTTTTTTCCTATTTTCGAGAAGTGGGCGTTTTTTCCGTGGGCGTTTTTTCCGTGGGCGATTTTTCCGTGGGCGATTTTTCCGTGGGCGATTTTTCCGTGGGCGATTTTTCCGTGGGCGTTTTTTCCGTGGGCATTCTTTCCTCATACCGTATCTTTTACCATAACGCAATAGCTTTATATGTATTTTCTCCTAGAGCTACGTCTTTCTCCCCGGTGGGTTGTGGGTAACATCGGGAGCACGGATGCAAACAAAACATGTCACACTTTGAACGCTTATACACTACCTACCAACAAGTAATTGGACACCTGTGATAGCAAAGGAAAACGAAGTTTATTCACCTTCAATAGTTGGTGGAGTTTCCACGAGCGGCGATTACAGCTGCGACCCTCCGGGGCATACTCTCAACCAGGCGTTGTACGACGGCTAGCGGTATTTTCTTCCACTCGGCTTGGAGAAGACAGGTCAGTTCCTTCACCGATTTCGGACGGTGGGGGCACCCCTTAAGTCGACGCTCCACCTCGTTACAGAGGTGTTCGAAAGGGTAAAGGTCCGGGCTCTGCGCAGGCCAGTCCATTCGATTAACCCCATTGTCACCATACCAAGCCATGGTGGACTTCGCAACATGAGAGGTGGCATTGTCATCCCGAAAGTAACATGGGTCCACTCCGTAAAACTGCCACAACGTAAGAAGCGCATGGTCATCCAAAATGGTGCAGTAGGTCTCGGCGTTGAGTCTACCAGGAATTGCGACCAAGGGTCCCTTGCCATACCAGGAGAAACACTCCCATAGCATAATTCCACCGCCGCCGAACTTCACAGTTGGCACAATACATTCCGGCAGGAGGTGTTCTCCAGGCAGACGCCAAACCCAGACCCTGCCATCCGAACGGTAGAGGGTGATCCTTGATTCGTCGCTCCAGAGAACCTGTTTTCACTGTTCAACGGCCCACTGTCGACGTTCTTTGCACCACATTAGCCGAGCAGCGCTATTGGACTTGGTGATCAAAGGATTGTGGGCGGCAGCACGCCCATGATAACCGAGCAGATGGGCTTCCTTACGGATGGTGTACATCGAAAGAACACTCCCGGTTGCCTGTTGAAACTCCTTGCGGGTGTGGCCCATAGATCTGGTGTGGTTCTTCCGAATTTCTCTGGCCAGCACCCGTTGGTCTCTAACTCCCAGTTTTGTTGGTCTGCCGGGTCCCACATTCCGACAGTCACCTCTCATCTTCCACTTGCCAATCACGTAGGCCACTGTCGATTTTGGGTACATCAACTCGCTGGATATGTCACGTATGGATCGGCCATTTCTGTGATACCCGACGATTACACCTTTCTCGAAATCAGAGAGCTCCGAACTGCGTGGCATCTTGCATGCGACTGGTTGCGCTGTTGTTTCCCACACGATATTTAACGGCGGCGGCAGCCGTGACGTGTATCAGGACCGCAGATATCGTCGATTGCAGGGGTGTCCAATTGCTTGTTGGTAGATAGTGTATATTGGAAACTAATTATCGTAGTGTAATAAATAATGCATCATTAGATAGTTTATAGAGTCCCATTTACAACAGAACAAGTTTCAACCCTCCACCCCTTAACCCTACAGTAGCGTTAGAAAGTTAAGCTAAAGTTCGCCTGATTTTGTTTCGCCGTGTGCCATTTTAAGGTTGATAACTAGGGAATAGATAATGATAGCGATGACTTTAGCCCCGCATTCCATAACTGATGGTCAGGCTAACGGGCGTTTGTGATAAATCGAAATAAAGTGGATTTAAAATTTATTTATTTTTTAGATAAAAAAAATTGGTGTCGAAAATTTAGAAATGTCGCTAAAATCCAGAAAAAATTACTAATAGGAACCCACGAAAGTTGAAGAAACAGCTAGAGGAGAACGAGAGGAAGCCCGAAAATCCCGCTGTGTCATCAATCGAAAGGTCACGGGAATGTAGGGGAGCGTCAAAAGTCCGCGCGACAGGATGCGTTTCATCCGAGTTCTACTCTAGAGCCACAACCTTCCACTTGAACTGCACAAATTGAGCCTGAACAGCAAGAACAGATGGAGATTGATGTCATCGATTCAAATTTTCACATTTTCACACCGGGCATGGAATATCAATGAACATAGCCAGTCTTCACAACTTCGTTGGGTAATGAATGTATTACGTCTCAAACCTTTACACCGCCGATGCAATCTGAATCTAGACAAGAGCAACAACAAGAAGAGTGCATTAGGCCTGAGACGTATCTCCGAATTTATAACGATGCAACCAGGTAGTTTAAAAAATTGTTTCTGAAGAACAATTTCTTCAGAAACAATTTTATCAATAACTACTGTCAACGACGATACTACGCCTTCTACTTCTACAAACTTTAATTCATAATCAGCATAAGTTACTATGAATTGTATATAGTATTAGTTGCTTTTAAGTAAATAAAATCAAACATTTCTTTCATTTTATTTCTTAAAAATTAGTAAAATTGCAATTTTATCAATAACTACTGACAACGACGATACTACGCCGTCTACTTCTACAAACTTTAATTTATAATCAGCATAAGTTACTATGAATTGTATATAGTATTAGTTGTTTGTAAGTAAATAAAATCAAACATTTCTTTCGTTTTATTTCTTAAAAATTTTATATCTGAAAAAAATCAAAGGGACACAGTATCAACTGGGCAGCAACCTATACGTCAACTGTCCTTCGCTGAATACTTTAAGGACGTAGAACCATTGAGATAGTGCCATTAAATAGTGACAGTAGTGACAGTGACAGAGGGAGGGGGGACGCCTTAATCTACCCCATCTGAATCCGCTACAGCAGTCAGTTCTGGCAATATATTCTGCTTATTACCACTTGTGGGCCTTTACTTTGATCACGCCATCATCAAATCTTTTTAAAAAGTAGGAACTGTACACCAAATTATACTCAAAATAGTATAACTATACTAAAAATCCGAAAATTCTTGGAGTAGAATAGAAATAAAAGTTTCCAAGCTTTCGCACATCAACCAGTTAGCTGTCTACCTTCCTTGAGAAAGCCATCTCGTTGATGTGCGAAAGCTTGGAAACTTTTATTTCTATTCTACGCCAAGAATTTTCGGATTTTTAGTATAGTTATACTATTTTGAGTATCAAATCTTTTTATTTTACTGATCCAATACTTCCTTTTCCGCAGCCTATGTATATTAGTTTCTTTTCCGCTCATTTTTACGGGTGATTTGCGCGTTTTATGCATTTACATGCACTACCGTCAAAAATGGCTAAAATATGCAGTTGCATAAAAGCAGGATTCCATGTGTAATAATTGCCTCTGCTGATGTTCCGTTGAAGAAGTTTCCTTTTGCTGTTTGTAAGATCATCACAGAAAAAAGTAATATTAAATATTATATTCCCGGCAACCAATAATACTCACCACTACGTAACACTGTCTTCTGTTACTTATTGGAGACTCCCTGATCTCATAATTTTTCTGTTTCTAGTGTAGAGAGCTCTGTGCTTGCGTTCTTGAGCCCGCTTATTTAATTTTTTTTTTTTAATATTTACAGTTGAACCTCGGTTATAAGTTTTTTTACTTTTGTACGCAATTCTGAGCTAATCCGACATTTTACTATCGTCTTTATTGCTCTTTGAATTCGGTTATACGTAATTCATTTATACGCTTTTTGCGATTATACGTTAAATTTTGATCTTCAGATAATCAAAAATACACTTGTTTTCTTTTATTCCTTTATGCGTAAACTGGCATGTTACAACCTTGAGAGAGTTTTTTTTTCTTTGTTTGCAGCTATGAAATAGGCGATGCAACTAAAAAAATATAAAAGAAAATTACTAAATAACGTTCACATTTCCCTTCTTCCTCTGAATTCAAGAAATTTGAAGCAAGTAAAAGTTAGTGTATTTTTTTTTTTTTTTCGGAGGTTTAACGACCACCGTGAGCAACTCAATGGGCTATAAGCAGTCGCCCGTCCCTAATTTAGGGTCACTGGTTCCAGGGAAGGGAGAGAGCCAGTGCCATAAGACAAACACAACATCCATGCCTCACCGGGATTCGAACCCGGACCCCGTTCGGACGACTGATCAGAGGCCATTGCTTAGAACACTGCGCCAGGCAGTGAATATTTTACTCGGCACTAATGAGAAATCACCTAGTACAGAAACTGCTATGAAAAGAGAATGTGTAAAAGGCGCATTGCATGTAAAACAAAATCGTACTCGGATCTGCTACCTAACATTCTGAAAGTAAGTTTTTTTCTTTTCTTTTTTTGATTGGGGGTTTAACGCCCACCGTGAGCAACTCAATGGGCTATAAGCAGTCGCCCGTCCCTAATTTAGGGTCACTGGATCTAGGGAAGGGAGATAGCCAGGGCCGTAAGACAAACACAACATCCACACCTCACCGGGATTCAAACCGGGACCCTTTACGGATGAATAGTCATAAGCCAGCGCTTAAACCACAGCACCGGCGTTCATATATTGAAAATATGAAATCGTACAAAACTTGCTAATCTAGATTTTATAACGAAATTAGAATAAAAAAAGAATACAATATAAAAATAGAAATAGGTTTAAGGTAGCGTGGAAAGTATTCTGAATGTATATGTCTTACATAATAAATTGGTGTTATCTAAAATTACTAGTCCTCCCCCCCCTTTTTTTGGAGGCATTCAAAATTTTGCAATAGTATTTAACATTTTGAAATTTCTTTTTATATGTTTTTTTTTCATACGTGTGCTAAGACCGCCCCCCAGAAAAATGTATAACCGAGTTTCCACTGTATTTTATGGGAAGTCTCCTCCTCCCCCGTGGGAGCGGGCACATAAATTTCCTCCTTTTTATTTAACCTACAATTTATAGATTACAGAAAGTAAATCAGCAAACTTTCCCGAATCTCATTTCTCTTTAGCTGCGATTTTAATGCACAGCGCGAATATTTTTCTGCTAGCTATTTGGCCAGTCAATTCCTTCCACGCAGTTTTGAAGAAAGTTACATTTGGAGTATTCTAAAGATAAACATATTTCTTTTTTTCCTGCTACTCTAAAAACACGGACATATTTTTATTTCCGAGTTATTGCTAAAATCTTACGTCAGTGAACTGTAGTTTCACAGTAGTGGTTAACGCTGAACTTCAAGTTTCTATTTCATCTTTTTCATTCAAGTGCCCAATGGAATCCATCATTGTCAATCGAGGGAACTTGTGGGCGTTGCTGGTTCATCGTAAGCTATGCTTGAACGTCCATTTGTGCAGTATCTTGAAAAAAAAGCGTCACATCGATGACGCACTGGAAGTGAAAGAGATTAAATGTCAGAGTGCAGTGTTGAAATATAATACACATTCTGGCATGCCACTCGTCAACTTTGTCACCGTTTACGAGTTCTGCCACAAATAGACTTTAAAACGGGCGACAACTGAAACGGAACATCCGATTTCATTATTTTTTGTCGCACTGAGACTGTCCTTGCTGTGGAGCTGGAAGGAATTGCCTGTTAAAGAAATTAGAAATGGTAATTAAATTTGAAATGATAAATTCCGCCGAAGTAGAGAAGTTCAGAAATCGGCTTTGTTATCCCGCTCGTGATAAGTGGAGATGGGGAAGGGAGGGCTGCATTCAGTGGCGCAAGGTGACCTAAAATTATCAGGGGCTAAATATTTTTAAAATTGCTCTCGATCTTCTTCCGTAATATCAAATACAGTATAACTTCAGTGGATGGGAGATTTACAAACGCCACCTGCTGAAATTATACTCAACTGCATACAATGAAGTAGAAATTTCATTTATACATATGTATTGCTGCATAACATAAAAAAAAGTAGAAACAAAACAGTAGAAACGAAACAGTAGAAACAAAACAGCAGCAAACAGTAGAAACAAAACAATAGTAAACAATAGAAACCAAACAGTAGTAAACAGTAGGAACAAAACAATAGTAAACAATAGAAACCAAACAATAGTAAACAGTGAAACAAAACGGTAGTAAACAGTAGAAACAAAACAAAAGTAAACAGTAGAAACAAAACAAAAGTAAACGGTCGAAACAAAACAGTAGTAAACAGTAAAAATAAAAGAATAGTAAATAAAAACAAAACAGTAAAAAACAGTAGAAACAAAACAGTAGTAAACAGTAGAAACAAAACAGTAGTAAACAGTAGAAACAAAAACAGTAGTAAACAGTAGAAACAAAACAGTGGTAAACAGTAGAAACAAAACACTAGTAAACAATAGAAACAAAACAGTAGTAAACAGTAGTAAATAATAGAAACGAAACAGTAGTGAACAGTAGAAACAAACCAGTAGTAAACAATAGAAACGAAACAGTAGTGAACAGTAGAAACAAAACAGTAGAAAACAATAAAAACCAAACAGTAGTAAACAGTAGAAACAAAACAGTAGTAAACAGTAGAAACAAAACAGTAGTAAACAATATAAACCAAACAGTAGTAAACAGTAGAAACAAAATAGTAGTAAACAGTAGGAACAAAACAGTGGAAACGAAATAGTAGTAAATAATAGAAATGAAACAGTAGTGAACAGTAGAAACAAAACAGTAGCAAACAGTAGAAACCAAACAGTAGAAAATACAAGAAACAAGTTAGTACAAGTTAATAAAATCATGCAAATTGATTATGATACGCTTTCCAACATACCAGAAATCATTACTCAAGTTATTCTCAAGTTATGAGGATAATGGCTGTGGAATAAAACTCGCTCCTTTGTCCTGACCTTTGATCCCATTTCGATTATATTAAACAGAATTCGTTCAGTATAACTCCGGAACAACATACTAAAGTTTTGTCGCAATAGAAGCATTTTTAGTCAAGTTATGAGAATAATGGCTGTGGAATAAATCTCGCTCCTGTGCCTTGTCCTTTGACCCCATTTCGATGATATTCAACAAAACCGGTTCAGAGTACCTCCGGAACAACATGATAAAGTTTTGTAGCAATCGAAGCATTTTTACGTAAGTTATTACGCATAAGGGCGATGGAATGGATCCCGCTCCTATGTCCTGACCTTTTACCCCATTTCGCCAATTTTAAACAGGGCTTGTCCCCAGGTTGTCCCCTATTACATATTACAATTTCGTCGAAATCGAACCATTTTTACTTGTTATCGTGCGGACAGACACAGACAGGCAGATGGACAAAGCTGGAGCATATACGCTTCTTCTACCTACGGTTGGAAAGCTTAAACAAAACTGCAGTATGCAATAGAAACAAAACAAAGTATGTTTGATAAACTTGATAAAAACTGGTAGTAGTACTCCAAACAACTAGGTAAAGAATGATAATATCCGTTTATTGGCATAAAACAGTAAACAACTGGTTGCAAGCTTTCAGCACCTATGGGTGCCTTCTTCAGGCTTAGACGTGGTTTAGAACAACGTTAGTAACCAAAATGAATGAACAGAAAATTTAAACGTGCATGTGAAATGTATAAAACGAGACAGCATGGCACGTGCGGAAACAGTTGAAAATGAGAAGAATCAGATACTTTCGCGAGAGGTACGCAGGAACATGCGCCATATCAAAGGCCGCTTCATTGACACGTCATCGTTGCAGACATCATTGCTAAACAAGATCTCCAAAGACTCTCTAATGGCTGTACTTCTGGCGGTAGTGTATGGTGCAACCTGTTGCAAATCGGCACATTGTGGGGCGGCAGCAGATGTCATGACCTCCCGAGATAGAGCAGTGAATGATTTATTTCTCAAGACGTCTCTTTTGTGTTCAGACAACCGAGTTGCAAAGGACCGCTTTGTCATGCCGATATAAAACTTGGTATTTCCATCCTGGTATCGAAGGGTATGGAATATACCCCGGCGTTAGCAAGTAAAGTGCTGCGGCTTCCGGATGAAAGAAGTTATTGTGATATTGACCTAGGGTGGCAAATTCCAACTCTAAGTCCTAACTTCTTAAACTCATTCCGGATGAAATAGGAAAGGCCAGGTACGTACGGAAAGGAGCCGATGTACCTCTGACTGGGTTCCTTGATACGACGACGTTGATTAACAAAAGCAAGTTTGGCGCTCCTAAAGATGTCATCCATTACATGCTCTTTATAGCCTGCAGCTGAGGCCAACGATTTAATATTGTTGATCTCCGCAATCCTGGAGGAGTCCTTTGAAGACTGGAAAAACACTCGCTTAGCACGATGTCTGAAAAATGACAATTTGTGGGTAGCCGGCCCAAAAGATGAGAATATGATTGAATTTGGGATATAAGTATGCTTAAAGTAAACCTCAGTCAAAAAAGTTATATAAAGTGGTTTAGTGACGAGGACGTCCAGATAAGGAAGGGAGTCATCATTAGCGCAATCCATCGTAAACTTGATGTCTTTGTGGAGGGAATTGATGAAGGACAAGAAATCACCCAATTCTTCCATCTCGTGAGGCCAAACGAAAAATATATCGTTTACATAACGTAGCCTGCCATAATGCAGGTACCAATCCGGCTCTATTTAGGATTTGCGATTCCAGCGGCCTTAACACGGCCTCAGGAAGCACAAAGGACATCGGGGAGCCCATAGCAAGCAACCCCTTTCGATTGTTTAAATACTTGGTTGTTAAAACCGAAATAGTTAGAGTCTACAACAGCGTCGATTGCATACTAGATGGCCGCCAACGACTCTTGGGAGAACAAAGTCGACTCCAGTAACGCTTGTTTTATGGTACAAGATGCTTCCTCTATACAGGTACTGATGAAAAAAGTGAAATGATATCAAACGCACCAATGATGTGATGCAGAGCCACTATGAAGTCTTTAACTCTGTTGATAAAATGCACTGAGGACCGAAGCACCGCGGAGGATGACGGTAAGAATGGAGCAATGAAATCAGCTAAACTGCGTTCAATATTTATCGACGGGGCAGACCTCCTCGTGATGATAGGGCGCAGTGGGTTGCCTTGCTTATGATGCTTAACTCTAGCTTGCAAGGATGGGATTTTAGGTCCTGGAGGAAGCTAAGCAAAGTCACGAATTACACCCGGGACGGAAGGCAGTTTCACTAATCTCTTCACTATAGCAATCCACTTGTTAAGTGGGTTGAATGTAATCGCTTTTGAATTTGACAGTTCGATAAAGTCCACGATTTTCTTGTTATACTCGACAGCATCCAAAACAGCAATCAAATTGGATTTGTCTGTGAGTAAAAGTTTGATCGACGGGCCCTTTGTAAGATTGCGGTTGGTAGAGGCATCGTGCGTCGGATTGGCTGCTTTATTAAAATGTAAACAAATCTTATTCAAACGTGAGGCGAACTGATACCTTAGTGTATCTCTACTTTCGATGGGTACTTTTCTCAAAAGGCTTTCAATGGCCGGAATAAGAACCTTAGTAGGCGGTTGGGAGTTCAAGCAGAATGTAGGTCCCATTTGCAACAAACTAAGTTCCTTATTGGAGAAGATCTTGGAGGAGAGATTGACGACCGGAATCTGGAACTTCTTTTGAGGCTTTGGTAATGATTCTTGTAGTATGGTGAGTTGTGCCACATTTCAACTTTGGCCCAAATTAAACCATGCTACCCTTTCATCAACGAAGTTGATTTTTGTACGTGTTGCTAACTAGCTGAATTGTACTCAGAGCAATACAGGTATATCGTTCAAGATGCAAACCGTATATTCTGATTTTTACCGCCCTGAATGATTGTGTTATGAGCGATATATATGTGGTTCAATCGTGTTATGAGTGGTCTCTCACAAAAAAATATCTGCTTTGTATGCTCTGCATTCGTGTTAATGTCTTTTTTAATCTATTTATTTATTATACTAACAGCAAAAAGCATTTTTCGCGGTAGCACAATGCAGAAGGTTCCACAAAAAAGAAAGATACGTTTGGCAAGAGAAAATAAAAACAGGTCACAGGCTGAGTCCTTTCCTCACGGACAACTTTACGTAGCATAGTCAAGATCCAGAAATCCGCAGCCAATCAAGATTTACATTAAGATAATTCAAGTGCAAAGAAATCTCTTAAACAATAATAAGCAATGCATACAAAACATTTAAAACTGATGAACTACGAATATTGCATTAACATACTTTTCATTTTGACATGGAGAAACAATGTTTATAAATGTCATCATTAATAACTTTAAAATCTACTACAGTTTTGCATGGTTACATGCAAAACTATAGTAAACGTTAATGTTGCTAATAATTGAATTTATAAATGTTGTTTCCACATATTAAAATGAAAAATACAGAACACCGTTTATCGCAAGATCTATCTAACCTCTTAGAAAATAATTTTTAATACACTTATAAAAACTAAATAATAGAAGTAAATATATATATATATTTACTTCACTAGGATTTCAACAAGAAATGAAGCATGTCTTATCGTTTTAGCTGATACCTCTTTCAGTACAAGGAAATTTTTGTCACAGATTTTGCACCAATACACATGGTACAGGTTATCGACTCGTCTCGTAATGATCATGAATCAGCAAATTATATCTTACATCTCTTTAGACCGGCAGAATCGCTTTTGCGTTGTGGAAATCTGGGAAAATCAAGACTTGCATTGCCTCATAGAGACCTGTTGATATTTCCTGAGGGTAAGGAATGTAATTTTTATTGAGGATAAATAAAATAGATGCTGCCCCGGTGGCGCAGTGATTTAAGCGATGGCTTCTAATCATTCGTCCGAGATGGGGTCCGGGTTCAAATTTCGGTGAGGCATGGATGTTGTGTTTGTCTTACGGCGCTGGCTCTCTCCCTTCCCTGGAACCAGTGGCCTTAATTTAGGGGTGTACGACTGCTTATAGCTCATCAGTTGCGCTCATATGAGTGCTTGTAAGGGGGGGGGGCTAACAAAATCCTTACCTCCTTCAAGGCTGTCAAACATTTGTACAAAATACTAAAATACAACAAAAATAATTGATACAATCAATCATTAATATCTTATTATTTTTAAAAATGCTTTAAAAAAAGGTTTCGTCTATTTTTGTGCTTTAAATTTATCAAAACTTTGGATATACCAACGGCTAGGGGGCCCATGCCCCCTTATGGGGCCCGACCACCCTCCAGCATTGAGTTGCTCGCGGTGGTCGTTAAACCTCCATTCAAAAAAAAAAAAAAAAAAAAAAGAAAGAAGAAAAAATTGATAGATAGATAGATACAGATAGAGAGAGAGACTATACTCCAAGTCATTCTTGTACACCTGCTGGATGCAGCTTTTACAGTAATCATCTGGGGTCAGTTTTCATGGCCGCGGCATTGAATCCTTTAATATCTCTGGAACAGCATTTGGAAGCTATTACCTTAACATCTTTGCGGACTAGGCACAACCGCATGTGCATGTTGTTTACAGCCGGAGAGGGCTACTTGAGCAGCATAATGCGTCATGGCACAAGGTTGGTGTGCCATGCAATGGTTCCCAGAACACGACAATGACTTAATGTGCTGAAATATAAGGCCATCACAATCACTAGAACTTAATCCAATTGAACACCTGTGGAATGAGATTGAGAGAGCCATTCGCAACAGAGATCCTCTCCCAACGAGCATTCGGCGATATTCACGGGTGCCATTGCATTTGATTGGTTGAGTATATCTGCAGAACGATATCAGCACCTCGTTAAATCCATGCCACATCGAATGGAAGCTCTTTGTTTTGAAGTCCAGGGGCGACCCAACATGTTACCAGATAGGTATTCCTAATAATTTGCTACTTTTTATATTTTATGCAGAAACAGACTGTGTAGCATGACATTAACGATATGTCATGAAACTTCTAATACCGTACATGGCATAAAAAAACCATACAAGAATTCAACACGATCTAAAACCGAAGAACCCTCGCTTATGTTAATGGCGGAAAACTTCATCAACCAGTTCCGGCCCACTTCCATTCCAGCAAATAACTCTGCTGTGGCGAGTACTTGCGAATAACATTGAGCTGTTAAGGGGAAACGTAACAATTATGAGAGGCCTGGAAGTCTCCTAGCTATCGTCAACAAGAAAGATTTGAAAGTCAAAATTTCACAGGAAAGGCACCGGAATTTCACTGCCGCCGATCAAAAGCAAATATTTTACTAAAATGCTGCACATTTACTAAAGCACAGTCAGGACAGCGATCTCGTTACGACCTTCATCAAGGAAAAATTAACGCCTTAATGCCATGAATACCAGCTACGAAATGAGAAGAAATCTCACTTCTGTCTTTGCTACTTACAGAAGACAGAAATCACACTTTTATTATTAGCATGTGCAGAAAGGAAATGTTAACCACATGGCTGATGTCGTCAATGTTTACAAAAAAAAAAAAAAAAAAAAAAAAAAAGGAGAACGTCAGAAAGCCCTCCGCAATAGCTAACATTTCCTAAAGTCCATACTGTAGAAATCTTACCGTTGTCATTAATGCTTTAATCGACTACTCTACAACGAATTAACTCAGGTTAAGAAAAAATGGGCTGAAATCAGTTCGGGCGAATATATTCGTTGTCTGACAAGTGGGCCGAAATCGGTTGGAAATAGTAAGAAAGAGTTGCTTTCCCTTCAGCTTGTTAATTCAAAGCAGTTATTTAGGGACGTGAGTGACACTAACACTTTCTGATTTTACCCACTGGTAAAATGTCCGTGTCACTCTGTGAAAAATTTTCTGAAATTCACGAGCCACTTTCCGTCATTCCTTTCGTGAATTAATTAAGCATACACCGATCAGCCATTTCATCGTAACCACTCCAGCCTACAGAAATGAGCGCGCTTGAAGTCCGAGCGGTGGCACAGGTGAAATTCACAAAGTAGTACACACTGCTGGCCACCCAAAATGCATCACCAAGAAGGAAGCATCCAATCGGCCTGAAATTCGCAGCATGCGTCGCTCGCGAGAGCACATCAAAACGAATAATTGCAGGGCATATGCAAATTGTAGGCTCCCGACACGCCACCGAGAAGCACTATAAGAAGGATGGACAGAAGGCGGGGTGTAAGTAGTGGAAGTGCGTTGTGTTGCCGGACCTGTGCGTGGGAAGCTACCTGATGCCTCGTCGCAGAATACGGCAGTCATTCCAGCACGTTTCGGAGTTCGACAGAGGACGAATAGTGGCTTATCGCGACAGCGGTTTATCGTACCGTGACATCAGCGCCCGTGTGGGACGATATCCAGCCACAGTGAGGCGAGTATGGATTCGGTGGGTGCAGGAGGGACGGACGGACTGACGTGAGCGATTGCCGCAGCCGCGGCACACCACCGAACGAGAGGACCGGCATGTTGTGCGGCGGGAATTGACTGCTCACACCGCCACATCACGAACGTTAGCGCAGGAATTTTTTTTTTTTTTTTTGATTTTAGGTTTAACGACCACCGTGAGCAACTCAATGGACTATAAGTAGTCGCTCGTCCCTAATTTAGGGCCACTGGTTCCAGGAAAGGGAGAGAACCAGTGCCGTAAGACGACCACGTCATCCATGCCTCACCGGAATTCGAACCCGGACTCCTTACGGACGAATGATCAGAGGCCATCGTTTAGACCACTGCGCCACCGGGGCGGCAGCGCAGGAATTAGGGTGTGTTGCGCAGCAACCTGTGTCAGCACGTACCATTCGAAGTCGTATGCAGAAGCGGGGACTTGTCGCACGGCAGCCATTGCTTCGATTAACATTGACGTTACACTACCGGCGAGTGCGGCAGCAGTGGGCCTTTGAACGCCGTACCTAGACTACGGAATGGCACGACATTGTCTTCTCCGACGAATCCTGCTTCTGCCTGCAACACCACGATGGTTGGATCCGCGTGTGGCGGTACCTCGGCGAGAGACTGTATGACGCCTGCATTATGCATCGCCATATCGTTTAGTCGCCTGGGGTTATATTTTGGGGCGCCATTGGATATGACACCCACACCTCTCTGGTACGCATCGCCGGTAAACTCAACAGCCACCACTACATCTCGGACGTTTTGGAGCCTGTAGTCCTCCCTTACCTGCAGGACCTGCCAGCGGCCACATTTCAACTCGACAATGCACGCCCGCACGTGGCACGCATCGTGCAACAATTCTTCACGCCCACCAGGTGTCACTGCTGCCATGGCCCGCCTGTTCCCCCGATATCTTGCCCATCGAACACGTCTGGTAGCTGATCGGCAACCGAGTGGACCGGCAAGCACCACCCGCGGCTACGCCTGACGAACTGTGGCAACGTGTGGAAGCAGCCAGGGCCGACATACCTTAAGCCCACATCCAAAGCATCTTTCGTTCGATGCCGCGGCGTGTAGCGGCCGTTATTTCCAGCCATGGGGGGCCACACGAACTATTGATGTCTGCGTGTTCCGCAAGTTGAACGGGCCTGTATGCTCAATCGTTTCATCTTTGTATCTGGGGTTATGTGTCTAATAAATCTGGCTTTGTTATCTCGTGTCCCTCTTGGTGTTGTATTTTGGGTAGCCAGCAGTGTATATACAACTCGAGGACCGGCTTTCGATTGGTACAGTGTTCGGAGTCAGAGTGTGAAAAGCTGCCGATTTATCGGAGTCTGATAAAGGACAAATTGCGATGGCACGGTGCCTCGGGACTACGATCGCGGAAACGGCGAGGCTTGTGGGTTGTTCACGTTCCGTTATAGTAAGTACGTATCAAAAGTGGTGCACAGATGACCAATGACGAACCGTCATCCAGCCGCGTGTCGTCCGCAGCTCATTGATGCCAGAGGGGAGCGGAGACTGCTGCGCATTGTTCACAGCGACCGCAGAGCCACAGTGCGGCAAATCACCCGCAGCTACAACATTGGTGATCAGGGCAACGTGTCACAGCACACTGTTCATCGCAGCCTTCTGCGCATGGGCCTGCATAGCCGGAGACCCAGTGGGTCCCCATGCCCACTGCACGTCTTCACCAACAACGCATGAAATAGGCCCAAGATCATCAAGATCGGAACGTGGATGATTGGAAGAAAGTGGCGTGGTCTGACGAATCAAGATTTCCGGTACATCACGTAGACAACTGAGCGCGAGCGGATACGCCGTTTACCAACGGAAGCTATGGCACTTGGATGCACTGTTGGGCGGAAACAGGCTGGCGGCGGCGGTGGTGTTATGCTATGGGATGATGTTTTCTTTGGACACCTTAGTCCCCATTATCCCAATAGTACAATCCCGGACAACTGTCAGGTACCTGAACATCGTTGCGGAACGAGTTCACCCATTCGTGGTAACTGTGTTCCCTGTTGGTGATGGCAATTACCAACAGGATAATGCGCCATGCCACACTGCTAGAATCGTCAATGGAGTGGTACGATGAACATGATGGTGACTTTCTGTTAATGGCCTTACCTCCAAATTCACCTGACATGAACCGAATCGAACATTTGTGGTTCGAATTGGAAAAACGAGTTCGCGCTAAATTACCACCACCGCGAAATGTACGGGAACTGGGATACCTGCTGTCGACATAAGGGTACCAGATACCCCAGGATACCTATCTCCACCTCATCGAATCGATGCCTCGCCGAATATCCGCCGTTTTGTGGGCTACAGGGTGTGCTACAGCTTATTAGGTAGGTTTTCATAATATAATGGCTCATACGTGTATTTCTGATACAACCTTTTCCGTGAATTGACAAAAAGAAACCTGAATTTCGTGGAATTTTTCTACCACGGGAAAGTTCTGAATTTTCTGAAACCTTTCAGCAATTCCTTTCTTATATTAACGGAAAATTTTCATTCTCATTTTTCCGTATTCATATGACGAAATAATTTCGATAATTGGAGAGATTCACGGGAATACTTGAAAGTTTGATTAACTTTTAGAGTTCAATAGTCTGTCAAAGGAATTGATTTTAAAATTATGTAGCAGGATCGGATATTGTGGATAACATGTCGTTTGAGTTTTGTTTATTGTCGCACAGAATATTTCTTCTTATCTCACCAATTTTGTGCACCAGCTATTAATTACATATTGTGTTACTGTAAGAAACCAGGAACTTATTGTACAGGTGATTATACGATGTCTATGTATCAGCCGGTGGGGTGCTTACGACCAAAAGCTATTATAGCTATAAAGAGTAAATTTTATATTTAGAAGTTTTGTGAAGTAATACTATAAAAAAATATCTTTCCCAATTTTTAAAAGATAATTAAAAGTTATTGTAAGCTTAAAAAGATCTAAAAGATCATTTTGTTGCTTCGAAAAATCACGATGAAAAATGCTTAATTTGTGAAAAGTCCTCCTACAGAAAAAAAAAAAATATATATATATATGTATATCACCAACCCGCTTGGCCAGCGTGGTGAGTTATGGCCAAACCCCCCAAAAATGACTCCACAACTTAAATCTTGGCCCTCAGTCTCCGGCAGCTGGAATGTACCTGGCCAAGGCAGCGGCCAGTGCGACATGAAGGCAGAGGGTGCTAAGAATCCCCGGAGGACCGGACTAGGCTGCCATCTGATGCTGACCTTGGCAACGTACAATGGACGCTCCCTATCTTCTGATTCAAGGCTTCTTGAATTGGAAGAGGAACTACAAAGGATCAAGTGGGACATCGTGGGGCTAAGTGAGGTAAGGAGAAAAGGAGAAGATCTCATCGAACTGAAAAGTGGACATCTCTTCTACTATCGTGGGACAGATACTGGCAGAACTAGTGGTGTTGGATTTATAATAAACAAGAAACTGAAGGATAAAGTGGTAGAAGTTGAAAGTTCCTCTGACAGAGCTGCACTACTCGTTATCCAACTATCGAGAAGATACCAGGCTCAGATTATTCAAACTTATGCACCCACCACAAGTCATCCTGAAGAAGAAATTGAAGAATTTTATGAGGAAATTTGTCATCTAAATAATAAAGGTAAGCAGCACTTGAAAATAATTATGGGAGATTTCAATGCAAAAATAGGGCAACGGCAACAGAATGAAACTTCAGTAGGTAAATTCGGTCACGGCAACAGAAACCAGCGTGGAAATACTCTCGTTGAGTTTGCAGAGGCAGAAGGGTTTTTCATCTTGAACTCCTTCTTCAAGAAAAAGACACACAGGAAATGGACATGGAGACATCCAAATGGGACAAGTTAAATTGATTTTATTATGTGTAACAAAAAATTCGTCATAGAAGACTGCAGTGTGCTAAACAAGTTCAACACAGGTAGTGACCATACATTGGTGAGATGTAAGATGCACCTCAACACTAAACTTGAACGTGGCAAGCTCATAAGACAAACAAACTCTATTGACATAACCAACCTTAAAAAACACCATAATACCTTCAAGTTGGAACTGAAGAACAGGTTCTCTGGTTTAGAAGACCTAACATCGGAAGAAGTGGACATCTCTGAAGTTAACAGAAAAGTAACCAAAGCTCTTATGGAAACAGCAACAAAATTAGCTGGGTCTAAGAACAAGTTGCATGTAAATAAATTATCAGGAAAATCGAAAATGTTGATGCAAAAAAGAAGAGAGATGAGGACAACTAAAGAAGATGTGACTTCCAAAGTGGAATATATAGAGCTATGCAAGACAGTACGAAAAAGTATCACTGAAGACGTAAGAAAATTCAACTGTGAACTAGTGAGGAAAGCAATTGAAAACAACCAAAGCCTAAAGATAGCAAAGGGACATCTCAGTAAGGGAAGAAAACAGATTATGGCACTGAGAAAAGAAGATGGTTCTGTAACAAGAAATAGAGGCGAAATTTTGACAAGAGTGAAAGATTTCTACTCCAAATTATATGAAAGGGATGATACATGCACTCCAGACATCATGAAAGATACCAGTACCAGAGTTCCTCCAGTCCTTGCAGCAGAAGTTGCACATGCAATCAAGAACATGAAGCGGGGAATAGCTCCAGGAGAAGATGGAATTACTGTAGACATCATACAAGAAGCAAGTGGAGAAATCGAAACAGCACTCGCCCAAATTTTCACTCGATGCCTTAATGAAGGAAAGATTCCTGAGGATTGGAACACCGCTACAATGATCCTGCTACATAAGAAAGGTGACATTGAGGATCTCGGAAACTACAGACCTATCAGCCTCCTATCAGTAGTTTATAAAATCTTCACTAAAGTTCTTTCACACCGCTTGAAGGTAACACTGGACATGGCTCAACCGAGAGAACAAGCTGGATTCAGGAGTGGCTACAGCACAATAGATCATATCCATGTGCTGAGAGAACTAATTGAAAGAGCGAGGGAATATGAACTTCCATTGTGCATGGCTTTTATCGATTATGAAAAAGCCTTTGATTCGGTGAAACCATCAGCAGTTACAATGGCTCTGAAAACCTGCGGTATTGAAGATGCATACATTAATATTATTAATAACATCTATGAAAATGCAAGTGCAAAGATTAGGCTGTTTGAAAATACAACACACATAAAAATTGGAAAGGGAGTGAGACAAGGTGACACCATATCTCCAAAGCTCTTTAATGCCACATTGGAGGGTGTTTTTCAGTCACTGAGCTGGGAAAACAAGGGGATAAAGATTAATGGAGATTATCTAACCCACCTTCGTTTTGCTGATGACGTAGTCATTTTTGCAACTAGCCCATCAGAGCTGCAGAGTATGATCCAGGAACTTGCTGACAAGAGTAAAGAAGTGGGATTAAAAATGAACTTTCAGAAGACAAAAGTGATGTTCAATGCTTTTACAAGAAATGAAGATTTATCGATCGATGGAGAAAAGCTGGAGATAACAGACACGTACGTTTATCTTGGACAGCAGATATCAAGTGAGGGTCACATTGATGAAGAAATTAATCGGCGTACAAAACTTGACTGGAGAGCTTTTGGAAGAAACAGCATAATTTTCAAGAGCAATATGCCATTATGTCTTAAAAGAAAAGTGTTTGATCAATTCATCCTTCCAGTGCTTACGTATGGTGCAGAGACGTGGACCTTAACTAAAAGAGACATACAAAGGCTGCAGACAACTCAAAATAGCATGGAGAGGTGCATACTTGGTGTAACCAGGAGAGATGAGAAGAGGAACTCGTGGATCCGAAAAATGACAAGAGTGGAAGACATCATGATCAGAGTCAAATCCCTGAAATGGCAATGGGCTGGACATACTGCCAGAAGGACAGATCATCGATGGACAGCCGAAATTTTAGATTGAATTCCAAGGGACAGGAAAAGACCCAGAAGAAGACCACATGGGAGATGGGTGGATGAAATTCGAAAGTATGCAGGGGTGACATGGAGGAGACTGGCACAAGACAGACCGTTGTGGAGGAAACTTGGGGAGACCTTCGTCCAGCAGTGGATTGATAATGGTTGACAATGATGATGATGATGATGATGATGATGATATATATATATATTACAAACCTATTCGGAAAAATAATAAGCTCCAACAGAAAGCAAAATGACTGAATCACTAAATTTAATAACATTTTTTTTTCATCGTAGCGCAATTTGTTTTACGATGAACGTGAGTAAAGTCCACATGTATTTCTCGTTCAGTGGTTAAAGGCGCGCGTTATCTTTTGAACGACGGGGGTCAAATCCTGACAGCTACGAAAGGATTATCTACTGTAAAGACTGAAAAATTCCGTTCCAGGGGCCGCGGGTGGCCTAGTGGGCAACGTCCGTGACTGCAACGGAAAGGACCTCAGGTTCGATCCCAGCAGGTGCGAACGCTCGATCCACTAAATATCCGCCGTGCGTTGGATGGGCACGTTAAGCCGTCGGACCCTGGGTGATCATGATCATATGTATAGGATTTTAAGAAGAGAGTGCCTGACTCCAGGTCTTAAACAACCCTTAGAAATAGAAAACTAGGAGATTTGGGCTAGAGCGCCCGATAGGAAAGTGACACGGAAGCGAAGTAGAATAGGGGAGGAAGACGCCCTTATTTATTACCGGCGGGCCAGTACCCGGGGTCCGACGGCTTAACGTGCCCATCCGACGCACGGCGGGTATTTAGTGGATCGAGCGTTCGTACCTGCCTGGGATCGAACCTGAGGCCCTTTCTGTGGCAGTCACGAACGCTGTCCACTAAGCCACTAGCGGCCCTTGGACCCAGGGTACTGATCCCCCGGTAATAAAAAAGGGCGTCTTCCTTCAGCTTTCTACTTCGCTTCCGTGTCACTTTCCTATCGGGCACTCTAGCTCAAATCTCCTAGCTTCCTATTTCTAAGGGTTGTTAAAGACCTGGGGTCAGACACTCCATTCCTAAAATCCTCTATATATGATCATTTGATCAAATTCCGTTCCAGGTTATTCCGTATTTAAACTAAAATTTTTGCGAAATTTCAGTTTAAATACGGATTAACCTGGAACGGAATTTTCTGAAATAAAAGGAATTTCTGACTACGGAAAATCTGAAAATACGGAAGTTAAAATAAACGGGCACTCTTAAAAACAGAATTTTCTGAAAAAGACGGACCCCTACCGGCAACTTTCCTGAACGTTTTTTTTTTTAATTTTTTGTGAATTCACACCACTTATTTTTTACAGTGCAGGGGGAATGACTTGTCCCCTTCATGCCTCGGGCCATGGAGTACAAAATAAGAAACGAAATGTAGCGCTTATCACTACAGGTTTATTGTCAGTACTGCAGAGGTGAGATGAGGAAAGGAAATATTTTGGTGTAATATTCGTAAAACCCGGCAACTATGTTGACATTTTTGTTTGAGGAGCGCAGAAAATATTGAGCACCATTTGTTTCATTTTCAGTTGCGTAGTGCGAACTAGGTTAATAGAAACAGTAAGGTTTGCTCATCCCAAGGAGGTTAGTATAAGATATCAGGAGATGACCTTGTTAATGAAGCAGTACCATTTTGCGTGAAGCCTATAACTGCGAGCGACGACCGTCAAAGTGTGGGAAAGCTGATGGTTTTCAATGCAATGCATTTTGTGTTGGCTGAATCGCCTTCTTTCGTCGCAAATGTTTCTAGTTTCGCATCGTAACTTGTTGCGAATGTGCGAGAAAATGCTGAATTTATAAAATTCTTAATTATTTTGAGGCTCCTTCCCATTTTTATTTTAAATTCAAATACACGAACATTGGCGCGAATTCTAAACAAAAGATAACGTTAAAATTGTGAACTTCACTCGTGTAAGAAGTGTAATTCATTCCGGTTTCACATTAACACGGTTGCTGCAATCAAAAACCAAGCAGTCCCAAAATA
The DNA here is from genome assembly GCA_039090855.1 of Macrothele yani. Classification (NCBI taxonomy): domain Eukaryota; kingdom Metazoa; phylum Arthropoda; class Arachnida; order Araneae; family Macrothelidae; genus Macrothele; species Macrothele yani. The sequence continues at coordinate 36,369,959 of CM077026.1, read as the reverse complement.
CAAACAGATGAAATTACATAGTCATCATATAAACAATGACAAATTTGCACCCTTACGGCTTCGCGGTTAAAAGACCAGGACATCTCCAGAAGTGTTATTCTAACCTCCTTGGCTCATCTTAACTTCCTCGCAAACGAATAATCGTGACGTCACTCAGTAACATCACCGTCCTAACATGTGAATCGTCGATCCGAACTGTAGTTATGGAGGAAGATGTCTTGTCAACAATTTTTATAAATCGAACTCAGAACAAAAGCACATTTACATTAAAGGAAATTTGCACGTTTACATTAAAATGAAATACGTTGTTCTACCGAGCGGAAAAATGAATGTTAGATACATTAATTTCGTGAAAAGGGCGTTCCATTTACTTTACCGGAATTATGATGCATAAATCTGTGATATGAAAATAAATGTAGGCCAATTATTTTCCATAATAAAATAAATGCCTATAATTATTTCCATTACAATACGATTTATTTTCATGAAATTAGTAAAAAAAAATCCGTTTATTAACGTGAACTACTTTTCTTGCACGTTGCATCTGATCAGGTTGTATGTAGACAAAGCGGAACGATACACGGGAAATTGGAACTACTTGAAAGCCATCTGATTCGGTCGTACAGCCGAATTTCTGTATGTGGAATAGGAAAAGCATCTTGGTGTCATTCCCCAAATTTTTTAAATTAAAGATGGAAAATATTGTGCATTAAAAAATCTGGTAGAATTTATGAAGATTATTCCAGCTGGTTTAGGAATACACGCTGCTATGGTGCAGATACAAAGAAACGTGGCGATTTGGATGGACAGTGACGTCACAAAGCAAACACCGGAAGTGCAGGATGAGTACAACCTTTTCATCTACTAACCTTGTAGCGCTAACTGAAAAAGTACAGGAAGGAGCGGTACCTTTACAATTTCAATACCTTTCCCTTCTTATCTCTCCCCATCCCGCTTCTCCCCTGTTTACTTTCTTATATTTATAGTATTTTTTTTGATTGGAGGTTTAACGACCACCGTGAGCAACTCAATGGGCTATAAGCAGTCGCCCGTCCCTAATTTAGGGTCACTGGTTCCAGGGAAGGGAGAGAGCCAGTGCCGTAAGACAAACACAACATCTATGCCTCACCGGGATTCGAACCCGGACCCCTTCGGACGAATGATCAGAGGCCAACGCCTTAGACCTCTGCGCCACCGGGGCGGCTATTTATAGTATAAGAAAGCATAGTGATCAGTTGAGATCAGACTTCCGAATTTATACATGACTAAATTAATTACATTTTCAATTACAATAATTTCTCCCCTGCAATGTCCACACCTCAACATTCTTAAGAACAGTAGAAAAAGGAGTTTCAAGGGACTGCCAAGTTAGAATGGATTTAGAGACTAGCGCTACCTTCAAACAAACATGGAACGTTAATTTCACTAACTGTGTAGTTTTTCTGTTGCATTTATTTTATTGAAAAATAATTATACGACATTCGCATTTTAAAAAGGAAATTAGTTATACCGTGTAGGGTTTACCGGAATGCGTACCGGCTAGAAAAAGTACCGGAACGCTATTCCGTGACGTTCCGGCTCCACTATTCCTCTGGGTACCAGAGCTGAGACGGGCTGAGCCCGAGCCCGAAAGCCCGAAGCAGAACCCTGGCCCAAATCGGGCTCGGGCTGTAGAATATTTACTGCGGTTTGGGCTAGGGCTCTTAGAGAGAGCGAGATAATTTTTTTTAAAATATGAATGTGATTTTATATGATTTAGCAAATGAGACACTTTATAGTAGGTAAAGGGAATTCTTTAGCAACTGGTTCTGGTTGGGGAGCGAGCATTCGAGACGACTATTTTCCAGACTTGCGTAGAAAATGCCATAGACCGCGCATTAGTGTGTTTCTGCAGAGAAGAAAAAGTTTTTTCAAGAACTATAGATATTGGATAGTTGATAGGTTGCCAACGATAATTTATCCCCTATCTCCACACAGTATCTTCCTGCTAATTCTATTTAGCAAAGTCCATACTGCATCGCATTATGGCGCCATAATATTAGCATTACTTGAGCAACATACAATTGCAGCACCGCCCGATCATTTTGGATGTCCGGCAGTCCGAAGCACTTCAGTTGGAAACAAATGGTCAAAGAAGATCGTACAGTTACACTATAAAAATAGATAGAGGTCCCTTCCCCACTCCCCATTTGAGAAATACATTGGTTATTTGCTGGGCGAGAAGAGAGTGGAAGTGTGGAAAAAGATATGCTTTTTATTAATGGTTAAACAGGTTAGCCAGTTTTCGGGCTCATTTGGGCCCGGGCTCTATCTTGCAATATAATATTCGGGTTCGGGTGGGCTCGGGCTGCTATTCCGTGGGCTCGGGCTGATATACCACGGGCTCGGGTGGGCTCGGGCTGATATACCACGGGCTCGGGTGGGCTCGAGCTCATATACCACGGGCTCGGGTGGGCTCGGGCTCATATACCACGGCCTCGGGTGGCTCGGGATGATATTCCACGGGCTCGGGCGGGCTCGGGCTGATATACCACGGTCTCGGGTGGATTCGGAATGATATACCACGGGTTCGGGCACCGAAAATTGATCCCGAACTCAGCTTTGCTTGGTACAACCGCCGGCGCCTAGGAAAGATAACATTGTAAAAACGAACGCCTGTAACATTAACGGAAATCACACTGTAGAAATCTCATGACGATTTCCCATGCTTACGGAAGACGAATAATATTGTGCTATCGTCAACATTTAGCAGTCGCTAAAGTAAACGGTTTGTTTTGGGGGGACTCAATGTGTAGTGTTTAAAGTCTGGGCGGATTTTCTCCCGCCCCCCCCCCTCTCACACTCTCACCCACACGCGCGAACATTTTATACGTCTGTGTTCATTTATATGCACATAAATAGAAAAAAATATTTCAGTGAATGAAAACTAAACTCTAATAAATTTATAATTGAGCCAAAAATGTCTACACTGAAGAGCAATTGAATTAGAAACAGCTGGCGTTATGCAAATGTGGTGCAGTCCTGTAAACGGAAACGACATGACGTATGCAGCGATCCGACAATATAAGGAGTTATGCGACGGGAATCAGTAGTATGGGTAAGACGAAGAATCTAAGCGCATTTTAACGTGGGCAAATTGTCGGGGCCTGACGAATGGGTCACTCCATCTCGGAAGTCGTGCCGGCACTGGGATTTTCACGAGCTACTGTGTCACGGGTGCACCGTGAGTACATCGAATCCGGTAAAACCATCCCTGCAAGGGCCAACTGCCGTGGACAACAGCGTATGGATGAGCGGGGTCATCGTCGGCTAGCTCGCATTGTAACAGCGGATAGACAGGCCACAGTGCCAGAAATCACTCGGCAATTTAACGCTGGTGCACAAAAACATGTAAGCAGCCACACCATCCAGAACCATCTCCTCGCTATGGGGTACTGAAGCCATCGTCCCACGAGGGTACCGCTGCTGACCGCACATCACAGGGTGCAAAAATTAGCATTGGCGCGGGAACATCGCCACTGGACCCCAGACATGTGGAAAAATGTTTCCTGGAATGATGAGTCGAGATTCACGTTGGTACATGCGGATGACAAGATACCAGTGTGGTGCAAACCGCATGAAGCGATGGATCCTTCTTGCCAGCAGGGCACTCTTCAAGCTGGGGGGGGGGGCATTCTCGTCTGAAAACTGTTTACGTGGACTGAAATGGGACCCCTGTTACGTGTGACATCGTCCCTCACAGGTGAACGTTACCGGGATATCCTGGACGACCATTTGCTCCCGTTTGTGCGTCTTCAAGATCCCATTGGGGACCTCATCCTGCAACAAGACAATGCACCGTACCATCGCTCCCGAATTGTATCCCAATGGTTGGATGAACACTCCACAGACGTGACCTCGCTTCCTTGGCCAGCTAGGTCACCTGACCTGAATCCTATCGAGTACATCTGGGATGCCATCGAGAGAGATGTTCGTGGCTCTGACCCTCCTCCATCAAATCTTCGTGAACTGTGGGAGCTTGTTCAGGGGTCGTGAATCGGTATGGGTTCCTAATGCTTCCGGTGTCTTGTCGAGTCCATGCCGAGACGAATCGCCGCCGTCATCAGGGCGAAAGGTGGTGCTGTACGTTACTAGACAGGTATATCTAGTTCAATTGCTCTTCAGTGTGTATCACAAGGAGCAGGCTACTCGTCAGCTGAAGGAGTTTCGTATTATTTATTTGTGCAGCTGAAAAATTGTGAAAATATTTAGAATTCATTGATTGCTGTCCTGCCTAATTGTGCATAATAATTATGGTAATAAATGAGCATATTCAGTTCATCGACGTTACGCAGTATCAAAAGGACAAAAAATACACACCCCGGTAAATTTAAACTTAAAAAGGAACACCTCAGAGAACGTTCATTTCTAAATTTAAGTTACCAAAGAAACTGCTGCTGTTAGACACCACTTTAAACAATTGGAAGATGCCAGAAAGAGCGGTCTTGGTCAGCTACTATGTACCGAATTTTATTGTAAATGAATTTGAGTTTCACATAATAAAACCGAGATTAGCAGACTCTGAATAACGTTCTAAATGAGAGGAAAGCTAAACAATCGAATGCGAGCATTCCCTCTGACTACGGGCCTTTAGCTAAGAGTCCGGATGACACAATTTGTTGTCTCAAGTCAAAAGCTCTGGCAACTGCAAAATCAGAGAAAAAAATTCAAACGCAAAAATCTTACACAAATTACTAATACAATTAATAGATATAAATAAACTGCAGCCAAACTTTCCTCGGTATAATTCCGCAGCACATTTTTTTTTTTTTTTAATATTGCATACTTTAGTTCACCACTATGTAGGGGAACGACGTTAGGAATTGTTAGGGGAACCACTTTCACCGCTGACATTTACGGAAAATACAGGGTTTTTCATTAAGAAATATACAGTTTCAAAGCACTGTAAAACAAGAATAATGTAATATATTTTATGTTACCTGTAACAGAATTGTAGGGGAATGTTTCCAGTTTTTTTAGAGACAGTCACAGATATTCTATGTGTGCACCCTTAGTCACACGACACACATCGAGCCGGTAATCCATTTCCGCCCAAACACGAGGTAAGATATCTGAATCAAGCGGTGTCGCACGATTGGTCGAATGACGATTGGTCGACATAACGATTGGTCGACAGTAAAGATTGGTAGGCAGCACGATTGTCGACATAACGATCAGTCGACCGTAACGACTAGTCGACAGTAACGATTGGTCAACAGCACGATTGGTCGACATAACGATTGGTCGACATAACGATTGGTCGACACCCGATTGGTCGACAGTAACGATTGGTCGGCATCACGATTGTCGACATAACGATCAGTCGACCGTAACGACAAGTCGACCGTAACGACAAGTCGACAGTGACGATTGGTCGACAGCATGATTGGTCGACATAACGATCAGTCGACCGTAACGACTAGTCGACAGCACGATTGGTCGACATAACCATTGGTTCAGAGGATTATGGTTTATATTCGCAGCGGTACCTCTCAGAACGTACTGACCTCTCAAAGCGTAACTTTCCTTTTTGGAAATACTAATATCATTTAAAATGTAGTCCTCAGAACGTACAGCAATTTTCCGGTGGGGCATATTATTTCCAAATAGGCCCCCTTATCATCTTTTGTACTCTAAGTGAAATCTATATAAAGGGCCTTCTGAACGATGTTATTTCCGAAAGGGCCCCGTGGCACTTTGGGTATAGGCACCTTGGGGAAACTGCCACACATAATTCGGAAACTCGGAAAATTGCCCCACCGGAAAATTGCCACACATTCAAAGCGTTTCTATGACGAACGGCGATTTGTGCTCGTCCCCTTAATGAAAACCATGTGGCAATTTTCCGGTGGGGCAATTTTCCGGGTTGCTGAAAGATGTGTGGCAATCTTCCGGTGGGGCAATTTACCGCCAATCTGTTTGCACTTATTCAATTTTTTTTTTACAAGTTCCGTTGACCATTTTATGTCGACCAATGTCGACTAATCGTTATATCGACCAGTCGTTACTGTCGACCAATCGTTATGTCGATCAAACGTGCTGTCGACCAATCGTTACTGTCAACTAATCATTACTGTCGACCAATCGTTATGTCGACCAATCATTTCTGTCGACCAATCGTTATGCCAACCAATCGTTATGTCGACTAATCGTTACTGTCTGCAAATCGTGTATCAGCCAATCGTTATGTCGACCAATCGTTACATACCCGAATCAAGTGCAGTGATAGTGGCTGTGATACGTTGTTTCAGCTCCGCTTGATCAATAGGAATGGCAGGGGCGAATACCTTGTCCTTTACGTACCCCCACAGGAAAAAGTCACAAGGTGTTAAGTCAGAACTTCTGGGTGGCCATTGGGTCAGTGGCATGTTGTAGTCCGCCTCTTGTCCAATCCATCGGTGAGGAAGATGTTCATCGACTGACTAGTCACGTGACACGCGCGCTATCACCTACGTCACTTCCGTCAGTAGCGGGACACAAACTTTATGAGTACATCTATCTAACGGTTCGAAGTTGTGGTCCGTGTCTTCAACTGTTACTGTTTTACAGCACCTGGAAACTGTATACTTCTTTATGAATCACCTGTGTTCTCAGCTCTGTCGTCAATACTCATAGTAGGATGTTGGTGTACAAAAGTTCGCTCAAATTTTATTAAGAAATAAAACATCTCAACCGTTTCACCGAATATTTTTGAATAAAAAAAAATGCTCATTTCTTTATTGGAAAAATCATACTACACTATCTGACCAAAAGCATCCGGACACTTTCCTATCCCCAAACTTCCTATAATATGAAAGGAATTAATATCGAGTTGATTCACCCTTTGCTGCTACCGTAGCCTTGACTCTGCTGGGAAGGCTTCCCATAGACACTGCTGTTGGAACTCCTTCCATTTTCCCTCAAGAACATTAGTCAGGTAGATCACCGATGTCAAGCGGTCCGACCTTCCCCGCAGTTCGCATTCTAATTCATAATAAAGCTGTTCCATAGGATTCTGATCGAGGGTCTATGCAGGTCAACCAAGTTCTTCTACACACACCATTCCTGCACGGACCTCGCTTTGTGGACAGAATGCATTCTTGTTTACGCTTTCCAACCGTAGGTTGAAGAAGCGTATATGCTCCAGCTTTGTCCGTCCGTCCGCACCATAACTGGCGTAAAAATGGTTCGATTTCGATGAAATTTTAGTTTGTGGTAGGGGACCACCATGGGACGAACCCTATTGAAAATGGGACAAATGGGGTCAAAGGCCACGACGTAAGAGCGGGATCCTTCCATTGCCCTTATGCGACATAACTTGCGTAAATATGGTTCGATTTCAATGAAAGTTTACTATGTGGTAGCGGACTACCTGGGGACGAACCCTATTGAAAATGGGACAGATGGGGTCAAAGGTCATGACGTAGAAGCGGGATCTTTCCATCCCCCTTATGCGTCATAACTTGCGTAAATATGGTTCGATTTCAATTAAGTTATATTATGTGGTAGGGGACCGTCTGGGGACGAATCTTATTCAGAATGGGTGAAGTGGGGTTAAAGGTTAGGACATAAGAGCGGGATGCATTACGTTGCCCTTATGCATCATAACGTGCGTAAAAATGGTTCGATTTCGATGAAATTTCAGTATGTGGTAGGGGACTACCTGGGGACAAACCCTATTGAATGTGGACGAAATGGAGTCAAAGGTCAGGACATAGGAATGCGATCCATTCTATCGCTCTTATCCCATATTATTAAGGTGGACGTCAAGTAATTTTGCTTACTATACTTCCAATGGAAAAACTTTTGTACACATTTCCTTCACAATTAATGTGTTCCCAAGAATGAAAATTTGAACATCGATTAAAATAACTTTATTACAACTTGAAATACTTAATATTTTTAAAACATAACCATAATTACATTAAAAATCAATAACTTTTCCTTTGGTGGTGTTGAAACCAGAAAAAGGATGGCGCGACCTGTACTTTGATGACGTCAGTAGACAAACAAATGTTGGATTGCATAATTATGGTTATGTTTTAGAAAATATTAAGTATTGCAAGTTATAAAATGAAGCTATTTTAATCGATGTTCAAATTTTCATCCTTGGGAACGCATTAATTGTCCAGAAAAAAGATGGCGCGACCTGTATTTTCATGACGTCAGTAGACAAACAAATGTTGGATTGCATAATTATGGTTATGTTTTAGAAAATATTAAGTATTGCAAGTTATAAAATGAAGATATGTTAATCGATGTTCAAATTTTCATCCTTGGGAACGCATTAATTGGGAAGAAAATGTGTACAGAAATTTTTCCATTCGAAGTACAGGAAGCAAAATTACTTGACGTTCACCTTAAAGAAGCAATTCTTGTATGTATGTAAATTTTATTTTGAAAACGGCTCTGAGGATTTTGATGAAAGTCGTTAACCTACCGTTTTCTGGTACTAGAAATCGATTTAGCTTGATCTCCACTTTAAGAAAATTTGATTAGTGGGTTAAATAACCACCCCGAATTACGAAGTTTGCAGTGTGGTGTCATGGCGTCGCCCCTTTAGATATTGGCGCGCGGTCATGCCATCTATCTCATTACGTCACGCGTTGTTTGTGGATCCTATTAAAGTTTTATGACGTCACACCTTGCTAGCAGATGGTCGCGATTCCCATCTGCCTCATTACGTCACGCGTTGTGTGCGTATGTTCGTCCGCACGATAACTTGCGTAAAAATTGTTCGATTTCGATGAAATTTTAGTATGTGGTAGGGGAACACCTGGGAAGAAACCCTATTGAAAGTGAACGAAATGGGGTCAAAGGTCAGGACATAAGAGCGGGATCCATTCCACTGCTCTTATGCGTCATAACTAAGGTAAAAAAGGTTCGATTTCGATTAAATTTTAGTATATGGTAGGTACCTTCCTGGGGACGAATCCTATTGAAAATGGGCGAAATGGGGTGAAAGGTTAGGACACAGGAGCGGGATCTATTCCATAGCGCTTATGCATCATAACTTAGGTAAAATTGCTTCTATTGCGACAAAACTTTATCATGTTATTTCGGAGATATACTGAACCAGTTCTGTTGAATATCATCCAAATGGGTCAAAGGTCAGGGCACAGTGGTGAGATTTATTCCACAGCCATTATCCTCATAACTTGAGTAATAGATTGAGTAATTATTCTAGTATATTGGAAAGTGTATCATAATCAATACATTGCATGATTTTACTAACTTGTTTTAGTAAAGGAAAAGGTCTTCACCGAACTATTGCTATGGTGTTGGGAGAACTGAATCGTCAAGAATGCCATTAGATTCCCGGGCACAGGAATTAGGGGTCCCAGACCAAACCATGAAAAACAGCCTCAGAGCATGATGCTTCCTCCACCAAAATCCACAGTTGGCACAACACAGTCATTCAGGTAGAGTCTCTGGCACTCTCTGCGACAAGACTCGTTTCTCGAACTACCGGATGGTGAAGCGTGATTCCTCACTCCAGAGAACGCGTTTCCAATCCTTCAGAACACATTGCTGTCGAGGTTAACGCCACTCCAACTCACGGTTCGCGTTGATTTTTCTAGTGTTAGGATTGTATGCTGCTGCTCGGCGATGGAAAAGCATTCCCTGCAGCTTTCGAGGAACGGTTCTGGTTCTCCCACTGCTTCTAGAGATATTGTGGAACTCTGTGGTGAGTGCTACAACCGAGAACAGGCGATTTTGTGGCATCACTCGCTCGCTTCAGCACTCGGTGGTCAATTTACGTGGCTTATTGGCGCTCCGTCAGTTTAGGTGGCTATATCGGCGCTCCGTCAATTTAGGTGGCCTATCGGTGATCTGTCAATTTACGTAGCCTATCGGCGCTCTGTCAGTTTACGTGGCTTATCGGCGTTCTGTCAATTACGTGTCCTATCGGCGCTCTGATAATTTACGTGGCCTATCGGCTCTGTTAATTTACGTGTCCTATCGGCGTTCTGTCAATTTACGTGTCCTATCGGCGTTCTGTCAATTTACGTGACCTATCGGCGCTCTGCCAATTTACGTGGTCTATCGGCTCTGTAAATTTACGTGTCTTATCGGCGCTCTGTTAGTTTACTGACCTATCGGCGTTCTGTCAATTTACGTGGCTTATAGGTGCTCTGTCAATTTACGTGTCCTATGGGCGCTCTGTTAATATGCGTGGCTTACCGGCACTCTGTCAATTTACGTGTCCTATCGGCGCTCTGCCAATTTACTGACATATCGACGCTCTGTCAATTTACGTGACCTATCGGCGCTTCGTCAATTTACTGACATATCGGCGCTCTGCCAATTTACGTGGCATATCGGCACTGTTAATTTACGTGTCCTATATATTTGTTCTGTTGATTTACGTGTCCTATATATTTGTTCTGTTAATTTACGTGTCCTATATATTTGTTCTGTTAATTTACGTGTCCTATATATTTGTTCTGTTAATTTACGTGTCCTATATATTTGTTCTGTCAATTTACTGACCTATCGGCGTTCTGTCAATTTACGTGTCCTATCGGCGCTCTGTCAATTTACGTGACCTATCGGCGCTCTGTCAATTTACGTGTCCTATCGGCGCTCTGCCAATTTACGTGTCCTATATGCGTCCTGTCAATTTACTGACCTATCGGCGTTGTGTCAATTTACGTGGTCTATCAGGACGAGGGTTACCCTGTTGTTGCTCCTAGGCGTTTCCACTTCACAATGACATAACTCACAGCTGATCGGGGCAGTTGCAGCAGAGTATAAATTTCCCGATATGCCTTGACGCTAAGATGGCATCTTTTGACAGTGCCTCTTTGAAAGCCACTGAGCTCTGCCGTACGGCCCATTTATTCTATTGTTTCTGCTTTTCTGTGGTGTTCTCCAGGCCACATGCGCCTTTTTATACCTGTATGGACCTCGGCTGTGATGCACGTGCGCCAAGTTAGTACTCAAAAAGGGTGTCCGAATACTTCTGAACATAAAGTGTATTTCTTCAGTTCTTTTAGCACAATGTACTTTCTCGCCAATACTAAACAGTCTGTTATTTTTTTTTTCTTTCTCTTTTTCTGTGTTATGACTTCATTACGAAGAAGGTAAATGTCATTTGTCTCATTACTTCTTCTTTCTACGGTCTTTAACGCGTTCAGTAAAAAACACCGACATTGAAACACTAAAGGCTTTCATAGCAGACATTTCACCCTGAGAAGACAGTAACGTATTTGACACGGCCTTCACGAGGCTTCATTTTCTAATTTAAAGCAGAAGCTTTTCTGAAATATGGCACAATGCGATTCTTTCATTAGCACGATGACAGCTGCTACTAGAGTTCTTTCAAAAGCTGATTAACACGTGTCACTGAACATATAAAGGAAAGAATGACAGCGAAGTTGTAAAATATTTCTTACTAACAGTAACAAAACAGTCATTTCTCGTGTTTTGCGCTCACCCTGCATAATGTGGCAATCAACAGTACACAAGTTTAAAATTTTTCTTCAAAGCCATACTCCACTTTATTCAGCAAAGCGAGGGAGAACTGCTGTTTTCAGAATCACCGAATGGGTTTGGATGTTTTTATCGCAGTTGCGCATTTGAACAGGCGTAAAACCTCATTACTTTGACCAATTGTAATTTGCTGATGTTTTCTGTGAAGTTCTCAATGTGAAACTAATTTTATTCCAAGCTTTGGTTCGCTGTGCAAGACATTTGGGTGCTCAATTATTTGAGAAACTATTTAAATGATTACCCGATAAATACAGGGGATTGACAGAATAATGTGAACACTTGGGAAATAGGTGATATGTTTTTTATTAAGAAGATGTTGGACCAGCTTTTAATACAGCTACCAACTTTCAAATTCATACAGCTTCTGAATAGTCCCAAGTGAAATGTTGTACCATTCGTCGATCAGAGCATCAGGCATTTGCTTCAGAAATGTTGGTGCAGCTTCACACTCTGCTCTCCAGAACTTCTCAGAGTGGCTCGATTATACTCAAATTAGGTGATTGAGCTGGCCAGGGCTGATGTTAAAGTTCATCTTGGCGCTCTTCAAACCAAGACTGAACTGTTGCAGCTGTCTGAATGAGCCCATAATCATCTTGAAAAATGACATCGTTGTTGGGTGATGCGATTTGGAGCATAGGATGCCTCTGATCACCTAGAATGTCCAAGTACTCTCTGGTAGTAACTTGACCATGTACGTTAATGATGGGACTAACCGAATACCAAGCTGTGGCGGCCCAAATAATCACAGATCCACCCCATGTTTGACAATTGAAATCGGGCATCCCACTTCTTTGGGGGTTCTCCATACATAAACCCCATCCACAGTTGGAAATCACGAAAATGAAGACTCATCGGACTATATCACACGTTTCCAGTCCTCAGCAGTCTAGATTTAAAGCTCATGCCACCATCTTTTTCGCATTATAGCGTTGGTGTCTGTGATTAAAGGCTTAGCAATTGCAGATCTTCCATATATGTTGGCTTTGTGAAGTTCTCTGCGATCTGTTTTTGAGAGGATAGTGAGATCTGATGCCACTTTTGGTGCAATAGTTCTGTGATGTTTGTACACAATCCTTGTTAGTGTTAGACGGTCTCTCTGATTCAATCTCGGTTTTACGGAAACAGGGTCTTCCAGGTGGTTATTGAGTTCTGCTGTCACTTTTGCTGCAGTAGTTCTGTGTTATTTGGACACAATCCTTGTTAGTGTTCAATGGTCTCTCTCCTTCAATATCGGTTTTATGGAAACAGGGTTTTCCAGGTGGATATTGAGTTCTGCTGTCACTTTTGCTGCAGTAGTTCTGTGTTGTTTGGACACAATCCTTGTTAGTGTTCAATGCTCCCTCTCATTCAATCTCGGTTTTATGGAAACAGGGTCTTCCAGGTGGATATTGAGTTTTGCTGTCACTTTTGCTGCAGTAGTTCTATGTTGTTTGGACACAACCCTTGTTAGTGTTCGACGAGACCTGTCATTCAGTCTCGGTTATGGCTTACTATTCTTCACCGATGAAGTCTTGCCGTGCTTTCTGAAAGCAGTTACAATCGACTGCTTTCAGAAAGCATGAGACTATTGCTCTTCAAACACCAAACAATTAGGCTATTATGGTTACAGAAGAAAGTCTGGCAGGTCAGCTATACCGCTCCAGTGGCGCAGCGGTTTAAGGGATGCCTTCTGACATTCGTGCGTGATGGGTACGGGTTAGAATCCCGGTGAGGCATGGATGTTGTGTTTGTCTTGCGGCACTGACTCTCTCCCTTCCGTGGAATCAGTGGCGTTACACGTATTAGGGTCGGGCGACCGCTTACAGCCCATCGAGTTCCTCACGGTGGTTGTTAAACCTTCAATTAAAACAAAAAAAATTACCCATTTCACCGACCACTCGTGCGAACCGCTGCTGAGTCCAACTTGTACTACCCTGGAATACAACCTCGAAAAATATGCAAAGAAAAGGTACACAAGAGATAATAACAACTTTTTTTTTTTAGTCTAGCCTACACGAATAGCATTAACCGCCATTATCAGGGTGTTCAAATTATTTTGTCCAACCCTTGTATGTTATCCACATTAATGGGGATGTAAGGTCAGGTGATGCGTAACATCACAGCCTCTTCTTGACAAATGTCAACCCCGCCTTCTCGTGGTACATCCTGTTCCCACTAAAGGGGCTCTGACGACCGCCAATAGCGGTATAACTATACCATCGGGATTAGAGGAAATGCTATCCCACACTCAACAACCCGCTTGGCCAGCGTGGTGAGTTATGGCCAAACCCCTCCAAAATGACTCCACAACTTAAATCTTGGCCCTCAGTCTCCGGCAGCTGGAATGTACCTGGCCAAGGCAGCGGCCAGTGCGACATGAAGGCAGAGGGTGCTAAGAATCCCCGGAGGACTGGACTAGGCTGCCATCTGATGCTGACCTTGGCTACGTATAACGGACGCTCCCTATCTTCTGATTCAAGGCTTCTTGAATTGGAAGAGGAACTACAAAGGATCAAGTGGGACATCGTCAGGCTAAGTGAGGTAAGGAGAAAAGGAGAAGATCTCATTGAACTGAAAAGTGGACATCTCTTCTACTATCGTGGGACAGATACTGGCAGAACTAGTGGTGTTGGATTTATAATAAACAAGAAACTGAAGGATAAAGTTGTAGAAGTTGAAAGTTCCTCTGACAGAGCTGCACGACTCGTTATCCAACTCTCGAGAAGATACCAGGCTCAGATTATTCAAACTTATGCACCCACCACAAGTCATGCTGAAGAAGAAATTGAAGAATTTTATGAGGAAATTCGTGATCTAAATAATAAAGGTAAGCAGCACTTGAAGATAATTATGGGAGATTTCAATGCAAAAATAGGGCAACGGCAACAGAATGAAACTTCAGTAGGTAAATTCGGTCACGGCAACAGAAACCAGCGTGGAAATACTCTCGTACAGTTTGCAGAGGCAGAAGGGTTTTTCATCTTCAACTCCTTTTCCAAGAAAAAGCCACACAGGGAATGGACATGGAGACATCCAAATGGGACGACAAGTGAAATTGATTTTATTATGTGTAACAAAAAATTCGTCATAGAAGACTGCAGTGTGCTAAACAAGTTCAACACAGGCTGTGACCATAGATTGGTGAGATGTAAGATGCACCTCAACACTAAACTCGAACGTAGCAAGCTCATAAGACAAACAAAATGTATTGACATAACCAACCTTAAAAAACACCATAATACCTTCAAATTGGAACTAAAGAACAGATTCTCTGCTTTAGAAGGCCTAACATCGGAAGAAGTGGATATTTCTGAAGTTAACGAAAAGTAACCAAAGCTCTTATGGAAACAGCAACAAAATTAGCTGGGTCTAAGAACAAATTGCATGTGAACAAATTATCAGGAAAAACCAAAATGTTGATGCAAAAAAGAAGAGTGATGAGGACAACTAAAGAAGATGTGACTTCCAAAGTGGAATATAAGACAGTACGAAAAAGTATCACTGAAGACGTAAGGAAATTCAACTGTGAACTAGCAAGGAAAGCAATTGAAAACAACCAAAGCCTAAAGATAGCAAAGGGACATCTCAGTAACGGGAAAAAACAGATTACGGCACTGAGAAAAGAAGATGGTTCTGTAACAAGAAATAGAGGCGAAATTTTGACAATAGTGAAAGATTTCTACTCCAAATTATATGAAAGGGATGATACATGTACTCCAGACATCATGAAAGGTACCAGTACCAGAGTTCTTCCAGTCCTTCCAGCAGAAGTTGCACATGCAATCAAGAACATGAAGCGGGGAAAAGCTCCAGGAGAAGATGGAATTACTGTAGACATCATACAAGAAGCAAGTGGAGAAATCGAAACAGTACTCGCCCAAATTTTCACTCGATGCCTTAATGAATGAAGGGAAAATTCCTGAGGATTGGAACAACGCTACAATGATCCTGCTACATAAAAAATATGACATTGAGGATCTCAGGAACTACAGACCTATCAGCCTCCTATCAGTGGTTATAAAATCTTCACTAAAGTTCTTTCACACTGCTTGAAGGTGACACTGGACATGGCTCAACCGAGAGAACAAGCTGGATTCAGGAGTGGCTACAGCACAATAGATCATATCCACGTACTGAGAGAACTAATTGAAAGAGCGAGGGAATATGAACTTCCATTGTGCATGGCTTTTATCGATTATGAAAAAGACTTTGATTCGATGAAACCATTAGCAGTTGCAATGGCTCTGAAATCCTGCGGTGTTGAAGATGCATGCATTAATATTATTAATAACATCTATGAAAATGCAAGTGCAAAGATTCGGCTGTTTGGAAATACAACACACATAAAAATTGGAAAAGGAGTGAGACAAGGTGACACCATATCTCCGAAGCTCTTTAATGCCACATTGGAAAATGTCTTTCAATCACTGAACTGGGAAAACAAAGGGATAAAGATTAATGGAGATTATCTAACCCCGTTTTGCTGATGACATAGTCATTTTTGCAACTACCCCATCAGAGCTACAGAGTATGATCCAGGAACTTGCTGACAAGAGTAAAGAAGTGGGATTAAAAATGAACTTTCAGAAGACAAAAGTGATGTACAATGCTTTTTCAAGAAATGAAGATTTATCGATTGATGGAGAAAAGCTGGAGATAACAGACACGTACGTTTATCTTGGACAGCAGATATCAAGTGAGGGTCACATTGGTGAAGAAATTAATCGGCGTACAAAACTTGCCTGGAGAGCTTTTGGAAGAAACAGCATAATTTTCAAGAGCAATATGCCATTATGTCTTAAAAGAAAAGTGTTCGATCAATGCATCCTTCCAGTGCTTACGTATGGTGCAGAGACGTGGACCTTAGCTAAAAGAGACATACAAAGTCTGCAGACAACTCAAAGCAGCATGGAGAGGTGCATGCTTGGTGTAACCAGGAGAGATAAGAAGAGGAACTCGTGGATCCGAAAAATGACAAGAGTGGAAGACATCATGATCAGAGTTAAATCCCTGAAATGGCAATGGGCTGGACATACTGCCAGAAGAACAGACCATCGATGGACAGCCGAAATTTTACATTGGATTCCAAGGGACAGGAAAAGACCCAGAAGAAGACCACATGGAAGATGGGTGGATGAAATTCGAAAGTATGCGGGAGTGACATGGAGGAGACTGGCACAAGACAGACCGTTGTGGAGGAAACTTGGGGAGACCTTCGTCCAGCAGTGGATTGATAATGGTTGACAATGATGATGATGATAACCACCGTACTATGGAAAGTTAAATTGTTATTTAATATCGAACACAAAAGCGAATAAGCTAAGCGGATGTAAATAAAAGTATTCATAAAACTGAAATACTTTGCCCTACCATTAATAAGTGGACACCCCTAGTTATTTCAGTCCTCTGTAAGCACCACGACAACACAACACAAAAGAGCCAGATGAACCAAACCGTGGAGTTGCGCAGAGGTTTAACCGGAGAGAGAGAGAGAGAGAGAGAGAGAGAGAGAGAGAGAGAGAGAGAGAGAGAGAGAGAGAGAGAGAGAACGAGGTTGAACGATGGGTCGCGGCCGTGCAGCCCGCAACCACTCACAAATACACAAGCATTGGAAAAAAAGAGAAAACGGGATTTTTCGTTGTAGTAGGATTACGTCAAAGTAGAAGCTGAAACTTTGCAAATTTTTCCATTCCTTCAAGTACCAAAAGAGCCATATTTCGATTCCCAAATATACATATCAGGCTCGCGAGCCATACGTTGCCGACCCCGGCTGTAGGTGAAACCACGTGTCGTGAGTGGTTTGTGACATTCAGAAGCGGGGATTGCAACGTTGAGGACAAGCAGCGTAGCGGACGGGAGAAGGAGATGCAGAGCGCAAGTTTGCAAGATCATCTGGATGAACATGCCGCCACGTCGATCACAGAACTGGCAATGAAGTTAGGCATGAATCAGTTGACCATGGCGCGATGGTTGGATGTCATGGAAAAGATTTAAAAATTAAATGCGACGTGCTTATGTAAGTACGAAACCTATTCTACCACAAAATGCTGGAAACTTATGCACGAACTCAACAGCAAGACAGGATGGAACTTTTGCGGGACACAGGGCGCAATTTCATAGAGTGGCTCTGAGCAAAATTTCACTGCAGTCCCTAGAAAATACATCTCATATTGTATTAAGGTCGTTACATGGAAGCTGTCTTCCGTATAGAATACACACGAAATCTATCATAAAGAAAAACGGGGTATCTCTTGAAAGTGTTTGCTTTAAGCTTAAGAAAAAAGCCTTAATATGGACTGAAAGTTCAGAGAGAGAGAGAGCGAGAGAGAAAGTGTCAAAATCTGGAATTTCCTTTCCGGCTAGAGGGAGTTGGGGTTGCATTGTGTTACTTGTAAAAACTTCGTCACAATATGATAAAAAGATAACTTCGACTAATCTGCATAGCGAATAATTTTGCTTAGAGAATAACAAGGAAAAAAATTAATTCGTTTGAATAATTTTTATTCCCTGATACATAGTTATTGATTTTTAACGCAAGATAGAGTAACTGAGAAATTAGTGACATTTTTAATTTTTATATGTATGCACATATGAAAATTGCCTCATTTTTTAAATTTTTATACTGTTTTAAAAGTCACTGTACATTTGGTCAGTTGTAAATTTCAATTGAATGTGAAGTTAAATGGATAATACCAACACTCCAATCGGCTCGGTACACAGTAAAAAATAAAAAAAGTGGTTTTTCGCTACATTTTCATTCAAGCCAGATAGCAGAAATATCAATAGAGTAACTACCATCCCCGCAACCGCACAGCTGCAAGGGAACGCATGTAACGAAGGGACGTACTGCAGCTGGCAGTTAGTTTTATGAAAAAATTTGAACACGCACAAAAACAAACAAATAAATAATTAACCCAAAGATTCAAATTTTCCTTTAAGATGTTAATACAGACATTTGACGTGGACCAGGAACATCAAACAAAGGTCTTCGCTCTTTCCACGTTTATAAGTGAGTCACGGAAAAATTCTCATTGGCCGCCACCGAGAATCGAACCCAGGGTCTTCCAGTTAAGCGCCGGATATGCTTCCACTACACCACAGTGGCTTCGAATTCCTCCAGACTCACACACGCTGACTGCCAAGCCGATTTGGCAGGTTGCTTCTTGGAGCCCCGCACAATGCTGGGGATTCACCAAAGATGGTAAGCAGCAACTGAAGAAATAATTAGAAGGCGAATGAATAATTAATACAGACATTTAACGTGGACCAGGAACATCAAACAAAGGTCTTCGCTCTTTCCACGTTTATAAGTGAGTCACGGAAAAATTCTCATTGGCTGCCACCGGGAATCGAACCCAGGGTCTTCCAGTTACGCGCCGGATATGCTTCCACTACACCAACGCTGGGGATTCACCAAAGATGGTAAGCAGTTGCTGTTTGCCATCTTTGGTGAAACCCCAGCAATGTGCGGGGCTCCAAGAAGCAACCTGCCAAATCGGCTTGGTAGTTAGCGTGTGTGAGTCTGGAGGAATCGAGGCTTGAACTTTTAGGTAAAGTAATCCTTCGGTGAAATGATCTTTCGATATAATGAACTTTTAGGTAAAGTAATCTTTCGGTGAAATGATCTTTCGATATAATGAACTTTTAGGTAAAGTAATCCTTCGGTGAAATGTTCTTTCGATATAATGAACTTTTAGGTAAAGTAATCCTTCGGTGAAATGATCTTTCGATATAATGAACTTTTAGGAAAAGAAATGAACTTTTCGATCAAATGTCCTTTCGATGAAATGAACTTTTCGATCAAATGTCCTTTCGATGAAATGAACTTTTCGGTCAATTGACCCTTCGGTGAAATGTACCTTTCGATCAAGTGAACGATACCCGAATGCTACAGAAATGGTTACGAACTTAAGAAAGAAGGGAAAAGATGTTTGAGTAACTTTTTCCTACTCTGTGGCATGATTTCCACGTCCAAGGGACTACTCCTCCTTCCGAATCATTCCTTTGGTGATGGAACAAATAATGAAAGACTTAAGGGAATCAGATTACATTCAGTAAGACTAAGGACTGTAAGGGAGCACTTACAATCAGGGGCATATTTATAGTCTAAACTTCTGAGATGAAAGGAATTGTTTTGCTGTAGCATTCGTATAACCCGGACTATGACAACAATTCTGTTTGAGGGGCGCAGGAAAATGTGCGCAACTTTTGGTTCGGGTACATCGGTCGCTTAAAGTGTTAATACCTACGGATGGTAAAAACACTGAATGCCTTTTTTGGTCTCTGTGATTACGCCCTAGGCTGTGTCGCGGAAGTAAAGCCAGAAAAACAACTAAACAAACCAAGAACTCGGAAAACACGAACTTTTTTCCTTTCTTTACCATTGCGATATAAAAATGTGTCGACTTAGCCCGGCCCGGTCGTGGGAGTGTCTGGGAGAAGTTGGGCCCGTTGCTTTGTTCTCTAAAGTAAAAAAGCCCAGCCCAGCCCAGCCCTTTGCTTTGTTCTCTAAAGTAAAAATGCCTGACCGGGCCCGCGGGCAGTGCCAAGTGTCTGGGAGAAGCTGGGCCCGTTGCTTTGTTCTCTAAAGTAAAAAGCCCAGCCCAGCCAGTTGCTTTGTTTTCTAAAGTAAAAAAGCCCAGCCCAGCCAGTTGCTTTGTTCTCTAAAGTAAAAAAGCCCAGCCCAGCCC
Source organism: Macrothele yani (assembly GCA_039090855.1). Lineage (NCBI taxonomy): Eukaryota > Metazoa > Arthropoda > Arachnida > Araneae > Macrothelidae > Macrothele > Macrothele yani. The sequence continues at coordinate 36,349,776 of CM077026.1, read as the reverse complement.
GTTGCTTTGTTCTCTAAAGTAAAAAAGCCCAGCCCAGCCCGTTGCTTTGTTCTCTAAAGTAAAAAAGCCCAGCCCAGCCCGTTGCTTTGTTCTCTAAAGTAAAAAAGCCCAGCCCAGCCCGTTGCTTTGTTCTCTAAAGTAAAAACGCTTAGCCTAGCCCAGCCAGTTGCTTTGTTCTCTAAAGTAAAAACGCTTAGCCTAGCCCAGCCCGTTGCCTTGTTCTCTAAAGTAAAAAAAAAGCCCAGCCCAGTTGCTTTGTTCTCTAAAGTAAAAAAAAAGCCCAGCCCAACCAGTTACTTTGTTCTCTAAAGTAAAAAAAGTCCAGCCCATCCAGTTGCTTTGTTCTCTAAAGTAAAAAAAAAGTCAAGCTCAGCCAGTTGCTTTGTTCTCTATAGTAAAAAAAGCCCGACTTGGGCAGCGGGCCGGGCTGAGTTTCTGGGAGAAGATGGGCCGTTGCTTTGTTCTCTAAAGTAAAAAAAGCACAGCCCAGCCCGTTGCTTTGTACTCTAAAGTAAAAAAATCCCGACTTGGCCTGCGGGCCGGGCTCGGGATTAACATGCCAACCAGGCCCGTGCAGACCTCTAACACACTGTATACGTCCGTATATGTTTTTAAATGCAAATTTAACGAAAACGCATTTTAACATGGCGCACATACTTTTATGGCTTCCCAATATTTTAAATTTTTCTTTGGACTATTTTATTTGTATCTTCAATATTTTGAGCCACTCCCATAAGGAACCCCGGTGCACCATTGATTTGGTTTTAAATAAAAATTTATGGTACTGTGTGTGCATAGAGTGAAGAGTTTCTAGCAAAACTGTATCTCAGTCTTGTAATCAAAAACCCATGCATTAGTTGTGGATAAATAAATCAACTCCAGCAAACTCATAGGAAGATCCACATATATTAATATCGCATTAACAGATCATTTTTCTTTAGGGAATGCAGGTCGCTGAATATCAGAACTATATCACATGGATATTTATGTGTTTTGCAGTCATTAACTCACACACATCAAAGAGAATCTGTCCCTTAGATTTATTCTTGCATACATCAATGGAATTAGAAGACGTCATTAAGTTAAGAAATAAATTGCCAGTTGAATTTTAATGAAAGATCTAATGATGGTATCTTCATTCAGCCTTCCTAGAAAAAGTCATCACAGTGAGATGGTGATGGTCATGCGCCTTTAAAACCCCTCCATCTTCTAGCGGGGTTCAAAACGATCTAACACAGATGGCAACATGTCATTTAGGCATGTAATCAACTATTGCCCATTTGTTCTGATACGTTGCGCAAGTACCTGTCTCCTCGAAAGAGCTCAAGGGGAAAATGAAACAAAAAAATAAAAAAAAGCACAGAAATGGCGTACATCAAGAATTTATTTGGCAGCGATCTCATCTCAATCTTGTAATTATAGTGCCATGTCGCAGTGGTTTTTGTTGACAACCGGTAATCCTTGCCTGACAGTTCAAAGGATCTATTTTGTGGAGTCAGCAAACTATGCCTTTGAAAAGGGATGGGGGAATGCTGAGGAAGGGGCAAAAACTTAACGTAAATGACATCTTAGCATTCCGTTGATAGCAACATGTGGCAATGTCATAAATGTAACAACCATCAACCTCGGTTAAAATGCATAATGAGAGACCAGTGAATTAGATTAGAATGAGTTAAGCACCTACAACTTCATCAGAAATTGTAAACACACACAAAAAAGGATGCCGTATCTCGTAAAATAAAAAAAAAAACGCAACCATTAATATCATTCTACGAGTATCATGGAAGTTTATTAAATACTGTGCAACTGCAAAACCTCATAAGAAACGTTATAAAGGACGTAAAAAAAAAAAAAATAAAAACAGATCTTCTCGACCTTTGAAGTTGAAATATTCTCATTATTCCTGGCATTTGATTTTTCTTTCTTTTAAGTTTTTTCATACACACCTCAAACACCCCATCCAACATATCCTAAAATTAATTAGACACAGCCCCATAAAAAATCTCAACACACTTCCATTTGAAGGTGTGTAATATACCCACAGATGTCTGTATTAGAGATGAGTTCGGGCTAAATTTCAGGAGCCTGGGCCCTGTCCGCTTTCTTTGATTACATGTGTTTGCTGAGCCCGGGCTAGCCCGGGCCTTTGCTTATCAAGGCTTGCATTTATGCATTATACACTGGCCAAAGATATGGCCCAAGCAAGGATTAGTTTAAATATCATTAGTTTAAAAGTTTAGTTCAGTTAATCCACTTCACAATATTAATATGTTTTTAGAAATACTACGCATAAAGCCAAATGCTCTAAAATGTGGATTTGAAAATAAATAAATAATCAACGTGCCCTTCGACCGTATCAGGAGAATCAGTAATTTTGGTAAAAGCTGAAGAAAAGAAAATCGTTTAGAAACAAAAATTCGCTTCGTTATTTCTTTTTGATTTCTAAATTTACTTTTATAAATTGCATTATAAAACGTACAACGCCGTACAGACAGTTGCAAGTGTTAGAAATTTTGACTCTAGAAAACTAATCTTTGCAATAAAATTTACATATATGCTAATTGGTAAAGGTAGTTCAGAGTGATGTAGTAGAATATGAAAAAAAGCATGTAGGGAAATTTCCAAAATAAAAAAAAAAGAACGTAAAAACATTCCAGACCACTTTATTCTGCGTTTTGTAACATTAACAAAGCTTTGCGCTTAATAGTATAATAATCACAATATTATCATATGTGTGTGCGGTTTCCAGATCAAGTTCATCATGAAAAAAGAGAGTGAGAGATACATCTAATGCCTCAGCGCTTCAACTTGATCTTCTTTTCTCTAAAATTCGACCTGCTGCACTAAAAACCAACGTCACCCCAAAAATCGCGGGAGTGAGGAAATTTTAAAAAATAAATAACAATACTTCTAACTGCACATCTTTGGAAATTAATACATCATTTTAAAGATAAGATTTTTGATTTTTAATAAAATACAAAAAATGGGAATGTGATTTTTTCGCAGTTTTTCGATACCAGACCTCCTTAAACTAATCCTTGCTTGGGCCATAGCTTTGGACAAGGCATAATGCAAGTCTTGCTAAGTAAAATTTGTCTTGCAATGGCAGCTAGCTTAGGAAATTGAAAATCCTTCCACCATGGTAACAAATATGCAATGAAATTCAACACGTGCAATTCAACCTGGCTCGGAATTACACGTGTTGAATTAATTACAGTAATGAAATTCAAGACGTGTAATTCCGAGCCCGGGCCCAGGTTTTTTGGTAGTTAATGAATTCTGAGCCCGTCCGAGCCCGGGCCCGAATTCATCTCTAGTATGTAGCTCATTTCCGTATCTGTCGAGGTTGAGGGAAAAGTAAAAAATATTCGATATATGCTAACTTCGTCCCACCAGACAAATAAAAAGGGGCTATTTTATGCATATTGTATTACATAGGCCGTTCCATAAAAAAAATGAGAGTAAAATCACACACAATGAAGAAATATAGGTGCTGCAAAATATATGTTATTATTTCTCAAAGTATCTTCATTCGGATGATATGCAACGGTCCCATCGTTTAGTCCACTTTTCAAAGCATGTGGCGAAGGCATTTTGTGGAAGCTGCTTTAGCGACCCCTGTACAACTTGAATAACGTTAACATCTTTGTTGAATGTTACGCCACGGAACTTCTCCTTCATTGTTGGAAACAACCAGAAATCACAAGGGGCGAGGTCAGGACTGTAGGCAGGCTGTGGCATGATTTCAATACTGCATTTCGTAAGAAACTGTTAAACACAAGCAGTCACATGTGTGCCGGCGTTAGCATGGTGTAGGGTCCACTTGCCAACCAGTTCCGGTCGCTTAATCGACATGTGTCGCAGCAAATGCTTTAAAACCGAAATGTAATACTCAGCATCTATATATTAATTCTATAAGGATTTTTACTGTGAGCCCTATTTTGAGAGAACGGCTGAACGTAAAGATATGGTTGAGGTATCAAAATAAAGGTCTTACCATGTAGACGTGCCAGTCGAAGAAAAAAATGATATTGGGGCAACGGTTCGGGCTTGATGGGACGGCAAATTTCCCATGTAAAGTCTATGGGAGAAGCGTGAGGTTGACATTCGAACGCCTACGGTTGACTCACGCGCTGTTGAAAACGCAAGTATGGAGGTACAGAGATAGTCCAAAGTCCGAAGTTTCTTTTCTCAGTGAACTGTTGCGCAAAGCAACGCTAGCAGGCATTCGTATTAGACTTCTTCTCATCTGAACAGCGAGCACTCTCGAAGTCCTGATTGCGGTATGTCGTTGGACTGTGTGATGTACATATACAATTCAATATTCATTCGATCCAGTTTATTCACGTAGGTAAGACGTTTCCCATTATGTAAAGATGTAAATAAACATTTCTTTGACCATTTTTAGTGAAAATATTACGGGCGACTGCTTATAGCCCATTGAGTTGCTCACGGTGGTCGTTAACCCTTCAGTAAAAAAAATCACGAACCTGGACTATTGCCTTTACTGAAGTGGTTGAATGAATGTGTCAATCAAATAAAGTTTACATTTGTTGTTTCATATGAGTTTATTATTTTCAAAAAAACAAACAAAAAAACTAACTGTCGATTCAGCCTGGTGAAGAGTGTTCGCAACGCGAATCTCATTCCAGCAACATTTACAAACACAGTTGTGACTAAAGATGAGAGTGAAAGAGAATGCTGTCCAGTGGAATTTTTGCACACGATCGAGATGAGTGGACTTCCGTCTCACATTTTACGACTGGAAAAGGGTGCAGTCGTGATTCTCATCACAAACCTGGCCGCCCCGGTGACGCAGTGGTCTAAGCGTTGGCTTATGATTATTCGTTCGTTAAGAGTCCGAGTTCAAATCCAGGTGAGGCATGGATGTTGTGTTTGTCTTATGGTACTGACTCTCTCCCTTCCCTGGAACCAGTGACCCTAAATTAGGGACGGGCGACTGCTTATTATATAGCCCATCGAGTTGCTCACGGTGGTCGTCAAACCTTCAGTCCAAGAAAAAAAAAAAAAAAAAAACCACGGTCTTTACTGAAATGGTTGAATGAATTTGTTAATCAAATAAAGTTTGCATTTGTTGTTTCATATGTGTTTATTCTTTTCAAAAAAAAAAAAAAAAAAAAAACTAACCGTCGATTCCGACGGGTTTCGGCTAGTTGACAGTAATTTGTGAAGGAACGGCATGCTGGTAGACTGCACTTTTATGATCAAAGAAAATTATAATCATCACCTTCCCAGCTGATTTCGTTCGGCGGACTTTTTTCGGAGGGGGAGAGTCTGTTTGTTTCCAGACACTCGTTGCACGCTTCGTGAGGGGGTCGAAATAGTGGACCCATGTTCCATCGGTAATTATTACTGTGTTTAGAAAGACTGGATCCGTTGCAATCATTTGTTTCCACTCATGACACACCTGAACTCTGGCTAACAATTGTTCTCTCGTCAGGTGAAGAGGTACCCATCTGAGACACACACGATGCAGCAGTAATTTGTCGCGTAGAATGCGAAATGCCTACCTTTTTGAAATTTTAGTTTGACACTGCTATGTCTTCGCACATCATTCGACGATCGTCTTGCAGAATTTCCCAAAGAGTGTTAACAGTACGCGCCGTAACAACACTTTCAGGTCGACCAGGCGTAGGAGCGAATTCTCCCGACAAATGCCATTTCGGAAATCATGGTGCCATCTAAAAATCGTTGACTCACCCAAACATTTATCTTTGTAAGCTTTTTTAATTAAACCAAGTGTTTCTGGAGCCGTTTTGCTCAAACGATATCAAAATTTTATCGCACAACGCATTTCACTTCTTAGCTCTGAATCACCCACCTCCATAGCCGTATGGAGAAATGCAGGCGTACCTTTAACAACTACGCAATAACAAAACCAGAATGGTCTGCCAGGGCTAATAACTGTTGCCATGGATCCTTCCTTAATTCAGTTAGTTGTCTGCTTGGTTATCCCCCCCCCCCTTCGCTCTGTTGCCAACTCAAAACAAAATTGCTCTTAGTTTTTATACACTATCTACCAACAAGTAATTGAACACCCCTGCAATCGACGATATCTGCGGTCCTGATACACGTCACTGCCGCCGCCGCCGTTAAATATCGTGTGGGAAACAACAACACAACCAGTCGCATGCAAGATGCCACGCAGTTCGGAGCTCTCTGATTTCGACAAAGGTGTAATCGTCGGGTATCACAGAAATGGCCGATCCATACGTGACATATCCAGCGAGTTGAAGTACCCAAAATCGACAGTGGCCTACGTGATTGGCAAGTGGAAGATGAGAGGTGACTGTCGGAATGTGCACCGACCCGGCAGACCCACAAAACTGGGAGTTAGAGTCCGACGGGTGCTGGCCAGAGAAATTTGGGAGAACCGCACCAAATCGATGGGTCACATTCGCGAGGAGTTTCAACAGGCATCCGGGAGTGTTCTTTCGATGAATACCATCCGTAAGGAAGCCCATCTGCTCGGTTATCATGGACGCGCTGCCGCCCACAACCCTTTGATCACCAAGTCCAATAGCGCTGCTCGGCTAACGTGGTGCAAAGAACGTCGACAGTGGATCGTTGAACAGTGGAAACAGGTTCTCTGGAGCGACGAATCAAGCTTCACCCTCTACCGTTCGGATGGCAGGGTCTGGGTTTGGCGTCTGCCTGGAGAACGTCTTCTGCCGGAATGTATTGTGCCAACTGTGAAGTTCGGCGGCGGTGGAATTATGCTATGGGGGTGATTCTCCTGGTATGGCACGGGTCCCTTGGTCGCAATTCCTGGTAGACTCAACGCCGAGACCTAATGCACCATTTCGGATGATTATGCGCTTCCTACGTTGTGGTAGTTTTACGGGGCGGACCCATGTTACTTTCAGGATGACAATGCCACCTGTCACGTTGCGAGGTGCACCATGGCTTGGTATGGTGACAATGGGGTTAATCAAATGGACTGGCCTGCGCAGAGCCCGGACCTTAACCCTATCGAGCACCTCTGGGACGAGTTGGAGCGTCGACTTAAGGGGTGCCCCCACCGTCCGAAATCGGTGAAGGAACTGACCTGTCTTCTCCAAGCCGAGTGGAAGAAAATACCGCTAGCCGTCGTACAACGCCTGGTTGAGAGTAAGCCCCGCAGGGTCGCAGCTGTAATCGCCACTCGTGGAGGCTCCACCAACTATTGAAGGTGAATAAACTTCATTTTCCTTTGCTATCACAGGTGTCCAATTACTTGTTGGTAGATAGTGTAGAACTGCCTTTGTATGTCAGGTTAAATCAAGTCGATCATATCCCATTTTGTCAGGTTAAAATTACACAAGTAATCAGTTAATCTAAGGTAAAAAATACACGTCAGTTGAAAATTATAGCTAGCAAATTGCGCTACTGTTTCTGGAAGTTGCAACACAAAGAAAGAATCGTACTATTCAAATGAAATTTTTACCACAGATTTTTCATGTTACAGGAGATAACTGATTACATTCGTAGAGCTATACAAGATTATTTCGTTTCAAAACTTAGTATCGTGTGAGGCCACCTCAAGCAGCAATAACAGACCTTACACGGCGTGGCATTGAATAGAAGAGGTTTATGGTATCGTTCTACGGAATAGCTTGCCAGGTTGCTTCTATGCGAGACCAGAGTTTATTTGTAGTAACTGGTGGAGGACTTGACGGGGGAGTCGCTTATCCACCATGTACCAGACGTGTTCCATCGGGGACATAACCGGAGAACGTGCAGGCCAGGGAAGAAGCAGTGTGTCTGCCATGCATGGAAGAGGTCTTGCATATTCCACGCTACATGTAACCGTGTATTGTCTGCTGAAATATGATGTCAGGACAAGGAATGGTATCACGTTTGCCTCTAAAATCAGAGATGGAAAGGGGTCGACAACTTCTTGCGGGTCCAACGGATCGGGTCAAGATATTCTTGACCCGATTTTGACCCGGTTTTATTAATGTTTTATTTTTGAAAAGATAAAAATATATTTCCAAAGAAAACTGCGCGTTATGGAATTCTGTAGTCGATACTGGTGCCCACGGAGAGAATAATGATTTTCCATGCAAAAATATTGTCGTCTCTTTCTTAAAGCAAAGAAGATTTCCACCGACCGACGTCATACACACCACACCAAATCGTAAAAAGATACTTCCTTTGCGTTCTTTTACAGTGCGATTGTCCAGGACGAGGTATACAGACAAACGCCATTCGCCTGCTTCTCAGCTGCTTCACTCTCTCCGTGCGATGTTCACTGTAAGACTAATAGTTACTTTTCACATCGCATCTTTTACATTGAGCACTCAGAGGTTTTCCATTGATGTGCTAACATCCCGTTTCCATGACATATCATGTCGAAATTAATTCCTTATTTGTTAATATGGATGGTTTTAATATTAAGGAGCTTGATAAAGGCGTCGAGGCCAACAAATACGTGCTTGTTGAAAACCACAAGGGAAAGAGTGAATGCTGAAAATTGTTTCGTCTGACTAAGGAATCGGTGAATAATTCTGTGTTGTTTGGTCTTGCTTGTTGTTCAAAATGTGGAAAGTGTATATTGCACTTTAGTGATGATCAAGTCTTCAAGTTTGTCTACGCTTACAATTAAATGTTTGATATTCTTAAAGATAGCTTTGAAATTGTATTTTTGATTTTTATATTGAATTTTTGCGGACAAAATACATTTGTGTAATCGTAAATAATGATTCCCATTTGTAATATACTCCATGATCACGGTCATAGTCAGGCCATTACTTCTGGATTACGCAAAATAGTGGCACTAAAAATGGCACTAAAATTTAGCAGGTAACCATATTTTATTATTATAAAAGGATTTCAGTCATTAAATATCAAGTAGTTATTGGGATGAATATGTACTATATTGACAAAAGTCACCGGACATCCTTCAAAAGTAAATGAACGGATCCGCTGCGTTGTTAAGATGCGCGGTACAGCTGCAAACGGTATAAAAACAAGCCTCCAGCTGACCGCGATCATATCGCACTGTGAGGTTGAGTGAATATTTCGCTGAGGGAGAGAAGTAACTTTGAGAAAAGAAAGACTGTTGGGTGTTATATTAGTGGGTTCTCCATAAGAGAAACCGAGAGGCGTTTAAACGTACCCAAGTCAACAGTTTTGGATGTACTGAATAAGAGGAAGACACATGGGGTGCGTGAAGCAGCAAAACGTACCGGCAGACCAAGGAAAATCAGTGATAGAGAACGTCGAAGCCTCAGGAAACTCGTTACAGCTAAGCGACGGAGTACTGCACAAGACCTCAGTGTACAGGTGAGTAAAAATGCTGGAATCTCGTTATGTACACGTACTATTCGCAGAGAATTTCATTCCATGGGTAACCGTGGTTGTGCGGCTGCTCATAAGCCTTTCATATCCGCTCCGAATGCCACTCGTCGTTTAGCATGGTGTAAAGAACATTTATCGTGGACCGTAGATCAATGGAAACGGGTCCGATGGACCGAGGAATCCAGATACACGATCTATCAGTCTGATGGCGGTGTGTGGGTATGGCGGCAGGCGAGGTAACGCTTTTTACCACAGTGTAATGTTCCTATGGTCAAGTTTGGAGCTGGCACTGTACTCGTGTGGGGGTGTTTTTCGTGGTCTAGTCCCGGCCCATTGGTTATTGTGGACAAACCTGTTAACCAGCACGTCTAACTCGATATTCTGGACAATTAGGCCCTACCAACTCTGTGGCAATATTATGGTACCAGCAGGATAAGGCACCGAGCCATGAAGCAAGGACTGTTACGGTGTGGTTTGACGATAATTCCGTATTTTGTATAGACTGGCCAGCACAGTGCCTTGATCTTAATCCCATAGACCACCTATGGGATGAATTAGAGCGCTGCATAAGAAATTTGGAATCAAGGCCTACTACTAAGTAACAGTTAGCGGCAGAATTATGTACTGAAGAACAGCATACCTATCGCTGTGTTCCAAATTCTTGTCGAAAGCATGTCTCGAAGGGTCAGTGCATGCATTAAGGCCAAAGGTGGACCGACACCGTACTAATGTATGTCAATAAATGTTATGTTTTGTTTCTCTTCTAGGTGTCCGGTGACTTTTGTCAATATAGTGTATATATATTACGTTTATATATATATAAAAATTGAGTTTCGAATTTATAGTTCAAAGCAGATGTGTCGTGGCCAGTTACGAGTCAGGATCGGGTCGGGTCCAGTTATGGGACTTCCGGGTCCGAAATTTTTTACCAGTTTCCAACTCTGTCTAAAACATCACGGATGTATCGCTGGTTGTTGTCGATTCCCTCAATTCGTATGAGGCGAGATCTCGTACTGAACCCAATGGCGCCACAAGCCGTGGCGTTTTGCGTTGGACCAGTACGACGCGACGTGGCAAGGTGTCGTTCAGTACGATCTCTTCGAACACGTATGCGACTATCATCGTGCATCAAGCTGAATCGTGACTCGTCAGAAAACACGACCTATTGGCACCCAGCGAGCCAATGTCTTTGTTTGAGGCTCCATTGCAGCCTGAGACGTCTGTGGTTGAGGGTCACAGGAATGAGCAGCATGGGTTGCCAGCGACCAGTCCTCTGTTACGCAGACGACATCGAGCTGTGCTGGAGGACAAAGCATGACGTCTGACACTGCACCACTGCCACGCTAACTCCGTGGATGCCGCTGTGCGATCGGTCACTGCCGTGCGGTAGAGGTATCTGTGATCCTGTGCAGTCGTGCGACTTTGCAGGCCGATTGCTTTCCCGGATTTCTGTGCGTCCGAGCCTCATTTCTCCACTAACGCCACGTTCACATCACTGTGCTTGTGTTCCGTTCGTACTAACGGCAATTTCGTGGTAGGATAGTACAGCTTCTCTCATACAGGGCCGGATTAAGGCCTTGGTGGGCCACTAGGCTAAGACATTTGAGTGCCCCCCCCCCCAAAGGACGTATAACGAGGAATTATTATGGAGTCCGTTAAAACACGAAACGTTAGCTGTTAAATTATCAGCAGACTTTTCATAATAAGTCACTGTATGTTTCTTTATTCTTACAAGCACATGAGTTAAAAGCTTACGATTCCAAGATTTTCTCTGGGATTCTCTAATGATTGATTTAGCATTGTATACTTTTCTTAGTGTTTCTTTTTTGTCGTGCAATGTGAAGCTACAGGGGACTTCGACTATTAACGGTTCCAAGTGCAAATTGGGAGGTGTGGTTGTATGGTAGTTAAAAAGCTGAAACTGTCTGGCCGACCCCACTTTACACAGCAACATGAAACCTTTACCCTTGGTGAGTCACTTCCTTGAAATCTGTTCGCCTTCCAGCCTCTGTTTCTGACCAAGTGGAAATCATAGGAGACAAAAATAAAATTACGAATTTTATAAACCTCTCTCTCTCTCTCTCTCTCTCTCTCTACCGAACTATGAATTATTTGCCCAGGCATACTTCCTAGGCTCTTGGTCATGATGGTGGGCCCCAAGGCTATAGCCTCTATAGTCACCCCCCCCACCTAACCCGGCCCTCCTCTCATCCCAACAATCCTTCCTCGTTCAAAGTCCATCAGCGTTCTTCTTTAGCGACGGGCATAGTTAGTCACAAAAAACACCCTTTCGCCTAAATGTCGGCTTTCCACTGATTGCAACATCAGTTTGAGCCAGTTCTTTATACCCAAGACTGGACAGTTCAGAGGGCGTTGCTCCGAAACCGCATTGGTATTTTCACTGACATTTTAATCACTGTTGCAGATATCCTGTAAGTTTCAAGCTAATGCCAGCAGTCCTTCATGGTGTTGTACTTTTCACAAAAAGTAGTGTAACATGAGTGAGATCTGCAATAAGCAAAATATTTAAGCAATGTAAAAAATTAAAGTAACAGCCAAAACTTTGAAATTTCAGCTGTGTAAATGTTACGTCGGATGAAAGAGCCAATTCATGCTTATCATTATCACTATTTTAAACGATTTCCAACTTCCTCTGACATGGGGCAAAATAAACTCTAAGATTTTCTAAACAGAAATTCAGAGATTAAAAGGTGGAGAGGGAACGAAAACAAAGCAGAATTTACACAAGGGATGTATGTTTAGCAGTGGGGGGCAGGGCCGGATTAAGACCTCAGTGGGCCTCTAGGCTAAGACATTTGAGTGGGCTCCAAGGCTAAAACATTTGAGTGGGCCCCAAAGAACTTATGACAGGGAATCATTAAGAAGTCCGTTAAAACACGAATTTGTAGCAATGTGCTTGTGCTAATTAATACTAGGGGTGTTCAAATGAAAAGGTACGAAACGTCATAAGAACGTAACCGTTAACATATTTGCCTATGCCGCTATGGGAGAACGTAGCGACACATCTAGGGATGAGATTGGAGTCGCCGGCGTGCATCAGAGCATGCGCAGGAGAGAGCAGAGGCTCTTATAAAGAGCGCCGTCCAATTGACGCGGCAGTGCATGTGAGGACAGGATGGCGTTCACATTGCAAAATTCGACGATTGAGGAGCAGCGAGGCGTTATCCGATTTCTGACAGCGGAAGGTGTTAAACTGGCCGCTATTCATCGCGGAGGGTGTGGTTCTGATCCCTGATAACGCGCGTCCACACGTCTCCAGGGTCACACACGCGGAACTGGCCAAGTTCCAGTGGGAGCAGCTTGACCATCCGCCCTACAGCCCGGACATGTCGCCCTGCGATTTCCATGTGTTTGGTCCCCTGAAAAAACATCTGAAAGGGAAGCGCTTCCACTCGGATGACGAACTCAAGGACGCTGTGCAGGACTGAGTCTCGTCACGGCCACAGGAATTCTGGGAACAAGGAATCCTTCGGCTCGTTAATCAATGGGATCGTTGTGCTACGGCCTATGGTGTATACTTTGAATAAAGTCTTCATTTATACCGACAGTGTCGTTTCGTACCTTTTCATTTGAACACTCCTTGTACGTAGTGCATTCTTCAGACTAATAAATTATCAGCAGCGTTTTCATGAAAAGTCACTGTATTTTTCATTGTTCTCATAAGAGCATGAGTTAAAAACTTAAGCTTCCTAGGTTTTGTCATGGATTTTCTAACGATTTACGTCATGGACTTTCTAATGATTTAAGCATTGTATACTTTTCTTAGTGCATCTGTTTTGTCATGCAATGTGAAGCCACAGGGGACTTGACAATTAATGATTCTAAGTGCAAATCGGGTGGTGTGGGCGGATGGTAGTGAAAAGCAGAAGTTCTCTCTGTCTCGCAGACCACGCTTTATACAGCGACATGAAACCTGTACCTTTGGTGAGTCACTACCTTGAAATCTGTTCCTCTTCCAGCCTTTGTTTCTGACCAAGTGGGAATCGTACGAGACAAGTGAAACCATTTTATAAACCTCTTTCTCTCTCTATCTATCTATTATGCCCAGGCATGCCTCCTGGGCCCTTGGTTATGGTGGGCCCCAAGGCTACAGCCCCTATAGAATTACCTTAATCCGGCCCTGGTAGGGGCGCAGGGGGGGTTGCTGGAAGTAATAAAAAAAGCAACTGAAGCATTCTTGTCTTTATGCTACCTGACCTTTCCGTAAGGGAAACCACAGGGTGTCATCAACAGCAGGTAATTCTTTGTGGTAATTCAGGTAATTCCAGAGAAAAGAATTTGGTGAATGCCACTTATTTTGTTTGGTGATAACCGTGCTAAACTTACATAAGCGGTTTTTCCAAAAATTAATGTTCGTAACATGCGGTTAAAATAGGAACAGAGGACATTTCTGAGTTCAACGAATCTAGAAAAACTTCGGTTTGTGAGGAACTTCGTATTATGCGAGCTCGTTATATGTGTGTTTGACTGTACTCTACTGTACTAAGCTATGTACACTGAAGTGCCAGAAAAACTGGTACACCAGTCTAATACCTGGCAGGTCCCCCCACGGGAGCACAGGACTGCAGAAATACGACGGGGCATGGGCTCCACTAGCTTTTGGAAATATGCCGTAGGCAATGCACACCATACTTCCTGCTGAGCATTCCACAATTCCGGTGTATTCCGAGGTGTCGGATGGCATCCTGTGTTTGATAGCGCGTTGCATGGCATCCTAAATGTGTTCTATCACGTTCGGATCTGGGGACTTGGGTGGGAATGGCAACACCCCAAACTCAGATGAATGCTCCTCTAAATATAATGTGGCGTCCCGACACTTGTGTGGAGGTGCATTGTACTGTTAGAACAGGCCCAACCCATCAGCATGAATGCAGGACATGAACTGGCGTACCTCGTCAGAAAGGATGCGCACATGGCGTTGGCCGGTCACAGACGTTTGTAGACGTACCAGGGGTCTCATTGAAGTCCACCTAAACACAACCCATGCCATTTCGGACCCCCCACCAGCCGGTACAGTTCGCTGTTGACAGGCGGGATCCATGGCTTCATGGGGTTTGCGCAACACACGAATCCTTCCATCTGCCAGATACAGTTGGAAGCACGACTCGTCAGACCAGGCTACTTGTTTCCAGTCATCAAGTATCCAGTGGCGGTGTAGCAGTGCCCAAGCAAGGCGCATAGCTCTGTATCGTGCACCCATCAAAGGGACTCGAGTTGGGCGTCGGCTCCCAAAGCCCATATCGTGCAGGGTACGTTGCACAGTCCGGACGCTGATGCTTGTTGTGGCTCCAGCATTGAATTCCGATGATACCTGCAAGAGTGTTGCACGCCTATCGCGTGAAACGATTCTTGACAGCCGACGATGGTCACGTTCACCCAATGTCTTTGTACGGCCACACTGGTATCGTAGGTTGGAGGTTTTGCCTGTATTCTTGTAGTCACGGTACACCCTTTCAATGGTCGTCCGTGAAAAACGAAACTTTGTTTCTACCTCCGAAATACTATGGCCCATCTCACCAACGCCAACTATGACACCGCGTTGATAATAATCGCTTAAATCGTTATTACTTGTCATTCTCATGCCGAAAACAACTCTGACAGCTGGCAAGTATGTCTATCGCTTTATATACGCACTGGCGGACGCAACCGAGTACGCGCATAGGTGACGTTGCTATGTATTTTGCATAAGCTCGTCTGTACCAGTTTTTCTGGCACTTCAGTGTATATGCACTTTTTTTATTTTAAACTAGCAGTCCCGTTTTTATTATCATGTAGAACAGTTGTAAATAAGAGTTAGCTTTGACATGATTTCCTCAGCTTTATCTTCAAATGTATCGTCTACCATAATGTAATAATCCTCTTCTTTTAAATTTTGAAATCTGTATATATAGCAGTGAAATGTGCATTTCTTAGTTTTTCTTGTTTAAATCATATGTTCAAAGTCAGTCATTGCAGCCATACAACATATGTAACTTATTCATACAAGTTTGAAAGCACAAAACTTAAAAAAAAAAAACTGAAAGCACAAAACTTAAAAAAAAAAAAAAAAAAAAAAAAAAAAGAGAAAGAGAAAGACCAGTTGGGCCCATACCTCGGTTTCATCTAGGCCTAAAACACCATAAATGCTGCTGACATCATTGGCACCCATTTAGTAGAGGCATCCGTGAATAAAACTTTTTATTTGTATATGGTAGTGTCTCCAGAGGAACTGTTTCTAGAGTCTTCGCGGAATTCGAAAAAAAAAAAAAAGAAGCAGATGGCACGTTCAAAGACAAACAGTGATCGAAAACCTAATTCCATCAACAGCAAAACGCAGGAAATTGTAGTGTAAAGAAAGTGAAAAACCGTCATCGTCACAATAACCAAAGAACTCGACTCACGTGTTAACGATTCAGTTTTCAGTGAAAGAATTCACCGGCAGCTCCACAAATCCATAATTCTGGGACAAGTCGCTGCTGTCAAACCATTTATTACTAACTCGAGTACTTTAGAGTAGAATAGGTGGTGCAATGAGAGTTAAAACTGGGCAGCAGATGACTGGGAACGTTCCATATGGTCTGAAAAGTTTTTCACACTTTTTCCGACTTTCGTCATGGTCTGCCTTTAGAGAATGCGAAAAGAAACACATGATCTTCACCATGTCAAACTAATAGTCATACATGCAGTAGAATTAGTACTTGTTTCAACAGTGACATTGGGAAATTTCTCTGATTCTATTTAACATTCGCCATAAGTACATGCAGCTTTTAGGTGACCATGTGATTTAAGCATTGTTTTCTGACCATGATGCCATTTTCAAGAAGTTATTCTTTCCGCTTGGACAGCCAGATGTGCCAAATCGTTATTATAAGGCGAGGTTCAATACTTTCCATCGTCTGCCTAGTCGCACTATTAGAACATTATCCACTCTTTTGTAACCAGTTCTTTAAAACAAGATAGAAAGTAAATTCAAATCGCTTTCTTTGCCCACGAAGCTTGAAACTTTCCTTCATGAAAACTGGTGAAGAACTCTACTGGTGTTTGCTCAGTATTTATTTCGAACTGAATATATCATGAATAATGAGTCGTATTTACCCACCGTGAAATATGGTGATTACGTTGAAGTCTGTAAATTAATAATTAATTACCCTTTCTCGTACCCTTGACAGACTCTCATGTACATAACTTTGCAGTTACTCTAAGTCTTCGAATTGTTACTAGGAAATACTTGTTACCAAGATTATAATACAACCGCAGGTTCCTTTATTTTACAGTCAGTTGCAGAGGAAAGTCTACAATTGTCACTAAAGGAACAGAAGCACCCACAATGAGCGAAACGGTAAGTGCGATTCTCAGAAGCTTCAAGTATTGTTTGGTAGGAGAGTACTTTCAGCCAGGGCCGCACCCAGAAATTCGGAATGGGGGTAAGGGTGGGTGACCGACTCTGCAAATAAAAATGCCCATGTATGTGTACTTACGCAACTTGACTGTTATAACAAATGTTTTGATCTGTGAAATAATTTATTACATTGTATTCATGAATTATCCAGCTGCAAATGGTATTTTCATTGTTGTTTTTACTAAATGAAAAACACCACTGCTTCCAGCCTTCCAACACCATGAATATACTGGCGTCGGCGTTGTTACCCTCTCACCAGTTTGCACCAGCCTCTGCCATGATTGTGGCTCACCTTGTCACCTAGCAAACGCTTCTGGTATGAGCTAGAAGAAATCGCCCTAACCAAACCGAACGGGGAAACAGATTTGAGACATACACCAAACATTCCTTTCCCATTTCCAACTGCTGACAAAGCAGACCCCCCCCTTGGAGAAGATGCGGGTGGGGAAGGAAAAAGTACGTGTCCATTTCAAAAGCAACAGTTGTAAATCTCGCTAGCAAAAACAAGTACACTTGGTGAAAATTGGAGAACATTTAGAGGGTTGTCGGACACCGATGGCTATTACAAAGCACTTGGCCTCATGGGGGTGGGGATCCGGACCCAGGGACCACCCCCTTCGGTGCACCCTGCTTTCAGCTGAGAAGTTTATAGCACCAATAGTCACCAATCATTTAATTGCGCCTCTGCCACTTACAATTGTTACAGGGCTTGGTGCTGAGTTCTATTACAGCGCCCTGTGTGGAGAGTTCGTTTGATGCTTCCTTTGCAGTAAGTTCAGGATCGGTGGTATAATCCCTAATTCTCCCAACTGGAGCAGATAAATACAATACAAAGTATAGAAGAGTGAATCGACTGAGGCTAAATTTTGCAGGGAGGAAGGCTTTTATTCAGAGGTTACGGGGAATGTCTTTAAGCCTTCTCCTGATCTCCGTTCTTTCTACATATTAAACTCTCATAATCTCCTTCCGTCTCTCTCATCATCGGCATCATTCCTTCCTACTTGCCTTTGTCCCGACGATACTGGCACCCCCACTAAAGATCTCCTGCTTCGTCGACTTTTTGCCACTGAGTTCCCTCTGCTCTTTCTTGCTCCGATAGCCGACCTCCGAACCAAAACTCTCCCCCGTGTGAAATCCGACGAATTCCTCCTAAGCAAAGCCACACCCTAAGATGCCTCCTCTCCGAGAAACGCAAGATTCATTAATTGGCTCGTTGGCACCCTCTTCATCGTGCTGCTTTGGACGGCGGAAAAGCAATAATGTTCAGTTTCATTCTTCTCACATCGACGAAACTATAAATCTAACACCCCCTCTGTTGCGACGCGTGGGAAAAAAAGTACTTTGCCTGTCCGCTGCCCATCATCCCATCAAAATGGCGGGAATTGAAAGAAAATGACTACAATTCCCTATCTCTAAAAATGGCTACTGAATTTCGCTTCTGATAAATATGGAAGCCTCAGTTACATAATTAAGGCGTCACTAGCTGGGTTTTTTTTTTTTTTTTTTTGAGCAAGAGGAACGCGGAAAGTTCCTGACAAGTAAAAGAATCAACTGAGGAAACAAGGTTTTGAGGAGACATGAGTTTTTGGGACTTATGTGGAGACATGAGCTTTTAAGAATTATGTGGAGACATGAGCTTTTAGGAATTATGTGGAGACATGAGTTTTTGAGACTTCAGCTGTTCGAAATCGACGAGAAGGGTTCGCAAAGGGAAACAGGGAAATGTAAAAGAGTTAGGTAAAGGAATAATTAAATAACTAAGACAACTCTAAGACTAACAGTATCTAGCACACTGAAGAGCAATTGAATTAGAGACAGCTGGCGTTATGCAAATGTGGCGCTGTGGGCGACCCTGTAAACAGAAACGACATGACGTATGAAGCGATCCGACAATATAAGGAGTGATGCGACGGGAATCAGTAAGAGTCGACGCAGTATGGGTAAGACGAAGGATCTAAGAGCATTTGATCGTAGGCAAATTGTCGGGGCCCGACGAATGGGTCACTCCATCTCAGAAGTCGTGCAGGCACTGGGATTTTCACAAGCCACTGTGTCACGGGTGCACCGTGAGTACATCGAATCCGGTAAAACCATCCCTGCAAGGGCCAGCTGCCGTGGACAACAGCATGTGGATGAGCGGGGTCATCGTCGGGTAGCTTGCATCGTAACAGCGGATAGACGGGCCTCAGTGCAAGAAATCTATCGGCAATTTAACGCTGGTGCACAAAAACGTGTAAGCAGCCACACCATCCAGAATCATCTCCTCGTTATGGGGTACAGAAGCCATCGTCCCACAAGGGTACAGCTGCTGATCGCACATCACAAGGTGCAAAGATTAGCATGGGTGCGGGAACATCGCCACTGGGCCCTAGACATGTGGGAAAATGTTGCCTGTACTGATGAGTCAAGATTCACGTTGGTACATGCGGATGGCAGGATACCAGTAAGGCGCAAACCACATGAAGCGATGGATCTTTCTTGCCAGCAGGGTACTCTTCAAGCTGGTGGGAATGGCATTCTCGTCTGGGGACTGTTTACACGGACTGAAATGGGACCCCTGGTACATGTGACCTCGTCCCTCACAGGTCAACGTTACCGGAATATCCTGGACGACCATTTGCTCCCGTTTGTGCGTCTTCAACATCCCACTGGGGACCTCATCCTGCAACAAGACAATACAGCTCCCGAATCGCATCCGAATGGTTGGATGAACACTCCACCGACGTGACCTGGGTTCCTTGGCCAGCTAGGTTACCTGACTTCAATCCCATGAAGCACATCTGGGATGCCATCGAGAGAGATGTTCGAGGCTCTGACTCCCCTCCATCAAATCTGCGTGAACTGTGGGAGCTTGTTCAGGGGTCGTGGATCCGTGTGGCTTCCCAAACGCTTCCAGTGTCTTGTCGAGTCTATACCGAGACGAATCGCCGCCGTCATCAGGGCGAAATCACGGTATCTCTAATTCAATTGCTCTTCAGTGTACAACAATATGTCTTAACAGTAAATGAACACAACTGAATGTGATAAGCTTCTCCATTGCGTCTTTATGCCACATTTTTTTATCGACACAAGTGTTGCAATTAAATCAACCCCCTCCCCCTCCCCCCCAAAAAAAACGGGAGAGTAAACTCTGGCTAACACAATGCAAAAAATCATTTAACTCGTACGTATTAAAATGAACGCAAATTTTCATAAACACTTGTGTTTTTGTTTTTCTTCTTCTTAATTTTCGAACAGGAATCTCATTCGTATTTCCGAAAGTCCTTAGAGTTACAAGCCAAAATGACATTATTTTTTTTTCCGATTCAGTTTCTGTAGAAAATTTTATTTCAATACATTCCACCGAGAATCATCGGTTGAACAGGTTTCATACAAATAGCTGTCTAAAAAAACTCAGAGAAGCGTATCTGGAAATGAAGTCTTGATCGGAAAGAAGAGTATAATAAAAAAGTTTAATTTTATATTCACGAAAAGCGCGAGAGATCAGACTTATAACAGATGAAAAGATAATTTTGCGAGTGTCAGACATGACAAAACCCATCATTTGTTATCACGGATAAGAGAATTCATTATAGGTGAGTTTCTGAACATAGGACGTTACAAGTAACGGGGTTGTTATCATTCCCGGATGTCTAGAGTACGTAGTTGATTAATTGATGAAATGTGTGATGTGCATTCTGCAGCAGGCACAAAGGTGAAACATCAAGGCGATAATAATGAATCCTGTTTACATCGATGTCCGTGGAGAATAAATTACAACCGATTTAAAACGAGTTAGAGAGTAGAATCGTAATGAGAAAGAACGAAGCGAAATATCCGTGAGACCAAACGAATTGCTTTCCAGGAAGTCTTCCCGATGGTTGCTATGAAGCGAATTTCCTCAGGACACTCATTTTTATTTTTAAAACACGCACACACAGCTTTCCGTAGATAAAGAAATTCATACTTCATCTTTGAGGTAACAAAATCTTCTACCTATGAATTGCATGAAATTAATACCACGAGTCTAATGACGAAACTGAGAACTAAAGTTTAACACCACTTTACGACGCAATATGAAACATCAAATGTATCCATGTCAGGACATCATAAAATAAGTACCACCTACCAAATACCCAAGGCTGGCGGTGTGCTCAAATAAAATGGTATTTAAAGCCAGCTGTACTTGCAGTGTGAATTTAATATCATCAATCTGTTACCAAGTAACGGAGAAAAACTGCTATTTTGACAGTTTTTCGCAGTTGCTTAGCAACAGGTAGCTTTCCTTTTACGTTTAGTGGTTTTTACTCAGCAAAATCTCCATCACGTGGGTGACATCATCCTCATATGTCCTGCCCCCTCGAGAAATGTTCGTTTCGAAACCTTAACAGCGTAAAGTGGCTATTTTGAAGCAAATTTACCCACAAAGAAAAAAACTGAATGAAATTATTACTAACGATTGGATACTCGTACACCACCGTCCCGGTGGCGCCATGGTCTGAGCGATGGCTTCTGACCATTCGTTCGACATGGGCCCGGGTTCGTTCCCGGAGGGGCATGGATTGTGGTCGTTAAACCTCCAATCAAAAAAAAAAAAAAAAAAAAAAAAGGTGCGCGTTTGATAAAATATTGCTCAAGAACAAAGCTTTTAACAGAAGTGTTGTGTTATATTACTGATTTCGTAGTGAGTATTTTACAGAGCCAAACTTCATCAGACAAAAACATCATCTGGGACTGCAACCCACAGCAAAAACAGTCTTGCTGGCCCAGCACTATGTTGCCGCTGCCGAACCGTCAATAAAATGTCCGGGCGGCCAACAAAAGGAACAGCAGTTCAAGCCAACAGTTGACACCCCCATCAGTTGTCATATGCCACAACAGGGCCATCAGTTGCCCATCACAGGCAGTAGCTGCCACAAGTGGCTCCTCAGTGGCCCTGCAAGCACGTGCCAGAAATGATGGCTAGCCTAATGTGGTCCGCTAGTTTGCCGGTAGTGGCAGCCGGCAACCACGTCACGTAACTGATGGCTTGCCGAATCTTGTCCGCCAATTTCCCAGTAGTAGCCATAAAAAAAAATAATAATCAAGGATAACCGCAGTTTCCCACAGGTACAACTTTTTTTTTCACCCTTACGAAACTTCTGAATTACAGCACTGCGCTGGGGATATTTTTTCAACAGACCTGAAAAATACCCGTTTGGAACTGTGCAGAAACAGTTCCAAACGGGTATTTTTCTGGTCTATTGAAAAAACAGGCGAGCTCTCTACCGAAGGGACTAATTTGCCAAGCACGAGGGTGTGCTTGAAGCTGTCTCTTTCCTGCGGAATGGGTAATCGAATGGTTCTCTGTTACATTTTACAATATTGCGAGGTATTTTTCATAAAAGTCAGTTTCATATAATTCATAAATTAATTTTTTTAACGTAACGATATTTTTTTTACCTTAAGGGAACTTCACTCGTTTTCAAGGAGTGTACCAACTTAAAGTCGCTTTCCAAAGTTTTGTACTGTTCTTGTCGTCTTGAAAGGCGATTATTGAAAAGTTGAATTAATATATATTTACCCAGGTTCATGTCACATTCTGTTACATTTTTAACGTTGTACCTTTCCTTTCCGTTGTCCAAAGTTACATTTGTTTTACAGAGGAAAGATATTTTATTTTACTTCTCGTTATTTTTAGAAGCGAATTTCTCCCAGTCTTGTGTACTCAACCCATGGATGAGTGCATTATATCCACATAGCGTTGCTTTTTTTTTCTTTCAAATAGTTAATGAATTTTGTACGCGTATAATTCTTTTTTTTTTTTTTTTTCAACAAACGTTTTTTTAATGTTTTTCCAGGACATTTGTTTCAAGCGGTTTCAAATTATTCCTTGTTATTCACCCACTCCATTCCATGAATTTTTATTCATGGGAATGGAGTGGGTGTATTTCATGGCTTAATCTGATATCTTCGTCGACATGGAATTTCATTAGGAAATTAATTCGCCTCTCTACATATGGCTTTTTTTCTTAACATCCACTAAAATAATACAATGGCGACAGCGTCGTCTTCAACTAACTGGTACCATGAGAAACACAGCAAGTGTTGCTTCTCCGCATGCGCAGTCTCGTTGCTTCCACCTGCTGTTGGGGTTGCATCGGTTGCCAGCAACGGGCCACTAGTGGCACTTGCTTGGAGGCCCACAATTCACGGCGATCCTGCAAAGCCATCAGTGGCTCGCCAACTGATAGCGCTGCCACCAACGGGCCGCTACCGGGCCGTGAGCGGCAGATTTCAGCCAGCAGTGACATATCACTGCCAGCTGGTGGCCAGCAGTTTCTCAGCACTTGTGTTTTTGCTGAGCCTGATCCAGCTTAAATGACTGGCCACAAACCAATGCTTCGACCACTCGGGTAGCGGAGCGGCACATATCGTGTAGGAGCGTTGCTCCACGCGGAAACATTTCTTTTCTACCTAATTTGAAAAATATTTGACAACGTAATAGTTGTACTAAATAAATATTTATTTTTATTTATTTACTTATTTTTTACCCTTTCCAATCGTAGGTTGAAGAAGCGTATATGCTCCAGCTTTGTCCGTCTGTCCGTCAGTCTGTCTGCACGATAACGAGCGTAAAAATGGTTCGATTTCGGTGAAATTTTGGTATGTGGTAGGGGACCACCTGCGGACGAAATCTATTGAAAATGGGACAAATGGGGTCAAAGGTCACGACATAGGATCGGGATCCATTCTACTGCCCTTATGCGCCATAACTTGCGTAAATATCGTTCGATTTCAATTAAATTTCAGTATGTGGTAGGGGACCACCTGGGGACGAACCCTATTGAAAATGGGTGAAGTGGGTCAAAGGTCAGGACATAGGATCGGGATCCATTCCATCGCCCTTATTTCCATACTATTAATGGAGCAATTCTTGTATCTATGTAATTTTTTTTTTTGAAAACGGGTCTAAGGATTTTGATGAAAGTCATTAACCTACCGTTTTCTGGTACTAGAAGTCGATTTAGCTTGATCTCGACTTTGGAAAAATTCGTTTAGAACCACCCCGAGTTACCACGTTTTTAGTGTCATGATGTCGTCTTATTAATGTTTCCCACGCTTAGAGATCTTATGACGTCACACTCTCGTGATTGAGATGTTGGCGCGCGGTCACGCCATCTGCCTCATTACGTCACGCGTTGTGTGTGGATCCTATTAAAGTTTTATGATGTCACACTCTCGCGACCATCTACCTCATTACGTCACGCGTTGTGTGCGTATTACGCTTTACTCCTATTTTCTTCTAGAACAAAAAGGGAGTTGTGCCAGTTGCTTGGAGTTGATGCGTAGTACAGTATAAGCAGCGGAACGATGATTTCGCATGCTTTCCCATTCAAAATTTAAACTTAATACAGCATTTTGTTGCAGCCCCGGTGGCGCAGTGGTCTAAGCGATGGCTTCTGATCATTCGTCCGGAAGGGGTCCGGGTTCGAATCCCGGTGAGGCATGGATGTTGTGTTTGTCTTACGGCACTGGCTCTCTCCCTTCTCTGGAACCAGTGACCCTAAATTAGGGACGGGCGACTGCTTATAGCCCATTGAGTTGCTCACGGTGGTCGTTAAACCTCCAATCAAACAAACAAAAGAGCATTTTGTTTTTGTTACATTCTTAAATAGTCGCTTGATGACGAGCGTATCCCCTGTGCTTAAATATGTTTAGATCATTTTTTACGCTTCCAACCGTAGCTTGAAGAAGCATAAATGCTCCAGCTTTGTCCGTCTGTCCGCACGATAACTCGCGTAAAAATGGTTCGATTTCGATGAAATTTTAGTATGTGGCAGAGGACCACCTGGGGACAGAAGTTAGAGCGCTTTTAGAAATAAATTTGTTGTGAGAAGTTGCTGAATCAAGAGCTTCGCACTTTCGGCTATTTCTGCCCAACTGAAATACAACTCGGACAGGGGGAAGGGGTGGAAGACCTCTCCCAACATTAACACAAACACAGGAGCAATAAATTGACAATCGGGGAAACTCGAAGGGAGCGTTACTTAAACAGGCAGTAGGAGAAGCAGTGTTTCTTTCAGGCCTACATCCAGGGGGGCGAAGCCTCCCTCCCCAACCGGAGACATTTTAGATTACCGAGCCAAATTTTAATAAATTAAGGCTATGATGAAAAAGGAAGCTTCGTTTCTTTTTATGATACAAATATTTCTTCAATTTTATTTTTTTTAACATTTGCTCATATATGGTACTAGTTATAGTTTATTTTATTAAAGAGTGTATTACGACGCATGGTATTCTTCAAAATATAATAAGTGGAGTAATCATACCTAATTGTTTGGGAATCGTGATTCAGGAACAAGAGTGCGTTGAATGCATTTTAACAGATAAAAATTCAATCCTGCGGAACCTCCCTCTTCCCTTCTTTAGCTAAAAACAGTTTGTTATTCCTGAAATGTTTGAAGAAGTAATTACTATATCAGGTATGTATATAGAATTTTTCTTCGGGGAAGGGGGGGGTACGAAAAAACAAGTTTTTGAAATCCACCATCCGGAACAAAATTAAAGTTAATGAAAAATTTAAGAAAAATTAAAGCATTTTTTTTCTAATGTAATTTGATACATTTTTATTAAATTAAGGTATTTTTTTCTAATATAAGTCGCATTTTAACCCAAAACAAAAAAATGAAGCATTTTCCGGGGGAAGGCCCCCTCTAAATGCGCCCCTGTGCTAGATATATAGTAATTACTTCTATATATATATATATAAATATAGTAGTTAAAATTATATATATATATATATATATATATATATATATATTTACATATATACAGCATGTCAACCCCGCCTTCTCGTGGTACATCCTGTTCCCACTAAAGGGGCTCTGACGACCGCCAATAGCGGTATAACTATACCATCGGGATCAGAGGAAATTCTATCCCACACTCACCAACCCGCTTGGCCAGCGTGGTGAGTTATGGCCAAATCCCTCCAAAATGATTCCACAACTTAAATCTTGGCCCTCAGTCTCCGGCAGCTGGAATGTACCTGGCCAAGGCAGCGGCCAGTGCGACATGAAGGCAGAGGGTGCTAAGAATCCCCGGAGGACCGGACTAGGCTGCCATCTGATGCTGACCTTGGCGACGTACAATGGACGCTCCCTATCTTCTGATTCAAGGCTTCTTGAATTGGAAGAGGAACTACAAAGGATCAAGTGGGACATCGTGGGGCTAAGTGAGGTAAGGAGAAAAGGAGAAGATCTCATCGAACTGAAATGTGGACATCTCTTCTACTATCGTGGGACAGATACTGGCAGAACTAGTGGTGTTGGATTTATAATAAACAAGAAACTGAAGGATAAAGTTGTAGAAGTTGAAAGTTCCTCTGACAGAGCTGCACGACTCGTTATCCAACTCTCGAAAAGATACCAGGCTCAGATTATTCAAACTTATGCACCCACCACAAGTCATCCTGAAGAAGAAATTGAAGAATTTTATGAGGAAATTCGTGATCTAAATAATAAAGGTAAGCAGCACTTGAAAATAATTATGGGAGATTTTAATGCAAAAATAGGGCAACGGCAACAGAATGAAACTTCAGTAGGTAAATTCGGTCATGGCAACAGAAACCAGCGTGGAAATACTCTCGTTGAGTTTGCAGAGGCAGAAGGGTTTTTCATCTTGAACTCCTTCTTCAAGAAAAAGCCACACAGGAAATGGACATGGAGACATCCAAATGGGACGACAAGTGAAATTGATTTTATTATGTGTAACAAAAAATTCGTCATAGAAGACTGCAGTGTGCTAAACAAGTTCAACACAGGTAGTGACCATAGATTGGTGAGATGTAAGATGCACCTCAACACTAAACTTGAACGTGGCAAGCTCATAAGACAAACAAAATCTATTGACATAACCAACCTTAAAAAACACCATAATACCTTCAAATTCGAACTGAAGAACAGGTTCTCTGCTTTAGAAGGCCTAACATCGCAAGAAGTGGACATCTCTGAAGTTAACAGAAAAGTAACCAAAGCTCTTATGGAAACAGCAACAAAATTAGCTGGGTCTAAGAACAAATTGCATGTGAACAAATTATCAGGAAAAACCAAAATGTTGATGCAAAAAAGAAGAGTGATGAGGACAACTAAAGAAGATGTGACTTCCAAAGTGGAATATATAGAGCTATGCAAGACAGTAAGAAAAAGTATCACTGAAGACGTAAGGAAATTCAACTGTGAACTAGTGAGGAAAGCAATTGAAAACAACCAAAGCCTAAAGATAGCAAAGGGACATCTCAGTAAGGGAAGAAAACAGATTATGGCACTGAGAAAAGAAGATGGTTCTGTAACAAGAAATAGAGGCGAAATTTTGACAAGAGTGAAAGATTTCTACTCCAAATTATATGAAAGGGATGATATATGCACTCCAGACATCATGAAAGATACCAGTACCAGAGTTCTTCCAGTCCTTCCAGCAGAAGTTGCACATGCAATCAAGAACATGAAGCGAGGAAAAGCTCCAGGAGAAGATGGAATTACTGTAGACATCATACAAGAAGCAAGTGGAGAAATCGAAACAGTACTCGCCCAAATTTTCACTCGATGCCTTAATGAAGGAAAGATTCCTGAGGATTGGAACACCGCTACAATGATCTTGCTACATAAGAAAGGTGACATTGAGGATCTCAGGAACTACAGACCTATCAGCCTCCTATCAGTAGTTTATAAAATCTTCACTAAAGTTCTTTCACACCGCTTGAAGGTAGCACTAGACATGGCTCAACCGAGAGAACAAGCTGGATTCAGGAGTGGCTACAGCACAATAGATCATATCCATGTACTGAGAGAACTAATTGAAAGAGCGAGGGAATATGAATTTCCATTGTGCATGGCTTTTATCGATTGTGAAAAAGCCTTTGATTCGGTGGAACCATCAGCCGTTACAATGGCTCTGAAATCCTGCGGTATTGAAGATTCATACATTAATATTATTAATAACATCTATGAAAATGCAAGTGCAAAGATTCGGCTGTTTGAAAATACAACACACATAAAAATTGGAAAAGGAGTGAGACAAGGTGACACCATATCTCCGAAGCTCTTTAATGCCACATTGGAAAATGTCTTTCAATCACTGAACTGGGAAAACAAAGGGATAAAGATTAATGGAGATTATCTAACCCACCTTCGTTTTGCTGATGACATAGTCATTTTTGCAACTACCCCATCAGAGCCACAGGGTATGATCCAGGAACTTGCTGACAAGAGTAAAGAAGTGGGATTAAAAATGAACTTTCAGAAGACAAAAGTGATGTACAATGCTTTTACAAGAAATGAAGATTTATCGATTGATGGAGAAAAGCTGGAGATAACAGACACGTACGTTTATCTTGGACAGCAGATATCAAGTGAGGGTCACATTGGTGAAGAAATTAATCGGCGTACAAAACTTGCCTGGAGAGCTTTTGGAAGAAACAGCATAATTTTCAAGAGCAATATGCCATTATGTCTTAAAAGAAAAGTGTTTGATCAATGCATCCTTCCAGTGCTTACGTATGGTGCAGAGACGTGGACCTTAGCTTAAAGAGACATACAAAGGCTGCAGACAACTCAAAGTAGCATGGAGAGGCGCATGCTTGGTGTAACCAGGAGAGATAAGAAGAGGAACACGTGGATCCGGAAAATGACAAGAGTGGAAGACATCATGATCAGAGTTAAATCCCTGAAATGGCAATGGGCTGGACATACTGCCAGAAGAACAGACCATCGATGGACAGCCGAAATTTTAGATTGGATTCCAAGGGACAGGGAAAGACCCAGAAGAAGACCACATGGAAGATGGGTGGATGAAATTCGAAAGTATGCGGGAGTGACATGGAGGAGACTGGCACAAGACAGACCGTTGTGGAGGAAACTTGGGGAGACCTTCGTCCAGCAGTGGATTGATAATGGTTGACAATGATGATGATGATGATACAGCAAATGGAAAACTTGCTCCCTCTAAGGTTCTATTTGTCCCCCGGCCAAAAAGTCCTGAAAGAAACACTGGGAAAAAGCAGTTCGGCCCCCACTCACAATCGCCACTGCTTGTGAGATGTGTGTGTGTGCGGGGGGGGGGGGGGGATCACAAAGGAAACAGTAGAAGAGCACATCAGCGCGGATGGATACCGTTCTTGCGTTCCACGAAAAAGATGTGATAAGGCTCTCCCGCCTTTCCCAGTAGTACACGTTTAGGGTGAATTGGAGTATAGTTTCTAGTGCATGGAATTCCTACGAAACTCTGCCACAGAATTGTTGCTAGATCCCTCCGCCACGCCGCTGTTGGATCGGTTGTCACTTTGCTTGCAAGAATGGATAACTATATTTGAAGCATGCTGATTTTTTTTAAGCTTCGTGGCAATTAGCATGTGTGTGTGTGTATGTGTGTGTGTGTGTGTGTGTGTGTGTGTGTGTGTGTGTGTGTGTGACGGTATACCAGCAAAACTGATCACTCCCGTCGTTTTCAGGTTAATAATATAGCTTTTTACCGTTGAGTGCATTTACTGCATTCTAACGCTGTTTATCACACGCGTAGGAAATAGTTATTACAAGTGCCACTCCCTCTTAGCTTGCTCTTGTTTTCGACCGAATTCTGCAGCAGTGGAGAAAACTGAAAAACATCATCATCAATTCAGCAATATATTCCCAATAATTTATTTTCAAATTTGTTTGAAAAACGTGTTAGCAGCTGGATAGTGGAAGACATCTTAAGTGTCGCCCGGGTGGCGCAGTGGTCCAAGCGCTGGCTTTTGACTATTCATCCACGATGGGTCCGGGTTGGAATTCCGATGAAGCATGAATATTGTGTTTGTGTTACGGTACTGGCTCTCTCCCTTCTCTGGAACCTGTGGCTCTAAATTAGGGACAGGCGACTGCTTATAACCCATCGAGTTGCTCAATAAAAGAAAACAAATGTTCAAAATAAGAAACACAAGTGGATGGGCGTGGAAAAATCATTACACTCAGTAAGAAAATAAAAAACTGGCATACACATAAGTTTTCTTTGTGTATGTTTAACGGCCACCGTGAGCAACTCGATGATTTATAAGCAGTCACCTGTCCCTAATTTAGGGCCACTGGTTCCAGGGAAGGGAAAGAACCAGCGCCGCAAAAC
Source organism: Macrothele yani (assembly GCA_039090855.1). Lineage (NCBI taxonomy): Eukaryota > Metazoa > Arthropoda > Arachnida > Araneae > Macrothelidae > Macrothele > Macrothele yani. The sequence continues at coordinate 36,319,958 of CM077026.1, read as the reverse complement.
AAACACAACATCCATGCCTAACAGTGGCTGCAAAACAACATCACGCTTTTGCAGTACAAAATCGATTTATCTTCTATTAGTGCATCACACAAGCAACAGTGTCATACATAGCACATTGGTATTCTGGGACTGTCGTTTAAGAGAGTTGCAATCAAATCCTCTTCATCAGGCATGAAAAAGCACTTGGGGTAATGACCAGTCCAGTGTGACACTGTTGTAACTCATTGTGACACTGCTGAATCCAGTGTGACACGGCTTTTTCCGGGAGACAGGCGTAGGATGGATAAAGAAGACGCTGATGAAGAAAGACAACCAGACTAGAGGACGACAGTTCCACCTTGAAAAGAAAGTGAGCTTGACAAATACCTCATAAGAAACAGATTACGGCAGGGTGAAGAAGTTTGGTAGAAGAACAAACGAGAAACAGATTGAGTTAATAGAAAAATACGGACTGATTGTATTGTGTTCGCATCACACGGAAACATACTAATTCATGATAAATGAAGGTGAACACGTAATTCCCTTTCACCTTCATTTACCGGGGAAATTAAGCATAGAAAGCAAATGAAATAGTTAGAATACAAGAAAAAAAACAAACAGGACCAACCGTTGTGAGTATGCTGGTGTACATTCACAACAATCATGTAAGACCGAAAACGTCAGTCTTCTCTGTTAAACTATATTAAGTGTACGATTTCTCAGAAAAGTGCATGATTTTACAGGACAATATAGTCGCATACGCTTTTGCGCAACCAATCCAACAAGATTCTATTAACTCAAAAAAAAAAAACAAAAAAAAACTACTTTTACTGCACTGCGAAGTTTAACTCGCAGAGCATTGCCATCCATTTTAGATCATTCTACTGTTCACAAAATGACCACTTTATCAGGTACCCCCCCCCCCCCCTCAATAAAAAATATATGTCTATGGAAAGGAATAAACCACTGGCGTATCTTGGGGCTGAGACCTGTGCCATCTCACCCGCCCTCCCCCAACTAACATGATACCAAATAATTATGAGGATTAGGATTTGAGCACTTATTTGTACACGAACTCCATTCTTCTTTCCTTTTGCGTGAACTTGAGCGTTACGTTTTCACAAAAATGTTTCTTCCGAGTACTTGATTCTTTTTCATACGGAAAAACTTCTTTCGGCAGTTGCAGTTGCTGATGAACAGTTTAATATTGATCTGCTAATTTGTGCACCTCAATAAACACTATGTCTAATTATTCAACATTATGTAAAAAGTAATGTCTCTTACTGATTTGTTTTTGTATTCATCAAAGGAACAAAACGCCATCAGTTCATTTTTTAATCGAGCTGTATCAAAGTTTGAAGCATAGAGTTCTTTAAGCTCTGATAGTAGATGTTCAGGGAGGCTTTCACAAAATGTATTAAAACAGTTCGAATCCAACAAAGGTAGGAATTTAAGATATAATATCACTGATTTTAATCCATTGACACTTCACACAAACTGAAACAACTCTCGCGAAACACTCGCTGGAAGCATGGAGGGAATGAGGTAGTCCGAAGGCTTCGTTTTTTCGGAGCGAACCGTTGGCCAAAGCAATGGCCACTCACGAGCTCCGCAGCTCATTCATGTTGTCATGGAAACGCTAGCAGGGGATAGTATTGAAGCTCTTCGCATCAGAACAGCGAAGTCTCACGAAGACCTATTTGCGTTACGTTGATGCCGTTGATCATCGCCCGCCAGACTGATTCTCATAATCGACAGAAGCGAATCCGCTCGTGCTTTTTTCGCACCGAAAGCATTAACATATCTTAATACCGTTGGTAATTGACCTTTATTTGTGTATATTTAATTAACTTTTATTTGTGCATTCTCTGGGCTTCGCATCTAGCCTCGAATATACGCCACTGGAATAAACATAGGCATGGGCGACCGTAGCTTAGTTTACAGGAGGGGCAAATGGAAATTGTAAATACATGTAGAACGCACAAACACCATATGGAAATTTTTTCTGTGTCTTCTTTGTTACCTAACAGATTTTATCACACACATACACGCACGCATAAACACGCAAATTTAATTGAAAATCAAAAAATCTGAAAACTATATGAAAGAGATGGATAAATGAAATTAGACAGTATGTTGGGACAATAAGGAAATTTCTTTTTGTTCTTCTGAGCCTTGCGCTTTCTGCCCTCAACACAAGTTAGGGAAGAGACTAAGGTTTGTTTACAGAAGAGACTGAGTTATGGAAGAGATATTGTTGTGCAGTGAATGACTGCTGTAAAGGATGTACCACATTTTTTTCATTCCTTCGACTTTCATAGTTTTCTATACAGTACGCATGTACGTTGTCATTCACTGCTCAACAAAGTCTATTTGTCGCACATTAAATGCAAACATTCAATATTATTACTTTCTACTGTAAATTTCCAACGCTTTTCCTATATTTACTGCACAAACACGCGTCCAGAAATTCAATAGAAAAATTAGCAATCAGAATTAGTGTTACAAATATTCCAAGAAATAAACTGCCGTACCTAGATTTCCATGAGAGGGCAAGTGGCCCCTCTTGGTTTCATATGGGCGCCTATGGTCATAGGTGAGGTTCTAGTTAGAGCTGTTGTTCTAAATTTAACTTAACGAGTGTTTTGAAGAAGAAAAATTCCACGTAAATACACAGCTGTTTGTTGGAAATTCAACACAAAGAAAAACCTGAAATATTGAAGTCTTCATAGGATACATTTCTCACAATACAAGATGTAAATGGTCAGCAGTACAGACCTATAATTAATGTGGAGCACACAATAACCAATACTATGTGAACTCACCACAGCGGCGGTAATGGTTCGTACACGGCATGGCATCGACTGGAAGAGGTTCTGGATATCGCACCGCGGAAGTTCATTCCATGGTATCTCGATTCCTACCCAAGTTCATTGTGGGTAACTGGCAGCGGAGCCTGACGGGACAGGCATCGAGCGACCATATCCCGCACTTGTCCAATGGGCGACAAATCAGGCGAACGCGCTGGCCAAAGCCATCTAAAAGGGAGAAAGCCTGAACAAGATGCACGAAATGCACAGCTGTTTGTTGGAAATGCAACACCAAGAAAATCCCGAAATGTTGAAATCTTTTTATAGGGTACATTTCTCATAATACAAGATGTATTTGATGTGGAACACACAATACCCAGTAACTTGTGTACCCAGAACGAGAAGCGATAATGGCTCGTACAGGGTATAGCATCAAATTGGAAAACGTTCTGGATGTCGCACCGCGGTAGCTTATTCCATGTTGTCTCCATTCGTACCCAAAGTACATCGTATGTAACTGGCGGCGGAGATTGACTGAACAGGAGTCGAGCGACCATATTCCACGCTTGTTCAATGGGCGATAAATCAGGCGAACGCGCTGGCCAAAGAAGACGTGGCACATGTCGGGCATCTAGGGGCTGTAAGACATTCCGCGCCACATGTGGTCTAGCATTGTCCTGTTGAGACATGACACCGGGGAGCAGATATGGAAGCATTTCAGCTTCGTTGAGATAGACCGTCTGCAGCTATGGATGCATTTCAGCTTCCAAAACTTCCGCGATGTACCGGTGGATGGTCATCGTTTCTGCAATGCGTGGGTGGAGGGAACGTGAATGGAACCCATCAACACCAGAACACCCTGTGTCGGGCATGTACGGCGCTACATAATGCATGGTACCGTCTGACGTTCACCACGATGTCGCCACACAAAAGTAAGTCGATCATGGATCATTAGGTTGAAACGGGATTCGTTGGAAAACACTGTGCGCTGCCTCATCCCGCCAGTGTCTACGTTCTTGGCCGCATTGCAGGAGCTGACTTCTGTGGTTTAAGGTCAAGTGAAGTCGAAGCAACAGACGGCGAGCAACGAGGTCTCCTCAGATCCAAATTGCGTGGGGCAGAGTTTACATAAAACCCTTGATATGATACAGACCTCCACTGTTTTGCTAACCCTCATAGGGTGGAGATGACAGTCTTTCCGCGCATACGTCAGTCGCTGGGCTCCAGACACCTCACGTCGGTGTGTCAGACTTTCCTTTTCCCACTGACGTCATATTCACATCACTGTGCTCGCGTTTCGTCCAACACGAGCGCCGATGTCGCGGAAGGAAAGTCTGCCTTCTCTCAGTACAACACATCGTCTTCGCTCAAAGTCCGTCAACTGTACGTCGGGGTTTCATCTGCTGCGGCTGAGCATACTCAATTACAACCCTTAGAAATAGGAAGCTCGGAAATTTGGGCTAGAGTGCCCGTAGGAAAGTGACACGGTAGCGAAGTAGAAAGGGCGAAGAAGACGCCCTTATTTATTACAGGGGCCAGTACCCGACTGCTTAACGTGCTCATCCGGCGCCCGGCGGGTATTTAGCGGTTCTGGCGTTCGTACCTGCCTGTGATCGAACCTGAGATTATTCCATGGCAGTCACGAACGTTGAACACTAGGCCATCCGCTGCCCAACTATGTTAACAAGCCTTGTGCGTCCTGCTTTTATACCTCCTGCGGGACAGCTACGAGGGCATGGCTGTCAAAAATCACTTGTATGGAAGCTGATGTAGTAATCATTTGTACCTCCTCACGTGACCTACTCATCCTACGAGTTTCAGTCCGATCGCAGACATGTTTTTTGGTGTTGTATTTTCAACAAATAGCAGTGTGCTTAAATGTCCTTTCATAGGGGAAGAGAGTTTGAAATCACGCGTTATTATGAAGAGGTGATATCACATTGCTGAAATATTAGCAATAAATATTCTGTACATTATACACTGAGTGGCCACTTTATTTTGACCACCTGGCAGTTTTAAGCAAATGAGCTATGGCTGCACGCTGTTGCCGCCAAAAGACGAGGCTAGTATAAAAAGGGAAAGCTTAGTGCTTGCGACAGTATAGTAGAGATTTTTGGGCGACGAGATGTGTAAAAATGCGATTTGACGGACTTTCAACGTGGGATGATTGTAGGAGCTCGGAGCCATGGAGCGAGTATCACCGAAACCGCCGCATTCATGAAATGTTTCAGAGCAGCTGCTGTTAAAGTGTTTAAAGAGTGGACTGTCAGCCAAAAAACTGGGTCTCTACGTGCAACGTGCGGTCATCATCGACTAGTGACTGCTCGGCCGGAACGGAGAGTGTCCAGACTGGTAACAGATAACAGAAGGGCAACAGTGCAGCAAATTACAGACCATCTTAGTCAAGGATCCCCTCAAATGATCTCTGCACGCACTGTTCGCCGTACACTTCATCAGATGGGATATGGCAGCCGAAGGCCTGTTTGAACGCCTTTGCTGTCTGCAGTTAACAAGAGAAAACGTCTCCAGTTCGCGCAGGAGCACAAGGATTGGACAGACGATAATTGGAAACAAATTATGTGGTCCGACGAATCACGTTTTCAGTTGCACCATGTCGATGGCCGAGTGAGAATTTGGCGGAAACAGCACGAAATCATGGACCCCAAATGCATTGCTACAACCCTTCAAGCTGGTGGAGGCAACGTTATGGTTTGGGGAATGCTTTCCTGGTATGCTTTGGGCCCTTTAATTCGTGTTGTTCAAAGTCTGACTGGCACATCATATCTAAACATCGTTACGGACCAAGTACTTCCTTAGCTATTTTTCAACATAAATACCGAGACGCTGCTTGAGACATTTATCCCAACTTGGTACCAGTTTTAGTAAACCTTGTTAATAAAATCCCGTTTTCTGGGCGTATAGCCACCTGAGGATAACCAATTTGACTTCGTCAGCCGAATCGAAGCGTTGGCCTCCTAGGAATCTTTTCATGGGACTTAACATATGAAAGTCCAAAATAGTGAGATCCGGACTGTATGGCGGGTTCTGCAGCACCTCCAGCAATATTTCGCATTTTTTTTCTGTCCCTTCTGGTCGTCTTGTCCAATTCTTGGACACCCATCGCGCACTGACCTTGCAAAATTGCTATTTGTCATCCACATTATCGTACGTTATACCTTACGAAATGTTGAATTTCTCTGCCAATATGCGCAAATGGATCCGCCGGTCAATCAAAATTGCCTGTTTAACGCTTCCGACAGTGGCAGGTGATGATGGGGTTACAAGTCGACCGGAACGTGGCGAATCGGTAAGGTTGCCACGGCCCTTGGCATAGAAACTGCACTATCCGGAGATGTTGCTCTGGCCTAGGCAATCACCACCGTACACTTCGACCATTTCTTTGTAAATTTCCGCCATAATTTTCCGTTTAGCCCCCAAAAATCGGACTACACCGCGTTGCTCTTCATTCGTAGACGACGCTGAAAACGGTAGCATCTCTATGCCATCTTTCACACTGTCTACCACAGCGACACCTGATCCAGCCAAACCGGTCTGTAGCGTGCTATTCAAACTCACTGTATGGCAAACTGCAACTTGCTACGTGAAACCTGCAAAGAGAAAAACAAAAACTTCCCGATCCTCCTTAGTATATCTGACGTAACACGTAAATGGTGAAATTTGAATTTTTTGGCAGTTACTTTAATTTTTAAGTTAGTTAAAAATTCACAGATCTTATCGATATTATTTCGCCAGCTATAGCTTTCAATTAAGTATTATTCAGCTTCCATTAATTGATAAATACACACAGTCGATCACATTATTGTGACTACCTCCCACTTTTGTTGCCAACAGCGAGTAGCCAATGAAAGAATTGGCACGTGTCATGAGCTGGCTTGGAGGGTATATAAGGCGTGCTGTAGGCATTCTTAAAACATATCACTCGTTGCTGTCATGGTTAATAGGAGCGATTAATCAGATTTGCAAAAAGGGATGATTATCGGTATTCGGGTCAAGGGTATTAGTATTTCTGAAACAGCGCAGTTTGTGAACTGTTCGCGTGCTGCTGTGGTTAAAGTGTATTGTGATTGGAGAAATGGCACCATAGCGAATAACCGACGTAAAAACTGCAGAGCACCATGTGCTATTGATGTGAGAGGTGAAAGTCGGCTTCGAAGGTGCGTGGGGGCAGATCGACACGCTACAGCGGAACAACTCATTGAGCGAATGAGCCATGGGGGCTATCGGAAATGTGTCTATAAACGACAGTTCAGCGAACCCTGCTGCGTATTGGGGCTCAGATGTAAACGGATGGTCTCTGCACTTGTGATAACGAAGATGCATCGGCAGAAAAGGCTTGCATTTGCACGGCAGTATCGGAATTATACTTCCGCTGGTTTGCAAAGGATTGCCTCCTCGCCGATGAGTCACGTTTCTGTTTCATTGAACGGATGGATGTTGGCGTATAAGGCGAGAAACATAGGACAACAAACGCTGTTCAACCATTGCTGGAAGAACACAAGCTGGTGGCGACAGCGTTATGGTCTGCGGAATGTTTTTGTGGCATTCCCTGGGTCCACTCATACCTGTGAAAGGTACTATGGACCGAATTCGTTATGAATCCATCCTTGCAGACCACATACACCTATACATGCTGATTGTCTTCCCTGGGGTGGATGGGATCTTCCAGAACGACAATGCGACGTGCCACACAGTTAGAAATGTCCGAGAGTGGTTGGAAGAGCACGATGAAGACTTCAAAGTACTTCCCTGTCCCCCTAATTCCCCAGACTTAAACCCAATCGAGCATCTGTGGGACCACCTCGATCGTGTTGTTCGGTCTATGGATCCTCCATCACGCACCCTCCAGCATCTGTCAGATGCAATGCAGTCAGCATGGCACTACATACCTGTGAACACCTTCCAGCACTTTATTGAATCCCTCCCAGCCCGCGTAACTGCTGTCCGCGCTGCACAAGGCGGTTAATCTGAATATTAGCTGGTGATCACAATAATGTGATTCGACCGTGTAGTTTGTGATTGACTGGTTTTAACCTGACAAAATGTAATATGCCAAAAGTATTTTTCATTATCAGTTCGGTTGTAACGAAGTCTGCATATGTCGAATGTTATTCACTCTCTCTTCAACGTCCTTAAATAGGTGTTCGACTAATCACCCCAAACATTTATTCAAGATATTTGTCTGATTTCCTTAAAAATTTTGTTGAAAAGTGCTTATATTGGGTTGATGCATAAGTCCATGCCGTTTTTTTTTTCACCGCACTACAGGAATGTATTACATCAGAAGGGAAAACGGAATAAATCAACTCCGTATTCCCCTCATTGTTTACGATGGTGTCCCAACATCTGGATAGATCTGCAATGCCATTCCTGAAAAAAAAAACTGTGCAGGTTTTGCTGCGAAGAAATCATCAAGGAAATTCTGGAGATCAACATCATTGTTGAACGTTCTGCTACCGAGTGCATTCGACAGAGATCGGAACAGGTGAAAGTCTGAAGGGGAGACCTGGGGAATTGGCCGGATGTAGAAGGATCTCTCATTTCATGTCCTGAATGGCCGTTTTGGTCATGTTTGCACTGTGAGGTCGTGCGTTATCATGTTGGAGAAAGACACCATGGCGCCGATGTGGCCTTATTTGCAGAATTGCTCCCTCCACACGGCGGAGTTGCTCACAATATCGCGCAGCGATGATGATCCGATTCCTCGGCAGCATTTCCCAGTGAATGATTCCTTCTATGTCCCATCAGACACAAAACATGATCTTTGCAGGATGAAAGTCATATTTTGGACGTGGTGTGGGCGTCTTGTTTGGGCTTAAAGACTCCCTCAGATGCCTGAAAATCACGTTCAGGCACCACTTTTCATCTCCAGTAACAATACGAGACAGAAATGGTTTGTGTTGCTGAGAACATTCGCAATAACGGGCGAGCAAGGAACCACATATAGCAGCACGCTGATTCTTGTTGTCCTCTGTGAGAGTGTAAGGCACCCAAAACCCAATTTCTGGACCTTTCCGATACGTTCCAGATGTCGCACCAAGGGTGGCCTGATCACTGTCCATCTCAGTGGCCAATTCTCGTGTGGTTTGACTCAAATACAAGTGGATGAGATGGTTCAAACGATTCTCATCAAAGTGAGATGGAGCTGAGCGTGGAGAGTCGTTGAGGTCAAAATTGCCACCTCGGAAGCGCTCAAACCATTTGCGGGCTGTCCTCGGAGCAATAGCATTCTTCCCATACACAGTACAAATTTGTCGAGTAGCCTTGGCGGCCGTGGATTCCTTATTAAACTCGTAGAGGAGCAGAGGTCGGAAAATTTTAATCCTTTCTACTTGACACTCCATACTTCAGGACCTGAAAACCAAAAAAACCATTAGTCACAATCACACAACGCAATATGATTTAGATGCACGATATAACTGGTCACGTTTTGAAATAAAACTGGCCATCTGCACTGTAATTAGTGACCTGGGGAATACTCGTTAATTAAAATGGCATGAACATATGCATCAACCCAACATATTGAACATACGATTACGAAACAAATAAATTTACAAGATTAGAAGTACCATAATACACCTTTTAATTAGAGGTTTCAGTTCTTTCTTTCTTTCTTTTTTTTTTGCTGTTTTATTTTTTACAACGCTCACTGGTGATCATATCCAACAAAAGATTAGTTTCGAGCAAAAATTACTTCATTTTACACACACAATTTTATTAACATTTCCTTTCAAATTATTTTCTTCATTTTTTTTTTCTTCGTTAGGGTTGTGTTTCTGATTAGAATATTTTCGATCTCAACTCATAAATCGGAGTAATTTTTCTTTATATTTATTTCTCTTCTTTTTTTCTTCATTCTCTCATCCACTTTATTCTTTTGCTCTTCTTTCTTTTGCAATAAAGGAATTTTGTTATCTTTCAAGCAAAGACATAAATTTATCTAAATCCAGTAATTTATCCTGATAAATACTTTTCAAATTGTGTGGAGTCAGCAAATTAATGCCGTTCACTTTTCTAAAGGCCACAAAACATTAGTATATTACCTGCATATTAAATTCCGAAAAAAAAAAAAAAAAAAACATTCAAAGAAGACTGAACATCATCATTTTAGTGATATCAATCGAAAATCCAGAACAAGTAAGATGAAAAAACCGTCGAAACGTGTTTCAATTAAATAACAGATAATAACATCTCATAAACGAATGATTATAGTGGTGTTGAAATCTCTATCTTTTTTCCCCGTTTTACAGTTTCCTCTCATTTCGCTATTTTATTAAAAACATCACCATTTAACGCTGTCACGAAGTGTTTCTTCTTTTTAAAATAACTCTGCTTTATCTATTGCATCTGTAGAAGCCTGGTGATTTTCAACGAATATGAAAAGAGTGTAATTCCTAGCGTGACTTATAAATCAGTTGTTTTTTTTCTACTTTTAATCTCCAGCGCAATTTTTCGGTTAAGTATATGGTATGGTTTTCATCTACAATTTATCCTGGATATTTTGCCATTTATGATGAAAAACAACAGTTTGCAAACATTAATATCAATTCCACTGAAAATTTTGAGTATGTGAGCATGACCTTTAACTAGTAGAAAAAAAAAATAATAAATAAAAACTATAAAGCCATTACAGTAATATATCAGTCTAACAACGCGTATTTATACTTCACCAGTGCATTATAATTAATTCCAGTGGTTTCCATGAAATCGGAGAATACAGTCTTTCTGATGATTATGTATATTAAGGACATACAACGCTTCTCACAAAAGTTTTATTCTTCAAAAGTCGACCAAGGTTTCACTGAGCTGTGGCCCAGCTTCATCAGAACGAATGGCAAGTAAATATTCAAATCGTATGTGACATCATTAACGGTGTTTAGAGTCACGCATTTTAGTTAGTTGCTCCTAAGCGCTTGATAGTAATGGTGCGGATGCCATGTCGTTAACAAGTTGCAAAGAATTCTGATATATATTGTGGAAAGCTTCCAAAGTATCAAGTTTGGTGGTTGAAACTTGCTGGTAAATTTGTTTTGCTTTTTCAAAGAAAAATTTCTGGTAATATTCGTAACAGTGTTTAGCCATCGACGACTTCTTGTCACAGTTTCGAATGTAGGTCTTGTGTTACTTCAATCAAAATTCACATCACATTTACATAGGAATTTACCAGATCCTATGTGAATGTGGCGCTTCGTATATAGTGTAACCGGGGTTTCCATATTTATCAGAAGCGAGATTCTGTGGCCATTTTTAGAGATGGTGAATTGGAATCATTTTCTTTCACTTCTCGCTATTTGGATGGGAATCGCAGCGAAAGGCAAAGTATATCCTTTCCCACGGGTCACAGCAGAGTGTAAGCAATTAAAAACATAAGAGTTTTTGAGAGTGAAGGCGTGGCTGCGCTTTCTTGGAATTAGACAGACCAAGGGGGTTTCTCTCTCCGGGCATGAGAGGGGAGACTCGGTATCAAAAAGTAGAGAGAGGAGGTCAATATTTTTAGGAAGCTCAGAAAAATCTCGGGGTTGGTCGGAACAGATGAAGGAAGAAGTTTGGATGGCCGGAAAGAGATAAAGGAATTTTAGGCGGTGTAGAATACTGAGGGAGAACTAAAAGAATGAAAGCACGAAAATGACGGACAAAAGCTTGATGATATTCCCCGTAACATTTGAATAAACGTTTTCCTCACTGCAAAATTTAGCCTCAGTCGATTCACTTTTCTATGCTTTGTATTATTTTTATCTGCTCCAGTTGGGAGAATTACGGATTAAACCACCGATACCGAACTTACGGCAAAGGAAGCATCAACGAACCCTCCACACAGGGCGCTGTAATAGAACTCAGCACCAAGCCCTGTAACATCTGGATAAACGTTTTCCTCACTGCAAAATTTAGCCTCACTCCATTCACTTTTCTATGCTTTGTATTATTTTTATCTGCTCCAGTTGGGAGAATTACGGATTAAACCACCGATACCGAACTTACTGCAAAGGAAGCATCAACGAACCCTCCACACAGGGCGCTGTGATAGAACTCAGCACCAAACCCTGCAACATCTGGATAAACGTTTTCCTCACTGCAAAATTTAGCCTCACTCCATTGACTTTTCTATGCTTTGTATTATTTTTATCTGCTCCAGTTGGGAGAATTACGGATTAAACCACCGATACAGAACTTACTGCAAAGGAAGCATCAACGAACCCTCCACACAGGGCGCTGTGATAGAACTCAGCACCAAACCCTGTAACATCTGGATAAACGTTTTCCTCACTGCAAAATTTAGCCTCACTCCATTCACTTTTCTATGCTTTGTATTATTTTTATCTGCTCCAGTTGGGAGAATTACGGATTAAACCACCGATACCGAACTTACTGCAAAGGAAGCATCAACGAACCCTCCACACAGGGCGCTGTAATAGAACTCAGCACCAAGCCCTGTGACATCTGGATAAACGTTTTCCTCACTGCAAAATTTAGCCTCAGTCGATTCACTTTTCTATGCTTTGTATTATTTTTATCTGCTCCAGTTGGGAGAATTACGGATTAAACCACCGATACCGAACTTACTGCAAAGGAAGCATCAACGAACCCTCCACACAGGGCGCTTTGATAGAACTCAGCACAAAACCCTGTAACATCTGGATAAACGTTTTCTTCACTGCAAAATTTAGCCTCACTCCATTCACTTTTCTATGCTTTGTATTATTTTTATCTGCTCTAGTTGGGAGAATTACGGATTAAACCACCGATACCGAACTTACTGCAAAGGATGCATCAACGAACCCTTCCACACAGGGCGCTGTGATAGAACTCAGCACCAAACCCTGTAACATCTGGATAAACGTTTTCCTCACTGCAAAATTTAGCCTCACTCCATTCACTTTTCTATGCTTTGTATTATTTTTATCTGCTCCAGTTGGGAGAATAACGGATTAAACCACCGATACCGAACTTACTGCAAAGGAAGCATCAACGAACCCTCCACACAGGGCGCTTTGATAGAACTCAGCACAAAACCCTGTAACACCTGGATAAACGTTTTCCTCACTGCAAAATTTAGCCTCACTCCATTCACTTTTCTATGCTTTGTATTATTTTTATCTGCTCCAGTTGGGAGAATTACGGATTAAACCACCGATACCGAACTTACTGCAAAGGATGCATCAACGAACCCTCCACACAGGGCGCTGTGATAGAACTCAGCACCAAACCCTGTAACATCTGGATAAACGTTTTCCTCACTGCAAAATTTAGCCTCACTCCATTCACTTTTCTATGCTTTGTATTATTTTTATCTGCTCCAGTTGGGAGAATTACGGATTAAACCACCAATACCGAACTTACTGCAAAGGAAGCATCAACGAACCCTCCACACAGGGCGCTGTGATAGAACTCAGCACCAAACCCTGTAACATCTGGATAAAAGTTTTCCTCACTGCAAAATTTAGCCTCACTCCATTCACTTTTCTATGCTTTGTATTATTTTTATCTGCTCCAGTTGGGGGAATTACGGATTAAACCACCGATACCGAACTTACTGCAAAGGAAGCATCAAACGAACCCTCCACACAGCTCGCTGTAATAGAACTCAGCACCAAGCCTTGTAACAATAGTACAGATCCGTATAGCCTTGCGTTTTCACTTGAAGGAACACAAGAACTTCATTCGAAACTGTGACCTAAAGAAGTCGTCGTTAGCTTCTTAGGTCACAGTTTCGAATGATCACAAATAGTTATGGGAGACTTTCATCTAGCAGTGGAATGAGAACGATTGATGATAATGGCGATGATGCGGCAATCATATTTCATTCATCTGACTGAATATCACTCAAATTATTTTGTAGGCACATTCATTCCTTAGATGCACTGGACTCTTGGTAATCCTGACATTTCTTGCACAGAGGAATGGCAGATTAGCGAAAGTGCCAGATTACGGAGAGCGCATAGAAATTTATTTTAAGTTTTCATTGAAATTACTGTTACAGGTTTACTGTATGTAGTACATAATGTGTCTAAAAAAACATAAATAAGAGACAAGCCAATGATAATGGTAAAAGAACACGATCATAACGTAATATACTGTCTCATTTACAACAATAAAATGGTATTTTCATATCAGTACAGTAAAGTACAAAATATACACTATATTGACAAAAGACACAAGACATCTAGAATAGAAACACAACATAGCATTTATTAACATACATTAGTACGGTGTCAGTCCACCTTTGGCCTTAATGCATGCACCGACCCTTCGAGACATGCTTTCGACAAAGTTTTGGAACACAACGATAGGTATGTGCTTCCATTCAGTACATAATGCTGCCGCTAACTGTTGCTTAGTAGTAGGCGTTGGATCCAAAATTCTTATGCGGCGCTCTAATTCATCCCATAGATGCTCTAAGGGATTAAGAGCAGGGCTCTATGTTGGCCAGTCCACACAGATACGGAATTATCGTCAAACCATGCCGTAACAGTCCTTGCTTTATGGCTCGGTGCATTATCCTGATGGTACCAACAAGGCTCGGTTCCATTGTATTGCCACAGAGTTGGTAGGGCATAATTGTCCAGAATGTCGAGGTAGACGTGCTGGTTAACAGGTTTGCCCAAGATAATCAATGGTCTGGGACCATACCATGAAAAACGCCCCCACACGAATATACTGCCAGCTCCAAACTTGACCGTAGGAACAGTTCACTGTGGTAAATAGCGTACCCCAGGCTGCCACCATACCCGCACACGGCCATCAGACTGATGGATCGCGTATCTGGATTCATCAGTCCACATAGGACCCGTTTCGATTGATCTACGGTCCACGATAAATGTCATTTACACCATGCTAAACGACGATTAGCATTCCGAGTGGAGATGAAAGGCTTATGAGCAGCCGCACGCCCAGGGTAACTCATGGCATGAAGTTCTCTGGGAATGGTACGTGTACATACTGAGGTCCCAGCATTGTTACTCACTTGTACACTGAGGTTTTGTGCAGTACTCCGTCGATTAGCTGTAACATTTCTCCTGAGACTTCGACGCATAGGCGCCGACTTCTGAAAATTTCGAGGGATGCTGATATTCAAAAGGCAGGTACCATTTCCAGTGTTGAAGTTTTAGATATTTAAATGGACCTTGTCTTCAGTACAAACACAAATAAACCGATACATGATTTCATGATAAAGATATTACATTTTTTTATAGCAACCAGATTTTTGAATCCCGTTTTATTTCTTCCGATTTAGTTTTATGTAATGTGCCCATAAGAGCTCCTATATATATTTTTTTTTTTTTGGACAAAATTTGAGCATTTTGTTGGGGACTACTACCAGAAAACCAAACCTGTTGAAAAAGGCTGAGATTGGCAGTATTAGTCAAAACACACAGTATGCTAATAGCCATAATTTCGAGGACCTTGCTCTAGCAGTAGCAAACAAACTGACGTGTTCAGTGTTGGAATGGAACTCGCTTCATAATCATTGCATTGTATTATTTGCCTTACTTGTTATTGTTAGAATTTAGCGTATAACGCAGCATATATTACAGTGAAATTTTTGCTTTGATCAACAAGTGTAACTTGGAAATCTCCAACTCCACCCCGCTATCATCCATCTTGCAGTCCATGTGAACCAGTTGCTATCGATTTGGCATATCACCCCTGCGTGGATTGATAGGTGTTACTATTGGTGACTGCTTATATGTTTTATGAAGCTAGGGAGAAAAAAAGGCCTCAACAGAATCATGTCAAACAAACTAACAAACAATAACTGTAACAGCAACGGCAAAAAAAAAAAAAAAAAAAAAAAAAACTTCAAAATTATCCTTTGAGCGAGAAAAGATCATTCGCAGTCTCGCTGTGTGTCATCTGCTCTCGGACGGTCATTCTTTACTCCCGGTCTAACATTTATGGCTTTATGACCCTACCTGAGCTCACTGAGTTCATGGTGAGCTGCTGACAACTTACTGATGTGCAAAAAACGTGATTGCGAAAAAGAAAAAAATCGGTAGCTTTAAACAATTGGGGCCGCCCCGGTGGCGCAGTGGTCTAAGGCGTTGGCCTCTGATCATTCGTCTGAAGGGGTCCGGATTCGAATCCCGGTGAGGCATGGATGTTGTGTTTGTCTTACGGCACTGGCTCTCTCCCTTCCCTAGAACCAGTGACCCTAAATTAGGGACGGGCGACTGCTTATAGCCCATTGAGTTGCTCACGGTGGTCGTTAAACCTCCAATCAAAAAAAAAAAAAAAAACAATTGGGAAGTTAGGATACAAATCACATCCCACACCCCAAATTTCTCGCTTTCTTGGCTGTCTTATTTCTTAAGTGTTTATTCGGTATCGGTGGTTAAAATACTATTTTTTGAAGATATTGATTTTTTATAGAAACCAAATATTTGCGCTATATTCCGATTATCTTATTTAATTTTATGTAAAGTGGAACTAAATATTTAAGTATGAATCCAGTACATATAAGAAAAATTCGGAGGGATGCGGAGCACCCCAAATGATTTCAAGGGTTGCTCAAGCCCCTGAGCACCCCCGTAGTGGGCGCCAGAGCTTCGACGTCCTCTATCACTAATTTTCTTTGGTTTTCCTGTACGTTTTGCTGCTTCAGGCACGCCATGTGTCTTCCACCTATTCAGTACATCTAAAACAGTTGATCTGGCTATGTTTAAATGCCTCTCGGTTCCTCTTACGGACAACCCGCTAATATAACACCCAACAATCTTTCCTTTCTCAAATTTGGTTCTCTCCCGCCGCGACATTTTCACTCAACCTCACAGTGCGATATGATCGCGGTCAGCAGCAGGCTTGTTTTTGCATCGTTTGCAGCTGTACCGCGCATCTTAACAACGCAGCGGATCCATTCATTTGCTTTTTGAAGGGGTGTCCGGTGACTTTTGTCAATATGGTGTATAGACCGCCGGCATGGCGCAGTTGGTTAAGTCGCTGTGCTCTGTGTTAGAGGCGAAGTCTGCGGCTTTTCCGCGGTTTTCCACAGACTCCCCGTGTTTGGGGACGCGCATGCGCAGATGGTTCCCTCTGAAGTCGGCCTCAAACGCGCTTTGTCTCTGGACTCCCTTCCCCAGGTTGCATGGGTTTACCAGAAGAGTGTTGATGCGCTGGTTGTAGAACAATGTAAGGGACGAATGAAATATCATGCCCAATGGCATCAGGTTCCTACAGGAATATTACCCATGGTTGTTATATTACCCATGATGTAGCAAAAGAAGGGTTCAGTTGTAATACAGCACAGATGAAATCTTGCATTTTCTATTCAGTGCGGTCGCTTCGAAACATGTCAGGGATATTTGTTTGTTTTAATGAAGGTGCTCGTCGACGGCACTCTTTGCCATGCAATTGCTAGCATTACGGCGGTACTGCGCGTGTCTGGTGTTTTTTCATTAGTCACAACAAAAGCAACTAGTGAAAACAAGGTAATGCAGAAGATCTGGGTAATTTAGGCCCAATACTAAAAAAATATGTACTATAAAAAAATGAATATGCTGACCACTTAGTCATATAAAAAATTATAAGCTTGGCAGATGTCTAAAACTTTTCACACGTGTGTGTGAAAGGTTTTAGACATCTGGTTGCCCAGCGGGCAACGTTCGTGACTGCCATGGAGAAGACCTCAGGTTCGATCCACTAAAAATCCGCCGTGCGTCGGATGGGCACGTTAAGCCGTCGGACCCCGGGTACTGGCCACCCGGTAATAAATAAGGGCGTCTTCCTCCACCTTTCTACCTCGCTTCCGTGTCACTTTCTTATTGGGCACTCTAGCCCAAATCTCCTAGCTTTCTATTTCTAAGGGTTGTTTAAGACCTCTGGTCAGACACTCCCTTCCTAAAATCCTCTGCAGTTGATCATGATCATCATTTCCCACGTGTGGCCGGCCGGCGTGCCGTCACAGCGCCGCGTAGCTAACAGCAAATGGTCTAAAAAATAACCCACGATCTTGACTCCACAAGGACGCGTAACTCCGCCTGTTTTAAGTCACGGCAGAATAATTGAGATGCCGAATTACTAAGGGCCGGACTAGCAAGAGTCTACTGTACATAGGGGTGCAGTCGAGGCCTGGTGCCCCCTGGCCTCGACTGCACCCCTGTATACAGTAGTTTTTACCTCACTGAATCCGACATTTTAGAATTTAATTTATTCAGTCGTCGCCCATCGAAGTCGACATTTTTTTTAGCACAAATAATCTTAACCGATTTTTTTTTTCTCTTTCTCCTCCTTCACACACTCTCTCTCTCTCTCTTTTTTCTCTCGCCTGCCCCACTCGCGCATACTTGCTGGAGTCGGCACGCCTGGGTCGATCTTCGGTACTTTCTTCAGAACTGCACCGCTGACTGTATAAAGATTTAATATTGCACAAATACACGCACAAACGCGTGGGAGTTCGTAAAAACGAGTATATCGCTTTGAACGTTGCGTAGTAGACAAGATAAAAATTACATTTATGCAGATGTCCACATTCGCGAATATTACCTATGAGTTGGAACTGAATTTGCGATGTAGCACGCAATCGATAAAGGAATAGTTGCACTTCTTGTCTTACGGATAGATAAAGAGAGAGAGAGAGAGAGAGTCTGCTGCCGAGTAACGAAGTGGTCTTTCTCTTCTTCTTTAGCTCTCCATCATTTTCTTCTTAAAAAGGAAGACTTGCAGTGACTCCCTAAAGATTAGTGTAGATTTTCATGGACGCTGTGATTCAGCAACCTTGCATTTTTTCCTTCCACGAAAGAAAGATAATTAATGAATTGCTGAAGACTTAGCCGAAATTGATAATGAATTTTCTTAAGTTGTGTGCTACCTTTATTTTTTTTACTTTTTTTTTTTTAAACCCACCCGTGTTTTTCCTCCTCGGCGTCTTCTGAGTTAAGCAGCGTAGAGGGAGACGACAAAAAAAAATTGAAGGAAGAAAAAGAAGAAAAAACTCGATTCATCCTATCGCTATCTCAGTAGGATTGAGATCCCAGGATGCAGTAGAACTGCCCAGGGTCGTAGTTTTTCTTCCCCGCTGAAGGGAGGACAAGGGAACAACTCCGCCCCATCCTTATTTCTCGCACCCCAGGGTGTCGTTTGTTTTAAACACAATCTTCCGAGGTGATCATTTTTAAAATGGGAGGTACGGGCCGAGGGAATCCCATGCCCGTGATTCACCGACCTCGCTGATGGCGAAGCTCCTTGAGTAATGGAGGCTGGAGAAGTGCAAAACCTTGTAGAGACCCTGTAAAGTGGCAACAACAGAACGAGAAGTAAGGGATGAATTCGCTTTTTTACGAGAGTGCGTGTCTTGTCCAACCTAAGCGTGTTTCCTCTTCGGTCCTTCGGGTGTCGTTTGTCCTTCCTGTCATCAGTGTCTTTCTCATTCTCCAAGCAGCTATCCGCAGCATCCTCGCCACTTTTCCTTCAACTTCTTTGGGGCTCCTCATACACACACACACACACACACACACACACACACATGCGCACTATGATTCTTTTGTCCCTTATTCGTACAGTTCCGAAAATCTTGATTTTCCTCTCCACTCGCATTCTGTTGAGCGCTTTTTCTTTTTAAGAAATAAAAAAAAAAAAAAAAAAAAAAATCTTGTTTCCCTGCTGTTCTCCACTTTACCCACCCCTTCTTCTATCTCTTCCTCAGAGTTTGGAAACTTTAAAATACAAAACACAGTACAGTAGATAAAAAGGTTCAGACTTCTTCAAGTCTTTATATTAACTCCTTTCCAACATTAGGATATGTACGAGAAACGTACGCTTAGGACACCCTTCTTAGAAACAAAAATAAAACAAAACGAAAAGCATCGTATTTTGAAATACACAGGGGTTCACATACACCTTCGATTAATTAGTTTATTAATATATTTGTAAAGTTAGTACTGTGACGATCTCTGCGAACGAGAGATCTTTATAAGTATTTAAATAAGATTTAAATATTCAATTGATGAAATATTCAAATTTGCCTTGCAGTGATGAATACGATTTTTTCTTTTGTGTGTGGGAGTGTGTGTATACGTAGGTGTTTAAGTAACAACAGTGTAAGATATGTATTGTAAAAGAACGGACAATTTATGCTTATAAAACACCGTTGGACATTTTGTGACATTTCTTCTCAACGACGCTATTTTGCTCGAAATGGTAAGATAGTCGTTGGTTGTAAGTGCGTGGTGATATTCTGTACGCCTATCACCACGCACTTACAACCAACGACTATCTTACCATTTCGACATTTCTTCTCAACGACGCTATTATGCTCGAAATGGTAAGATAGTCGTTGGTTGTAAGTACGTGGTGATATTCTGTACGCCTATCACCACGCACTTACAACCAACGACTATCTTACCATTTCGACATTTCTTCTCAACGACGCTATTATGCTCGAAATGGTAAGATAGTCGTTGGTTGTAAGTACGTGGGGATATTCTGTACGCCTATCACCACGCACTTAAAACCAACGACTATCTTACCATTTCGACATTTCTTCTCAACGACGCTATTATGCTCGAAATGGTAAGATAGTCGTTGGTTGTAAGTACGTGGTGATATTCTGTACGCCTATCACCACGCACTTACAACCAACGACTATCTTACCATTTCGACATTTCTTCTCAACGACGCTATTATGCTCGAAATGGTAAGATAGTCGTTGGTTGTAAGTACGTGGTGATATTCTGTACGCCTATCACCACGCACTTACAACCAACGACTACCTTACCATTTCGACATTTCTTCTCAACGACGCTATTATGCTCGAAATGGTAAGATAGTCGTTGGTTGTAAGTGCGTGGTGATATTCTGTACGCCTATCACCACGCACTTACAACCAACGACTATCTTACCATTTCGACATTTCTTCTCAACGACACTATTTTGCTCGAAATGGTAAGATAGTCGTTGGTTGTAAGTACGTGGTGATATTCTGTACGCCTATCACCACGCACTTACAACCAACGACTATCTTACCATTTCGACATTTCTTCTCAACGACACTATTTTGCTCGAAATGGTAAGATAGTCGTTGGTTGTAAGTACGTGGTGATATTCTGTACGCCTTGTCACATGCCAAAGGGACATTCGTTACGAGGTGTCAACGATGCGACCCCCAAACTGTTTGAGGGGGCGTTTGTTAGAAGACGGAGAGAGGAGAACATTAGGATTCGAAGTGGCTATGAGAAGGAGATGTCACGGTGATACAGCATAACGTTTTTTCGTTGTATGGGATATAACCCATAAAGTACGTAAATAATGTACATCTTATATATATATACATATATATCTTCATTAAATACTCGTACCTCTTAGCAAATGGATTCCTGAAGGTATTTTCTGTAAGGCCGTACATTTTAAAGGACATAACGGACCGAACGAAATGGGCCGGGAAACCATAGGCCCGCTAAAACATCTCACAGGTACATTAGGGAGTCGATGTAAATCCTAACGTACGACGATACCTCAAACCCGGACATCTCCTCTGTCTTGTACAAGATTCTTAACATTCAGCAAAAACACTTGCGGGGCTAGCCATGATCAAATTCTGGTTCGTGCGGATTTCGCACGTGACGTATTACAGTTTTGTTTTTAGTTTCGTGTGCCTATTCAGATTCTCTCGCTTCTTTATGTACCACAGCCTGATGAAGCTGTCCGTGGCAGCGAAAGCTTTTCATGAACCACAGCCTGATGAAGCTGTCCGTGGCAGCGAAAGCTTTTCATGAACCACAGCCTGATGAAGCTGTCCGTGGCAGGGAAAGCTTTTCATGAACCACAGCCTGATGAAGCTGTCCGTGGCAGCGAAGGCTTTTCATAAACCACAGCCTGACGAAGCTGTCCATGGCAGCGAAAGCTTTTCATGAACCACAGCCTGATGAAGCTGTCCGTGGCAGCGAAAACTTTTGATGAACCTCAGTATGATGAAGCTGTCCGTGGCAGCAAAAACTTTTCATGAACCACAGCCTGATGAAGCTGTCCGTGGCAGCGAAAGCTTTTCATGAACCACAGCCTGATGAAGCTGTCCGTGGCAGCGAAAGCTTTTCATGAACCACAGCCTGATGAAGCTGTCCGTGGCAGCGAAAGCTTTTCACGAACCACAGCCTGATGAAGCTGTCCTTGGCAGCGAAAGCTTTTATGAACCACAGCCTGATGAAGCTGTCCGTGGCAGCGAAAGCTTTTCATGAACCACAGCCTGATGAAGCTGTCCGTGGCAGTGAATGTTTTTGATGAACCACAGCCTGATGAAGCTGTCCGTGGCAGCGAAAGCTTTTCATGAACCACAGCCTGATGAAGCTGTCCGTGGCAGCGAAAAGGCTTTTCATGAACCACAGCCTGATGAAGCTGTCCATGGCAGCGAAAACTTTTCATGAACCACAGCCTGATGAAGCTGTCCGTGGCAGCGAAAACTTTTGATGAACCTCAGTATGATGAAGCTGTCCGTGGCAGCGAAAACTTTTCATGAACCACAGCCTGATGAAGCTGTCCGTGGCAGCGAAAGCTTTTCATGAACCACAGCCTGATGAAGCTGGCCGTGGCAGCGAAAGCTTTTCACGAACCACAGCCTGATGAAGCTGTCCTTGGCAGCGAAAGCTTTTTATGAACCACAGCCTGATGAAGCTGGCCGTGGCAGTGAAAGTTTTTGATGAACCACAGCCGGATGAATCTGTCAGTGGCAGCGAAAGCTTTTCATGAACCACAGCCTGATGAAGCTGTCAGTGGCAGCGAAAGCTTTTCATGAACCACAGCCTGATGAAGCTGTCCGTGGCAGCGAAAGCTTTTCATGAACCACAGCCTGATGAAGCTGTCCGTGGCAGCGAAAGCTTTTCATGAACCACAGCCTGATGAAGCTGTCCGTGGCAGTGAAAGTTTTTGATGAACCACAGCCTGATGAAGCTGTCCGTGGCAGTGAAAGTTTTTGATGAACCACAGCCTGATGAAGCTGTCAGTGGCAGCGAAAGCTTTTGATGAACCACAGCCTGATGAAGCTGTCAGTGGCAGCGAAAGCTTTTGATGAACCACAGCCTGATGAAGCTGTCCGTGGCAGCGAAAGCTTTTCATGAACCTCAGCCCGATGAAGCTGTCCGTGGCAGCGAAAGCTTTTCATGAACCTCAGCCCGATGAAGCTGTCCGTGGCAGCGAAAGTTTTTGATGAACCACAGCCTGATGTTTTTGATGAACCACAGCCTGATGAAGCTGTCCGTGGCAGCGAAAGTTTTTGATGAACCACAGCCTGATGAAGCTGTCCGTGGCAGCGAAAGCTTTTGATGAACCACAGCCTGATGAAGCTGTTCGTGGCAGCGAAAGCTTTTCGTGAACCACAGCCTGATGAAGCTGTCCGTGGCAGCGAAAGCTTTTCATGAACCACAGCCTGATGAAGCTGTCCGTGGCAGCGAAAGCTTTTCATGAACCACAGCCTGATGAAGCTGTCCGTGGCAGCTAAAGCTTTTCATGAACCACAGCCTGATGAAGCTGTCCGTGGCAGCGAAAGCTTTTCATGAACCACAGCCTGATGAAGCTGTCAGTTGCAGCGAACGCTTTTCATGAACCACAGCCTGATGAAGCTGTCTGTTGCAGCGAAAGCTTTTCATGAACCACAGCCTGATGAAGCTGTCCGTGGCATCGAAAGCTTTTCATGAATCACAGCCTGATGAAGCTGTCCGTGGCATCGAAAGCTTTTCATGAATCACAGCCTGATGAAGCTGTCCGTGGCAGCGAAAGCTTTTCATGAACAACAGCCTGATGAAGCTGTCCGTGGCAGCGAAAGCTTTTCATGAACCACAGCCTGATGAAGCTGTCAGTGGCAGCGAAAGCTTTTCATGAACCACAGCCTGATGAAGCTGTCAGTGGCAGCGAAAGCTTTTCATGAACCACAGCCTGATGAAGCTGTCCGTGGCAGCGAAAGCTGTTGATGAACCACAGCCTGATGAAGCTGTCAGTGGCAGCGAAAGCTTTTCATGAACCACAGCCTGATGAAGCTGTCAGTGGCAGCGAAAGCTTTTCATGAACCACAGCCTGATGAAGCTGTCCGTGGCAGCAAAAGCTTTTCATGAACAACAGCCTGATGAAGCTGTCCGTGGCAGCGAAAGCTTTTCATGAACCGCAGCCTGATGAAGCTGTCCGTGGCAGCGAAAGTTTTTGATGAACCACAGCCTGATGAAGCTGTCAGTGGCAGCGAAAGCTTGCAATTTTAATATCGTATTTGTATCACGCCTATAATTGGAGATTGTACCAATTGTACAAATATATTAATAAATAAATTCGTATGTCAATGAATGAAATATGGGATTACACCATTTTACAATACAAATTTGGAATATTCTAATGGTTTGCATACTCGGGCGCTATCCTGAAGACGCGGGTTCCGTTTCCGCTCCAGGACGATGAAATGTTCAAGTTTTCGTATTTATCTGACTTAACATCCATGTCATATTTACACCTATAAACTGATTTCACGTCTTCCAAAGTAGCATCGTATTTGTTTGCTTGTGAATCCTTCCAAAATCTTGCATTATTTTGTTCTTTAGAATTGCAGTCATGTTATTTTGTAGTTTTTTTTTTTTTACGGGGTGTCGTTTACATGGTTAACAGTAAAAATACCCTCGGAAAAAAATAACCCCGGAGAAAATACCCCTGAAAGCTGAAAAGCGGTAAAAATACCTCCGGAGGAAATACCTCGAGAAAAAACGGTTCACTGTAAACTGCCACACAGGAACACTGATGAGTGGCAGTGTTCCGGTGTGGCAATTTACCGGCAATCCACGCCCTACTGCGTTCTGCAGTGTGCGTCCTGTGTCCGTGTTCCAGAACCTGCTGTTCCATACCTGTGCACCTCGTTCCAGCAATAAGCTGCCAGCATTCTTCCCACTGCTTTTCAGCGCCAGTAAGTGACTTTTATACCGATATTCTTTCCTTTTTCATCTCGGTGGGTATGTTTACCATATGCCCATCGTGACTCGCCTTGACTGTCTTCTGTGTTCTCATTAGCGTTCCTTTACGTTGCCTGCCATGCTTGTCTTCCTGTGCTCTTCTACCCGTCTTCCATATTACGTCATCTTCCATTAATGGTCCTCGGGTGACGTCATTTGCTCCTTGTTGTGCCATCTCTCCAGCGGATCTCCGTGTGACGTCATTGTTCGTCATCTCGCCTTCGTTCACCTGTGCACTGTGCCTTCCCCACCTTCACCGTTTATCTTCCACGGGATTGTGGTCTCTTCCGCCGCTCATGGCCTGTGCCGTATCAACGGAATATCTTCCGCCACTGAGACCTCCAACTGATGTATTGCTTCAAGACGTATCTCAGCTATCTTCGTCTGTCTTCACCGCCACACAATCCCCGCTTTTTTTTTTTTTTGATTGGAGGATTAACGACCGCCGTTAGCAACTCAATGGGCTATAAGCAGTCGCCCGTCCCTAAATTTGGGTCACTGGTTCCAGGGAAGGGAAAGAGCCAGTGCCGTAAGACAAACACAACATCCATGTCTCACCGGGATTCGAACACGGACCCCTTACGGACGAATGATCAGAGGCCATCGCTTAGACCACTGCGCCACCGGGGCGGCTCTCCGCTTTTGCCTTCATGCCTGGATTTCCTTGTTACTCGTCAAGATTCTGTGCTTACTCTTCATCTTCCCGAATCTTCACCCAGAGGTAAGTCATTACTTGCCTCTTTAGCTTTAGGGGTGAAATATTTTGCCCTCCCCAATACCAAACTTAATGTGTACACATCAGCTCTTCACGAAATTGTTTCTCCGGATACCATTACTCATGTAGCCCGCAAGCCAAAATCTGTGCTTATTTATTTTTCCTCTCCCGCTCAAGTCGAGCGGGTTTTGTCTTCTCCAATTAGTGTTGGCGATCAAAGTTTGTTCGCCGTTCCTCTCGTACAGAGCCCAATCCTAGTCAGTATGTCTACGGTTCCACCGGAGATTTCTGATGATGTTGTCCTTTGTTTTCTTTCTCACTGTGACCAAGTTGTTGGTCCAATCCGCACGCTGCGATGGACGAACAAGGCTCTCGCCCGTACCTAAGTTTTCGCCGACAAGCTCTCGTTATATTTCCTGATGAGACCTTTATTCTTACCTGTCCGACCACATTCAAAGTGGTTTGTGGTAGACTCATCCGCACCATACATGTTTATACCGCTGAACACTTTTTCAACTGTAAATAGCCTACCCACTTTCGTGCTGCATGTCCAGCGAAGGGCGCTGCTTCGATTCCTGTATCTACTGGCTCTTCGAATTCTACCACATCATTTGTACAGCCATTTCAGTCTGCACCACAGCCGTTTTCTCCGTCTGCTCATACTCCATCTTCTCGGCTAAGTGGGTTATTTCCGCCTACTGGATCACATCCTCCTCTCATCGCTGTTTCAGCTCCCTGCACATTGCTGGGTTCTTCTTCTTTACCTACATTTTTATCCATCTCTTCATTAGCTCAGCCTGCTGACATCAGGTTGTGTTCAACTACCTATTCTGATTATATTTCCCCTGCGGAGATTCCAGTCTTCCTTGTCGCATCACTTTCGCAGCCTTTGATCCCTTCTTCACTAAGTTGCCTGCCTTCTCAGACGGGTCCTTTTCCTGTGTTGTTCCCATCGACGCTCTCGAACTTTTCGAGCTCGAGTCTTTTGACTTCGTTCTCTCGTGCTCCTCTTCGTCGTCTTCTAGCACTACCTCCGATGATACTCCTGTTATTTCTTCCACTCCGTCTGTATGTGTTTCCTCTTTCCAGCCTATTGACGCTGTTACTTCATTGTCTGTGCCTCCTGTTGTCCGGACATCCGTTTTTTCTCCCACAACACTGATCCCTGATCCTTATGTTCTACCACAGTTGTATGAACTCACCAGCCTTCCAGCTTCCCCGCAGTGATTGTCCAGTCCTTTCCCGTCCATCCCTTTGCTGTATCATCCTTCTGACTGTGTTCAGTCTTCTGTGTCACATGTTTTGCTTCACGACACATCTGGATTGCCTGTTACGTCTTCTGTTGCCACCTGCTCTACTACATCCATTGAGGATACTTCAGTTCAACATCCACAACCGTTCCTTGATCAGTCGTCTTCTGTTCCACCTCCTATTACTGCGGACTTATTAGAAGCCGTTTCTAAGAAACGTACTCGTCATTCCTCTCAGCGCAAACGGAAACTTCGCGCCCAAACCAAACATCCTTCTGCAGCTCCTGTTCTGTCTGTTCCATGGTCTCCACTTTCACCGCAACCACGTCCACAAGACTTTGCGAACAATGCTGACTTCATGGATGCCTTCACTCTTTGGGAAGAATTTCATTCACCCGGTCTTTATTATTAGGTCAACTCTGCTCCTGTCACTTGAACTCTTTGTGTATTATTCATCATGCTTATTATCCTACTGTCTTTTACCACCCCTGCTTTACGAGTGCGGCCTGCGTGCCCACGGCCTCTCTGTATCATCCTTATCTTATGTATATTTCCAGTTTCACTGCTCTTGATTTCTTTATCATGCACTTGTTGTTATCTACAATCCCTCTCTCAGAGTGTGGCCTGCGCGCCCACGGTTTTACCATCGTCCTTGCATTACGTTTTTCCATGTGATTACCTGTCAAGCCCGTGATTGTATGTGTTATGTAAGATTTCATGATTTCAGCTCCTGTTTTTCGTTTTACTTTACGTCAGTGTCATACTTCTATGCCTTTTGTTAAGTACTGACATTTTTTCTAGTGTAGTGCCATGTTGTTCTTCATGTATGTACCAAATTTTTCACGTTTTTCTTGTTCTTGCCCTGTTTCTATGCGCCATTTTGTATTTTTCCTTGCGCTTTTTTCTTGTTTCGCCCTCGCAACATACGTGCGGCCTGAGATCCCCCGTTCACTATGTATGGTCTTCTTTTCCCATGCATGTTTCCTGTACTTACGTATACTTGTCCAAGCTCGTTGTAGCATTTGCTCCTGTGATTCTGCATTAGTGCTCATGAATTCCTTTAATATTTCCATTTGTAAGTGCCCATGTTTTCAAATTAGTGTTTGTACTCTTCATGTATACTCCAAATCATGCCCGCGCTTCCTTTGTCCTGTGCTCATATTTTGTGCCCTGATTTATTGTACACTACTAGTTCTACAATAAAGCGATTTTGAAATTGTATTTCTTTGTGGAGCTAACTTCTGAATCTCAGAGAACAGCTTAGTGATATGCATGCATGTGTGCAAGGAGCGTTTCTCTACCCAAAAGCAATACTAACCCATTTATTCTGCCTCCCACATTGGCCACAGACAATTTTGCGTTGTTTCGTCTGCCAATGCATCTTCTTTCTTTTTCACTCCTACCTTTTTCTAAGGTAGCAACGTAGTGCTTATTTGCCTGAAATCCCTTTTCCTCCGCAATGCCGTATTTCCCATTGAACAAGGGAAGCAACTGCTTATCGAGACAGTTAACGGTTGGTCGGAATTTCGCTCTCTAAAGATTTCATAGAGCATCCTTTTCTTTCCGTATAAATAAAAGACTGATTACATTGAGAGATTACTTGAATATTTTTTTCTTTGTATTCTCAGTAGAGAGAGGCATCAGAGAGCGAGGATCTGACTACGTGAATCTAGTACATGCAATAATTTTACGATAGGAGCCAGACATTTTTAACATGAATAAAGTAACCATTTACCCCGTAACAATTTGTGCTTCAAAGTACTTGAAATATACTACAAAACAACTTATCTAAAAAATTTTGGAAGTGAAATGGTGCAGAAATGCTAAAGCCATGTTAATATGGGAAATTCTAAGACATAATGTAAATTTTCTCCAGAAAAAAGTTCACAAAGGGGCGCCAGAGTGGTATGCATGAGGGCGCGAAGTATGCCTCAAGCCAGCTCTGGCTATAATCAGTCTGGGATACCTTTCTAGTACCGCGTTGGTCCTCTTCGCGATGGGAAAACGGCAGCAACGCGATGGAACATGGACTTCACGAGCTCTCTGTAGTACTGTGGAGACAATGCACACGATGCTTCGAAGAGCGTCCCAGGTTTCCGGCGCGCTCTTAGTTTTTACGCCGTGGCAATACTTCTGGTCACGTGGTAAGAAAACATCGCCTTTATCTGAAATTGGCATCATTGGTGGGCGTGTCTTATATTATATTATTTTTTTATTTATGTGTTGTCTTTTTTCTCTCGAATTAATTCACATGACACGAAATTGCAGTTTAAGACATTTTATTTAATAAGAAATCCACTGAATACATTTTTGTGGTGTTGACAGAGATTGACCAACTTGCAATTTTTCTTTTTTTTTTTCAAGAAAGTGTTTATTTTTTACATATTTTGATGGTAAATTGACTCCTTTAATAGCGCGACTAAATTCAAAGGCTGCTGCAATCGGTCTTTGCAATTTTTGATTTCTCAGTAAATTGTCCACGAGATCAACAATGTTCGAGTTTGGTAGAACTTTGTCTTTATAAACGAATTCTCCATTTGGTGTCCATGAAATATTCTTTTAATTCTTTTTAAAAATGCCTAAAACGTTATGTGCATATCTTCTTAAATTTTTAGGCACAGTCTGTAACCCGAGAAATTCAACATCACTGCCTTTTGGTGGTGAAACATGAGTTTGAACCTTTTCAGGAGGTTTCCTTACATCAGCTGATATATGCAAAAGGTCAGCAGCATCAAACAGCATCCCAAATGTGTTCGATGGCGTTTAAATCGAGAAAACGAGTTGGCCAAGTCAGGACTCCAAACTCCGTGGAATGTTCCCGAGCCCAGGGGAAACGCATATCGATGTGCCGTCGGGTTAACAATGGCACGTCGGCTCCGGAAATCCATAAAACACAGGGAGCGTTGCAATGTACGAACGCTGATGCTACTGGCCCCAGCATTGAATTGCGCTGTGATTTGCGGCACTGTTGCACGCTGGTCGCATGTTAAGATGCGTGTTAAGCGCCGCTGTCCACGGCTTCCCTACGGCCACGCATGTCTCGCACTCTGGATTTCAGTTTCTGTAATCCAGGTACACCCTTGGAATTATTGACCGTTTAAAACCAAATTTCGTGGTAATTCTGAGATGGGGTGATACATCTTCTGGTCTCCCAAGAAGCGTCGGTGTCGTCCGCCTCGTCGGAACCGCAAGCAGTCCACCCCGTTTTCTACACTTCTTACTGAAGCCTAGATGTTTTCTTCGGAGCCCTCCTGTTGGTCTCCTCCCCAGCCTTCACCGTGTCAGATGAATTTTTCCGACCCGTTTGCCTACATACGTAGCTGCGATAGTTGACTGGGTCGTCTCGTTCTCCGCATACCTTGCTTCGTCGGGCTCTCCTCCAGGGGCCTCGAAGAAGCAAGGTATGCGGTATACCCCGTTTCCTGCACTTCCTGCTGTTGCCCAGAGGTTTTCGTCGGAGCCCTCTTGATGGTCTTTTCCGCTGCCTCAACCGCGTCCGATGGACTTTCCTGCCCCGCATGCCTATCTAGATGCCATGGAGGATTGGATTTACTTCTTTTACGAGCACCTCGAGCCGCCGACGTCCTGAGGGACCTCGTCGCCACCTTCTGGACTCCCACCTCGATGCTCCAGGACTCTTGTCCTGTGCCCCGCCTCGTCTATTGAGTGTGCATTATCGCTATATGTTCTGCCTCGCCTACTGAGTGAACCTTTTAGCTCTGTGACATCATGCTTGTGTCCCGCCATTGTATTGCATCTGTCAATGTATTGTGTTCCCTTTCTATGATATGTTTGTGTTACGCCTCGTCTACGCTGCCTGGCATGCCCCGTTACTTTCTGTTATTTTTCTGTACCCCGGTTTTCCCCGTTCCTCAATGTAAAGGACCCTGAGACCCATTAAATCGATACTGAAACCATTTTCCGGTCGCAGACTATTATTTCACTTTCGAAATCGCTTAAATCCCGAAAAGCTGCCATCTGAACTGCTCTGAACTGCAAATGCTACTACTTGAGCTTGCGGAGACATCTTCTTCTATATATACACTGCTGGCCACCAAAATGCAACACCAAGGAGGACACGATATAACAAAGCCAGATTTACTGGACACATAACAACAAATACAAAGATGAAACGATTGAGCTTACAGGTCCGTGCGACTTGCGGAACACGCCAGACATCAATAGTTCGTGTGGCGCCCATGGCTGGCAATAACGGCCGCTACACGCCGCGGCATCGAACGAAAGAGGCTTTGGAAAGGGAGGACTACAGGCTCCAAAACGTCGGAGATGTAGCGGTGGCTATTGAGTGTACTGGAGATGCGTACCAGAGAGGTGCGGGTGTTATATCCAATTGCGCCTCAAACCATAACGCCAGGCGACGGACCGGTATGGCAATGCATAATGCAGGCGTCATACAGTCTCTTGCCGCGGTGCCGTCACACGCGGATCCGACCATCGTGGTGTTGTAGGCAGAAGCGGGTTTCGTCGGAGAAGACAATGTCGTGCCATTCCGTAGTCCACGTGCGGCGTTCAACGGCCCACTACCGCCGCACTCGCTGGAGGTGTAACGTCAATGGTAATCGGAGCAATGGGCGCCGTGCGACAAGTCCCTGCTCCTGCTGACGACGTCGAACAGTACGTGCTGACACAGGTTGTTGTGCAACACACCCTAATTCCTGCGCTAACTTTCGTGGTGTGGCGGTACGAGCCATCAATGCCCGCCGCACAACATGCCGGTCCTCTCGTTCTGTGGTGTGCCGCGACTGCGGCAATCACTCACGTCGATCCGTCCGTCCCTCCTGCACCCACCGAATCCATACTCGCCTCACTGTGGCCGGATGTCGTCCCACACGGGCGCCGATGTCTCGGTACGATAAACCGCTGTCGCGATAAGCCACTATTCGTCCTCTGTCGAACTCCGAAACGTGCTGGAATGACTGCCGTATTCTGCGACGAGGCATCAGGAAGCTTCCCACGCACCGATCCGGCAGCACAACACACTTCCGCTACTTACACCCCGCCTTCTGTGCACCCTTCTCATAGTGCTTCTCGGTGGCGTGCCGGGCGCACATGATTTGCATATGCCCTGCAATGCTGATCGTTTTCATGTCCTCTCGCGGACGACGCATGCTGCGAATTTCCGGCCAATGGGATGCTTCCTTTTTGGTGTTGCATTTTGGGTGGCCAGCAGTGTATATACGTCATTTGCGGACGATACTATTTGCCAGATGCGTACTTGGCATGGAATGAAAATGGTAGTGCCCTTCCCGGATTTTTTGGCACTTCAGTGTATTGTTCCCCATCATTTAAATGGTTGAAAGTCAAATTATTCAGGGAAAACGTAACGAAGTAACAACTTTAAGAGCCTTAAATCGGGAGGAGAGAGTAATTTGAAACCCACCATGACCAAAGGCCCAGGAGGCATGCCTGGGTAAATGATAAATAGACAGAGAGAGACAGAAAGAGAGAGAGAGAGAGAGAGAGAGAGAGAGAGAGAGAGAGAGAGAGAGAGAGAGAGAGAGACACACACACACACAGAGGCTGGTAGATGAACAGTTTCAAGGTAATGACTAAGCAAGGGTAAAGCTTTCATAATATCACTGTGTACAGCGGGGTCCGCAGGGCAGTTTCGGCTTTCTCACTACCATCCACAGAGACAGAGAGGCTGGAAGACAAACAGTTTCAAGATAGTGACTCACCTAGGGTAAAGCTTTCATATGTCACTGTGTACAGCGGGGTACGCAAGGCAGTTTCGGCTTTTTCACTACCATCCATCCAGAGAGAGAGAGCGAGCGGCTGGAAGACGAACAGTTTCAAGGTAGTGACTCACCTACGGTAAAGCCTTCATATGCCACTGTGTACAGCGGGGTACGCAAGGTAGTTTCGGCTTTTTCACTACCATCCATCCAGAGAGAGAGAGAGAGGCTGGAAGACGAACAGTTTCAAGGTAGTGACTCATCTAGGGTAAAGCCTTCATATGTCACTGTGTACAGTGGGGTCCGCAAGGCAATTACGGCTTTTTCACCACCATCCACCGAGACAGAGAAGCTGGAAGACGAACAGTTTCAAGATAGTGATTCACCTAGGGTAAAGCCTTCATATGTCACTGTGTACAGCGGGGTACGCAAGGCAGTTTCGGCTTTTTCACTACCATCCATCCAGAGAGAGAGAGCGAGAGGCTGGAAGACGAACAGTTTCAAGGTAGTGACTCACCTAGGGTAAAGCCTTCATATGTCACTGTGTACAGCGGGGTACGCAAGGCAGTTTCGGCTTTTTCACTACCATCCATCCAGAGAGAGAGAGAGGGAGAGGCTGGAAGACGAACAGTTTCAAGGTAGTGACTCACCTAGGGTAAAGCCTTCATATGTCACTGTGTACAGCGGGGTACGCAAGGCAGTTTCGGCTTTTTCACTACCATCCATCCAGAGAGAGAGAGAGCGAGAGGCTGGAAGACGAACAGTTTCAAGGTAGTGGCTCACCTAGGGTAAAGCCTTCATATGTCACTGTGTACAGCGGGGTACGCAAGGCAGTTTCGGCTTTTTCACTACCATCCATCCAGAGAGAGAGAGAGAGGGAGAGGCTGGAAGACGAACAGTTTCAAGGTAGTGACTCACCTAGGGTAAAGCCTTCATATGTCACTGTGTACAGCGGGGTACGCAAGGCAGTTTCGGCTTTTTCACTACCATCCATCCAGAGAGAGAGAGAGCGAGAGGCTGGAAGACGAACAGTTTCAAGGTAGTGATTCACCTAGGGTAAAGCCTTCATATGTCACTGTGTACAGCGGGGTACGCAAGGCAGTTTCGGCTTTTTCACTACCATCCATCCAGAGAGAGAGAGAGCGAGAGGCTGGAAGACGAACAGTTTCAAGGTAGTGACTCACCTAGGGTAAAGCCTTCATATGTCACTGTGTACAGCGGGGTACGCAAGGCAGTTTCGGCTTTTTCACTACCATCCATCCAGAGAGAGAGAGAGGGAGAGGCTGGAAGACGAACAGTTTCAAGGTAGTGACTCACCTAGGGTAAAGCCTTCATATGTCACTGTGTACAGCGGGGTACGCAAGGCAGTTTCGGCTTTTTCACTACCATCCATCCAGAGAGAGAGAGAGCGAGAGGCTGGAAGACGAACAGTTTCAAGGTAGTGGCTCACCTAGGGTAAAGCCTTCATATGTCACTGTGTACAGCGGGGTCCGCAAGGCAATTACGGCTTTTTCACCACCATCCACCGAGACAGAGAGGCTGGAAGACGAACAGTTTCAAGGTAGTGACTCACCAACGGTAAAGCCTTCATATGTCACTGTTTACAGCTTGAGGGGTCGGTGAGGCAGTTTTAGCTTTTTCACTACTATCGACGTACACCTCCAAATTTGCACTTGGAACCGTGAATGGTCGAAGTCCCCTGTGGCTTCTCATTGCATAAAAAACAACAACAACGATGCACTAAGAAAAGAATGCAATGTTAAATCAATAGAAAATCCAACACAAAATCTAGGAATCTTAAGGTTTTAACTCATGTTCTTATGAGAACAATGGAAAAGTACAATGACTTATTATAAAAATTCTGCAGGTAATTAATTTATTAGTTTGAGGCATGCATTACGTATTAATTATCACAAATATATTGCTACAGTTTTGTGTTTTAACGGACTTCATAATAATTCCCCGTCATAAGTTCTTTGGGGGCCCGCTCAGATGTCTTAGCCTTGAGGCCCATTAAGGTCGGAATCCGGCACTGCTTGCTGCAAGGTCTTTTTCAGGTGACGGAAAAATGCAAGAAGGACAACCTCTGACAGCTCTTCAGTGCAGTGTCCTTGACAATATCTCCGATAGACGTAAAAAGCTGGCACTGCCGACCTCGGAAAGGTACCGAGGAAAAGAACTTCAGCTGTATTCCAAGCTCTTAAATTTTCGTAGTGATTTAATCCGCTGGTGTATTCTAGTAACGGGCTACCCAATTAACGGCTGAAAAAAAAAAAGAGAAAAAAAGAGAGAGGAAAAGCCAAGTTCTGTAGCTTAGTAACGAAGTCACTTTCTCTCCTTCTGTACGGGCGATTCGACAGATATAAATTATCAGTGTTAGAGCCCTGCTTTTGAAAACCCTACATTTCCGTTGCTAAGTATCTAGTAACGGTGGTTTACGTTCAGAAGATTTCAGGTACATATACTGTATTGACAAAAGTCACCGGACACCTAGAAGAGAAACACAACATAGCATTTATTGGCATACATTAGTACGGTGTCGGTCCACCATTGGCCTTAATGCATGCACTGACCCTTCGAGATATGCTTTCAACAAGGTTTTGGAACACAGCGATAGGTATGCGGTTCCATTCAGTACATAATGCTACCTCTAACTGTTGCTTAGTAGTAAGTCTTGGTTCTAAACTTCTTATTCGGCGCTCTAATTCA
This sequence comes from Macrothele yani, assembly GCA_039090855.1. Taxonomy (NCBI): domain Eukaryota; kingdom Metazoa; phylum Arthropoda; class Arachnida; order Araneae; family Macrothelidae; genus Macrothele; species Macrothele yani. Next base: position 36,284,876 of record CM077026.1, on the reverse strand, counting down.
TCCCATAGGTGTTCTACGGGATTACGATCAGGGCTCTGTGCTGGCCAGTCCACGCACGATACGGAATTATCGTCAAACCTCGCCGTAACACTCCTTGCTTTATGGCTCGGTGCATTATCCTGCTTTTGCACCGTAGTATTACCAGAGTTGGTAGGGCATAATTGTCCAGAATATCGAGGTAGACGTGCTGGTTAACAGGTTCGTCCACGATAACCAATGGTCCGGGACCATACCACGAAAAACACCCCCGCACGAGTACACTGCAAGCTCCAACCTTGACCGTAGGAACAGTACATTGGGGTAAATAGCGTTCCCCCGTCTGTCGCCATACCCACACACGACCATCAGACTGATGGATCGTGTATCTGGATTCATCAGTCCATAGGACCCGTTTCCATTGATCTATGGTCCACGATAAATGTTCTTTATACCATTCTAAACGACGAGTAGCATTCCGAGTAGAGATGAAAGGCTTATGAGCTGCCGCACGACCCCGGTAACCCATGGAATGAAGTTGTCTGCGAATGGTACGTGTACATACCGAGGTTCCAGCATTTTTTTCTCACCTGTATACTGAGGTCTTGTGCAGTACTCCGTCGATTAGCTGCAACGACGCTCCTGAGGCTTCGACGTCTTCAATCACTGATTTTCTTTAGTCTGCCGGTACGTTTTGCTGCTTCAGGTACGTATTGTGTCTTTCACTTATTCAGTACATCCAAAATATTTGACTTGGGTATGTTTAAACTCTTCTCGGTTTCTCTTATGGACAATCCTTTAATATAGCACCCAACAATCTTTCCTTTCTCAAAGTCAATTCTCTCCCGCCGCGAAATTTTCACTCAACCTCACAGTGCGATATGATCTCGGTCAGCTGCAGGCTTGTTTTTATACCGTTTGTAGCTGTACCTCTCATCTTAACAACGCGGCGGATCCATTCATTTGCTTTTGAAGGAGTGTCCGGTGACTTTTGTCAATATAGTGTATATTTATATGTAGGTGGCCTTACATAACTTGATTTCTTCAGAAATTCTCTCATCACTGTATAAATCCTTTCCAAGCTATTAAAAACTTCAGAACGACGGGCATTTTGACCACACAAAATGGGGAAAAGCAGTTTAACAGCTGTAAGTGGAATAGATGGTAATAGCAACAATAAATCGAAACGTAATACATGAAAAATTATGAGTAATATGTAATAAAAATAGAAACAGAACAAAATATTCCGAAGGAAGTACAGGTTCATTTGTCGTTTAATGAGACTTGTGAAAACACAAATTTGTCCGCGACGGGAATCGAAGCGTGTCCCCTTACTCTGGAGTAAGTCGCTCTCCCAACTGAGTTACGCAGACAGAATGTCTTGCTACAGATTAATTGTCTTGACACATGTTTTCACCTCTGTAGTACGTCACAGACTCTTCCACCAGCACTGAATAAATAGACTACAAGGCGAAGTCCTCAGTGAGGAATATGTCGACTTCATAACACAGTGCATATTTAGCACCTGTGTACCATGCTTAGAGCAAACTGGTTTAGGAGCTCTTGGAGTAAATTGCCCCACTCCTGCCGAAAAAACTCTGATAAGTGATGGGATGATTGCTGGTGGGGACTTGTTCCACGCAAGGCGTCTCCCCAGTTAGTTCCATTATGTTCGATAGGATTGGGATCAGGGGAGCGCGCTGGCCACTCCATTCGACTGATGCTCTTACTACCCAGTACGTCATCCACATCTGCTGTGCCGTGAGGACGGGTGCTATCCTTCATAAAAATGAAATCTGAGCCCACAACACCAAGGTACAGAAGAACGCGTCGAAGAATCACATCATTGCAGTACCGCTTCCCGGTGATTGTCCCGTGATTCATCCCCTGCAGTTAGTTACCTCCACTGACCATGACACCAGCTCTCACCATGACGCTTCGATCTTCATATCTGTCCCGTTCAACGATGTTCAGAGGCATCATAAGCAGACCCACGTTCCATCTACTATTTCACTTCTCTGCTTCACAGATTACACTGCGCTACATAGAAAATACTGCACCATGAAAGAATGCACAAAATAAGACAAAACCCCACATGTAGATAAGTATGTGGGAAAGAAGAGATTTCATTTCTGAGGGATTACATGAGTGCGATGAGCTAGGAAATATATAGTATAATGTGGGCTGAATCAAAAAGTCCTATGATAACCAAGATGGGCTATTCATTCCGGCAACATGGCGTGGCATCGAGTGGAAAAGTCCCAGGATCGTGTCTTGAGGTATCGCTGGCCATGAAGTACCTCTCACCAGTCTAAACCTCATCTGTGGGAGGTATTTCTACGAAAAATGACACGTCTCTTTGCTTTACATTCATTTTATTACTGCGGTAATCCAGCTCAGTAGAGAAGCTTCGTTTCTCCTGAAGAACCCTTCAGTTATTTGCAACAAATGACGCAGAGCATGCTGGATGAAAGCTTGAAACCGGGAGGACTCTAAACTAGATGGTCTGAGCAGGTCTCTAAACTAGATGGTCTGAGCAGGACTCTAAACTAGATTGTCTGAGCAGGACCTGGTCACCTATAGTTCTAGTTCGGGTTGGACCATGCTTTCCAAATTAAGACTCGTGCAGACCTCTAATCTATACACATACTTGGTGTTCACTCTAAAGGAGATAAGCCTCCTCAGTGGCTAATTGGTTAGAGGCCCTGGTTTCTGGTTAGACGTTTTAGTTGGGCCCGGACCCGATTACCTGTTGAGGCACAAGTGGTATGTTTGTTCCACTGCGCAATTTCTCCCTTCTCTGGAACATTGGCCTCAAATTAAAGATAGGCAACGACTTATAGCTCTCATAGCTGCTCGTGGCGGTTGTTAAATCCAGAACAACAACAATAAAAATGATAAAACCTTCTTCAGAAGATGTGATGGCTTTAGAATTTGCATTGCCAAACTATGAAAGCTTTACAACAAGCATTACGTAAATGTAGAATTTTCCTTTTATAAGTACAGGAGTTGGACAGAATAATGTGAACACTACGCTCGGAGAAGTAACTTTTAATGCAACTCCTTATGTCCCAATACGTAAAGGTACCCACCACTTTTTGGTTGTTGAGTACCTCAAGGTCTAATAGCTTTCTTTAGAACCTCAAGGTCCTGTTTAAGTGCATATAAAGTGCCTTGTTGCAAAATTTATTTCAGGGTGACGACGAAATGAACTACCTAATGTACTTCGAAAGAAGGCTAATTGTTGGTGGCCGGCTAGTTTCTGCCTCCGTGACAACAGTCACTAGGGTAGAGGGAGTGTCGAGAGCTAAGCGTCATACAGCATACCGTGTTCGTGGCAAAACCTCGTCTCCAAAACGCAAGAGCGGCCGAAACACGACCCTGACAGATAAAGACAGGAGAAAATTGAAGAGGATTATTACCCGTATTAAGAAGACCACGGCACCTAAAATTAGTGCGGAGCTCAATCTGCATCTCGAGACCCCAGTATCAACGAAAACAGTGCGTAGGGAACTTCATAAAGTGTTCAATGCAGAGTCTGCTATTGCGAAACCTCTGGTGGCCCGGATTAATAAGCAACACCGACGGTAGTGGTGCCAGGAGTATACAACGTGGACTGCTGATGCATGGAAGCATGTAATGTGGTCGGATGGATCCACATTCACCCCATTCCCCAGCGCAGGACGCGTTTACGTGTGGGAAACACCGTCAGAAGCGTACAACATAGACTGTCTGCTCCCTACAGTGCAGCATGGTGGTGGTCCTGTCATGCTCTGGGTAGTCATATCGTGGTTTTTAGCAGGTCCCCTGATCACCTTGAAAGGGAGGATGACTGTCAGGGCGTGTGAAACAATTTTGGCCGACCAAGTACATCCGATGGCTCAGGCTTTGTTTCCTGCAGGGGATGCCATCTATCAAGATGATAACGTTCCAGTTCACAGAGCTCGGAATGTCCAATCATAGTTTGAGGAACAGGAGGACAAACTTTCACACCTTCCTTGGCCTTCGCAATCACCAGACTTAAACATCATTGAGCTACTGGGGTCTGTGTTGGAAAACACAGTATGATCTTGTTATCCTCCTCCTGCATCTCTCGAGGACCTGGAGCAGTTTCTGCACGAAGAATGGTGTAACATCCCCCTAACCACCATTCAGGATTTGTATGCGTCCATTCTAACGAGGATTCAGGCGGTTTTGAATGCCAAAGTTTGTCCCACACCCTATTAGGTACGTAAAACCTTCTTTTCCTAGGTGTTCACATTACTCTCTGTCCATCCCTTGTATTTCGTTTTACTTTAAAAGTTCTTTGCGAAATTATAAATTTTGTCATGGCGAAAATTTTAACCTCTGGTGAATTTCAGAGAGACCTGATCAATCTTTCTGTTGGTTTATCAGAGATTAATTAATGCAAAAATTTTCTCCCATGACATACGTTAGAAGAAAACTCCTGGTTGAAAGGCAGGGGAATTCGTGCGCAAAATTCGCTTGTCTAAATCACAAAGAGGAAAACAAAATTTCATGTTGGAGAAAGGAGAAAAAAAAAAAAGAGAAAAAGAATAATATTTGATTTAACTGACTTTGGGGTTTTGAAAATAATTATTTTATCTGTTCTTTTATCGCGATAGGAAAAGGCGAGTAGGTGTGCAGCTCAGAGAATCAAAATTAATTTTAGTTTAACATCACGGAACGAGAGAAAAAGAAAATTAAAATTAGTGATTTTCTGCAAAGCAAGAATTCGCCATTTTTTTTTTTTTTTTTGCTTTCCTGTTTCCAAGCGTCGTGGAAAAGTCACCAAAAGTGTAACATCATTTCGCCTTTTGGGGTAAGGAATTCAGCAACAGAATCTATTTTTAGATCTCAGGGTCAAAAAAAGAGCTTGGTCTACACGTCTGAAGGTCAGAGGTCACTCCAGGCGTGGGAGTGAAGATTCCGTTGGGAGGCCGTGAGTTGCTAGGCTGAAGTTTCGACCAATGAGAGGGGTCAGCGGTTTCAAGCACCCCAGAGTTTTATCCGTTGAGAGTCACTTTTTTTCTGGTACTCTTGCTTTCCAGGAGAAAGAGGGGACAGCCGAGTCTCTCCTCGCCTTTTGGTGGGGAGAGCATTTTTGCTGACCGCCATGATTTGACATCGAGGTAAAAAAAAACTTAAAGGAGCTAGTAGCGGCGGTCTTCTTCTAGCGTGGGGACTTGTCAGGTTCATGGTTAGTTACAAAAAAAAAAAAAAGGAGAAAAAAAGGAGCTCAGGGCTTGCTCACTGATTCCACCGTGTGAAAAGAAGAAATTATGAAGAAAGGACAGGACCACCGTAGGACGAGACCTCCTCGGGGCGCAGCGAAAAGATGATCACCGATGCACTCCTAAGCATTCTCGTGAGAGCTGATGGATAAAGAAAGGGGAACCTCCGCGCCTTTGCCGTCCACCTTCCAATGCAGCCGACCAAATTCCTACCAGGGATGGGCATCGAAAAGGACAAGGGAGAATTACTCCCTCTGAGAGGGTCCATCATCACCAGCTTCGAGATGTCTTTTGTTTTCCCTGTGTTCAGGTGAAGTGCTCGGGCACATTGTGTCCAAAAAGAAAGAGAAAGACATTGTGTCCAAAAAGAAAGAGAAAGGCGAAGAGAAATGTTTTGGTGAAAAAAAATTTGAATTTATTTTGAGTATATTGAATTGATTGTTATTTATTAAAGGCGTTATATTTATGCTGGTATTGAAATTTATATGGAAATTATAGAAAAATTAAATTTGGGAGATGGGTGGATGCATTTCGAAACAAAAATATTTTCTAAGTACTAGAAAAGGCCATGAACATCCTAAACAAAAATGCATCTAAAATTTACATTCCACAAGAAGTTATTGGAAAGTTTGCGTTGTTTGTGTTCAAGCAGAGTTGAGTCACCTGAAAGTGCAAAAATAAGTGGATATTGTTGCATGTGTATGAAAATGTGTCACTATAAGTCATACGGTAAAATGTACTCGTTCAATAACAACTTGTGGAGGCGGTGAAAGTCAATTTAAAAAGGTTAGGACAAAAATTGCAGTTATGAAAAACCTTATAATACCAGGATTCGGATCGATAGCCTTAGTCAAGCTAAGGTGGGGTACATGGGACCAAGTCATGGAAGACAACAGCACACAAAAATTTTCACACTGCACTAATTTTGGACTTTTTTTGAAAGGCTACTGCCTGTATTTATTATTTTTCTTTAAAAACTTAATAAGTTAATTTAGTGGACAAACAGATGGTATTTCCTTTTTTCTTGTTTGCTTAAACACAGCAGTATAAAAACAGAATCTCAATTTCTTTTCTATTTCTCTTTGGCCACTGGCCTTATGAACAGCACAACTTTACATATTTCAACACAGTTGGTTTGAACACTAGGCATGCATCCAAAATTATACCATGATTCACATAGCTTACAAAAAAAGATACTGGATTATTTTTAATTCCACAAGGTGGACAAGTTCTGTTCTTTTGAAACGTACTCTCCTCTCTCTCCCATAGTTAGCTCAATGACCAATTTACAATTTTACACTTATTGATTTAAATTTACAGCACCCAAACAATCTTAGCAAACTCTGCAATCTCCCAGACCAGCTTCGAAGACTTCAATTTAAATTTACAGTTATTTTAAGAGCCACAAATTATACTTTAACAAATCTACTATCAGCAAGTAAACAAACCAAGTAAATTATCCTCAAAACAGAATTTACACTGAGCACAAGCATTAATAAACATTACATAACCTATAGAACTAGACTGAATGAACCTACTTCACTTATAAAGAAACCTAACTTAAGAATTATCACTACTCATAACATCAACATAATTCAGAAATTCAAACAATCTTCTTGCACTAGCTTGCTCATAAAAATCACCTCACTCTGCACTTCACATAATAGCTCAAGATACTTAATAACTCTATACTGTAAACAAAAGCTCAAAATACCAATTAACTAAATTTCCAAACCAAATATCAAGTTCACTAACACTAACAACCAGAATTTAGAATTTACATCCCTAGCACTACAGCATATCATAAACAAATTAATTTAGATACCCTAAATCACAAAACAAAAATTAAATTTAACACCTGCAGTGAATTACTGAGGTAGCGGTGAGGCAAATACACTCAGTTCAGACACTACCCTGGGTTTTGAGAACCAACACAGGAAGAAAATACCAGTCAGGCTGAAGGCGTGAAATTGGGTCGTGAATCCACTTTCAGCCTATGCAAAAGGAAAGGAAAAAAATCCTCAAGTGCGACACATCATCATCAGGCACAGAATTTCCTCTAACATGATCTCGCCAATTATTTCTTGAAGCAACGCTCGACCGACCCTCGCTGGCAGTACATATCTCCGTGAGCAGCGAAACTACTGGTGGGGTTTGAAGACAAGTTTCCCCCAAAACCCACGTCCTCAGGGCTCCCCCTTTTCGAACCAATGCATGATCCCACCTTGATCAACCACGCCTGCAAGAGCCTGTCGTACTTCAACCCTAAATACTCCAGGCACATCTGGCCCAGAACCAACACAACTATATCCCAGGAAAAATTCACTTATCTGTGTATATATCCCAAGAAATTCTAAATCACAATATCCACATATATCCCAAGAAAATTCACTTATCTCTATATCCACATATATCCCAGGAAAATTCACTTATCTCTCTATATCCCAAGAAATCCTAAATCACAATATCCACATATATCCCAGGAAAATTCACTTATCTCTCTATATCCCAAGAAATCCTAAATCACAATATCCACATATATCCCAGGAAAATTCACTTATCTCTCTATATCCCAAGAAATCCTAAATCACAATATCCACATATATCCCAGGAAAATTCACTTATCTCTCTATATCCCAAGAAATCCTAAATCACAATATCCACAAATATCCCAGGAAAAATCACTAGCAAGGAAATTCTTCTGCACCATGGCAATGCGCAGGTCCACTTCAGACAATAACACTGACCATTTACATAACCCACTAAATATTTTCACCTTATTGAAAATTAAAATTACATTTAGACTTTTAACCTTATAGTAAAAACAAGAAAATTTAGGCCAAAGAAAAGAACAATTAATACTGGAACTGGTGAGCAAAAGTGTGTCTTCTCAACCCATGATGTTCATTCTTTTTGTGAAATACTAAACTTGAGAACAAAAAAAATACTTTAACTTCTATTCTGCACATATCGCATCCTCGTGAAAATTCCCTACTCAGAGCCCTCTGCCCTAGGACAAGTTCCCGGCTTGCCCTAAGATCACCCCTTTCCAATGGGAGATTAACACTCATCTGGAGCATGTAAAATACTGGTCCTCAAATAACACACCTACCATCTTAATTTCGACACTCAACACTCCAAGAATGTAAACAGCACTTTAGGTTTCCAATTTCATCGCACTATAATATGTTCCCAAAATCCCAATATAAATCATCCCATAATTTATCTTCACTCAAAAAAAAAAATAACTCAACGCTGTAAAAAGACTAGAGAGAAATGTTTACTATAATTTTATCACCCACGACATCACAATAACACTGCTTTTCAATTATCACATGCCCAACTAAACTATTATCGATGCACCAAAATTTACGGTGCTCAAACATTAAACCTAATTTTTCTGATACATCAAAATTTACTGGCCTGGGAAGTTGCTACAATACCAGACACGACAACACAAAAAAAACATAAATGAAAACATTTTCAACTCCCCTCTCTCTTTTTTTTTCTCTGAACTCATGCCTGAGGAACTAATAAATCTTAATTTTGCAAACTGAACGACAACAATATGGGGACATCTGTCCCACATCCAGCTAACCAAAAAAAAAAAAAGAAATTTTCTTCTTTTTTTTTTCGCAGAACTATAAATTTGATTTCACACTGCTGACCCACTCGTTCAACAATTTCGCAGCGGTCACAACATTATACAAAAAAAAAAAAAAATCGAGAAAGAATTTACCTTCTGGGCTGGGCAGGAACAACTCTTGTTTCACATAAAAAAGAATCTTCTCGTCACACTGTCACTGTTGATAATCTCTTCGCCTTTCTCTTTCTTTTTGGACACAATGTCTTTCTCTTTCTTTTTGGACACAATGTGCCCGAGCACTTCACCTGAACACAGGGAAAACAAAAGACATCCCGAAGCTGGTGATGATGGACCCTCTCAGAGGGAGTAATTCTCCCTTGTCCTTTTCGATGCCCATCCCTGGTAGGAATTTGGTCGGCTGCATTGGAAGGTGGACGGCAAAGGCGCGGAGGTTCCCCTTTCTTTATCCATCAGCTCTCACGAGAATGCTTAGGAGTGCATCGGTGATCATCTTTTCGCTGCGCCCCGAGGAGGTCTCGTCCTACGGTGGTCCTGTCCTTTCTTCATAATTTCTTCTTTTCACACGGTGGAATCAGTGAGCAAGCCCTGAGCTCCTTTTTTTCTCCTTTTTTTTTTTTTTGTAACTAACCATGAACCTGACAAGTCCCCACGCTAGAAGAAGACCGCCGCTACTAGCTCCTTTAAGTTTTTTTTTTTACCTCGATGTCAAATCATGGCGGTCAGCAAAAATGCTCTCCCCACCAAAAGGCGAGGAGAGACTCGGCTGTCCCCTCTTTCTCCTGGCCAGCAAGAGTACCAGAAAAAAAGTGACTCTCAACGGATAAAACTCTGGGGTGCTTGAAACCGCTGACCCCTCTCATTGGTCGAAACTTCAGCCTAGCAACTCACGGTCTCCCAACGGAATCTTCACTCCCACGCCTCGAGTGACCTCTGACCTTCACACGTGTAGACCAAGCTCTTTTTTGACCCTGAGATCTAAAAATAGATTCTGTTGCTGAATTCCTTACCCCAAAAGGCGAAACGATGTTACACTTTTGGTGACTTTTCCACGACGCTTGGAAACAGGAAAGCAAAAAAAAAAAAAAAAATGGCGAATTCTTGCTTTGCAGAAAATCACTAATTTTAATTTTCTTTTTCTCTCGTTCCGTGATGTTAAACTAAAATTAATTTTGATTCTCTGAGCTGCACACCTACTCGCCTTTTCCTATCGCGATAAAAGAACAGATAAAATAATTATTTTCAAAACCCCAAAGTCAGTTAAATCAAATATTATTCTTTTTCTCTTTTTTTTTTTCTCCTTTCTCCAACATGAAATTTTGTTTTCCTGGTTGTGATTTAGACAAGCGAAATTTGCGCACGAATTCCCTGCCTTTCAACCAGGAGTTTTCTTCTAACGTATGTCATGGGAGAAAATTTTTGCATTAATTAATCTCTGATAAACCAACAGAAAGATTGATCAGGTCTCTCTGAAATTCACCAGAGGTTAAAATTTTCGCCATGACAATTTCTTGCAAAATAAAGAAGAAGATATTCCATCTCATCGTAACAAATGCACCTATCACATCTTATTGACATAGTGAGAAGTTGCAAAATTACTGCATTTGTAAGTGCACTAGACGCTCCTGTGGCTCAGTGGCCTAAGCGCTGGCTCCCAACCATTCGTCCAAGGTTGTTCCGGATTAGAATCCAAGTGGGGCATGGATGTTGTGTTTACCTTACGGAATTGTCGCTCTCCCTTCCCTTGAACCAGTGGCCCTATATTAGGGACGGGCGATTGCTTACAGTACATGGAGTTACTAACGGTGGTCGTTAAACCCCAAAACAAACAAACACAAGTTAATAACATCATGCAATGCATTTTTTATGAAACGCTTTCCAACACACCAGAAATCATTACTCAAGTTATTACTCAAGTTATGAGGATAATGGCTGTGCAATAAATCTCGCTACTGTGACCTGACCGTCGACCCCATTTCGATGATATTCAACAGAACCGGTTCAGTATACCTCCGGAACAACACGATAACGTTTTGTCGCAATCAGGGCATTTTTACGTAAGTTATGACGCATAAGGGCAATGGAATGGATCCCGCTCCTATGTTTTGATCTTTGACCCCATTTCGCCCATTTTCAATAGGGTTCGTCCCCAGGTTGTCCCCTACCACATACTGAAATTTCATTGAAATCGAACCATTTTTACTCGAGTTATCGTGCGGAAAAACAAACAGACAGACGTAAAAAGCTGAGCATGCACGCTTCTTCAACCTACGGTTGGAACGCGTAAAAGAAAGTGCTGCATGCCATATCCAACAAAAAAATTTCCCAGCAAAATGTGATACAATCACTAGAAAGTCCCTAACGTATCGTTAATAGATAATAACTTATTTGAAATTATGTGAAGAAATCCGATTCTCATAGCATGGATACTCTAAAGCATAATTCCCTTATAAGTCTGGTAAAATGATTAAAACTGTTAGTCTTTCGGTCCTAGGCAGCACAGCCTAGCAACTTAAAGTAGGCCCAACACTGAGCCACCGTCTTCTATTTCTAAAAGACGGTGGCTTAGTGTTAGTTCTACGTTAAATTTCAAGGCTGTGCTACATGGGCGGATTCCCTAAGCTTCACCAATATACAAATTTGGTAAACTAGTCATAAACTAACGGGCCCTATATGTTCATTAAATTGCGCTGCACAAATCTGTTAAGTTTGGCAAGCTGACAATAAACTAACGAGCTCTGAATGTTTGTTTAGTTGGCTACCACAATATACAACATCAGGTAAACTAAGTGGCAATCAAATAATAACCTTTGCCTATTCACTAATGTGCAGCAACAAATGATTTGAGTTTGATACGCTGATCGCCGCTCCGGTGGCGCGGTGGTCAAAGGCGCTGGAATCTGATCATTCGTCCGTAAGGAGTCCGGGTTCGAATCCCGGTCAGGCATGGATGTTGTGTTTGTTTTACGGCACTGGCTCTCTCCCTTCCCTGGAACCAGTGACCCTAAATTAGGGACGGGTGACTGCTTATAGCCCATTGAGTTGCTCACGGTGGTCGTCAAACCTCCAATAAAAAAAAAAAAAAAAAAAAAAAAAGATACGCTGATCATGCACTAATCACAGCTCTATATTCCCTACGGAATATACCCTGAAGTGCCAGAAAAACTGATACAGAAGAGCTTATGCAAAATACATAGCAACGTCATCTATGCGCGTACTCGGTTGCGTCCGCCAGTGCGTATGTAAAGCGATAGACATCCTTGCGAGCTGTCAGAGCTGTTTTCAACATGCGAATGACAAGTAATAACGATTTCAGTGATTTTCAACACGCTGTTATAGTTGGCGCTCGTGAGATGGGCCGTAGGATTTCGGAGGTAGAAACGAAGTTCGGATTTTCACGGACGAACATTGCAAGGGTGTACGGTGACTACAAGAATTCCGGCAAAACCTCCAACCTACGATACCAGTGTGGCCTTAAAAAGACATTGGGTAACGTGCCATCGTCGGCTGTCAAGAATCGTTTCAAGCGATAGGCGTACAACACTCCCGCAGGTATAATCGGAATTCAATGCTGGAGCCTCAACAAGCATCAGCGTCCGGACTCTGCAACGTACCGTGCACGATATGGGCTTTGGGAGCAGACGCCCAACTCGAGTTCCCTTGATGGGTGCACGACGCAGAGCTATGCACCTCGCTTGGGCACGGCAACACCGCCACTGGACACTTGATGACTGGAAACAAGTAGCCTGGTCTGACGAGTCGCGTTTCTAACTGTATCGGGTAGATGGAAAGATTCTTGTGTGGCGCGAAACCCCATGAAGCCATGGATCACGCCTGTCACAGACGTTTCTAGACGTCACCTGGTACATATACAAACGTCTGTGACCGGCCAAAGCTATGCGCGCATCCTTTCTGACGAGGTACACTTGTTCATGTCCTGCATTCATGCTGATGGGTTGGGCCTGTTCCAACAGTACAATGCACCTCCACACAAGTGACGAGACGACACATCATGGTTAGAGGAGCATTCATCTGAGTTTGGGATGTTACCATTCCCACCCAAGTCCCCAGATCTGAACATGATAGAACACATTTGGGATGCCATGCAACGCGCTATTGAACATAAGAATCCGAGACCTCGGAATATACCCGAATTGGGGAACGCTCTGCAGGAAGTATGGTGTGCATTGCCTACAGCATATTTCCAAAAGCTAGTGAAGTCCATGCCCCGTCGTATTTCTGCAGTCCCGCGCTCCCGTGGGGGACCTACTGTACCAAGTATTATATTGGTGTACCAGTTTTTTTGGCACTTCAGTGTATATCTCCATATACTGTATATTAGAGTACTGTATGTTCCATATATATATTAGAGTATATATATTCTATGGGATGTAAAGTCAGGTGATGCGTAACATACCACAGCCTCTCCTTGACAAGTGTCCACCCCGCCTTCTCGTGGTACAATCTGTTCCCACTAAAGTGGCTCTGACGACCGCCAATAGCGGTATAACTATACCATCGGGATTGGAGGAAATGCTAGCCCACACTCACCAACCCGCTTGGCCAGCGTGGTGAGTAATGGCCAAACCCCTCCAAAATGACTCCACAACTTAAATCTTGGCCCTCAGTCCCCGGCAGCTGAAATGTACCTGGCCAAGGCAGCGGCCAGTGCGACATGAAGGCAGAGATAGTGCTAAAAATCACCGGAGGACCGGACTAGGCGGCCATTTGATGCTGACCTTTGCTACTTACAAAGGGCGCTCCCTATCTTATGATTCAACGCTTCTTGAATTGGAAGAATAACTACAAAGGATCAAGTGGGACATCGTCGGGCTAAGTGAGGTAAGGAGAAAATGAGAAGATCTCATTGAACAGAAAAGTGGGCATATCTTCTACTATCGTGGGACAGATACTGGCAGAACTAGTGGTGTTGGATTTATAATAAACAAGAAACTGAAGGATAAAGTTGTAGAAGTTGAAAGTTCCTCTGGCAGAGCTGCACGACTCGTTATCCAGCTCTCGAGAAGATACCAGGCTCAGATTATTCAAACTTATGCACCCACCACAAGTCATGCTGAAGAAGAAATTGAAGAATTTTATGAAGAAATTCGTCATCTAAATATTAAAGGCAAGCAGCAATTGAAGATCATTAAGGGAGATTTCAATGCACAAATAGGGCAACGGCAACAGAATGAAACTTCGGTAGGTAAATTCGGTCACGGCAACAGAAACCAGCGTTGAAATACTCTTGTAGAGTTTGCAGAGGCAGAAGGAATTTTCACCATGAACTTCTTTTTCAAGAAAAAGCCGCAAAGGAAATGGACATGGAAGCATTCCAATGGATTGACAAGTGAAATTGATTTATTTTGTGTAACAACAAATTTGTCATAGAAGACTGCAGTGTGCTGAACAAATTCAACACAGGTAATGACCATAGAATGGTAAGATGTAAGATGCACCTCAATGCTAAACTCAAGCTTGGCAAGCTCATAAAACAAACAATGTGTATTGACCTGACCAACTTTAAAAAGCATCATAATACCTACAAATTGGAACTCAGGAATAGATGCTCTACTCTAGAAGGTCTAATGTCGGAAGAAGTGGACATCTCTGAAGTCAACAGAAAAGTAACAAAAGCTGTTATGAAAACAGCAACAAAATTAGCTGGGTCTACGAACAAGTTGCTCGTGAACAAATTATCAAGAAAGACCAAAATGTTGATGCAGAAAAGAAGAGAGATGAGGACAACTAAAGAAGATGTTACTTCCAAAGTGGAATATATAGAACTATGCAAGACAGTACTAAAAAAGAGAACTGAAGACATAATAAAATTCAACTCTGAACTAGTGAGGAAAGCAATTGAAAACAACCAAAGCCTAAAGACAGCAAAAGCACATCTCAGTAAGGGAAGAAAACAGATTATGGCACTGAGAAAAGAAGATGGTTCTGTAACAAGAAAAATAGGCAAAATTTTGACAAGAGTGAAAGATTTCTACTCCAAATTATATGAAAGGGATGATACATGTACTCCACACATCAGAAAAGGTACCAGCACCAGAGTTCTTCCAGTTCTCCCAGCAGAAGTTGCACATGCAATCAAGAACATGAAGCGAGGAAAAGCTCCAGGAGAAGTTGGAATTACTGTAGGCATCATACAAGAAGCAAGTGGAGAAATTGAAATAACACTCGCCCAAATTTTCACTCGGTGTCTTAATGAAGGGAAGATTCCTGAGAATTGGAACAATGCTACAATGATCCTGCTACATAAAAAAGGTAACATTGAAGATCTCAGGAATTACAGAACTATCAGCCTCGTTCTTTCACACCGCTTGAAGGTAACACTGGACATGGCTCAACCGAGAGAACAATGTGGATTCAGGAGTGATCATATCCACGTACTAAAAGAACTAATTGAAACAGCGGGGGAATATGAACTTCCATTGTGCACGGCTTTTATCGATTATGAAAAGGCCTTTGATTTGGTAAAACCATCAGCACTTACAATGGCTTTGAAATCCTGAGGTATTGAAGATGCATACATTAATATTATTAATAACATCTACGAAAATGCAAATGCAAAGCTTCAGCTGTTTGAGAATACAGCACGCATAAAAATTGGAAAGAGAGTGAGCCAAGGTGACACCATATCTCCAAAGCTCTTTAATGCCTCATTGGAAAATGTCAATCACTGAACTGGAAAAACAAAGGAATGAAGATTAATGGAGATTATCTAACTCACGTTCGTTTTGCTGATGATGTATTCATTTTTGCAACTACCCCATCAGAGCTGCAGAGTATGATTCAGGAACTTGCTGACAGGAGTAAAGAAGTGTGATTAAAAATGGAATTTCGGAAGACAAAAGTGATGTACAATGCTTTTACAAGAAATGAAGTCTTATCGATTGAAGGAGAAAAGCTGGAGATAACAGATACCTAAGTAAACTTAGACAGCAGATATCAAGTGACGGTCACATTGATGAAGAAATTAATCGGCGTACAAAACTTGCCTGGAGAGCTTTTGGAAGAAACAGCATAATTTTAAAGAGCAATATGCCATTATGTCTTAAAAGAAAAGTGTTTGATCAATGCTATCTTCCAGTGCTTACGCATGGTGCAGAGACGTGAACCTTAACTAAAAGAGACGTACAAAGTCTGCAGACAACTCAAGGAAGCCAGGAGAGGTGCA
Source organism: Macrothele yani (assembly GCA_039090855.1). Lineage (NCBI taxonomy): Eukaryota > Metazoa > Arthropoda > Arachnida > Araneae > Macrothelidae > Macrothele > Macrothele yani. Next base: position 36,268,876 of record CM077026.1, on the reverse strand, counting down.
TGCTTGGTGTAACCAGGAGAGATAAGAAGAACTCGTGGATCCGAAAAATGACAAGAGTGGAAGACATCATGATCAGAGTAAAATCCCTGAAATTTCGATGGGCTGGACATACTGCCAGAAGGACAGACCATCGATGGACAGCCGAAATTTTAGATTGGACTCCAACGGACAGTAAAAGACCCAGAAGAAGACCACATGGGAGATGGGTGGACGAAATTCGAAAGTAGGGGGGACAAGAAGGATACTGGCACAAGACAGCCCGTTGAGGAAGAGGCTTGGAGAGACCTGCGTCCAGCAGTGGATTGATAATTGTTGACAATGATGATGATATATTCTATATAATAGTGTTTATGTTTTTTCTCTCTCTCTCTCTCTCTCTATATATATATATCATCATCATCATCATCATTGTCAACCATTATCAATCCACTGCTGGACGAAGGTCTCCCCAAGTTTCCTCCACAACGGTCTATCTTGTGCCAGTCTCCTCCATGTCACTCCCGCATATTTACGAATTTCATCCACCCATGGCCAAACACCTCCAAAATGACTCTACAACTTAAATCTCTCTCTCTCTCTCTCTCTCTATATATATATATATATATATTATAGTATTTGCAACTTTCGTTTTAAATTCTAAAGTTTCTCTTATGTTTTCGGCTTTGCTCTTTAGTATATATTATAGTATATATATTATACATAATATAGTATATATATTATATACATTATAGTGGAGAAATCGAAACAGTACTCGCCCAAATTTTCACTCGATGCCTTAATGAAGGAAAGATTCCTGAGGATTGGAACACCGCTACAATGATTCTGCTACATAAGAAAGGTGACATTGAGGATCTCGGAAACTACAGACCTATCAGCCTCCTATCAGTAGTTTATAAAATCTTCACTAAAGTTCTTTCACACCGCTTGAAGGTAACACTGGACATGGCTCAACCGAGAGAACAAGCTGGATTCAGGAGTGGCTACAGCACAATAGATCATATCCACGTGCTGAGAGAACTAATTGAAAGAGCGAGGGAATATGAACTTCCATTGTGCATGGCTTTTATCGATTATGAAAAAGCCTTTGATTCGGTGAAACCATCAGCAGTTACAATGGCTCTGAAAACCTGCGGTATTGAAGATGCATACATTAATATTATTAATAACATCTATGAAAATGCAAGTGCAAAGATTCGGCTGTTTGAAAATACAACACACGTAAAAATTGGAAAGGGAGTGAGACAAGGTGACACCATATCTCCGAAGCTCTTTAATGCCACATTGGAGGGTGTTTTTCAGTCGCTGAGCTGGGAAAACAAGGGGATAAAGATTAATGGAGATTATCTAACCCACCTTCGTTTTGCTGATGATGTAGTCATTTTTGCAACTACCCCATCAGAGCTGCAGAGTATGATCCAGGAACTTGCTGACAAGAGTAAAGAAGTGGGATTAAAAATGAACTTTCAGAAGACAAAAGTGATGTTCAATGCTTTTACAAGAAATGAAGATTTATCGATTGATGGAGAAAAGCTGGAGATAACAGACACGTACGTTTATCTTGGACAGCAGATATCAAGTGAGGGTCACATTGGTGAAGAAATTAATCGTCGTACAAAACTTGCCTGGAGAGCTTTTGGAAGAAACAGCATAATTTTCAAGAGCAATATGCCATTATGTCTTAAAAGAAAAGTGTTTGATCAATGCATCCTTCCAGTGCTTACATATGGTGCAGAGACGTGGACCTTAACTAAAAGAGACATACAAAGGCTGCAGACAACTCAAAGCAGCATGGAGAGGTGCATACTTGGTGTAACCAGGAGAGATAAGAAGAGGAACTCGTGGATCAGAAAAATGACAAGAGTGGAAGACATCATGATCAGAGTTAAATCCCTGAAATGGCAATGGGCTGGACATACTGCCAGAAGGACAGATCATCGATGGACAGCCGAAATTTTAGATTGGATTCCAAGGGACAGGAAAAGACCCAGAAGAAGACCACATGGGAGATGGGTGGATGAAATTCGAAAGTATGCAGGGGTGACATGGAGGAGACTGGCACAAGACAGACCGTTGTGGAGGAAACTTGGGGAGACCTTCGTCCAGCAGTGGATTGATAATGGTTGACAATGATGATGATGATGATATAACCCTGAAATGACAATGGGCTGGATATACTGCCAGAAGGACAGACTATCGATGGACAGCCGAAATTTTAGATTGGACTCCAAGGGACAGTAAAAGACCCAGAAGAAGACCACATGGGAGATGGGTGGATGAAATTCGAAAGTATGCGGGAATGACATTTAGGAGGCTGGCACATGACAGACCGTTGTCGAGGAAACTTGAGGAGACCTTCATCCAGGAGTTGATTGATAATGGTTGACAATGATGATGATGATCATGATATATTATATATACTATAGTATATATATATTCTATATCATCATCATCATCATCATTGTCAACCATTATCAATCCACTGCTGGACGAAAGTCTCCCCATGTTTCTTCCACAATGGTCTGTCTTGTGCCAGTCTCCTCCATGTTACTCCCGCATACTTTCGAATTTCCTCCACCCATCTCACATGTGGTCTTCTTCTGAGTCTTTTACTGTCTCTCGGAATCCAGTCTAAAATTTCTGATGTCCATCGATGGTCTATCCTTCTGGCAAGATGTCCAGCCCATTGCCATTTCAGGGATTTTGCTGTGATCATAATGTCTTCCACTCTTGGCATTTTTCTGATCCACGAGTTCCTCTTCTTTTCTCTCCTGTTTACACCAAGCATGCATCTCTCCATGGTTCTTTGAGTTGTCTGCAGTCTTTGTATGTCTCTTTTAGTTAAGGTCTACGTCTCTGCACCATATGTAAGCACTGGAAGGATGCGTTGATCAAACACTTTTCTTTTAAGACATAATGGCATATTGCTCTTGAAAATTATGCTGTTTCTTCCAAACGCTCGCCAGGCATGTTTTATATGTCGATTAATTTCTTCATTAATGTGACCCTCACTTGATATCTGCTGTCCAAGATAAATGTAGGTATTGGTTATCTCCAGCTTTTCTCCATCAATCGATAAATCTTTGCTTCTTGTAAAAGCATGGGACATCACTTTTGTCTTCTGAAAGTTCATTTTTAATCCCACTTCCTTACTCTTGTCAGCAAGTTCCTGGATCACATTCTGCAGCTCTGATGGGGTAGTTGCAGAAATGACTACGTCATCAGCAAAACGAAGGTGAGTTAGATAATCTCCATTAATTGTTATCCCTTTGTCTTCCCAGTTCAGTTTGGAAGATATAGTGTCGCCTTGTTTCCCTCCGTTCCCAATTTTTATGTGTGCTGTATTCTGAAATAGCCGAATGTTTGCACTTGCATTTTCATAGATGTTATGAGAAAAGAAGATGTTTCTGTAACAAGAAATAGAGATGAAATTTTGACAAGAATGAAAGATTTTGTACTCAAAACTGTTTGAAAGGGGTGATACATGTACTCCAGGCATTACAAAAGGTACCAGAGTTCTTCCAGTCCTCCCAGTAGAAGTTGCACATGCAATCAAAAACATGAAACGGGGAAAAGCTCCAGGAGAAGATGGAATTACCGTTGACATCATACAAAAAGCAAGTAGAGAAATTGAAACAGTACTCGCCCAAGTTATCACTCGATGCCTTAATGAAGGGAAGATTCATAAAAATTGGAACAGTGCTACAGATGATTCTGCTACATAAAAAAGGTGGCATTGAGGACCTCAGGAACTACAGACCTATCAGCCTCCTATCAGTGGTTTATAAAATCTTCACTAAAGTTCTTTCACACCGCATGAAGGTGTCAATGGACATAGCTCAACCAAGAGAATAAGCTGGGTTCAGGAGTGGCTACAGCACTATAGATAATATCAACGTACTGAGAGAACTAATTGAAAGAGAGAGAGAGAATATAAACTTATATTGTGCATGGCTTTTATCGATTATGAAAAGGCCTTTGATTTGGTGAAACCATCAGCAGTTACAATGGCTTTCAAATTCTGCGGTATTGAAGATGCATACATTATATAATATTATTCATAACATCTATGAAAATGCAGGTGCAAAGATTCGGCTATTTGAGAATATATTCTATATATTAGAGAATATATACTCTCTCTTTATATATTATAGTATTATATACTCTATGTTCGCAGTGCACAGACGTATCAAGTTTAGTATAATGGGCATTGACCTACTTTATGATCGCAAATATGCAGCTCCGGGGAATTATTTATTTCAATGAGGGAGAATTTGACTTCGAGGGCCGTATTCTCCTTCTGCCTCACCCTTCAACGACATACGCAGTTTTTTCTTTGACCTCAATGTGACCTTTGGTAGATCGTTGCCTAATATTCGGCCCACTGATTTTTTTAAAGCACCGGGTACTTCTGACTTGTGTATATGTCTGCTGCTGGCGGTTGGGTAGTGAAAAATGTTAAAATCAGCTTAAGGTATTTAAATTGGATCATATTACTTTCAAATGACGGTACAGAAATCATGTTGATTTAAAGCACCGGATACTTCTGACTTGTGTATATGCCTGCTGCTGGCGGTTGGGGTAGTGAAAAATGGGAAAATCAGCTTAAGATATTTAAATTGGATCATATTACTTTCAAATCACGGTACAAAAATCACATACTCATACATATCCTACCTATATACCCCTTACTGTCTATGTAGAGCAACACATTCAATCCCCCTCCCCCCGAAAAAAACATTTTTTTTTTTACTTTCTTAACATAAAATGCAATATTTAATAATATTTGTATACAAATTAGAACAAGTTCTTTTCTGCCTTCAAGCAATTTTATGTACTCATACTAGTTCATGGGAGCAAATAAATTACAGAATGCAACAAGGCCCTAAATTTAATGGTCGTATTTCGTTTATAGCTTATATGAAAGATATATCAAGCATCTAGCTCAGGAACATTATCGTATATCGTATTTATTTACATGAAAATGTAAGGGATTTATTACAATGCTATGAACAACTGAAGACGTGTTGATTCTATGCTGTCTTCGATCTGTTAACAGAACGGACACAGAAAACAGCATCCGGAAATGTGAAATTACGCAAAGATTCCTCATCTTTTCGTAGGGAGATTTGATTCTTCTGACTAGAAAAGCAGGTCAAAATTGTGCAAAGAATCTCTCGGTAAAACAGATTTAACTCAATAGAACACCATGGCATGCTTTCTCAAAATGGCAATTAAGAGAAACTCTCTTTGCATGTCTATTAGTATGATTTTAAATCTGATCAAATTATGAGCCTGAATAATAAACAGGAAACAACTGACAACAGCCATCAGAAATTGCAGCACCAATTTTGATGGAGGTTTATTTATCACATTTTTTGATTTATAGGGATGAAATTTTATTAATAAAAATCCTCTCCGCTACCCGAAACTGTTCACTAAAATTTCATGCGTCAGAAACCGTACTAAATTTCAGTCGTATGTGTCACAAAACATTACACACGACAGTTTCGTGGCAACATTTCGGTTTCTTCTTCTTCTTCTTGCAAAATTTTTCTAAATCCAGAGCATCCGAATACACAAAAGTGCTCCAAATAAACCCGAAATCTAGTCTTGGCTCATTTCCCACGTAGTCATCAGACTGACTGATGATTAATGATGAATTAGCAACTTTTTAGCGCTAAGAAAAGACCATGAAACCATATATTTATCCACGTCTCGTGCGCAGTGGTGCTTTGGCAAGGATCTGCGGGTAGTAGCAACAGAAGCAGAAAGAGGGCGAGGGTATCATCTTCTCGTGTATCCCGTCTCCATCCCCCGTCTTGTGAGGAGCAATCATCTGTCTCTGTCAGGGGGATCCTCTACACTTGTCAGCCGCTTGTCAGATAGAAGCGATAACTTGAGTAGTGGCACAGGCAGGTGCTCACCTGGCAACAACACGAGTCCCAGGAGTTGACATGTGAGATCTACTACTCCGATCTGACAACATGATAACAAACATCAAGCGCACTAACGGCTCCTGGTGGTGCAGTTCATCAGATCGCCGCGAGATCACTGCAGATACCGGCTCGAACTGCTATCGAGATGCTCGACTGATTATGGAAAAATTACACCCGTGGTTGTTCCGTTAGTGCGAGACCTACCATTAAAGCTTAATTATAAGATGGATGATAAATTAAATTACACTTTTAAAATGCGGACCATCCAATATAAAATTCTGCGTCGTGAAAATTGAGCCTTTCCGTTTCTGATGGACTGAAATGTTGCAAAGCAGGTCGAACTTTCAGGCAGAGCAAGAACCTTAGAAATAGCATGAAACTCGTTCTTCTACATGTCACTTCAACTTAAGAGTGCACTAATGTGGTAGATACTGGACAACTACGTCCGCTACGAAAATTAATCCCTAGCGTTTAGGGCGAAAAGCAACTGAATTATTGCTCAGAATCATCATTTTTATATTCTCAGCAGTTTATCAAGCAAAATTTGATAGTTAAGATAAATTTATCAAAATCGCATAGTGTTTTAAAAATAGATTTGACACGAGAACTTAATAAAAAGCCACACACACAGACAGACACACACTCACACTGTAGTGGTCTAAGCACTGGCTTATGACCATTCGTCTGAGAAGGGTTCGGGTTCGAATCCTGGTGAGGCATGGATGTTGTGTTTGTCTTACAGCAGCACTGGCTCTCTTCCTTCCCTGGAACTGGACCTAAATTAGGGACTGGCGACTGCTTATAGCCCATTGAGTTGCTCATGGTGGTCGTTGAACCTTCAATTAACACACACACACACAGTGGTGGCCACTTTTGAATATTTCATGTTTTGCAACTTCGCAAACTTATACGAAATGTTATGTTTTGCTAAATACAAATGTTTATATATCAACTCAAAGAGAATTTGATGCTGAATTCAGTACAAAAAACATAATTTAAGTATATGCAGTACGAAAATAGTTATGCTGCGAATACTGCAACCATGATAAATCTACACTACCATTCGATAAAATGATATCAGATTACAATCGCAATGTACTATCAATACTTAGTAGGGTACCCTTTATTGTTTAAGATAGCAACACAGCGACGTCTCATTGAGCCAGCAAGTGTTTGAAGCTCTATCTTCGCTATTACGTGGTTCCAGGAAGCAATTTGGCCTCAATTATTTGCCTTTTATTTGATGGACGCCTCATTCCGACAAGGTTTTTCAAACGGTGCCACACATTTTCTATCGGGTTCAAGTCAGGGCTGTTTCCTGGTCAGGTCACCAATGGAATGCCCTTTGCTGTGAACCACTGTTTGCAAATTTGTGCTGTGTGACAGGGAGCTGAATCCTGCTGAAAAAGACATGTAGCATTTTTGGGAAAGAGTTCCTTGAGGGAACGTAACAGTATTGGTCCCAGGATGGTGTCAAGTATTTTCTTGCGCTCAGCGTGCCGTAGATTTCACGAAGGCGGCCAACACCTAACATTTGTCTCCATGCAATCATGATGTAACTATTCCTTGATGGAACGTAACAGTTTTGGTTCCAGGATGGTGTCAATGTATTTTCTTACGCTCAGCGTGCCGTAGATTTTACGAAGGCGGCCAGCACCTAACATTTGTCTCCATGCAGTCAGGATGTAACTATTCTCCCACTCGACATCTCGCATATTTTCCCCCATCACTACCAAATAAGAATATCTTATTTTGGTCACTCCAAATATCTTGTTTCCCATGATCTTCTGTCCATTCAGTGTGTCCTTTTGCCCACTGTATTCGTTTCTTGAGCTGCTGTAGATTCAGATACGGCTTTTTCCATGGAATCTTACCTCTTAGTCTCATATCTGGTAGTCTTTTTATCGTTCTTGAACTTACAGAAACACCAGTTGCACCCATTTCACCTCTGATTGGCCTCAGATGAAATTTTTCTGTCCTTGAGACACAGACTTTCTATTCTTCTGCTATCAACAAATTTTGTGCCCTTTCTTCGGCCTTTTCCTGCTTTGGTTTTGGGTGACTTTGCTTGATATATTACATAAACATAACTTTTGTCACTGTCCGACCTACTTGCCTTGTAATTTCAACATAGAAAAGATCCGATTCATGTAATACAACAATCCTTTTCGTGGGTGCCCAACCAACTCTTTCCTTTGATACCATTGTTCTGTTTATTATCTACACTCTGAATTTCAAGAAATACTAAAAGTATGCACAGAATCTCCGATTGAGTTTCACTTACCCCGATAACCTTCTTTCTTCTACAGAATAACAGCAAAACTGGTTTTCTCTAACTTGTCACATGATGTATAGCAGCTACTCTCATTTGATTGGTCACCAGAACAAGGACTGTGATTGGCCAGTATTCGGCTTCTTAACTGAATCATTCCTGTGTTTGGTTTTAGACTAAAGTAAATATAACCGATTTTGTCCTGCAGATATTTGAATTCTGCTTTCTGGTATTGAATTCGGCATTAAAATCTCTGTCGATTATTATATAAATATTTGCATTTAGTGAAATATAGCATTTCGTAAAAGCCTGGAAAGTTGCAAAACATGAAATTTTCAAAAAATGTCCAAAATTTCGACCAAAACTGTACACGGTTGAACCTACATATTACAAGCTTGCATAATATGAAGTTCCGTATAAACCGAAGTTTTTGTAGATCCCTTGAACTTCGTAGCACGTATTCACCCTTCTTATTTTGACCGCATATTGCGAACAATAATTTTTTGGAGAAATCGCATATATCGAAGTTCTTTTTTTTTTTTTTTTTTTTGATTGGAGGTTTAACGACCACCGTGAGCAACTCAATGGGCTATAAGCAGTCGCCCGTCCCTAATTTAGGGTCACTGGTTCCAGGGAAGGGAGAGAGCCAGTGCCGTAAGACAAACACAACATCCATGCCTGACCGGGATTCGAACCCAGACCCCTTACGGACGAATGATCAGAGGCCAGCGCCTTAGACCACTGCGCCACCGGGGCGGTATCGAAGTTCAGAACGGTTATCAGCAAACTAAGTAAATAAATAGCATTAACCCAGTCTTTTCACTGGAAAACAACGAATTCCTTCCGGTTAATTAACACCCGTGGTTTCCCTTACAGGGAGGTGACTTCGCATGAAGACAAGAATGCTTCAGAAGCTTACTACCCTACCTCTCGCCCCCTCCCCTCCATCATTACTACACATACATCTCCTGGGCAAATACTGTCTTTTTTACCACCCCTTTCTCCCTTTTAATTACTGAATCTCTTTTCAGAAAATATTAGAGTTTATTCCTCATCTAGAAACATCTTAACCACTGGTACTGCCGTAATTTATGTTTCTTCTTCCACAATGTACGTGCTAAATTTGTTTAGGCTTGTTTTGGGCTGCGTCGATTTTTTTAGTTTCAGAGTGTATATCTATCTATCTACCACTATATATTCTATTAAGAAGAAATTGAAGCTAACTTCAGGTTGTTTTGCAACTTTCGTTTTAAATTGTAAAGTTTTTCTTATGTATTCGGCTTTACTCTTTAGTCTACCACTATATATATATACATTTCTCTTCCCATTTTATGGGAGAGGAGGGGGGGGGGAGAAGTAAACGACCACCGTGTGCAACTCGATGGGCTATAGGCAAGCGCCCGTCTCTGATTTAGGGACACTGGTTCCAGGAAAGGGAGAGAGTCAGCTCCGTAAGACAAACACGACATTCATGCCTCACCAGGATCCGGACTCTGACCCATCTCGGACGAATATCAGAATCAAGGCTTAGGCTATTTAGCTACCGGGGTGGCCCATATACTTACAACATCTGCCGAAATAAGTCGAATAAATTTTAATTTGTAACATTTTCAGACCTTGTACTAAAACACCCTCCCTGTGAGAGCACACACGGCTTACGCACTCCTCTACATTAAAAATCCAAAAATGCATCCTGCGTTGACAATTAAAACAATGGCAATATATCCACAGTTGTTTTTTTCAGTTGTTGTTTCGTTTTTAGTGAAGGGCTGAATGAGACCACCGTGAGCAACTCAAAGGGCTATATGCAGTCGCCTATTCCTACACTGCTGGCCACCCAAAATGCAACACCAAGAAGGAAGCATCCGATTGGCCGGAAATTCGCAGCATCCGTCGCCCACCAGAGGACATGCAAACCAAACGATTATTGCTGTCGTTGTTGTTGATTGGAGGTTTAACGACCACCGTGAGCAACTCAATGGGCCATAAGCAGTCGCCCATACCCTAATTTAGGGTCACTGGTTCCAGGGAAGGGAGAGAGCCAGTGCCGTAAGACAAACACAACATCCATGCCTCACCGGGATTCGAACCCGGACCCCGTTCGGACGAATGATCAGAGGCCATCGCTTAGACCACTGAGCCACCGGGGCGGCCCAAACGATTAGCATTGCAGGGCATATGCAAATCATGTGTGCCCGGCACGCCACCGAGAAGCACTATAAGAAGAGTGCACAGAAGGCGAGGTGTAAGTAGTGGAAGTGTGTTGTGTTGCCGGACCTGTGCGTGGGAACTTCCTGGTGTCTCATCGCAGAATACGGCAGTCATTCCAGCACGTTTTGGTGTTGGACAGAGGACGAATAGTGGCTTATGGCGACAGCGGTTTATCGTACCGAGACATCGGTGCCCGTGGGGGACGACATCCAGCCACAGTGAGGCGAGTATGGATTCGTTGGGTGATGGAGGGACGGACGGACCGACGTGGACGATTGCCGCAGCCGCGGCACACCACCAAGCGAGAGCACCTGCATGTTGTGCGGCGGGCATTGACGGCTCGCACCGCCACATCACGAACGTTAGCGCAGAAATTAGGGTGTGTTGCACAACAGCCTGTGTCAGCACGTACTGTTCGACGTCGCCTGAAGGAGCGGGGATTTGTCGCACGGCGCCCATTGCTCCGATTACCATTGACGTTACACCACCAGCGACTGTGGCGGCAGTGGGCCGTTCAGTGCCGCACCTGGACTACGGAATGGCACGACATTGTCTTCTCCGACGAATCCCGCTTCTGCCTGCAACACCACGATGGCCGGATCTGGGTGTGGCGGCGAGAGACTGTATGACGCCTGTGTTATGTATCGCCATACCGGTCCGTCGCCTGGCGTTATGGTTTAGGGCGCAATTGGATATGACACAAGCACCCCTCTGGTACGCATCGCCAGTACACTCAACAGCCACCGCTACATCTCCGACTTTTTGGAGCCTGTAGTCCTCTCTTACCTACAAAACTTGCCAGCGACCACGTTTCAGCAGGACAATGCGCGCCCGCACGTGACACGCATCGTGCAACAATTCTTCACGGCCCACCAGGTGTCACTGCTGCCGTGGCCCGCCTGTTCTCCCGATATGTCGCCCATGGAACACATCTGGTCGCTGATCGGCAACCGAGTGGCCCGGCAAGCACCACCCGCGGCTACGCCTGATGAACCGTGGGAACGTGTGGAAGCAGCCAGGACCGACATACCTTAAGCCCACATCCAAAGCCTCTTTCGTTCGATGCCGCGGCGTGTAGCGGCCGTTATTGCCAGCCATGGGGTCACACGAACTATTGATGTCTGCGTGTTCCGCAAGTCGCACCGGTCTGTAAGCTGAATCGTTTTATCTTTGTATCTGTTGTTATGTGTCCAGCAAATCTGGCTTTGTTATCTCGTGTCCTTTTTGGTTTTGCATTTTGGGTGGCCAGCAGTGTAATTTAGTGCAGCTAGTTCCCGGGAAGGGAGTGAGTGACCCACTGCCGTAAGAAAAACACGCCACCGATGCCTCATCCGCCGCGAAGGTGGCGCAGAGTTCTAAGCGCTGGCTTCTGGACATTCGTCCTATTGGAGCCGGGTTCGAATCACGACTGTGGCACCGTTAGTGTGTTTGTCTTACGACACTGGCTCCCTCTCTTCCCAGGAGTTAATGTCCCCAAATTAGTGGCATGCAATTACTTGTAATTCTTAGAGTGGCTTACGGTAAAATTTAAATGACAAAATAAAAAAAAAAAAGAAAATTAAAGGAAAGAAAAACACTTTTTCTGGACCTCTCGGACAAACCGTCAGCGCCTAAACCACGGCGCCAGCAGAACGGAAAATCCACTGTCCAAAGACGGAAAGTGGATGTAATGCAGGTGGAAACGACGCTAACAAATGAAGACTGCACTCTGAATGAAAAATATAGTCGTCCGAAAAAATACCGGTAGATCCGGTGGGGCAGTGGTCTGAGCGCTGGCTTCTGATTTTTCGTTTCCGATGGGGTCCAGGTTCGAATTCCGGTGAGGTATGAATGTTGTGTTTGTCTTACGGCGCTGGGTCTCTCCCTTTCCTGGAACCAGTGGCCCAAAATTAGGGACGGGCAAAAAAAAAAAAAAAAAAAAAGAAAGAAAAAAAAATACTGAAGCAACATGACATTGCCTCATCCTTAATTATATTACTTAGACTGAAAAATGTGCGGTAGATTTACACCGTCTTGTATTTTTTTTTTTTTTTTTTAGCAGCAACCTTCATGCGCAACTCTAAGGGATATAAACAGTCGCCCGCCCGTAATTTAATGGCATTGGCTCCAGGGAAGAATACAGCTATACTCCGAGTCACCCTAAAAGTGTACTACTATTGTCAAAGGCCGGAGAGCCTTATCAGGACTTGTCGTGGAACACAAGAACGGTATCCATCCACGTTAATGTGACCTTTTGCTGTTTCCCTTCTGATACCCCCAACCACCCACACATCACGCAGCAGTAGAGATTGTGAATGGAGGTCTGGTGGAGTCCGAACTCCACCAGACCTCCATTCACAATCTCTTCCCGTACTGCCTGTTTAAGTAACCTACCCTTCGAGTTTCCCCGATCGTCAATTTATTGCCTCTGTGTTGTGAATGTTGGGAGAGGTCTCCTTCTCCGCTCCCTCCTCCCCTCCCGTTCTCTCTGAGTTGTATTCCAAATGAACAGAAACAGCCAATAGTGCGAAGCTCTTGATTGAGGAATCCTCATATCAAATTTATTTTTAAAAGCGCTCTAACTTCTTTCTAGAATTTTTTTCAGACAGCAATTTTGTCTGATAAACTGCTGAGCAAACAAAAATGGATTCTAAGCAATAATTCTACTGATTTTTGCTCTAAACGCTAGGGACTATTTTTCGTAGCGGAGGTAGCTCTTTCGTACCCTTTACAGTGATACACTCTTAGGCAGACTAGGAGTATAGTCGGGGCCTCCGGGACTCCTCCTAATCTCTATGTTTATGGGCCTGGCCACCGGATTAAGAACTTGCCTGTAACGTCACGCTAAGCGACGGGTACCGTCCATAGGTAACTGAAGACATTGTGAAAATATTGATCATTTGCTTCAAATTATTTAAATTACAAATGATTGTGAGCAGTTACTCCATGTACAAAATGTAAAATTTATGTTAAAAAAATTAGCGGAAAAGAAGTTTTTTTTTAATGTGGCAAACGGAAAATGTTCAAAATGTAATCAAACCAAATTTGACCTGGGACTAAAGTGTGCTTCTGTATTTTTAAAGATTTTTTAAATAACTACTCACCAAGTTGAAAAATCACTGCTTATACACTATCTACCAACAAGTAATTGGATACCTGTGATAGCAAAGGAAAACGAAGTTTATTCACCTTCAGTAGTTGGTGGAGCCTCCACGAGCGGCGATTACAGCTGCGACCCTCCGGAGCATACTCTCAACCAGGCGTTGTACGACGGCTAGCGGTATTTTCTTCCATTCGGCTTGGAGAAGACAGGTCAGTTCCTTCAGCGATCTCGGACGGTGGGGGCACCCCTTAAGTCGACGCTCCAACTCGTCCCAGAGGTGCTCGATAGGGTTAAGGTCCGGGCTCTGCGCAGACCAGTCCATTCGATTAACCCCATTGTCACCATACCAAGCCATGGTGCACCTCGCAACATGACAGGTGGCATTGTCATCCTGAAAGTAACATGGGTCCACCCCGTAAAACTGCCACAACGTAGGAAGCGCATGGTCATCCAAAATGGTGCAGTAGGTCTCCGCGTTGAGTCTACCAGGAACTGCGACCAAGGGTCCTGTGCCATACCAGGAGAAACACCCCCATAGCATAATTCCACCGCCGCCGAACTTCACAGTTGGCACAATACATTCCTGCAGGAGGCGTTTTCCAGGCAGGCGCCAAACCCAGACCCTGCCATCCGAACGGTAAAGGGTGAACCTTGATTCGTCGCTCCAGAGAACCTGTTTTCACTTTTCAACGGTCCACTGTCGACGTTATTTGCACCACGTTAGCCGAACAGCGCTATTGGACTTGGTGATCAAAGGCTTGTGGGCGGCAGCACGTCCATGATAACCGAGCAGATGGGCTTCCTTACGGATAGTATTCATCGAAAGAACACTCCCAGATGCCTGTTGAAACTCTTCGCGGATGTGGCTCATCGATTTGGTGCGGTTCTTCCGAATTTCTCTGGCCAGCACCCGTCGGTCTCTGACTCCCAGTTTTGTGGGTCCGCCGGGTCGGAGCACATTCCGACAGTCACCTTTCATCTTCCACTTGCCAATCACGTAGGCCACTGTCGATGATTTTGGGTACTTCAACTCGCTGGATATGTCACGTATGGATCGGCCATTTCTGTGATACCCGACGATTACACCTTTCTCGAAATCAGAGAGCTCCGAACTGCGTGGCATCTTGCATGCGACTGGTTGCGTTGTTGTTTCCCACACGATATTTAACGGCGGCGGCAGTGACGTGTATCAGGACCGCAGATATCGTCGATTGCAGGGGTGTCCAATTACTTGTTGGTAGATAGTGTATAACAAGTCAGAGAAAAGAAAATATGCTATGTTTGTAGTAGCTACTTAATGAATCTGTTCTTCCTGTGTGCCTCGCTTACAATGGGAATATAGATCTCGAATTTTGGCAAAGATATTTGATAATCATCATTACAGGGAAACTAAATCCTAACCCCAGTTTAACTACCCTAAAGCCCATGCAAAAATATATATTTTAATTTTTGTTTTTATATATTTTTAATCTTCATTTCATGTGCGGGATAAATTACAAGTATGTATGTCCTAACACATGTTCGTTACCATTGGGGGGGGGGCGAAATCAGTACAAGGTAAGTTTATTTTTCATTTATTTATTTCTGTGTGTACATTCTCAGTATCAATTTAGACTACTTGGAATCCTCAAAACTTTTTTATTTATATCTGTGTGTCCTGCAACCTTTTCCCAGATAAATAGTAAGATTATATCTCTAATTCCTTCAATTTCAAAATAGACTAGGGAATGGGGAGAGGCTAAGTTGTTAAAACCACACATAAATATAGACTGTAGTAGCATTTTTTTTTTTTGGCAAAGTTCTTTCCCACAAATACGTACGTCCTCAGTAATAATTTAGTATATAGTTGACCTTCCCCAATTTTTATTAATTTCTGTATGTACTGCAACATTGACCTGGTGCACCATTATGATAATTTTTCTTCTTTGTGAATGACCTTTTCATATTCGATTAATATTAAGTTTAGAACAGTTTGCCTTTTCAAATTTATTAATTTTTTGGATGAAAGCAATGTTATTTGATCAGAAAAAGTTAGGATCTAAAAACGCAATTTCGGATGCTGCTTTATTAGTTTTTCACCAGTTTTTCTTTTATAGACGCAAATTGCAATGTAACAGTACGTCAACGTTCTAACAGATTGCGTTTCAGTTATTTTCTGCGTCTGTTTAAAACTGCATTAACACAATTTTTTGGTACAGCCGTTTATACTCGTACAGAACAGAAACAGCGAGAAAGCGTAATTCATGAGAGACGTGAAAGAAACGCAATTTTCTTTCTTTGATTTTTTTTTTTTCCTTTTTCTTTTTTTCAAATTTCGGTAGAACTGCTGTGTTCCATAATAATCTGCATAAAACTAAAATATGGATTTTATTAAGCTGTTCCTTCAAGCATTAAGTACGATTGAATCCCCGGAAACTTATAGTGCCGTAACCTTCTCAGTGCACAATTCTGTCGCTTAGTGTGACGTCACAAAAAGATGGCCAAGCCCGTAAAGAGAGGAGAGGTGAGTCCCGGGAGCCCCGGTATAGTGCGTTGAGACGAACGCACCACCCTTGCTTCTTCAGGGACTTGAACTCGTACACATTTCGGAAGAATGGTCAGAAACCAGAGTTTCAAACCACTCAGCCTCGTGTCTTTTTGGTCGCTTTAGTACATACAGAATGCACAATGAGAAGACTGTTTCTTTCTTTTTTTTTTTTTTTTTTGTTTCTTTTTGCCTTTGTTCGTTTGTTTCTTTTTGGAGTATTGAACAGCTTTCTCCGAACTACTCAATTCGTCTTTTACTTGCAATTGGACTGTGCGAATGAGTGCTGTTATGTGTTTCATTAAGTTCAGAATGACAACATGACATTCGGCAGTTTCGAAAATCATTTCGATTCGAGACTTTCAGGAAATAACGTTTTTTTTTTTTTTTAAATTATAACATTGTGCTTATCAGACCATCAAGCACTTGAATCACATTTTTCCTCAACTATGTGACAGACACAGGCCGTGTGCTTCCACTGTCCAGAGTCAATTTTCCCCGTGCTT
Organism: Macrothele yani; assembly: GCA_039090855.1. Classification (NCBI taxonomy): domain Eukaryota; kingdom Metazoa; phylum Arthropoda; class Arachnida; order Araneae; family Macrothelidae; genus Macrothele; species Macrothele yani. The sequence continues at coordinate 36,252,345 of CM077026.1, read as the reverse complement.
CCGTTCGATAATAAAAACACAGGCTGTTGCATATTCATTATGCAATTACAGCTGTTAATTGGAAAGGTCGTTTTTGTTTCCCAGAAACGCGAGGCCCTCGTTGTTGTTGTTTTAATGAATGACTAAAGGAAAGGGGGAGAGGGAAATAAATTTTTAAGCAGGAAATATCCGTTTATCTGTAAGTCAAGTCACGTCATTATGCTAATGTGTCGGTGTTAACCTGTTCCATTTCTCATTTCCATTTTTTCTTACTTTTTATTTATACATTTATCTATTTTGGGGATTATTTATATTACAAGATATTTATCCTAGAATTTAGCACATTTGTTGATCAAATAATACATAATTACTGGTTGTATATCTCAACCAACATCAAGAAACATTGTAACTTGTGCAACCTAACAGCATTTTTTTTATTGGGGGTTTAACGACCACCGTGAGCAACTCAATGGGCTATATAAGCAGTCGCCCGTCCCTAATTTATGGACAATGACTCCTGGGAAAAGAGAGAGACCCAGTGACATAACATAAACACAAAATACATGCCTCACCGGGATTCAAACCCGGACCCATCTCGAACGAATGATCAGAAGCCATCGCTTAAACCACTGTGACACCGTAGCTGCAGCAGAAATTTGAAATTCGATGTTCGAGTTTGCAACTGTCATTTAATGGTTTCCGATTCACGTTATTTTTCTTAAGCCATTTCGGTGGCCCAGTGGTGTGGGGCTGGTTTCTGACCATTTTTCTGAAATTCCCAAGGGTTCGAGTCCCGAATGAGAAATGCATGCTGTGTTTCTCTGATGGCGTTGGCTCTGTCTCTTCCCTGGAACCAATGTGACCAAATTTGGTATGGGCGACTGCTTACAGGGATTTGTACATCCCCACCGCAAATTTCATCAAACGCCCCTCCCCCCCCCCATAAAAACCTCACCCTCCCCATTTCAAGGTGTATAACATATACACACACTCACAGATATATGCGTATGCGTATCAACTATTGTTTGTGAAAATTGCAGCGCCTTGAAGAACTGCTGGTATTAGCTTGAAACCTACAGGATACGTACAACAGGCTGGGACATGCAAATGATTAAAATATCAGTGAAACTGCGCATGCGGTTCCGGCGCAACGCCCTCTGAACTGTCCGGTAATCGGTGTGTAGAGCTGGCTCAAACGAGATGTTGTAATCAGTGAAGAGCCGACACTGAACCGAAAGAGTGTGTCTTGTCTCTCACTATTCTTTATCGCTGAAGCAGGTCGCGTTATGAATACCTGACGGACTTTGAACGAGGAAGGATTGTTGCGATAACAGAAACTCGATTTTCCTACCGCGAAAATGCCATTCGTATACGGGACAAAATGCCAGTATAGTGATGCGAATGTGGCGTCAGTGGTGATGCGAATGAGTGATACGTATAGTGGTGATGCGTATAGTGATGGGAATGAGGCTCAGACGCACAGAATGAACCGCAAAATCGCACGACTGCATGAGATGACATACAACTCTACTGCATGGCAGTGACCGATCGCACAGCGACATCCACGGCGTTAGCGTAGCGGTGGAGCACTGACACAGGTCAGGCTTTGTCCTGCAACACGGTTTCACGTCGTCTACTTGACAGAGGACTGGTCGCTAGTGTTACAGGACTTGGTGCTGAGTTCTATTACAACGCCCTGTGTGAAGGGTTCGTTTGATAAGTTCTGTATCGGTGGTTTAATCCGTAATTCTCCCTACTGGAGCAGATGAATACAATACAAAGCATTGAAGAGTGAATCGACTGAGGCTAAATTTTGCAGTGAGGATGACGTTTATTCAGATGTTACGGGGAATGTCTTTAAGCCTTGTCCTGATCTCTGTTCTTTCCACATATTCCCCCGCTCATGATCTCTTTCTGTCTCCGCTATCATCTGTCTCATTCCTCCTCCTTCCCTTTGTCCCGAAGAAAACTGCACCCCCGCTCAAGATCTCTTGATTCGTTGACCTTCTGCCACCGTGTTCTCTCAGCCACACCCTAAGATGCCTCCTCCCTGAAAAACGCAAGATTCCTTAATTACCCTCTGCCTCGGACTGCTTGGGACGGCGAAGAAGCAACAATGTCCAGTTTCATTCTTCTCACATCGACGAAACTATAAATCTAACACCCCCTCTGCTGCGACGCGTGGGGGAAAGATACTTTGCCTGTTGATGAAATTCCCATCCAAATGGCGAGAAATGAAAAAAATACTACAATTCACTGTCTCTAAAAATTGCTACAGAATCTCGCTTCTGATAAATATGGAAGCTCCGGTTACACTAGCAGCCCATTGCTGCTCATTCCTTTGACCATCAACAACAGACGCCTGAGGCTTCAATGTGGTCTCGAACAAAAACATTGGAGCGCTGACTGGCAAACAGGTCGTGCTTTCTGACGAGTCACGATTCAACTTGATGCACAATGATGGTCGCATACGTGTTCGAAGGCATCGTGGTGAACAGCCACTTTGCAACGTGCATTTTGCAGTATCATATCGACCCAACGACAAGCGTCATGTTTTGGGGAGCCATTGTGTTCAATTCGCGATCTCGTCTGATACGAATTGAGGGAACAATCAACAGGCATAATGGATGTTTTAGATTAAGATGTGATACCCTTCCTTCAGAGGTTACCTGGCGGGCAAGAGGTATTTTAGCAGGACAATGCTCGGCCACATGTAGTCCGGAATATTGAGGACTTGTTCCATGCACGGCAGACACCGCTTCTTCCCTGGCTTGCACGTTCACCGGATATGTCCCCGATCGAGCATGTCTCGGACATAATAGCCAAGCGACTGGCACGTCAAGAGCCTCGGCCAATCACCACGAAAGAACTCTGGTCTCGCATAGAAGCAGCGTGGCAGGCTATTCCCAAGAACGATAACAAAAACCTCTTCCATTCAATGCCACGTCGTATAGAATCTGTTATTTTTGCTCGAAGTGGCTTCACACAATACTGAGTTTTAAAGCGAAAAATCTTGTATTGCTCTACAAATGTAATCAGTTATCTCCTGTAACATGAGTAATCTGTGATATAAATTTCATTTGAATAGCGCGATGCTTTTTCGATGTTGCACTTTTCCCAAAGAGTGGTGTATAAATGACAATAATCGTGACTGAATTTAACATGAAACAATGGCCATAACTGTTGGGACGAGTATTTGTGTAATAAAATTTGGAAACAATGTTATTTTACAGTTTACTTTTTAATCTTTAAGTATTAGTCCTTTTCATTATCGCATAGAAACGTTCGTAATTGAAGTTAGCATTTATATTAATTCTTCAGCTTTACTTTTAGAATTTCCTACCATAATGCAATGTTATAGTTGGCATATTTTCCCCTGTATCCCATATAACCATTTCCTTCAGAAAACTTGAAAATTACATTGTATATGATGCATAATGCAATACCCCCTCCCCCCACACACGCGCGCACTTTTTCTCAATTTGAAGTCTGTATATATAAAATTCTAATATTTCTTCTTTGTTTGTTTTTGGTTTTCTTGTTTAAAGCAAATGTTTAAACCCAGTCATTACAACCACAAAACGTACACTGTAAAAAATTCTGCAATTGATTGCACCAAAAAGTGGTGGTACACCAGTTGCACCACTTTCCGAGAAAAGGTATACCATTGTGTAGTGCAAACAAAGCCCAACAACATAGTACAACTTTGCGCCACTTTTGGTACACAAGGTTGCGTCATGTTGTTGGGTTTCATTTGCACTACACAATGGTATATCTTTTCTCTGAAAGTGGTGCACTGGTGTACCACCACGTTTTGGTGCAACCTACCACAAATTTGTTTACATTGTATCATTTTGTCAGCTTAAAAATTTTTCAAATATACTTTTAAATCGTATCAGCATGCAGAAGATTTGTGAAAATATGAATATCTACTGTTACAGAAACCCATATTAATACTTAGACGTGATAGACATGAAACAAAATGATTAGAAAAGAAATAAGAGCAACACAGAAACAAAATGACCGCGAGTAGTTTTGGATAAAAAGAGTCCCTCCTGTCTTAATAATTCTTAATAACGAAAAAAAAAAAAACCTTTTTTTACAACCCTAACTTTGTTTAAAGCCTAAGTACATTACAAAGGGTAAAAATTTGCTGTTATTCAAATCTCCCTTCCCAATTTTTTTCCAACTCCCAAAACGTTTTTCAGCATACCCTAATTTAAAATTCGTGGATAAACCCCCTGGCCCTGAGAACTGCTCATGATAGTCGATGAACACGAAGAAAAAAAAAAAAAAAAAAAGGACATCATTCTCAAGTAATTGCTTTTACTGAGCAATTTACCTCCTATGTGATATTAATATATGCTTGTATTCAGCACGACGCCTCGTACACTGAATCAGAACACTTTTACATATCTTTAACAGTAACATATATTTTCCATCTCGTCCTAAGGCAAAAACTTTTTTTGCTACGTTACATAAATATACACTGGAGAGCAATTGAATTAAAGATACCTGTCTAGTAACGTGTAGCACCACCTTTCGGCCTGATGACGGCGGCGATTCGTCTCAGCTTGGACTCGACAAGACACCGGAAGCGGTGGGAAGCCATACCGACCACGACCCCTGAACAAGCTCCCACAGTTCACAAAGATTAGATTTGATGGAGGGGGTCAGAGCCTCGAACATCTCTCTCGATGGCATCCCAGATGTGCTCGATGGGATTGAGGTCAGGTGACCTAGCTGGCCAAGGAAGCTATCTCGTCGGTGGAGTGTTCATCCAACCATTCGGATACAATTCGGGAGCGATGGCACGGTGCATTGTCTTGTTGCAGGATGAGGTCCCCAGTGGGATGTTGAAGACGCACAAACGGGAACAAATGGTCGTCCAGGATATCCCGGGAACGTTGACCTGTGAGGGACGATGTCACACGTACCAGGGGTCCCATTTCAGTCCTCGTAAACGCCCCCAGACGAGAATGCCACCCCCACCAGCTTGAAGAGCACCCTGCTGGCAAGAAGGATCCATCGCTTCATGTGGTTTGCGCCGCACTCTTATCCTCCCATCCGCATGTACCAACGTGAATCTCGACACATCAGTCCAGGCAACAGTTTTCCACATGTCTAGGAGTCCAGTGGCGATGTTCCCGCGCCCATGCTAATCTTTGCACCCTGTGATGTGCGATCTGCAGCGGTACCCTCGTGGGACGATGGTTTCTGTACCTCATGGTTCTGAATGGTGTGGCTGCTTACACGTTTTTGTGCACCAGCGTTAAATTGCCGAGTGATTTCTTGCACTGTGGCCCGTCTATCCGCTGTTGCAATGCGAGCTAGCCGACGATGACCCCGCTCATCCACACGCTGTTGTCCGCGGCAGTTGGCCCTTGCAGGGATGGTTTTACCGGATTCGATGTACTCACGGTGACACAGTGGCTCTTGAAAATCCGAGTGCATGCACGACTTCCGAGATGGAATGACCCATTCGTCGGGACCCGACAATTTGCCCACGATCAAATGCGATTAGATCCTTCGTCTTACCCATATTGCGTCCGACTCTTACTGATTCCCGTCGCATCACTCCTTATATTGTCGGATCGCTGCATACGTCATGTCCTTTCCGTTCACAGAGCCGCTCACAGCGCCACATTTGCATAACGCCAGCTGTCTCTAATTCAATTCCTCTTCAGTGTATGAAGTTTGCGTTTCGTATCTTAAATCTGCTGCTGCAAGTCGAAGTGAAAAAAAAATATTTTTGTTACAGGAAGATGTAAACGAGAAGCAACTTTTTGTCCATACATTGTGCTCACTTTCGTTTATAATTTTCCTACTAGGTGGATAAACCCCTATACAGTATTTGTATTTTCCCATGTCAATCACAGTGAGCATCCAGCGCAATACGTAGGCAGCGCCGCCCTAGTGACGCAATGGTATAAGCGCTGGCTTTTGACCATACGTCCGCGATTTGGTGGGGTTCGAATCCCGGCCTGCAGCCCTGGTGGTGCAGAGGTCTAAGCGATGACTTATGATAATTCGTCCAAGATAGTCCGGGTTCGAATCCCGGTGAGGCATGATGTTGAGTTTGCTGGTTCTTTCCTTTCCTTGGAGCAAGTGACCCTAAATTAGGGATGGGCTACTATAACCTGCTGAGTTGCTCACGGTGGTCGTTAAACCCCAAACGAAAAAAAAAAAAAAAAAATCCCGGTCTTCCATGGATTTTTGTGTTTTTTCTAACGCCGCTGGCTTCTCCCTTCGCTGGAGTCAGTGACCCTAAATTAGTGACGCGTGACTGCTTATAGCCCATTGAGTTGCTTATGGTGGTCGTTAAAACCTCCAATCAAAAAAAAAAAAAAAAAAAAAAATCCCGGTCTGGCATAGATATTGTGTTTTTTCTTACGCCGCTGGCTTACTCCCTTCCCTGGAGTCAGTGGCCCTAAATTAGGGATGGATGACGGCTTATAGTCCATCTAGTTGTTTACGGTGGTCGTTAAAATTTCAAAAAAAAAAAAAAAAAAAAAGAAAGAAAGAAAGAAGAAGAAATTCATGATAATTAACACAGCAATCAGACATCTCTGAATTGACTGTATCTTTACTGTTCTCACATAATATCAATCACTGAGAAAACTTGAATTTTCATCGCCCTGGAGCGATGCAATTTTTCAAGCTTTGTGAGTGATTGATATTACATGAGAAGAGTAAAAATATAGCCAACTCACAGATGTCTAATTGCTGTTTTAACTGTCATGACATATTTTCCACGTATTATGAGAAGAATATTTCTTCCACACTATATAAGTAAGAAGTTGCCCTTCTCTAATTTGGGACCACTTGTTTCGTAAAGGGAGCAGAGTCGGCGCCATCAAACATCTTATGGATCATTCAGGGCTTGACCTCAGACCAGTCTTCGACAACTGTTTCAAGCCGTAGACCATTCAGCCTTCAAGGCGAAGAAAAATAACTTTACTGAAAAATTAAATAATAAACTAGTTTTTATTTAATCAGATGAATTAGATATATTATGAAGTTTGGCATTTTATGAACTGTTACTTATTTTTATTTTTCAGAGTATTCCCTGTTTCTGGAATAACGGCAAGCTACCATGAAAAGTCGAAAATTGTGAGACACGTGCATGAATGAATTTTAATAATACAAGCCCAAAGGCGTTTACTTTATGAAATGAAAAAGCAAGCACCTGAGCGACACTGTAAACGACTCTGGATGGCTTGGTTTGAGAATACAGGATCAGGGCTGAAAAATCTAATGGAAGGCAAAATGAAACAAACGGAATCTGTAAACGTAGGGAGCGGGGAGGTTAACGGCAACCTTAAAAAAGTCAATCACGAGAGTACTACTTAAATTAAAACGGTTGTCTCCCATTCTTCCGTACGCGCAATTTCCGTACAAAGGATATCTTGTCCCATTTCCAGATCAGCTAGTGCCGTTTCGGTACAATGGCACTCTTGAGGTTCCGGAAAAAGTAAATGCTGATTCCCTTTCAGAATTCCTACGACGTTAAAGATACGAGTACGTTGTTTTTATCAACCAATAGGCTCCCCATGGTAGTGTTAATAAGTGCGAACTGCAATAAGGACTAAAGGGTAAATATTAATAGGTTGTCCATTAATGAAATATTTACGGTCTTCAGCATTCATCGCAGAAGCTCTCATATGCAATTTTTCGGGTTTTATATTTTAAATAGAAATCATATTTTTGGCTATGTATGAAAGATAGAACTGATAATTGCAGGGGACCTTTGAAAACTAAAGACAGTATCGTCGTAAGTATATCTCCTCACGCTTATAAGCTAGACATTGCGATAAGAAAAATGAAGAAGAGCGTCTTACACTGTTAAAAATTGTGTGGTATGTTGCACCAAAAAGTGCTGCTATACCACATTCTGAGAAAAGATACACCTCTGTGTTTTGCAAACAAAACCCAACAACGTGCTTTTACTTTTCACCCCGTTATGCTACAAGGATGAAAACAAGGTTGCACCATGTTTTTGAGTTTCTTTTGCACCACAGAATGGTTGTTTTTTCCAAAATTATGGTACAGCTGGTGTAGCACCACTTTTTAGTGCAACCTATCACAAAATTTTGAAGAGTGTATGGATCATCACATCTGTGCGCGTAAATGGCATTAAACAAGCTGGTTGTGAACGGAAATGGGACAAAACTTCGTCTGTGCGAAAATGGTACGTAGGGAAGTGGGACGACAGACGTGCCGACAGACAGACAGACGGACGGAGAGACAGACGGACAAAGCTGGAGCATATACGCTTCTTCAACCTACGGTTGGAAAGCGTAAAATAATAAAATAAAAGTAAGTCCTCTGGTTCCAGGGAAGGGATTCGGACGCTGACCCATCTCCCACGAATGGTCAGAAGCCAGCGCTTAGACCATTGCGCCGCTGGGGCGGCCACTAAAACTACGCTCCTAGCGCTATGATGAGTAAGAACGTCTGTGAATGGAAGATGCCTCGTTCGACAGAGTTGACTGATTTCCAGTGCGGGTTGATAATAGTGTTCAACATAAGAAATCGATCTGTACGTGATGTTTCAGTGGCATCGATGATCTCTAAATCGACTGTTGGTGATATGATACTCAAATACATAGAAGCGGACCGGGGCTGGATTTGCGGCGAAACGAACCTGTAACCCTTCGAAGCTAACAGAATGTGACAGCAGAACTCTACAAAAGACTTCTCAAAATGCAAATCAACATCATTGCGTAACCTTACGTGAATTGGGACTGATGTTAGCACCAGTACAGTGCGTAGAAGTCTGTGCGACATGAGCTACCATGGTCTAGCAGCCATCCACAAGACACTAATTACTTCGGCTAATACCACAAGCCGCTAATTACTTCGGCTAATGCCACAAGCCGCTAATCACTTCGGCTAATGATACAAGCCGCTAATTACTTAGGCTAATGCCACAAGCCGATTAGCAAGCTGTAAAGGACAACGATCTTAAACTGTAGACCAATGTCAAACAGTGCTGCGGACTAACGAGTTAGGGTACATTAGTACGATGGTAGTTCTTGGTTCTGGGCGATGCCACGAAGGAAGACACCTTCCAGAATGTATCCTCTTGACGATGAAGTGTTAACGTGTTCGGTTTATGAAAGAATTCAGTTGCTACGAGCTGCTATGTCTCTGCCTTATAGCAAATCTTTGCGATTATTACAAAAGAATGGTTCTTCACGAAAGTATCTAGATCATTTGCGTTATTGGGTGTGAATTACTCCATTATTATTTCATTCGCTTATTGGGTATGTCCTGGAGCTATATTAATTTCTGAATTAATTACGATAGCTTTATTTTCTGCTTGTCATCTGCACGTCCTACTTAAATTATCTTTTAATTCATTTACTTATTATTCTTGCTTCCCCGGTCTCGAAACCATCTTCCTTCCTCATTCCCAGAAGACATATTTTTCTTCCTCGCTCTCTTCACAAAGACTCTCTCCCTTCCCCAAAATCCTCCTTTCTCAAAGCATCTTCTCCTAAGTTTTGACCCCTCCAGACTCCTTAGCATGTCCTCTGCTGCTGCCTGACCCTAGGTTGAAGGACTATGGCGTCTCTGATTTTTTTTTTTTTTTTTTTTTGATTGGAGGTTTAACGACCACCGTGAGCAACTCAATGGGCTATAAGCAGTCGCCCGTCCCTAATTTAGGGTAACTGGTTCCAGGGAAGGGAGAGAGCCAGTGCCGTAAGACAGACACAACATCCATGCCTCACCGGGATTCGAACCCGGACCCCTTCGGACGAATGATCAGGGGCCAACGCCTTATACCACTGCGCCACCGGGGCGGCCATACATGCCTGACCGGGATTCGAACCCGGACCCCTTACGGACGAATGATCAGAGGCCAACGCCTTAGACCACTGGCCACCGGGGCGGCATCTCGTCTCTGATTCAATAAACGAATTAAGTAGTCTGGAATCATTTGCGCATGATAATACCCCTGACTTCGGCGTATGCCATGAAAAGATTAGGCACTTTAAGTTTTATAAAACGACCTTCCATACAAAAGAAATGATCCCCTTTGAATTTCCGATTGACGCCCTAGATTGCCTCTTTCGAATCTACTGCTAGAAAATCCCCTGCTCGCAGAAATGAAATGATATATAAATGCTTTAAAATACTAAGTATATCCACGTAACAAAAGTTTGGTGAAGGCAGCGTGAGGGTATGGTGCTAAGATGGTGGAAAACCGCCGCACAGGAAAACTGCCAAATTTTTTCATTGAGGGGCCGGTCACAAATTGCTGTTCCTCCGAGAAACACTTTGAATGTGTGGCAGTCTTCCGGCGTGGCAGTTTTCCAAGTTTCCGAATGATGTGTGGCAGTTTTCCAAGGTGTCTAACAACGGGAAGAAGCTCTTTTGTTTGTATGAATTTTCATGCCGGTTCATACTTAGGGCAACTGGCCACAAAAGATCGAAGGGGTGGGGTGGGGGATAAAGATTGCCGTTTCTTGGCCTATAGTGAGAATTGAATGATTTCTGGTATGTTGGAAAACGTATCATAATCAATGTATTGCATGATTTTACTAACTTGTTTAAATATATGGAAACAGTGATGACAGCAAATAATGGAACAAAAGCTAGAATTCAAGCAGGTAATAAAGCTTTTTGTTCCTTACAGCAATTACGATCTTCCAAAATTTATCTACAGGGAATCAGATGTGGTCTCTGTAACGCTATTTTGAGGACTGTAGTTTCATATGGTGCAATACAAAATCTGTATTTAAAAAACAAGGTTCTTATAAAAGCATATCCCATCACAGGTGAAGTAACAGGAGAATTGTGAAGAAGACACGGCCAGATACTTTATTATTTTCTTTAATATTTGATGAAGTCAAAGGATTCAAAAAGAGAAGGTTTGGACGTATTGAAGAAACGGATGAAGCACGTAATGTTTCTTACGTGTCCTTTGGGGTTTAACTACCATAAGCAACTTTCAAGTAGCATAAGCAGTTGCCCGTCCCAAATTTGTAGCCTACTGATTAATCAGCGACGAAAGACGAAGATAGCACCCATACCTGGTGCAGGATTAGAACCGAAAACCAACAGGGATGAGTAGCCGGAATCCTACGCCTCTGACCGCTCGGTCATGGAGCGGGCGAATAGGTAATGAAATATGTACCATATGATGTTTCCCCACCTTTCGTCACAAATAAGCAAGGAAGTTAGTTAAAATTGGGAAACTGTTGTCAAAGTAAGAAAATTTAACAGGAAAGAAATCCTCCAGAACGATATTTCACGAATTAATTACTTTTGCTATATTTTGTCGATAGCTTTTAAAATCTGCATCTTCAAGTTGAATACATGGCGTATGACCGTAAATACTCGTGTCTCTGAAGTTCAGAATAGCAGAAGAAAGGTACATGGATTCTTTCTCATAATTCAACTGACATATGTGTCAAAGACTGATTGACTACTTCTCCAAAAATAAATATAATAAATGCATGTCGAAAATTCCAAATAAGAATTTCAAGTAATGAATCTTATCTTTTACATCTGTGATAACCCAACCCATGTATTTACTTTTATTTATTTTTATATTTTTACGAACTATGAACAGTTATAAAATAGCACCACAGTTAACTCAATGGCCCCCACACCCAGTTAATTGAGGGCATCAATCAAACGCAGAGTAAACTGCAATTACTTTTAACACCATAATTCAGGATGATGGAAAAGCATTACCTATTCAGCTGAGGTAATGCATCTTCAGCATGACAGTAACTACATGTAGTAACAGGTCAGCATTCGAACGTCAAGGCTATAAATGTACTCATTTACGGTATGAGGCAACACAGAGCTGACGGAATTGTGCTCATCTGTGGCATAGTTAGTGTCTAAACACCCTAAATAAAAGAGTATTATTTTACTTTTAAAAAAAATATATTTCTGCACTCGTACATGAAAACAGACTTTAAGTTGTGATTTACGAAAATAATTAAAAAAAAAATTATTTGCTATGATTCTGTTTCCTGAGATTTAACGGTTTTGCCGTGGTCCTGACTCCTGAGATTTAATTCCTTCGCTATGGTCCTAACTCCTGAGATTTAACCGTCTTGCCATGGCCCTGACTCCTGAGATTTAACTGTCTTGCCATGGTCCTGACTTCTGAGATTTAACTGTTTTGCTATGATCCTGGCGCCTGAGATTTAACTGCTTTGCTATGGTCCTGATTCCTGAAATTTAACGATTTTGTCCTGGTCCTGGCTCCTGAGATTTAACTACTTTGCTATGGTCTTGATTTCTGATATTTAACTGTATTGCAATGGTTCTGTTTCCTGAGATTTTACTGTTTTGCCATTGTCACGACCTGAGATTTAACTGCCTTGCCATGTTCCTGACTCATGAGATTTAACTGTTTTGCTATGATCTTGGCTCCTGAGATTTAACTGCTTTGCTAAAGATCTGATTCCTGAAATTTAACGGTTTTGTCCTGGTCCTGACTCTTCGAATTTAACTGCTTTGCTGTGGTCTTGATTCCTGAGATTTAACTGTATTGCAATAGTCCTGTTTCCTGAGATTTTACTGTTTTGCCATAGTCACGACCTGAGATTTAACTGCTTTGCTAAAGACCTGATTCCTGAAATTTAACGGTTTTGTCCTGTTCCTGACACCTGGGATTTAACTGCTTTGCTGTGGTCTTGATTCCTGAGATTTAACTGTTCTTCCGTGGTTCTGGCTCCTGAGATTTAAGTTTTCTGCTATAGTCCTAACTCCTGACATTTTACTGTCTTGCCATGGTCCTGACTCCTGAGATTTAACTGTTTTGCTTTGCTATGGTACTGATTTATAACGAGGAACAATACACCAATTAAGTAGTAAATAGTAACGCTGTACTAGTGATCCGATTTATTGGCGTATAAAATAAACACATAAGCGTTTCCAAGCTTACGCACATCAACCAGATGGCTTTTTCAAGGAAGTTAGGCAGTTTCTGTCTAACTTCCTTGAAAAAGCCATCTGGTTGATGTGCGTAAGCTTGGAAACGCTTATGTGTTTATTTTATACGCCAATAAATCGGATCACTAGTACAGCGTTACTATTTACTATGGTACTGATTCCTGAAATTTGACGGTTTTGTCCTGATCCTGGCTCCTGAGATTTAACTACTTTGCTATGGTCTTGATTCCTGAGATTTAACTATATTGCAATAGTCCTGTTTCCTGAGATTTTACTGTTTTGCCATTGTCACGATCTGAGATTTAACTGCTTTGCAAGAGTCTTGATTCCTGAAATTTAGCTATTTTGCCATGGTCCTGACTGCTGCGATTTAAATGTTCATGAAAAATCAGTTGGCGTCTCTAAAACCAAATGTGCCAAACCTTTTTAAGACATCGAGTTTCGTAATGAAATCTAGGAAGAGTTAAAAACTGGTAAGAAAAAATGGACTGCGTAAAACGTATACAGATGTAAAACCTATAATCTGATGAAGAGTATTCCACGACATTTTGCAGTCACCAATACGCAAAACTTACAGAAAAATCTTGTTTACGAAATTCCAGCAAGAAAACGAAAAGGCTATGCATTTAAAAATATCAAACGCCTATTTTTTTACTCTCTGTGCCATGGTGGGTCGACTTCGGTGTCTGTCATGTTTAGAATTTTGTTTTCAAACGGTATGATTTTCTCTTAACTAGGGTACTCAAGTTCAATTTTTAATTGTCTTAAATGAAAGAGTTAAGCCCCCGGAGGGGTTCATCCTTCTCATCCCAACGAACTTAGTCACATAAGCGGCCGTGCTGTTTAAGCAGGCTTAACGATTCGCTTTAGATGGCAAAAGAACATACATGCTGACTTGAAGAAAGGGAAAGAAGGGGGAATGTGGGTATGGCTTCAAAGCTCAACTGCAGTAGTGTTGCTATTGCGTTCAGCATCTTCTTACCTTCCGTTTCCTCTGAGGAACATTAGGTAGGAGCGCCCAATTGCAACAACGTAGGTATTTCTGACCACCTTATCATGTTTCTCAATCTAACTTCTGGATCTTATAGAGAGCTTTAGTGAATAATATTCGTAAATAACAAAATGGCGGAAAAGAAAGAAAGAACACTCACTTCACAGCAGTCTGCATTAAATAATGTAAGTAGTTTTAATTTAATTTTTAAGTAGGAATGGGGGACATTTTGACAAACTGAACCAGTCTATTTGGAGGTCGCCTGTTAAGACAGTCATTTTTTCACAGAACTATGGATTACCTTGCTAGACAGACTTCACTGTACATTGCTTGGAAAGCCGTGGGAAATCTTGGTTACGTAAATGCATATCCGGCCCAAATTTTTTATTATTATTCGTCTTCTAGAGAGAGAGCTATCATAAGAAATACATATTTAGCTTACCTAGCAGTAAATTTTGCATCAGGGAAACCAAAAACACATCAGAATCAACATTTACAACATGTCTCAAGAAAAGATGTTCACCGCTGTGGCATTTTCGCGAGAAAAAAAATATATCCAAAAATGCATTATTTTTCAGTATATCCCCAGATAATCAGCGGAAGGTGTTAAACCGGCCGCTATTCATCACGGAGGGTGTGGTTCTGTTCCGTGATAACGCGCGTCCACACGTCTCCAGGGTTACACACGCGGAACTGGCCAAGTTCCAGTGGGAGCAGCTTGACCATCCGCCCTACAGCCCGGACATGTCGCCCTGCGATTTCCATGTGTTTGGTCCCCTGAAAAAAACATCTGAAAGGGAAGTGCTTCCACTCGGACGACGAACTCAAGGACGCTGTGCAGGACTGGGTCTCGTCACGGCCACAGGAATTCTGGGAACAAGGAATCCTTCGGCTCGTTAATCAATGAGATCGTTGTGCTACGGCCTATGGTGTATACTTTGAATAAAGTCTTCATTTATACCCACAGTGCCGTTTCGTACCTTTTCATTTGAACACTCCTTGTAGATTGCTAAAGTAACTCTCATAAAAATTAGTTTTTCATACAGTGACAATTTCTTACTGCACGATTTATGTAGTAAGAAATTGTCACTGTATGAAAAACTAATTTTTATGAGAGTTACTTTAGCAATCTATTCTTTTCGGGTTTGATGTTTTTTATATTTTTATATTTTCTTTTCCTTTCTTCTATAAATCGTGCAATTGATTTTGAATGTTCACATGAAAATTACTTTTTCCGTTGTAAATTTTATTCAATATTAAGTATTCAGAAATGAACTCCAACGACATGGGTGATTACTGTTGCCAGAATTATTTTAAATCTCATATGTAGTATTAAAGAAGTCTTAATTTTTTTTAAAATTTGGGATAACGTCGAAATGAAAAATAAAATCGTTCAATGACATATAGTGCAACATAGGAAGTAAGAGTATTTTACATCAAGAGAACAACTGAACTGTCAATTTATAGACTTTCTCTTGAACGAAACCAAATGCTGAGATGCAAAACACATGGCCTTTTGTCTAAAATTACTTATTTACGCTAGGGTAATCCCAATTCTAAAGCAGAATTTCTCTCAAATATGATCGTGTTTCCCAGTGGATCTAAGTGATGATACGGGTATTCTACAAAATTAGAATCGCATGCTTGGAAAATTTCTCCAATCGTAGCGTTTCTCATTTCAATAGCCTAAGTAACGTTCATTCTGCGAAAGGGGCATTGCACGGTTGAAAAACTTTTTAGAATCTTAATAATTTTGAACGCAATGGGTCGAAAAAAGATTTGGTGTATTATGATCCAGTTGCTTCGCATTTGTGAAGATTTCCTTAATACGTATTAATCTTTTCTGCATGCTTGTGCTCTTTCTAATACAAGAAATAGTTTTCACGACATAATTCAATTTTTAAAGCTAAAATTTTGTTTGATTCTCTGAACTTCACCGTTTCTCAATTTCGTTAAACAAAGGAAGAGTGCAAAAGATTTGCGAAAAGGACATTTGCAAATATTACAATTTCCCCTGCTTTTGCAACTCAATGAGTCTTAGGAAGAACATGAGAATCCTACTACTTTGCAGTTACAAAGAAATTCTTGATTATCCAGAAATCAGCATTCTTTAAACTGAAACGACCTTTATTGTTCCGATCTCCTTTATTTTTTTCAGTCTTGATTGAAGATTTAACGACCACCGTGAGTAACTCGACAGTATATAAGAAATCGCCCGTCCTTAATTTAGGGCCGCTGGCTCCAAAGAAGGGGCAGAGCTAGTGCCGTTAGACAAACTCAGCATCCATTCCTCCCAGGGATTCGAACCCAGACCTTTCTCGGACAAATGATCAGAAGCCCCGGCGCTTAGTCCACTACGCCATGGGTGCGGCATTTCATCATTTCATTTACCAAGCAAAAAATACAACGGTGAAGCTATTCTAATATCATTTGTCGTGAATGTTTTTTACTGCCGCCCCGGTGGCGCAGTGGTCTAAGCGATGGCCTCTGATCATTCGTCCGAAAAAGGGGTCCGGTTTGAATCCCGGTGAGGCATGGATGTTGTGTTTGTCTTACGACACTGGCTCTTTCCCTTCCCTGGAACCAGTGACCCTAAATTAGGGACGGGCGACTGCTTATAGCCCATTGAGTTGCTCACGGTGGTCGTTAAACCTCCAATAAAAAAAAAAGAATGTTTTTACTTGACCTCCTCTTAGCATTTGGTTTTTCGTTTTCTTCATTCATTGACTTTTATAAGTAGATATACAATGATGTCAAAAATTTACGTTACAAGTACAAATTCGAGAATATGTCCAAAATTGAAAAGACCAATTGCAATGAGTTTTCACAGACATGCTAATGTTCTCTGAATGTTTGAGGTGATTCTAAGATCGTTGCTTTGCATGCCAAGTAGGGAAACGCTAAACCCACCTACCCAAGCAACTTTGTACCAGCTCTTATGAAAATATGCAAATGATGACTGTACTTAATCGAACTGGCAAGTACGCAACCTTGATAAACGTTGTTCTGAGCGGCGTGCCGCAGTTGCAGCTTGAGTTGGACTGTTAGTGGAAGAATGACTCCGTAGCATCGCTAGAAGACTCTTTACAATGGAGAGTCATCATCTGTGGATTGGAAGAAACGCAATCTAAAGCTGAGGCAGCAAGAGGGCTGAATGTATTGAGGCAAGTGGTCTCCAGTATCTGTAGTCAGTTCCAGGAAACTGGAACGATAATCAGAAGACCGATACCAAATAAAAAGGAAAAGGGAAATGGTCATTAGAAGACCCCTTAATTTTTAGAATCTGAGATTTTGCTGCAAATATCTACGAAGAAGAAATTTAACGCTTATGCCCCAGGGTGGCCAAACCATATTTTATAAAAAAATTAGAAATTACAATAAAAGATTTCCCACCAGGAGCTGTATCCGGTGCTGGAAGAATTGTTCAAGTTGGAGTTTTAGAAGCAGAGATATCGGGAAAATCGCAATTTACCTTTACTCCCTCTAGCGGAAAGTCAATGAGTTACTTGAAAATTTTGAATTTATATTAGAAACATGTTGCACTAGAAACTCTGCCCAACAAAGAAGAATTTGTTTTCAAATCGGATCATTAAAAGCAGAGAAATTGACAAAAACAAGATATACTTCTACGCCCACTGGCGGAGAAACCATACATTATTTTAAGAAGAAAATATTCCGGAAAGGATTGTCTACGTAAGCAGTATCGGATTACGAAAGAATTTTTTCAATCGAGATTTTAGAAGCTCAGATTTTGCTGCAAATACATTAGAAGCAGAAATCAACGCTTACGCCCCCTGGTGGCCAAACCATTTTATACCAAAAATTAGAAATTATTTACAAAATATTTCCCACCACGAGCTGTATCCACTGAATGAAACATTTTTCAAATCGGAGTTTTAAAAGCTGATATAATTGGGGAAAAGCAATTTACTTTCACGCCCCCTAGCGAGGAGAATATATGCATAACTTGGAAAAGTGACTATGCGTAAATAATCTTCGACTTGAATTTAATAGAAAAGTAAAGGAATTTTTTGAATTGGATGTTTATAAGCAAATATATGGATTGAATGTGTTTTGAATTGGATGTCATCTGCGTTTACGCCCTCTAGCGGCGAAATTTTGCATTTAAGAAAAACAAACGAAATAAAAGATTGTCATTCTCACATTTCAAGCTTCGTAATGCAAAAGGAATTTTTCAAATCGGACTATTAGTTTCAGAGATATCGTGTCTACAGACGGACGGACAAACCGATAACATAAGCACGATCTTTTTTTATAAAAGACGGGCTAAAAAGTTGGAAATTTCCAATAGAAAGTAGTAATGAAATTTCTTATTGCATGTTGTGGAAAAAATGAAAAATATCTGGGATCAATGGACCAGCAAAGAATTCGAACACTGGTATTATCTGAAAACTCTACATCAGCTATTCACTACTGGACTAAGATATTTCGAAATTTTTCCTAGAATTTGTCTTGAAAGTATTTTTATTTTTTTCATTTTTGATGACCAATTGTAATCTTTGGGGTTTCGTGTCGCATGCAACCCACGTGAACTAAAGGAACAAAAGAGCGACAAAGAAATCTCCTTATTGACCATAACATGCTGTCTACACTGTAAAAAAAATTATGAAATTCACGGGCAACTTTTCGTCATTTCTTTCGTGAATTATCGAAGCATATTTCTGATACAACCTTTTCCGTGAAATGACGGAAAGAAACCTCAGTTTCACAGAATTTTGGTACTACGGGAAAATTCTGAATTTTCAGAAACCTTTCCGCAAGTCCTTTCGTATATTAACGGAAAATTTCCGTTCTCACTTTTTCAGTATCCGTATGATGAGAAATTACCGGCAATAGGAGCGATTCGTGAGAATGCTTGAGGCTTGATTAACTTTTAAATATCAATCGTATGTCGAATTTTGAAGTTCCGTAGCGAGATCGGATATTGTGGATAGCATATCGCATGGATTGTGTTTATTATGGCACAGGATATTTCTTCTCCTTTTCCCCTATTTGGTGCACCAGCTACTTATTATATATTGTGTTACTGTAAGAAACCGGGTACTTATTGTAGAGATGATTATACGATATCTGTGTACCTTTGGACAACTTAAGACGAAAGCTATTATAGCTCTCAAGAGTAAATTTATGTTTAGTTGTGTATGTGTGTGTGTCTGTGTGTGTTGAATACTATAAAAAAAAAGTACATTTCACCTTTTAAAGATAACTGAAAGTCATTGTCAGTTTAAAAATATCAAGTTGCAAAACATTTTGTAGCTTCGAAAAATCACGATAAAAAATGCTTAATTTTCGAACAGTCCTTCTACAGAAAAAAAATATTACAAACCTATTCAGAAACATAATAAGCTCCAACAGAAAATAAAATGATTAAATCCCTCGCATTAATGACAAAAAAAAAAAAAAACGAAATTTCATTGTCGCGGAATTTCTTTTATGATGTAGGTAAAGCTCCCGTCGAGCGTAGCTCAGTGGTTAAATGCGCGAGTTGCCTGTTGAGCTAGCTCAAACGTCGGAGGTTCGATCCTGACCTGAGCGGAAGGATTATCTGGCGTAAGGGCTGAAAAGTAGAGAGTCGTCGGTTTTGCGGAATTTCAGTTTAAACACGTAAAAACCTGAAATGAGCTTTTCTGAAATAAATGGAATTTCTGCCTATGGAAAATCTGTGAAAATACGGAAGTTAAAATAAAAGGAAAATTTTGAAAACGACTGATACCTACCGGCAACTTCACTGCACGTTATTTTCAGAAATTTACAGTCTAATTTTATGTTTTAAAAAATTTACAGTCTAATTTAATCTATCCATTTCTTTTATGTAGTTTTGGGGTCTTCCTGTTTTCAATTAAATTTATGTGTTGTGTGTGTGTGGGGGGGGGTAAAAACTGTTAGATAACAAGAACGCGCAGTGGCAATTTGCATATGGAACATGTTATTTATAAACTGTAAAAAATAGGTGTATAACGAAGTAAATTTCTCCGTCATTTTTGGTCTACGCCGGGATTCGAACCCGAGTACGCTTATTCCGGAACAAGTTGCTCTACCAATTAAGCTACGCGGACATGTATTCTGATTCCTATCTGCCTTTATGTCATGTGCGTCCTGCTGGCAGGTACGTCACATCTCCTGGTACGTTACATCATCTCCCCCTTATTTTTCTTTCGAAGTGCTGCTCATATTTTTCCTATCTCGCGGTGTGGAAATAACATCACACCAATGCGAGATTTTGAACGGTCGGGTCATCCGGATAGTTCGGGCGCCATTATAACGAAGTGAATTTCTCCGTCATTTTTATGCGCGCCGGGGTTCGAACCCGTGTCCACTCATTCCGGAATAAGTTGCTCTACCAATTAAGCTACGCGGACATTGATTCTAATTGCTATCTGCCTTTATGTCATGTGCGTCCTGCTGGCAGGTACGTCACATCTCCTGGTACGTTACAGGTGGTGTGAATTCACGGAAATTTTCTGAAAATAACGTGCAACACAGCTGCTGGTAGGTGTCGGTCTTTTTAAAAAAATTCCATTTTTAAAAGTGCCCGTTTATTTTAACTTCCGTATTTTCACAGATTTTTCCGTTGTCAGAAATTCCGTTATCTTCAGAAAAAATCCATTTCAGGGTTTTCCGTTTCTAAACTGAAATTCCGCAAAATCGATAGCCCTGCATTTTTCAGCCCTTACCCCAGATAATCCTTTCGCTGCGTAAGGATCGAACCCTCGGCGTTTGGATTGATTCAATAGGTAATCCTCGCTTTTAACCAATGAGCCATACTCACTCGGGGATCCAAATCACATACATCGTAAAAAAAATTGGGCGACAACGATTTATTTTTTTATTTTTTTTTTTTTGACATTAATGCTAGTGATTTAGTTATTTTATTTTCTGCTGAAGCTTATTAATTTTCTGAATAGGTTTGCAAATTTTTTTTTTCAGGTGGACTTTTTCTAAATTAAACATTTTTCATCGTGATTTTTTCTAAGCAACAAAATGCTTTGCAACTTGATTTTTTTAAAACTGACAATGACTTTCAGTTATCTTTAAAAAACGTTAAATGTACTTTTTAGTAACATTTCACACAACAAAAGAACAAAAAAAAACTTCCTAAATATAAAATACTCTTAATAGCTATAATAGCTTTCATCTTAAATCTTCCTAAGACTGATACATATACATCGTATAATCACCTGTATAATAAGTTAGGTACCCGGTTTCTTACAGTAACACAATACATAATAACTGGTGCATATGGCCGGATTAAGGGGAGGATTATAGGAGCTATATATAGCATTGGAGCCCACCATGACAAAGAGCGGGCCGCGGGTGGCCTAGTGAGCAACGTTCGTGACTGCTACGGAAAGGACCTCAGGTTCGATCCCAGCAGGTACGAACGCTCGATCAACTAAATATCCGCCGTGCGTCGGATGGGCACGTTAAGCCATCGGACCACGGGTACTGTCCCCCCGGTAATAAATAAGAGTATCTTCCTCCCCCTTTCTACTTCGCTTCCGTGTCACTTTCCTATCGGGCACTCTAGCCCAAATATCCTACCTTCCTATTTCTAAGGGTCCTTTAAGACCTGGGGTCAAACACTCCCTTCCTAAAATCCTCAACATATGATCATTTATTTCACCATGACAAAGAGCCCACGAGGCATGCCTGGGCAAATAATTGATTGGTAGGTAGAGAGAGTGTGTGAGAGTATGAGAGAGAGAGATTTATAAAATAGTTTTACTTTTGTCTAGTATGATTTCCACTTGGTCAGAAGCAGAGGCTAGATGACAAAACAGATTTCAAAGCAGTGACTCACCAAGGATAAAGGTTTCATGTCGCTGTGTACAGTGGGGTCGTAGAGACAGTTTCACCTCTTTCACTACTTCACTACCTTCCATCCACACCTCTCAATTTGCACTTGGAGCCGTTAATGATCGAAGTCCCCTGTGGCTTCACATTGCACAAAGAAAAGTATGCAATGCTAAATCATTAGAAAATCCAAGACAAAATCTAGGAATCTCAAGTTTTTAGCTCATGTTTTTTGTGAGAACAGTGGAAAATACACCCTGATTCATAAAGAAGAGTACAGTTTCCAGATGCTGTGAAACAGTAACAGTTGAAGACACGGACTTCAACTGCGAATCGTTAATGTACTCATAAAGTTTGTGTCCCGCTACTGAGGGAAGTGACGTAGGCGATAGCGCGTGTCACGTGACTAGTCAGCCAAAATGGCAGCGTCTGCGGTGGTGAAGGCGTTTTGTGTTCTTGAATTGAGCAAAACGGAATCTGTAACTGTTGTGCAACAGCATTTTCGATCACGATTCGGAAAAAAACCTCCAACCAGAAAATCTATCTACGATTGGCATAAAAAATTTGAAACTACGGGCTGTTTGTGCAAACTTAAAAGTCCTGGACGATCGCGTGTATCGGAAGAACACGTCGATAGTGTTTGCACCACCATTCAACGAAACCCGGGCAAAATCAACGCGGAGGGTGAGTCGTGAAGAGCAGATTTCACAGCCCACTGTCTGGAGAATTTTGAGAAAGTAGCTGAAAATGATGTCTGGAGAATTTTGAGAAAGAACTTTAAACTGTACTTGATTCAGATATCATACCTCGCGTTTGGGCGGAAATGGATTACCGGCTCGATGCGTGTCGTGTGCTTCTAAAAAAGCTTGAAACATTCCCCTACAATTCTGTTACAGATAACATAAAATATCTTACATTGTTCTTGTTTTATAGTGCGTTGAAACTGTATACTTCTTTATGAATCACCCTGTATAATGATTTTTTTAATGAATACTCTCCAGGTGATTTATTACTTTGAAGAATGCACTACGTATTAATTATCATCAACATATTGCTACCGTTTCGTGTTTCAATGGTCTTCATAACGATTCTCCGTCATAAGTTCTTTGGGGGCCTTATGAGAAAAATGAAAAATACAGTGACTTATTATTCAAACTCTGCAGACAATTTAGTAGTTTCAGTTTCGTGTTTTAACGGACTTCATAATGATTCCCCATTTTAAGTTCTTTGGGGGCCCACTCAAATGTCTTAGCCTAGGGGCTCACCGAGGCGTTAATCCGGCCCTGCTAGTGCCAAAATACAAGAGAGGAGAAGAAATATCTTATGCCCCAATAAACAAAATCCATGCTATATGCTATTCATAATATCCGATCACGCTATGGAACTTCAAATTTTGACAAACGATTGAAATTTAAAAGTTTATCAAACCTCAAGTATTCATACCAATCGCTCTTATTATCAATAATCTCTCGTCACATGGATAGGGAAAAAGTGAGAACGGAGTTTTTCCGTTAATATACGAAATGAATTGCAGAAAGGTTTCTGAAAATTCAGAATTTTCCGTTTACTCATCTGAAAAACGGTACTTTACCGTCAATATAAGAAAAAAAAAATGCGGGAAGGTTTTTGAAAATTCAGAATTTTCCGTTTACTCATCTCAAAAACGGTACTTTACCGTCAATATAAGAAAAAAAAATGCGGTAAGGTTTCTGAAAATTCAGAATTTTCCGTTTACTCATCTCAAAAACGGTACTTTACCGTCAATATGAGAAAAAAAAATGCTGGAAGGTTTCTGAAAATTCAGAATTTTCCCATGGTACGAAAAATCCGTGAAATTCAGGTTTCTTTCTGTGATTTCACGGAAAAGGTTGCATCAGAAATATGCTTTGTTAATTCACGAAAGAAATGAAGGAAAGTGGCTCGTGAATTTCAAAATTTTTTTTACAGTATAACTACAATTTCTATTTGCCCGTCTTGAAAACTAAGCTATGGGCGCCCATGCCTAACTCCTAAAGTTCAGCTGCGCATAACTTTTCCTGTTGACTTCTCGGCATTTTCAACCGTCTTTAATAGAGAGGGATTCCAGTTGATGAGCGTCTTTGACGTTACTTATCCAGCCATCAGAATTTACTGTAGTCAATGAAACTGATTTTTCTCAAGTTACATGGAATTATGTATCGAATTAGCAATTTTGTCAGTAATAAGAACAACTTAAACACACAGGTACACTTACATTTGTTGTGGGAACTTGTTCATTGTCCAGTGTTCTCTTCTGAGTGAAGTTCTTTGTCTTCAGTCGACCGAAGTCACGTGACCGAAATTAAGTTTCCAGGAAGCACTTGAATATTTTTCTGTACGACAAGGTTACTGAATAAGTGACATGTCTTAGTGAGAACAAGTAAAATAGTACCTGTACCTTCCCCCTTTTCTACTGAAAAAAATTATATAGAAAAATACCGGGCTTTTGGTATCATAGAAACAGAAAATGGAAGCTGTCTAACCTTTCCTTTCTGAGAATAGAGGAAGAATGATTATGCACTTAAGCACTAATGTGATCCTTTTCACATCCAATGAAAGCTCAAAGATTCGCGATTCTTCTTGACGTCGCCATCTTGAAAAGGCACTTCAACTACGATGTTAATTTATCAATGTCATCTTTCTTCTCGAAGGCGAAACCGTACGACTATATTCAGCATTCAAAAAATGTGGAAAAACTACATGTCTGTAAAGCGAGAGAGAGGAGGAAGATTTGACGGTGAGTGTAAAGAAAAAGGGGAAAGGATTTCGTACTACTTCAGAGCAAAAACGATAAAAATAAATAAGCAAAAAAGTAACGCGGTAAACCCTCATAAACGCATCTACGTTAAATAAGAAAAAGAAATGAAAAAGGTAAATGAAGAGAAGACCGAATAACAAACGTCTGTTTGAAAAGCGTAGGAGATAAATCACCATCGACGTTTTGGGCCCCCACTTCATTAACCTGTCATAAAAGATGTTTCTTCATAAAGGAACTGCTCGATATCTTTTGCCATCACTAAGCAACAGCAGCGCTACGATCGTCTAGAGAAACTGATGACTGCTAAATATCATTTATTATCACTGTTTCTTTTCATTTTTGTAATACTGAGAAGCTGTGCTTTGAAAAATGGGAACTGTTCTATTTTACATCAGACAAAAAGCAGCTCGGAAAACAAAAGGTTATAACAGAAATCAGTGCTTTTTAAAGTGTATTTCCGTGGAAAACGATATGCTAATATATATTACTAAAACACAAGAAATGCCTAGACGAGTTCGTCCTACATATGGTTATCTGTTATGGGAATTTTTGTTACTTCTCTTTACGTTTTGTGGAATTAACGTCATATCTAAACACCCAAAAATGTATCTTCGTGTGCAGGGCTGGATTAAGCAGGAGTTTATATGGGCCATAGCCTTGGGGCCCACCTTGAACAAGGGTCTAAGAGGCATGCCTGCACAAATAATAGATAGATAGGGAGGGAGAGAAAGAGAGATAGAGAGAGCAAGAGAGATAGAGAGAGAAAGAGAGAGATAGAGAGAGAAAGAGAAAGAGAGATAGAGAGAGAAAGAGAGAGACAGAGAGAGGTTCATAAATTGTTTTACTTCTGTCTTGTATGATTTCCAAATGGTCAGAAACAAAAAAAGGCTGGAAGACGAACAGATTTCAAGATTGTGACTCGCCAATTGTATAGGTTTCATGTCGCTGCATACAGCTGGGTCAGCGGGACATTCACTAGCATCCGCCCAGCCCACTCAAATTTCAACACTTGAACAGTTAATGTGGAAGTCCCCTGTGGCTTCACATTGCATAACAAAAAAGATACACTAAGAAAAGTATACAATGCTAAATCATTAGGAAATCTAAGACAAACATTTAGGAATCTTAAGCTTTTAAGTCATATTCTTATGAGAATAATGAAAAATGCCGTGACTTATTATAAAAACCCTGCTGATAATTATTAGTTACAGTTTCGTGGTTTAACGAACTTCATAATAATTCCCCGTCATAAGTTCCTTTGGGGGAGGGGGCTGGAACTCACATGTATTAGCCTTGGGGCCCACTCAAATGTATTAGCCTAGGGACTCACTAAGATTTTAATCCGACCCTGTGGCACTGGAATTCAGCCAGATCAGATCATATGTAAAGAATTTTAGGAAGGGAGTGTCTGACCCCAGGTCTTAAACAACCCTTAGAAATAGGAAGCTAGGAGATTTGGGCTAGAGTGCCCAATAAGAAGTGACACGGAAGCCAGGGAGAAATGGGGAGGAAGACGCCCTTATTTATTATCGGGGGGGGGGCAAGGACCCGGGGCGCAACGGCTAAACGTGCCCATCCGGCGCACGGTGGATATTTAGCGGTTTGAGCGTTCGTACCTGCCTGGGATCGAACCCGAGGTCTTCTCTATGGCTAGTCAGCCAGATGGGAACCCAACTAGGATGAATACGAATTGATATCGAGGAACAATACACCAATTAAGTAGTAAATAGTAACACTATACTAGTGATCCGATTTATTGGCGTAGGAAATGCGCACATAAGCGTTTCCAAGCTTTCGTACAACAATCAGATAACATTTTTTAAGGAAGTTAGACAGAAACTGCAAACTGAACAATAGAACGCATTAACAATTTGAACGCGGAAACTTGACTTGACAATAAATAGATACGACGTTATATTCATTGAATGATCCGAGGCATCACGTTGGTTGCGCGCTCGGTATCCTGGTAGGGAGAAGGTGTTACTTGAAGAATTGGTTCCAAATTCGTGGCAACTTGAATGAGACGCTATCATTGCAAGTATCGCTGTTGGTAATGATCTCCAAGGTTTCCCGAATGCCTGTGCATTTAGGGGTGGAGTAGGTAGCTAATTTCTTTATATCACCCAACATAGGAGTAGCGGGCTTGAATTTGACTTCTCTGGATAGTACCGTGGCTGCTCTGATTCCAAACGAACGCTTGGTCATCCGATGTAGTATCGTTTAGAGCCGTACGGATACTGTAGGGGAATCGCAGGAGAAAGGTGGTTTTTCATTATTTCTCTTTAGCATTGTACTTAATGATGCAGGAGACCTTATGCCGACGCCGTAGTTCATCTACTTGAGGGCATTTTTGAGTTTGTAAGGCACATTTGATATGTAGGGAATTGAGCCTAAATAACGTAGCTGCGGCACAGGAAAATTAGAATGTTTGACATTGGCTTTTTAGATAAAGTTACGTATCTCATTCAATGAATATCCTGCATCAGTGGCCAACTTGATGACGCTTTTAATTTCGTGTTTTCTAGAATGGGTATCGGAAGAAACGGCGAAGGCTCTTCGAATTCGAGAACGGAAAATAGCTGTTTTGTATTCTGCAGGACATGAAAGGCTACGGAGCATAAGGTTCAGGACGGACGTGGGTTTATGGTAGACTTGTGTACCGAGGCGGTTGTCAGGCGAGTTTCTCAATAAAACATCCAGATAAGGTAAAGCGTTGTTGTGTTCAAGCTCCTTTATGAAATTGATCGTAGGTGCATATCATTGATTTTATCAAGGAAAATTGGAAGAATCTCTTTTTCGTGAGGCCATACAAAACATACGTCGTCTGCATAACGCAGCCAAGTGGTAGGCCGTGGGGTAATGCTGGAGAATATATTCCGCTCAACTGGGCGAAGTGTTGCTTCTGCAAGGACGGGTGAAAGTGAGGATCCCATTGGAGCGCCATTACTCTGTTTATATACTTGTCCTTGGAAACTGTAGAAGCTGGTATTAGTGACCAAGTCTATTAATTTGAAGATGCTGAGGCATGACTCCTGCGTATAAAATACTGAATTTGAAATGGCCTCTTTTAATATTCTGATGGCTTCCGGAACGGGGATTGAAGGTTAAAGGGAAACCACGTCGAAACTGCTGTTAATGTCGCATGGTAGGACAGTTACTTGCTTGGCTTTCGTTATAAAATCCAGAGTGGAATCAATTACAAAGTCCTATTCAGGAAGATAACTACTCAGGAATATGGATAGTGCTTTCTCTAAATGGTTCACGATGGGTCTCAGTGGGTTTCAGGGCTTATGGTGCTTAAGTCTTCCGAAGAGCTTTAGGATCTGAGGTCCTGGTGGTAGTCTGGCGGCTTTCCTGAGATCGTCTGGAAAAGCGGGTAACCGGGCCGCTCTTTGAACCTGCGCAATCCAAGAATTTAGAGGATTCCTTTTAAGGGTTATAGAACTAGAGTCACTGATAAAATCTTCAAGTTTCTTATTGTAGTCTGCTGGGTCCATAATTTATATCTGGCCGTTAGGGTCAACATTATACCTGGGCCATTTCTAAGGATCGAAAAAAAAAAAGGATCACTAGTGTAGTGTTACTACAAGGAGTGTTCAAATGAAAAGGTACGAAACGGCACTGTGGGTATAAATGAAGACTTTATTCAAAGTATACACCATAGGCCGTAGCACAACGATCTCATTGATTAACGAGCCGAAGGATTCCTTGTTCCCAGAATTCCTGTGGCCGTGACGAGACCCAGTCCTGCACAGCGTCCTTGAGTTCGTCGTCCGAGTGGAAGCACTTCCCTTTCAGATGTTTTTTCAGGGGACCAAACACATGGAAATCGCAGGGCGACATGTCCGGGCTGTAGGGCGGATGGTCAAGCTGCTCCCACTGGAACTTGGCCAGTTCCGCGTGTGTAACCCTGGAGACGTGTGGACGCGCGTTATCACGGAGCAGAACCACACCCTCCGTGATGAATAGCGGCCGGTTTAACACCTTCCACTGTCAGAAATCGGATAACGCCTCGCTGCTCCTCAATTGTCGAATTTTGCAATGTGAACGCCATCCTGTCCTCACACGCACTGCCGCGTCAATTGGACGGCGTTCTTTATAAGAGCCTCTGCTCTCTCCCGCGCATGCTCCGATCCATGCCGGCGACTCCAATCGCATCCCTAGATGTGTCGCTACGTTCTCCCATAGCGGCATAGGCAAATATGTTAACGGTTACGTTCTTATGACCTTTCGTACCTTTTCATTTGAACACCCCTAGTATTTACTAAGATAAATACGGTTTGTACGTGGTTTGAAGTGCGGTGAGCTTTTAATTTGCAACAACGTTAAGCATTAGGAAATTTCAGCGCGAGATATTCGCTGTTAGTTACTACATTACCATCTTGTTTTCTTTTTAATCATAGGTAATCTGCGTTGCGTTAACTCTTTTTCTCAAGTTTTTCCATTCGTTACTTAATAACCTCCTTAATTTTGCCTCTTCAACTACTACTTAGTTCATATTATGTGTGTATATTCATGCACGCACAAAATATTATTATTAATTTTTAAAGTAATAATAATGCTATTTGATTATTATTACTACATACAATATTTAATTACTATTACACAAAATATTATTATTATTAATTTTGTGCATTCATGGGTGACCGTAGCTTAGTTTCTAGGTGGGGACAAACAGAAATTGTAGCTTCGAATAACTTACACAAACACTACATGCAAATTTCCACTGTGTCTTTCTGTTTTCTGTTTTTTGTTGCGCTCTCAGCGCGTAAATTTAATTGGAAACCAGAAGACCCAAAAACTACATAAAAAAGACGGATAAATAAAATTAGACAGCATGTTAGAACAATTAGGTAAAATATTTGCCTTTCTTTTGATCTTTTTGGCTTCCTGTGTCATATGCGCAGTGAAATTCTAGTGATCCCCAGTTGGCCACTGGAAAGAAAAATTCCCTAAACACTATAGCGGAACAAACCCTTTTCGCCAGTGGTGGGATTCAAAACCACGCCTCCTCGCTCCGGAGCAAGTTTTTCTCTCAACTAAACTACACCGACGAAGCTTATCGCTACGGGCCGCGGGTGGCCAAGTAATCAACGTTCGTGACTGTCACGCAGAAGTCGGGTTCGATCCCAGGCAGGTACGAAAGCTCGAACCACTAAATATCCGCCGTGCGTTGTATGGGCACGTTAAGCCGTCGGACACAGGGTACTGCCCCTCCCCCTTCGTAATAAATAAGGACGTCTTCCTCCCCTTTTCTACCTCGCTTCCGTGTCATTTTCCTATCCGGCATTCCAGCCCAAATCTCCTAGCTTCCTGTCTCTGAGGGTTCTTTAAGACCTGGGATCGACACACCTTTCCTAAAATCCTCTACATATGATCGGATCTGATCTGATCGTTGCAACTTTGCCGTCATGACGTGTGCTTTGCCTATGAGGTAAGTACAATACATTACATACAAGGGGTAGGACAGAATAATACAAACACCACGCTGCGAGACGTGACTTTTAATGCAGCTGAGTACGTCGCAATACGCAAAGGTATCCACCATGCCAAGCAAGGCAAGACCTGGCCAAGACCTACCCAAGCAAGGCAAGACGTCGCCAAGACCTTGCCAAGCAGGGCAAGACATCGCCAAGACCTTACCAAGCAAGACAAGACCTGGCCAAGAAAGGCAATACGTCGTGAAAACCTTGCGAAGCAAGGCAAGACGTCGCCAAGACCTGGCCAAGCAAGGCAAGACTTCGCCAATACCTTGCCAAACAAGGCAAGACCTGGCCAAGACCTAGTCAAGTAAGGCAAGACCTAGCCAAGCAAGGCAAGACCTGGCCAAGACTAAGCCAAGCAAGGCAAGATCTGGCTAAGCAAGGCAAAACCTGGCCAAGATCTAGCCAAGCAAGGCAAGACGTCGCCAAGACCTTGCCAAGCAGGGCAAAACATCGCCAAGACCCTTACCAAGCAAGACAAGACCTGGCCAAGAAAGGCAATACGTTGTGAAGACCTTGCGAAGCAAGGCAAGACGTCGCCAAGACCTGGCCAAGCAAGGAAAGACTTCGCCATGACCTTGCCAAGCAAGGCAAGACCTGGCCAAGCAAGGCAAGACGTCGCCAATACCTTGCCAAACAAGGCAAGACCTGGCCAAGACCTAGTCAAGTAAGGCAAGACCTAGCCAAGCAAGGCAAGACCTGGCCAAGACTAAGCCAAGCAAGACAAGATCTGGCTAAGCAAGGCAAAACCTGCCCAAGATCTAGCCAAGCAAGGCAAGACCTGGCTAAAACCAGGCCAAGCAAGGCAAGTCCTGGCCAAGATCTAGCCAAGCAAGGCAACAAGCATCAGCAGGAGCTTCATTGGCACAACCCTCCACCAAGAACTGGGGTACTCGAAAGTGTGTGAGCAGTGGGTTTCAAAGCACCTGACAGAGGATCCGTAAACTTGTATCGACTAATGGGACACCTGCCTAAATATTAAGTGTGCCTATTTTTAGTGCTATCAGCACCCCTGTGTTATGTATATACGAGATGTGAGTACCTGTGTACATATTCTTATGCTGTAATTAAGTACACTTAACTCCAACAGTTGGTCTATGTTTCATTTAAACAACCCTTATAGCTATCGGTAACATCTAGGTTTTGCCACCTAGATGTTACTTTACGTAGCAACAAGGTTTTTGCCTCATCGTACTTATTGCTATCCCTGCACAATTCTACTTTGGACAGATCTTGTAAAAAATTATAATTCTCGCGAGACATTTTTTTCTTGTGAATTTTTTCAGAAGCTGTCATACACATTGTGGAATGTAGCATTTCACTAATAGATATGCACATTTCAATTCTTGCAATATTTTTTCCTGCAGCGCTCAGTATAGCATATCGCACATTTTCATTTCCACCTCTCGTGCAGTGTATTTTCCCATGCAAAACACTATGTACAGTGTCTTGTAAACCCACTTCATGACAAATATACACCCTATGGTTCATTGTATTATGGAATAAATGCAATATTTAAGAGGTATACCTTCAATTCTGTACTTTGATCAAGAAATCGGCCTAAATTTACCTAGAACACTTTAATATTCAAGACGTTTATGAAATAGAATTTCCAGGCGAAATTCTCTAGGAAGCAAAAGAAATCAATAAATCACTTACGTTAAGTATTCCTGAAACTATAAAAAAAAATGAAAATTCAATCGAGTATAGTTAATTGATTATTCACTGGAGAGAGATTTCTTCCGTCTGTGAGCTTTAACCTCCCCCCTCGTTACCAGACAGATATTGAAATATTTCCAAGTTATAAATGAATTCATATCTCGCGTAAAATTTTTTGCGTCAAAATCGAATTCAGATTAAATTATTTGGTGTTTGTGAGTTACTTATTTCGCAAGCTCAGTGCTTATACTAAACTAAGGATGCAATTTAACGTTGGCCGAGTGGGCAGTGGTGTATATTCGTCCGAAAACCGATAGTGAGAATTCGGAGACAGCAGGATGAAATCATGAACCCACTTTACTCGGATCCATCTTGTAGCACTCTCCAAGCGGAAGGAGGCATTCTAATGGTGTGGCCCTTATGCTTCTTACGTGGATTCACGCCTGAATCATTAAATTATAAAATATTTATTTCTTGCTTAACCCAGTGATCTAAATATTTCATTTTATGCAAATTTTACCATCAAATTTTGACGTGGAATTACGTCGTTCTCCACGCTGGATATGGGGTAACATCGGAAGCACTGATGTAACAAAAACTTATACACTTTTAACGTTTATACACTGGCGTGCAAAAATTAAGGACGAGACGGTTTTTCGAGTGTAACGTCGTGCAGAAGTGCTCCACATCGACTCAAATCATACCATAAGATCCCCAAGATGTAAGAATATGGCACAAGTGAGCAAAACCGTCCAAACAAGGAATTCAAGGGATACAAAGGCACTTTATTGAAAAAGTGGCTCTGAGCACAACTGCACAGAAGACAGAAACGTCCATGTGACAGGCGGCTGCCAAAAAAATCCAGTCTTTAGTAGGGTATATGATCACCGCTGACTGAGTTGCAGGATTTACAACGGAGGACGAGGTTGTCAAGGAGCTGTTGAGGCATCGCGGCCCATTCCTCTTGTAGCGCCAATCGCAGCTGCGGAATCCTGGCTGGCGGCTGGTGACGTGCTGCCAAGCGTTTCCCGAGAAGTTCCCACACGTGTTCGATTGGATTTAGGTCCGGGGACCTTGCGGGCCAATCCATGCGTTGAATATCTTCTCTCTTCAACAGCCTGCGACAGCCACTGTACGATGAGGTGTAGCGTTGTCGTCCATGAAGAGGAACTCAGGACCCACAGCACCTCTAAACAGACGCACGTGAGGTAGGAGAACCTCGGTACAATAGCGGACACCAGTGACCGAACCTCCTTTGGAAGATGTGAAGGTCAGTACGGCTACCAAGCATGATACCGCCCCAAACGAGAACTCCGCCACCTGCAAACCGGTCCCTTTCGATGATGTTGGAGGTGTGATTGCGTGTTGCCTGCTCTCTCCAGATGTGTATACGTCCAGAATCGCCCGTCAGACTAAATCGGCTCTCATCCGAAAAGAGAACTCGACCCCATTGCTGATGTGTCCAGTTCTTGTGTTCCTAATCCCATTTGACCCCATTTCGTTGATATTGAACACAACCGGTTCACTATACCTCCGGAACAACATGATAAAGTTTTGTCGCAATCCAAGCATTTTAGGTAAGTTATGATGCACAAGGGCAATGGAATGGATTCCACTCCAGTGTCCTGACCTTTGACCCCATTTCGCCCATTTTCAATAGTGTTCATCTTCAGTGGCTCCCTTCCACATACTAAAATTTCATCGAAATCGAACCATTTTTACGCAAGTTATGACACATAAGGGCAATGGAATACATCCCGCTCTTATGCCCTGCCTGACCTTTGACCCCATTTCGCCTATTTTCAATAGGGTTCGTGCCCAGGTGGTTCCCTGCCACATACTAAAATTTCATCGAAATCGAACCATATTTACGCATGTTATGGCGCATAAAGCCAATGTAATGGATCCCGCTTTTATGTCCTGACCTTTGACCCAATTGCACCCATTTTCAAAAGGGTTCGTCCACAGGTGGTTCCCTACCACATACTAAAATTTCATCGAAATCGAACAAGGCAATGGAATGGATCCAGCTCCTAAAATTTGAATGGATCCAGCTCCTAAAATTTCATGGAATGAATCCATACTAAAATTTCATCGAATCGAACAAGGCAAAGGAATGGATCCAGCTCCTATGTCCTGACCTTTGACCCTATTTCGCCCATTTTCAATAGGGTTTGTCCCCAGGTGGTTCCCTATCACATACTAGAATTTCATCGAAATCGAACCATTTTTACGCAAGTTATGACACATAAAGTTCAGGACATAGGAGCTGGATCCATTCCATTATAAAGGCAATGGAATGGATCCAGCTCCTATGTCCTGACCTTTGACCCAATTTCACCCATTTTCAATAGGGATCGTCCCCAGGTGGTTCCCTACCACATATTAAAATTTCATCGAAATCGAGCAATTTTTAAACAAGTTATGACGCATAAGGGCAATGGAATGGATCCCGCTCCTATGTCCTGACCTTTGACCCTGCTTCTTCCATTTTGAATAGGATTCGTCCCCACGTGGTCCCCTACCACATACTAAAATTTCGTCGAAATCGAACCATTTTCACGTGAGTTATCGTGCGGACGGACAGACGAACGGACAAAGCTGGAGCACATACGCTTCTTCAACCTACGGTTGGAAAGCGTAAAAAGCAAACGAGCACGCTGTAAATTCTGCCTTTCTAAATGTGATAAATATTTGTGTAAAGCGCATGTGGCGTATTATTGTCCCAATTGGAAGAAGTAACGCGTCATATCATTGGAAACAATTTCTGTTCTATTGTTCTAAATGTAGTTAATTTTGAATTCTGTTATATGTAAAAAAAGCAATATATTACAATAATAAAGTCACTAATGCTCAAAAGATTAAATTACTTTGTACTGCTTTTGTATTTCAGAGTATCGGGTCACTATGACCCGAAGGAGTACAAGTGTGTAGTCTGACGGAGGAGAACAGCAGGGTTAAAACGGCGGAAACTTTTGCATACCCGTAATATTCTTGAAAAAAATGAAAAAAAGAGAAGGGTATCAAGTTCCTTCAAAGTCCCCTGATGTGTCACCAGTGGATTATTGTGCCTTCGGACTGCTAAAAAGATCTCTCAGACCTAAAACAATGATTGGACTATGGAAAGCAGTGGAAGAGGTGTGGAATAAAATGCCACAAGCAATTTTAAGAAATGCCCTGTTATCTTGGAAATATAGATGTAGCTTCTTTTAGAGAAAGGGCTATCAGATATGTTACCGTGGAATTTTCTATATCCCCGTAACATTTAAATTTCATCCGTATAATTTTGCTTATTTATTATAATTTTTATTTTTATTCTAAAGCGGTAGGAAATAAATATTTAAATTGCCAAAATAGAATATCAATGATTAAAAATTACTTTCCGGTGAAGCTGAGCCAGGCTACCCGAAAGTTTCGGTTGATAATTAGATCAGTCCTAATTGCACTCAAGCCAAATGAAAAGGGGAAGAATTTTTTTTTCTCACGGAAACTTGATGAAAATCCCAGATGGGAAGGAAGAGAAAGGAAGACATTCACAGTTCTTTTTTCTCACGAAACGCACGGAAGGAGAGTGTAATAGCAGTAGTCTCGTAGCCGAAGCTGAAAGAATAGCACGAGCGCAATAAATCCTTTTGGGGGCGTCACCCCTTTTCTCAAGCAACGCTTGTGAGCATCTCTGCATTGTCCGGGGTAGCGACGAAATTCGAGATAAGTCACGTCGCCGGAAATACCTACGTGACAATCTTCGCTTCTAAGTAGCTAGACGCGGTCAATTAACAAAAAGGTGCGAGAACAAGTTGACAGCTGAAAGAAAACATAATTTTTGGGAAAGTGACCCGAACTGAACGGATAGCAAGCGAATCATATAGCAGGGCTATCTGTGAGGGCCAATGACATAACCCGACTCGATTTGGACGGCCGGGCCGTCACGCCCCAAGATGGACACCGGGCACGGGAAAAAGAAAGAAAATATTAACTGAATGAGGAATGAAGAGGACAGACTACAGACTGGAGACGAGAGACTCGAAGATAACGACAGAGGGAACACTCGAGAATTGCAGGCTAAGTAGAAGAGATCTCAGCGGTTTTCCGAAGGGTGATGTTTCCATGATAGAGAGATGAGGTAGTTAAAGAGTTAAAATAGTCTACGACCAGCCGGCAACCGAGTTCCACGATCGGGGCTTCTCAAGGAAAAGTGGGTATGATGACATTTATTTTACACATTTCTGATTCATGCCTCATAGCTTTGCATGTGCTATGCAGGACTGGTTACTCGAAAGTCTCTCACATAGTGCATTAAAAATTTTCCTCTGGCGCACCGCGCCGAGTTTTAAACCAGTAACTAAAGTTTAAAGTCAAGAATATTTAAGTGCATTATACCCGTTTGAAATAAATAACTAAATTGTTTAGCTAAAACAAGCAACCTCGCCGGTACATTGTACCTAGCTTTAAGACCATCTTCTAAAAGAAATAAACAGTTAAATTTTAATTCACGTGTCACTCAGATCATTTCTCCAAATGTCATAAGAGTTCAATTAGTGATTTTTTTATAGTTATTCATGCAACTTTTTATTTTAACTTCTTTGCGGCATATGAATGAGCATGGAAACCCCATGCTAATTCATATGAAACACAATGCGATGCATTTGTCGACCCTGAGCTTAGAGACCCTTATTTAGGGAATCCAAATTCATTGTTGACACCACTAGAGGAAATTTTGGGGGTGAATTGTTTAGTATTGAATTTTGACTTTTTAACTTTTTCCCACTACGGCGAATAAGACGTAGTAGTGGTTCGCTGATACCCGACAGTGAGCGGTAATAGAACATTTAAGAAAGAAATAATTTTATTTTAAACATTAATTATATTAATGAAAAATCGCTAAAAATGTGGGAGTTTCCCTTGTATTACTGAATGATATTGTATTTAGCTTAGTTTAAAAAAAACTGTGTGTGATGTAAATAAAAAATCAGGTGCTGTTGTTACTGCAAGTTGGTGGATGCACTTATTTCTCACCCGGAGTATTTTGTTTTGTTTGGAACACTTAATTGTGAAAGTGTCTATTCTCTACAATTCGGAAGAAGCATTCAAAAGATCGCGCTGTTGTTAGGTTGGATCGCTTAACGCAATCTCGAACTCCTCCTCCACTATTTCTATCACACTTTCTATCTCCGTTTCTTGTATCCTAGACATTCTCCATCTGTCCCAAACAACTATCGTAACATTCACGCTCTTTTTCGACAGGTTTTTCCTGCCAAACAGGGCCCACATAGATTGATAAATGACTCAGCTCTCACCTATAGTACGACCTCCAACTTGCGAGCTCTACCGACCTGCAAATTGCAGGAGAGGAGGCCGACCGGCCCATCCATCACTTTGCTGATCTCCACCATCATGGTCTCATGTTGTATTTTTTTCTGCACTCCTTTTTTCCTATTAAGTTATGCCGTTCTTTTTTTTTTTTTTTAACTTATCGGAGTTTAACTCCTTTTTTTTATAAAGTTTCTCATTCGCCTTCAGAAACTGTTTATCATGCAGCAGATGTTTTTGGCCATTTGCGCAGCTCCGCATAAACCTCACAGCCCAAGTCGTCGATTCATTTATCAGACGTTTTGATTGATGAACGCGAACAAGGGTATAAAACCTTTAATTCTGTATTATTAATTTTATCATTTTTAGATCATAAATAATAAAGTTCAGACATTTTTATGCCTCACAGTGTAAAACTCCTGGAACATGCTCGAAAAACTCTTTACCTTCATTTGAAGTTTCATCCGATACATAATTTTTCAAAGCAACGTTGAAATCAGGTGATTACTGTAAGCCAGCTGAAAGCCAAGAAAAAAAAACTCTAGGGGTAAATAAAATGTTCAAAATACCTCAGAACATGATGATAATCAGTCTGAAATAAATTGGAAATGCAGCTTAGAAGAACGCCTTGGTGATGATTACTATGAGCTGATGCAAATCATATCATTGCTTGGGAATTACCAACTGGTTATTATATTCGTAAGTCAGTGTTCATCATAGTCTTAAACGTGCTTCTTCATAAATCAAGCTTTCTTAAATTCTACGCATCGTGAACTTGTTTAATAAATTCTCAACTTGTAACGACCGTTTCACATTCGATAAAAAGATTGTTGACTGTATATCAACAAACTAGCGTATAGAAAGCCCTAGGGCGGTTGTTTTTAAGCTTTAAATACATATTAATATATAGGGGATGTTGCCCGTCCTATAACGGAGTGAAATTTTTAATTGAAGTAGATTGAAAACAAATCAAATAGACGCCGGATTTCTGTCAGGAAATATAGTAAAAACATATATAGTAAGAACTCATTCATGTTAGAACTAAAAATTGTATGCTATTTATTTCCGTTTTTTAAAAGGCGATAAATAACGTTCGTTTAACAATTGTAGATTAGAGCGTTTAGATCAGGGGTGCACAACCTTTTTATAAGTGGGGGCCAAGTTTAATTTTACATAATAAGTGGCGGGCCGCAAGTTACCTTTTCACATAGGCACTTGCCAAACCCTACCGCTAGAGCTAATTTTACTATTATCCGAATAACCTATTTTACCAGCAGACAAAAAATGTGTTTCAATACCATTTTTGTGTCCTCTAAGTGGTTTAAATCCATTTTTGAAGTTTTTTGGCAAATTGCGTTATTAAGTTATCAAATTACTGATTTACAATCAACTTACTCCTAACTGGAAAAGGTTTAGGGGTATATAAAATAAAATAATACTATCACAAGGTTGCAAAATTTTTATTTTTACAAAAAACAGAATTCTTAACATCAAAGTATATAAAAAATTAAAATCAATATATCGTCAAACTGACCATCAAATCAAGTAGTAGCCTAATGCTCCTAATGAGATGCTTGGCATTGTTTATTTTTCAATAGTCTGTCAATATCAGGTTCAATGTTAGAGATGGTAATGCGCAAGTTTCCCTCCAATAGTGTATCACTTAAACGGGAACGACACTTTGACTTTATTTGTTTCATCAAAGAAAACGATTGCTCGCATAAGTAGGTACTTCCAAACAACGTTGCCGTTTTTAAAGCATGATCTTTGAGCAATTTCATTTCTTTCGGTAAGTAATTTTTGTAAAATTCTAGGAGAGAAACTTCAGAGTATTTTGTTTTTAACTCATTGTTACACTGAAGATCAATTAATTCCATCTGGAAATCTAGTGGCACTGACGCAACGTCAGTAGTGAATGGTAGAGAAAACATATCAAACAAAACCTCAAATTTTCTTATATCTTCAAATCGTCTTTTAAACTCATTGTGAAGGTCCACTACAAGAGATGCATATTTAGCCACATTTACATGGAATTCAGAACTTTCAACAAAACTTTTCATTGTTGGAAAATTTGCTAGTAGTCCATTGCTTAGTTGTGACTGCCATAAACTGAGTTTAACCTCAAATGATTTTAATATGTAACACATGTT
Source organism: Macrothele yani (assembly GCA_039090855.1). Taxonomy (NCBI): domain Eukaryota; kingdom Metazoa; phylum Arthropoda; class Arachnida; order Araneae; family Macrothelidae; genus Macrothele; species Macrothele yani. The sequence goes on along the minus strand of CM077026.1, from coordinate 36,213,258 downwards.
GTTGATCATGTTGTTTTTACCTTGAAGCTTAATGTTTAATTCATTGAGATGTTGGGTCATATCAACTAAAAAACATAAATCACTCACCCATTCGCTGTTCTCAAAATGTGCTGCTAGTTGAGACTCATTACGACTGTGTAAAAACATTATGATTTCTTGATGCAAGTCATACACTCGTTTCAGCATTTTCCCAGCACTAAGCCAACGAACTTGTGTAAAATAAATAACATCATCATATTGGGATTCCATGTCTGATAAGAATTCTCTGAACTGGCGGTGATTAAGAGCTCCGGCACGAAGGAAATTGACCACTTTAATCACAACCTTCATCACATGCTCCATACGTATGCTTTTAGCACACAGATTCTCTTGGTGTAAAATACAGTGAATAGTAACTAGATCACTGCACTCTTTAGCAAAATAGCTGACAGCCCCTTGTTTACTTCCAACCATGGCAGGTGCACCATCAGTTGATATGCCATGTAGTTTTTCCATATTTAAAGTAAACTTCTCTAAAATATTTTTCACTTCACGATAAATATCACATCCTTTAGTTGTGTCTTTCATAGGAACCAATGCCAGTAATTCTTCTGAAATATGAAAATTCCCGTCAACACCACGCACAAAAATACAAAGCTGGGCAGTATCAGTCACATCTGTGCTTTCATCGATTGCCAGTGAGAAGTACTTGAAATCCAATATTTTTTCTTGTAGTGTTTGCTCAATGTCCACTGCCATTTCTTCTGCCCTCCTGGAAACTGTCATTCGATTAAGGCTAATTTTTGATATAATACTTTTTTCTCTGGGAATGCCACATTTTCCACTTCTTCCAAGCATTCCTTAACTAGCTCGCCATCTTGAAACGGCTTCATTCTTTTTACTAAAATCTTTGACACAATAAAACTTGCTTTTACCGCAATTTGCGATTCATCGTTAACCTTACGAAAAAGATTTTGTTGAAATTTTAATTTTCTTTGCAGTTCTTTTACTTTCTCTTTTTGCATATTACCAGAAAATTCGTTGTATTTTGAAGCATGTTTTGTCTCATAATGCCTTCTTACATTGTACTCTTTCATAACACCAACTGTTTCTTTGCAAATTAAACACGTTGCTTTGCGGTTGTATTCAATAAAAAAATATCTATCACTCCAGGTGTCTTGAAACACTCGACACTCGTCCGTCACTTTACGCTTTTTTACAGACATGATACTGATATTATAATAATAATGTAGAAACTTTGTAAACTGCACACAAGCTGTAACAACACACAAACAACTCACAAACGTGAACTCTGCCACGACAACAATGATACTCCCAGTGCACGACGTGGCGTCCAGTCAGAAATAACAAACCTATAAATAGCCTCGCGCTACACCACTTCAAGGTCACACAGCGCCTTCATCCTCCCCTGCCGCACAACGATGAGTCGGTGTGTCAGTCACATGCTCACATCCACTTGTATTGCAAGAGTGACTCCACAGTCAGTCTGAACCTTGCAGCAGTCTGGTTATGCAAAACTTAAAATCTGTCCAATAATTGTTTACTTTTTAATTTATTTTTAACAAACATTTTTATAATTTTCTTATTTCAACTAGGGCCTACAATAATGGGAAAAAATCTCATCATTCACAATATATATATTCACGTTTTCAATAGTATAAAATATTTATCCGCGGGCCGCATAAACTGACTTTGAGGGCCGCAAGCGGCCCGCGGGCCGCGGGTTGTGCACCCCTGGTTTAGATAGATCGATATTTCGCAAGATGTGCAATATAATCAGCACTAAACTCGGAAAGTTGATTTCGTGTGAACTTACCTAAATAACTTTACTTTGATTTTTCGCGTTAAATTACTTTTTCTACGGCACACTTGTTATTCCCTTCACGGCTTGTTTTGGACTGTCTTATTCGACGGTTAGTTTGAAACTTCATATCGAAGCTTTGAAGCTTTTTCTACAAAATAATGCGACATCTGGTATTACAAATCAGAACTATGTTAATTCCCGACAACTATTTGAGTGACATCTGCTTTTAGATGCAATCTTACTCATTTTGACATCTCAAGATTTCAGTTCTTATTGTAGGTTAGAGCATTTAGATAGATCGACCTTTTGCAAAATGTTTAATAAAATCAGCGCTGAACTCGGAAAGTTAGTTAAATTAAAAAAGTAAAAAATAAATAAAGCGCACAAATTAATATTCAAATTGGGCTAAATTAAATTAATATACAAACGCAACTTGCCGCGATATTAAGATTTCAATTCGAATTTTGTAGATCGGATAAATAGAACCTGTGTCATTGATAATCCATGGTTTTTATTAGGTGTACAAATAAGTTTTAAAGCGTTTTAAGACAACGCAGCATGTAATTTGAGAGAAAACAATACCTTTGCGAATCAAAATATGTCATTATCTATCACCTTCTGAAAGCAGCTGACGGATTCCAGCCTTCGTCGTATGACGCGATGAAGTCGTCAACCCATTTTTGAACTTCGTCACATGTCCGGAACCGTACAGCAGACAAACCATGTTGCATCGATCGGAACAAATGATAGTCTGAAGGAGCTATGTCGGGACTATACGCCGGGTGCTCCAAAATTTTCCAGCCAAGCGTCAATAACGTTTCCTTGACCGATTTCGCGACATGCGGCCTAGCGTTGCCATTCAGTAATTTCACGGGACGCAATCCCTTGCCTGTGGATAGACGTTTCTGGCAGATTTCCTGGTTCAATCGCAGCAATTGTTGCCTGTTCCGATCAGCAGTAACAGTTTGACGCTGTTCCAATTGTTCATAATAGAGCACACCCTTCATATCCCACCAGATGCACGGCAGAACTTTCTTGGAGTGAATATTGCGTTTCGGTGTCGAACTCGTTGCTTCACTGGTGTCCACCCAGTGTTTTATGTGTTTGGTATTGTCGTACCATATCCACTTTTCATCGCCCGTAACGATTTTCCACAGGAAATACTTTTTGTGTTGTTTATTCAACAAATTCAAACACTTCATGACACGCTCATGCCTGTTCCTCTGGCTCAGGTCATGTGACACCCATTTTCCTTCCTTCTGAAACTTTCCCACTGCGCGTAAACGATTGGAAATGGTTTGTTGAGTTACCTCCAGTTGTTCATCTAGGTTTTTTTTTTTTTTTTGCGTTTGAGATAGATCTTCATTCAGCAATGCTTGCAGTTCCTTATGTGCAACCTTCTGCGGGTCGCCGCTACGTTCTCGATCACTAACATCAAAATCATCTGCTATAAACCGTCTAAACAAAAACTCACACGTGCTTTTTCGATACAATATTCTCCCCTAGAACAGATCGATGCACATGCTTTTGCAGCACTTTTTCCTTGATGAAATTCGTAACGAATGCAGTGTCGAATAAATGCAGAATCGCTTGCCATCTTTCACCTACCGATGTGCAAGTGCGTTTGATTTTTGGACACACTTTTGTGTCACATGTTATGCTCTGGACCAGTTACGGTCACATGACAGCAACGCCGGGGAATTTCGGTTATGTAAATTAGCGGGATACGTCACACAAAAAACGCTTTAAAGCTTATTTGTACCCTTAATAAATTAGCACGCGATCATATAGACATCTCAGTGTGATCGCGTGCAAACTCAACTTGCTGTGATATTAAGAATTCAATTCGAATTTTGCAGATCGGAAAAACAGAACTCCAGTCAGTAATAATCTAATGTTTTTAAATTAGTACGCGATCACCTTGACATCTAAAAGTGATCGCGTGATATTATATAGCAGGCAATCATTTTAACATCGCAAGAGCACACACGAATTGATCAATAAGTGATGGCTCAACAATGCAGGCGTTGCTGTGACGTCAAGCATTCCGGAGAGACAGAGAGATCTGGGTGTTTATATTATCAATAACATCACGAACCGGAGTATCTTTTTGCCCTGACAGTTACAAAAGGCTTTTGTCAAATCATGTGCTTCCAGTGTGTTTTCTGTATGTTCAGATGGTTAGACTGCAAAAACTGCTATTACCAGGGTGATTCAAAAGTTATTGCTGTTTTTTGACAATTGATGAAAATATGTATAAATGCATAAACGTAAAATTTTAATCTTTGAAATAGAGATAATCGTGCTCGATATTCTTATACCATCGTGATGCCATGTCTCTCTGCGACAAAATTCTTTTGGTTTCGAGGCTAAAAAGTCTTAGACCTGTTATATTGAAAGTTTTGAGGTTATTAACAAAAGACTAGTTTTATGCTAATATTGAAACTTCTATGTAAATTATAGAAAATTAGAATTTTGGGAGATGGGTGGATGCATTTCGAAACAAAACTGAAATTTTGAATAAGGCCATGAAATATAAATAAGAAAATAAAATGTACCACTGAATTTGGTAACTCCCAAAAGTTACTATTGTATTGTTTGCGTTGTTTGCGTTTGCTGAGTAGATACACCTGAAAGTGTAAGAAAGGTAACTATTGTTTGCATGTGTACCAAATTTGTAAACACTAAAATTTAATGGTATGCAATGTACACGTGTAAATAACCTTTTGGAAGTGGTGATGATCAAATTAGATAGTTAGGACAAAAACATTGATTTTACCACAATAACCTAAGGTTAGTTTCCCACCTCAGTCATTGCTGAGGGGAATGCACTTGAACCATGTGATGAAAATTCAAGAGACAACTATTACTTCACTGTACTAAAGTTTAGGTTTTTTGAAAGGCCACTTGGCCTATATTTATTGTTAAACTTTACCAAAAACAACAACAAACACAATAACAAAGTGTTTCAAGAAGTCGGATAATTACCCGAAAACCATGTGTTTTTGTTTTCGAACACAATCAGCTTTTAACATTTTTTTTTGTCAATTCCACTTGTGGCAACCAGGCCTTATAAAAGCACACAAAATCAGATGACACTCACTTGTTGTATTTATATCAAAACATAAAAGGAAGAACACATATTTTTGCCAGAAAATCAAGATTTGCAAAAACACATAAATACTCTTGACTTAAGGAACATAACATAAACACTGTGGATGAGTTTGGACAGCTGAAGTGCAATCTCTTACTCTCTTCATAAATTTATAGATTATTGTATACACAATACAGATTTCATTTCCTTTCGGACACACCCCTCAAACCAGTTTCCTTAACCAATATTAATTTTAAAATTTCAATAACTGAGTAAAAAAAATCATAAATAACCAAAAGTTACTTCTGTAAACGCTCCTACACTACCAGGAAAATTTGCATTAAAAACTTAATATACTCAAATTTCTAGCATTACCTGATACAAAATCACTCCACTAAACACACTGTACTAAATACCTTACTCAATTACCTCAAAAGTTATCATTACACAATAATGCTGACAAATATACTTAAAATTCACCCTATCATCTGGAAAAAAAATTCAAAATACTTCACTATTCAAATTTGCTCTGAGTACACAATATCCCATTATGTAAACAAAAGGCAAACACTAACTCTCAACACTCCTGGACACAAACTCATACTTATCTGCACTCCCACTGATCACAACAATTTAAAATTTACACCACTAATTCTCACCAGCAATTTATCAACAACTTAATCGAAAAATTCAAACTAGTACCATGTAAGCTTGTAGTAATTTTTACTAACTCATGTAGTAAGCCACTGAGGTACCGTGTAGGCAAAACATCTCAGTCAAATTACTAAATTTCACTTAAAAACAAAATTCTCACTGGGAGGAAGTATTATTGAGGCTGAAGGTGAGATTAGGTCGTGAATCCAATTCGACCTATGCACCGAAATGGTAAACTATGTGTGACTATCACACTGTATTGGTTCTTCACTCTGATTTTGGGACAACATCACTTCACTCTCTGATAGATACCACCTCCTATGAGCCAACGAGCTTACTCGGGCAGAAAACAATTCCCCCCAATCTGTTTTCATGCACCCTTTCAGACCCGAGGCGTGTCCACATAGGGAAAAGCATCCCACCAGAGTTCTCTTGCCCCCAAAATATCTCATTCTCTATTTTCCAGAAAACTACATCAACATCCTCATCTCCAGAAAATTCAATACATCACCTTTTATTCCAGAAAATTACTTCTTATCCAACTTTTCCCAGGAACACACTTCATATCTTCATTTTCCCAGGAACACACTTTTTTCCCAGAAAATCACTTATCTTTATTTCCCAGGAACACACTGTACTCACTCATCTCCCAGAAAATCACTATACCGCAGAACCACTTATTTCCAGAAAAATTCAACACCTATCGCAAATCTATCGATTTCCAGAAATCACCTCCTCCTGAAGAATTCCAACGTTGTACAAGGGTAATGTACAGTACAACACTTTATTAACCTAGTCAGCGTGCATGCCCTTTTTAATGTCTCCCACTCATGAAAATTAATTTTTCCAGATCCATCGGCTGATATGGTCCCTAGTCACACTAACTACTAAATGGTACAAACAATTTTACACCCCTTTCTTGCCAAACTAGAAAATCACCACAACCTGCCTTTAAGACAAAAAAACCCTACTATCATACTCTTACTTTATACCTACTACTACCAAATACAATTTATACAAAATTAAAATTTACCAAGCACACAGAGTTAAATTTCAATAATAATAATAACTGGTTTGAGGAGTTGCTTTTTCATGATAGATTATAACGCCGCCCCGGTGGCGCAGTGGTCTAAGGCGTTGGCCTCTGATCATTCGTCCGAAGGGGTCCGGGTTCGAATCCCGGTCAGGCATGGATGTTGTGTTTGTCTTACGGCACTGGCTCTCTCCCTTCCCTGGAACCAGTGACCCTAAATTAGGGACGGGCGACTGCTTATAGCCCATTGAGTTGCTCACGGTGGTCGTTAAACCTCCAATCAAAAAAAAAAAAATAGATTATAACACAATTTGGATTTCACATATCCCTTACACATGTAAAAACTTACACAGCATAACACTATCATAAAAAAACCTTGAATCAAAAAAACTTTTACATTTTTATTACTTTTACTGACCCAAGCATGGATTGTAACTGAAACCTGACCATAGATTATAACTGAAATCACTATCAAAAACTCACATGTTAAATATTTTAGAGCAACCCTAACATATCTCTTTCTTTGCAACAAATTTTTTTCTCGACAGCCCCATTTTAAAACCCACTCGTTACATAATTACAAAGCATAAATTAGCACATTACCTTTCTGGCTGACTTCAAAGGAAGGGCACAACAAATAAAAAATAAAAAAAAGTCCACTTGTAACAGCGGCAGTCTGCTTTTCCCTTCCCTCCTTCTTTTTTTTCCGCTGGGACTGAAGGTTTGCAGTCCATAATACGTCCGAGCATCGTTTCTCTGCTTGTCTTCGTGGAAGTGAAAGCACAGTATCGGCTCCCAGGTGAAAGGCCACAGGCAGGAATCTTTCTCTCGGTTTCAGGAAGGACTTTTCTTCATGATGGTTGAAAACCCGGGCGGACTCCAAGTTACATTATGGATCCTCCACACTGCCTCCTGTGTCAAACGGAATCAGCCTCCCTCTATCTTGGATTTCGTAGGATGGTCCAGGCAAGAAGCGTTGCTGGCCATCGCTGACAGATAGCCGGCAAACTGGGAGAGCGGAGTAATTTTGATTAATTTTCTTTTTTATTCCTTTTTTTTTCGATTATAATATTCAGCCCTGCGTGGGACACTGGGTCCACTCACGCCTTTTTCACTTTTCTCGCCCAGCCAGCCAAAGCTAACGAAGAGCCGGGGGTGTGGGTGGCTTCCAACGGAGCCCCGCTCTCGTTACATGCTGCCGGCCGAACAGAAAAGATAAGAGTGACGCTTCGCTCCCTTCAATCCGGGGTGCTCAAATCCGTTGACCCCTCTCACTGGTCGAAACTTCTGCCTTAGTAACAGCAAAGAAGCTGTTCTCCCCTCGGTCTGTGCCCTCGTGCCAAAACTGTTGAGAAAAAACACATGGCCGGCCCTCCAACGGACTTTTTTTTTCTTCCACGCAAGCCAGGGGTGACACTCTGACCTTCACTCGGGCAGAATCGCTGTAGCGTTCAGCACTCTGTTCTATAAATAGAATTCCCTTTGCCCAGGGAACACCCTGCAAACACATTTTAGAAGCCTCTAAAATCCTTCGCCTAAAATAGCGGACGCTGAAAAAAAGATTTTTGGGCCCTCTGCACAACTTTTCAGAAATGCTTTTCTTCATTCCGTGATTACTACAAATAATTTTGCTTTCACAAAAGGGTTGATGCTGTCTTCTTTTGCTAGCCCTTTTTTTTTTCTTTTTCTTACTAAAGAGAAAAAAAAATGAATCAGGCCAAAAGAAAAAAAGAAGTTTAATGCTTATTATTTCCCTTTCTTTTAAGAAATTTTGTTTGCTTGGTCAGGGCTATGAAGTAAATGAATATGGCCATTTATTCCCTTATCTCACTGCCTCTTCCAAACACAATTTTGAAACATGGACTGTCGAGTATTTTCATTCTGAGTATTTTATTTATTTATTTTCTATTATTTTTTTATTTTTTCGTAAATCTCGGCGAAGTGATCAGGTTCCCCAAGATTTACGAACATGAAAATTCTCGACAGAACAGACCCCATGTTCAATATCGTGGATATTTTGAAAGTGTTTCCCACGTAGAAAATGTGTCATGGACCGGAATAAATGATAGTCCGAAGACACAAGATCCGGGCTAAAAGCTGCGTGACACACTCGCTCAAAACCTTTCAGTTTCTGTATTTTTTCCTTAGTTAAACGAGCACGACGAGCAGGAGCACTATCCTGTTGCAGGAGCATTTCCTGGAGCATTATCCTGTGGAAGGAGCATTGTGTGGAGCATTATCCTGTTACAGGAACATTATCAGGAGCCTTATCCTGTTGCAGGAGTATTATGTGGAGTGTAATCCTGTTGATGGCAGCGCATCAATGCTTCTACCATCTGGAACAAACTCTCAAAGAATGAGGCCCCCAAAGTTCCACCATACGCACAGCATAACTTTGTGCTCAAATCATTCCAATTTTGAGACTTGTTCTGGGAGCTTTTGGGGATCGAACTACTGTTTGTTGCAATTCGCTTAAATAAACGGTCATCCTGGAGATTTTACAGCAGTTGGCAGCACACGCATACACACGTCGATGATGAGCTTGAGCAGCTGTCAGTTCGTGGGGTAATTGCCGATGGCTTCTGTGTGTCTTGCCGAGCTTGTGCACTTCGCGAGGACAATTGTGGTCTGAGATAATACCAGCTCATTTGACAGTTGTTTAATGCTTGTTCACGAATTTGACTTTACGGTTTGTCGTACAATTTCAGAATTCGCGTTCGAAGGTCTACCGCACGTGCTGGTAGACCTTGGAACGTGAAGGCTGCAGTTCCCATTTTTAACGCTTTCCGTTAACCGTAGGTTGAAAAAGCGTATATGCTCCAGCTTTGTCCCTCCGTCTGTCCGCACGATAACTCGTGTAAAAATGGTTCGATTACAGAGAAATTTTACTATGTGGTAGGGGACTATCTAGGGACGAACCCTATTGAAAATGGAAGAGATGGGGTCAAAGATCAGGACATAGAAGCGGGATCCATTCCATCACCCTTATGCGTCATAACTTAAGTAAAAATGCTTCAATTCCGACAAAACTTCAACGTGCTCATCCGTGCGTCAAACTAACGTGCCCATCTGTGCGTCGAATGGGCACGTTGAGCCGTCGTGCCACGGGTACTGACCGCCTGGTAATAAATAAGGGCGTTTTCCTCCCCATTTCTACCTCGCTTCCGTATCACTTTCCTATCGGGCACTCTAGCCCAAATCTCCTAGCTTCCTATTTCTAAGGGTTGTTTAAGACCTGGGGTCAGACACTCCCTTCCTAAAATCCTCTACATCAGATCAGATGAGCAGAATAGAGCAGTCAAAGAATATCTAACTGAGAAGAAGTTAAGGCTCAGCGAGACGTAACTAGCGCCGCCATATCTTAAGAGATAAAATACAGTGCACGGAAGCCAATATACAGGCTGATGCCGGAGCAGACTGCGTATGCGTATTTCTGTTGACTTCAATTCTTTGGGTAAAGAACAGTCAGCGGAGCTACTCACAGCCCGAGATTGTTACCCTCTCGGTAGCAAAATCACTTCGCAAATGGGATATGTTAGTTTTGTTACGTCAATCGGGTTAGTTAAGGCTTTTGTTTGTTCTTCAGTTTTTCAGAAAAATGTTCAGTAATGCCAAACACTAGGGAATGTCTGCATTTTGTACGAATCCTTAGGCCTAACTATAATATTTGCTAAAATTTAATTCAAATGATAATACTAATGTTATTGCATATTTTCTCACCAAAATAAGGGATGGGCGGAATATCAGAAAACAGCAACAACAAAAAAAAAACTGCTCTAAGCAAATAGTCATGAAATCGAAGGCAACCATCGTGGATCAAAGAAAAACTTCGCTGCCGTAGTGCCCCTAACGTGTTTTGCTCCTGAATGTTGACTTTCCCGCATAACGTATTACCTCTTAAGATGTCGTGGCGCTGTTGCCGCCTGTTTTACGTTATCTCTATGAGAGTTTGCGTTCTTCACGCGTTATATATTCTTTGGAACAGGTGTTGAGCGTTTCGGGCGTGCGACAGTGCTGTATACCAAATGAATATGGTTCAGAGTAGTATTGATCATGTAATGCGGAACAGAATCATCGGTCGTCGACTCAAAGCTGGCCAAACCCTGATGGCAGTGTCCATGGAGCTACATATCACACAAAGTGTCATTTGTACGCTCTGGAGACGGTTCCAAAAAGATGACGACGTGCCCCGACGCTTCAGCACAGGACGTTCGCAGATTACTACGCCACACTAAGAGCGTCTTTTGTCACTAACTGCCAGACGGCACAGGTAGAGTACAGCATAAGGCCTTTTCAGCTGCCACAGGGACCACGGTTTCAAAGCATACCGTGTACAGATGATTGAGCGAGTACGGCGTGTATGTCCACAGGCCTGTCAAATGCATCCCGTTAACTGCAGCCCATCGAAGAGCCCGTGTAGCCTGGTGCACAGAATATTGTGCTTAGACAACTGACCAGTGGCTCTGTGTTTTGTTTACTGACGAATCCAGGTTTAATCTGCACAATGATTCACGCCGTGTGTTCATCTGGAGAGCAACTGGGATTCCGTAAAATACCTCCAACACCCTCGAACATCATCGTTTTGGCAGAGATGGGATTCTAGAGTGGGGCGGAATGATTGTTGGTTTCACGTACACAATTCTATGTGTTCGAAAGAGAAACCGTGATAGGCCAGAAGTATCGCGATGTCATTTTGCAACAATATGTCCGGTTATTCAGGGGTACAATGGGACCTGGGTTAGTTGTTTATGGATGACAATGCACATCCTCATCGAGTCGCCGTAGTAAGGAATATCTGGAAAGTGAAGATATCACCCACTTACAGTGGTCAGCCCGCTCTCCCGATTTAAACCCCATTGAGCATCCATGTGATACACTTTGGAGACGTATTGTAGAACCTGATCCACCTCCGAGAACGTTTCTGGAACTTCGGAAGGCACTGCTGTGAGAGTGGACTCCGTAGCTCAAGCACAGTTTGGTTATCTGCTGCTGAGTACACCCAGACGCTGTACTGCATATGTCGCTATGCAGGCCAACATACAGCATATTGAACACTCTCTTCACCATAAAACAATTGTGTTCTGCACCAAATGTGCATTCCAAATTTGCTCCAGGTAGCTGTTTTTCTTTATTTTGACCACTATGGCGGATCCTTTAGTGTTTTTCACGTTCTGAATTTTTCTTTAGTTCAATAGGCTCCATATCTAGAACGTTTTGGTTGCAGTCCTAAGGGTGGAAGAGTCAAAACTGACATTATCCTTAATTTTTGAGCATGAAATCAATTCTTCCCAAATTAGCTCTTTGGGGTAAAGCTTTGCATAACTGGGGCAGCTGCTTAATTGGGCTAAAAGCTTCTAGCCCCGATGTGTCCCAATTAACCGGAATCTACTGTATATAAATGACATATCAGGAGGGAAGCAGTAAATAAATTTGCGGTACTGATTCTGTAATTCCTTGTCAGCTAAAGCTTCTTATGCTGGTTGTACTAGAATGGGTCTTAGAAGTGCAACTACATGTATTTACTATTACTTTACTTTGTGCTTTCAAATTTCACGCTAGATATTTATTTCTCCAGTCATCGTGTTTTGCATTTTTCTTTTATTATCCCATTCCCATTCGTTCTTCCAGATACGCATGCGCAGTCTGCTCACTTTCTCTAGAGACCGGGTGTTCAACTAACTGTTGAACTCTTTTTCGACTTCGCCTCTTCCTAACTCCGGCTTTGAAGCAAACGCACAGTGACACCTTGGACGTAATAAAAATAATAATGTAGTCTGTATTCGCTTTCGTTCACCGTGTTAATGATAATATATGTAGAAGTAATTACTATATATCTAGCACAGGGGCGCATTTAGAAGGGGCCTTGCCCCCCCCCCCCCCGGAAATGTTTCATTTTTTTTGGTGAAAATGCGACTTACAGAAAAAAATGCCTTAATGTTATAAAAATGTATCATCTTACATTAGAAAAAAATGCTTTAATTTTTCTTCAATTTTTCATTAACTTTAATTTTGTTCCAGATGGAGGATTTCAAAAAACTTCCTTCTTTCGTCCCCCCTCCCCCGAAAAAAAATTCTATACACATCCCTAATATAGTAATTACTTCCTCAAACATTTCAGGAATAACAAACTTTTTTCAGCTAAAGGATGGGGACGGGGGGGGGGGTCCGCAAGTTTGAAATGTTTATTATTAAAATGCATTCAACTCACTCTTGATCCTGAATCACGATTCCAAGACAATTGGGTATGATTTGTCAACTTATTGTATTTTGAAGAATATCATACGTCCTAATACACTTTTTAATAAAATAAACTATCCCTTGTACCATTTGAACAAATATTTAAAACAATATAATTGGAGAAATATTTGTAGCATAAAAAGAAACGAAACTTCCTTTTTCATCATAGCCTGTATTTGTTAAAATTTGGTTCGGTAATCTAAAATGTCTCCGGGGGCGGGGGCGGGGGGCGAATGGCTGTTTCCGGGAGGGCTTCACTCCCCTGGATGTATGCCTGAAAGAAACACTGTATGCAACGGTCCCATCGTTCAGCTCACTTTTCAAAGCATGTGGCAAAGGTATTTTGTGGAAGCTGCTTTAGCGACCTCTGTACAGCTTGAATAACGTCAGCATCTGTGTTGAATGTCGCGTCATGGAACTTTTCCTTCATTGTTGGAAACAACCAGGAATCTCACGGGGCGAGATCGGGACTGTAGGCAGGCCGTGGAATGATTTCAATACTGCATTTCGTAAGAAACTGCTGAACACAAGCAGCCACATGTGAGCGGACGTTGTCATGGTGTAGGGTCCACTTGCCCACCAGTTCGGGTTGCCTGATCGATATGTGTCATCGCAGAAGCTTCAAGACTGAAATAAAATGCTCAGCATTGGCAGTAATTTGTGGAGGAACGGCATGCTGGTAGACTATATCTTTATGATAAATATATATATATATATATATATATACTAAAGAGCAAAACTGAAGACTAAGGAAAAAATTTTAGAATTTAAAACGAAGGGTGCAAAATAACCTGAAAATCAAAACGCGCAACGCAGCAGTTTTGAAAATTCAGAATTCACATTCTATAAAGAAGATACCTAAGCAAAAAAATACATATTATATTTTTGACTCACACCTAGTACAACATAGAAAAGGTTATGTATCTACCTGTGTGATCAAAAGGAAAAAAGGTAAAAAATAAAATAAAACAACTGAATGTAGAAGGTGTCGAGAATACTGAGCCTTGGCTTTATCAAGGACCAGCAAAAACTCTGCATTTTCTCACTTCCACAAAGACCTAGTTGGAAATGGGTTTCTGCAAGGCCATAGATGCAAGTAACAATCCCACCTAAAATAGTTTAAAAAATATATATATAAGTCATGTCCTCCTTAGAGTTGCATGACCTAGCACTAGTTAACATTTTCGCTTGCATCCATTAACCTTCCTGGCCCGACCCATACTCTTCATCTGTTACTATTAAACAGAGAGAAGAAGATTAAAGAGAACTCAAGCTGTGAGAGTGACATAATAATTAGAAATGATTTTCAGCCATAACGAAATTCCAAGTTCGTTTGAGAGAGAATTTAAACCTGAAAAACAATGCAAAAGAAATCCAAATTTTACATTGCAATTAAAAAAGGAAATGTTAATTTATAACGAACAGATTTTTGAAAGAAAACTTGAGTCTAAAACCCCCTACTCTACAACTTATGACAACACAAAAACGAGAATAAGTTAAAGATAATAATTAACTAAAGAAAATTTTGTGAAAGTTATATACCTTAAACAGTTAGTTGCAATATGTACAAAGTATTTCAGTAGTGCTTTAAGTGCATAATTAATTAGTATTAAGAACTTAACTACTTTGAAAAAACAGCGCATAGACAGCGCATAGAAAAGGAACAAGCTAAGCCATCTTCTGTTCCTAGGTACCCCAAAAGACGCTCAAAGTTACAAAGAAAAGAAAGAGTTAAAACCCGCAAAAATGTTAACAGACAAAACAATGCCTAAAAGTTGAAAAGCTAAAAAACGACAGAGAAAAGGTACATGAAGTACAAACATTGAACTTATAAAACCTAGAACCCAAAAACAAGGAAGAGAGCTTACCTCTTGTGTTACAAAAACTTTTCTCCTCACAAGAGAAGAACATGGCTGACCTCTTCTGCCACTCCCTAGACGCTGGGGGGCAGTGAGGGTGGGGCTGATGGCCTCCTCATACAGCAAGAAAACAACGCGCGGAGATTTTAACCAGAGAAAAAAAATATATAAACATAAGACTGCGGATCTGTATGATCAGAAAGAGCAGAATTAACTCTCCAGAATACATGAGAAATATTATAAAATACACGAGCAGTTTATTTAATAATCTTTGCATGTATTAAGTCACCTTAGTGAGCTTCTATAGATTAATCAGAATCTTATTAATTTTAATGTTGGTTTTACTATTTTTAGTATAGCTATCCTAGTGATGAATAACTAGTTTTCTTTTTTATTTGTTTTTATTTTCTTTTATAAACGGATTTTTAAGCTTTTTTTGTGATTTTGTTTATATTATTTAATTTTTTGTTTTAATAGGACCGTCATATCCATAGCACTAAGGTTCCTTTAGGTAGTTAATAGGCATCCTCTAGCCAACTTCCTTACGGCTTTGATTGGTCAGATTCATATTATTAACTGTGTAGAAAATTAAAGCAGATCTGCCAACCTTACTCTATTATTCAGAATAATTTTTCTTAAAGTTCTTTTGATGAAAGAAGAAGGAATTTCGTTCTCTAGAAAACTTTCTAATAGTATATTAATGTTGTAATTGAAGTCCAAATTGTTGCTGCAAATTCTTGAAATTCTTAGGACCTGAGAAATTAGTACATTCTCAATTACTTTGGTTGAAATGTTATTATTCCAGTGTAGATATTTAATTACTTTGAAAGGAAAATTAACTCTTTTATCATAGAGGCTAATAGATGGGTTACCTCTGTTGAGCTTAATGCTTAAGTCTAGGAACTCAAGTTCCTGATTACTGTGGTTGGTTTTACATAAGTTAAGAGAGCTAGGATAGATATTATCAAAATCACTCTCTATAACTTCGGAATTATTGATACACAGCAGATCATCAATATATCTAAAAGTGTAAAGGTAGTTATCTGAGCAGGTGGGGTGATTTTTAATGAATTTATATTCCTTAAAGAACAGGAATAGATTAGCGATATGCGTGGACGTTGATGTTCCCATTGGAATACCGTTCACTTGCTTATAGAGAGTATTATTATATAAGATATGGTTATTTATTATGCAGCAATTGAGATAAGAGTTCCAAGTTCCTACATCAACAAATTGGTTAAGTTTAAATTCTGCATACAGCTCTTTAAAGGTAGTGATTATATCTGATAGAGGCAGATTAGTATACAGGTTTTCAAAATCATAACTATTAATATCTAGGGGACAAACTTTGAGTATAGTAGAAATTACTTCTGCATTATTATTAATTATCCAAAAATCTCTGTACATCAAGTTAGAACAGTTTCTAATGTGTTTCAAAACCTTCTTTAAGACATCTTCAAAAGCAAGATCTATTTTCTTTTTATGACTCCTTACTCCACTAGCTATGAACCTGAACTTCACAGGATCCTTATGAAACTTAACCGTTGCAAAAAGAAATGGAAATTCAGGCTCATATCTTCTAGATTGTGGAATTTTAAGTTTCTTGAAGAATGCCTTAAACCGATTTTCTAACTGCTTGGTAGAATAACTTACGGGCTCGTATGTTACTCTATTATTGAGTTCCATAGTTAACAATTCAAAATAGAACTTCTTACAGATAATTGCAAAATTATTGCTAGCTTTATCCGTAGTGGTAAAAATAAATTGGTCTTGCAGTTTGGAGAGTGACCTTTTAGCTTCTCCAGAGAAAAAGAGATTTCTGTCGAAACAAAAGTCCAGACCTGCCAACTCACCGGTGAAGCTATTGATTATATTATATTTCCATTCTGCGAAGGCCTCAATAGGCTGATTGTACGTTAAACTGGTTTTTATGATGTATTTATTTACATCTTGAGTGAAGCTCTCAAGAATCCTTTCTTTGGAAATTGTGAAGGAAGGTCTGATAAAATAAAACAACTGAATGTAGAAGGTGTCGAGAATACTGAGCCTTGGCTTTATCAAGGACCAGCAAAAACTCTGCATTTTCTCACTTCCACAAAGACCTAGTTGGAAATGGGTTTCTGCAAGGCCATAGATGCAAGTAATATTCCCACCTAAAATAGTTTCAAAAATATATATATAAGTCATGTCCTCCGTAGAGTAGCATGACCTAGCACTAGTTAACAATTTCGCTTGCATCCATTAACCTTCATGGCCCGACCCATGCTCTTCATCTGTTACTATTAAACAGAGAGAAGAAGATTAAAGAGAACTCAAGCTGTGAGAGTGACATAATAAATAGAAATGATTTTCAGCTATAACGAAATTCCAAGTTCGTTTGAGAGAGAATTTAAACCTGAAAAACAAATTTTACATTGCAATTAAAAAAGGAAATGTTAATTTATAACGAACAGATTTTTGAAAGAAAACTTGAGTCTAAAACCCCCTACTCTACAACTTATGACAGCACGAAAACGAGAATAAATTAAAGATAATAATTAACTAAAGAAAACTTTGTGAAAGTTATATACCTTAAACAGTTAGTTGCAATATGTACAAAGTATTTCAGCAGTGCTTTAAGTGCATAATTAATTAGTTATTAAGAACTTAACTACTTTGAAAAAACAGCGCATAGACAGCGCATAGAAAAGGAACAAGCTTAGCCATCTTCTGTTCCTAGGTACCACAAAAGACGCTCAAAGTTACAAAGAAAAGTAAGAGTTAAAACCCGCATAAATGTTAACAGACAAACCAATGCTTAAAAGCTGAAAAGCTAAAAAACGACAGAGAAAAGGTACATGAAGTACAAACATTGAACTTATAAAACCTAGAACCCAAAAACAAGGAAGAGAGCTTACCTCTTGAGTTGCAAAAACTTTTCTCCTCACAAGAGGAGAACATGGCTGACCTCTTCCGCCACTCCCTAGATGCTGGGGGCAGTGAGGGTGGGGCTGATGGCCTCCTCATACAGCAAGAAACCAATGCGCGGAGATTTTAACCAGAGAAAAAAATATATAAACTTAAGACTGTGGATCTGTATGATCAGAATGAGCAGAATTAACTCTCCAGAATACATGAGAAATATTATAAAATACACGAGCATTTTATTTAATAATCTTTGCATGTATTAAATCACCTTAGTGAGCTTCTATAGATTAATCAGAATCTTATTAATTTTAATGTTGGTTTTACTATTTTTAGTATAGCTATCCTAGTGATGAATAACTAGTTTTCTTTTTTATTTGTTTTTATTTTCTTTTATAAACAGATTTTTAAGCTTTTTTGTGATTTTGTTTATATTATTTAATTTTTTTGTTTTAATAGGACCGTCATATCCATAGCACTAAGGTTCCTTTAGGTAGTTAATAGGCATCCTCTAGCCAACTTCCTTACGGCTTTGATTGGTCAGAATCATATTATTAACTGTGTAGAAAATTAAAGCAGATCTGCCAACCTTACTCTATTATTCAGAATAATTTTTCTTAAAGTTCTTTTGATGAAAGAAGAAGGAATTTCGTTCTCTAGAAAACTTTCTAATAGTATATTAATGTGGTAATTGAAGTCCAAATTGTTGCTGCAAATTCTTGAAATTCTTAGGACCTGAGAAATTAGTACATTCTCAATTACTTTGGTTGAAATGTTATTATTCCAGTGTAGATATTTAATTACTTTGAAAGGAAAATTAACTCTTTTATCAAAGAGGCTAATAGATGGGTTACCTCTGTTGAGCTTAATGCTTAAGTCTAGGAACTCAAGTTCCTGATTACTGTGGTTGGTTTTACATAAGTTAAGAGAGCTAGGATAGATATTATCAAAATCACTCTCTATAACTTCGGAATTATTGATACACAGCAGATCATCAATATATCTAAAAGTGTAAAGGTAGTTATCTGAGCAGGTGGGGTGATTTTTAATGAATTTATATTCCTTAAAGAACAGGAATAGATTAGCGATATTCGTGGACGTCGATGTTCCCATTGGAATACCGTTCACTTGCTTATAGAGAGTATTATTATATAAGATATGGTTATTTTTTATGCAGCAATTGAGATAAGAGTTCCAAGTTCCTACATCAACAAATTGGTTAAGTTTAAATTCTGCATACAGCTCTTTAAAGGTAGTGATTATATCTGATAGAGGCAGATTAGTATATAGGTTTTCAAAATCATAACTATTAATATCTAGGGGACACACTTTGAGTATAGTAGAAATTACTTCTGCATTATTATTAATTATCCAAAAATCTCTGTACATCAAGTTAGAACAGTTTCTAATGTGTTCCAAAACCTTCTTTAAGACATCTTCAAAAGCAAGATCTATTTTCTTTTTATGACTCCTTACTCCACTAGCTATGAACCTGAACTTCACAGGATCCTTATGAAACTTAACCGTTGCAAAAAGAAATGGAAATTCAGGCCCATATCTTCTAGTTTGCGGAATTTTAAGTTTCTTGAAGAATGCCTTAAACCGATTTTCTAACTGCTTGGTAGAATAACTTACGGGCTCGTATGTTACTCTATTATTGAGTTCCATAGTTAACAATTCAAAATAGAACTTCTTACAGATAATTGCAAAATTATTGCTAGCTTTATCCGTAGTGGTAAAAATAAATTGGTCTTGTAGTTTGGAGAGTGACCTTTTAGCTTCTCCAGAGAAAAAGAGATTTCTGTCGAAACAAAAGTCCAGACCTGCCAACTCACCGGTGAAGCTATTGATTATATTATATTTCCATTCTGCGAAGGCCTCAATAGGCTGATTGTACGTTAAACTGGTTTTTACGATGTACTTATTTACATCTTGAGTGAAGCTCTCAAGAATCCTTTCTTTGGAAATTGTGAAGGAAGGTCTGAAATTAGAGCCATACTCTAATAAATTCCTAAGCTTTTCATTTTCAACAAAACTCAAGTTTCCGGTGATAATATGGTTGTAATTCTTATCATAGTGAACTGTTTCTTTATGTTCATCACAAGAACAAGTAGTAATTACAGGAATGTAGCTCGAAGAGTTAAGTTTGTAGTTTTTAACTATTGACCCTAAGGTCTTAACATATTTAAAACTTACAATAGACTGGTGCCTGTGGATGGGAAAAAAAATTGCATTATTGTAGAACAGCTTCCTTACATTGAGATTATCGTAGGCTTTATTTAGGAACCTGATGGTAACAAAATTACTGGAAAATTCTTTAAGAGAAATTTTATCTTTAAGAATATGTTTAAGAATGTCCAGAACCAAAGCAAAAACATGCTTATCAACATGGTCAGCAGTTTCATTCCAGAATTTGAAAAAACATTTAAGGACAGAGTGCTTGAAGGACTTGAGAATTTTGTAAGTATTTTTAACAAAATTAGTGCCAGTTTTAAAGCTTTCCAGAGTTTTTAGCAAGTTAGCAAAATCAACTTTGCTTGATGTGCGAAATAACCTCTGTCCTCTATTACCTCTAGAGCAGCTCTTATTATTAACAAGAAAGAAGAGTTCACGAATTGAAAATTTATGCTGATTATGCTTATTGTCAGATAGAGTGGAATTAAGGCCATAGGGATAAAGAGACTGATGCTGCAAAATTTCAAGGGATTCAGTTTCTAGCCGAGCATAGAGGTCAGGGATAATATGTAGTACCTCTATTTTCACTTTGTCAAAACCATGAGTATGGAAATGCTCTAATTCAAAGGTAGAGTACTGGTTGGCGTTTGTGGAGGGGTTCACTCCTGAATTAGAGAACTTGTTTACTAGAGACCTGTGACCATTAATCCTAAGATGAAGAGGATTTTTACTTTGGCCAATATAGCTAAGGTTGCAGACAGTACAGGTGAGCTTATAGATGGTATTGTAGGCTTTGCAAAACTTGTTGGAGCAATTATCCTCAACAGAAGAATACAGGTTAGGATCTGCAGATTTACATGTCAAACAACGTTTGTCATTTCATAACTTTAGATTACCTTTGCCAGCGAGTTCATACACTATGGGAAAGGGTGCTAGCCTAACCGAGCGGGAGGACTTAAAATATCTGAGCTGACCTCCAATCCTTTCATCGTCCTTAGAACTCCACTTGGGCCAAAACATACAAATTCTGAGCAAACCAACTAGGAAAAACTTTTTAGAAATAAGCAGTCCAAGAAAAGACCAAACTCGAGTATAAACTACACTCCAAAAAGCTGCATCCAAAACATACTAAAAAGAAAAATTAGAAAATGAAAAAAACCCCAAGTAAAAAAATAGTAATAAAAAATAATAATAATAAAAAATAATAAAACATTTCAACTAGAATTTGCGCATGAGCTGCTAAATAATAAATTGAAATTAGTTACTTAAGAGCAAAACTGAAGACTAAGGAAAAAATTTTAGAATTTAAAATGAAGGGTGCAAAATAACCTGAAAATCAAAACGCGCAACGCAGCAGTTTTGAAAATTCAGAATTCACATACTATAAAGATACCTAAGCAAAAAAATACATATATAATTTTGACTCACACCTAGTACAACATAGAAAAGGTTATGTATCTACCTGTGTGAGTAAAAGGAGAAAAGAAAAAAAAATAAAATAAAACAACTGAATGTAGAAGGTGTCGAGAATACTGAGCCTTGGCTTTATCAAGGACCAGCAAAAACTCTGCATTTTCTCACTTCCACAAAGACCTAGTTGGAAATGGGTTTCTGCAAGGCCATAGATGCAAGTAATATTCCCACCTAAAATAGTTTCAAAAATATATATATATAAGTCATGTCCTCCGTAGAGTAGCATGACCTAGCACTAGTTAACAATTTCGCTTGCATCCATTAACCTTCATGGCCCGACCCATGCTCTTCATCTGTTACTATTAAACAGAGAGAAGAAGATTAAAGAGAACTCAAGCTGTGAGAGTGACATAATAAATAGAAATGATTTTCAGCTATAACGAAATTCCAAGTTCGTTTGAGAGAGAATTTAAACCTGAAAAACAAATTTTACATTGCAATTAAAAAAGGAAATGTTAATTTATAACGAACAGATTTTTGAAAGAAAACTTGAGTCTAAAACCCCCTACTCTACAACTTATGACAGCACGAAAACGAGAATAAATTAAAGATAATAATTAACTAAAGAAAACTTTGTGAAAGTTATATACCTTAAACAGTTAGTTGCAATATGTACAAAGTATTTCAGCAGTGCTTTAAGTGCATAATTAATTAGTTATTAAGAACTTAACTACTTTGAAAAAACAGCGCATAGACAGCGCATAGAAAAGGAACAAGCTTAGCCATCTTCTGTTCCTAGGTACCACAAAAGACGCTCAAAGTTACAAAGAAAAGTAAGAGTTAAAACCCGCATAAATGTTAACAGACAAACCAATGCTTAAAAGCTGAAAAGCTAAAAAACGACAGAGAAAAGGTACATGAAGTACAAACATTGAACTTATAAAACCTAGAACCCAAAAACAAGGAAGAGAGCTTACCTCTTGAGTTGCAAAAACTTTTCTCCTCACAAGAGGAGAACATGGCTGACCTCTTCCGCCACTCCCTAGATGCTGGGGGGCAGTGAGGGTGGGGCTGATGGCCTCCTCATACAGCAAGAAACCAATGCGCGGAGATTTTAACCAGAGAAAAAAATATATAAACTTAAGACTGTGGATCTGTATGATCAGAATGAGCAGAATTAACTCTCCAGAATACATGAGAAATATTATAAAATACACGAGCATTTTATTTAATAATCTTTGCATGTATTAAATCACCTTAGTGAGCTTCTATAGATTAATCAGAATCTTATTAATTTTAATGTTGGTTTTACTATTTTTAGTATAGCTATCCTAGTGATGAATAACTAGTTTTCTTTTTTATTTGTTTTTATTTTCTTTTATAAACAGATTTTTAAGCTTTTTTTGTGATTTTGTTTATATTATTTAATTTTTTTGTTTTAATAGGACCGTCATATCCATAGCACTAAGGTTCCTTTAGGTAGTTAATAGGCATCCTCTAGCCAACTTCCTTACGGCTTTGATTGGTCAGAATCATATTATTAACTGTGTAGAAAATTAAAGCAGATCTGCCAACCTTACTCTATTATTCAGAATAATTTTTCTTAAAGTTCTTTTGATGAAAGAAGAAGGAATTTCGTTCTCTAGAAAACTTTCTAATAGTATATTAATGTGGTAATTGAAGTCCAAATTGTTGCTGCAAATTCTTGAAATTCTTAGGACCTGAGAAATTAGTACATTCTCAATTACTTTGGTTGAAATGTTATTATTCCAGTGTAGATATTTAATTACTTTGAAAGGAAAATTAACTCTTTTATCAAAGAGGCTAATAGATGGGTTACCTCTGTTGAGCTTAATGCTTAAGTCTAGGAACTCAAGTTCCTGATTACTGTGGTTGGTTTTACATAAGTTAAGAGAGCTAGGATAGATATTATCAAAATCACTCTCTATAACTTCGGAATTATTGATACACAGCAGATCATCAATATATCTAAAAGTGTAAAGGTAGTTATCTGAGCAGGTGGGGTGATTTTTAATGAATTTATATTCCTTAAAGAACAGGAATAGATTAGCGATATTCGTGGACGTCGATGTTCCCATTGGAATACCGTTCACTTGCTTATAGAGAGTATTATTATATAAGATATGGTTATTTTTTATGCAGCAATTGAGATAAGAGTTCCAAGTTCCTACATCAACAAATTGGTTAAGTTTAAATTCTGCATACAGCTCTTTAAAGGTAGTGATTATATCTGATAGAGGCAGATTAGTATATAGGTTTTCAAAATCATAACTATTAATATCTAGGGGACACACTTTGAGTATAGTAGAAATTACTTCTGCATTATTATTAATTATCCAAAAATCTCTGTACATCAAGTTAGAACAGTTTCTAATGTGTTTCAAAACCTTCTTTAAGACATCTTCAAAAGCAAGATCTATTTTCTTTTTATGACTCCTTACTCCACTAGCTATGAACCTGAACTTCACAGGATCCTTATGAAACTTAACCGTTGCAAAAAGAAATGGAAATTCAGGCCCATATCTTCTAGTTTGCGGAATTTTAAGTTTCTTGAAGAATGCCTTAAACCGATTTTCTAACTGCTTGGTAGAATAACTTACGGGCTCGTATGTTACTCTATTATTGAGTTCCATAGTTAACAATTCAAAATAGAACTTCTTACAGATAATTGCAAAATTATTGCTAGCTTTATCCGTAGTGGTAAAAATAAATTGGTCTTGTAGTTTGGAGAGTGACCTTTTAGCTTCTCCAGAGAAAAAGAGATTTCTGTCGAAACAAAAGTCCAGACCTGCCAACTCACCGGTGAAGCTATTGATTATATTATATTTCCATTCTGCGAAGGCCTCAATAGGCTGATTGTACGTTAAACTGGTTTTTACGATGTACTTATTTACATCTTGAGTGAAGCTCTCAAGAATCCTTTCTTTGGAAATTGTGAAGGAAGGTCTGAAATTAGAGCCATACTCTAATAAATTCCTAAGCTTTTCATTTTCAACAAAACTCAAGTTTCCGGTGATAATATGGTTGTAATTCTTATCATAGTGAACTGTTTCTTTATGTTCATCACAAGAACAAGTAGTAATTACAGGAATGTAGCTCGAAGAGTTAAGTTTGTAGTTTTTAACTATTGACCCTAAGGTCTTAACATATTTAAAACTTACAATAGACTGGTGCCTGTGGATGGGAAAAAAAATTGCATTATTGTAGAACAGCTTCCTTACATTGAGATTATCGTAGGCTTTATTTAGGAACCTGATGGTAACAAAATTACTGGAAAATTCTTTAAGAGAAATTTTATCTTTAAGAATATGTTTAAGAATGTCCAGAACCAAAGCAAAAACATGCTTATCAACATGGTCAGCAGTTTCATTCCAGAATTTGAAAAAACATTTAAGGACAGAGTGCTTGAAGGACTTGAGAATTTTGTAAGTATTTTTAACAAAATTAGTGCCAGTTTTAAAGCTTTCCAGAGTTTTTAGCAAGTTAGCAAAATCAACTTTGCTTGATGTGCGAAATAACCTCTGTCCTCTATTACCTCTAGAGCAGCTCTTATTATTAACAAGAAAGAAGAGTTCACGAATTGAAAATTTATGCTGATTATGCTTATTGTCAGATAGAGTGGAATTAAGGCCATAGGGATAAAGAGACTGATGCTGCAAAATTTCAAGGGATTCAGTTTCTAGCCGAGCATAGAGGTCAGGGATAATATGTAGTACCTCTATTTTCACTTTGTCAAAACCATGAGTATGGAAATGCTCTAATTCAAAGGTAGAGTACTGGTTGGCGTTTGTGGAGGGGTTCACTCCTGAATTAGAGAACTTGTTTACTAGAGACCTGTGACCATTAATCCTAAGATGAAGAGGATTTTTACTTTGGCCAATATAGCTAAGGTTGCAGACAGTACAGGTGAGCTTATAGATGGTATTGTAGGCTTTGCAAAACTTGTTGGAGCAATTATCCTCAACAGAAGAATACAGGTTAGGATCTGCAGATTTACATGTCAAACAACGTTTGTCATTTCATAACTTTAGATTACCTTTGCCAGCGAGTTCATACACTATGGGAAAGGGTGCTAGCCTAACCGAGCGGGAGGACTTAAAATATCTGAGCTGACCTCCAATCCTTTCATCGTCCTTAGAACTCCACTTGGGCCAAAACATACAAATTCTGAGCAAACCAACTAGGAAAAACTTTTTAGAAATAAGCAGTCCAAGAAAAGACCAAACTCGAGTATAAACTACACTCCAAAAAGCTGCATCCAAAACATACTAAAAAGAAAAATTAGAAAATGAAAAAAACCCCAAGTAAAAAAATAGTAATAAAAAATAATAATAATAAAAAATAATAAAACATTTCAACTAGAATTTGCGCATGAGCTGCTAAATAATAAATTGAAATTAGTTACTTAAGAGCAAAACTGAAGACTAAGGAAAAAATTTTAGAATTTAAAATGAAGGGTGCAAAATAACCTGAAAATCAAAACGCGCAACGCAGCAGTTTTGAAAATTCAGAATTCACATACTATAAAGATACCTAAGCAAAAAAATACATATATAATTTTGACTCACACCTAGTACAACATAGAAAAGGTTATGTATCTACCTGTGTGAGTAAAAGGAGAAAAGAAAAAAATAAAATAAAACAACTGAATGTAGAAGGTGTCGAGAATACTGAGCCTTGGCTTTATCAAGGACCAGCAAAAACTCTGCATTTTCTCACTTCCACAAAGACCTAGTTGGAAATGGGTTTCTGCAAGGCCATAGATGCAAGTAATATTCCCACCTAAAATAGTTTCAAAAAAATATATATATAAGTCATGTCCTCCGTAGAGTAGCATGACCTAGCACTAGTTAACAATTTCGCTTGCATCCATTAACCTTCATGGCCCGACCCATGCTCTTCATCTGTTACTATTAAACAGAGAGAAGAAGATTAAAGAGAACTCAAGCTGTGAGAGTGACATAATAAATAGAAATGATTTTCAGCTATAACGAAATTCCAAGTTCGTTTGAGAGAGAATTTAAACCTGAAAAACAAATTTTACATTGCAATTAAAAAAGGAAATGTTAATTTATAACGAACAGATTTTTGAAAGAAAACTTGAGTCTAAAACCCCCTACTCTACAACTTATGACAGCACGAAAACGAGAATAAATTAAAGATAATAATTAACTAAAGAAAACTTTGTGAAAGTTATATACCTTAAACAGTTAGTTGCAATATGTACAAAGTATTTCAGCAGTGCTTTAAGTGCATAATTAATTAGTTATTAAGAACTTAACTACTTTGAAAAAACAGCGCATAGACAGCGCATAGAAAAGGAACAAGCTTAGCCATCTTCTGTTCCTAGGTACCACAAAAGACGCTCAAAGTTACAAAGAAAAGTAAGAGTTAAAACCCGCATAAATGTTAACAGACAAACCAATGCTTAAAAGCTGAAAAGCTAAAAAACGACAGAGAAAAGGTACATGAAGTACAAACATTGAACTTATAAAACCTAGAACCCAAAAACAAGGAAGAGAGCTTACCTCTTGAGTTGCAAAAACTTTTCTCCTCACAAGAGGAGAACATGGCTGACCTCTTCCGCCACTCCCTAGATGCTGGGGGGCAGTGAGGGTGGGGCTGATGGCCTCCTCATACAGCAAGAAACCAATGCGCGGAGATTTTAACCAGAGAAAAAAATATATAAACTTAAGACTGTGGATCTGTATGATCAGAATGAGCAGAATTAACTCTCCAGAATACATGAGAAATATTATAAAATACACGAGCATTTTATTTAATAATCTTTGCATGTATTAAATCACCTTAGTGAGCTTCTATAGATTAATCAGAATCTTATTAATTTTAATGTTGGTTTTACTATTTTTAGTATAGCTATCCTAGTGATGAATAACTAGTTTTCTTTTTTATTTGTTTTTATTTTCTTTTATAAACAGATTTTTAAGCTTTTTTGTGATTTTGTTTATATTATTTAATTTTTTTGTTTTAATAGGACCGTCATATCCATAGCACTAAGGTTCCTTTAGGTAGTTAATAGGCATCCTCTAGCCAACTTCCTTACGGCTTTGATTGGTCAGAATCATATTATTAACTGTGTAGAAAATTAAAGCAGATCTGCCAACCTTACTCTATTATTCAGAATAATTTTTCTTAAAGTTCTTTTGATGAAAGAAGAAGGAATTTCGTTCTCTAGAAAACTTTCTAATAGTATATTAATGTGGTAATTGAAGTCCAAATTGTTGCTGCAAATTCTTGAAATTCTTAGGACCTGAGAAATTAGTACATTCTCAATTACTTTGGTTGAAATGTTATTATTCCAGTGTAGATATTTAATTACTTTGAAAGGAAAATTAACTCTTTTATCAAAGAGGCTAATAGATGGGTTACCTCTGTTGAGCTTAATGCTTAAGTCTAGGAACTCAAGTTCCTGATTACTGTGGTTGGTTTTACATAAGTTAAGAGAGCTAGGATAGATATTATCAAAATCACTCTCTATAACTTCGGAATTATTGATACACAGCAGATCATCAATATATCTAAAAGTGTAAAGGTAGTTATCTGAGCAGGTGGGGTGATTTTTAATGAATTTATATTCCTTAAAGAACAGGAATAGATTAGCGATATTCGTGGACGTCGATGTTCCCATTGGAATACCGTTCACTTGCTTATAGAGAGTATTATTATATAAGATATGGTTATTTTTTATGCAGCAATTGAGATAAGAGTTCCAAGTTCCTACATCAACAAATTGGTTAAGTTTAAATTCTGCATACAGCTCTTTAAAGGTAGTGATTATATCTGATAGAGGCAGATTAGTATATAGGTTTTCAAAATCATAACTATTAATATCTAGGGGACACACTTTGAGTATAGTAGAAATTACTTCTGCATTATTATTAATTATCCAAAAATCTCTGTACATCAAGTTAGAACAGTTTCTAATGTGTTTCAAAACCTTCTTTAAGACATCTTCAAAAGCAAGATCTATTTTCTTTTTATGACTCCTTACTCCACTAGCTATGAACCTGAACTTCACAGGATCCTTATGAAACTTAACCGTTGCAAAAAGAAATGGAAATTCAGGCCCATATCTTCTAGTTTGCGGAATTTTAAGTTTCTTGAAGAATGCCTTAAACCGATTTTCTAACTGCTTGGTAGAATAACTTACGGGCTCGTATGTTACTCTATTATTGAGTTCCATAGTTAACAATTCAAAATAGAACTTCTTACAGATAATTGCAAAATTATTGCTAGCTTTATCCGTAGTGGTAAAAATAAATTGGTCTTGTAGTTTGGAGAGTGACCTTTTAGCTTCTCCAGAGAAAAAGAGATTTCTGTCGAAACAAAAGTCCAGACCTGCCAACTCACCGGTGAAGCTATTGATTATATTATATTTCCATTCTGCGAAGGCCTCAATAGGCTGATTGTACGTTAAACTGGTTTTTACGATGTACTTATTTACATCTTGAGTGAAGCTCTCAAGAATCCTTTCTTTGGAAATTGTGAAGGAAGGTCTGAAATTAGAGCCATACTCTAATAAATTCCTAAGCTTTTCATTTTCAACAAAACTCAAGTTTCCGGTGATAATATGGTTGTAATTCTTATCATAGTGAACTGTTTCTTTATGTTCATCACAAGAACAAGTAGTAATTACAGGAATGTAGCTCGAAGAGTTAAGTTTGTAGTTTTTAACTATTGACCCTAAGGTCTTAACATATTTAAAACTTACAATAGACTGGTGCCTGTGGATGGGAAAAAAAATTGCATTATTGTAGAACAGCTTCCTTACATTGAGATTATCGTAGGCTTTATTTAGGAACCTGATGGTAACAAAATTACTGGAAAATTCTTTAAGAGAAATTTTATCTTTAAGAATATGTTTAAGAATGTCCAGAACCAAAGCAAAAACATGCTTATCAACATGGTCAGCAGTTTCATTCCAGAATTTGAAAAAACATTTAAGGACAGAGTGCTTGAAGGACTTGAGAATTTTGTAAGTATTTTTAACAAAATTAGTGCCAGTTTTAAAGCTTTCCAGAGTTTTTAGCAAGTTAGCAAAATCAACTTTGCTTGATGTGCGAAATAACCTCTGTCCTCTATTACCTCTAGAGCAGCTCTTATTATTAACAAGAAAGAAGAGTTCACGAATTGAAAATTTATGCTGATTATGCTTATTGTCAGATAGAGTGGAATTAAGGCCATAGGGATAAAGAGACTGATGCTGCAAAATTTCAAGGGATTCAGTTTCTAGCCGAGCATAGAGGTCAGGGATAATATGTAGTACCTCTATTTTCACTTTGTCAAAACCATGAGTATGGAAATGCTCTAATTCAAAGGTAGAGTACTGGTTGGCGTTTGTGGAGGGGTTCACTCCTGAATTAGAGAACTTGTTTACTAGAGACCTGTGACCATTAATCCTAAGATGAAGAGGATTTTTACTTTGGCCAATATAGCTAAGGTTGCAGACAGTACAGGTGAGCTTATAGATGGTATTGTAGGCTTTGCAAAACTTGTTGGAGCAATTATCCTCAACAGAAGAATACAGGTTAGGATCTGCAGATTTACATGTCAAACAACGTTTGTCATTTCATAACTTTAGATTACCTTTGCCAGCGAGTTCATACACTATGGGAAAGGGTGCTAGCCTAACCGAGCGGGAGGACTTAAAATATCTGAGCTGACCTCCAATCCTTTCATCGTCCTTAGAACTCCACTTGGGCCAAAACATACAAATTCTGAGCAAACCAACTAGGAAAAACTTTTTAGAAATAAGCAGTCCAAGAAAAGACCAAACTCGAGTATAAACTACACTCCAAAAAGCTGCATCCAAAACATACTAAAAAGAAAAATTAGAAAATGAAAAAAACCCCAAGTAAAAAAATAGTAATAAAAAATAATAATAATAAAAAATAATAAAACATTTCAACTAGAATTTGCGCATGAGCTGCTAAATAATAAATTGAAATTAGTTACTTAAGAGCAAAACTGAAGACTAAGGAAAAAATTTTAGAATTTAAAATGAAGGGTGCAAAATAACCTGAAAATCAAAACGCGCAACGCAGCAGTTTTGAAAATTCAGAATTCACATACTATAAAGATACCTAAGCAAAAAAATACATATATAATTTTGACTCACACCTAGTACAACATAGAAAAGGTTATGTATCTACCTGTGTGAGTAAAAGGAGAAAAGAAAAAAAATAAAATAAAACAACTGAATGTAGAAGGTGTCGAGAATACTGAGCCTTGGCTTTATCAAGGACCAGCAAAAACTCTGCATTTTCTCACTTCCACAAAGACCTAGTTGGAAATGGGTTTCTGCAAGGCCATAGATGCAAGTAATATTCCCACCTAAAATAGTTTCAAAAATATATATATATAAGTCATGTCCTCCGTAGAGTAGCATGACCTAGCACTAGTTAACAATTTCGCTTGCATCCATTAACCTTCATGGCCCGACCCATGCTCTTCATCTGTTACTATTAAACAGAGAGAAGAAGATTAAAGAGAACTCAAGCTGTGAGAGTGACATAATAAATAGAAATGATTTTCAGCTATAACGAAATTCCAAGTTCGTTTGAGAGAGAATTTAAACCTGAAAAACAAATTTTACATTGCAATTAAAAAAGGAAATGTTAATTTATAACGAACAGATTTTTGAAAGAAAACTTGAGTCTAAAACCCCCTACTCTACAACTTATGACAGCACGAAAACGAGAATAAATTAAAGATAATAATTAACTAAAGAAAACTTTGTGAAAGTTATATACCTTAAACAGTTAGTTGCAATATGTACAAAGTATTTCAGCAGTGCTTTAAGTGCATAATTAATTAGTTATTAAGAACTTAACTACTTTGAAAAAACAGCGCATAGACAGCGCATAGAAAAGGAACAAGCTTAGCCATCTTCTGTTCCTAGGTACCACAAAAGACGCTCAAAGTTACAAAGAAAAGTAAGAGTTAAAACCCGCATAAATGTTAACAGACAAACCAATGCTTAAAAGCTGAAAAGCTAAAAAACGACAGAGAAAAGGTACATGAAGTACAAACATTGAACTTATAAAACCTAGAACCCAAAAACAAGGAAGAGAGCTTACCTCTTGAGTTGCAAAAACTTTTCTCCTCACAAGAGGAGAACATGGCTGACCTCTTCCGCCACTCCCTAGATGCTGGGGGGCAGTGAGGGTGGGGCTGATGGCCTCCTCATACAGCAAGAAACCAATGCGCGGAGATTTTAACCAGAGAAAAAAATATATAAACTTAAGACTGTGGATCTGTATGATCAGAATGAGCAGAATTAACTCTCCAGAATACATGAGAAATATTATAAAATACACGAGCAGTTTATTTAATAATCTTTGCATGTATTAAATCACCTTAGTGAGCTTCTATAGATTAATCAGAATCTTATTAATTTTAATGTTGGTTTTACTATTTTTAGTATAGCTATCCTAGTGATGAATAACTAGTTTTCTTTTTTATTTGTTTTTATTTTCTTTTATAAACAGATTTTTAAGCTTTTTTTGTGATTTTGTTTATATTATTTAATTTTTTTGTTTTAATAGGACCGTCATATCCATAGCACTAAGGTTCCTTTAGGTAGTTAATAGGCATCCTCTAGCCAACTTCCTTACGGCTTTGATTGGTCAGAATCATATTATTAACTGTGTAGAAAATTAAAGCAGATCTGCCAACCTTACTCTATTATTCAGAATAATTTTTCTTAAAGTTCTTTTGATGAAAGAAGAAGGAATTTCGTTCTCTAGAAAACTTTCTAATAGTATATTAATGTGGTAATTGAAGTCCAAATTGTTGCTGCAAATTCTTGAAATTCTTAGGACCTGAGAAATTAGTACATTCTCAATTACTTTGGTTGAAATGTTATTATTCCAGTGTAGATATTTAATTACTTTGAAAGGAAAATTAACTCTTTTATCAAAGAGGCTAATAGATGGGTTACCTCTGTTGAGCTTAATGCTTAAGTCTAGGAACTCAAGTTCCTGATTACTGTGGTTGGTTTTACATAAGTTAAGAGAGCTAGGATAGATATTATCAAAATCACTCTCTATAACTTCGGAATTATTGATACACAGCAGATCATCAATATATCTAAAAGTGTAAAGGTAGTTATCTGAGCAGGTGGGGTGATTTTTAATGAATTTATATTCCTTAAAGAACAGGAATAGATTAGCGATATTCGTGGACGTCGATGTTCCCATTGGAATACCGTTCACTTGCTTATAGAGAGTATTATTATATAAGATATGGTTATTTTTTATGCAGCAATTGAGATAAGAGTTCCAAGTTCCTACATCAACAAATTGGTTAAGTTTAAATTCTGCATACAGCTCTTTAAAGGTAGTGATTATATCTGATAGAGGCAGATTAGTATATAGGTTTTCAAAATCATAACTATTAATATCTAGGGGACACACTTTGAGTATAGTAGAAATTACTTCTGCATTATTATTAATTATCCAAAAATCTCTGTACATCAAGTTAGAACAGTTTCTAATGTGTTTCAAAACCTTCTTTAAGACATCTTCAAAAGCAAGATCTATTTTCTTTTTATGACTCCTTACTCCACTAGCTATGAACCTGAACTTCACAGGATCCTTATGAAACTTAACCGTTGCAAAAAGAAATGGAAATTCAGGCCCATATCTTCTAGTTTGCGGAATTTTAAGTTTCTTGAAGAATGCCTTAAACCGATTTTCTAACTGCTTGGTAGAATAACTTACGGGCTCGTATGTTACTCTATTATTGAGTTCCATAGTTAACAATTCAAAATAGAACTTCTTACAGATAATTGCAAAATTATTGCTAGCTTTATCCGTAGTGGTAAAAATAAATTGGTCTTGTAGTTTGGAGAGTGACCTTTTAGCTTCTCCAGAGAAAAAGAGATTTCTGTCGAAACAAAAGTCCAGACCTGCCAACTCACCGGTGAAGCTATTGATTATATTATATTTCCATTCTGCGAAGGCCTCAATAGGCTGATTGTACGTTAAACTGGTTTTTACGATGTACTTATTTACATCTTGAGTGAAGCTCTCAAGAATCCTTTCTTTGGAAATTGTGAAGGAAGGTCTGAAATTAGAGCCATACTCTAATAAATTCCTAAGCTTTTCATTTTCAACAAAACTCAAGTTTCCGGTGATAATATGGTTGTAATTCTTATCATAGTGAACTGTTTCTTTATGTTCATCACAAGAACAAGTAGTAATTACAGGAATGTAGCTCGAAGAGTTAAGTTTGTAGTTTTTAACTATTGACCCTAAGGTCTTAACATATTTAAAACTTACAATAGACTGGTGCCTGTGGATGGGAAAAAAATTGCATTATTGTAGAACAGCTTCCTTACATTGAGATTATCGTAGGCTTTATTTAGGAACCTGATGGTAACAAAATTACTGGAAAATTCTTTAAGAGAAATTTTATCTTTAAGAATATGTTTAAGAATGTCCAGAACCAAAGCAAAAACATGCTTATCAACATGGTCAGCAGTTTCATTCCAGAATTTGAAAAAACATTTAAGGACAGAGTGCTTGAAGGACTTGAGAATTTTGTAAGTATTTTTAACAAAATTAGTGCCAGTTTTAAAGCTTTCCAGAGTTTTTAGCAAGTTAGCAAAATCAACTTTGCTTGATGTGCGAAATAACCTCTGTCCTCTATTACCTCTAGAGCAGCTCTTATTATTAACAAGAAAGAAGAGTTCACGAATTGAAAATTTATGCTGATTATGCTTATTGTCAGATAGAGTGGAATTAAGGCCATAGGGATAAAGAGACTGATGCTGCAAAATTTCAAGGGATTCAGTTTCTAGCCGAGCATAGAGGTCAGGGATAATATGTAGTACCTCTATTTTCACTTTGTCAAAACCATGAGTATGGAAATGCTCTAATTCAAAGGTAGAGTACTGGTTGGCGTTTGTGGAGGGGTTCACTCCTGAATTAGAGAACTTGTTTACTAGAGACCTGTGACCATTAATCCTAAGATGAAGAGGATTTTTACTTTGGCCAATATAGCTAAGGTTGCAGACAGTACAGGTGAGCTTATAGATGGTATTGTAGGCTTTGCAAAACTTGTTGGAGCAATTATCCTCAACAGAAGAATACAGGTTAGGATCTGCAGATTTACATGTCAAACAACGTTTGTCATTTCATAACTTTAGATTACCTTTGCCAGCGAGTTCATACACTATGGGAAAGGGTGCTAGCCTAACCGAGCGGGAGGACTTAAAATATCTGAGCTGACCTCCAATCCTTTCATCGTCCTTAGAACTCCACTTGGGCCAAAACATACAAATTCTGAGCAAACCAACTAGGAAAAACTTTTTAGAAATAAGCAGTCCAAGAAAAGACCAAACTCGAGTATAAACTACACTCCAAAAAGCTGCATCCAAAACATACTAAAAAGAAAAATTAGAAAATGAAAAAAACCCCAAGTAAAAAAATAGTAATAAAAAATAATAATAATAAAAAATAATAAAACATTTCAACTAGAATTTGCGCATGAGCTGCTAAATAATAAATTGAAATTAGTTACTTAAGAGCAAAACTGAAGACTAAGGAAAAAATTTTAGAATTTAAAATGAAGGGTGCAAAATAACCTGAAAATCAAAACGCGCAACGCAGCAGTTTTGAAAATTCAGAATTCACATACTATAAAGATACCTAAGCAAAAAAATACAGATATAATTTTGACTCACACCTAGTACAACATAGAAAAGGTTATGTATCTACCTGTGTGAGTAAAAGGAGAAAAGAAAAAAATAAAATAAAACAACTGAATGTAGAAGGTGTCGAGAATACTGAGCCTTGGCTTTATCAAGGACCAGCAAAAACTCTGCATTTTCTCACTTCCACAAAGACCTAGTTGGAAATGGGTTTCTGCAAGGCCATAGATGCAAGTAATATTCCCACCTAAAATAGTTTCAAAATATATATATATAAGTCATGTCCTCCGTAGAGTAGCATGACCTAGCACTAGTTAACAATTTCGCTTGCATCCATTAACCTTCATGGCCCGACCCATGCTCTTCATCTGTTACTATTAAACAGAGAGAAGAAGATTAAAGAGAACTCAAGCTGTGAGAGTGACATAATAAATAGAAATGATTTTCAGCTATAACGAAATTCCAAGTTCGTTTGAGAGAGAATTTAAACCTGAAAAACAAATTTTACATTGCAATTAAAAAAGGAAATGTTAATTTATAACGAACAGATTTTTGAAAGAAAACTTGAGTCTAAAACCCCTACTCTACAACTTATGACAGCACGAAAACGAGAATAAATTAAAGATAATAATTAACTAAAGAAAACTTTGTGAAAGTTATATACCTTAAACAGTTAGTTGCAATATGTACAAAGTATTTCAGCAGTGCTTTAAGTGCATAATTAATTAGTTATTAAGAACTTAACTACTTTGAAAAAACAGCGCATAGACAGCGCATAGAAAAGGAACAAGCTTAGCCATCTTCTGTTCCTAGGTACCACAAAAGACGCTCAAAGTTACAAAGAAAAGTAAGAGTTAAAACCCGCATAAATGTTAACAGACAAACCAATGCTTAAAAGCTGAAAAGCTAAAAAACGACAGAGAAAAGGTACATGAAGTACAAACATTGAACTTATAAAACCTAGAACCCAAAAACAAGGAAGAGAGCTTACCTCTTGAGTTGCAAAAACTTTTCTCCTCACAAGAGGAGAACATGGCTGACCTCTTCCGCCACTCCCTAGATGCTGGGGGGCAGTGAGGGTGGGGCTGATGGCCTCCTCATACAGCAAGAAACCAATGCGCGGAGATTTTAACCAGAGAAAAAAATATATAAACTTAAGACTGTGGATCTGTATGATCAGAATGAGCAGAATTAACTCTCCAGAATACATGAGAAATATTATAAAATACACGAGCAGTTTATTTAATAATCTTTGCATGTATTAAATCACCTTAGTGAGCTTCTATAGATTAATCAGAATCTTATTAATTTTAATGTTGGTTTTACTATTTTTAGTATAGCTATCCTAGTGATGAATAACTAGTTTTCTTTTTTATTTGTTTTTATTTTCTTTTATAAACAGATTTTTAAGCTTTTTTGTGATTTTGTTTATATTATTTAATTTTTTTGTTTTAATAGGACCGTCATATCCATAGCACTAAGGTTCCTTTAGGTAGTTAATAGGCATCCTCTAGCCAACTTCCTTACGGCTTTGATTGGTCAGAATCATATTATTAACTGTGTAGAAAATTAAAGCAGATCTGCCAACCTTACTCTATTATTCAGAATAATTTTTCTTAAAGTTCTTTTGATGAAAGAAGAAGGAATTTCGTTCTCTAGAAAACTTTCTAATAGTATATTAATGTGGTAATTGAAGTCCAAATTGTTGCTGCAAATTCTTGAAATTCTTAGGACCTGAGAAATTAGTACATTCTCAATTACTTTGGTTGAAATGTTATTATTCCAGTGTAGATATTTAATTACTTTGAAAGGAAAATTAACTCTTTTATCAAAGAGGCTAATAGATGGGTTACCTCTGTTGAGCTTAATGCTTAAGTCTAGGAACTCAAGTTCCTGATTACTGTGGTTGGTTTTACATAAGTTAAGAGAGCTAGGATAGATATTATCAAAATCACTCTCTATAACTTCGGAATTATTGATACACAGCAGATCATCAATATATCTAAAAGTGTAAAGGTAGTTATCTGAGCAGGTGGGGTGATTTTTAATGAATTTATATTCCTTAAAGAACAGGAATAGATTAGCGATATTCGTGGACGTCGATGTTCCCATTGGAATACCGTTCACTTGCTTATAGAGAGTATTATTATATAAGATATGGTTATTTTTTATGCAGCAATTGAGATAAGAGTTCCAAGTTCCTACATCAACAAATTGGTTAAGTTTAAATTCTGCATACAGCTCTTTAAAGGTAGTGATTATATCTGATAGAGGCAGATTAGTATATAGGTTTTCAAAATCATAACTATTAATATCTAGGGGACACACTTTGAGTATAGTAGAAATTACTTCTGCATTATTATTAATTATCCAAAAATCTCTGTACATCAAGTTAGAACAGTTTCTAATGTGTTTCAAAACCTTCTTTAAGACATCTTCAAAAGCAAGATCTATTTTCTTTTTATGACTCCTTACTCCACTAGCTATGAACCTGAACTTCACAGGATCCTTATGAAACTTAACCGTTGCAAAAAGAAATGGAAATTCAGGCCCATATCTTCTAGTTTGCGGAATTTTAAGTTTCTTGAAGAATGCCTTAAACCGATTTTCTAACTGCTTGGTAGAATAACTTACGGGCTCGTATGTTACTCTATTATTGAGTTCCATAGTTAACAATTCAAAATAGAACTTCTTACAGATAATTGCAAAATTATTGCTAGCTTTATCCGTAGTGGTAAAAATAAATTGGTCTTGTAGTTTGGAGAGTGACCTTTTAGCTTCTCCAGAGAAAAAGAGATTTCTGTCGAAACAAAAGTCCAGACCTGCCAACTCACCGGTGAAGCTATTGATTATATTATATTTCCATTCTGCGAAGGCCTCAATAGGCTGATTGTACGTTAAACTGGTTTTTACGATGTACTTATTTACATCTTGAGTGAAGCTCTCAAGAATCCTTTCTTTGGAAATTGTGAAGGAAGGTCTGAAATTAGAGCCATACTCTAATAAATTCCTAAGCTTTTCATTTTCAACAAAACTCAAGTTTCCGGTGATAATATGGTTGTAATTCTTATCATAGTGAACTGTTTCTTTATGTTCATCACAAGAACAAGTAGTAATTACAGGAATGTAGCTCGAAGAGTTAAGTTTGTAGTTTTTAACTATTGACCCTAAGGTCTTAACGTATTTAAAACTTACAATAGACTGGTGCCTGTGGATGGGAAAAAAAATTGCATTATTGTAGAACAGCTTCCTTACATTGAGATTATCGTAGGCTTTATTTAGGAACCTGATGGTAACAAAATTACTGGAAAATTCTTTAAGAGAAATTTTATCTTTAAGAATATGTTTAAGAATGTCCAGAACCAAAGCAAAAACATGCTTATCAACATGGTCAGCAGTTTCATTCCAGAATTTGAAAAAACATTTAAGGACAGAGTGCTTGAAGGACTTGAGAATTTTGTAAGTATTTTTAACAAAATTAGTGCCAGTTTTAAAGCTTTCCAGAGTTTTTAGCAAGTTAGCAAAATCAACTTTGCTTGATGTGCGAAATAACCTCTGTCCTCTATTACCTCTAGAGCAGCTCTTATTATTAACAAGAAAGAAGAGTTCACGAATTGAAAATTTATGCTGATTATGCTTATTGTCAGATAGAGTGGAATTAAGGCCATAGGGATAAAGAGACTGATGCTGCAAAATTTCAAGGGATTCAGTTTCTAGCCGAGCATAGAGGTCAGGGATAATATGTAGTACCTCTATTTTCACTTTGTCAAAACCATGAGTATGGAAATGCTCTAATTCAAAGGTAGAGTACTGGTTGGCGTTTGTGGAGGGGTTCACTCCTGAATTAGAGAACTTGTTTACTAGAGACCTGTGACCATTAATCCTAAGATGAAGAGGATTTTTACTTTGGCCAATATAGCTAAGGTTGCAGACAGTACAGGTGAGCTTATAGATGGTATTGTAGGCTTTGCAAAACTTGTTGGAGCAATTATCCTCAACAGAAGAATACAGGTTAGGATCTGCAGATTTACATGTCAAACAACGTTTGTCATTTCATAACTTTAGATTACCTTTGCCAGCGAGTTCATACACTATGGGAAAGGGTGCTAGCCTAACCGAGCGGGAGGACTTAAAATATCTGAGCTGACCTCCAATCCTTTCATCGTCCTTAGAACTCCACTTGGGCCAAAACATACAAATTCTGAGCAAACCAACTAGGAAAAACTTTTTAGAAATAAGCAGTCCAAGAAAAGACCAAACTCGAGTATAAACTACACTCCAAAAAGCTGCATCCAAAACATACTAAAAAGAAAAATTAGAAAATGAAAAAAACCCCAAGTAAAAAAATAGTAATAAAAAATAATAATAATAAAAAATAATAAAACATTTCAACTAGAATTTGCGCATGAGCTGCTAAATAATAAATTGAAATTAGTTACTTAAGAGCAAAACTGAAGACTAAGGAAAAAATTTTAGAATTTAAAATGAAGGGTGCAAAATAACCTGAAAATCAAAACGCGCAACGCAGCAGTTTTGAAAATTCAGAATTCACATACTATAAAGATACCTAAGCAAAAAAATACAGATATAATTTTGACTCACACCTAGTACAACATAGAAAAGGTTATGTATCTACCTGTGTGAGTAAAAGGAGAAAAGAAAAAAAAATAAAATAAAACAACTGAATGTAGAAGGTGTCGAGAATACTGAGCCTTGGCTTTATCAAGGACCAGCAAAAACTCTGCATTTTCTCACTTCCACAAAGACCTAGTTGGAAATGGGTTTCTGCAAGGCCATAGATGCAAGTAATATTCCCACCTAAAATAGTTTCAAAATATATATATATAAGTCATGTCCTCCGTAGAGTAGCATGACCTAGCACTAGTTAACAATTTCGCTTGCATCCATTAACCTTCATGGCCCGACCCATGCTCTTCATCTGTTACTATTAAACAGAGAGAAGAAGATTAAAGAGAACTCAAGCTGTGAGAGTGACATAATAAATAGAAATGATTTTCAGCTATAACGAAATTCCAAGTTCGTTTGAGAGAGAATTTAAACCTGAAAAACAAATTTTACATTGCAATTAAAAAAGGAAATGTTAATTTATAACGAACAGATTTTTGAAAGAAAACTTGAGTCTAAAACCCCTACTCTACAACTTATGACAGCACGAAAACGAGAATAAATTAAAGATAATAATTAACTAAAGAAAACTTTGTGAAAGTTATATACCTTAAACAGTTAGTTGCAATATGTACAAAGTATTTCAGCAGTGCTTTAAGTGCATAATTAATTAGTTATTAAGAACTTAACTACTTTGAAAAACAGCGCATAGACAGCGCATAGAAAAGGAACAAGCTTAGCCATCTTCTGTTCCTAGGTACCACAAAAGACGCTCAAAGTTACAAAGAAAAGTAAGAGTTAAAACCCGCATAAATGTTAACAGACAAACCAATGCTTAAAAGCTGAAAAGCTAAAAAACGACAGAGAAAAGGTACATGAAGTACAAACATTGAACTTATAAAACCTAGAACCCAAAAACAAGGAAGAGAGCTTACCTCTTGAGTTGCAAAAACTTTTCTCCTCACAAGAGGAGAACATGGCTGACCTCTTCCGCCACTCCCTAGATGCTGGGGGGCAGTGAGGGTGGGGCTGATGGCCTCCTCATACAGCAAGAAACCAATGCGCGGAGATTTTAACCAGAGAAAAAAATATATAAACTTAAGACTGTGGATCTGTATGATCAGAATGAGCAGAATTAACTCTCCAGAATACATGAGAAATATTATAAAATACACGAGCAGTTTATTTAATAATCTTTGCATGTATTAAATCACCTTAGTGAGCTTCTATAGATTAACCAGAATCTTATTAATTTTAATGTTGGTTTTACTATTTTTAGTATAGCTATCCTAGTGATGAATAACTAGTTTTCTTTTTTATTTGTTTTTATTTTCTTTTATAAACAGATTTTTAAGCTTTTTTTGTGATTTTGTTTATATTATTTAATTTTTTTGTTTTAATAGGACCGTCATATCCATAGCACTAAGGTTCCTTTAGGTAGTTAATAGGCATCCTCTAGCCAACTTCCTTACGGCTTTGATTGGTCAGAATCATATTATTAACTGTGTAGAAAATTAAAGCAGATCTGCCAACCTTACTCTATTATTCAGAATAATTTTTCTTAAAGTTCTTTTGATGAAAGAAGAAGGAATTTCGTTCTCTAGAAAACTTTCTAATAGTATATTAATGTGGTAATTGAAGTCCAAATTGTTGCTGCAAATTCTTGAAATTCTTAGGACCTGAGAAATTAGTACATTCTCAATTACTTTGGTTGAAATGTTATTATTCCAGTGTAGATATTTAATTACTTTGAAAGGAAAATTAACTCTTTTATCAAAGAGGCTAATAGATGGGTTACCTCTGTTGAGCTTAATGCTTAAGTCTAGGAACTCAAGTTCCTGATTACTGTGGTTGGTTTTACATAAGTTAAGAGAGCTAGGATAGATATTATCAAAATCACTCTCTATAACTTCGGAATTATTGATACACAGCAGATCATCAATATATCTAAAAGTGTAAAGGTAGTTATCTGAGCAGGTGGGGTGATTTTTAATGAATTTATATTCCTTAAAGAACAGGAATAGATTAGCGATATTCGTGGACGTCGATGTTCCCATTGGAATACCGTTCACTTGCTTATAGAGAGTATTATTATATAAGATATGGTTATTTTTTATGCAGCAATTGAGATAAGAGTTCCAAGTTCCTACATCAACAAATTGGTTAAGTTTAAATTCTGCATACAGCTCTTTAAAGGTAGTGATTATATCTGATAGAGGCAGATTAGTATATAGGTTTTCAAAATCATAACTATTAATATCTAGGGGACACACTTTGAGTATAGTAGAAATTACTTCTGCATTATTATTAATTATCCAAAAATCTCTGTACATCAAGTTAGAACAGTTTCTAATGTGTTTCAAAACCTTCTTTAAGACATCTTCAAAAGCAAGATCTATTTTCTTTTTATGACTCCTTACTCCACTAGCTATGAACCTGAACTTCACAGGATCCTTATGAAACTTAACCGTTGCAAAAAGAAATGGAAATTCAGGCCCATATCTTCTAGTTTGCGGAATTTTAAGTTTCTTGAAGAATGCCTTAAACCGATTTTCTAACTGCTTGGTAGAATAACTTACGGGCTCGTATGTTACTCTATTATTGAGTTCCATAGTTAACAATTCAAAATAGAACTTCTTACAGATAATTGCAAAATTATTGCTAGCTTTATCCGTAGTGGTAAAAATAAATTGGTCTTGTAGTTTGGAGAGTGACCTTTTAGCTTCTCCAGAGAAAAAGAGATTTCTGTCGAAACAAAAGTCCAGACCTGCCAACTCACCGGTGAAGCTATTGATTATATTATATTTCCATTCTGCGAAGGCCTCAATAGGCTGATTGTACGTTAAACTGGTTTTTACGATGTACTTATTTACATCTTGAGTGAAGCTCTCAAGAATCCTTTCTTTGGAAATTGTGAAGGAAGGTCTGAAATTAGAGCCATACTCTAATAAATTCCTAAGCTTTTCATTTTCAACAAAACTCAAGTTTCCGGTGATAATATGGTTGTAATTCTTATCATAGTGAACTGTTTCTTTATGTTCATCACAAGAACAAGTAGTAATTACAGGAATGTAGCTCGAAGAGTTAAGTTTGTAGTTTTTAACTATTGACCCTAAGGTCTTAACGTATTTAAAACTTACAATAGACTGGTGCCTGTGGATGGGAAAAAAATTGCATTATTGTAGAACAGCTTCCTTACATTGAGATTATCGTAGGCTTTATTTAGGAACCTGATGGTAACAAAATTACTGGAAAATTCTTTAAGAGAAATTTTATCTTTAAGAATATGTTTAAGAATGTCCAGAACCAAAGCAAAAACATGCTTATCAACATGGTCAGCAGTTTCATTCCAGAATTTGAAAAAACATTTAAGGACAGAGTGCTTGAAGGACTTGAGAATTTTGTAAGTATTTTTAACAAAATTAGTGCCAGTTTTAAAGCTTTCCAGAGTTTTTAGCAAGTTAGCAAAATCAACTTTGCTTGATGTGCGAAATAACCTCTGTCCTCTATTACCTCTAGAGCAGCTCTTATTATTAACAAGAAAGAAGAGTTCACGAATTGAAAATTTATGCTGATTATGCTTATTGTCAGATAGAGTGGAATTAAGGCCATAGGGATAAAGAGACTGATGCTGCAAAATTTCAAGGGATTCAGTTTCTAGCCGAGCATAGAGGTCAGGGATAATATGTAGTACCTCTATTTTCACTTTGTCAAAACCATGAGTATGGAAATGCTCTAATTCAAAGGTAGAGTACTGGTTGGCGTTTGTGGAGGGGTTCACTCCTGAATTAGAGAACTTGTTTACTAGAGACCTGTGACCATTAATCCTAAGATGAAGAGGATTTTTACTTTGGCCAATATAGCTAAGGTTGCAGACAGTACAGGTGAGCTTATAGATGGTATTGTAGGCTTTGCAAAACTTGTTGGAGCAATTATCCTCAACAGAAGAATACAGGTTAGGATCTGCAGATTTACATGTCAAACAACGTTTGTCATTTCATAACTTTAGATTACCTTTGCCAGCGAGTTCATACACTATGGGAAAGGGTGCTAGCCTAACCGAGCGGGAGGACTTAAAATATCTGAGCTGACCTCCAATCCTTTCATCGTCCTTAGAACTCCACTTGGGCCAAAACATACAAATTCTGAGCAAACCAACTAGGAAAAACTTTTTAGAAATAAGCAGTCCAAGAAAAGACCAAACTCGAGTATAAACTACACTCCAAAAAGCTGCATCCAAAACATACTAAAAAGAAAAATTAGAAAATGAAAAAAAACCCCAAGTAAAAAAATAGTAATAAAAAATAATAATAATAAAAAATAATAAAACATTTCAACTAGAATTTGCGCATGAGCTGCTAAATAATAAATTGAAATTAGTTACTTAAGAGCAAAACTGAAGACTAAGGAAAAAATTTTAGAATTTAAAATGAAGGGTGCAAAATAACCTGAAAATCAAAACGCGCAACGCAGCAGTTTTGAAAATTCAGAATTCACATACTATAAAGATACCTAAGCAAAAAAATACAGATATAATTTTGACTCACACCTAGTACAACATAGAAAAGGTTATGTATCTACCTGTGTGAGTAAAAGGAGAAAAGAAAAAAAAATAAAATAAAACAACTGAATGTAGAAGGTGTCGAGAATACTGAGCCTTGGCTTTATCAAGGACCAGCAAAAAC
Organism: Macrothele yani; assembly: GCA_039090855.1. NCBI lineage: Eukaryota > Metazoa > Arthropoda > Arachnida > Araneae > Macrothelidae > Macrothele > Macrothele yani. The sequence goes on along the minus strand of CM077026.1, from coordinate 36,169,075 downwards.
TCTGCATTTTCTCACTTCCACAAAGACCTAGTTGGAAATGGGTTTCTGCAAGGCCATAGATGCAAGTAATATTCCCACCTAAAATAGTTTCAAAATATATATATATAAGTCATGTCCTCCGTAGAGTAGCATGACCTAGCACTAGTTAACAATTTCGCTTGCATCCATTAACCTTCATGGCCCGACCCATGCTCTTCATCTGTTACTATTAAACAGAGAGAAGAAGATTAAAGAGAACTCAAGCTGTGAGAGTGACATAATAAATAGAAATGATTTTCAGCTATAACGAAATTCCAAGTTCGTTTGAGAGAGAATTTAAACCTGAAAAACAAATTTTACATTGCAATTAAAAAAGGAAATGTTAATTTATAACGAACAGATTTTTGAAAGAAAACTTGAGTCTAAAACCCCCTACTCTACAACTTATGACAGCACGAAAACGAGAATAAATTAAAGATAATAATTAACTAAAGAAAACTTTGTGAAAGTTATATACCTTAAACAGTTAGTTGCAATATGTACAAAGTATTTCAGCAGTGCTTTAAGTGCATAATTAATTAGTTATTAAGAACTTAACTACTTTGAAAAAACAGCGCATAGACAGCGCATAGAAAAGGAACAAGCTTAGCCATCTTCTGTTCCTAGGTACCACAAAAGACGCTCAAAGTTACAAAGAAAAGTAAGAGTTAAAACCCGCATAAATGTTAACAGACAAACCAATGCTTAAAAGCTGAAAAGCTAAAAAACGACAGAGAAAAGGTACATGAAGTACAAACATTGAACTTATAAAACCTAGAACCCAAAAACAAGGAAGAGAGCTTACCTCTTGAGTTGCAAAAACTTTTCTCCTCACAAGAGGAGAACATGGCTGACCTCTTCCGCCACTCCCTAGATGCTGGGGGGCAGTGAGGGTGGGGCTGATGGCCTCCTCATACAGCAAGAAACCAATGCGCGGAGATTTTAACCAGAGAAAAAAATATATAAACTTAAGACTGTGGATCTGTATGATCAGAATGAGCAGAATTAACTCTCCAGAATACATGAGAAATATTATAAAATACACGAGCAGTTTATTTAATAATCTTTGCATGTATTAAATCACCTTAGTGAGCTTCTATAGATTAACCAGAATCTTATTAATTTTAATGTTGGTTTTACTATTTTTAGTATAGCTATCCTAGTGATGAATAACTAGTTTTCTTTTTTATTTGTTTTTATTTTCTTTTATAAACAGATTTTTAAGCTTTTTTTGTGATTTTGTTTATATTATTTAATTTTTTTGTTTTAATAGGACCGTCATATCCATAGCACTAAGGTTCCTTTAGGTAGTTAATAGGCATCCTCTAGCCAACTTCCTTACGGCTTTGATTGGTCAGAATCATATTATTAACTGTGTAGAAAATTAAAGCAGATCTGCCAACCTTACTCTATTATTCAGAATAATTTTTCTTAAAGTTCTTTTGATGAAAGAAGAAGGAATTTCGTTCTCTAGAAAACTTTCTAATAGTATATTAATGTGGTAATTGAAGTCCAAATTGTTGCTGCAAATTCTTGAAATTCTTAGGACCTGAGAAATTAGTACATTCTCAATTACTTTGGTTGAAATGTTATTATTCCAGTGTAGATATTTAATTACTTTGAAAGGAAAATTAACTCTTTTATCAAAGAGGCTAATAGATGGGTTACCTCTGTTGAGCTTAATGCTTAAGTCTAGGAACTCAAGTTCCTGATTACTGTGGTTGGTTTTACATAAGTTAAGAGAGCTAGGATAGATATTATCAAAATCACTCTCTATAACTTCGGAATTATTGATACACAGCAGATCATCAATATATCTAAAAGTGTAAAGGTAGTTATCTGAGCAGGTGGGGTGATTTTTAATGAATTTATATTCCTTAAAGAACAGGAATAGATTAGCGATATTCGTGGACGTCGATGTTCCCATTGGAATACCGTTCACTTGCTTATAGAGAGTATTATTATATAAGATATGGTTATTTTTTATGCAGCAATTGAGATAAGAGTTCCAAGTTCCTACATCAACAAATAGGTTAAGTTTAAATTCTGCATACAGCTCTTTAAAGGTAGTGATTATATCTGATAGAGGCAGATTAGTATATAGGTTTTCAAAATCATAACTATTAATATCTAGGGGACACACTTTGAGTATAGTAGAAATTACTTCTGCATTATTATTAATTATCCAAAAATCTCTGTACATCAAGTTAGAACAGTTTCTAATGTGTTTCAAAACCTTCTTTAAGACATCTTCAAAAGCAAGATCTATTTTCTTTTTATGACTCCTTACTCCACTAGCTATGAACCTGAACTTCACAGGATCCTTATGAAACTTAACCGTTGCAAAAAGAAATGGAAATTCAGGCCCATATCTTCTAGTTTGCGGAATTTTAAGTTTCTTGAAGAATGCCTTAAACCGATTTTCTAACTGCTTGGTAGAATAACTTACGGGCTCGTATGTTACTCTATTATTGAGTTCCATAGTTAACAATTCAAAATAGAACTTCTTACAGATAATTGCAAAATTATTGCTAGCTTTATCCGTAGTGGTAAAAATAAATTGGTCTTGTAGTTTGGAGAGTGACCTTTTAGCTTCTCCAGAGAAAAAGAGATTTCTGTCGAAACAAAAGTCCAGACCTGCCAACTCACCGGTGAAGCTATTGATTATATTATATTTCCATTCTGCGAAGGCCTCAATAGGCTGATTGTACGTTAAACTGGTTTTTACGATGTACTTATTTACATCTTGAGTGAAGCTCTCAAGAATCCTTTCTTTGGAAATTGTGAAGGAAGGTCTGAAATTAGAGCCATACTCTAATAAATTCCTAAGCTTTTCATTTTCAACAAAACTCAAGTTTCCGGTGATAATATGGTTGTAATTCTTATCATAGTGAACTGTTTCTTTATGTTCATCACAAGAACAAGTAGTAATTACAGGAATGTAGCTCGAAGAGTTAAGTTTGTAGTTTTTAACTATTGACCCTAAGGTCTTAACGTATTTAAAACTTACAATAGACTGGTGCCTGTGGATGGGAAAAAAATTGCATTATTGTAGAACAGCTTCCTTACATTGAGATTATCGTAGGCTTTATTTAGGAACCTGATGGTAACAAAATTACTGGAAAATTCTTTAAGAGAAATTTTATCTTTAAGAATATGTTTAAGAATGTCCAGAACCAAAGCAAAAACATGCTTATCAACATGGTCAGCAGTTTCATTCCAGAATTTGAAAAAACATTTAAGGACAGAGTGCTTGAAGGACTTGAGAATTTTGTAAGTATTTTTAACAAAATTAGTGCCAGTTTTAAAGCTTTCCAGAGTTTTTAGCAAGTTAGCAAAATCAACTTTGCTTGATGTGCGAAATAACCTCTGTCCTCTATTACCTCTAGAGCAGCTCTTATTATTAACAAGAAAGAAGAGTTCACGAATTGAAAATTTATGCTGATTATGCTTATTGTCAGATAGAGTGGAATTAAGGCCATAGGGATAAAGAGACTGATGCTGCAAAATTTCAAGGGATTCAGTTTCTAGCCGAGCATAGAGGTCAGGGATAATATGTAGTACCTCTATTTTCACTTTGTCAAAACCATGAGTATGGAAATGCTCTAATTCAAAGGTAGAGTACTGGTTGGCGTTTGTGGAGGGGTTCACTCCTGAATTAGAGAACTTGTTTACTAGAGACCTGTGACCATTAATCCTAAGATGAAGAGGATTTTTACTTTGGCCAATATAGCTAAGGTTGCAGACAGTACAGGTGAGCTTATAGATGGTATTGTAGGCTTTGCAAAACTTGTTGGAGCAATTATCCTCAACAGAAGAATACAGGTTAGGATCTGCAGATTTACATGTCAAACAACGTTTGTCATTTCATAACTTTAGATTACCTTTGCCAGCGAGTTCATACACTATGGGAAAGGGTGCTAGCCTAACCGAGCGGGAGGACTTAAAATATCTGAGCTGACCTCCAATCCTTTCATCGTCCTTAGAACTCCACTTGGGCCAAAACATACAAATTCTGAGCAAACCAACTAGGAAAAACTTTTTAGAAATAAGCAGTCCAAGAAAAGACCAAACTCGAGTATAAACTACACTCCAAAAAGCTGCATCCAAAACATACTAAAAAGAAAAATTAGAAAATGAAAAAAACCCCAAGTAAAAAAATAGTAATAAAAAATAATAATAATAAAAAATAATAAAACATTTCAACTAGAATTTGCGCATGAGCTGCTAAATAATAAATTGAAATTAGTTACTTAAGAGCAAAACTGAAGACTAAGGAAAAAATTTTAGAATTTAAAATGAAGGGTGCAAAATAACCTGAAAATCAAAACGCGCAACGCAGCAGTTTTGAAAATTCAGAATTCACATACTATAAAGATACCTAAGCAAAAAAATACAGATATAATTTTGACTCACACCTAGTACAACATAGAAAAGGTTATGTATCTACCTGTGTGAGTAAAAGGAGAAAAGAAAAAAAATAAAATAAAACAACTGAATGTAGAAGGTGTCGAGAATACTGAGCCTTGGCTTTATCAAGGACCAGCAAAAACTCTGCATTTTCTCACTTCCACAAAGACCTAGTTGGAAATGGGTTTCTGCAAGGCCATAGATGCAAGTAATATTCCCACCTAAAATAGTTTCAAAAATATATATATATAAGTCATGTCCTCCGTAGAGTAGCATGACCTAGCACTAGTTAACAATTTCGCTTGCATCCATTAACCTTCATGGCCCGACCCATGCTCTTCATCTGTTACTATTAAACAGAGAGAAGAAGATTAAAGAGAACTCAAGCTGTGAGAGTGACATAATAAATAGAAATGATTTTCAGCTATAACGAAATTCCAAGTTCGTTTGAGAGAGAATTTAAACCTGAAAAACAAATTTTACATTGCAATTAAAAAAGGAAATGTTAATTTATAACGAACAGATTTTTGAAAGAAAACTTGAGTCTAAAACCCCCTACTCTACAACTTATGACAGCACGAAAACGAGAATAAATTAAAGATAATAATTAACTAAAGAAAACTTTGTGAAAGTTATATACCTTAAACAGTTAGTTGCAATATGTACAAAGTATTTCAGCAGTGCTTTAAGTGCATAATTAATTAGTTATTAAGAACTTAACTACTTTGAAAAAACAGCGCATAGACAGCGCATAGAAAAGGAACAAGCTTAGCCATCTTCTGTTCCTAGGTACCACAAAAGACGCTCAAAGTTACAAAGAAAAGTAAGAGTTAAAACCCGCATAAATGTTAACAGACAAACCAATGCTTAAAAGCTGAAAAGCTAAAAAACGACAGAGAAAAGGTACATGAAGTACAAACATTGAACTTATAAAACCTAGAACCCAAAAACAAGGAAGAGAGCTTACCTCTTGAGTTGCAAAAACTTTTCTCCTCACAAGAGGAGAACATGGCTGACCTCTTCCGCCACTCCCTAGATGCTGGGGGGCAGTGAGGGTGGGGCTGATGGCCTCCTCATACAGCAAGAAACCAATGCGCGGAGATTTTAACCAGAGAAAAAAATATATAAACTTAAGACTGTGGATCTGTATGATCAGAATGAGCAGAATTAACTCTCCAGAATACATGAGAAATATTATAAAATACACGAGCAGTTTATTTAATAATCTTTGCATGTATTAAATCACCTTAGTGAGCTTCTATAGATTAATCAGAATCTTATTAATTTTAATGTTGGTTTTACTATTTTTAGTATAGCTATCCTAGTGATGAATAACTAGTTTTCTTTTTTTATTTGTTTTTATTTTCTTTTATAAACAGATTTTTAAGCTTTTTTTGTGATTTTGTTTATATTATTTAATTTTTTTGTTTTAATAGGACCGTCATATCCATAGCACTAAGGTTCCTTTAGGTAGTTAATAGGCATCCTCTAGCCAACTTCCTTACGGCTTTGATTGGTCAGAATCATATTATTAACTGTGTAGAAAATTAAAGCAGATCTGCCAACCTTACTCTATTATTCAGAATAATTTTTCTTAAAGTTCTTTTGATGAAAGAAGAAGGAATTTCGTTCTCTAGAAAACTTTCTAATAGTATATTAATGTGGTAATTGAAGTCCAAATTGTTGCTGCAAATTCTTGAAATTCTTAGGACCTGAGAAATTAGTACATTCTCAATTACTTTGGTTGAAATGTTATTATTCCAGTGTAGATATTTAATTACTTTGAAAGGAAAATTAACTCTTTTATCAAAGAGGCTAATAGATGGGTTACCTCTGTTGAGCTTAATGCTTAAGTCTAGGAACTCAAGTTCCTGATTACTGTGGTTGGTTTTACATAAGTTAAGAGAGCTAGGATAGATATTATCAAAATCACTCTCTATAACTTCGGAATTATTGATACACAGCAGATCATCAATATATCTAAAAGTGTAAAGGTAGTTATCTGAGCAGGTGGGGTGATTTTTAATGAATTTATATTCCTTAAAGAACAGGAATAGATTAGCGATATTCGTGGACGTCGATGTTCCCATTGGAATACCGTTCACTTGCTTATAGAGAGTATTATTATATAAGATATGGTTATTTTTTATGCAGCAATTGAGATAAGAGTTCCAAGTTCCTACATCAACAAATAGGTTAAGTTTAAATTCTGCATACAGCTCTTTAAAGGTAGTGATTATATCTGATAGAGGCAGATTAGTATATAGGTTTTCAAAATCATAACTATTAATATCTAGGGGACACACTTTGAGTATAGTAGAAATTACTTCTGCATTATTATTAATTATCCAAAAATCTCTGTACATCAAGTTAGAACAGTTTCTAATGTGTTTCAAAACCTTCTTTAAGACATCTTCAAAAGCAAGATCTATTTTCTTTTTATGACTCCTTACTCCACTAGCTATGAACCTGAACTTCACAGGATCCTTATGAAACTTAACCGTTGCAAAAAGAAATGGAAATTCAGGCCCATATCTTCTAGTTTGCGGAATTTTAAGTTTCTTGAAGAATGCCTTAAACCGATTTTCTAACTGCTTGGTAGAATAACTTACGGGCTCGTATGTTACTCTATTATTGAGTTCCATAGTTAACAATTCAAAATAGAACTTCTTACAGATAATTGCAAAATTATTGCTAGCTTTATCCGTAGTGGTAAAAATAAATTGGTCTTGTAGTTTGGAGAGTGACCTTTTAGCTTCTCCAGAGAAAAAGAGATTTCTGTCGAAACAAAAGTCCAGACCTGCCAACTCACCGGTGAAGCTATTGATTATATTATATTTCCATTCTGCGAAGGCCTCAATAGGCTGATTGTACGTTAAACTGGTTTTTACGATGTACTTATTTACATCTTGAGTGAAGCTCTCAAGAATCCTTTCTTTGGAAATTGTGAAGGAAGGTCTGAAATTAGAGCCATACTCTAATAAATTCCTAAGCTTTTCATTTTCAACAAAACTCAAGTTTCCGGTGATAATATGGTTGTAATTCTTATCATAGTGAACTGTTTCTTTATGTTCATCACAAGAACAAGTAGTAATTACAGGAATGTAGCTCGAAGAGTTAAGTTTGTAGTTTTTAACTATTGACCCTAAGGTCTTAACGTATTTAAAACTTACAATAGACTGGTGCCTGTGGATGGGAAAAAAATTGCATTATTGTAGAACAGCTTCCTTACATTGAGATTATCGTAGGCTTTATTTAGGAACCTGATGGTAACAAAATTACTGGAAAATTCTTTAAGAGAAATTTTATCTTTAAGAATATGTTTAAGAATGTCCAGAACCAAAGCAAAAACATGCTTATCAACATGGTCAGCAGTTTCATTCCAGAATTTGAAAAAACATTTAAGGACAGAGTGCTTGAAGGACTTGAGAATTTTGTAAGTATTTTTAACAAAATTAGTGCCAGTTTTAAAGCTTTCCAGAGTTTTTAGCAAGTTAGCAAAATCAACTTTGCTTGATGTGCGAAATAACCTCTGTCCTCTATTACCTCTAGAGCAGCTCTTATTATTAACAAGAAAGAAGAGTTCACGAATTGAAAATTTATGCTGATTATGCTTATTGTCAGATAGAGTGGAATTAAGGCCATAGGGATAAAGAGACTGATGCTGCAAAATTTCAAGGGATTCAGTTTCTAGCCGAGCATAGAGGTCAGGGATAATATGTAGTACCTCTATTTTCACTTTGTCAAAACCATGAGTATGGAAATGCTCTAATTCAAAGGTAGAGTACTGGTTGGCGTTTGTGGAGGGGTTCACTCCTGAATTAGAGAACTTGTTTACTAGAGACCTGTGACCATTAATCCTAAGATGAAGAGGATTTTTACTTTGGCCAATATAGCTAAGGTTGCAGACAGTACAGGTGAGCTTATAGATGGTATTGTAGGCTTTGCAAAACTTGTTGGAGCAATTATCCTCAACAGAAGAATACAGGTTAGGATCTGCAGATTTACATGTCAAACAACGTTTGTCATTTCATAACTTTAGATTACCTTTGCCAGCGAGTTCATACACTATGGGAAAGGGTGCTAGCCTAACCGAGCGGGAGGACTTAAAATATCTGAGCTGACCTCCAATCCTTTCATCGTCCTTAGAACTCCACTTGGGCCAAAACATACAAATTCTGAGCAAACCAACTAGGAAAAACTTTTAGAAATAAGCAGTCCAAGAAAAGACCAAACTCGAGTATAAACTACACTCCAAAAAGCTGCATCCAAAACATACTAAAAAGAAAAATTAGAAAATGAAAAAAACCCCAAGTAAAAAAATAGTAATAAAAAATAATAATAATAAAAAATAATAAAACATTTCAACTAGAATTTGCGCATGAGCTGCTAAATAATAAATTGAAATTAGTTACTTAAGAGCAAAACTGAAGACTAAGGAAAAAATTTTAGAATTTAAAATGAAGGGTGCAAAATAACCTGAAAATCAAAACGCGCAACGCAGCAGTTTTGAAAATTCAGAATTCACATACTATAAAGATACCTAAGCAAAAAAATACATATATAATTTTGACTCACACCTAGTACAACATAGAAAAGGTTATGTATCTACCTGTGTGAGTAAAAGGAGAAAAGAAAAAAAAATAAAATAAAACAACTGAATGTAGAAGGTGTCGAGAATACTGAGCCTTGGCTTTATCAAGGACCAGCAAAAACTCTGCATTTTCTCACTTCCACAAAGACCTAGTTGGAAATGGGTTTCTGCAAGGCCATAGATGCAAGTAATATTCCCACCTAAAATAGTTTCAAAAATATATATATAAGTCATGTCCTCCGTAGAGTAGCATGACCTAGCACTAGTTAACAATTTCGCTTGCATCCATTAACCTTCATGGCCCGACCCATGCTCTTCATCTGTTACTATTAAACAGAGAGAAGAAGATTAAAGAGAACTCAAGCTGTGAGAGTGACATAATAAATAGAAATGATTTTCAGCTATAACGAAATTCCAAGTTCGTTTGAGAGAGAATTTAAACCTGAAAAACAATGCAAAAGAAATCCAAATTTTACATTGCAATTAAAAAAAGGAAATGTTAATTTATAACGAACAGATTTTTGAAAGAAAACTTGAGTCTAAAACCCCTACTCTACAACTTATGACAGCACGAAAACGAGAATAAATTAAAGATAATAATTAACTAAAGAAAACTTTGTGAAAGTTATATACCTTAAACAGTTAGTTGCAATATGTACAAAGTATTTCAGCAGTGCTTTAAGTGCATAATTAATTAGTTATTAAGAACTTAACTACTTTGAAAAA